>OV839566.1:99855411-101261035 GCA_929447395.1 Epistrophe grossulariae
GTACGCTTCGCTAAGCGTTTTCAGTTCCTTGCTACGAAACTGGGGACCGTTGTCACAGACGATCCACTTTGGAACACCAAAGAGAAGGAAAACGTTATCCTCCAACTCTTTACAAACTGCTTTCGCTGTTGCAGATCGCAACGCGAACAAAATTGTAAACTTTGTAAAATAGTCTACCACCGTCAAAATATAAATAAAACCCCTAGAAGACTTCGGCAATGGACCCACCAAGTCCACGCATATCATCTCCCATGGTTTTGAATTTCCTACTCTCTCTGTCATAAGACCAGCTGGTTTCTCGTTAACTGCTTTCACTTGTTGGCAAATTTTACAATTTCTTACATATTTTGTAATAACCCCTCTCATTTTGGGCCAATAATATTTTTCTGCTATCCTAGCAAAAGTTTTCTTAACACCCATGTGTCCTGCTATCGGACTATCATGGCACTCACTGAAAATACTCGACCTATCCTGCTTTCCTATCACTAATTTCCACCCCTCACTCTCTTTGTGAACAACTATATGATTCACCCTAACATGTTTATAGAGCCGCCCGTCTTCAATTCTCCAAGATGGGTATACTAATGGGCTCTTTTCTACTAAAGATTTCATCTTTATCAACCAAGGGTCCGAATCCGCTTCGGAGATCCCAGCTAACTCTGGAACTCCACGCGACAACATGTCTGGAACGACATGGTCTTTGCCCTTTCTATGGATGATTTTGAAATCAAATTGTTGAAGCCGAATGGCCCAACCAGCTTATCTACCCTGCGGATCCTTAAGGTTACTCAGCCAGACCAATGAGTGATGATCAGTCACGACAGTAAATCGAACTCCTTCGACATACGGCCGCAACTTTTCAATCGCCCAAAGAACCGCCAAGCATTCCTTTTCGGTCGTAGAGTAGTTTCTTTCATTCCTATTCAAGGACCGACTAATATAACAAATTGCCTTTTCTCCATCTTCAAACTCTTGAGATAGTACGGCCCCGATATCATAATCGGACGCTTCTGTTTGAACAACAAACGGCCGAGAAAAATCCGGACACGTCAGTATCGGTGCCGTAACCAAACACTCTTTGAGTGCGTGAAGTTAGCCCCCCTTTTTTGGAATTTGCTATTTTTGAAAGTTGTTCCAGGTTGTTCCCGATTTGTTCCGCATTGTTCCAAGTTTTTTTTGAAAAATATTCAAAAACGGGGGTTTTAGAGCCAAAAAAACCGTTTTTGACCTAGCCCCCCTTTTTTCGAAAATCAAATTTTTGAAAGTTGTTCCAGATTGTTCTAGTTGTTCTGAACATTGTTCCAAGTTTTTGGACCCCTATTGTCAAAATTTCAAAAGTTATGGGCAAAATTCGAAAAAATTCTTTTCGTGTTTTAAAAAGTGTTCCAAACATTGTTCCAAAAACTCAAAATTGTAGGACGTGTATTTTTAAAGATAAAACCTTCCGAACATTTTTTCAAAAATCCATAAAAACGGCTCTCTAATATTTTATTTTTTTTTAATGCATTGACTTTTGAAATCTAATGGTAAATGCATGTATTGAAAAAAAGTTCTGACCTTACATTCTTACTATCAGCTTAAAAATTAACTTTAAAAAAACATCCGATTTTTTTAACTTTTCAAAAACACCCCTGCCCCCCCTTTTCCAAAAATCCAAAATCTAAAATTTGTTCCAAGTGCAGAATCCCTCAAATCCAATTGTTTCAAAGAATCATCAAAAAATATTGAAAACTGAAGATTTTAAGCCCAAAAAACACTTTAAATGAAAATATCTTATTATCCTTGCTCTGGCCCCCCTTTTTAGAAATCCAAAATTCAAAAATTTGTTCCAGGTTGTTCTAGGGCTCTTCTAAATTGTTCCAGACTTTCGTTTCTTAAAATTGATTTTTAGTATGAAAAATTTCAAAAAAATGCTCCCCTGCCCCCCCTTTTCCAAAAATCCAAAATCTAAAATTTGTTCCAAGTGCAGAATTCCTCAAATCCAATTGTTCCAAAGAATCATCAAAAAATATTGAAAACTGAAGATTTAAAGCCCAAAAAACACTTTAAATGAAAATATCTTATTATCCTTGCTCTGGCCCCCCTTTTTAGAAATCCAAAATTCAAAAATTTGTTCCAGTTTGTTCTAGGGCTCTTCTAAATTGTTCCAGACTTTCGTTTCTTAAAATTGATTTTTAGTATGAAAAATTTCCAAAAAATGCTCCCCTGCCCCACCTTTTCCAAAAATCCAAAATCTAAAATTTGTTCCAAGTGCAGAATTCCTCAAATCCAATTTTTCCAAAGAATCATCAAAAAATATTGAAAACTGAAGATTTTAAGCCCAAAAAACACACGTTTAAATGTATTTTAAACGAATGCATTTTAATGAAATTTTTCATACTAAAAATTAATTTTAAGAAACGAAAGTCTGGAACAATTTAGAAGAGCCCTAGAACAACCTGGAACAAATTTTTGAATTTTGGATTTCTAAAAAGGGGGGCCAGAGCAAGGATAATAAGATATTTTCATTTAAAGTGTTTTTTGGGCTTAAAATCTGCAGTTTTCAATATTTTTTGATGATTCTTTGGAACAATTGGATTTGAGGGATTCTGCACTTGGAACAAATTTAAGATTTTGGATTTTTGGAAAAGGGGGGGCAGGGGAGCATTTTTTTCAAATTTTTCATACTAAAAATCAATTTTAAGAAACGAAAGTCTGGAGCAATTTAGAAGAGCCCTAGAACAACCTGGAACAAATTTTTGAATTTTGGATTTCTAAAAAGGGGGGCCAGAGCAAGGATAATAAGATATTTTCATTTAAAGTGTTTTTTGGGCTTAAAATCTTCAGTTTTCAATATTTTTTGATGATTCTTTGGAACAATTGGATTTGAGGAATTCTGCACTTGGAACAAATTTTAGATTTTGGATTTTTGGAAAAGGGGGGGCAGGGGAGCATTTTTTTGAAATTTTTCATACTAAAAATCAATTTTAAGACCCGAAAGTCTGGAACAATTTAGAAGAGCCCTAGAACAACCTGGAACAAATTTTTGAATTTTGGATTTCTAAAAAGGGGGGCCAGAGCAAGGATAATAAGATATTTTCATTTAAAGTGTTTTTTGGGCTTAAAATCTTCAGTTTTCAATATTTTTTGATGATTCTTTGGAACAATTGGATTTGAGGGATTCTGCACTTGGAAGTTAGTTTAAAGTTAGTTTTTAAGCTGATAGTAAGAATGTAAGGTCAGAACTTTTTTTCAATACATGCATTTACCATTAGATTTCAAAAGTCAATGCATTAAAAAAAAGGAAGGTTTTATCTTTAAAAATACACGTCCTACAATTTTGAGTTTTTGGAACAATGTTTGGAACACTTTTTAAAACACGAAAAAAATTTCAAAATCAAGAATTTCGAAAAAAGGGGGGCTAGAATTTTTTCGAATTTTGCCCATAACTTTTGAAATTTTGACAATAGGGGTCCAAAAACTTGGAACAATGTTCAGAACAACTAGAACAATCTGGAACAACTTTCAAAAATTTGATTTTCGAAAAAAGGGGGGCTAGGGCAAAAACGGTTTTTTGGCTCTAAACCCCCATTTTTGAATATTTTTCAAAAAAAACTTGGAACAATGCGGAACAAATCGGGAACAACCTGGAACAACTTTCAAAAATAACAAATTCCAAAAAAGGGGGGCTAACTTCACGCACTCTATTTTATTAGAAAGGCGAAAAGTAAAAAGTAAAAAATATTTTCAAACTTAAAATTAAAAAAAAAAATGATTAAAAATTATTTTTTGTAAAAACTTTACAACATTAAGAACTACATATTTTTATTTCTAATATTCAATTACATTTTTAGTCAAACACTAAGGGCCAGTTTCGCAGTGAAGTAAGTGTCACTTAAGTGCCAAATATGGAAAACTAATTCCCAATTTCACAGTCCAAACTTATCGGAATAAGTGACACTTAAGTCTCCCATGTTGGCCACTTAAGTTCCACTTACTCAGGTAGTAAAACTGCTACTAAAGCACCAAAATGGTAAAATTAAGTGCCACTTATTTTATTAAGTGTGCACTGTGAAACTGGCCCTAAAAACTGGATGCTTGAATGATTTTGAGAAAGTTGATTTTATTTTGTTTAAGTTATTATTTTTTAAATTGCCGCTTTTGCCTGATGAATGGGGCGAATAAACCCAGGTACCTACTACCTACATACCTACCTACCTTTAAAAAGATAAAAACCGATAAAAATTTACCTAGAACATTCATTATTTTTCACAAATTAATGAATTTACCTACATATGAATCTAGTTAAATAGGTACCTACCTAACCAATTTATTAGACATAAAGTTTCAACATGCTGTTTTTTAATTTGTAAGCTTTATGTTAAGTTATCCAAACAATTTCCTTGATTTAGGTTAAATTTTGTTTTATTTTTCGGACAGGACTAGAAAGTAGAAACTAGTAACCTTCCTACAGAAATTATTACCTACCTAGGTATCAATTTTTAATTTATCATCTTTAGCCGTCAAAAACCCAGCCATGTATGTTGTATGTGCGTAGAGACATATGTATCTACTACTTATTTTAAACGATAAACATTTCTTAATCACCCCTACAAGTGAAAACAGAGAAATCCTTTAAGAATCAATTTTTGTTCATACCTACCCAAATAAAAGTAGCTACCTAAATACATAATATGTACGTAGGTACCTATACATAAATAAAAATTATTATTACACCAGCACAAAAATCCTCAAAACAAAAATATTATCATAATGAAAATGTTATGCATTTACTGAAACAAAAACAAAAAAAAATTACTTGCACCACCGATCACCCAAATAAAGGATAAAGCAAACAAAATTTTAAAAAAATCCGCCGCCACCAAGACTACCCTTACCAATCCTTCGCTAAATAACATTACATATAGGTATTCATACGTCAATCCATATTCAAAGGACAAAAAAAAACAATATATTGGGATATTGTTAAAAGAATGCATTTTTAAATTGAATCCAGAGAGAATCTTCGCTCTTCATTCCAAAGCAACACTTAGCAACATGTTGTCGTATCTGTTATCAGATACGGAGCGTTAAATTTTGGGTTCCCTTTTTTTGTACTGGATGCGACATCTTGTTATTATACAGGGTGTCCCGAAATCACCGCCTCAGAAGAAAACAAGAACAGTTAGATATTTGTATCTACTGTACAACTTTTTTCTGTGTGGATAACGGTTTTCCTGAAAATTATTTTCAAACACATTTTTAAAGCATTTTTAGGTTGTTTTTTTGACTTTGATATGATTTTTTTCACAAAAACACGTTATTAAGTATAGTTTTTTTTTCATTATTATGAAATCCCAATATGTGTTGAACAAAAAATGTTTTTTTTATTTTTCGTTGTGTTTTTTTGAAATAAAAATAAATTGTAATTGAAGTTATTAGAAAAATTTTGTTTATTGGTATATTGGGCTACTATTTGGGCTACTATTTCGGCACCGATGTTGGGCTGCAAAAATTTCAAATTGGGCTACCGAACTAGCTCCAGGAATGGCAACCCGGCCTGCCGCATAACACATTATACATATTATCCAAATCCAACGCATTCCAGTCATTCTTATGAACATTTGAATTGATAAGAGAAAAAACAAATAAAGAAAGAAAAAAAATAGAACGGTTAAATCACGTGAGAGGTTAACTGCAAGAGAATATTGTAAAATCGGTAAATCAAAATTCCAATGCACAACAGACAGTTGAATTCGATCATTCAAGCTGTTAGCACCAAACAATTCAACAACACAAGAAAAAATTCGTGGAAAACATAAAAATATATTGACATAATATCGTTGATCGTGGGATTTATTTCTTTTATAAACCAACGTTTTACAAAATACCTATGTACTTAATCGTGCGGGTTATGCTATTAAAAGTTGGAGAATTAGAGCTAACTTAAAAACAAACAAAAAAATAAGTCGAAATAGACTTACAAATTATACATTTCAATCGAACTGGAAAGTTCAAACAAAAGAAAATATATATATATATATAACATAAAGCGGGGACTTAAAACTCCGCTCCTTGGATCGGGCCTACCGATCTTCCAGATACCAAGGGAAAATTACCGGAGTTATCCACCACATATAAGTTACCATCAGTACCGGAATTTCCCAGGAAAAAAAAACCTGGATTTGGATAACGTCACAGACAATTTTTTTTACCGGCACACATACTTCCATATTCATAAACATTTTAAATTCACTCTGAAATACTTTTTATTTGCCATTTCCTTTACTTTATACCATAACTTAAATACTAAAAAATAACTTCTTTTTTTTTCAACTTATAAATTCAAATTTTTTGTATCTAAATTTAAATTTAATAATTACCGGATTTAACTTTTTTGTATCGATAGTGTAAAAATGAAAAGAATAGCCTATATTAAGAAAAATTATGATTTGATTCTACTAATATAGATAGTAGATATATATAAGTACTTATAGTCTTCCGAGCATTTTTTTTAACTTTTTTTTGATTTTCTTAGGCGACCGAATCTCCCATAGATAATAGGCCTGTTAGCTGTAGGAAATTTAAAGTGTATTGTCTGATTATAAATGTATTTGGCTATAATGCTTTGGGGATTATATACCCACTTATCAATTCATTTAAAAAGAAAAAACACATATAATCCGTTTAACTTTTCTGGTGTTCTTCTCGTTTCATTTTTTTTTCTTATTAAAAATAATGTCTAAATTTTAATAAATTCAAAATTGAAGTTAACTTTAACTTAAAAATTATAAACAAAAATGGTATTCATAATAAATTTCAAATAAATTTGTAAGTAAAGTAAGGGTATACACTAGCTTCAGGTTTTCTTATTTGGGCCATTCAGAAACTGTTTGAATGCGCATGGTTGGGAGGGAATTGAGGATGGTGGAGACTTAAACAACACCCCGGTCTCACATTCTGTACCAAGTAGATCCAATTTGTTTTTGTTTTTCGTTTTTCCAGTATTTTCCGAGCACATTTTTTTTGTATAGTTCGGCGAAACAGAGCAAACCCACCCCAGACCGAAGCAGCCGAAAATTAAAAGTGCTCACTCGACTCTGTTGTTTTTTTTTTTGGGAAATTTAAATACCATCTAGGTCTGAACATAACACTACCTACCTATATGCTGGCTTACAGCTAAGAATAATTTCAAAACATAAAAAATCGAAAAAAAAACTTTTTGTAGGTATACATTGGGGTTTTTTACCATTCGAGATTTCTAGACCGAATGGAATGTTTGTTCATTTTTTATTTCGTGAATGATAATTAAAGGATAAATAATATATCTAATTAACTTCAAGTTTCCTAAGTATAAGTAAATATTACCAACAATCAATCCCCCAAACACCAAACCAAAGAGACACCCAGAAATGACACAAAATTAGATGTATAGCAAATAGGGTGTTGTAATTTGTTTAATATTACTCTCATTTTTAATTTGAGTTGCGTGTTGTTCTCTGTTTTTTCAAGGAACTATAAATAACAACCTGCAAACTTTATGAATAGTAAGGAAAATGGAGTTAAATAAAGCGGATGCTTTCGAAGACCGAAATTTTTTTCAATCTGCAACAACATTTTTTAAAATAACTGGACTTTGGAGAATCGATAGTCAGAAATGGTGGGATCCTATAATGTATTTTAATAGATTTAATGTAAAAACAGTTTTGTTCACATCCTTTATTTGATTTAATTAATAAATTTTTATCGGAAGGTTTTCTTTACTTTTGGATGGGCGTTCACGGCATCTGTTTTAAGTGGATGCTACCTTTATTTCATTGATGGTGACACTGAAAAAGCTTTTATTTGGGGGACATTTTCTTTGACTTACGCATTTATGCAATATAAATTTGTCATGCTTGCGACAAAGGAATTTGAAATTCGAAAAATCATAAGAAGATTAGAAAAATTTTCATCTCAATTTCCAGACAAAACACAGATACAAATGAGTTTAAAGACTTCTGAAAAACTAATGGTTATTGGATCCTTAATGGTTGGAGGAGCTTGCATTGGATATTGTATCATCCCTGTTGCATTTAACTACAGAAAGGTTCTCCCAATTAGGACCATGTTTACTTTCGGTACGGATTTGTTTAAAAGTCCAATCTACGAATTCTATATTATTTATCAAATGGTTGGAACTGTGTGTCATACGGTTATTGCAATGGCTTTTGATATGGTAAGTTTAAATTATTTGTTTAAGTTTTCAATAATTAGTAAAAATAAAGTAAGTTAGTAAAAAATTATCAAATTATCAAAATATCATCACGATTGAGCAAATCGTTCTAAATTATATTCAGAAACTATTCAGTAGTCGCATCATCTTCAAAACTATATGAAAATGTTGGAAATTTACGTAAGCTTCTTAGGGAATGAGAAAAATGCGAAAAAGTAAAAAAATATTGCATTTTAAAATATTAACCCTTCGGTGCTTTTTTTAAAATCCCTTATTTCAAAAATCCCAAAAAAAAGTTTTAAAATCCCATCTCTTCAGAGAATATTAATTTTAAAATTTTATTTTAATCGCAATTTGTATGATTTTTGGAACATTTGTTTTCCTCCGATGAAAAAGCAGAATACAAAAATTTACGCGAACGTTTAGCAGAATAGTGCTGATGATGTTGTTTACACTTTACACGTTAAAAAAAAAGAAAAGTGGACTCATGGTTAAGATGTGTAAACATCAATATTTGTCTCACATCAATCATCATATCTTGTACAGTCCAAAATGCAAGATCTTTGTTGCCTAGTGGCAACTAGTGGTTGTATGCGTTCGCATACAACCAGCCCTTATAGTCCAGGGAAAACCTCAACCCAAAATTTCGGCATATACAATACATTTTGATGGTTTCTATATGAAAAAAGCGTGCTGAATCCGAAAATACCGGGTATATACTTCTCAGATCCTTGAGCGTTTTGAGATATGACGTCTTCAATAAAGGACACATGGAAAAAGGCTGCAGCTGGTGTGCATTACGGATAAATTGTGATTCACATTAATTTGGCACTAGATATGCAGATTTTATGATTCCCCAAATGCAAAAATATTTTTTTCCGATTTTTTGGGAGAGGGGATTACGAGTAGGAAAGAAGAAGGGATACGAATTAATGAAAAACTCAGGCTTTGGAACTAGGTCGAGTGCGATATCGTTTCCATGTATTTTTTTAATGCTGAATCAAATGGCACTACTCAATTTTTGATGGAACCATTTTTTACGAAATTTTTAAAATGACGTCATCATTTAAGGACTTCTGACAAAAGCTTGCAACTGGTGTGCGTTATAGGGAAAATTTGGATATACATTAATTTGATACTAGAAGTGATCTTATGAATCACCAAATACAAAAATAGATTTTCGATTTTTTGGGGGAGGGGTGAAAGGGTACGAAATCAGAGGCGGTGCGAATGAATGAAAATATCAACTAGGTCAAGTGAGGTATTTTTGCCATTAATTTTTAAATGTTGAACCAAATGAATTCAATGACAAGTCAATTATTTTTATCTTTCAGCAAAAGAAAGTCAACTGCTTTGATAGAATAAAGTCGCGTATAAGGTGCGAAAGTAGCTTTAATGTGAAAAAGATTAATCTACCATACAATTTTAAAAGACTATTCAAAAGTTATAAATTTCCAACAACACATTCATAAGGAAACTTTTGATTTGATTTGTTCTAAAAATGTTGTTTGAGGTAATTATCAAATACAAAACCTTTAAAAATATTAAAAATCATTCAACTGAATCGACCATGATCTAATAGACTCAAGGCACGTATCCAACAAAAGAAGTGCATACATTTCGATGGTCAATTAATGTCAACGTTGGCTATAATCTTGTTCGTCGAAAATAAGAGCTCGTCTGTGTAACAAAAAAAAGAAGAAGTATTTTAAAATGAGGTGCTTTATCACACCTGGATTATCCTGAGTCTGCAGTAGGACCTGATTAAGAACTTCTCTACTATGCACTTACAGACGACAGAAATAAGTGCTTCTAGTATCACGACATAAGCAAAGATGTAGTCGAAACCACCGCACGCTTTACCAATCACCATAGAGTCTTAAGACTGTAACGCAGGTTCATCAAAGCAGCGAAAGTTAATATTTCAAGCTACTGTAGGCTAGTATAGGGGTCGAATAGAAAAAGAAATAGGGTGAGAATGGACCAACGAAGACCCAGTCTCACCATTCAGTATAGATGAACTGAACTTAGATACAAAAAAACGCCGGTTTTAATGGCTTACCAGCGAATGTGCATGCATAAAATTATCAGCGAAATATATTGGTAGAAGAAAGCATACCCGACGACAAAAAGTCACTATTGATAGTAGCAACTTGTTAACTAGCTCATCTACCATGTAACCCGCATCAGTTAATTTCAGGGAAAGTTAGGAAACCGATGTTCTAAGTTCTGATGAGAGAGAGGGTTCAAATCTCACGCGTAGAACCAAGTGCACGCTATACAAAACTCTAATACTAATACTGAAAACTAAATAAAAAAGGAATATAATTTATGCGCACTATATCCTTTTTCCTTTACGTTCACCACTCGCCCAAAAAATCGAAAAAATATTTTTGTATTTGGAGGCTCCTAAAATTTGCACTCCTTTTGTTTTTTTTTCTCTTCAAAAGACACTTGGTAATATTCGGTACCAAGTAGTGTGGGACTTGTACCGCACTAAAACCCCCGGGATATCAGGACCAATCTATGAAAGATCGACAAAAGATTTTTGTTTATTAAATACAAAATCGCATTGGGGGAAGTTTAAAGTTTTAATACTTTCCCATCGCATTTAGACCATCAGCTCATGAGGCTTGGTTCTTCTTAGTCTTCGAACATTGTCACGTACATTTAATACAGTCTCCATCTTGGAGTCAGAATGACTATGCAGTCGCTGATTGTGTGATACAGTGTGTTTTCTAACCACTTCTGTAACCATTTCTATTTGTAGATCACGATGCAAGTCGCTATTTCTTATATACCAAGGGGCATTTATTATTCTGCGAAGGACTTTGTTTTGGAATTTTTGGATGGTTTCAGCATTTGTTTTCTTTGTACAACCCCATAGTTGGATGCCATAAGTCCAAACGGGTTTTAGTACTTGGTTGTAAAGCATTATTTTGTTCTGGACAGAGAAGTCAGAATTCTTACCCAGTAACCAATACATTTTTCTATGTTTTATGTTAAGTTCCTCTCTTTTCTTTTTAATGTGTTCTTTCCACTTTAGCTTGGCAT
The DNA here is from genome assembly GCA_929447395.1 of Epistrophe grossulariae. Classification (NCBI taxonomy): domain Eukaryota; kingdom Metazoa; phylum Arthropoda; class Insecta; order Diptera; family Syrphidae; genus Epistrophe; species Epistrophe grossulariae. The sequence continues at coordinate 99,866,660 of OV839566.1, forward strand.
CCAAAGTCATTCCAAGGTATTTGGCAGTATTGGCGTAAGGTACAGCTTTAAGCCTAGTACGCTGCTGATGCGAAACTAAAATTTCCTGTGATCTCCAAACAGACAACGAAACGCTTGCGAAAACACAACGGAAAGTATCCTTGGAGAGTTTCACTAATTCCAAAAACAAAATCAAACATAAACGCAAAAAATCAGAGAAACCCATTGTTGTGTAATCTTTTTTTTAGGAAAGGTTTATTAAGAAGAGAGTATCTAGAACTGGCTATGATGAATTTTTCTTCCCAAATGTGGTTTTGAAACCGACGACCATGAGTTAAGAAAGTAATGCGTACGAATAAAACCTTCGTTTTTATATTTAAATATCATTTATTTTTTATTATTGGGGTTCAACGCCCATGACTGCCTCCGTTTCCGTTCCCTTCTTAAAAATTCCTGTCGTTGTACACAGGAAGCCCTCTCCAGGAAGGCCCGCTTTGCTGCGCCGGTGCTGAGGGAAGCTAACCGATATAGAGACCCAAGTTCCTGCCGGGCCCGCACCTTCCTTCCTGCTCGGTGTCGTCTCTTGGGCGTTGACTCGGGTGTGAGTTCCCTTTTCTTCGGTGTTGGGGGTTCCCTGGGTCTGGGGGCTGCGGTCTGGTCTCGTAGTAATTGATCTTTTAGTTGGAGGGCGATCCTCCGCCGGTATTCATCGAGGGATATCTTTCTAGGGGGGAACGTGGCGGCATTCGGCGAAACCTTTATGGGGATAGAGTTACTCATACTACGTATGAGGAGGAACGGAGTTAGTATTGTCGTAATTAAAGAACCCTACCTCGCGGTATATTCCATCAGTTTATCCGGCTTTGGCAGCCAAGACAATCCAGCCCAAAGGGCTGATGAGAAGGTTCAGTAGAACCCCATGCTACCCCAAGCTGAAATTCAAGAGCGTTATTTTTACCTTTTTCTGTTTTTTTCTCCTCTGGATCTTCGGGATAATTAATAAATTTAGAACTTCACTGACGTTAGGTTTAACACTAGTCAAAAAAGAGACAATTTATTTCAATTTTACATGGCTATTTATACCTTAAATTCTATCCCTACTTAACTATAAAATTATGAAATTCCATAATTGTTTATTTTACAATTCTACAATTATGAAATTTCACAATTGTTTTTTTGGGTAGTTGTAGTTGTACAATTAATAATATCATATTTTAATTGGAATGCTAGATGAGCATTTCCCAAACTAAACCTAGTTCCTACACACATTCTTTCTGGTTTCGACATCCATCGATCGGTGTAAAGCTGACGTCGCACCTTCTGTTGTTTTGTTGTCCCAATTCGGATTGTAACCAATTCATTCATTCATCATTCAACATTAACCATTCGTTAGTCATCCAGCCATCGGTCGATTACCCTCAAGTTAATGCTTCATTTTGCTGGGGTTGCAATTTGTTTCAGTTGGATGCAATGCATGTGCTGTGGTTGTTTGTAAACAAAACGATCGCGTACTATTTTTGCTGAGTACGACAAATCGAATTGTTTACTGTTCCTTTTGGCTGTGGCTGACCTTGGTATTGCGATATTAAATAATACATTGGGTTTGTATAATTTTTTGGGTATGGTCTTGGTCATTGTTGACTGTTCCTTTTGGCTGTGGCTGACCTTGGTATTGTGATATTAAATAATACATTGGGTTTGTATAATTTTTTGGGTATGGTCATGGTTATGTGAGAGTTTACACTTGTTTATAGTGTGTTAGGCATCTCACATAACACCTCCCTTCTCCAGAAAAGTGCACATTTTTGTTTGGAAGAGACAAAAATTGCGTTAAGTGTTGCAGCGGATCTCTTCGTTTAACGTAGACGTATTTGCTGGTACAGATGTTTTGTTCTTTGATGACTTCTTCTGTAGACTTTTTTGTTGACGTTTTGCTCTTTGATGACTTCTTCTGTTGGCTTAGTCGCTGGTATATAGATGTTGTGACCGGAATGGATTGTGTGTGTGGAACAAAATATGCTTCTTCTTTTTTTTTTTTTGTTTTTAACGAAAAATTGATAAATTATCTACATGATTGAAGATTTAATTTGGTGCTTAAAAACTATTCTTCTAGTTTCTAGTATTTTATTTAAATTTACAACTTACAACGTTATGGTCAAATTAATTCTATTTATAAACACCAATTAAAATTACTATCTATTTTTTTTTTTTTTTTTATATTTATATGTAGGTACTGTATAATGAATTTGAATTTTTGTTTGGTTTCTTTTCGTATTATTACTCATATAAATTTTTTGAAGTATTATGACTAAAATTGCTACGTTTGACTTACTACATAAAACAAAAATAATTGGTAAGAATGTAAGAAAATTTTGCTTTATTATAGTACTTGTTTTATTATTAAAATTTTTTTTTGTGTAATTAAATTTTTCTTTCAAAATAGGTATAATATTTATTTGTATAAATTTAATGGGGTCGTTATCCAAAATATATATTTAATTTAATATTTATATACTTCCATATTCTTTGTATTTATAATATTTATGGGCCCCTTTTTCTATTAACATTATTTATTTATAAAAATAATTTTTTTTTTTTTTTTTATTATATTTTTTTTTTGACAATTGTTTTTAAGTTTACCTTAAGTATTATATTTCTACAAGTATAAATGTTTATTGACATGTCAAACATAATTCTAAATAAAAAATTTACTTTAAGTTTATGGGTTTCAAGTATGAATATTCAGGGTATCTGTATTTTTTTTTTTTTTTTGTATGTACGCATATTTTGTTTTGTTAATATATATAGTTTTAGTTTATGGGTTTCAAGTATGAATATTTAGGGTATCTGTGTATGTATTTTTTTTTTGTGTATGTACATATATTTTGTTGTGTTAATAAAGTTTGTACCTAATGTATTTTTGTATGATTTTTTATGTAAGTTGTATTTTTATGTTTGTGTGTCGGAATGTTTTTGTACGTCGATTTCTCAATATCTATTTATTATTTTTTTTTTTTTTTTTTTTTACATATATTATTATTATTATTTTTTTTTTTTTATATTACTATTCCCTCTTTTAGTTTAATGGGGCTCTTTATTTCCCTCTTTTCATAAAACAATTTTATTTTTTTTTTGTTTATTGCCGTATGTAACGACGTTGGGGATATCAAGTGACCAGACCGTTATCTAATCCCTTCAATCTCTCTGGTACCTGGACGTTTTTTACCAGGTAATCCGGCTTTCCAAATGCTCCATATCTCTTCTCCCACTCTTTCTCTATGAATTTTTTTACTGCTTGAAGTGCCTCTAGTCCCGACACTCCTAGTCTGTTGTAGTATTTTATTGTTTTCTGGATGTTGTTTACCACAACCAGAGCCCAATGGAACCCTCTTACCTCAATCGGTATAAGTAGTAGTTCGTAGTTGAACATGTCATTGTGTTTGCTCCATTGACGTGTTTTCTTATCTTCTGTCTCTTTCAAAATTGAATTCGTAATTGATTGTAGATTTAAGAGTGAGAAACGCTTGGATTCCGATCTGGCTTGTTGTATATTGTAGAGGTAGTGGTGCATTTGGACGTTGTTGATTTGGTTTGAAGACATCGTTACTACTTTGGTTGTTATTGTTGGTGTTGTTGTTGTTGTTGTTGTTGTTGTTGTTGTTGTTGCTGTTTGTTGCTGTTGTTTAAATAAAATGGAATTGGATTATCAGTACAATTGTAATTTTCTAGGTCGGCGTAAAGATTTTCTTATCGATTTTGTTATATTAACCGGTGGTAATGGTGGGTTATTCTTAGGTTTTATAAGACTTGATGGTGTTGGAATTAACATTGGTAAAGGTGGGGGAATTGGTATTGGTGCTGATGTTGGTGGTGTTAAAGAAGTAAGTACTGTTTTTATTTCTTTTTCGCTTTGTGAATTCTGTACAGATGGTAGGGAGTGTATGGTGTCATGGATTATGGGATTAGAAATTCTAGGTAAAGGTGTTTCGTAAATTGGTTCTGTAGGTTTCGCCGCGTGCCTGGTTCCCTTACAAAATCTTCCGAGTATCATCCCCAGGATGCACAAAGTGGCTATCGTGCTAACGGATATTGATGCTATTGAGGACATTTTCTGTTGGTTCCTTTCCTTCTGCCTTGTTTCTATCTCCAACACGTTCTTTTCCAAGTCTGCCATTGCATATGAATTTTCTTTAATGATGCTGTTTGCTCCTACTCCTTTTAAAATCAACACGGGCCTGTTTATCTGGTTCCTGTTATTTATAAATTCTACCATTGAATCCTTTAGTGGTCGATTTGGTATTGTATACTTCGGCTGATCAATTTTTAATTTGATATGATCTGTGTCTTCAAAGTACATGTGTTGGCTATCGATTAGAAAAGTACAGGGCTGAATTAGTGAAATAATCCCTGTCCCAATAAGAGCTGAACCATGCCATTCTCCTGCACATTGTATCTCTATCCTAGTTGACTTGGGAAAAGAGTATAACCATGTATTTTTTTTGAGTAAGTTTGACTAAGTTGTTCAAACGATTGAAACAAATATTTGCATACACTTTCTTCGTTATATGGGTTAAATACTAGGGAAATCGAACAAACAAGTGTATGAGTTCCTTTCATTACAGGTGAGTTAAGTTGTCCAACATACCAAGTATTGTTAATTTCAAGGGCAATTTTTTGCAGCGTATCGTATTCTCTCCTTTTCATTGTCACAAATTCCTTAGTCTGGATATTCTTTGCCAGAAAGTCTTCCTCTGCGTCTAGGATGGCTGAGATTTTGTTTTGGTGGCGAATCGGGAACAGATGAATTTGTTCTAGTTGAAAGGGTTCCAGGTTGAAGATAGGGAGTATTATTCGGATCACTAATAATCCGTTCATGGGATGTGACCTTACTTTGAGGGCCTTGGTTAGAATATTCATTAGCATTTCGCTGTTACGTACCGTGGGATTTGGGCAGACCTTCATATATGTCTCCAGTAATTTAGAGGGGGTCAAGAGAAGTGGGTGTAGGAGGTTTTGCTGTAATGAGCTTACCACATCCAGCATAGTTTGTTGTCTTCTCTGGACTTCCAAAACTTGTAATGTGATGGTAGCCAAAACCTCTTGCAATTTTTGGTTTTTGTTAATTACATTATCTATTTTTACTAGAGAATTTAGAGTCTCAGTTATGTTTTTCTGATTGTCTTCCAAGGTACTAATAGGTCGTTGCATGCTCTCAAAAGATGACTTCATGACTGTAATTTGTTTCTTTTGTAATTCAGCCAGGGCTTTTGCATTGTTTCCCAATTCATCAATTCTGCTGTAAATTCGACTTCCATCCTGGCTGTCCATTACGCCAAACAAATAGTGTAGGCCATTCCCTATTCCATCAAATAAAGATCGTCTAGAGCGGTGTGGATTTAGTAACTCCTGGATGATGGAAGTGTGCTGGCGAGCCGTTGAAATAAGATCCTGAAGCATCGGAGTTTGGTTGTCGCAAATGTTTATGTTTCTTGAGGGTCTACAAACTGTTGACCAGGATTCCTCTACTTGATTTATAACAGAAGTATAGGTTTCTATGTCCGTTATTCTTATTTCTGTCAACAGGTTCCAGGTGTCATGGTATAGTATAACTTTTCCTAGATCTTCGAATACTACACCTGTATCGTTTAATTCTTGTATCTTATATGCTGTTAGTACTCCAGCCGTCATTTTAATTAAGAAGGCAAGTTCCAAAACCCATAGTTTATTTATTATTAACATTTTTAATTAAAGCTAGAGAGAGGGAATAAAAAATAATTATACTATATGAATGTTGTCTAATAACTTATTTAGAAGAAGATATCGAACAGAATTTTCTATTTCCCTTCGTCCTCGGAATCGAAAAAATGTTTAAGACGATTATTATGTATCGTCACACGTTTCTTCTTAATCAGAACCACGCTGTTTGTTGAACTGATGATTTCTACTACTAGATATGGACCTTTCCATATTTCGGACAATTTATGTTGTCTGTTCTCATTTTTTATGAGTACCTTATCTCCAACATGGTATGCTTTAACTTTAATGCTTTGATCATAGTAATTTTTTGAACTTTTTTTACTCTTAATTAAATTTTTTCTGGCTATAGCATATGTTTTTTGGAGTTTGTTTCTTAAAGTGAAAAAATAATTTTCATGGTCATAGACTGGCTCTGGTTCTGGCTTTAAATTGGACGGAATATCTGCGGTGAAACCAAAGAGACAATCCATTGGAGTGAATTTTGTCCCCTCATGAACGCTGTTATACGAATGCCGCCGTTCTTAGGTATTGATCCCAAGAGCTAGGGTTTTCATCACAAAGCGTTCGCAAATATTCTACCAAAGGCCTGTGAGCCCTCTCCAACGCTCCGTTAGATTGGGGGTGGTAGGCAGTTGTCTGTATTTTCTCTATTTTTAGAAGTTTACATACTTGCTTAAATAGTTTGCTTACAAAATTAGTTACCTGATCCGTAACCAATTTCTTTGGTATTCTATACCTCGTTACTATCTGTTCGTAAAATATATGGGCAACTGTTTCTGCCTCTTGATTCGGTAAAGGATAGAAATCTACAAATTTCGTGAGATTGTCTTGAAAGGTTAATATATATTTGTTACCTAAATAAGAATCTTGTAGGGGCCCTACTATATCTAAATAAACTTTATCGAATGGTGTTTGACATGTATCCGTTATTACCATTGGCATTTTAGCCTCCGGACTCGCTTTCATTTTTTGACATTTAGGGCATCGTCTTATATATCTCGGAATATCTCTGAACATATAAGGCCATTTGTAACTCCTTTTAATGCGTTTATAAGTATTTATAACACCCTGATGACCACCGAGTGGGGAGTCGTGGTAGTCCTTAAGTATTGTTTGTATGTCGTCAGCGTCTGGAGTTTTTCTCTGAACGTCCTTTAGATTACTACTTTTACTTTGTGTCAAATTTTGTTCTTGGATTTCTTTATTTGTAATTGTAGATGTTTCTCTGTCTGTAGGTTGATTGTCGCTAGCTGTTTCTTTGTTTTCGTCATCGTTTTGCTTGGCGCGTTGTGCCCTTGTTATTACTAAACATGTGGTATTTTTTGCGATGTGAATCGTTAAATTCTCTTTTTTCACTTCCTGTCTCACCTGTAGCGATCCTACTTAGCGCATCCGCATTATTGTTCTTTCTCCCTGGTTTATATTTCAGAGTACAGTCGTACTCAGATAGTTTATGGTGAAATCTGATAAGTCTTGACGTTGGATCTCTTGTTTTAAAATTCCCTGTTAATGGTTCGTAGTCTGTGTATACAGTCAATTGTCGTCCTAATAAATAACATCTATAGTTCTTAGTGGCCTGGCCCATACTATCGCTAGCATTTCCTTCTCACTAGTGGAATAATTGCGTTCTGCTTTGTTTAGGGTACGACTAGCGTACGCAATTGGTTTGTCTTTTCCTAACTTTCCTTGAGATAGAACAGCTCCTATAGCTTCGTCACTGGAGTCTGTCGTAAGTATAAATGGTTCATTGAAATCAGGGTAAGTCAGTAAAGGAGGAGATACCAGAAGATCTTTAATTTTCTGAAAAGCGTCTTGACATTTTTCCGTCCACTTAAATTTAACGTCTTTTCGGGTTAAGTTTGTCAACGGTCGAACTATCCTTGAAAAATCTGGAATGAATTTCCTATAGTAATTGGCCAGGCCTAGAAAAGATTGGGTTTGTTTAACTGTTCGAGGTACAGGAAAATTTTGTACACAACTAGTTTTTCCGGGATCGGGGTGCGCTCCCTCTTCGGAACACTTATGTCCCAAATACACAACTTCTCGACGGAGGAATTGACATTTTTCTACATTTAGTTTCAAATTATGTTCCCGCAGCCTATCAAAAATTAATTGTAACTTCCTGTTGTGATCCTCTATATTTTTACCATAAACGACTATGTCGTCCAGATAAACAAAACATTCTAGCCCTTGTAGGCCCGTTAATATATAATTCATGAGTCGTTGGAAAGTTGCCGGGGCTCCCTTGAGTCCAAATGGCATACGTTTAAACTCATAGTGCCCGTAAGCCGTGCTGAACGCAGTTTTTGCCCTGTCCTTTGGATCAACCAGAACCTGGTGATATCCGCTAGCTAAATCCAGGGTAGTGAAATATCTAGCATGTCCTAGTTGGTCAAGTATGTCCTCTATTCGGGGTAGTGGGAAAGCGTCCCCTACTGTACATTCGTTTAGTTTCCGGAAGTCAACAACAACCCTCCATCGTACTTCACCATCTGGACCTGCCTTTTTAGGTACTACTAAAAGTGGCGAGTTCCAGGGGCTTTTACTTGGTTGTACGATGTCATTTTCGAGCATCTCGGCGAGCTGTTCGTTGATTATACCTCTTTGTTTTTCTGGTAGCCTATACATTTTGGTATTTATAGGGGCTTGATCATGCCTTATTGGTATCTCATGTTGCATTGTCATCGTATGGGAGAGATTGTCTCCAGGAAGAAAGAATATGTCATTGTATTGTGTGCAGAGTTCCGTTATAGCACTTCGTTCCTCGTCGTTTAAATTTTCGTCCTTGTTGAGCTGTGTTTTTAGAGCTTCGACCATTATATCCCTGTATTCGGTGTCAATTCTATTGTAAAAGCAGGATACGTGTCTTGTACCTGGCCTTTGACCTTCGTCGTGTAGACTTAAAATCTCATACTCGCTTAAATTTGCGAGCTCTAAACTAACGTGTTTTATTAGAACTACTTGTTGACGCGTGTTTATAATAGGTACCATAATTCTAGCTTGTCCCGTTGGTAATAAACAGTTACCTACAAATACACCATCTACTATTTGTTTGGATAGGCATATCATTGGCTCATCACATGAGATAGGGAGTTCTACTATTGTCCTTGTCCTAGGGGTTATTTTTACCTCTTGTTTTAAAGTAATGCTAAAAGTTTTTATATTCATATTTTTTGTATTTTCGAGTGGTTCTCCCGTATTCTTTTTTAACCTTTCTTGGTGAGTGGTACTAATTAATATAGCCGCATGTATCAATGTGTGTATTAAAGTGATTATTGTTTTATATATTTCTTGAATGGTATACTTAATTCTTTGCCTCTGTGGTTTAATTCTAAGTGATCATTTTTCGTTTACTATGTGCTTAGTGTCTGGTTTTTCTTTTACTGCATCTACTATATTTATTTTGTGGCGCTGGTGACCACCGTTTTTACAATCTGTTATATCTATATTTCTAATAAGTTTAAATTCTTCTTCTATTTTTTCGAAGTTTTTTTCGTTCTTTGTAGGTTTCTTTTTCCTCTTTCTTTGTCTGAGATTATTTTTTCTAGGCTCATCAGAACCTCGGCTCATTAAAGATTTCTGAAGCTCAACATTCTCGTCAGTCACAACGTGTTTTTGCCCGAAGTCTTTTTGTTCCACTTTGCGAGGCGGATCTTGGGACATGGATAATTGCAAATTAGTTGTGTTGAAAGAATCAAAATTTTTTGAAAATAAACTTTCGGAATCATTGTCTAGACCGGTCGCATTTTCGCGCCGCAAAATACATTCATCTTCGAGGTTATTTTCATCATTTAGTGAGGTTTTTTCTGAATTACATTCCACCTTTTGGTTATAATTTTTCTGTTGAGACTGGTTTGTTTCGTTTGGGTTATTCATATGCGAGTGAGCCCTCGTGAAACAGCTTCCATTAAGCGGAATGGACAACCCATTCTCTTCAAATACTTCGGATTCTAACAATGGGATACTGTATACCTCATCTACCTGTATTCCTGTGGTACTTTCGTGTATTTGTGAAAATGTTAATAATTTGTTAGGACCATCTACATTGCAGTATTTGCCCAGAAAATTATACCCTAAAATTCCATCGCCTGGGATGGCTAGGTCATTTTCTATAATTTGAAACTCACAGGTTGGCAGTGTTGGTATTTCAATTGTCCCTTTGCATACTCCTAGTGTATAGCAGAAACCACAAGGTGTGTTAACGGTTAACTTCTTTTTTGTATTTATAAAGGCTTTATTTACTAATGCTCCTTTCTTAAGAAGACTTACTTCTGAACCAGTGTCTACTAATAAACGTAGTTTCCTGGTTCTTCCAATTCCTATCCCAATTTCTACGGACGGAAGTTTTATTTTTTTATATGATTTAGAATATTCTGAGTCTTGGATAGGATCAGATTTTCTTGTTTGTTGTGGTTTTGTTTGGGCTTGCCCTAGATTTTCCTTAATTTTAATTAGAGTCGGACCGGGGAGCTTTCGGTCGACTAGTGGGCGTTTCCCGACTGGGTATTCTCCCACCTATTTTTGAAGGTACATTCATTGATTGTGTGGTTATTTCTCCCACACCAATCACAAACCGTTTCCATATGGAATACTCGTTTTTCGTTATTATTCTCAACCCGGTTGGCATTATCATTCCTAAACGGATTAGATCTATTTTGATCTGAATTCCTCTGAGGTTGATATGCCTGGGATCTGTCTCTATTGTAGTCATCGTTTCTATCATGAGAAGGGTTACTCCTGTTGTAATTATTTTGGGAATTTCTATTATTGAAAGATTGATTGTTTTTGTAGGAACTTTGAAAATTACCCCGGTTTAATGTCTGTTGGTTTCCCCTGTATGAGTTTTGATTAAAACGTTTATTACAGTTGGTTGCTTCGTGCCCGTAATTTTTACATAACTGGCATATGGGGGTGTTTTGTCGCTTAAGGCATTCACTATACGTATGTCCCTTTAGGTTGCAGAAGTTGCAAGTTATTCTTGCCTTTTCAGAGTCAAGAGTATCTGTGGAAACATTTTGAACTATACTTGTTTGGCGATTTTCACTGCAAGGTGGTGCACTCGTTTGGGTGAAATGGCAGGAGGTATGTGAGAGTGGTATAGTTTCTACCCTCTGTACATGTTTCTCCATGCTAAACGCTGTTTTTATTAGTTCTTCCAACGACTTTTTCCCTATCGTGAACAAGTACTGGCCTAACTGTTTATTTGTCACACCAGAAGCTAAGGCTGATTTAGCAAAATCTTCTAATTGGTTTTTTACTATATCCGACTTCTCACCGTATTTAATTTCCGCTGCCTCTCGACATTGGGTTAAAGAGTGTCGAAGTCTACTCACAAAAGTATTTAGTGTTTCAAATGGGCTTTGTCGACTGGTAATTAAACAGTTTACAAGACCATTATAATCTTCGATTGGTAAGTATGTCCTGTTTAGAATTTCCTCAAATTCCTTAAAGGTAGTTGGTCTGGAAGTAGAGACTAGGTCGAGAGCATCCTCTCGTAACTTAGTGGTAAGGATTTGAATAAATGATTTTTCGTCTTCAGCGGGAATGTGGTCCCTAACGGGGCGAATGCACGTAAGGAAAGTTTGTAATTTTTGTGCCACCTTGGGATCGTGTCCACCTGAGAACTCGGGGATCCCGTAGGATAATTTGAGTAATTTCTCAAATCCTAATGACATTTTGGGAGGTTTCTGTTCGGGGGTTTTCGTTTCAGGGATTTGTATAGATATTTTCTTAGGTGTATCTGCTTCTGTTATTTCTAACGATAGTGGCATTAAGAGAGGTTTGTTTTTTGAAGGAGTGTTTACCCGTTCTCGTAATTTTCTCAATTCTACTTGAAGGTATGTAATTTGACTGATATGAAGTTTTTGTTTGTTCTTAAGCTTTTCTGCCTCCTTATTTTTATTCAGAGCTATCTCTTGTTCAGAGTTTTGTTTTCTCGATTCGAGGGTAGTTACTTTTCTATTGAGTTTCGAAATTGTTTCTTCAGCCTGTAAGTTAATTTGTTCTGCCTCTCGTTGACGCTATAACAACTCAGCTCGAGTTTTATTTTGATTTTTAAGTTCTTTTTTCAATTCTAATAATTGATTCTCTCTTATTTCCTGTTGGCTTTTTACAGCTTCAAGGTAAATAGTCAGAATGGCGTCAGTAGTTTCGAGTCTTGTGAACTGACCCCACTGTCCCACTTCCTTACCCACTAGCGATTTTAACTCACTTAGCAAGGTAGTATTGAAATTTTTAATCTCCTGAACTTGATCTTGCTTTTCTCTTTCTAATTGCTGAATTTCATCGTGCAACTCTTGGATTTCAGTCTTAGTATCAGTACACCTTGACGCCATAAACAATTATGATAATGTAGTCATACTACGAAAATTAAGGGGCAATTAATTACCAAAAGAAAGAAAACAGTAACGGTATAACTAACTCTCTAAGAAGAAAAACATTGCTATACATTTCCAGAAAAAAAATCGAAAATAGGAACGTAATTTTTAATTTATTCAATCTTTAACTTGTCAGTTAGTTTCCATGGCAACACGATTTGTAAATTTTCTCTTCATCTATTTCTTTTAAGAAATAATTAAAAAATGGCTTCACTGATCTTTCAAAAAAAAAAAAAAAAATTACACTCCATACATTTATTTAGTTCTATAGATGGTGTTACTGAAGTCAGAGAATTCTTCAGTTTTCATGATTTGATTAATCCCTGAACTCATCACCATCCTACCGGCTGCGCCAATGTTGTGTAATCTTTTTTTTAGGAAAGGTTTATTAAGAAGAGAGTATTTAGAACTGGCTATGATGAATTTTTCTTCCCAAATGTGGTTTTGAAACCGACGACCATGAGTTAAGAAAGTAATGCGTACGAATAAAACCTTCGTTTTTATATTTAAATATCATTTATTTTTTATTATTGGGGTTCAACGCCCATGACTGCCTCCGTTTCCATTCCCTTCTTAAAAATTCCTGTCGTTGTACACAGGAAGCCCTCTCCAGGAAGGCCCGCTTTGCTGCGCCGGTGCTGAGGGAAGCTAACCGATATAGAGACCCAAGTTCCTGCCGGGCCCGCACCTTCCTTCCTGCTCGGTGTCGTCTCTTGGGCGTTGACTCGGGTGTGAGTTGCCTTTTCTTCGGTGTTGGGGGTTCCCTGGGTCTGGGGGCTGCGGTCTGGTCTCGTAGTAATTGATCTTTTAGTTGGAGGGCGATCCTCCGCCGGTATTCATCGAGGGATATCTTTCTAGGGGGGAACGTGGCGGCATTCGGCGAAACCTTTATGGGGATAGAGTTACTCATACTACGTATGAGGAGGAACGGAGTTAGTATTGTCGTAATTAAAGAACCCTACCTCGCGGTATATTCCATCAGTTTATCCGGCTTTGGCAGCCAAGACAATCCAGCCCAAAGGGCTGATGAGAAGGTTCAGTAGAACCCCATGCTACCCCAAGCTGAAATTCAAGAGCGTTATTTTTACCTTTTTCTGTTTTTTTCTCCTCTGGATCTTCGGGATAATTAATAAATTTAGAACTTCACTGACGTTAGGTTTAACACTAGTCAAAAAAGCGACAATTTATTTCAATTTTACATGGCTATTTATACCTTAAATTTTATCCCTACTTAACTATAAAATTATGAAATTCCATAATTGTTTATTTTACAATTCTACAATTATGAAATTTCACAATTGTTTTTTTGGGTTACAACTACAATTAATAATATCATATTTTAATTGGAATGCTAGATGAGCATTTCCCAAACTAAACCTAGTTCCTACACACATTCTTTCTGGTTTCGACATCCATCGATCGGTGTAAAGCTGACGTCGCACCTTCTGTTGTTTTGTTGTCCCAATTCGGATTGTAACCAATTCATTCATTCATCATTCAACATTAACCATTCGTTAGTTATCCAGCCATCGATCGATTACCCTCAAGTTAATGCTTCATTTTGCTGGGGTTGCAATTTGTTTCAGTTGGATGCAATGCATGTGCTGTGGTTGTTTGTAAACAAAACGATCGCGTACTATTTTTGCTGAGTACGACAAATCGAATTGTTTACTGTTCCTTTTGGCTGTGGCTGACCTTGGTATTGTGATATTAAATAATACATTGGGTTTGTATAATTTTTTGGGTATGGTCATGGTTATGTGAGAGTTTACACTTGTTTATAGTGTGTTAGGCATCTCACATAACACCATGATGTAAGAAAATGATAAACAAAAAAAAACACAAATAAAACTCAAATGTCATTTTTCCGCACACAATAAAAAGTCTTTATAATTAATTCAGTGCGAAAAAGGAGCGGAGACTTCTCCAAATAATCTGCTAAAATTATAAATTTCGCTCTTCGAACAGCGTATTGCAAAACGAAAAACAACAAAATTTCCGGTTCTGATTTCGTTGTGCCATTTTTGTATAGGATTTTTCGTTTCCCATCAGCAGCGTACTAGGCTTTACTGTTAATAATAATTGGAACATTAATAATATTTTTGTTGGTAAAGTTTATATGAGTTGATTTTGTTTCATTTAGTTTTATGCGCCATTGTTGCGTCCAATCTCTTACTTTATCGGTTGCATTTTGCAATTTTTCTGTAGCCTTCACAACGCATTTATCAGGCACTAAAATGGCAGTATCATCAAATACAGTGTTGGTCCTACGACACTTCCTTGTGGTACACCGGCTTTAATTTTATTAATTTCCGAATACTCTTGCTCGTACCGTACTCTAAAGAGTCGGTCGGTAACATAGGATTTCAGTATTTCGTAGAACCACCTTGGCAGATCTCTATGCAGTTTGTACTCAAGTCCCAAATGCCAAACCTTGTCAAAGGCTTGAGCAACATCTAGAAATAGAGCGGAACATACTTGTTTTTCTTCAAGTGCCTTTTCAACAACATCCGCTATTCGATGCACTTGGTCTATCGTCGAATGTTTGTTTCTGAATCCAAACTGATGGTTTGGGATTAGCTTTCTTTCTTCTATTACTTTGCTAAGCCTTTTCAGGAGCAATTTTTCGAAAACTTACTTAAAAGTTACTTCTGTTGGTGGCTTACCTTGCTTACGAATAACAATGACTTCTGCAATTTTCCAATGATGTGGTACATATAGGAGCATAAGGCATGCATTTATTATATATTGGAGTTTTTTGAAGGCGACTGTTGGCATTTCTTTCAAAACCTGAGCTGTAATTAGATCATACCCGGGTGCTTTTTTATTTGAAAACTTGTGTTGACACATGCTTCTTACTTCTTTGAGCGAGACGAAGGGAATTTCCAATTCGTCGTTTCTATCAACAAAATGTAAGTTATTTGTAACTGCACTTTCTGGAAAGGGCTTAAAAACATTCGAGAGATGTTCCGCGAAGAGTTCAGCCTTAAGTTTTGGGTTCGCAATCCATTTTCCGCCTTCTGCTTTAATTTTTAATTCTTTAAATTATTTATATTTTCATTAATTTCCCTTAAATATACATCACACAACATGGAGACTACACCACATACAAATTAATAGGAGGATTTTGAATTTGAGGTCTTTTAAGGCGTTTAGCTGCTTTCCATGAGGAGTATTCGGTAGAAGCATCCGTTGTCAAGCTTTTCAGAAATCTACTAAGTGGTTCGTTTTTAAATTCACAGATTCTTTTTTTGAGTTCAGGGAATCTTGTACTTTGCCATTTCCTTCGAGCTTTTCTTTTTCTCAATACCAGCTCCCTTATTTCTGCAGGGTATTTAATTTCTGTTTCTCTCCTGTTCGAAATAGTTGGTGTACTTTCTTCTGCAGCCTGTTGCACATCAGCAATAAATTGCTCTACTTCATGATAAATTTGTTCATTTGTTTCCATATAGACCCTAGGTTTACATAACTTTCTAGTTTCTTTCTGAAGTCATCCCAGTTTGTTCTTTTATTCACGAGTTTAGGATTACTTTGTTCTCTTAATTCTACTTCACTCACTGATAAGATAACTGGAGAATGATCTGATGATAAATCGTAATTAACTTCGACCCTTGTATGTATTCGTTTAATACCTTTCGCTACGAAAAAATCAATAAGGTCTGGTATTTTATTTGGATCAGATGGCCAGTAAATTGGCGAGCCAGAGGAATAAAATTCGCATTTGTGCTTGCGGCCAGCTTGGTAGAGTCGTTTACCTTTTGTTGTTATTAGCCTAGATCCCCATTGGGTGTGTTTTGCATTGAAGTCACCACCAACAATAAAGTTATGTCCTAGTAGATTAAACAGTGAGCAGTATATATACATTTCTTTAATTGAAGTTTCCTCACTTTTCATAATTTTTGCCTTGATCAACTAGTTTAGTCGGTTGGTTCTTAGGTTTATTTTCAGCCGTCGGTTTTTTGCTTTGTACTACTGCTTTTGAGATTGTTGTGTTCTTAAGCTTCTTTGAGGTTTTGTTTTTGCTTTTTTTGTCTTGGAATTGTTTGGCAACTGGACATCCTCTATAGCTTGCAGGATGTTCGCCTTGGCAGTTCACACATTTCGCTTTGTGTTCTTTGCTCAGCGGACAGTTGTTTGTCTCATACTTGCCTTTACATTTAACATAAGCAAACTCGCGGTTGCAGTATTTTTGCGTATGAGCAAAGGCTTGGCAGCGTTTACACTGAGGAACAGTCTTTGGCTTTCGCAGTGGTTCAATCTTTACAACTTTAACCATGATTGATCTAATACCGTAGATCTTTTCCAGATTTTCAGTATTTTCAAAAGTGAGCATAAATAAAGGTAGAGACCTCTTTTTGTCATTGGTGCCCCATTGGAGTCTTTGATGATCTCATTTTTGATAAGATTATTTGCATCGAGAGCTTTAAAGCCTTTATGTATAAGGTCTTCAACAATTTCTTTGGCTATACACGATGAGTGAAGGCCTCTAGCTACTACTTTTGTTGCTCTTGTAGCTTTGTTTTCATATGAGTGCCGCTGAATTTTGTGTTTGTTCAGTTCTTCAGTGACAGATCTGTACACATTGGCGTCTTCGACGCTGACTTTCCAATTGTCTTTATTGTACGAAGTGTATTTACACACTTCATTGGTACACTTTTCTACAACTTTTTTAAGCTCTCCACACACTGTTAATCCTGTAATCATTATTGGTGGTGGTGCAATTTGCCTTTGACCTTTACCGTTGGACTTCCCTTGGGGCATGTCTTTAACTCATTTAAGTTTAGCGTTCTCTGCTCATGAAGGTGACGATTGAGTTTTATTAAAAGCCTCTGGGCTACCCTCTGCTTTTCGTTTTTTTGGATTTTCGCTTTTGTTTGTCACCTTCAGTTTCAAGAATGAGTTCGTCCTCATCTGTGTGAAACTCAGTTGCAGTTTTTATAGGGCTAACCGATATAGGAGACTCTGGGCCCTTCTTGTCAAGCAAGGTGACTTTTTCTTTCAATATTTTTACAAACCAAAATCCTTTTCACAAGGACCAGACGCTTAATCATCGAAGAAGCAGCTTCAACAGATACTAATTTACTATCAAAACGTCAATGGACTAAGGATTAAGACCAATAAGGTCTATAAAAACTTAAATAATCTTCCTCACGATGTCATTATTCTGACGGAAACTTGGCTCAACAATTCTTTCTTGGATACTGAGCTCTTCGACGTAACCTTCCAAGTGTTTAGGCGCAACCAACACCACTCAACTAATACAAACATAGTTGGAGGAGGAATTCTCTAATTCTCTAAGCTATTAAAAACTCATTTGTCGATGCTTTTATGTCATCTCATGTCGAGGTTATCTGTGTTGAAATTCAAATGGAGACTGGCCATCTTTACATCGCTGCTTATATACCTCCAAGTTTAAATAACATCATTTACGAAAATTGTGTACAATGCATTGAAACCATTCATGATCAATTGGAATCATGTGATGAACTATTGACTTTAGGCGACTTCAACCTTCCGAACTTGGAATGGTCTAAAACTACTGACTACAATTACTATTTACCTGTTAATCAATCAGGTGCCAATGAGGTCTCAATCATTGACGGTATGGCCTCTTGTGGTCTTAATCAATTTAATGAAGTTACCAACTTTCTTAATAAAACATTGGACCTTGTTTTTTTCTCCGATACAATAAACACTGACACAGCTGTCATGTCCTCCGACATTGTCCTAGTAGATGAAGACCGTCATCATCCAGCATTAGATATTTCTCTAAATTTAAATTTGTGTAATCCATTAGATAATCCCAACGGAAAACTTGAATTTAATTTTAAAAAATGTAATTATGAAGAACTTTCAAATTTAATCTGTAATGTTAACTGGAATCATTTTTTTCTTAATTGTAGTATTGATGTTATAAGTTTCAGGTTTTATAATTTACTGTTTGATTGTTTGTATGAAACTGTCCCATTGCGTTAATCTTGTAATAAATCCGATGCTCCACCATCATGGTTTGATACTCAGCTCAAAAACTTAAAAAATAAAAGAAACAAAGCATGGAATATATAGTATAGTAAATCCAGAGCTGATGATGATTATAGAACATACTCAGAACTGAAATATTTGTTTACCAACTACAAGACTTATATTCATTGAAAATGAACTTAAAAATCATCATGATCATTCCAATCATTTTTGGAAATTTGTGAATTCTAAAAGAAAAGTTGAAGGCTACCAAAATCCTTGACTTTTAATAATACTACCAGTCATAATTCGGAAGAAATCTCATGTTTGCAAATTTTTTTAAAGATTCTTTTTTAAGCTCTAGTCTGATTGAAACATTACCTTTACAATCTTCTTATGATAATTTCTCACACCTCAGTTCAATAAATGTTTCTATTTGTGAAAACTCTATCGTTGAATACATTCAAGAACTCGACGAATATTTCATTCCTGGTCCCGATGGCATTCCGTCTTGTGTATTCAAGAATTGTGTATCTCATTTGTCTTACTCTCTTTTTGTTTTTTTTAATAAATCTTTGAATTCTTCAATTTTCCCCACTCTTTGGAAAAGTGCTTTTATAACACCAATTCACAAAAAAGGATCCAAAAATGACATATGAAACTACCGCCCTATAGCTAAACTTTCAGTTATCCCAAAACTGTCTGAATCGATTATTTACAACGTATTGTCATTTAACTGCAACGCTATAATAAGCGACAGTCAACATGGTTTCGTTAAAAAAAGATCAACTGTTACGAATTTGTTTCATTTTACATCCTATTGTCTTGGTGCTTTTGAAAATCGGAAACAAGTTGACTGTGTGTTTACAGACTTTAGTAAAGCTTTCGACAAATTATGTCATAAAACCTTAGTTAATAAACTGAAGATGTTGGGATTTAATGAATGTTTTTTATTGTGGATATCATCGTATTTAGAAAAAAGAAGCTATTGTGTTACTTTTCGTAATGAGTGTTCTGAAGAAATTTATGTTAATTCCGGTGTTCCACAGGGCAGCCATTTAGACCCCGTACTGTTTATTTTATTTATTAATGACTTAATTTCGCTCTTAAAACACTCCTCTGCTCTAATCTACGCCGACGACGTGAAACTATACAAAAAAATAACTTCAATTAACGATTGCTTTCTTCTTCAAGATCTTAATAGGTTTAGGGAATGGTGCAATATAAACTGTCTTTTGTTGAATATTGACAAATGTAAAACTATGAGTTTTACACGCAAAAAAACTTGTATATCCTTTAGTTATATGTTAGACTTCACCTCTTTATAAATTGTCTGTCTTCTCCGACTTGGGAATCATTCTCGACACTAAATTAACATTTAATGACCACTTTAATGTAATTATTAAAAAAGCAAACAAAATGCTTGGATTTATTAAACGATTTTCTCGTGATTTCCGGGATCCGTATATCCTAAAGCTTCTCTTTGTATCTTTTGTAAGACCAGTCCTTGAATACGGATGTATAGTATGGGCACCTTACTACTCCATACACATTAATAGACTGGAGGCAGTCCAGAGAAGATTTATGCTCTACGTTTTTTTCCATGGTCCCAGAGTACGACTCTGCCTCCCTATACTCAAAGACTCAAGTTGATTAATCTTCCCTTGCTCTCGAAAAAAAAGAGAGTATCTTCAGCTATGCTATATTGTTGGCATAGTCAATGGTTCTATAACATCATCATTAGCTCTGGATCGATTAAATTTCAGCTATAGTCAAGCTAGCATAAGAAGGCAGCTTTATGTCCTCTATTCAGTAGATCAAACTATGTTGGCAATAGTCCTATTAATCAATTGATTTCAGTTTTCAATAAATATTATTGCTTAATTTCATCAATTAATGACAATTTAAAATCAATTAAATTTAAAGTTAACTTTTTCAACACAACATTGGAATTACCTAGGTTAAGTAGTATTAGACGGATTAATAAATAAATAAAACCCCTTACCACTGGTGGGAGGAAGTCTTTTAATTATTTTTCGTTGTAATGCCTACTTTCTGCTGCTCGTATATTTACTTCTTTGATGTGTTCTCGACGACTGCCTTACTTGAACTGATTTTTGGTCGTTTGCATGACCTCCTCTTATATAGCTTTTCGAACGTACTAAATGTGAGTTATAATTAGCTAAAGTGTCGTTGCCTAGATGCTGTCCTCTGCGTAGATCTTACTGATTGATAAGCATTAGATATACGTCATATTCACCATTATGCTTAATAGGTATCTCCTGCATGGTGTGGTGGATTTTGTCGAAGCCACGACATGGTAATTTGCTTATCAGTTGTTGATGGCATCTCGCTATGGGAGCTATGGGAGTTGGTAGGGTAAGTATTTTGTTTTCTGAAATAGCAGGTGCGTAGGTAAAGGGGGGGGGAGGTATTTGTTTGGTAAGTATTCGGCATTCTGTTTGTTGGATTGTTATGGATGGGAGGGGTAGGAGGATCTTGATTGTGGGTTATTTTGTGGAGGGGCAGGAGGTTGGTTTCGGTGTTTCGGCGCGTAGTTCGGGATGGGAGAGCTAGGTATTGTAATGTTTCATTACAAACTGTATGTTTTAAAATACATCTATAGCAAACTATATTTTGACGTTCATGTCAAATTTATCTGACAGGGGAAATCTCTAAAATCTAATGGAATTTTACAACTTAGAGACAAATTATTTTGGATATTTTCTACGAAATTACCTCATTTGCCCCAATGAAAACGTATAGTATAAAAGTTGCATGCGCGCGCCTGGCCTAAGAAACTAAACTGTTTGGTGATTCTCTGCCAACTGTGATTTTTTAAATCAAAATTTTGCTAAAATTAAAAATATACCGGGTAGAAAATTATATAGGAAAAACTATTTTTAAGCGTGGCCCTAGTGAGATTGGCCATTATATAGTTAATCTTATGCTGGGCCTAGACAGGCGCAGGTCTGGGTGATCTTGACTAATTTATCTTATTCTGGCTTTATCTTGGCCCTGGCTAGAATTGTCTATTTATTGGCTCTGTCAGATGTAACTTAGACTGGGCCTAGATAGTTTTAACTTGACATAGCCTAGATATGAAAACTTTTGTTGGTGTCATTTTGGCCCTAGTTAGTGTCGCCACCTTATTGGCGCTGTCTCATAAAAACAGGAAGGGACCCAAATAGTTTTCGCTTGGTGTAGCCTGGATAAGGAATTGTATCTGGGCGTTATCTTGGCGTTAGACAGTGTCACCTCTTTATTGGCGTTATCAGGTGTAACTAAGACTGGGCCTGGATAGTTTAGACTTGATGTAGCCTAGACATGGAACTTTTTCTTGGCGTTATATTGGTCGTAGATAGTGTCGCCTCTTTATTGGCATTCCCAACGACCAATTTAACTTGTGCAAGGTCCATATAGCAAATACGTGAAGTATCAACCAAGTAAGTAAAAGCGAAATTTTTTTAAAATTGAATTAAATTCTATACATTTCAGTTAAAGAGAAAAGCGGTCTCAAACACCCCTAATATGAGAGGGCTATATGGGTTTCAGTAAAAATCTACCTAGGCCCTAGCTAGTGACTAAAAATCTCTAAATTTTTAGTTATCAAAAGCCTGACTTGGAAGATCTATCTAGGGCATATATGGGAACCGCTAACAAGGCCCACAGAATACAGAGCATTAACAAATTAGCAAGGCCTAAGCTAGTTAGTGCTCAAGATGCCCATTCCTGACTTGGAAGATCTATTAAGGGCCCATATGGGAACCACTACCAAGGCCCACGCAATACAGAGCATTAACAAATTAGCAAGGGCCAGGCTAGTTACTGCTCAAGAGGCCCATTCCTGACTTGGAAGATCTATCTAGGGCCCATATGGGAACCACTAGCAAGGCCCACGGAATACAGAGTTTTAACAAATTAGCAAGGGCCAAGCTAGTTACTGCTCGATAGGCCCATGACATAAACAAGACGAAACTAGCTGGGCCAAGGCAATACCGAGTCGCAAATTCTACCCGGATCACTTAAAACAATTTTTTTTAATTTTATTTGTCTCTAAATAGACATGGCAATTATTCTGTAAGAGTATTTTACTACAAATTTTAAGGAACAAAAAATATCGTAAGAAGTACTAAATATCGAAGACATGGTGTTACGGTAAGATTTACCGCAACAAAAACCATTCCTGAACTCGGTTCTTAAAACCTCTGTCTGGCTATGTTGTTTGGTCATAGTCTAACTCTCGTTATCTGTTTCCCCTCCATCCCAACCATTCCCATTTTTCGACCCATAATTTTGAGTCCGTTGTCCTCATGGAGCTGGAGAGTTGCTCAGAGAGGATAGCAATATAGGTGCCTCTTAATTCGATCGTGTTGAGCCAGCGGATGGGCTGGAGACTCGCACGTCATCTATGTATAGAGCGAAGAAGCTCTTCTCTAAATATAACAACACTCATGGATAGAAGGAAATAACACTTACACCTACAAGTGGATTTTAAACCAGCACAACAAATTACCAACATTGATTTTAACTTAATTTTTAAATATGGCTTCGAGCCCATATTGTAGAAATCATAACGTCAAATTTAATTTAAATAACATCGACCGACATAAAAGAATGGAACGCTTAATGCTATTCCCTCAATCCCCCAAATCTGCACAAAGGTCCACCGAATAGTAGATTGCGCGTTAGGTAGTTTGAATTGAGTATTTGCCTTTCTCCTTCAATTCCTTAAAAAGTATTAGAAATTTGCATTAGAGTATTTGTTCCTCCTTCGAAACATTTTCAGAAAGTTAAATTTAGTAGAGTAGCTGAGAGAATGCTCAGAATAATATTTTCAACTTTTTTAAAAAAGTGTTTTGAGAAAGTTTTGAAAATATCAGAAGAGGAAAATTGGCCAGACCGAGCGATTAAATTGAGGAAAGGAAGAAGGAAGGGTGTCACGGTAAAAATTTACCGCGACAAAAGTCATTCTTTCATTTATCCCATTCCTTGTTCCTTCCTTCCATTTCTTCTTCTCTCTACAGGTGTTTCCGTCAATGTACTGAGAGAGAGAAGGGCAGCCATGGTCCATCAGCCATTGGTTCACTCTCTCAGTATTTTGACGAAACAAGAATCATCGATATTAATCTTGATACTGAACATGGATAACGGACTGTGACGGACAGACGGGCGGTCTGATCCAGCAGAGAGAGAGCGTGGGTGACAGTTGTCCCCGAACGCTAGATGTAACTCATTTTGAGAATGGCCGAGAGCCCAACATACATATTCATTTTCACTTCTCACTATGGTACAAAATGGAACGCTATTCGCTTATCCCTCCCCCCCCCCCCCCCCCACCCCAAAATCTAACACAAGACCACCGACGTAGTTTTATTTTTTTTTTGTAATCGCGTATAAAAATATAACTGCCAACTTTTCCTTCGAAATTATATACATATTCTTTAATCAAGGTTTCTTCCATCATTTTCGATTTCTTCTCGATTTTTTTTGTTATATTATTGTATCCTAGATTCGGAGGGGACTAATGTATTCATTAATTCGAAGTAGAATTCTTGAATCCTGGTATTTAACTTTCTGCTTGGCTTTCTCGAAAGAAATAGTGGGAAAATGGCTGAACACGCTCATTGAGTTTGCCGCCCCTGGAAGTGACACCAGCGGTCGGCGAATTCAGCGATGACTGTGCATAAGCCGGGGAGTTATGTGTGAGTAGGTAGGACGGCTGGATTTCAATAGCGTCGGCTCTTTTCAGCAAATAAGCTGTATGATGCTGAATTATGACGTGATCGAAGTCCACGCGTTCCGATTGGCCGAAAGCATTGGGGGATGAGTAAAGAAGAGGTTTGGACAGACATCGAAAACCCTGGAAGGATCACTTCTTTACTGATGACAAAAAGACTAAGATCATATTTTGAAGAAAGAAAGCAGATTAGTGAGAAAAGTGTCAAAGTTTAAGAATTTTATTTCGAGTGTTATAAGTAAAAAAAAAAGTCAAGAAATTTTGTAAGGGAAAGGAGAAAAATCGAGAAGAAATAATTAGGAAGTGTGGATGAAGGAAGACCTTTTCTTCAATGTACTGAAAACAGAAGGGAAAAGAAATCAAAGAGGGTATAGTTGGCAGAGAAAAAAAAGTTAAGTATAGTGGTTTTATTATTTTACATTCAAATCGTTGTGGTATTACTTTAGAAAATTTTGGGAAAAAGATCAGCAAATCGGTTGACTTGTGTTCCGTAAAATTTTCTCGAAATTACGAGACGCGTGACCCGTTAATATTTTCTTTTGTCCGTTCGGGACAAAGCAATAGCGGTCCATTTTACTTTATTTCAAATTTCCATTGTTCTATTTTCTTTTGTTCTTGAAAAGATCTTGGGTTTTACTCCTATTTTAAAAGGTTTCCCAAGCAAACCAGTTAAAACTAATAAAAAGAGTTAAAATCCCATTTCGGGAATATAAATTTATTGTTCTTATTTAAAAGTGCTTTCACCGTCGGTTCCGCTCCGAAGGTTTGCAATTTCCTCTAATTTTTCAAAAAAAAAAATTGTTGGCGCCCTTTTCAGGTCTTACACCCCTGTGGTAATCAAAAATCATTTCGATCAATTTAATTGATCGATTTAAATAATTTATTGGAACCATCAAATTAATTGGTGTAACCTACCCCTTTGATCTAGCCGTGGTGGTAGCATTGGAAGTGCTACCTGTTGCACTTTGTTCGAATTCGAACTTGCCTTCATCTTCCTTTTGGTTGACATTCGTTTAACCAAAAGTCGTGGTATAATCGTCGTTGCCGGTCGTGTTTTAGTTTTTTTCGTTTTGTTTAATTAATTAAATAATAGAATTGTTCGGTTCGTCGCGAAAAAGTGCAACAAATTGGCGCCCAACGTGGGGCTTGTGAAAAAAAAATTATTTGTTTATTTGGGAAAGAAAATATCTTCAACCGCGGTGGAAAGCTATTGTCGTTCGAACAAAACTTTAATTCATTTTCCTAGTGATTGTCCCAGTGTTATTAGGGAAGTTTTCGTTTAATCTGTTTTTGGTTCCTTTTACTTTCCTTGGTTTTCTTTTTCTTTCAGTGTTATTATTGGCCCATAAATTAATCAAATTGATACGATCATCATACCAACTTAATTATATCTAGTGAGTGGCATTTTATATACACATTTTGATAAGTGGTTCCCGGTCTTTTATATTGGACAAAGTGTACCTACCTAATCTGCATTATAACATACATATGTACCTACATTGGCTTAAAAGGAAATTACTCTAGGAAACTGTAAGTTGTTTTATTTTCATTACTTCTTTTTACCATTTTGGAAACCTGCAAGGGAATACCTAAGCAAGCATAACTAAATTTATTTCATATTTTATATGTAAAATAATTTTATAATTCATCAAATTGATTCTAACGGTAAATCTTCGTACGGTGTTTATTTACTTTATGCATAGTGGTTTATATATATCTTCTTTGGTGTTTTCTTTTTTCTTTCTTTTCTTTCACGCAAAAGTTTTAATTTGATTACGGTTTCGTTTTTTTTTTGTACGTTTCATTTGGCCTCAAATAATTTTGGAATTAAATTCTTATTTGCAATTCAATTTTTGGTGTGACCATATTTAGTGTGACAACCACTAATTCATTTTTTTTGGATAAATATTTTTTTTTTTTGCTTGAGCATACTTTTGTGGTATATCTCGTTAATTTAGAAGTGGAAAATTGGAAAAATTTCATCAAGTACAGGGTGGTACGAAAATTTGTTTCGGGTAAAGTCCAAAATTATTTGTAAAGTTGTTTTTAGATTACCTTTTCCTCTGATTTGGTTAAGATAAAGCAATCAACTGGGTGTTGATTTGGTGCTTTATTTCAACGTTTTAGTTTCAGGTATATTACCAATCCTAGTAAAATAATTATAGTTGGACGAATTTACAATTTTTTTGTACCAAAATTATAATCGTGGTTTTATTTGTTCTGGCGTGATCGCGAACAAAATCAACTGGGTGTTGATTTTTGGAAATTTTTTTTAAATTTTGCTAAGTAATTTTTTTTAGCTTTCGAGATTTAAATTCCTTTTTCGCGATTTTAGAACATTTTAAATAGAGGTTCGGACAAACAACTGGGTGTTGATTTGGCCTCGTTATAGTTCGGTGAAGACAATTTTCGGTTTTTATTTTTATTCCTTGCGCGTTTACTTGAATTTTTTTTGTTGTGTATAAAGCAGCCAGCTGGGTGTTGGTATTTTGTTTTATACTGCGCTTTGTTTTGATTAAAAGAAAATATTTTTTTTAACGTCGGTGTTTAACGTTTCGAAACCGTTCCATTTTTTTTTTCGTCCGAGGAAAATTGAAAATGGATGTTTACCGGTTGAACAAAGAGGAACTCTCTTACGAGTTACGCGCCCGAGGTTTAAAAGAAGGTACGGTGGAGAACATGAGAGCCACTCTCAGATCTTCACGTATTCTGGAACGCTCGGGATCTATATCATCGGATAGTCCGCACTACCCGTTTTCTTTCGAAGAAGATACTGAGGCGGTTAAAAATAAAATTTTGGAAATTAAGGAACTTTTGAAAGTTCCGCCTAAGAATCCGAAGTCTTCGGAGTATCTTAAGGTTTTCACCAAAATTGAGTGGGCTTTAGTTAGGTTGAATAGGGCTAAGGCAGAGTCGTCGGAAGAGGTCAATGAAGTGGCCGATTTGAAGGGGGAGCTATTGTTGCTGATGGCAAAATTGTCAGAAGGAGATGAAGATGCATCTCATGATAATTGGAAAGAGAAAGAGAAAGAGAAAACAAACACGTTGGCAGCAGGATTGGGTGCGTTACCACCTGCACACGTAGACCAACGAGCGAGTTCAGGATTTCAACGACAGACCGAGGCTTGCTTACAGCAAGTTGAGGGCCGTGACCGGAATCCTGAGCGTATCGAGAAATGGGATATAAAATTCTCTGGTGAGCGATGTGGCTCATCAGTGAATGCATTTTTGGAAAGGGTAGAAGAGCTTAGGATTTCGCGTGGTGTTTCCGAGGAAAGACTTTTCCGCTCAGCAGTCGATCTTTTCACTGGGAAGGCACTTCTCTGGTTTAGGGCGATTAGGGACTCGATTTTAACTTGGAAGGAATTGGTTAGCGAGATAAAGTTGGAGTTTTTACCCTCCAACTACGATGACCTCTTATTGGAAGAAGTCAAGCGACGTATCCAAGGGAAGGACGAGTCGATGGGGATTTATATCGCCCTCATGCAGACTCTTTTTAAGAGATTTTTGGAGCCGCTGAGTGAGAATAGGAAGTTGTCCGTTCTCATGAAGAACATTGCTCCATTCTACCAGACGCAATTGGGGTTGGCTGATATTAAATCAGTCAACGAACTCGTTGCGTTGGGTAGAAAGTTAGAGACAATTAGGACGAATGTCGAAGCTTTTGTCCCTCCTCCTAACAACCGTTTTAGACAGGCTTTGGAGCCTGATGTTGCCTATGTTGCTTCCGTTCAGGAGACAGCAGCAACAGTTGCAGTTGGTAGAAACGCACCACCTCGTAGGCCCACTCGCTGCTTCAACTGCAATGGGGAAGGTCATTTCTCAAACACCTGTTCCGCTCCTAGGAAGTGTTTTGGTTGTGGGGCTATAGGTACAACCCGACGCGATTGTAGGCGCTGCTCGGGAAATGGGCAACGGTCTCTTGGGCCAGCAGGACAAGAGCGCCGTCGCAATTAGGGAGGTCGCCTGCTGACGACCAGCTGGTAGGGAAAATACAACTTGGTTTCACGTTAGATTCAAGCGGGGACGATAGACGTCCATACTTAGGTGTAAACATTTACGGGTTAGGATTTTAGGACTCCTAGATTCAGGAGCATCAAGAACAATTATTTGTAGGGATGGGTGGACACTATTCAAGGATTTAGGATTACATTTAGAGACAAGTAATGTTAGGCAGGTTCATTTAGCAGATGGTGCAGGTGTAGGAGTTTTAGGAACTGTGAATATACCCATAGTAGTAGAAAACAAATCAGTTTTAGTTGAGTGTTTGGTAATACCCTCACTCCCACATGCCTTGATCCTTGGTGCGGATTTTTGGGCACTATCGGGAATCGTCCCGGATCTTAGGTCAGGAATGTGGAGCTTTTCAAGCCAGGAGATGGTGGCTTCGATAGATAGCACGTCTCTTACAGAAGAGTCTGAATTAGACGTTGAGCAGAGAGCAAAACTAAATGTTTTAATTGAAGATTTGTTTAGGAATATGCCAGAAGGTTTAGGGGTTACAGATAGAGTAGAACACATAATTAGGACGACGTCAGCACCAATCAAACAGCGGTACTACCCGGTTTCACCTGCGATGCAGGTCCACATCGACAAATCCCTTAAGGAGATGTTAGATGATGGCGTAATTGAAAAATCTAATAGTCCTTGGGCTTCCCCCATAGTTTTAATTAAAAAGAAAGATAGTACTTTCCGGTTCTGCGTCGATTATAGGAAATTAAATCAGGTTACAGAAAGGGATGCTTATCCGCTTCCAATTATCTCGGCGATTTTGGATAAGCTTAGGAATGCTAGGTTTCTCACATCACTTGATATTAAATCGGCTTATTGGCAAATTCCAATGTCAGAAGAATCGAAGAAGTTTACAGCTTTTACGGTTCCTGGCCGGGGTTTGTTCCAATTTAAGCGGATGCCTTTCGGCTTGCACAATGCCCCTGCGACGTGGCAGAGGTTCATTGATAGTGTTTTAGGGCCAGAGTTGGAGCCATTCGTTTTTGTGTATCTGGATGATATTATTATCGTCACAGATACATTCGAAAAACACTTAGAGATTCTGAACGAAGTTTTGAAAAGACTTAGTGAAGCAGGGCTTAAAGTAGGACGGGATAAATGCAATTTGCATTTTGCAGACCATCCCTAAAATTTTTAGGTTACGTAGTAGATAGGAATGGATTACACGTTGATCCGGAAAAAGTAGAGAGCATGGTTAAAATACCTGCACCCAAAAATGTTAAAGAGGTTAGGACCTTTGTAGGAACTGTTTCGTGGTACAGGCGTTTCGTACCAAACTTCGCAACAGTAGTTAGGCCTTTGACTGATTTGCTGAAAAAGAGCAAAAAGTTCGTCTGGACTCAAGAATGTGAAGACGCTTTTAGGAAATCTAAGGAATTTTTGATTACGGCTCCAATTTTAACTTGTCCCGATTTTAGTCTTCCATTTGTAGTCCAAACCGACGCGTCTGATTTCGGTATCGGGGCCGTACTTACCCAAACCTTCGAAGATGGCGAAAAGGTCATCTGTTATTTAAGTAGGTCACTCAATCGGAGTGAAAGGAATTATTCGACAACTGAAAGGGAATGTTTAGGAGTTTTGTGGGCGGTTGAGAAGTTGAGGCCGTACATCGAAGGTGTTCGATTCACGGTCATTACAGATCATTACTCACTCGTTTGGTTGAGTAACCTCAAAGATCCACAAGGTAGATTAGCGCGCTGGGCAGTAAGGCTACAGCAGTTTGATTTTAAAATCATTCACCGGAAGGGAAAAGACCATGTCGTGCCGGACATGTTATCTCGGGGGGTTCCAGTAGTGGCTGGGATCTCAGATGAGGATTTAGACCCTTGGGTGGCAAAGATGATTTCTTCAGTTGAGTCGAATCCGTTAGATTATCCAGCTTGGAGGGTAGAGAGTGGCCGACTATATAAGTTTGTCAAATCGACACGTGGTACACGAAAATAATGAAGAGTGGAAGTTAGTAGTAGGCAAAAAGGATAGGTTAGCTATTTTGAAAGAGTGTCACGATAGTCCGTTAACTGGACATATGGGGGTCAGAAAAACATTTGCTAGAGTAGGGGCTAAATATTATTGGCCAAAAATGAGAAAAGATGTAACGAATTATGTTAGAAATTGTAGAACCTGTCAACAAGTGAAACCAGTTAATGACAAACCAGCCGGTCTTATGACTGAAAGGATAGGAGTTTCTTCTCCGTGGGAGATGATAAGTGTGGATTTAGTAGGTCCATTACCCAAGTCAAGTAGGGGATATATGTATATCCTTACAGTTGTAGACTACCTCACTAAATTTCCTTTATTGTTTGCATTAAGATCTGCAACTGCAAAGGCGGTTTGCAAGGAGTTAGAAGATAATGTGTTTTTGTTGTTTGCGGTTCCAAAAGTTGTCATTTGCGATAACGGTCCACAGTTTAAGAGTAGGGAACTTAGGGCACTTTGTGATGAATATTCATCAAAGATCAGGTTTACCCCACACTATCATCCTCAGGCTAACCCCGCGGAGAGAATTAATCAAATTATAAAGACTACGTTGAGAGCTTATGTTTCAGAGAACCACAGAGTTTGGGATTCTCAATTAGCTAAGGTAGCGTGTGCTATACGCACCTCTCAACATGAAGTGTTAGGAGTTTCACCTTATTATGCCAATTTCGGCAAAGAAATGTCAACCAGTGGTAGGGAAGAATTAACCCTTAGTGATCAGAGTTTAGATGGAAATAATGACATAGCAGCACAAGGAGATGTAGGAGAAAGGTTTAGGAAACTTAGGATGGATATAGCTGTCAAACTTCGAACAGCATCCAAGAAATCTGCGGAATCCTACAACCTCAGGAGGAGAGATATTCAATATCTCCCTAATGATGTTGTTTGGCGCAGAAATTTTGATTTGTCCAATGCGGCAAATTACTATGCGGCCAAGCTGGCACCGAAGTATGTCGGGCCATTTAGAATCAGAAAACGATTGTCTCCCTGGACCTATGTCCTAGAGGATGACAATGGTAAAGATCGTGGCACTTGGCACACTAAAGATCTTAAACCTTTCAATAAATTTTCAGAAAACGATTAAGTCGGAAGTCCCACAGTAAAGTAATGTTTTTTTTTTTTTTTTGTTCTGTTCTGTTTTGCTTTGTTTTTATTTCTTTTCTTGTTTGATCTCCTTTCGAACCGACTGCCATATTTGGCCTGATGGATTCCTTTGTATTGATGGTAACCAGGTCCAGCCGTAGGAAATTTTTTACTTTTGTATCAAAAGGTAAACACATTTCCAAGGAGGAAAGGGTGGAGTTTGTCACGGTAAAAATTTACCGCGACAAAAGCCATTCTTTCATTTATCCCATTCCTTGTTCCTTCCTTGCCATTTCTTCTTCTCTCTACAGGTGTTTCCGTCAATGTACTGAGAGAGAGAAGGGCAGCCATGGTCCATCAGCCATTGGTTCACTCTCTCAGTATTTTGACGAAACAAGAATCATCGATAATAATCTTGATACTGAACATGGATAACGGACTGTGACGGACAGATCCAGCAGAGAGAGAGCGTGGGTGACAGTTGTCCCCGAACGCTAGATGTAACTCATTTTGAGAATGGCCGAGAGCCCAACATACATATTCATTTTCACTTCTCACTATGGTACAAAATGGAACGCTATTCGCTTATCCCTCACCCCCCCCCCCCCCCCCAAATCTAACACAAGACCACCGACGTAGTTTTATTTTTTTTTTGTAATCGCGTATAAAAATATAACTGCCAACTTTTCCTTCGAAATTATATACATATTCTTTAATCAAGGTTTCTTCCATCATTTTCGATTTCTTCTCGATTTTTTTTGTTATATTATTGTATCCTAGATTCGGAGGGGACTAATGTATTCATTAATTCGAAGTAGAATTCTTGAATCCTGGTATTTAACTTTCTGCTTGGCTTTCTCGAAAGAAATAGTGGGAAAATGGCTGAACACGCTCATTGAGTTTGCCGCCCCTGGAAGTGACACCAGCGGTCGGCGAATTCAGCGATGACTGTGCATAAGCCGGGGAGTTATGTGTGAGTAGGTAGGACGGCTGGATTTCAATAGCGTCGGCTCTTTTCAGCAAATAAGCTGTATGATGCTGAATTATGACGTGATCGAAGTCCACGCGTTCCGATTGGCCGAAAGCATTGGGGGATGAGTAAAGAAGAGGTTTGGACAGACATCGAAAACCCTGGAAGGATCACTTCTTTACTGATGACAAAAAGACTAAGATCATATTTTGAAGAAAGAAAGCAGATTAGTGAGAAAAGTGTCAAAGTTTAAGAATTTTATTTCGAGTGTTATAAGTAAAAAAAAAAAGTCAAGAAATTTTGTAAGGGAAAGGAGAAAAATCGAGAAGAAATAATTAGGAAGTGTGGATGAAGGAAGAAAAGGTGGAAAAACAGAAGGGAAAAGAAATCAAAGAGGGTATAGTTGGCAGAGAAAAAAAAGTTAAGTATAGTGGTTTTATTATTTTACATTCAAATCGTTGTGGTATTACTTTAGAAAATTTTGGGAAAAAGATCAGCAAATCGGTTGACTTGTGTTCCGTAAAATTTTCTCGAAATTACGAGACGCGTGACCCGTTAATATTTTCTTTTGTCCGTTCGGGACAAAGCAATAGCGGTCCATTTTACTTTATTTCAAATTTCCATTGTTCTATTTTCTTTTGTTCTTGAAAAGATCTTGGGTTTTACTCCTATTTTAAAAGGTTTCCCAAGCAAACCAGTTAAAACTAATAAAAAGAGTTAAAATCCCATTTCGGGAATATAAATTTATTGTTCTTATTTAAAAGTGCTTTCACCGTCGGTTCCGCTCCGAAGGTTTGCGATTTCCTTTAATTTTTCAAAAAAAAAAATTGCTGGCGCCCTTTTACTTTTCAGGTCTTACACCCCTGTGGTAATCAAAAATCATTTCGATCAATTTAATTGATCGATTAAAATAATTTATTCGAACCATCAAATTAATTGGTGTAACCCACCCCTTTGATCTAGCCGTGGTGGTAGCATTGGAAGTGCTACCTGTTGCACTTTGTTCGAATTCGAACTTGCCTTCATCTTCCTTTTGGTTGACATTCCTTTAACCAAAAGTCGTGGTATAATCGTCGTTGCCGGTCGTGTTTTAGTTTTTTTCGTTTTGTTTAATTAATTAAATAATAGAATTGTTCGGTTCGTCGCGAAAAAGTGCAACAAGGGGAGAAAATTAAAAAAAAGAAGATAAGTAGAGTACATTAGTGTTTTTATTAGTTTTGCGAAAAATTGTTTTCAAGATATAAATATATTCGGTTGGTCTTTGAGTTTTATTCTTCGTTTTACTAATCTCAAAATTGTGAGACGCGCGACCCAATTTTTCTAAAGCAGTTTTCTTGTCCGTTTATTTCGGGACCTAGTTATAGCGGTCCAATGTTGCGGTCTTGATCTTTCTTTCTTTCATTATTTTAATATCTGCCTTTGTTCTAAAATTGGTCACGACCATTTTAAATTCATAATTGTATTTCTTTTTATCGAACAAATTCTAGGTTTTAATCCAGGCGCAAGCCAAGGTTTTCCCGATATTTTAAATAAAATTTGATTAACTTCCCTTCGGGAATATAAATCATTGTGTTTTCCTTCATTTTTGAAGAAGAATTTTCACCTCACCCGTTCAAGGCAAACGACCCTAAATAGTCATGGCGCCCACCCTACAGCGTAAGTACGCCTCTGTGCGTACCCTTTTTCTCATTTAATTCTTGTTTTTTAATAAACTAAATTCATTTTGATTCATTTGGTTTACTTCTTTTTTTATTCGTCTTATTAATTCGACGAACCCACCCCCAGCTGACTAGCCGGTTTGCTGCATCGTAGTTGCAGTGCTGTTGCAATATTTTGTCTCTTCGCTTTATCTCGTTCTTCGTCGATCGATTTGACAGTTCGTCATATCGATCTTATTTTCCGCGTGTGCCGGTTGTGCAATTTAACTTCTTAATTCGTTTGTGATTTTATTAAATTATTATTGTTAGATTCGCATAATTTTCTAGTTATTCGTCATCCTAAACATCCTAATACATCATAAAATTCGCGTTAAATAATATTGCAACAATGGTTCTGACTTCTGACACTATATTTTTTTGTTTTTGAATTTGTATACGTTCTAAATCTTTTTGACAGTTTTTGGTGAGTTTCTAAATTCCCCCTTACG
This sequence comes from Epistrophe grossulariae, assembly GCA_929447395.1. NCBI lineage: Eukaryota > Metazoa > Arthropoda > Insecta > Diptera > Syrphidae > Epistrophe > Epistrophe grossulariae. The sequence goes on from OV839566.1 coordinate 99,900,661, forward strand.
TTTTGACGTTTTCAACTTTGAAAGGCAATGTTTCATTCAAAATTGTATGGTTTTAGTTTTTGAAAGCTGTTTTTGAGGTTGGAGGCTTTATTTTTATGCTGGTAATAACTCATGCTGGCTATAACGCATGGATTTGTTTTTATATGTTTTGTCCGAAGTATTGGTACCATTCTTAATATAAAAATAACAAGATTTTTAGCAAAATTGCTTGAAATCATTTAATTTAAGTTCATTATAAATAAATATACCATGGTACTGACATTTAAGCTTTAATATAACTTCATATCTTAAATCTTCCGAGAAAAATAAAAACAGTTATAATTTTAACTTAGGAAATACAATATTCTAAAAATCACGCCCAAAAAATTTCATAACACTGCCACGATAGTGACAGGTAAATTTGTGACACACGTTTTAAGAATAAAAACATTTCACTATCACTGTTACATCAAAATTACCTACGTCTGTAAAATAAATTGACTTTTGCTAACAATAAATAAATAGTGGCTCTATCAAACAAATACCATCAAATTAAAAACAAAATGGCGGTTCACCGAAATTCTTTTGAGTTCAAAAATAAAATGAAATCCGGGGACACAATTCAATTATTATTATTTAATGGCGGAAAATGTTAAACAGTTCTCGTTTAAGCAATAAACCCTACTCTAAATCAGTCCTTTATTTAAAGATTCTTGTTTAAATTTTTCTTAATTTTAAACACTTTAAACAACTCTTCTAACTAAAGAACCTGTTTTACAAAACGTCAGCAAACTTTTGTGAAACACGCCTAATTTTGACAGCTGAATAAATCAAACAGAACAAACATAAAAAAAAGAACCCAAAGTGTTATTTTGACGACGTGTAGGGAAGTTGTTCAAGATTTTAAAACGTTAAAATAGTGAGAATACTGGCTCCGGGATCTTTGCACCTCATATATGGGATATTCACAAAAAAAGTAATCCATCTTAATTAAAGGTTACTAATTGGTCATAAAAGGTCAGCTATTTTCAGAAATTGGTCAGGCTTAGAAAACTTGTAATGCAAGCTTGAACTTTTTCAATGTCTTAAGCGATTTTTGGCACCTCATTAATGGGATATTCGCAAAAAAAGTATACCATTTGGAAGGCCACCGGATCGTGATAAAAGGTCAGCTAGTTTCAGTAATTGGTCAGGCATAGGTTTTTTTTATGAATTAAAAATAAAAATTCAAGGTCACAGTCGAAGACTTGTAGCACCTCATTTTTGGAATTTATAAAAAACAAGTATGCAATTTAAAAGATCAGTAAAAGGTCAGATAGTTTCAGTAATTGGTCAGGCATATTTATATTTTAATTTAATATTTTTTTTTAATAATTTTTTAAATTTTTTAAAAAGGTCATAGCGATTTTTAGCACCTCATTTTTAGGATATTCTAAAAAAGTATATACCATCTAAAGGATTACTTAATCCTTATAAAAGATCAGGCAGTTAGAAATTGGTCAACTTTTTAATTTTTTAAGGTCATACAAACTCACGTGTACCTTTGGCACCTTATTTATGTGATATTCGAATAAAAAATATACCATCTGAAGACTGAAAGGTAACTCAATCCTCATAAAAAGTCAGCTAATTTCAGAAATTGGTCAGCCTTGGATTTTTTGTATTAATTTTTAAAAGTTTTGTCCCAAGGTCACGTGTACCTTTAGCACCTCATTTATGGGATAAATTCGAAAAAAATATATACCATTTGAAAGGAAATTCAATCCTCATAAAAGGTCAGCTAGTTTCGGAAATTGGTCAGCTATAGATTTTTTTTATGAATAACAAAAAAAAAATCAAGGTCAGTAGTATAAATCTGAGTTTGCGAGAAATTCGCGTTTGTGGGGGACCTGTTATAAATAAAAGATATAGTATTATTATTTTGTTTTTTGCCGTTTTTCTCCGTCTGTGCTATTAAATACTTTTTGTTACAATTTATATTATCTACAAATCCATATACATAAGACATTTATAGACAGATCAAATAACTAAGACGTTATTTTCGAATTGCTCGCAAAACGTTACATTGTCAAAAAAATTATTTCATACTTTTTTAAAAAAATATTTTAGCAAACAAAATGGTATATTGATTCAAAATAGCTTTTAACGGCCTTTAGATAAGTCCTACAAAATTTGGCATTTCGTCCCGGCGATCTCACTTGGACTCATCAGTTGACTATAGTGAGGGCATTTATCAATACGCAATTTTTGCTAAGTTCAGTTCATCTTACATATATTTCGTGACGAATACCTAGTGTGAACTATAACCAACAAGACTAGAATTCCTACTCATTAAATTGGAAGTTTTTGTTTTTAGCCCTGGGTATAATGGTATATTGTTTATTAATTTCTGACGATTTTTATCGTCACTATGAATATTTGAAGTCCACCAAAAAGGCTGTTTTATTGCAAAGTCGAGAAATTTCAGATAAAATATTTTTATTGAATTTGATTGTGTATAGAAAGTTATATAGGCTGTGTCAAGATAAGAAAAAAATCGTATGGGAGAGGGGTATATCTCCTACCAATCAGGCAGGAGAAGCAATTTAAAAAAAATAACTTTGATTATAAAATATTTTTTAATAACAACGGAAACACTTCCAATGTCATGCTTTAGTTTTTCGTATACATAGCTAAAATTCTATTCTGTTATCTTATTTTTAATTTAAGTTATTTTAGTTTATAGTTTTTTTAAAATTTCAAACTTAAAATTAAAAAAAAAATTTCAAACTGTTTTTGTATCAGACTTGATATTGTCATTAACAGAGTTTACAAGGAAATTTTTTTTATTGAAAACATTAACTGATTGACAAAAGTATTAATACCTTAGTTAGATCTGCTAAAAATTGTTCAGATTGGCACTCTATTTCTTAAATCAACGCTGCCTACGTCAAAGCTCAATCGACTTAAGACCGAGGAAATATCATCTGCTCCCACTATAATACCTATAATAAAACATAATTGTAAATACTCTCTGTGAATTGAAAGTGATGGGAGATTTAAAAGTTAAAGTCTATGGGAGTACGGAGGAAAAATAACTCTGTCCGACCATGGTAGAAAACGAAAAGTAAATCTCATGAACCTTCTTTGAACACTTTCTATTCTATTTAAATAAACCGAGTAATATGGTGCCCAAGCAATACAAACGTACTCAACGACTGATCTGACAAACGATACATATAGAGTTTTAATAACATAAGGATCCCGGAATTCAAGACCGAATCTTTTATAAAACCAAGCGTGTTATTTGCTTTTTTTATAATGTTAATGATCGGTAAAACTTATTTTTTCGAATCTAAGATGATTCCAAGGTCTGAAAAGCTAGATATTTTTCCCAAATTTGACGAATGTAGCAAACAGTTATAAATATATAAATTATGTTTGCGTGTAAAACTTATTTTTACACTTGTTAATATTTAACAATAAACAGTTTGTATTGCACCATTCCCAAAACCTTTGCAGATGATCCTGCAGCAATTCTCAATCCGTTAAGGCGTTTATAGTAAGAAATATTTTCACGTCATCAGCGTAAATAAATGCGATGGAATTTTCTAAAACTGAAGGAAGATCATTTATGAATAAAGCAATTAATAACATTGGACCAAGGTGACTCCGCTGAGGTACACCAGAATTGACTTTAAATGGACAAGTCGTTTTTGAAAACAACACTGTAAAATCTATATGTATGTATATGTATATATGCATGAAGAGATCCACGTTATAAAATAATCACTCAAATCAATCTTCTTCAGTTTCTCTGAAAGTACTTGATGTCTTAGTTTGTCGAATGCTTTACAAAAGTCTGTAAATACACAATCTACCTGCTGGTTTTTTTCAAAGGCATCTATACAAAATGTAAATTCTAGTAAATTTGTAACAGTAATTTTCACATAAAATAGAATTACAATTAAAAGAAAGAGTATCACAGACAACAGATTCAAACAGTTTTGGAATAACAAATAGTTTGGCTATTGGACGGTAGTTGGTAACTAGATGTTTAGGGCCTTTTTTATGCGTTGGTTTAAGGAACGCATATTTCCTGATAGAGAAGAAAATTTGGAACATTTAAAGACTGATTAAACAGAACATATAACGGATGTAACAAATGCGTCACATATTTTTTTACCATAAATTCACTAACAGAGTGTCGGTCACGGCGGAAAACTTGATTCACTAAATAGTAAAATAAATGAAATTCCACTATTCCATTTATTATGATTATTTTTAATTTAAATTCAAATAAAAAATTTAAAAAAAGGAGAACAAAAATTAATGTAGGTATACACATTATAAGCATGAAAAAAGCAGAACAAAAATTAATATACCTACCTATATAGCGTAATCAAAATTTATTTGCTGGGTCGGCTCATGTTCAATAGTTAAAATTCCCAGATTCTAGTTGCACTTTTTGCAACTCACCTTTCACCTATCTTTTAACATTACCATATAACGACCACAACCACACCTAAAATTTCCTTCCATTTGAAAGGTACTCATTAGAAAATGACATTGATGAACAAAGACTAATGGAATTAAGAAAAGTGATTCCAAAAAACGTCATTGGTGGAACAATGCCATCAGTTTTAGTTCTGACGAGACATTTTTCACCAAATATAATGAACCTAGAATTGATTAATAATGAGTGCAGAAAACTAATTGGTGAAAATCACTTACTTCAAATTTTTAAAACTGATGACATTCTTTTACAATGGCGTTTGATTGTTTGCAAACATTTCCTCATATATGTGTGTTGAAGCTTTGTTGCTTACCGCATAGCAGTGCTGCTGAATGCTGCGGAACGTAAATTTTTCAATTGGAAAACAAACATGTTCACAACATTTTAGCTGCAAGGGAAATTTTATTCAATGATCAAAATTTTAATTTTAAGCATCAGTAAAATATGCTTTAAGATTTAGATTTTAAAAAACCGTTTATATACAAAAAAAATAATTGTAATTTTTTGAAGTTTTAACTTATTTTATTATTAATTCAAACGACTTTTATAGATTAAAGTTTTTGGTTTGGAACGAGTCTAAAATGAAATTGTATATGTATGTATAATGTATATGACTTGCTTCTAGATATAATGTGATCTTTGAAACATAAAGAACTGAAATGTTATTTATTTTATTTTTGTATTCAATTTATTTTCAATTAAGGGCGAGTTTCACAGTGAAGTAAGTGTCACTTAAGTGCCAAATATGGAAAACTAATTCCCAATTTCACAGTGTAAACTTATCGGAATAAGTGACACTTAAGTCCCCTTACTTAGGTAGTAAAACTGCGGCTAAAGTGCCAAAATGGGAAAATTAAGTGCGACTTATTTTGTTAAGTGCGCACTGTGAAACTGGCCCTAAGTTATCGAATATACTATATGTTACATAAAAATGGCTTTTAATTTCTACCACTTGTTTGAGAACTTTTCTACCACTCTTTGGCTTCTGTGAAGTCCCAACACTTCTCATCATAAACACTAGCAAATTTTGAAACAGCTAGTTTCAAATCATCAATTTTTGCTAAAAGCAAAGTATTCGCCTGTACCAGAGAGAAAGAACTAATAGAGAGAGAGTCAAATTCGACGGCTCTCTTTTAGCCTACAAGCTACGATGTTGCGCACCATCTTGCATATGGATTAATTATTATTATTAACTCCATACAAAAAAAATGTGGGGACAAATACATATGCAAGAAGATGTGCATACTCACGACCTTTTTTTTTTTTGCACTGGCCGAGGTGAAAACATGTATACACCGATAGGAATTCAACACGTTATAAAAAATGTAAACAAAAGGTTCGGTGGGGACGGAGACGAGAAAATTTGACTCTCTCTATTAGTTCTTTCTCTCTGGCCTGTACAACTTCAAACAAAGAAGCCACCTCCTTAATAGACTCGGTTCTTTTCATAACCGCAGCAGTGGTACCACTTTACTTCAATTGAAGTAGATCTACTTCATTTTTTAGAAAAAAAAACCAAACCACCAACAAACTCTCTCTGCAAAACTGTGGAAAGCATTATGATATATGCAACGAACTCACCAAACAAGACAATGCTTCAAAAAAACAATATATTTTACCCACCAAAAATATGTTGGCTTATTTTTTTAAAAATATAAATTAGTAGATGGAAATGCCAATTTAAAGTTTTTTCTGTTTGTCTTTTCAAAGACTGAAATATTTTTTTTTATTTTTAATAACGTGTTCTTATTTTTATGAGTACATACTACCTTATATTAAAATAAGTTTAATGTTCTTTTTTATAAAAAAAAAACAGAATAAAGTGTAGCTAAACATGTAGCCCGCGAGAATTTTTTGTTCTAAGTTTTGTTTGTTAAATAAAATTAACGATTTTGTTATAAAACGTATACCTACAAAATATACATCTGAAAATGAAGTTAAAAATACCGTACGCTTTTCTTGTTAAATAAATTAAATAAGTGTTACTAAACAAACTATGTTAATATGAATTCTGAGAGTCGGTTTTTTTTTAGTTATTTTTCGTTTAATTAGATTGGCGCAAAATTTTAAACGATTTAGTAAAATGTTAAAGCCATTTTAGTAATTTACTAAGTTAAAAAGAAGATTTTGGTAATTTTAAACGATTTTAGCAATTTACTAACTCTTAACATTTTACTAAAGTTAAAATCAGAAAATGGCTACTTTAAATTTTAGTAGTTTGCTAAATCCATATGAAATCTGTCATTGTCCTCGAAAATAATTTCTTGGCAATTTTATTTGAAAGATTTAAATCGTATTTTTTTCGTGTGCTAATTCTTTTCAAAGTAAATAAAAAAAAAATGTTTTCGGAAGATGAAGATTTCGATATGTTCGAAGACTCAGCTTTGTGCAGAAAAGTGCGATGTCTTAGGTCCCGAGCAAATCCCTTTGAAGAGCTGGACGATTGAGAGTTTTACTCCAGGTATAGATTCTAATCTTTTATAAGTTGTACAATTGAATCTGCAAACAAAACTCAATTTTCACTTAAGGATGGGAAAAGCACATAAACTGCTAAAGCCCTGACTGCGGCTGCTCGTACTGTGTTTTCTTCATTGCAACCTTTAATTAGGAACAGCAACAACACAAAATAAAATAACAATTTTTTAATTTCACTTTATTGAAACTTTTCTTTTACAATAAAATAACAAACTAGTTGTATTGTTGTCACAAATAAAAACAAAAAAAAATAACAAAATAAATTGTAGGTTGTCACTTTTACTTCTGACATTGCAAATTATTAGGTCCGTTCCCTAGGTTTAGGTTTGTTTGCTTTGTTTTTCTTTTCGAACTGTCATTGTTTGGACGTGTTCAGCTGGACCGTTTTTAATAAAAGGGAATTAGTATTTTACTAGTTAGTAAAACGAAAAAAAAGGATTCAAATTTTGGAACAGCTAATAAATTAATAAAATGTTTTAGCAAATTGCTAACTAGTAATATGCTAAGCCCTTAACAATAGGTTGTTTAAAATTTTGCGCAATTAAATTTGTATAAAAAAGGTTCATTTTAAAATCTACTTCAACTTTTCTCAATCTACTTCACTTTTTTCTTGAAATCTACTTCGACTTTTTTCCGGAAGTGGTAAAGCTGAACCGCAGTACAAAGTTCGGAGAAAAATAGCCGTATCTAAGAACGACCCGAGAATTACTTTTCTTGTTGACACACCTGCGTGTGGGACTAAATACAGCAAAAAGAAAAAACGAGTAAGTCAATCGCGTAGGACGACGCGACGATGGACTTTATTTACAAAAGAAAAAAACAAAGGCTAGCCGATAATATTTTTTTTGTGCAAATAGAAACTGGTAGGTAGGTAGGTTAGGTACAATTTCGCAATTTTTTTTAATACTCTGCGAGTAAAAGCCCCATAGTATATGTACTCCTTGGTAGGTTTCGGGGAATGTGCATGGAATGTCTAATAACGATTACCATGACACATTATTCAATCTATCATAAAATCGAATATTTTGTGGCATATATCACAGTTCGACATTTTTTCGGAGATCTTAAAAGGGATATAGACTACACTACACTGTAGTATACAAAATGTATGCTATTTAATAACTTCCAGAGCTTTGAATAAAGGTGACCGATTAGGTGATTCCATGGTGTTCATTTTGATCGCAATGTGCTTATTGAGGTACATATAGATGCTCTCGTACGCGTCTAGTTACATAGCATACATTTTGTAATAATTAGATTTCTTTTCTTTTGTTAATTTTCTTTTGTCGTATACTTTCTTTTTGTTTATCTACATCTATTTTCTTATTAAATAATAGTCACTTTATGAGATTAGTTTAAAAGTACTCGCTGAGGATGACAAAAAGTCGAAATGCATCCAAACTAAACATTTGTAAAATAAATAATTATATACTGTGAATAAAATGGTAAAGTCATAAAGGTATTTCTTAATATTATAAAAGATTCATTTAATTCTTATATAAAAACATTGCCATGGCCCCGGGCAAAAAACAAAAACATCCAATTTAATGATTAGGAATTCTAGTCTTGTTGGATATAGTTTACAATAGATATTTGTCACGAAATCTGTGTATGATGGAGTGAACTCGACAAAAAATTTCGTATTGACAAGGCCCTGACTAGTACTGATGTGTCCAAGTGAGATCGCCGGGACGAAATACCAAAGGCCGTTAAAAGCTATTTTGAATCAATAATTCAACAAGTCCAAATAAAATAGTGCTAAGTCTTCTACTTGGCTGATGTATTTCAGTAGTATATAGAATTTGTATTATTAAAAAAACATTTGTACACCAATTTGTTTATTAAAATATTTTAAAAAAAGTATTTAATATTTTTTTGAAAATGTACGGTTTGCGAGCAATTCGAATATAAGGGTGATCAATCCCAAATTACTCGTTTTTCGTTAATAACATCAAAGTTATTTGCTCTATGTATAAATATTGTATATGGATTTGTAGATAATATAAATCACAACAAAAAACATAAATGTTAAAAAAACAGCCAAGTTCTTCTATATAAAAATCTGTATATTTAACAACTCAGCCGTGAAAAGTAGTGAGATCTAAAAGTATGCCAAGTTCTAACTTTTGTAGGAAACGGCCCATAAAAGAAATTGTCATACCGATTTTCATTCTTGAAATCTTTCATTAATCAATTTCTTATCATATAATAGTAATTACCATCAAACTCAATAATTTTATTTTAGTCGAAAACATTAATCGAATATTAAAGGTACAAAACATAAAAAAAAATTCACAGCAACATTGTGTGTGCAGCATAAAAATTCAGTGGGTGGCACACTGGGTATGAACAACCCTGTATTTCAAGTAAACCCATGCAAAATGTTTTCGCATTTCCTGTTTCACTCCATTCCACGCCGTTCCATTCGAAAAGGAAAATGTGTTAGCTTCCCCAAGTTCTCGTTCTCGATCTTTCTATCTTGAGCCGCCATCGAAGCTAGTAATTTCCATCAGAGTTACAAAAAAAAAAACAAAACTAAATTCAAGAGAAAAGAATTTAAGTGCAAAAAAGAAGCAAATATAAAAAAAAGAATTAATTAATCAATTACATTTCGCAAAAAAAAAAAGATAACTTAATCAGGTGTGTGGCCAAGACCACGGTGTTATCCCCAAAATTTATTGTCCTAGGAGGACGCTGTGAGAAGCGATCCTCCAGTCACAATTAGTAAGTATACCTCAGAGAAACGAAATATCTCTATCTCAGAAATAACAAAATTATTTTCTTCAGCAGCAGCGGTGGGTATCCCATATAGTTTTATTCTTTTTGCCAGGTCAGACATTACTTTGTTCGACCGAGACTCGGATAAATTCAAGAATTTCGGTAAGACGAGAGTTGAAACGATTCAACAGTCAAAATATTCTCCACCTCTCGGAGTAAACTTTTTTTTTGGTCAAAATCTTGATCGAAGAACGATCCTTTGTGGGTTCACATCCAAAAAAATCAAACCGCACGTGACACTGGTAAGAATTGAGTTCACCTAGTTATAGGTCATAAAAACGACACACATTTATTTTGCATTTAGATCGTAATCCAGGTTTGCTTCGGTCTAGCTCTTTGTCGTGACGTTCAATTCATGACCACAAAAGTAGTTAAGACTTAAGTGAAAAGCCGATCAACAGGGATACGAATTTAAGTCCACTTCTGCGTTTCTCAAACAATCCTGGTTGATCAGGGTATAATCGTGGTGCCCCAAGAGCAATCGAGAGTTGGTCAAGAAAAAACAAAACTCGTATAGGAAAACGTCTCAGCTAGGTCTTCCTTGTCTCCAAAAAGCAAACGAAAGTTGCTTGAATCAAGAGAATACAATTTATCTTGAAGGTAAGGTAACATAAAATAGACAATATTCATCATAGGATTGTATCCAATAAAACACATTTCTTTTTGAACGTAGGATTCTTCTCTTGAATCAAGATTCGACAAAATGTCATTACTTGAAGGAATAGAAAAAGCAACTCCGGTTACTCTTCGAGCCATTGAATAGCTCCAACAGTGCAACAGAACGAGGTCCACAGAAACAATCTTCAAGACAAAAACAAAACAAAAAGTGAACAAAACAGTAAAAAAAAAAAAAAAATATACATATACACATATTGATGGTAAGGTAGCCGAGATAGTCCTTTAGGGGTTGCAAAAAAGAAAAGTGCAGTGTCTATAAAAAGAAGAAAAAAGTATTAAAATAAATAACCTATGATAAAAAGTGCAAGAGATAATAAAACATAATTTCATTAGGAAATAAAATAGAAATTAATTGATTAATACAAAAAATCAAAAGAAAAAAAGATAAGAAAATAATTGAAATAAAAGGTTAGATCTGAAAAAAAAGTAAATTAGTTAGTTTACATAAGCTAAAAAGAAAAGAAAATAAGAAAATTTGAAAAAAAAAGGTGAAGAATCAATAAATTAAGATAAGCTGAAAAGAAAATGTAAAGATTAAAACTGAAATAAAAATAAAATTAATTTGATAAAGAAAAAAAAAGAATTAGAGATTTGAAAAAAAAAGATACAAAAAAAAAACACTATTGCTTCTACAAGAATTTTTGAAATTTAAGTAATAAAAATAAATAACAATAATCTTTATTTGAGAGAAAAAAAAAAGCAAATTTGATTAAAGTTTTCATGAATTGAAATACGATTCCTCAAGTTAATTGTTTTTTTTTGTTGTTAAGGTAGATTGAGAGAAGTAAGTAGTTCAGTTAAAGGGTATTTACATGTAATTTCAAAGAAGCAATAGTGTTGATTGTTGATCGAGATTTAGAATCACCTTTTTGGTGTAATAATAATAAAACAAAAAAATTTTAATTAATAAGAAAAATTGTTATTGTGACATCCCATCCATTGAGGTCGTTAGGATCATTAATTTTTTTTTGGTTATTAACAAAAATGAAAGTGCAAAGTAAAATAATTCAAACACCAACAATATGTCATCATTGGTTCCTGCAAAGTTTAAAATCCTGCATCTAAATATCAACTTAATTTAACATCTTAACAGATTCATCAGGTTCAACATGCTGTGCACAACATGGAGCGCCGGTAAGTCATTTTAATATTTTTTTTTTGTTATGATATAGTAAGTACATATATATTTATAAATAATGAAATGCAAACAAAAGATTAAAAGGCATTGAATATCATAACATGAGCGAGGAGTTTACTTAAAATTGTGAGTAACTTCGAATTGGTTGGTGGTAAAATTGCATCTTTTTGAATTTTGTTGGAAATAATGTTTTCATTTGATGATTTCCGGGAAAGAACAAGTTTTGTCTAACGTCTCTGAATTGGTGAGAATCAAAAAAAAAAAAATAAATAGTTTTCATTATTTTTTTTTAACGATCGATGTATGGGGATGAATTTATTTTTGAATTCTTGATTAGTTTTTAAGATAATTTTAAGTGACAAGCGTTCTGCTGAATAAAAATGTTTGATAAGGAATTATAAAGTAATTGAGTTTTTTGATCGACGTTTTTATTAAAGTTTTTTTTTTGAGTTATGAAGGATTCAGGCTTGATGATCAGTAGAACTGAATATAAGATTACTCATGAATAATCACGATATGGAGTTGTAAGGGGTTAAAATTGGGGAGTGAAGGAAGGGAAGTGAAGAGTTAAAGGGAGTTCTTGATGAAGTTGTAGGGGAAAGTTCATAACTTTCTCCTCTTTCGATGAGGGCTGTTGTAGTAATTTTTGATGGAGCTTTAGCAACGGCATTGGAATATTTTCAAATATTTTGTTTGGGAATATTAAAAAGGGCGGGTAAAGACGCTCCGAGGACACGACGATCTATGTCCTCCCCCCTCAGTATGTAAGTGAAAAACAGAAAGTAAAAGTCATTAATTTCGGGTCCCACCATATAAAGATGGAAAAATAATTTGGTCGAATGTCACCTGAGACTTAGGCCTGTAAATGTAACACCGTCCTATCGCGAGTAACAACGACCCCCCCCATCGACGAGCTATGCGTGGCAACTATCAGGCCTTCGGTTACCAACGCGGTTGGACACCCCTTTCGACCCCTGCCTGGAAGGGCCAATGGATCTGTAAGCATTGGTCATAAAGGTGGGATAGGTCGTAAGGGGGGGAACTTTGGGAAGAGAATAGAGGATCAGCAAATTATATCTTTTGTCTTTTTAGATTTTTTTTAACCTATCGCTGAAAGTGAATTTGGCCTCGTTTGTTAGATAAGTGGATTGGTTTGAAGGATTCTCTCTCTCCTCAAATAGTGAATGAGGAAGAAAACCAAAATTTTTTCTTTTACAATTAATTTGTGTTTGCAAATTTTTTGTTGAATACGTTTGTTTCCTCGTCTCACTGAATAGGTGTTTTAGATGCGAGTGAGTATTCTCAAAGTTGCCAGACAAAGGTATATAAAACACGTTACAGATGGCGCCCAACGTGGGGCCCGAAATTATTGACCGACTTTTTTTATTAGGATCAGTTTGAGGAAGCTAATTAAAATTTTTGAAATTGTATTCAAAAAATTTTTTTTTTGAAGTTAGTGGTGTTGTTTCCTGGTGTTATTGTCACCTGTACATAACAAGCAGCCATTGTTGTCCGAGGTGTTAAGAGTTTTTATTTTCCGACTCCTGTCAGTTGCAATATGGTGTGCTATTATGTCTTTCACCTAATTCTTGCGTTCTTCAGTGTCCGTGCTTAGATTGATACATTTTTGAGTAGCTGATAGCAGTGATGAGAAGCAAGTTTATAGGAAAGCAATTTTTATGGAATAATATTTCATTTTCTCAGTGGAGGTCAAGATTTTTGTCCGGCAGATTAAGGATAAGTTACCTGATCTGTGACTGCTGCAAGGACTTGAAACTTCAGGGTTAGGAGGAATATTTCCACAATTTTTTTTTGAACCCATTAACATTTCCTGAAGATCTGACAATTTTATTTCCATCTCATCTCAAAAAGGTAGAAAACTTTTCGTTATCCGGTAGGCTAAGAACATAAATAGATTCTGGCTTCAACTAGTTGTTTCGTTTGGTTGGAGTAAATGATTTTTGGGATGGAGATTTGTTCTTTTTTTTGAGAGACATACATACATACTTAGGGTTAAAACAATTCATTTGAGATTAATTTATTTTTAGAAAATTTTTTTAAGAAGAACATTGAGTTATCTTCTTGAGACTTGGGGATCTCTTCACACCCTGATGTCACTCCCCAGATTCGTGTATGAAATTAAGTTTATAAAAATTTTTTTTTGAGTATCTGTTAAGATAAATAAGATATTTTAACTAAAATTGAACGAAAGAGTTTAACGTTTTTTTTTTTTTTTGCTTGAGTTTTAGCCGTAGTTATTTTTAGTATTTCTAGAGTTTTTTTTTTAAGCAGATTTTGAAGTTAAAAAGGTCATTAAAGGAGAAAAAAGTTATACATATACCAAGATATTTTTTTTATTACAAAAGAATAAAGTACATGTTTAACAATAATAGTTCAAGTTAAAAACTTCGCAATAAATTATTAATATAGAACACGTTTAGGTTCCCCTTTTAATCATAATGGGAGGTAGAGGACGTCGCAAGAACTCCCGTGAAAAAGGAGGGAGGGAGCGATCACTCTCGAATAATGTTGAAAGGGAAAATCAAGTAGAAGAGGAAGTACCAACAGGTTCAGGCGGTAATGTTACGGGGATTCACAACGAGTCCCATAACCAAGACGCAACTGAGAACAGGACAACTTCTAGTCCTAAAAATGGTAACACTTCTAAAGAGGCTGAACATTTTGAGGCATACATACAAGATGTAGTTACAGCTACAATAGGTCTCAATCGTGCCGAGGACCAACGTTTCATACGTGAGGAGTTGGTAAGGAGCAATACGGAGTTGATGGCACAAGTAAGGGCAATAGTAAGAGAAACTCTCGCTAATACTACTCCTGCTCCCCAGCCAAACACTCAAAATTCGCGGAACTTGTGTAACCCGACAACACCAGTAGGGCAACCTACTGAAGGCCATTCAGAACAACGATACGCAAATAACCCCACTTCTGCCACATACCTGACAAATGACCAAAGTGTTCATCCTGTGAACATGGCGCGCGGCTCAAATGTAGACAACTTTTTAGCTCAATTGAGCAATCTGAACTTGAATGTTTCACCTCTAACTTCAAATCAAACCAATCCAGTGCCAGTACCAGCACCATCTCCATCTGGTTCAGTACTACGTTTCCCGCATTACCACAAATGGGGTATCAAATTTGATCACAAAAACATGTCTATCGACGATTTTCTGTTTCGCCTGGAAAGAGTAAAGGACTGTTACAATGTAACTTGGGTCGAGGTTGTGCAAAATTTTCACCATTTCGTTAGTGGTCGTGTGGAAACGTGGTACTGGATGTTCTTGAAGAGTAATCCTCGTGCCAATTGGTCAACGTTACGTTTAGCTCTTATTGAGCAATACAGAGGTTTAGAGACAGATAGTGAATTATCTCGAAAAATGATTGATAGAAAACAGTTGCCGAATGAGAGTTTCGACGATTTTTATGACGATCTTATAAAGTTTAATTCGAGATTACGAGTACCAAAACCAGTCAAAGAGTTAATAGAGCTCATCAAGCAAAATGTGCGACGAAGGATGGGCGAATTATTGGTAACTTTCAGTACCCACAGTTTACCAGAGATGGTATACGTTTGTCGTACAATTGAAAAATTTTTAAACGGAAATGAACCGCTTAAGACCAAATATCCATTCAATAATAACACGTCTCAACCTTCACGACGTCAAATTAATGAACTGGAAAATTTGTTTGAAGACTCTGACATTGCAATTCCTGCGGTAGTTGAGGCTTACCAAAGGGAAGCCAATATACTAAAATGTTGGAATTGCAAAGTAGAGGGGCATACATTCAGAGAGTGCGACAATCCTAAACGGAACTTGTTTTGCTATAGATGTGGACGTGATAACGTCATAACACCTAGGTGTGAAAGATGTTCGGGAAACCGGTCATCGGGCAATCCTTCGACCGGGGAGAATCGCTCGAAGACAGAGAACCCGGGCAAATAACTCAACCAAAACCAAGTCCATCTAAAATTGCCATACTCCAACTATCTCCTGAGGAGATAAAATGTAGACAAGATCTACAAAATAAACCGAATAATATAACTAATTATAAACCTAATATTTCAAATAAATCAATTCACCAACGCATTAAGGAGTATTACGAAGCAAGAAAAAGAATTTTAACATTTCCCTCCACATCGGAAAAAGTTTTGAAGTTACGAGACAGAATGAAGAAAAAGAAAGTAATTTATAAATCAGTAGCATCCACTACCTTAAATTGTTCAGAGGACGATCCTCGTCCATACCTAACAGTTGAAGTTTTTGGTAAAAAAATTCGGGGATTGCTTGATTCAGGAGCAAGCGTAAGTTGTTTGGGAACTGGAGCTCTTGATTTTCTGAAGGAAAATCAAATTCCATATAAACGCTTCACTTCTTCGATTTCTACCGCAGATGGTCAGAAGCAATCCATAATCGGAATGGTTACGGCTCAAATTCAGTACAAAGGCAAAGCCAATGTGTTGAATTTATTCATCGTGCCATCTCTTACCCAAGAATTGTATCTGGGCGTAGATTTCTGGAAGGTTTTTGAGATAGCTCCACATATAGTTTCAGAAATATCACTAATAAATGAAACAACCAACAAATTAGAGAGTGCGATTGAGTGTGATCTAAACGATCAACAACGTGAGACACTGTTTAAGATAATTGATCAATTTCCGTCTTTTACAAAAAAAGGCTTAGGCAAAACTCATCTGATAGAACATATCATTGACACGGGAGAAGCGCAGCCCATAAAGCAACGTCACTATCCCATTTCTCCGGCGATACAAGCCCTAGTGTATGAGGAATTGGATCGCATGCTTGCTTTGGGGGTCATCGAAGAAAGTTCCAGCGCATGGTCCTCTCCAGTCGTACTAGTACGAAAACCTGGAAAGAATCGCCTGTGCTTGGACTTTCGGAAGGTGAACCAAGTAACAAAGAAGAATGCGAGCCCGATTGCTCATATAGAGGGACTGTTAGCGCGTCTTTCAGAAACACACTTTATCTCAAGTGTAGATCTGAAAGATGCGTACTGGCAGGTACCGCTGGAGAAAAGTTCGCGGGAGAAGACGGCTTTTACTGTCCCTGGTAGGCCACTTTACCATTTTAAAGTGATGCCATTTGGTTTATCTAACGCCGCCCAAAGTCTAACGTATTTAATGAACTTAGTAGTACCTTCGGAACTACGAGAACAAGTTTTCGTCTACCTAGACGATTTGCTAGTTATATCCAGAAATTTCGAGGAACATATGCGTATTCTTGAAGTTATAGGGAAAAGGTTACTTGAAGCAGGTTTGACAATAAACGTCGAGAAGTCGAAGTTCTGCTTCAAGGAACTCCAGTACCTCGGTTATGTGGTAGGGCAGGGTTGTTTAAAGCCTGATCCAGCGAAGGTCACCGCAATTCTTGATTTTCCTGTCCCAAAGACACCCAAACAAGTACGAAGATTCCTCGGTATGGCTGGGTGGTACCGAAGATTCGTAGGTAATTTTTCGACCCTTGCTGCTCCAATGACAGATACTTTAAGGAAAAACAAAAAGTTTGATTTTAGTAAGGAGGCAAGAGAAGCGTTTGAAGCAATTAAGTCGGCCTTAACGTCAGACCTAGTTCTCATTAATCCTGATTTCACAAAAGAATTCATCATTTTATGCGATGCATCAGCATCTGGTATTGGGTGCGTGCTATGTCAAAGAGACGAAAATGGAGCGGAACGCCCTATTTATTATTTTTCTCAAAAGTTGAATGCGGCCCAGCGCAACTATACGGTTACCGAACGCGAATGCTTAGCTGCGGTAAGGGGTATTCAAAAATTTCGACCTTATGTCGAAGGATATAGGTTCACGGTAATAACAGACCACTCAAGCCTGAAGTGGCTGATGAGTCTGCGAGACCCAACCGGAAGATTAGCTCGCTGGAGTCTAAAACTACAAGGGTTCGATTTTGGCATCGAACATCGGAAGGGTACTTTGAATGTGGTGCCAGATGCTCTATCCCGTGTTTATGAGGTAGAGGCGCTGCATTCAACTGTATGTCCACCGAAGACGATGTCAACGAACCCCGATGTTCTGCATATCGATTTGGAGGATCTGAGTTTTAAGTCAGAAGAATATCTCCAAATTATCGATCACATCGGACAAAATAAAGACCAGCTTCCTGACCTTCAAGTTTCGGACGGTTTCGTTTACAAGAAGGTCAGACATTGTACAGGAAATCCACTCCAAGACGATTTAGTCTGGAAACTGTGGATTCCAGCGGCGCTGACAGACCGTTTGATCTCATTGGCTCATTGTCCACCCAGAGCTTCACACGGAGGTGTTGCGAAAACTCTTTACAAAATACGCCAGCAATTTTTTTGGCCAAATATGGCATCTCACGTGAAAACATTTATCGAAAACTGTGAAATCTGTAAAACGACAAAACCAGCCAACAGCATTCTCAGAGCAGAGATGGGAAAATCTTTTTCAGTTGAAAGACCATTTCAACATATTTATATTGATTTCTTGGGACCTTACCCAACATCGAAAAAGGGAAATACTCAGATCGTAATAGCTCTAGATCAATTGACAAAATTCGTCTTGATAAAACCACTTCGAAAAGCTACCGCCCAAACGTTAATAAAATTTTTAGAGGAAGACATCTTTTTCATTTTCGGAGTACCTGAAAGCATTCTATCAGATAACGGCAGTCAATTTGTAGGTCAAGAATTTGCCAAAATGGTAAAAACCTTCGGCATCACTCACTACAGGACTGGAGTATACTCCCCGCAGGCTAATGCGAGCGAGCGAGTAAACCGCTCAATCCTCGCAGCCATCCGAGCTTACATTGATCCAAAACAGTCGAATTGGGACCTTCATTTGCCTGCGATCGGAAGTGCGTTGCGTTCGACAGTACATTCCGCTATTGGAATCTCACCTTTCGAAGCTCTATTTGGGCATCGTATCATTGAGCATGGAGCGGATTATAAATTACTGCGTGGCTTAGGGGGATTAAACCACTCAGAGATTGATTGGCTCCCTAAAACTGCTAAAATGAACGTGTTGCATAACTATTTAAAATCTGCCATAGAGCAGACTCACGAATCTTATAGAAAGGGATACAATTTGAGAAGTAGGGTAGTTTCATATGATGTGGGAGACGTCTTGTACAAAAGGAATTTTGTTTTGAGCAATGCAGCCAAACACTTTAACGCAAAGCTGTGTCCAAAATTCATTAAAGTGACAGTTTGCAAAAAAATAGGTAATAATTTATATAAAGTCGTAGACGCCAAAGGCCACAAATCCGTAACTCATTCAAAAGACTTAAAAAAATAGGAATATGTACATATTGTTGAATTTCAAAATTTAGTACACCCGGCCAACTCAGCTGTGCATGAGACCCTTCTATAGGAGGAAAAATAATAGTGATAAGCGTTTCTTTTCATATCCTTTTTGTAAAGGGCTTCTTCTACCAAAAGAATATGATGTGTAGGAAACGGCCCATAAAAGAAATTGTCATACCGATTTTCATTCTTGAAATCTTTCATTAATCAATTTCTTATCATATAATAGTAATTACCATCAAACTCAATAATTTTATTTTAGTCGAAAACATTAATCGAATATTAAAGGTACAAAACATAAAAAAAAATTCACAGCAACATTGTGTGTGCAGCATAAAAATTCAGTGGGTGGCACACTGGGTATGAACAACCCTGTATTTCAAGTAAACCCATGCAAAATGTTTTCGCATTTCCTGTTTCACTCCATTCCACGCCGTTCCATTCGAAAAGGAAAATGTGTTAGCTTCCCCAAGTTCTCGTTCTCGATCTTTCTATCTTGAGCCGCCATCGAAGCTAGTAATTTCCATCAGAGTTACAAAAAAAAAAACAAAACTAAATTCAAGAGAAAAGAATTTAAGTGCAAAAAAGAAGCAAATATAAAAAAAAGAATTAATTAATCAATTACATTTCGCAAAAAAAAAAAGATAACTTAATCAGGTGTGTGGCCAAGACCACGGTGTTATCCCCAAAATTTATTGTCCTAGGAGGACGCTGTGAGAAGCGATCCTCCAGTCACAATTAGTAAGTATACCTCAGAGAAACGAAATATCTCTATCTCAGAAATAACAAAATTATTTTCTTCAGCAGCAGCGGTGGGTATCCCATATAGTTTTATTCTTTTTGCCAGGTCAGACATTACTTTGTTCGACCGAGACTCGGATAAATTCAAGAATTTCGGTAAGACGAGAGTTGAAACGATTCAACAGTCAAAATATTCTCCACCTCTCGGAGTAAACTTTTTTTTTGGTCAAAATCTTGATCGAAGAACGATCCTTTGTGGGTTCACATCCAAAAAAATCAAACCGCACGTGACACTGGTAAGAATTGAGTTCACCTAGTTATAGGTCATAAAAACGACACACATTTATTTTGCATTTAGATCGTAATCCAGGTTTGCTTCGGTCTAGCTCTTTGTCGTGACGTTCAATTCATGACCACAAAAGTAGTTAAGACTTAAGTGAAAAGCCGATCAACAGGGATACGAATTTAAGTCCACTTCTGCGTTTCTCAAACAATCCTGGTTGATCAGGGTATAATCGTGGTGCCCCAAGAGCAATCGAGAGTTGGTCAAGAAAAAACAAAACTCGTATAGGAAAACGTCTCAGCTAGGTCTTCCTTGTCTCCAAAAAGCAAACGAAAGTTGCTTGAATCAAGAGAATACAATTTATCTTGAAGGTAAGGTAACATAAAATAGACAATATTCATCATAGGATTGTATCCAATAAAACACATTTCTTTTTGAACGTAGGATTCTTCTCTTGAATCAAGATTCGACAAAATGTCATTACTTGAAGGAATAGAAAAAGCAACTCCGGTTACTCTTCGAGCCATTGAATAGCTCCAACAGTGCAACAGAACGAGGTCCACAGAAACAATCTTCAAGACAAAAACAAAACAAAAAGTGAACAAAACAGTAAAAAAAAAAAAAAAATATACATATACACATATTGATGGTAAGGTAGCCGAGATAGTCCTTTAGGGGTTGCAAAAAAGAAAAGTGCAGTGTCTATAAAAAGAAGAAAAAAGTATTAAAATAAATAACCTATGATAAAAAGTGCAAGAGATAATAAAACATAATTTCATTAGGAAATAAAATAGAAATTAATTGATTAATACAAAAAATCAAAAGAAAAAAAGATAAGAAAATAATTGAAATAAAAGGTTAGATCTGAAAAAAAAGTAAATTAGTTAGTTTACATAAGCTAAAAAGAAAAGAAAATAAGAAAATTTGAAAAAAAAAGGTGAAGAATCAATAAATTAAGATAAGCTGAAAAGAAAATGTAAAGATTAAAACTGAAATAAAAATAAAATTAATTTGATAAAGAAAAAAAAAGAATTAGAGATTTGAAAAAAAAAGATACAAAAAAAAAACACTATTGCTTCTACAAGAATTTTTGAAATTTAAGTAATAAAAATAAATAACAATAATCTTTATTTGAGAGAAAAAAAAAAGCAAATTTGATTAAAGTTTTCATGAATTGAAATACGATTCCTCAAGTTAATTGTTTTTTTTTGTTGTTAAGGTAGATTGAGAGAAGTAAGTAGTTCAGTTAAAGGGTATTTACATGTAATTTCAAAGAAGCAATAGTGTTGATTGTTGATCGAGATTTAGAATCACCTTTTTGGTGTAATAATAATAAAACAAAAAAATTTTAATTAATAAGAAAAATTGTTATTGTGACATCCCATCCATTGAGGTCGTTAGGATCATTAATTTTTTTTTGGTTATTAACAAAAATGAAAGTGCAAAGTAAAATAATTCAAACACCAACAATATGTCATCATTGGTTCCTGCAAAGTTTAAAATCCTGCATCTAAATATCAACTTAATTTAACATCTTAACAGATTCATCAGGTTCAACATGCTGTGCACAACATGGAGCGCCGGTAAGTCATTTTAATATTTTTTTTTTGTTATGATATAGTAAGGACATATATATTTATAAATAATGAAATGCAAACAAAAGATTAAAAGGCATTGAATATCATAACATGAGCGAGGAGTTTACTTAAAATTGTGAGTAACTTCGAATTGGTTGGTGGTAAAATTGCATCTTTTTGAATTTTGTTGGAAATAATGTTTTCATTTGATGATTTCCGGGAAAGAACAAGTTTTGTCTAACGTCTCTGAATTGGTGAGAATCAAAAAAAAAAAAATAAATAGTTTTCATTATTTTTTTTTAACGATCGATGTATGGGGATGAATTTATTTTTGAATTCTTGATTAGTTTTTAAGATAATTTTAAGTGACAAGCGTTCTGCTGAATAAAAATGTTTGATAAGGAATTATAAAGTAATTGAGTTTTTTGATCGACGTTTTTATTAAAGTTTTTTTTTTGAGTTATGAAGGATTCAGGCTTGATGATCAGTAGAACTGAATATAAGATTACTCATGAATAATCACGATATGGAGTTGTAAGGGGTTAAAATTGGGGAGTGAAGGAAGGGAAGTGAAGAGTTAAAGGGAGTTCTTGATGAAGTTGTAGGGGAAAGTTCATAACTTTCTCCTCTTTCGATGAGGGCTGTTGTAGTAATTTTTGATGGAGCTTTAGCAACGGCATTGGAATATTTTCAAATATTTTGTTTGGGAATATTAAAAAGGGCGGGTAAAGACGCTCCGAGGACACGACGATCTATGTCCTCCCCCCTCAGTATGTAAGTGAAAAACAGAAAGTAAAAGTCATTAATTTCGGGTCCCACCATATAAAGATGGAAAAATAATTTGGTCGAATGTCACCTGAGACTTAGGCCTGTAAATGTAACACCGTCCTATCGCGAGTAACAACGACCCCCCCCATCGACGAGCTATGCGTGGCAACTATCAGGCCTTCGGTTACCAACGCGGTTGGACACCCCTTTCGACCCCTGCCTGGAAGGGCCAATGGATCTGTAAGCATTGGTCATAAAGGTGGGATAGGTCGTAAGGGGGGGAACTTTGGGAAGAGAATAGAGGATCAGCAAATTATATCTTTTGTCTTTTTAGATTTTTTTTAACCTATCGCTGAAAGTGAATTTGGCCTCGTTTGTTAGATAAGTGGATTGGTTTGAAGGATTCTCTCTCTCCTCAAATAGTGAATGAGGAAGAAAACCAAAATTTTTTCTTTTACAATTAATTTGTGTTTGCAAATTTTTTGTTGAATACGTTTGTTTCCTCGTCTCACTGAATAGGTGTTTTAGATGCGAGTGAGTATTCTCAAAGTTGCCAGACAAAGGTATATAAAACACGTTACACTTTATGAAGGGTTGATATCAAATATTTTAAGAAGAGTAATATATGAAACAACACCAAGTTATGGGAGAAATTTATTATTTAATGATTACTGACTAAAATTTGGGGGTTCACATTGTCAATTTTTCAAAACGTTTTGAATTGTGAGTAATTAAAAGAAAACTTGCCAAGTAACCCCCAAATTTTAGTCAGTAGTCATTAAATAATAAATTTCTCTTCTGAGAAAATGGGCGGATACCACGCCCCGTGAATGGAAGACCTCAAATATTAAATTTTTTCTTTTGTATAAACTTAAAGCCCTACCGCTTTGCCAAATTTCATCATTCTACAGCAATCGGAAGTGTTCCATATAATTGATAACAATTCTGGGAAAGTGGGCGGATACCACGCCCCCTGAATGGAAACCTCAAATTTTCAAATTTTTTCCTTCGTATGCACCACCAGGCCTACCGCTGTGCGAAATAACAAGTTTCTGCGGTGTCGGGAAGTGCTCCATAATTTTGATGGTCTGTCAGTGAGTCAGTTACGGTTTTCGCGATTTTTGACGTCTTATATTTCGGGAACCACTTACGCTAAGGAGTTGAAATTTGGTGAGGTGCTTGTGCTTGGCCAGCCTACCAAATGTTCCGAATTTGAAGTTCCTGACTTTATTGGTACTGAAGTTAGAGGGGGGTCGAAAATCGCCTGAGTTTGTTCCTGTAAAAAGGGTGTAGTGCCAGAACTTGACTGGGCACTACCGTGCCCTTTGATTGCAACAAAAAAGTATTTAATCTTTTTTTTTTTTAAAGTAGCACAAACGGAGAAAAACGGCAAAAAAGTCTTATTTTCAAGATAACGGGACCCCACAAATCAACCGCCCTACATTCTTCAATACAAATTCAAACTTAGACCACTTCAAAATTTTGCTCAGGTAATTCCTCATTGCCTGTACTATTCGAGCTTCATTTTACTATCAATTATTATATAGCTATACATATTACATATATTGTCAGAAAGGCAAAAAGTTCCTTTGAATTAAATATTATGGACAACTTATCTGATTTTTATAAACCTCCCCGGTGTAAAGGTGAGTGGACAAGAGAAATGTGAATTGAAAGGTAGAAGCTAAGGTTTGGCGAAATGGCAAAATAAAGAAACTATAGCTAAATAATAAAACGACATTGGCATTATCATTGAAAAAGAAAAAACCAATATATGTTCGTGTATGTTAGATCGGGTGATACAAACAGTGTGAGAGAAGTAGAAGAAAAGTGGCTTGTTCGCGTTTAGCAAGAATACGTCCTCAGCACACTTTTATTTATCTTTTGGCTTTTGTTAGTTTAAATTTTAATATGTTCTAACCACTAACCAACGTATTCATGATGAGCCTCTTTTTGTAAGTTGAAGCTTGATCTAAGCTTACTTCAAAAAGAAAAACTCAACATAATGTTTAAAAAATATCAATTTAAATTTTAAATGAAACTTTAATCTAATAATGGCTATAACAATCATTATCATTATTTTTTCGTATTTACAGACCTACGTTGGATTTCTCTTATGCTCTGCAGCGATGTTAAACAATGTAAATACTAACTTCAAAAAACATCTTTTACAAATTAATCTATCACATGATGAAAAGCATAGACATTTAATAAGATATCTTAAAGCCCACATTGAAATTTTTAAGTAAGAAAGCTAACTAACAATTTATTCGGAATTAAATTTTAATAAATCGTTTTTTTTTTGTTAGCTTTTTAAACGAGATTCGACTACTTTTTATGGAATCCAATATGCTCCACTTCTCATACAACTATTTTACTGCGGGATTAACAATGTTTCAAGTATCAAGACAACCTATTGGTAGTATTAAATTCTTTTCGATGATATCTGGCTGTAGTTCTTGTGTTTTTGCTTTAGTATGTTACTGTGAAGCTGGACAGAAAATCACGGATGAGGTAATAACCGAATTTAATAATGTAAGCCGGAACATAATGCATAGTTTGTTTGTATATAACAATATCAAATTAAAATTCTCAAATATCCCCTTGTTGACCAAGCTATGAAAAACTTAAAAAAAAACTGTTTTTTTGATTATATTTGAGTTTTGGGTGTTTTTATAAGTATAACTCGGTTTTGGATTTTTCAAAGACTTCTAAGGACTTAAAGTGAATACGGTAAAAAAGTACCGCTTATATGAGACGTACAAAAAAATCATAAGAAAAATTAAATTTAGTCTACCTTTTTATTTGAATATGATAATAATAACAAAAACAAAATCATGGAATCAATAAAACATCAACATTTTAATTTGAGCTGCATTTTTTAGCTATTGTGTGTATTCCATGGTATCTTTCCATTTATAGAGACTGATCCCATCTTTCGAAGATCGATAATCGAAGTCTCCTCTTTTTGATTTTTGTATCTTCTTTCAAATTTTTTGGGTTGCCTTGCCTATTTGCCCGAATCGTCCCACAAGCTAGAGTTTTTTCGGTTTTTAGTTTCTCTAATAATCTCACCGATGAAAAATAATTGTCAAAGAAAATGATTTTTTGCTTGCTCCACTCCTTTTCAGTCATTGACAAGACTACTCTTTCGCCGAGAACCTAGTTTTCGTATTTACATTCCAGCTGCTCGTCCTTTTCTTGGTAAATAGAAATTTTCTTGATGTAGCCATGATGCTGGTCTGCTAAGCACCATTATTTGTACCCTCTCTTTATTGGTTCCATGGGATTGTATTGTTTCATGGACGTTCTTCCCTTGAAAAGAATCATTGACTCAACAGAAAGCTGTCTCGTCCAATGGTAAGAAGTGCTAAATTTTTCATTCACCGAATCTATCATTGGACGAAGCTTGAAAAGTCGATCACTGTTATTTTTTGGAATGAGGCTGTTGTCATTTATGTGCAAGCTGCTCAAAATTGCATCGAATCTATTCCGGCTCATTGATTTACTCACCGACGAAACTCCTAAGTCCTCACTTTAGCTCCAAAAGTGCCTCCAGCTGGGTAGTATCCCATAAGAAAGTTTATTCCTATAAATGCTAGTAGCTCACCCTTCTTCAAGTCTAACACCTTACTTTTCTGAACGGCGCACAGTGAAACGATCAGTACAAAATTCCGATCATGAGGTGATTTATTTTTTTTTAGATATGGACATAATTTTGTATTAATAAGATTTAAGTGACCTTTTCCTTTATAAGTGATTGTTTTGTTTAATGGGCTTCAGGTCAAATGAAAAAAGTTGTTTTTTCTTACGTTACGACGTTTAGTCCATGGCTATGGACATCATCAGGTGAAACATATAGTTTGAAATTAAACAGATTCAATTTTCCTTTTCGTTCATTAAATTCTTAAAGCTGCTAAATCCACTATTTTGCTACCATTTTTTTTAAACACATTCTTTGCAAATTATCTTAATCACTTTTGTCCATTGTTGTTAGAGTAATCTATAAATCAATTTTTGTACTAAGCCTAATGTACTATTTTGTATGGCTTGTTTGCTCTCCAGTAAAATTTATCAAATTGGAATTATTATGAATTTTTGGGTTTTTTGTAAATATAAACTATATTGCATACCATACCATTATTTAAAAAAACAGAAATTGGACTGGAAACATTTTTATTTATTTTTTCCTGGATAGAATTATGATTTTCCTTTATAAATTTAGTTTTTAATTCGTAAGTTTATGAAAACCTACTTAAATTTGACATTCCATTATATTTTTTTGAATTCGGAAAAAATGGACTTACGTTTTAAGCCTGTGTTAAAAATACTACTATTTGATTGAAGAAATTTTAGTTAATATTTTATTAATTCATGACATATTACAAACAAAATGACGAAAAAATCATCAAAATCCATTCACTAATTCAAAAGTTACAGCCCGATGTCCACTTTTTCAGCTTTTCATTCCACTGTGCGGCGTATAGATTGGATTGATAAACAATATTATCGAGTACATTTTAGCTTCTCATTTTCTAGGTAGGATATGAAAAAATCGGTTGGACTAATGCAGCTCTCAAACAAACCTTCTACAGGTCCCTCTTGTAATAAAAACTCAGGAATTTCTGATACAAGATCGTTAGCTTTCCATTGGCGATTTGGTTCCTCTTCAGGTATTTTTTTTCTTCAAATGACTGCATCCCGGACGATTATCAGAAATTTCCACGCCATCACCCAATAACTCATCAAGCTCTTCTTGAAGTACAGCATACGGTTCCTCATTCATTTGGCAGATGCCTTGAACGAATTGTTAGTAGATCCAATTCATATTCGGATTCTAAATCAGTATCTTTATTATTGTCTAAAGGTAATTCCTCAAGCATAGCCAATATTTCATCATCCTTCAACAAAACATTCTGAGCAGCCGACATAATGAACTTTATAAATACATGAAAATAACACGATGAAATAAAATCACTATTAGAACACCAATAATAAAATAAACTATACTCGTCACACAGCCCGACGGTACTTACCAGCCCACTTTAATTAAAAAAAAAAATATTACAAAAACCACTAAAACTTCAATTGTTTTCGTGTTTTTTCGAAATCTGAATATGTAATTCAACTAAACCCTTTAAAAAATTGACGCAAACTCGCAATGGGTACTGAGATCAACAATTACCAAAATCAACTAAAATTACTCTTTTCAAAGATATGTTGTCAAAAAAATCGTTATAAAAGTAGCTAAAACAAAGTAAAAAAAAATATGGAGAATTAATGGTACTTAAAAGTATCGTTGGGCGCCAAAACCATATATTACTCATATAAAGATTTTATTTGATGTTGAACATTGTGGTACTTACAAGTACCGTCGCGGTCGGTCAACAAAGGGATATATTAGACTTTCTTATAGCCTTTTCACACCATGCCCAAAATGCGGATTTCGCGAAATTATCGGTTTTTGGCGGAAACATAATCGAAAACTCAAGTTTTACCATACATTTTTCGTAAACCACAAGTTTTATATAAAACCTCTCAAAAAATTGGTGGACATTCAAAGTTGAACTAAACAACAAAC
The DNA here is from genome assembly GCA_929447395.1 of Epistrophe grossulariae. Taxonomy (NCBI): domain Eukaryota; kingdom Metazoa; phylum Arthropoda; class Insecta; order Diptera; family Syrphidae; genus Epistrophe; species Epistrophe grossulariae. Next base: position 99,928,471 of record OV839566.1, read on the forward strand.
AAACCTTTCGTAACAGTCAGCGCTCAATCAATTGTAAAAAAAAACTGCTGAATTCTGCTGACAAATGAAATTGTGATTGTGTTATGTAAATGAGATGTTTTGTTATTGTTTTTTTTTTTGCAGGAGATGAGTGGGTGTTTGTGAAATGTCAAACGAAAACTTGTTTGGATTTGACTTTAAAATAATTTTATTATTGGGCTTGAATGATCATTTTCAATGGATGCAATTAATAGAACACTAATTCATCTTTGGTTTATACTACGTTTCGCCGGCTTTTTTCCAGCTTCCTCAGGGGATTTTTTATGTATTTTTCTTTATTTTTAGGAAACAATTACATTGTATGTTTTAATATTTTTAACTTTATAATTTAATTTAATATATACAGTGTGTCCCGAAATCACCGCCTCAGAAGAAAACCATGAGTTCCTGAGGTAATTTCAAGTCGAAAAACTTAAGAGGTAATTTTCTCGTTTTTGCTTCGTTTTCGACTTATAACGGTTTTTATGATTTTTATTCTTTTTTCCTTTGACTGGCTCTAACTTTGCCAAACTACAACCGATTTTTTAATTTTTTTTCTATTTGAACAAGAATAGTTAGAAATTTGTATCTACGATACAACTATTTTCTGTGTGGATAAAGGTTTTCCAGCAATTTATTAACATTTTTTTAATAATTTAAAATGTATTTTTAGGTCAAAAATGTTAAGTATTTTTAAGAACACATATTGGACTTTCATAATAAAAAGAAAAAAGTTATACTTAATAACGTGTTTTTAAGAAAAAAAATCATATCGAAGTCAAAAAACAACCTTAAAATTCTTAAAAAAAGTGTTTGATAATAAATTGCGGGAAAACCGTTATCCACATAGAAAAAAGTTGTATGGCAGATAAAAATTTCTAACTGTTTTTGTTTAAATAAAAAAAAATTCAAAAATCGGTTGTAGTTTGGCAAAGTTAGAGCCAGTCAAAGGCAAAAAGAAAACAAATCATTAAAACCGTTATACATAAGTCGAAAACGAAGCGAAAACGAGAAAATTACCTCAAAAGTTTTTCGACTTGAAATGACCTCAGGAACTCATGGTTTTCTTCTGAGGCGGTGATTTCGGCACACACTGTATTTACGTTATATGGCTTACTTTTTGTTAAAAATTACTTTGTTTGGAATCTATATTGTTATTGAAAATGTTGTTGAAAACGGACTTTATTTTACTTTTTTGTTACAAAATCGACTTTACATTTAAATAAATTAGATATATAAACAAATTAATAAATTAACATTAAACACAAATTTGACAGCAAAAATTTAAACTAGAATCACTTTAGGTATACCTATCACAGATTAGTTAATTGCAACACTGTATGTAGAGCTTATGTTGTCGATGTCCTCTTGATGGTTCATCGTTATGTTAATTTTTTGCAGAATCCGGAGGCTTTCTAACGTGTAGCGGGTGGAAGTGCGGCTCTCTTTGTCCAGTATTTTGACATTATCAAAATCTGCCATATGCTCTTTATCCATCATGTGTTGTGAGAGTGCTGTAGCTGTTCTCTTTTTTCTAATGTTAGCTTCATGTTCTGCCAATCTCACAGCTATAGTTTACGTTTTGTTGTACCTATGTATATCATTTGACATTGTTCGTTTGTCTTTCCTTTACATGGTATTTGGTATACGACATTGTGTTGTTCTGTTTTTGTAATGATTGGTTTTGTTGTTGGGAATAATGAATTCAATGTAAAGTAAGCTCTGTGTGCAAAAACAGCGACAGATGACGGACGGTCGCAATACTTTTCTCCATCTAAAAGATTTGCCAATAAATATCCGGATACACGGATATTAAGCAAATAGATACACGTGTTTTAAGAGAACGGATTTTTATTTGCGTGTAATAATTACACGGAGTCCGTGTACCCGTGTTTTTCAAATACACGGACTGAATCGTAGGCTCTAATTTAAACCTAATATTTGTATATTAGTTTATTTATTTATTAAATACTTATTTCTCTATGGTCTACGTTTGGCCTACTTCCAGAAAACCCATATTTTTATCAAATATCGACTAAAGATTTCTTCAAGTGTAATGAATAGGTATACCTCAAAAATTTCGAATGCATCTTGGTGGAAAAAGGAGTATACATACTTACATCAGATTGCGTAACAGTTTTATATATGATAATTAGTTCAAAGGCTTAAGGCCTGTTAAATTATGAAGAATTAGGAAACTTATCATATCTTTCCAAAGCAACAGATTAAAATACTATTCAATATTTATAGGACAAAATTAATGTTGCACAAACCCTACGTAAGTTTTAATTATCTTTAAGTTAGGAGTGCGTGAAGTTAGCCCCCCTTTTTTGGAATTTGCTATTTTTGAAAGTTGTTCCAGGTTGATCCCGTTTTGTTCCGCATTGTTCCAAGTTTTTTTTTTTAATATTCAAAAATGGGGGTTTTACAGCCAAAAACCGCTTTTGACCTTTTCGAAAATCAAATTTTTGAAAGTTGTTCCAGATTTTTCTAGTTGTTCTGAACATTGTTCCAAGTTTTTGGACCCCTATATTCAAAATTTCAAAAGCTGTGGGCAGAGTTCAAAAAAATTCTAGCCCCCTTTTTTCGAAATTCATATTTTTGAATTTTTTTCGGGTTTCAAAAAGTGTTCTAACCAATGTTCCAAAAATTAAAATTGTAGAACGTGTATTTTTAAAGATAAAGCCTTCTTAACTTTTTTTCAAAAATCCTAATAAAAACAGCTCTCTAATATTTTATTTTTTTTTCAAACTTTCAAACAGCTTGGCACACTGTAGGATTTGGGGTAGTTGCGAGGTTGGGTGTATGCAAAGTTTCTTTTTATCATTTGGTAGTTTTTATTTAGCGGGACATAACCGTTCTTTTGTGACTTAATTAATTTTATGTTGAGAGTTAATAGTCTCAAAAATAATAGGAATGAGTTCATAATGAACCAAGTCCCAATTTTAGAGGGAGTTATTGCATTGGGAGTTAGTGCATTTGAGAGTTAGTTCCAGGGACAATTTTTTCAATCAGTAAATATATAGTTATGTTTGTGATCCCGGGGTTACCGAAAAAAACCATTTTTACTCCCAACCACAGGGAGTTTAATCGTTAACAACGAATAGAAAAACACATTTTTATATCTTTTAATTATTTGTTTATTTAAAACTTTTAAAATTAAATAACTATTTCTTAGATTTAATAATACGACACATAGAACCATATGAACAATACAATTACTTTTTATGACCGAAAGAACCGAAGGGTAATTCATAATTTATTGGGAGCTAATGACAACTTTTATCTTTGCGAGTCACTGAAGAACTAACTGATCTTAATTGATAATCTGAAGTATCAAACACGAATACGATTTATGTTTTCATGATGTGACAAGATTTTAGGGTAATCTGATCTTTATGTAAATATGCAATTAAACACTTGTTTACGTTATTGTCTTTTGGCTTCGAGGCCAACGGATATTATTGTTTACCATTTGGTCGACGGCTATATCCGGTCATCACGTCTAAGGGTAAAGTATCTAATGACGTGGTTTTGGGTGATGTGTCCGACATAAGTATATGTAAAGTAAAAATCAAAAACACCTCCACATAATATTTTCTTTTATTCGAGTAATTTTTATTTTTTGAAATTTACAAACACGTTATAATTTTTCGTTAATACGTTTAATAAATTGCGAAAAACGGGATTGGTGGTATTTGGAGGGATTATAAAAAGCGGAATTTTAATAAATTTTCACTCCAAAGTTTTATTATTTTACCGTGTTCCGATCTCGTAATAATTTTCTGGGAACGTTTCTAACGCCCATATTATTCACTCGATACATCCAGATTGAAACTTAAATCCGGATGTATTTACATTGAATTTATATACTTTACATCTGGATTTAAGTTTAAATCTGGATGCATCGAGTGAATAATATGGGCGTAAATGTCACAATTCTCCAAGAATTGTGTCTTCAGTAAGTCGTATGTATGTTTAAAGGAGCAAGAACATTCAGGCGCTCATAGAGTACCTATATTATCTAGTTGAGCACAGTAAGAAAAAACTCTCTTAAATTGCCTTTCCGTGAATACGTGTGATACAATAACAAATTGTCATTGTGTTGGTGCGGTTCCGTTAAAAACGCGTTGGGCACCCTTGTGGAGGAAATCTCTCAGTGCAGCTTTTAGGATGAAAGTGAAAAAGCCCTGAAGTCGGTTCTCTAGATCAAATCATGGATCCGCCCATAGAGTAAATATATTATCTAGAGAACCGACAATAAGGGTGTGAATTATTTTTCCTTCGTTCCGCTTCAACCATGTCAAATAAAAATCCTTTTCAATTTGTATTTAAAGCATTTCACCGCAGCGAATTTTCGGAGCATATTGTGATTTATATTTTTGAATTTATTTTCCTCCAAAACAGATGCATACGTTTTGGCAAAATCTGTACTTCGATGATTGGTATGAGCAACCTGTCAATTTTAGAAGATCGATAATTTTTGCATCACTTGTAACTCAAAAAGATTATTATATGATGGCTGGTAAACTAATGACATTATCACGAGAGACTGAAAAAAAGGTAAATCGTTGCATAGTTGTTTAAATTTATGTATGTATAGGTATGTATCTATATCTAAGTTATAACTTATAAGCATATATTTTTATTCTGAAATTTAAGTTTTATGTTTAAGCATATTATATTTTTATTTTGAAATTATCAACCCCTTTTAATTCTCAAACAAAAAATAAAAACTAGACTACGAAAACCATTCCATTCTTTTTTTAAATTTTTGTTTGGTAGAAGTGGCTGTCCGACGGAGAAACCGACACACTTAGACCAATTGATGGCTCATTGTTAAACCACATGGATCTAGGAACCATTTTGAGGTTTTTATGAAGCGTGTAAGATCGCTAATAGTAGTATACCTATGCAGTGGCGTACGCAGGATTTTTTTGAGGGGGGCTCAACCTCCATTTTGGTATAGAAGCTTTCTTTTAAGGTATCACTAAAACAAAACTTGCACAAAAATGAAAATCTTTTATATCAACCATCTTATATGAATAAGAAGTTGTGGCCCTTAGCCATGTTTTTAACCGCCTCAAAGTGGAAAACGAACGTCCTGGCTATTCAAACGTCACTGGTAGCACACAAAGAACTTCAATTACGTTTCTCAAATTAGGATACAAATCCGAATTGCAAAACGAAAGTGAAGTTTCCGTTATAGCTATTTCGGTCCACATTTGTCTCCATATTTAAATTTTAAATTATTGCTACCTCAGTCAGTTTAATTTCATTTTATTTATTAAGCCTAGTCACAGACAAAAGAAATATACAGATGTAGAATATGGTCCCCATCGAGTTTAGTTCTCTTTTTATTTGTAGATGACGCTAGTCATACTATTTCTTGAATTCGGCATGATCATACAGGTAAAATAGTGTGATCACACTATTCCCCTAAAGAAAAAACTCACTAGCACACACTAGTATACCACCAACATCACCATTTTTTTCAGAAGTTCTATTTTCTTGTTGATTTCTTCGTTTTCTTGTTTCACACACCACACTGGCTAAATTTTTTTCAAAGATTTTTATGTGCCTTTTGAAAGAAAATATATCCTTCTACCAGTATGGGTCTTTTTTTCTCTATTAGATTTTTTCATGTCCCTCAAGTTAGCAGACCAAAGTCAAATAACAAACGGAAAAATTTTTTGTGACGTCATCATTAGACACTTACTAAGTGCTAATTAAGTGCCCAACTACAAAATTAAGTGCTCCAGTACTTTTGTTGTAAATTAATGTTCTGCTAACTTGATTTCAAGTTAACAGACCAATTGCCGGAAAATACTTAAAACACAAGGAAAATTTTGGTCTAGTATTTAGGATCTATTTAAATGCTCTAGGAATCCAAAAAAAATTTTTCAAAAAAAAAATATTTTTCTAATTTCCCATACAAAACGATGTTCTGTTAACTTAATTTCGATTTTTTTCGAACAATTGAACTTTTTTCGACCCAAATGTTTTTGATTATTTAGGTGCTCGGCTAGCTCGAATTAAGTACCCCATTTGGGAAACTAGAAAAATATTTTTTTTTTGGAAAAAAAATAATTTTTTTGGAAATTTTGTTTGGATTCCTAGAGCACTTAAATAGCTTCTAAATAATGGACTAAAACTTTTTTTTTCTTATTTTCCGGTAAATGGTCTGCTAACTTGAAATCAAGTAAGCAGAACATCAATTTACAACAAAAGTACTGGAGCACTTAATTTTGTTGTTGGGTACTTAAATACCACTTAATAAGCGCCTAATGATGACTTCACATAAAATTTGTTCTGCTGACTTTGGTCTGCTAACTTGAGGGACATATATTTTCTTTGCTCACAAAATCAAAATTATATACATATATTTACTCATTGAAAAAATTGTCCCTGGATGGAACTAACTCCAAAATTAACTAACTGCCACTAAAATTGGGACTTTGTTTATTATGAACTCATTCTCATTATTTTTGGGACTATAACTCCCAATATAAAATTAACTAAGTCACAAAATGCAAATGAAAAAATATGCCGCACTAAATAAAAACTACCAATTAATGACAAAAAGAAACTTTGCATACACCCAACCTCGCACCTACCCTTAATCCTACAGTGTGCCCAAGCAGGGGGGTTGCAGGGGGCAGCATTCCCCCCCATACATACCTCACTATTTATTAAAATCTTTGGGATTTATTTCATAAAGTCCCAAATTTATGAACTAAGTCCAAACGAAATTTTGGTGGGGATAGTTAAAACAAGTAGTTTTAATTGCAAAAGCGGGATAATAAGAAACGGAATTATAAAAAACGGGATTATAAGAGACGGGATTATAGAAAGCGGGATTTTGAAAAAGGGGGATTATAAAAAAAGGATTATAAAAAGCGGGATTTTAAAACCAGGATTTTAAAAAACGGTATTATAAAAAGCGAGATATCGAACCCAACCAATGTCAGGCTATACGTTTTTGAAAAGCCAGAAATCTCTTCTTTAATTTTCATTTTAAATTAAGTTGTGTTAGTGAATAGTTTTTAAAAAATTAATTTTTTTTCAAAATTTCGAATTTGAAAATTAATTTGTCAAAAACTATTCACTATACTATACTAAATTTAAAATGAAAATTAAAGAAGAGAATTTTGGCTTTTCAATAGCATCACATTGTAAGTTGTTGTTTTTTAATAATTTTTTTTTCTGTTTTTAGTCAATTTTTTAGAAAATTGCCCCTCCCTCCTAAACGGTGGGAAATAGACCCCCCTCCTATACGATTCTTTTCTTGTCTTAACCCAACCTACTGGATCTAGCTTTTTGGTGCACCATATACCGATCACCCTGTATAAAAAAAAAAACAAAAACAACAAAAAAAATGTTACTTCATGGTGTGAACCCATTGTAGAACGATGGAATTTAAAAACTGGGTATACAAAATTTTTTGCAATAAGATGATCTACAAAAATCATCTTGAGTGTTTTTTCAATAAATCTGCTGGAAAAAAAGATACAACCCTTTATAGTAATTTTTTTTGAAAATGTCCGTCGATTATTGGCTATATCTTTTTTATTTTCAATTTAACGGTAAAAAGTCTCATTGTAGAGAATTAAATTTTCTACAAAAATGGTCTACAAATTTTTTTGTCAGACCTTTATTGTGAAAAGGGGCTTCTTACCCCTTTTTCAAGATAGCGGCCAAATGGGGGGCGGTTCCAGCCCCGAAAACGATTTCGTATACTCACACTGATGCACTCTACACATAAAAAAAAAACGTTGTCCTAAACTAAATGCAAGGTTCGGGCAAAAGTTTGTAACATTTCAATGGACTAGTAAGGCATCATGAGGTGACGAAATTACTCTAAAAATTTTCATGTCATCCGCATATGTAGAAAGTTCTGAATGTTTAATCACAGATTCGACGTCATTGATTGTCAGGATGAAAATAATAGGTCCCAGGTGACTGCCTTGTGGGACACCAGATTTCGCAATAAAAGAATCTGACATTGAAGATCTAAATATGACCCGATATTTACGGTCCAATAAGTATGATTGCATCCACTGAATGAAAACCAGAGGAAATCCAAGAGCTCTAAGTTTGAATGAGATAATTTTGTGTGATATTTTATCGAAGGCTTTGCAAAAATCTGTTGCTATAACATCAACTTCGTTTTTTTTCTATTGAATTTAAAGTATAAGAAACGAATTCAGTTAAATTCGTGGTCGTAGATTTACCTTTGAGAAACCCGTGTTGTTTGGTAGTAAATAAGGGTTTACAACGGAATTAGACTGTGTCGAAGACGATACTTTTGAAAAGCTTTGGGATGCTCGACAATTGGCTACTGGCCTATAGTTGGAAATATATTACAACCGTTTTTGTGAATAGGAATGATGAAAGAGTCCTTCCACATTGATGGAAAAATCCCTTGAGAAAGAGATATTTGAAAAAGAGTAGCAAGAGGATAGGCCAAATTGGCTAATGGCTATACATTTTTGTAAAACAATTGCTGGCAGACCATCTGGTCCCCAAGAGAAATCGTCTTTAAGTTTGTTAATTTTATGGACCACATCATTAACATCAATATAAATAGATACAATGACGTTTGGTTACAATTATTTAGATTAGGTATCTGGTTCGAAGTTATCATCTGAAAAAGCAAGACCGAAAAAAATCGCAAATAAATTAGTAATAATTTTAGAGTCAAAGAGGAATGATCTAAATAGTTTAGAGTATTAGGATAGCCATCAGACTTCTTTTTTAGATAAATAAATGCCAAAATCGTTTAGGATCAGTGGTAATGTCGAATTGCATTTGGGTTATATATGTAGGTATCATATAGCAGTTTTGAAAGATCGGAAAATTCATTGAACACATCTAGGTAGAGCGAATAATCGGTTTCTGTCCCGAAACCTTAAATATTTTTGCCATAGACTATTTCGGGAGTTTCACAGAGTACGCAGCTCTTTAGAGTACCATGGAGGTGACGATGACAATTTTTTTCGGGATACATAAGGTACAGATTGGTAAAAATATTCAAAAATTACTAAATAAAAGTTATTGTAATTAGAATCAATACTATTGTTTAAATTACTGAGAAGTTCATTAAGTTTGATAAAATTAGCTTTCCGTGGTGTTTTAGCTCGTATAGGTGTTTTCAGATTCCAAATAATTATTGCCATGATCGTAAACACATGTTAAAGATAGCGGTGGATGATAGAGGTCGATAGTGGAAAGAGTTGAGCTACTTTCCTCTAATATGCAACTGTTACAATTAGAAAAAATAAGATCAAGTTGTCTATTCAAATTGTTTTTGACATCACTAATCTGGTGTAGGCCAGAATTAGAGAGGTTATCTAAAAATAACATTTCCTTTTGAGTTGTTGCATTACTAGCAACAAAATGAGAGTCATCCACAGATCGTGACCAAGTTAGACTAGGAAGATTGAAATCACCCATGAGCAATAAATTGTCGTGCATCTCCACGGCATCACCTACAAAGTCAACTGAATTAATAGGTTTCGATTGGGTTACAGGGCCTCAAAAAACTGCACACAACATAAATGTTTTTCTGTTTGACCTCAATTTTTACGCAAATTAATTCGATATTTTCAGTGTTGGGAATATCAACAATGGAACTATCGTAATTGGAGTGCACCGCAATAAGGACCCCTCTGTTCCTGTCTGTTCCGAAAGACCATCTCTCCTATAGACATTAAAATCCGATGTAAAAAATTCATTATTATTAAAATTACTATTTAGATTTGTTTCAGTAAGGGCAAAATGCGAAAGGAAGTTCTGGCGACTTTAAAAATACATCGCGGGATTTGGAACGAAGTCCCCTTACATTTTGATAGTAAAGGGACAAGCACTTTAGTTTTTTTGAAGCTGTATTAAAGTTGTTATTGGAAGCTTGTGTATTACGAGTAACAAATTCCTGAATAAAAGTATTGGTAGGCCATCATGCCATGAAGTTGGAGACATTAATAAATTAAACATTGGCTTAGGAATTGTAATTTTAAACAAATATGCAGATAACTTCATGATAATAACTTGCTTTGCAATAATCAGTCTGGTTTCCGCTCAAAATATAGTTGTTCTACAGCATTAATTAACGTTACAAAAGACATCAGGCGGCCCGATAACTTTCCTTATCTCGTTTGATTTTTCTGAAGCGTTTGATATGGTAAGCCACAAATTACTCTGCACTAAACTTCGAAATTAATTAAAATTCTCTGCGTGCGTCGTCAACAAAACTGGTAGCTTCTTATTTACTTCGGAGATTTCAGGCAGTTGCAATTAAAGACTCTATTTCAGATTTTCTTATTATTTTTTTCTTTGTATATAAATTACCTACCTAAATGTGTATTAGAGTCCTTCGTATGATATGACGATGTGAAGGTTCGGAAGCGCTTTCCCTTGGGTCTCGTGGAAAATGCTGCACACGAAATTAATGAAAATCGGCTCTGAAATCCCTACCCCGTACAATAACTTTAATCAGCTGCAGAACACTGTTTAAAGTGAAGGTCAAACTATTACTGATGGAACAATTTCGATGATGATGATTGGTTGTTTTAGTATATTGTTACTTTTCTCTTTAAAATTTTTTTTCTTCAATAATACATACTGCTTTTGTATTTAGGTATATATTTTTAATAAGGGTATTCATGCAACGTCGGAAAATCATGGTAAACGTGGTAAACGTCTTAAAGTTCACGACGTCGCGTCGTAAACGAACTGTCAAATTTTGTATGGGAAATTTTTCAAACAAATCTATTTGGAGAAGTCTCCGCTCCTTTTTCGCACTGAATTAATTGTACAGACTATTTATTGTGTGCGGAAAAATGACATTTGAGTTTTATTTGTGTTTTTTGTTTGCTTATCATTTTCTTACATCATGGGTTTCTCTGATTTTTTGCTTTTATGTTTGATTTTGTTTTTGGAATTAGTGAACTTCTCCAAGCATATTTTCCGTTGTGTTTTCGCAAGCGTTTCGTTGTCTTGGAGAGTTTCACTAATTCCAAAAACATAAACGCAAAAAATCAGAGGAACCCATGATGTAAGAAAATGATAAACAAAAAAAACGCAAATAAAACTCAAATGTCATTTTTTCGCACACAACAAATAGTCTGTATAGTTATTTCAGTGCGAAAAAGGATCAGAGACTTTTCCAAATAATCTGCTACAATCATAAATTTCGCTCTTCGAACAGCGTACTGCAAAGAAAAGCAGAACGAAATTTTCCGTTTATGATTTCGTTGTGTCATTTTTGTATGGGATTTTTCGTTTCGCATCAGCAGCGTACTGGGCTTTAGCGCAAAATGTTTTTTGGTGCGTTCATGAAATGTGTGTCGGAAACTTGACGATTTTACGACATCGTAAATTTTGCATGAGTACCCTTAATTTGTTTTTTATTTTTAAATGAATATTTGAATTTATTTATTATCTTGAATTTGTAAAAATCTGTTTCTAACACTTACATCAAATAATGTTAATTAGAATTTTCACTGAAGCTTGCTCTATTTTATAAGATATTTTATTGTATCTTACGTTGTATTAGTAATTATTGAGATTTGATTTTTTTAAGCCAAGAGAAAGCTTATTTAATCGTCAAAAGTTCCGCCAGGAACACGCTAAAATGATTGGAAAGACGGAATGACAGACCTAAATTTAGTCTTTCTGAGTACACGCCTCCACTAACCCAATAAGCGGTTTTTGATCCATCCATGATATAAAAATGAATGGATTCGTCTTCAAAGAAGGTCTCTTTCTCCCAGGCTGTTCTGGGCGGGATGGTAATTTGAAAGTTTTTGTTAAAAAGTGTTTAGTAGTGAAGGCCATTGTTTAAGAATGCCAAACGGCGAAAATTAGACCCTTTAAAATTAACTTACAAAAATTAGAACATTTGTTCATTTTTGTGTGCTTGCGCTTTCCACAATGCACGATACATTTAATATACATACTTATTCTATGTACTAACATAAACTGTAAATCATAATCCCATCTCTTACTCTTGTATATTGAATATTATTTGTAATAATAATATTTTTTGTTATTCTGCATTCAATCACCAACGAAATCGGTTGGCTTTAAATCATTTATATTTATACAAGTCATTACATTATCATTAAAATAATGTAAATTATACTAAATTTAACAAAAAAAAAAAAAAACAGTATTTATATATAATAAACAATCAAAATTGTTGAACCGATTAAATAAACGTTTGCCTTTCTTTAATTTTTGTGTTTCAAATCATATCAAAATTGTTAATATGAATGAAAAATTCGTATCTAAACAAATGTCTACAAACCATAAAATTTGCATTTATTTTAAAGTAACAAAATTATAAATTTTATTAACTTAATCATTAAAATTGTCAATCTGGCTGACGGCTTTTGCCATTGCTTATCAGAATTTGTTATAGTCATGAAAATTTTATGAATAAAGGCTCTCCCAAACCAACGCAAAACATTCGCCGACGACAGATTTTTGTTGTTGTTTAGCGTTGTGTATTTGTCATATTTTGTGTTATTGTGAATTATTCGCTATACGATTTCGCGTTGGTTTGGGAGAGCCTTAAATAAATTCAATTCAATTAAAAAAAAACAAAGTGTTTTTATTAAACCAAAAGAAAAGTGTTTTTGTTAAAACAGAACAAAGTGTTTTTTGATCAAAACAAATACATTAAGCACACGATTAAACAAACCATTATTGCATTTGAGATAAACAATTATACACAAACTACAAAACAATCATAATATGGAAATTGGTAACATTGCACATTATTTATTGGTAATATTTATAATTAATAAATTAATCAAACAGAATTAAAATTTAACAACACATACACATAACACAATTTTTTTTAAACAAATCCAAATCAGGTATACTTAGACGTTGTTATTTGAAAATGATCTGAATGAATTCACAATTGCAGAGTGACCAATTTCATTGTTGATCGTGGGTAAAGAGGCTTTAAGACGAATAGCTGTACTTGCGGAAATTGAAATGTTGAAGGGTATTACATGGAAAAAAATGTCTAGTGCAGCCGAGAGGGTGGAGGTAAGTTCTCTGCACTCCCTCCCTTTTCCTACCCGTTCACCCCTCCCGCAAAAAATAGAAAAACTATTTTTGTATAAAATCTGGATTTTAAGTGTAAAATTATTGTTTATCAAAATTTTCCTTAAAAACACCAACTGTCAGCCTTTTTTCAGAAGTCCTTAATTGATGACGTCATATCAAAAACCTTAGTGTAAAGTGATTCTATCGAAAATTGAGTGGCGACATTTGATCCAGCATTAAAAAATACATGGAAACGATAACCCACTCGACATAGTTCCAAAAAGTTGAGTTTTATATTCATTCCCATCCCCTCCCACTTCCTAACCGTTCAACCATCACCCAAAAAATCGAAAAACTATTTTTGCATTTGGAAGCTCATAAAGTCTGCATTCCTAATGTCAAATTAATGTTAATCACAATTTTTCATTAATGTACACTAATTGCAGTTTTTTTTTAAAGTTCTTATTATTGACGTCATATCAGAATACGCTCAAGGCTATGAAAAGCATACCCGGCATTTTCGTATTCAGCACCTTTTTTCATATATGAAATATCAGAAAACAGTGTGCACGGATCTTTAAAAACGAATTTGAGTATGTTTTGCCATAATATTTAAGGTCATATATTTTCGAAAAATCCTTGTTAGAAAGTTTCATCTTTCAGTTGCCAGTAAGGTCTAAAAAATGACCGCGATTTGCAGGCCTAGTAGAACATCCGATCTTTGCCGCCAATGTAATAGCCGGTCTGCTCAGTCGTCCGCCTCATTCGAAGTCTGTTCTAGAGCGTGATTGATTCGATCTTCATGACCCGTTCACCAAAAAGAACGATTAATTGCAATCGAAACGAAACCGAAACAATCAATCGCATTGTCAATCGTTTCAGTTTTGTAGTAAAATACTAATCTCGTTCATTACATTCAATCTCAATCAAATCACACAAAGAAAAAAAGACACAATCGAACACAATGAATAAAACAAAAACTCAACACTCAAGCAGCACACAATTTCACAATTTGTTCTCGCAGTTTAAGGGCCAGTTTGACAGGGAAGTAAGTGTCACTTAAGTGCCAAATATGGAAAACTAATTCCCAATTTCACAGTGTAAACTTATCGGAATAAGTGAAACTTATGTCTCCGATGTTGGCCACTTAAGTTCCCCTAACTCAGGTAGTAAAACTGCGGCTAAAGTGCCAAAATGGGAAAATTAAGTGCCACTTATTTTGTTAAGTGTGCACTGTGAAACCGGCCCTAATTCTCATGTCCTACAACACATTACACAATGATGTATGCATCTGTGTTTCTTTCTCTTTTATTATTTTGTGTTTGCTCTCTGTGCCGATCTATGGGCATGGGAAATGTTCACTGCTTGTCTTGTATCTATCATTTGATTGAGAATGACATGAAAGAACGAAACATATACATATATCGTTCATTTTAACGATCGAATCACTGATTGATTCGATCTTCTAAAATGAACGATTGGCACAGCTCTAGGCTGTTCCACGACTGACTAAAAAGTATAAGTTATCTGAATTTTTTGAAGCGGAAAACACAAATTTCTTTCAACAAAAGAATCGAATTTTTTTCTAAACGAATCGATTTGTTTTTCTGAAAAATTCGAATTTTTTCTGTCAAAACAAATCTTGCTATTTGCAAGATTCAAGAACGATTTTATATCGATTTGCACACACATTTGCAAGATTTGAAATTTCTAAAAATATCGAATTCAATGCCGCGGTGTTTTAAGAAAACAAGTTTTTTTTTACGAAAACAAATTGTGTTTTTGGTTGCAACGAATTTTCGGTGAATTTTATAGTTAATATTTGTGCGTTGTTTTTCAATTAATAATAATAATAATTTCGAAATTGAATATTTTCTGGACATTTTACTTCAAAATTTGCTGCTGTCAAGTGCCACACACACAATCTTAAAAAAAAAATCGATTCTTTTCGTCTTTTCGAATTTCTTTCAACGACAGAAAAAATTCAAATTGTTCGGAAAAAAAATCGATTCTTTTAAGGCCTGGGCAAACAGAGCTCGGTCCGGCGGGACGGGAAACAATTTTGCCCTTGGCGTTCTCTGTTTTCTAGAGAATTATACGTTGTTGTACAAACAGAACGCGGTCAAATTCAGCGGGAAAAAATGGAACGCGACGGTAAAATTGAAGTTGTAGATTTTTACAAAGAACGCGACGCGACGATCAAAAGACAAAAGAGAAAAAAAAAACAAACAAAATCGCTAGCTCTTTGCACTTTGTTGAATGTGTTTATTTCTTGGAGCTGGTTCCAGACTGAAAAGAATACAAAATACTAACAAAAACTCTTATTTTGTGAATTCTTGTTACGAAAATCAATAAGTAAGTTTCAATTTTAATTCAGATTTTATAAATTTTAAAAGTATTTTCGTTGTTTGTTTGGTGAAAGTACACTCGACATGCCTTAGATGGGCAAGACGATCAACTAAATCAATAGAACGCCGAAAGCTGACCGCGTTCTGTTTGACGTATCAGAACGCGGAGGGCAGCGGAGTGGAGTCATTATTTTTTGAAAAAAAAATTGTATAAATATAATAAATATTTGTGTGGGTAAAAATGTAAAAATGGGTAAAAATGTGAATTTCCCTATTTAATAAATTTTTTTTTGTCTATTGGGAAAATTATTGATTTCAAATAATTTTAAATGAAAACAAACTAATTTTCTAACAGCTGATTACCAAAATGACAGACGTCAGTCAAAGTACAATTGAAAGTATAGTAGCGTAACGGAGTCAGCGCTAACAGAAAAGTAACTTTGTGTTTTCCGCTTAAAGCCTAGTATACAGTTCCTCCTCGAAAAAAAAATACATGTACTTATTATGGGAGTGATTTTATCGCAAAAAAAAAATTTTTTGACGTTGTTGACGTTGACTGTTGAAAACAATTTATATTCACCACGGAAACTTTTTCGCGCAAAACAATGTTGGTGACATTGTTTTGTGGAAAAAAAGAGGACAACGAATACAAATTTTTTATTTCAACTCAGATTTTTTTTCTTCCGAAAAAAAAAAAAATCTTACCACTTATGTTTTTTTTTTGTTCAAAAGAACTGTATACTCGGCTTAAAGGTCTATAAATTTGTGTCAAATCTTTATGAACAGATCACCACAGGTCACTACATCCAGAGATTATGAATTATAAAGATAGGAATCTTTCGTACGTACCACCCCCCAAAACACATTTGTTTACATTGTTGTTTTTGTAATTTCATCTCGTGTCGATGAATTGAATTACAACAACAATTTATGCAGTGGTGAATTCATATTTTTGCACTCGTGTGCGTCAACACATGGACACTAGTGCAAAAGTATTAATTCACCACCATCCGCCATTTTTGCTTAGCTTGTAGGCAAACTAGAATGACAGCCGAGGATTTCAATCTTTATAATTCATAAATCTCTGACTACATCCTTTTTTTTTTGTAAATTTATATGTTATATTAGCTGCATTTTATTGTCCTTATGATCTGATCAGGATCAAATTTTTACATGTAAATACAAAAACAACATGTAATCCTACTTTTTTTCTGGATCTATTTCATGATCCAAAATCTAGTACTTCTTTATTAAGTAAGGTAGTGTAAACTGTAGTGCAAAGAAAAAAGCCAACAAAAACATGAAAAATATACAAACACAATGCAAATAGAGACGGATATATACCCTGACTGTCACTGTGATCCTACTTGTTTTATTATGGGGATCTGATCCAAATTAAATCATATGGATAATAAATGCAGCTACTGACACATTGTTTGATTTTAAAAAGTCAAACAGAGCTTGGGCTGGTGGTGGACGTAATCGAACAAATGTAATTTTTTCATCTTTTCTGTTAATTTTTCGTTTAGAGAAACCTTTTTGTTCACGAGGAAATTATGAGTTGGGTTCGATATCCCGCTTTTTATAATCCTGTTTTTTAAAATCCCGCTTTTTCAAGGTCCCGCTTTCTATAATCCCCCTTTTCAAAATCTTGTTTATTATTTTCCCGCTTTTGCAATCAAAACTAGTTTTTTTAACTCCCACCAAAAATTTCGTTGGGACTAAGTTCGTAAATTTGGGAGTTATTTCATTTGGGACTTAGTTCATTATATTTTAATTTTAATTAATTTTTATTTTTTGAAATTTACAAACATGTTATAATTTTTCGTTTAATAGCCAAATGAATTGTAAAAAACGGGATTGACGGTATTTGACGGGGTTTTAAAAAGCAGGATTTTAATACATTGGGATTATGAATAAATGGGATCTTAGAAGACGAGATTTAAAAAAAAACAGTATTTTAGTAGACGGGATTTTTAAACTTTTTTTCGGGATTTTCGAAAAACGGGATTTTAAAAACCGGGATTCCGATACGCTCCCGGAAATTATAGCAAAAACTCGAACGAGTGATGTTAGCGTTTTGTTTCGTATCACTGTACAAAGCGGGCAACAACGAGTTCTACCTGCACCGCCAGCATGCTTCTTTAATATTAAAATCGGTGTTTTATAAAATCCAAATTGAAAATATGATATTTTACTAATTTGAAACACCTTTAAATTAATAATTTAATAAAGATTCAAATTATTATACTGATTCATTTTTAAGGAATTCCCTGTATGTACCTATATGCCGAATTTATTAGTGCATAAAGTTATACTTTTCTTATTATAGCCTAGTACGGCGCTGATGCGAAACAATTTTTTTCTGCGATCTTCAAACAGACAACGAAACGCTTGCGAAAACACAACGGAAAATATCCTTGGAAAGTTTCACTAATTCCAAAAACAAAATCAAACATAAACGCAAAAAATCAGAGAAACCCATGATGTAAGAAAATGATAAAAAAAAAAAGAGTGTGCGTACTTATGTACACGCGCTAGAAGTAAAACTTCTTTCACGACAACAGGGCAAGTATTTTTCAAGTCCTACCACTCAGAGCACCCGATTTAAAACTCAGAACCGTTGCAAAATCGTGACGCTGAATTTTGTAATTCGTGACGGGAATTTGTGTGTCGGTTTGACATGTCACTGACAGCTCCATAGAAAAATTTTTTACCCCCATGCCGCAAAAGAAGTTTTACTTCAACAACACCCAATGAGCGAGAGACACAATAGATTGCAGAATATTTCCATGCAAAACCAATAAACCTACAACTATACATAATATATGCTTCCTCGCATTAAACCGACCAATGGCCGAAAATCCAACAAAACAGAAAAAAATCCTCAGAAATAAAATTCTTCCCACAAAAAACCCTTACTCGAATTCACTAACCATCTTAACGAATATATTAAATGCACGAACCATTGCATTTAACGAAAATATAATATCGTGACGCTGAATTTTGTAATTCGTGACGGGAATTTGTATGTCGGTTTGACATGTCACTGACAGCTCCATAGAAAAATTTTTTACCCCCATGCCGCAAAAGAAGTTTTACTTCAAAAACTCAAATGTCATTTTTCCGCACACAATAAATAGTCTGTAATCTGTATAATTAATTCAGTGCGAAAAAGGAGCGGAGACTTCTCCAAATAAGCTGCTACAATTATAAATTTCGCTCTTCGAACTGGGAACTGTAAAACGAAAAGCAGAACGAAATTTTCCGTTTATGATTTCGTTGTGTCATTTTTGTATGGGATTTTTCGTTTCGCACCAGCAGCGTACTAGCATTGAATAATTACAAATAGAAGTGGACACTGAGAAACTAGAAACGCCAACGTCGTTTTCGTGGTCATTATCGGCAACATAATAAAATATTAAATTGTTGTTTGGTTGCGAAATGCGCTAAGCAGATTCAAATAGGGATATTTTTAGGGAAATTCGTTCACAATATACCTATGTACATACATACGGTGGAAGTGTTTTTTATTTGTCATGAACAACAAACAACAACAAGAATGCCATTGAAGGTCAACTGAAAGCGTTCGGTAGTATAGGTAGATAGGTAGATACTTTAAGGGTTGCTTTTGCATTTTTTGTGGTTTCTCTCAATTAAGGAAGGTGACGTGTGACAAATGATGTTTGTGTGTTTTTATTTTTGTAATTATTATCTTCAGTTTGATATTTTCTATTTTGCTTTCAGATTTGTAGATCTAAATCCCATATAGGTAGGCACAGGTACATATCTATCTAAGGTTACCTATTTAAACGTTTCTTTCATGGTTGCTCAAAGGTTTATTAAATGATTTTAAGTTTTTAACTATCGTCAGAATAGCTAATTTCTTAGTTTTAAGTGTTAAATATTATTGCATCATGAGTTAATGTTGAAGGGTAAAATATTTTGCTTGAACGGAGATTTAAACAGGTTGTTTTGCCTAAGATACGACAAAAGGCTAGGGCTTGCAAGCAGGTTGGATCAAGGCAAGACAAAAATTGTATGGGCGGAGGGGTCTAATTCAACCTGCTTAGCCAAGAGGGTAATTTTCCAAAAAAATCCACTTGAAATAAAAAAAAGTCATGACACAGTGTCAGGCTTTACTATTGTGAAAAGCCCTAAATACACTTAGGTAGGTATATAGTCCCAAAAGAAATTGACTAAAACAATTTTGTTTCGATAATTTGTAAAAAATTCTACTTACTTATTAATTAAACTTACGAGTATTATTAAAATTATAAAAATGACTACCTATAACAATGTAAAAATAAAAAAAACTCTGGCGTTCCAGATTTGTTTTACCTAACGATTATCGTCGTGAAATATGGTTACCAAATTCTGGGAAGAGTTTCTCAGAAAAACTTATTTGCGACGAAAAAATTTATATATGTGCGGATCATTTTGACAAAAAAAAATTTAAGTCTGGGAGCCTTCCGTGCATGCACAAATAGAGAGGCTTGTCCATTCCCATACAATCAAAATAAAAGTGAGTGTGTTTTAAAAGAAATCACAAATAACTTGCAAAATTTCAATCCACAGTTGTTATAGATGTTATTTTGGTATTATTTAAACACGTTTTGTGGTTCAAATGCAAATGGCAGTATACCTACATATGTATTCGTTTGCGTAAGATCAGATTACATTTTTTTGCTCCTGGTATTCTGCCCCAGAATTGTGTGGAGGCCCTGCATCCACTCCCAAAATTTGCTATATGCTCTTCGAAAAACTCTTGACAGTATCTTTTAGAAAATTCATTCAAGTGAAACCCCAATTTTTTCTCCTGAACAAATTTGATTTTTTTTGCGAAAATATATATGTATAGTCGACTCTCCCTAAGTCGAATTTTCACGGGATACCAAGATTTGTTCGAGATAGAGAGAGTTTTGGAAAAATTCGAGTTACCTATAGAGAAAAAAAAACATTTTTTTATTTTAAAAGGTTTATTTAATAAATAAAGGTTAATATACATATGTATTAAAGCAACCAACAACACAAAGAACAGGAAATATTTGACTGTTAACAGTCGAATTGTTTTTTCCTGAACACCGTTTATTTTAATAAATATGATTTAAAATCACGAAAATAAATATAAACCAGCATAAAAGTGTTCATATATGAGTTTCGCCCCGATGTAATGGTTGGGCTCATCAGAAGATGACCATTACATCTTGTCTTGACGCATATTTTCTCGAATAAATCGAGATTCCATATAATCCGAGCTACATAGAGCAACTGCAAATTATATAGTGGCTACAAGTCTTCAAAGAAGATAAATTGTAGCTATTTTTATTGCCTTGCTATGGGACTTTTGAAGAAGAAATATTTGACTGTTAACAGTCGAATTGTTTTTTCCTGAACACCGTTTATTTTAATAAATATGATTTAAAATCACGAAAATAAATATAAACCAGCATAAAAGTGTTCATATAATATGCATTTCGCCCCGATGTAATGGTTGGGCTCATCAGAAGATGACCATTACATCTTGTCTTGACGCATATTTTCCCGAATAAATCGAGATTCCATATAATCCGAACTACATAGAGCAACTGCGAATTATATAGTTGCTACAAGTCTTCAAAGAAGATAAATTGTAGCTATTTTTATTGCCTTGCTATGTAACTTTTGAAGAAGAAATATTTGACTGTTAACAGTCGAATTATTTTTTCCTGAACACCGTTTATTTTAATAAATATGATTTAAAATCACGAAAATAAATATAAACCAGCATAAAAGTGTTCGGGGCGAAACGCATATATGAACACTTTTATGCTGGTTTATATTTATTTTCGTGATTTTAAATCATATTTATTAAAATAAACGGTGTTCAGGAAAAAACAATTCGACTGTTAACAGTCAAATATTTCTTCTTCAAAAGTCCCATAGCAAGGCAATAAAAATAGCTACAATTTATCTTCTTTGAAGACTTGTAGCAACTATATAATTCGCAGTTGCTCTATGTAGCTCGGATTATATGGAATCTCGATTTATTCGGGAAAATATGCGTGAAGACAAGATGTAATGGTCATCTTCTGATGAGCCCAACCATTACATCGGGGCGAAACGCATATATGAACACTTTTATGCTGGTTTATATTTATTTTCGTGATTTTAAATCATATTTATTAAAACAAAGAACAGGATAATAATCCTTTTTTGTTTTTGCGTTGTAACTTTTTAAAAACTGTATCTTTTTATAGAGGTACCAGGGTTATGAATAGGAAGAAACGCAAAGAGCTGACGATGATGGTACACGCGATGCTACACATATATACATATATGCCTATTAAGGTTTTGATGGTTCGTAGTTATACTATACCCAAATACGAATTCCGAAGGGGTAATGGTTTTTTATTTTGTTTTGTTCTAAACAAAATTCGACTTAGGGGTGAAAAAAGATGCCAATTATCGAGAAAATGTGTTCGAGTTAAAGAGAGTTCGACTTAGAGGGAGTTCGACTTAGAGAATGGTTTTTGTATGGAAAATTGAAGGGAATGATAAAATATTGCGAAAAGGTTCGAATTAGAGAGAAATTCGACTTAGAGAGAGTACGACTTAGGGCGAGTCGACTGTATATTTATAATTATTTATTAACAAAATAATATTTTTTTTCAAAACTTTACGTTATTAAGTAATATTTTTTACGTTGTTAAGTAATATTTTTGTTTGTAATATTCGAATCTCCTATCAATTTCTAGTGAAATACTAAAAACCGGATGCCTAAGGGTCTGTTTCACAATGTCTGATTAAAGTGCCAATTAAGCTACATGGAACTTATTCGACAGTTAACAATCTCATTTACGTTTCACAATGTCTGAATACGTCTAATCGGCAATTAAAGTTCTAAGTATTTTACTGGCAA
The DNA here is from genome assembly GCA_929447395.1 of Epistrophe grossulariae. Classification (NCBI taxonomy): domain Eukaryota; kingdom Metazoa; phylum Arthropoda; class Insecta; order Diptera; family Syrphidae; genus Epistrophe; species Epistrophe grossulariae. The sequence goes on from OV839566.1 coordinate 99,950,800, forward strand.
GATGAAGTGCCGATTAGCAAATTAAACTGCCAATTAACAAATCACTCTACACTGTAAGAAATTCTTTTGAATTTGTGGAAAAAGCAAAAAAAGTGGAAATACGAGAGAATGATGTTTTGGTTTCTTTTGATGTTGTATCACTTTTTACTAACATCCCAGTTCAATTAGCTGTCAACATAGTTAAAAAGAAATGGGAAATTATTAGTCAAAACACTAAAATCAACCAGGGCAAATTTCTCAAAATTCTCGATTTTTGCATAAAAGAAAACAATTTTCTACAATTTAAAGAGGATATTTTTAAGCAAATATTTGGAATGCCTATGGGCAACCCCCTTTCACCGACTATTGCTGACCTTGTGATGGATTATTTGCTTGATGAGTGTTTTATTGGCTCAAAAGAAAAACCAAACTTCATAGTAAAATATGTGGATGACTTATTTGCTGTGATGGATAGGAGTAAAATTGATGATGTTTTGTTGACCCTAAACAGATTCAACCCAAAAATACAGTTTACCGTCGAAAGGGAACAGAATAACACACTAGCGTTCGTAGATGTAAAAGTCTATAGAGAAGAAAATCATCTCTCCTTTGACTGGTATCAAAAAAATACAGCGTCAGGAAGACTCATCAACTTTCGTTCCAGTCAGGCCAAACATATTATTATGAGAAGGCTTCCAACTTAATTAACAAAGTGTTTACGTTGACTGTTGAGTGATGTAAAATTCCACTCCGCTAATCAAAAAAGAGTTTTCAACATTTTGAATGATAACGGGTATCCTGCTGGAGCCATTCGGAGTTTGTTTTCAAAATACAACTACAAAACCCCCCGCCAACAATGCGAATATCCTAAGGATGGTTTCTTCAAAAGTGTTGTTTATGTACAAAGTTTAACCGAGAACTTCAAAGAGATGGTCAACAAAAATCTTAAAAATGTTCGTTTAGCTTTTAAGTCCAACCAAACACTTGGACATCTTTTCACCAAATTGAAGGCAAAACCTGGTAAGGACAAATGTACGGATGTAATTTATAAGATCAATTGTAAAGGCAAAACTGGTGAACCTTGCCCCTTGTGTTACATTGGGACGACAAAACAATTTCTTCGTCAAAGAATGTCAAATCATAGGTCCGACATAAAAACCAATAATCCAGCCAAAACTGCACTCGCCAGCCATGTAATTGAAAGTGGCCACTCTCCCGACTTTGACGGTGTCCAAGTTCTCCAAAGAGAAACCCACACTTCCAAGCGGTACACTTTAGAGACACTTCATATTCTAAATAACAAGAACAACATGAATCGAAAACAGGACACACAGAATATTTCAGCGGTATACTGCTCCCTCGTTTCAAATTAAATAATGCGTAATCTACCTCTCTCTCTTCAGTTATTGACTCAACTTCTTCATCGGAAGTCTCATTGTTTTGTTTTTATAAATTGTATTTTATAAATTATTTAAGTTTACTATGTAAAATTTAAACTACGTTTATAACTCTTAAAGTGTAAGTTTTACTTTTCACTGTATATTGTTGTTGCATAACATTGTGATTAACTATATTTTTATTTGATATGTAATAAAGTTCACCCTGAAGAAGACAGCAACCCCTGTCGAAACGTCGGGAAAAGTAAATGTAACAAATCTTGTTTCATTGCTAATATTATTGTGACCAAAACAGCCGAAGGAAAACATATTTTCCAATCAACATAATACAAATCAAATTGTATAAATCTACATCTTAAAAAACTGTAAAGCCCTTAATCTAATAAAGTAGGTACCTACCTATTAATTAAATTAAATTTATTAAAATTAAATTAAAATTATTTAGTAAATACATTGATATCTTATTTAAAAAATAGGTTATTATTTTAAAGAAATTAGTTAGGTAGGTAGGTACCTACCTGTTTGCCAGGAGTAGGTATTAGCAGGGAACGGGTCGTTATTGTGTATTTAAAAATTCTTTATGACCAAAATTCTGTAAATGGATTGAAAATTCTGTATGAACGTAATTCTGTATTTCATTATTCTGTAAATTTATTATTTTGAAAATATGGAATTTTGTATTTATAGAATTTCGGAAACTATGGTTTTTTTTTATTTACAGAATTTTTAACTGTATTGAAATTTACTGAAAATTTACTTTTGGTTTTCAATAAATCAATTGTTTTCACGTCAAACTAAAAATTACCGTTCCCACAAGGTACCTACATATGTGTAATCTGTGTTGTAATTTAACTATAAATTCAGAAGATAAATAACAAGAAATACAGGCGAAATCAACTTAAAAATTTTTTAAATAAAAAAAAATCATTACATTATTTATATAATTTTGTTTAAAACCTCCAAATGCGACTCTAAAGTAAATTACGAAAAAATTTGTTTCAAAAATTAGGTTGTAAATTATGTTAAAAAATTTAACACATTTGAACATCGAGCTATCAAACGGAAATAGAAAAAAACCAAAAATCCATAATGTAATCCATATCACAGTGAATTCGGAAATTTTAATCAGCTGTGAAAAAGAATTACCAACTTGGGATGAACACACTTTTTCTATGTTGAAATAAATTAATTTTGACTCTAATGAAAGCTTTGTAGGTACATATATACTATAGAGCCTACGATTCAGCCCGTGTATTTGAAAAACACGGGTACATGGACTTCGTGTAATTATTACACGCAAATAAAAATCCGTTCTCTTAGAACACGTGTATTTATTTGCTTAATATCCGTGTATCCGGATATTAAGCATACGCGGATCTTTATTACATGGATTCTTAATCCACGGAATGGTTTTTGATTTTTATCTTTTCAAGAGGTGGGCTAACAAGCTCAAAATTTTGAGGGATAATGGATATATAGATTTTTATTTTTGGTGATTTTCCAAAAAAAATCGATTTTTAAAGAAAAAATTAAATAATTCTAAATTTAAATCCACTGACAGATTCGACTACCAAGTCGTTGTCGTATTTTTATCAAAAAAATCCTATAAATTTGGCCCTCTCCAGTGATGTTTGGATTATTTAAAATACACGGAACTTCGGATACACGGATACACGGACACACGGACGCAATGCATGGATACACGAAATACATCGGATTCAAATCCGGATATTATAAGAACACGTGTATCCGTGTTTTTAAATATCCGTGTAATAGGGAGCTCTAATATATATGTACCTATAAAAAAAATTTTATTCCGGATTATGCTGAATTTCAAAATTCTGTAAATTATAAAAAAAAATTGTTTTGATAGTGAAAAAAAGTGCGCACTTTTTTTCAGTCTCAAAACAAGTTTTATTTTATAATTTACAGAAGTTTTGATTTTCAGAATTTTGGAGTAGGTACCTAACCTACCTAATGACCCCAAGGCCCAACCTGTAGAGTGCGTGAAGTTAGCCCCCCTTTTTTGGAATTTGCTATTTTTGAAAGTTGTTCCAGATTTGTTCCGCATTGTTCCAAGTTTTTTTTGAAAAATATTCAAAAATGGGGGTTTTAGAGCCAAAAAACCGTTTTTGACCTAGCCCCCCTTTTTTCGAAAATCAAATTTTTGAAAGTTGTTCCAGATTGTTCTAGTTGTTCTGAACATTGTTCCAAGTTTTTGGACCCCTATGCTCAAAATTTCAAAAGTTATGGGCAAAATTCGAAAAAATTCTAGCACCCCTTTTTCGAAATTCTTAATTTTGAAATTTTTGTCGGGTTTCAAAAAGTGTTCTAAACATTGCTCCAAAAACTCAAAATTGTGGGACGTGTATTTTTAAAGATAAAACCTTCCGAACATTTTTTCAAAAATCCAAAAAACGGCTCTCTAATATTTTTTTTTTTTTTTGAAATGCATTGAATTTTGAAACCTTATGATAAATGCATGTATTGAAAAAAAGTTCTGACCTTACATTCTTACTATCAGCTTCAAAACCAACTTTAAAAAAACATCTCCGATTTTTTTAACTTTTCAAAGGGACCCCTGTCCCCCCTTTTCCAAAAATCCAAAATCTAAAATTTGTTCCAAGTGCAGAATTCCTCAAATCCAATTGTTCCAAAGAATCATCAAAAAATATTGAAAACTGAAGATTTTAAGCCCAAAAAACACTTTAAATGAAAATATCTTATTATCCTTGCTCTGGCCCCCCTTTTTAGAAATCCAAAATTCAAAAATTTGTTCCAGTTTGTTCTAGGGCTCTTCTAAATTGTTCCAGACTTTCATTTCTTAAAATTGATTTTTAGTATGAAAAAAATCCAAAATCTAAAATTTGTTCCAAGTGCAAAATCCCTCAAATCCAATTGTTCGAAAGAATCATCAAAAAATATTGAAAACTGAAGATTTTAAGCCCAAAAAACACTTTAAATGAAAATATCTTATTATCCTTGCTCTGGCCCCCCTTTTTAGAAATCCAAAATTCAAAAATTTGTTCCAGGTTGTTCTAGGGCTCTTCTAAATTGTTCCAGACTTTCGTTTCTTAAAATTGATTTTTAGTATGCAAAATTTCAAAAAAATGCTCCCCTGCCCCTCCTATTCCAAAAATCCAAAATCTAAAATTTGTTCCAAGTGCAGAATCCCTCAAATCGTATTGTTCCAAAGAATCATCAAAAAATATTGAAAACTGAAGATTTTAAGCCCAAAAACCACTTAAAATGCAAATATCTTATTATCCTTGCTCTGGCCCCCCTTTTTAGAAATCCGAAATTCAAAAATTTGTTCCAGGTTGTTCTAGGGCTCTTCTAAATTGTTCCAGACTTTCGTTTCTTAAAATTGATTTTTAGTATGAAAAATTTCAAAAAAATGCTCCCCTGCCGCCCCTTTTCCAAAAATCCAAAATCTAAAATTTGTTCCAAGTGCAGAATCCCTGAAATCCAATTGTTCCAAAGAATCATCAAAAAATATTGAAAACTGAAGATTTTAAGCCCAAAAAACACTTTAAATGAAAATATCTTATTATCCTTGCTCTGGCCCCCCTTTTTAGAAATCCAAAATTAAAAAATTTGTTCCAGGTTGTTCTAGGGCTCTTCTAAATTGTTTCAGACTTTCGTTTCTTAAACTTGATTTTTAGTATGAAAAATTACAAAAAAAATGCTCCCCTGCCCCCCCTTTTCCAAAAATCCAAAATCTAAAATTTGTTCCAAGTGCAGAATCCCTCAAATCCAATTGTTCCAAAGAATCATCAAAAAATATTGAAAACTGAAGATTTTAAGCCCAAAAAACACTTTAAATGAAAATATCTTATTATCCTTGCTCTGGCCTCCCTTTTTAGAAATCCGAAATTCAAAAATTTGTTCCAGGTTGTTCTAGGGCTCTTCTAAATTGTTCCAGACTTTCGTTTCTTAAAATTGATTTTTAGTATGAAAAATTTTCAAAAAAATGGTCCCCTCCCCCCCCCTTTTCCAAAAATATAAAATCTAAAATATTGAAAACTGAAGATTTTAAGCCCAAAAAACACTTTAATTGAAAATATCTTATTATCCTTGCTCTGGCCCCCCTTTTTAGAAATCCAAAATTCAAAAATTTGTTCCAGGTTGTTCTAGGGCTCTTCTAAATTGTTCCAGACTTTCGTTTCTTAAAATTGATTTTTAGTATGAAAAATTTCAAAAAAATGCTCCCCTGCCGCCCCTTTTCCAAAAATCCAAAATCTAAAATTTGTTCCAAGTGCAGAATCCCTCAAATCCAATTGTTCCAAAGAATCATCAAAAAATATTGAAAACTGAAGATTTTAAGCCCAAAAAACACTTTAAATGAAAATATCTTATTATCCTTGCTCTGGCCCCCCTTTTTAGAAATCCAAAATTCAAAAATTTGTTCCAGGTTGTTCTAGGGCTCTTCTAAATTGTTCCAGACTTTCGTTTCTTAAAATTGATTTTTAGTATGAAAAATTTCAAAAAAATGCTCCCCTGCCCCCCCTTTTCCAAAAATCTAAAATTTGTTCCAAGTGCAGAATCCCTCAAATCCAATTGTTCCAAAGAATCATCAAAAAATATTGAAAACTGAAGATTTTAAGCCCAAAAAACACTTTAAATGAAAATATCTTATTATCCTTGCTCTGGCCCCCCTTTTTAGAAATCCAAAATTCAAAAATTTGTTCCAGGTTGTTTTAGGGCTCTTCTAAATTGTTCCAGACTTTCGTTTCTTAAAATTGAATTTTAGAATGCAAAATTTCATTAAAAAACAGAATTTTTTCGAATTTTGCCCATAACTTTTGAAATTTTGAACATAGGGGTCCAAAAACTTGGAACAATGTTCAGAACAACTAGAACAATCTGGAACAACTTTCAAAAATTTGATGTTCGAAAAAAGGGGGGCTAGGTCAAAAACTGTTTTTTGGCTCTAAAACCCCCATTTTTGAATATTTTTCAAAAAAAACTTGGAAAAATGCGAAACAAATCGGGAACAACCTGGAACAACTTTCAAAAATAACAACTTCCAAAAAAGGGGGGCTAACTTCACGCACTCCAACCTGTATTAGAATTAGAAAAGATTTTCAAAAAAAATTAATAAATAATTTAAAATATATAACTACCTAGTACCTACTACCTACCCACATATTATGCAATATCTACCTACAACCTGAAATATAGCAACCTTGCAAGACAATTCCCGCACAGAAATAATGAATATATGCAACGTCGCTTTGATTTGATAATTGATTTTTCACAAAAATTCAAATTCAAAAATAAAAACCCAAGTTTTGCATGAAAATATAGGTATACCTACAAATATACATATCATCAGCAAAAATTCTTTTCCCATAACGATGAGAAATTTAAAAAAACGAAGGCCGTTGTATAAAGTCACACATACATATAAACGTTTTTTTTCTATTTTCTCGTCGTTGGCATGACGATAAATATTATTTCAGTTATCTCCTTTACTCGCATTATTGTTGTAACAAACAAAATAATACAATCCTCTCGTTCTTACTATTTGTTCTCGATTCCTTCTTCATACTCTCCACTTTGAAATTAATGCAAATCAAAGGCGACTATAGCGCCGCGTAGCGAGTACGCCGAATGTAAAAAATATCGACTCCATGATAGTACTATAGGTTATATATGTAAAGATTTTAGTATCGAAATGTCACTTGACTCACACACAACATAAAAATGATTATTATACACGGGTTCGGTACGAAATCCCGTGGCATAAAATCCCGTATCACGAAATCCCGCGGTACAAAATCCCGTATCACGAAATCCCGCGGCACGAAATCCCGCCAGATCTACTACAATGCGACAGCGCATAAAATTTTTCATTCCCATACAAATGGTGACACGATTGAATGAGAATCGACGAGAACGAAGTTTCCTACTCTTTTGGTTTGCGGAAGACCGCACTGGATTAAGCTCCTCCTCCTTTTTAAAAAAGTATATAAGCAGGATTCATTTGAAAATAATTTTCAGTTCTTATTAGAACTCGGTAGAGGCAAGTCCTCATTGAGATAAAAACCTTTTTCTTTCGACGGCTACGTTGACTGATGACTGCCACGACGATGATGGTGACATCGACGGTGGACAAAGTGACGACGACGGTGACAACGACCATGACGACGACGAGGTTGGCCAGGACAGTGACAACGAAGGTGGTCAAAATGATGACAACTACGGTGAACAAAATGACGACGGTGACAATGAGCATGGCGACGTTGGCAAGGACAATGACGATGATGGTGACAACGATGGTGGACAAGATGACGGCGACGGTTACAACGGGGATGGTGGCCAGCACGACGATGGCCAGGACGATGACAATGGCCAGGACGACAACGATATTTTTTTTTTCAGGGACAAAAAAAAGTTCTTTCAAGGGCTAAAAAAAAATTCTTAAAGAGATATACATTTTTCAAAATAGCTTGAAACGCTTATTAAGCGGTTTCAAATTTGGTGAAATTCCAAAAATAAAAAAAATTTCTTTCAAAAACTAAAAGAATTTGTAAAGAAATATTAATTAAAACAAAAAATAGCTTAAAATGTTTACGAAGCGGTTTTTAATTTGTAAATGATCCTAGTTATGACTAAAAGCAGATTCTTGTCAACAGTTTTCTTGTAAGAAAGTCTTTCTTAAGCAAATGTACCTCGTATGGCCCGCTTCGCGGGATCCAAGGATTCTAACTCTCTTTTCGGGGGGCTCTGTACCCGCTCACGCAACTCCGTTGCTCCGCTTAGGGTATGTCAAGTCGCCAGGCAGGCGCCTATGTCAACAGTTTTCTTGTAAAAAAGTCTTTCTTTAGCAAAAGTAGCTCGGGTGGCCCGCTACGCGGGATCCAAGGATTTTAATTCCCTCTTCGGGGGGCTCTGTGCCGCTCACGCAACTCCGTTTCTCCGCTTAGGGTATGTCAAGTCGCCAGGCAGGCGCCTATTACAACAGTTTTCTTGTAAAAAAGTCTTTCTTAAGCAAGAGTACCTCGCGTGCTACTCAAGAGGTATATATGGGGGGCATGCTGCCCCCCTGCAACCCCCCTGCTTGGCTCACTATAGAATTTTGGGTAGGTGCGAGGTTGGGTGCATGCCAAGTTTCTTTCAATTGATGCATTTGCATCGAATTATATGAAAAATCGACTTTTATCTTTAAACGCGGCTAAACTAGACGTCCTAGATACATCAAAGTTTACACCTTTAAACTTGATTTGCGGCTAAACTAAGCGACCTAGCGACTTCAAAAATGTATATTCGTTATCTAAGAAGTGGTGGTTCTGAAAAATTTAAAAAAAAGTTGGTAAAAAAGTTTTTTTCCAAAACTTTCGAAAAATAAATAAATAGATAGGACACTATAGGAATTGGGGTTACTTGCGACTTTGGGTGAATGCAAAGTTTCTTTTTATCGTTTGGTAGTTTTTATTACAATTTTCTTGTACAAAATTCTTTTCTTGGATTAAAGTTTCTTAATCAAAGTTAATGAAAAAATTACATCTCTTTACCATCATTTTTAGCCCTTAAAAGAACTTTTTATGCTTATAATTTTTTCAGCAACGTTCTAGGCTTATTGGCACACAATTTTCATTTTCCACATTTTCACTGTGATTATTACCGAAATCATACTTTGGCATCATCTTCATACAACTTTCCATATTAAAATACATTTAGTTTTGGTAACACTAAATCATGAGAATCAACAAAAACGAATGTAAAAATTCGCCGACCAAAAACTGTATTTAAGCAGTAAGCAGTAATTCCGGAATAAAATTCAAAATTCAGTTCTCGTTTGATAGTCAGTGTGTAAAGACAGTGAAGTGAAAAACAAGAAAAAAAACCCACCCCGATTAAGGAAATAGAATTATTCAGGAATTATGCGGTTTTATTACCGACAGCAAAAAAGGGTTAATTCCAACAGAAACAAATAACAAAGTGATTAATGCGGATTAAGTGCGCATAACAACAGTTTTATTATAATAGTGTTAATCCGTGATAATAACTGACTGACTGTAGCAGCGTTGAGGAATCTTCAACCGAAGAAGAGCCAACCACAAGCTCTGAAGAAGACACCGGCGATTCCCCGCTACCTGGTCAAAAAAGACCACGAAGGACCGTCAAAGCAGAAAAGGACATCGTGAAGCGCCTACACCGAATCAACCTAAAGCGCCAATATCGGAAGTGCCATCAACATCTGCCAAAGCGACCAAACCACTAGCTTCAACGCTAACAGCCGCCAAAAAGCAGCAAAGCAAAACCAACCGCCGAAACCAAAACAACAACAACAACCGTCACTCAGCCACCTCCAAAAGCCAGGGACAACACCGCCAAGCCGACATTCAAAAATAAAAACACAAAGATGACTATAATCAGCGCTGGAGACAAGGAGGCATTTGAGAAAATAAAGAAATTCTTGAAGGAACGCAAAATCCAATACAACACATTCACGCCACGAGAGAAAAGGAAGAACCTTTTTTTACTCAAGGGAATTCACCATACGTACGCGGCCATTGAAGTGGAGGACGAGCTGAGGATTGAGGGGCTCCCAGTCGTAAAGGTTACTCAGTTCAAGGCCAAGAAGGCGCAACTACAACAACTTTGTAGTAGAGCTCAACAGAAACTCAGTGCCGAAACTGCCAAAGATTCGGACACGTCGGTCGCCACCAACTGTGGACGCGATTACGTATGCGTCAAATGTAATAGTTTGCCTCTAAATCAGCTTGTCTGGTCACCCGACCAGCAGTCAGCTACGCGGCAATGGCAAAAGGAGCCCAGACACCGAAACCAGCTACCCCAAGAGCACAACAACCTATAAAAACACCAGCAAAGATGGCCACACTTCGACCGGTAGTAACAAGGATGACACCAGCGAAGACCGGACCAGCCAAATCGGCAGCGCCAGTAAATTTAAGCAACAAAGTCCAGGGGATCTTTGGTGAAGCCATCGCCATGATTATATCCTTGGGAGGAGGTGAGACTCTTACAGTCATCAGCAACTTCAAGTGCGCATCCTCTGCAAGGAACATCCAAAACAACCTACACATACTCAACGGAATAATAAATGAAACCACTTATGGAGTCATTGGCGGCGATTTCAACGCAAGGCATCACATGTGGCTGGACTCACAAATCAGATTCGAAGGCAAGGCAGTTGTAGAATGGATGGAAGCCGTATACCAACCCAAACTCACCTTCCCTAGAACACCATCGACGTTGGACTTCTTCCTGGCTACCTCGAACCTAGTGAACATTCTTCCGGAAATCCGGAATTATGTTTGTACGATAGTACCTAGCGACTCGGACCATGAAGCTGTCCAAATGACGATTAATCTCAACGAACCCATCCTCCTCGCAGTAGGAGCCCCAGAAAACTTCATAAATTTCACACGATTAGATATTGATAGGCTCCACATGGACATCGAAGACAGGATAGCTCTTCCACCGTCAAACAGGAATCTTTTGGACACCGAAATAGACGCAGCAATCGACAACCTGGAGCATGCCGTATCTGCAGCACTCGAACACCAAAAGCAGCCTCGAACGTCAAAGGATAGGTATCAACACCTACCTGTGTACGTTCAGAGTTTGTATGCTCATAGACAGCGTCTTAGAAAGTGTCTCCAACAGATCCATCGAAGAGAACTTAACACTGCAAACAACTACCAGACGGTTTGGAATGAGCTGCAACAAGCAAAATCATGTTCCGGAACTCTATCATATACCACAATAACATACAATATGGAAAAAGACTGCAATCTATCAAACCAGGACCCGATGCCTTCAAAAACTTAAATAGAATCATTGGCAAACAGCCAAAAATGCCTGAGACCATCATTTGCAACAACATCGAGGTGACCTCAGCCAAGGACAAGGTAGAGGCGTTTGCGAACTACTTCGAAGAAAACTTCACGCCGAACCCATCTACCGACCCAACGTTTCTACAAGAAGTCGAGGCATCTGTCCAACAAACCCTTCACCCAAATCCGGATGGAATCAGCTTTGATGACACCAATCCAGCAAGTGATCCCTTAGACAGTACATAATATCTTTGCAATCTAGAGGAGGTTGCAGAGATCATCAGCAATTCCCAGCCAAAAACGTCAGTTGCATCAGATGGTGTCTCCAGTTATATCCTAAAAAGGCTTCCAAATGCAGTGATAATTTTCCTCACCATCATCCTCAACAACTGCATCAACAACGGCTACTTCCCCCAAAAATGGAAAGAAGCAAAAATCGCTGAAATCCCAAAAAAAGGCGCGCATAATATCATCTCCAATTACAGGCCGATTTCCCTCCTCAACAGCGTCAGCAAAATCCTAGAAGAGGTCTTGCTTAGGAGGGTCTAAAAATACTGCAATGACAATAACATCATCCCGACATACAGTTTGGCTTCCGAGAAGGCCACTCAACGCTTCACGCGCTGATCAAGTTTCAGTCCGACGTCACCATAGCACTGAACAGCCATCGATTCACCGCTGGATGCTTTCTGGATGTCGAGAAAGCATTCGACAGTGTATGGATAGAAGGCCTTATCCATAAACTTGGACTACTAAGATTACCTTCACCGCTAATAAAAATAATTTTTTCTTTCCTTTCTTTTAGAAAATTCTTCGTCCAACTGGACAACTGTAAATCCACCATCAAAACCATCAAAGCCGGAGTCGCCTAAGGATCGAAGCTGGGACAGCCTGATGACATCAGACCAGCCAATGCCAACCGGTTGCGAAAACCTGCTCTTCGCTGACGACTCATTGACATACGCCTCATTTATATCACCAACCATAGCTGCCAGGAACGTTGAAGCCCATGTCACCAGACTCTTCGAATACTACCAAAAGTGGGGAATCAAGATAAACAGCAACAAAACGGAACTCGTTTGCTTCAGGAGACCAGCCGTACTGCAGCTACCTGCAGAAATCTGGTCCTGAAGCTTCCCGATGGATCGACGATACACACCAAACAGAACGTTAAGTACCTCGGGGTGAACTTCAGTGAGCTGATGAAATTCAACCCATTTACCAGGAAGATGCTGAAGAAGGGCAACTTTGCGTTCCATCGCCTACACCCCTTGCTCAGATGGAGAAATGGACTAAGCCAGCCAACGAAACTGCTTTATCTACACGCGGTTGATAAGACCTGTCCTCAGCTACAGCTTTCCGGTATGATACACCATCTCGAAGACAGCAATGAGGATAAGCACCTGGCTTGTCTATGATCGAAAGCGGCAAAGATATCACAGCAACCAGCAAGTTTACGACGAAGCGAAAATAAATCCACTGGACCAATATCTGATGGAATTTGCAAAGAGCTTCATGGCAAACACTGCGAACCACCCTTACCCGCTGATGAGAAGGATGACCACCCAGGAACGACATCCCGAGCCTAGCTACCTATGTGCTATGGACTTAATCAACAGGATCCCAGCCGACAAGGAAGATGCAGTTCAATTCTACGCTGACACGGAGTCAGCCTACCACCGTGGCTGAGCAACTGCTCCAACCCATTAACAACACCTAACCCACCAACTGGACAACCGGGAGGGAACACCCCGAGAATATCAAAGTCAACCGACTTCTAAAATTAAGCATTACATGTACAATATATATTATTTTATTTTATTATTTTATTTTAAGTCAATGTATAAAGTTAGGCCCCCTTTGTACCAACAAAAATGTAAAAATTATCAATGTATCTTAATAGTTGTAAGTCAAATTGTAAATACTATGTTCAATAAAACAAATTGAATTGAATTGAATAAAATTCAGTTCTTATTAGAACTCTGAGGAAGCAAGGCATTCTCAATAAAAAATTTGCGAGGAGATATTTAACCTTTTTTCATTTTGTCATTGAGGAAGAACTCAAGTCTAATTTAAATTAAAAAAATAAGTTGAAGGCTTTTTATTTAAAAAAAAAAAAAAGTTGAATTTATTTTTTATTATTTAAAAAAAAAAAAGTTGAAGTTTTTTATTGAATTTTTTTTTTTATTATTTTTAAAAGAAAAAAAAATTTTTTTCTAATTTTTAAAATAAATAAGTCAAGAATATTCATTTTTTTTATTAAAAACAATACAAAAAAAACATCCACCTAAAATTAAAAATTAAAGGTTTACCTCTTTACCTCGAGGTCTTCCCTCTATAGAGTTCTAAAAAGAACTGAAGATTATTTTGCAAGACAACTGCTTAAAACTTTTCTCTACTGAATAAATCTATGCCTATACAATATTTTCCAATTGTACTTTTTTAAAAAAAGTATTAAAAATCCCGTCAAATAGTATTGTGGTACTACCGGCGGGATTTTGTTGTATTTGTAATTGGCGGGATTTCGTGCTGCGGGATTCTGTTTCGCGAGATTTCGTTATGCTCCCTTGTGTACCTGTACACAGTACGTACAAACACGATGTTCAATTTTTTTTAAAGCGCCTAACGTAGTAACCCAGAAGGGATTGAATCCCAGCCTTTTTGCACCTTAAAAGTAAAAATAGAAAAGTTTTTTATTGGATACTACCTCTTCCGAGGAATTAAATTTTTGCACTCTTAATAGAACTTCAAATGTCTGCAAAATTTACTTAAAATGTGTTCCAAATTTGGAGATTTTTGATCGGTTTCAGGAAAATAATAATTTTAGACAATTGCGAACAAAAAAGTCACCCTTTACTTGCTTACTTTATTTGACACAAGCGTAGGTATTATAACTATACATGGTAGGAAAATCTTTTTTGAATAATAATTTATGTTCCGTTGAATAGAGGTTACATAAATGCTTATGCATTACATAACTATTCAGCCGTTTAGAGGTGTTTAGCGAATTCTAATAAATAATAATGTTGTATCGAGTGACATAATAATGAAGTTTAGTAAAAGAAAAACATTATTTTGCTTTCCAAATTTGGTGTACCATGGTCAATCTCAATTTCCGTACAAAATTGTCTCTTGAAAAGAACGAAATTTAATCAATTTAAAAAAAATGTTTCCTATTCTTTTTTTTTCAGATAATTCAAGCTATTTTTACATATTACACGTTTTTGCTGCAATTAAACCCGTAAATCTTCAACACACGGATTGCAAACGCTTAAAAGTATAAGAAAACAAATTCGATCAAGAAACCTATAGCACAGTTGCATCGGTGAGTGGGAGAATAGTACAAGCGCCATTGCCGAAAAAACTAAACGAAAAAACAATTTATCGAAATACTCAAGCAAATTAAATTTTGTGAATTATTCATTCGAAAATTAAAATTATTTTTCTGCGAATCATATGAAGTACCTAATATCTGTTTTTCTTTTAAGAACTTATTGACATTTAAGGATTCCGACGACAAAAACAATGATAACAACACGTGGTTGTCAATGAAAACAACACGTTGTATATTCTTTTCTTCCACTTTAGTCCAGTGACCAGTCATATTAGGGAGCGTATCGGAATGCCGGTTTTTAAAATTCCGTTTTTCGAAATTCACAAAATCAATATTATATACACATATTTACTTATTGAAAGAATTTACCCTACGAACTTCCAAATGAACTAACTCCCATTATTTTCGGAACTTACTCCCAACATAAAATGAACTGGTTATGTCCCACTAAATAAAAACTACCTATAATGATAAAAAGAAACTTTGTACCCACCTCGCACCTACGCCAAATCCTATAGTGATGTCCAAGCCGTAGGGTTGCACGGGGGTAGCATGCTCCCCCATACATATCTCACTGTTTAATGTTTATGAAAATCATTGAACTAAGTCCCAAATAAACTAACTCCCAAATTTATGAACTAAGTCCCAACGAAATTTTGGTGGGAGTTAAAACAACTAGTTTTTATTGCAAAAGCGGGATAATAAGAAACGGGATTATAAAAAAGGTATTATAAGAGACGGGATAACAGAAAGCGGGATCTTGAAAAATCGGGATTATAAAAATCGGGATTTTAAAACCGGGATTATAAAAAGCGGGATATCGAACGCAACCCGTCATATAAGACAAAAATTCAGCTAAAGTCCGAAAATGGCGGGAAGCTGGATTTTATGTGTCTTCTAGATTCAAAAACAACGTATTCCACTTTTACTATAGTTTAGGGATATGTAAAAAAAAGTATTTAGAAACGAGACCTTACAGACTCTTGAAATAAAATTGTTTTTATTTCCATTTAGACCTTTAATCATTTTCCTTTGACAGTCATAGCTCTTTGAAATATTTAACATTCCATTTTGTAGTACTGTTGTTTTGAAATTTTCTTTTCGGAATAGATTGTAAAAATGAAACAGACACAATTTGGTTTAATTTTGTATTAAGTTTCTATTAAAACAAACAATTAGTTAATTAAATTAAATAACAAAAAGTAAAAAATTATTATTATAATATTTTAAAAAAGCTTACACATCTATACAAAAACCTGTTAATTATATATAATAACTTATATAATAATGGTGAGAAAAAATGAATAATTTCAATGAAATTAAATTCTTAAGGCTATATCCGGTTTATGAGGCTCGCAAATAGGGTCAGCTTCGATGTTGCTTTGTTCCTCGTGGAACAATTGACGTCTAGAATATCCCTATAAAACTCAAGCAATGCAAAAATGCAAATGATTTTTAGTAACATCCAAGTGATTTTCAGTAAATTTCCAACGTCACTCAGCTTTGCATCTTTGTTTTGCCTTTAGGTAGTCTGCTTGAAGCTATGGAAGAAAAGAGTTTGCCATTCTTTATATTTGATGATGTTTCTCCAATACCCTGATTTTTAAAAAGGTTCACCCGAGGGCCAATTAATCCCGATTTTCCTTTTTTTTAAGTGAATCTTTTTGATGAGTTGAATTTAAAATGCCAAGCGGATGGTGGCTTCGTAAATTTAAGAACTTCGTCTTAAAATCTAAAACGGGACATTCATCAGATCCCACAGTTCACTACAGTCACGTGTTCCTAGTAAATGTTCCTGGTGTTCCTTCAACTTTTTTTTTTCTCGATTTGAGCAAACACTCTATATGGTGGCTTGTAGGAGTGTCCAGGTAGAAGGATAATCAATTCCAGAGCGTGACGTGGTGCTCTTTTTACTAGCCAATACACATTCCTATCATAATGGAGTTTTTATTCTGCCCACCACAACCATGGTTGTACGTAATTGGAAATTATTTTCTTTTGTACCTATATAGTGAAGAAAATGATAAATATACTTAGTTTTGCCCTAAAAGTTTTACTTACAGCTCTACTTTAGCTAGCTGATGCTTCCTATAAGCAATATTAGCGTGGATATGCAGTAAGAACAGGTGATTCGGTTGACTCCATGATCACTTTTTATAAAATTCCATCCGCACTTAACAGCACAATAGATCGAACTAAAAATAATATTAAATTCAATAATGATTCATTTTACCAGTTGCGTAGCCCCGCCCGGGGCAGACCCAAATGTTGCTGCCCCTAGCATTTTTTTTGTTGACATCTTTAGTTTTTTCCTGTTTTAAAAAAATTCAAAGTTAAACATCGACTTCCCTTAGATTTTCTGATTGCCATTTTTCTTGAATTAAATGAAGAATCAGATATGTTTGTCAAATCTTTTTTTTTAACTTAAACATATTTTACAACAATTTAAGTATTCCAAACTGATTTTAGGCGTGTTTTTTGGGAATCTACACAAATTGCAGTAAGAAATTTTCAAAAAAAACACATCGGCAGTAGGCTGGTTTTTATATTCACATTTAGTACTATTAAACAATTATAACTACTCCATGAACACATTCATCGAGATACAATTCAATTATAATTAATCGTACGAACATCTAAGAACAAATCTAACAAATTCCAATTTGAATCTCGAATAAACGTCAAACTATCCACAGTAGGATTCTACTTTAGCTTTTTATCGATCGTTATACCATTGTATATAAACTCAATAGTAGTCTCGGGAAGAGGAACGTCTCTTACGCCATTGAGTGTGCCGATTTGGAAGCTTGCGAAAATTCAGAGTGGAGAGATTGGAGAATTGAGAAGGAGGAGATAATCGAAGAGAGAAGAACCAAAATAAGGTTAAAGAAAGAAAAGAAGAATGAGAACACTGTATAGGATATATATGAAAGCTAAAGTGGGACAAGAATTTATCGATTTTGCGCATTATTCTTGTAGGGGTAGGTTACAGAAAGAATGAAAATAAACGATGTTCAAAAGGAACTTGGATTTTTTTTCTCCTGTGTATGCAATGACCTATTTTTGGTAGAACAAAAATAACTGTAAGTATAAAATCGCCACTATTGCCACTCGCAGAAAATAGGATGTTTATAATTTTTCAGTTTTTCGTCATAGTTGAAGTATAGAAAATATATTCCAAATTAATAGGTGCTAACGTATATATTGTGAAATATTGTTGAACCAAAAGAAGAAAACTTCCAGAAGAAAAGATTGAATTTATTATAAAATAACAATGTTTATTTGTTGAACGACAATTTAAGAATGAGTAAAGAAAAATTATGAAATTAATAACTATTAAATAAATTTTGTAAAGTAGTTAACTTCACAAGTAATTATATATGAATAATATTATTTATAACGTTGGTATTGAATACAATAATGTTGAATTATTATATCTCCAACACGCCCTCTCAAGACGAACGTTTATCATATAATTCTCCTTGCTTTCCAAATCCAAGACCTTTTAGACATCTCCAGTGAATTTCTCGAGTTAACGGCTTAGTGAGAACATCTGCAATCATCTCATTTGTTGGTAGATGTTCTAATGTAAACATCCCAGCAATAACCGATTCTCGAATAAAATGATGTTTTATGTCGATATGTTTCGTGCGTGCATGAAACACATGATCATTTGCCAAACACTGTGATCCACGGTTATCAACAAAAATTTTAGTTTTAGCTAAGTCAGGAAATCCTAGCTCTGTTAAAATACTTTTCAAGTAAATAGCTTCCTTCGAACCCTCAGAAAGGCTAATATATTCGGCCTCTGTTGATGAAAGTGCAACAGTTCGTTGTTTTTGTGACTTCCACGATATTGCTGCACCACTAAGTATAAATGCATACCCAGTATATGATCGACGATCAATCGTACAGCCACCCCAGTCTGCATCCGTGTATCCAACTAATGGTTCATCAGTTTTCTTATACTCCAGTCCAAAATTTGGATTTCCTGATAGATACCTGAGAACACGCTTTGCTGCTTTCCAATGACACTTCTTCGGATTGCTCGTAAACTGTGCTAATCTCGATACGGTATTTGCAATATCCGGACGTGTTGCAACTGATAAATACATCAAGCTGCCGATCAGTTCTCGGTACGGATAGGTTTCTTCTGAATCATTATCTGCAAAATTATCAAAACTTACGTTCATTTCGGATGGTGTCGCTACTGGATTACACTTCTCCATTCCATATTGTTTGAGAAGTCCTAGCGTATATCCTCTCTGGAAAAGTTCGATTTTATCATCATCTTGTTTAATTTCCAGACCAAGACAGTATTTTGCCAAACCCAGATCCTTAATTTCAAAGTCTTCCAGCAAACGGTTTCGTAAATCCAGGGTCTTCTTGATGTCTTTCGATGCAACCAATATGTCGTCGACATATATAAGCACGAACATGACGTCACCCTCAGAATTATTTTGGAAAAGACATGGTTCGTTTACTGTAGTCTTCAGTCCCAAGCTTAATAACTTTTCAGTTAGTTTGATATACCACTGACGTCCAGCCTGGCGTAGCCCATAGAGAGCCTTCTGCAACCTGCATGCATTACCTCCATTACGTAAACGTTTCAACATATCCTCCGCTCGTTTTCCAAATTTAGATTTTTCCCCTTGTTTTGAAATAATTCTCTGTAGCATCTCATTTAACATATCAGGTACTTTCATCGTAACTTCTTCATCTAAAGTGCCATTTAAATATGCCGTCACAACATCAAACTGCCACACTTTTAGATCAAACTGAACTGCAAGAGCCAACAACAAACGCAACGTTTCCAGTCTTGCCACTGGAGCAAATGTTTGGTGAAAGTTCACTCCATACTTTTGGCTGTATCCTTTTGCTACAATTCGAGCTTTTCTTTTCTCTATTTGAACTTCAGAGTTATGTTTATTGACTAAAACCCAACGGCATCCAACGATATTATTCTTTTCACTGTTTTTTCCCAAGTGTCGTTTTTGAGAAGACTCATCACCTCCGATTCCATGGAATCCTTCCACTCTTCACATTCGTCACTATTTAGAGCATCTGCAACGCTTATTTCAGAAAACCCCAGCAAAGTTTTCATCTTCACCATCTGATTCGGAAAATCCATGAGAATCTTCTGCTTCTTGTTGTTCTTTCTTTGGGTGTTTCGTTTGAAATAACTTCTTTGGCCGCCCTCTGCCTCCAGTACGAATTAAACGTGGCCTTCCAGGAGCTCTTTTTGAATCCTGTTCAGAAATTTGTCGTATCTCACATGAATCAGGCTGAACTTCCGAAACAACTTCGTCTTTCAATGGTGTGTGCATAAACTCTGCACCAATTGGACTGCTTTCTCCAGAATTTGAATTTTTAAACAAAATAAACAGCTCATCCAACACAGGAGTAACATTTTGAACATGTGGATTCACTTCGAGGAATTTCAGATCACGAGCATGAATGATTTGACGTTTACTCGGTAGCCAAACTCGATACCCTTTGTTTTCACGATGATATCCAACAAATATTCCCTCCAAAGTTCTCGGCGCAAGTTTGTCTTTGCCAGGATTCTTATCCAAGACATGCACTTTCGAGCCAAAAGTCCTCAAGTAGTTAAGACGGAGATTCTTTTTATTCCACTTCACAAATAGAATCTTACCATTGAGACTACTTGTTGGGCAACGATTCCGAATATGGCAGGCTGTAGCCACTGCTTCAGACCAAAAACCAGCACTCAATCCAGACTGTAGCATCAAGCATCTTGCCATGTCCATGAGCGTTCTGTTCATCCTCTCGGCTAAACCATTTTGTTGAGGTGTATGTGGAATCGTCAATCTTCTCTTGATACCTTGATCTAACAGATACTTATCAAAATTTGAATTGCAATACTCACCACCGTTATCTGACTGCAAATATTTTATCTTCAGTTCGGTTTGTCTTTCCACGAGATTTTGGTAGAGTTTGAATGCCTCAAAAACACCACTCTTTTGTTTCAAAAAATAGACTTCGCACCACCTTGTGCTTTCGTCTATGAAGTTCACGAAATATTTAGCACCACCAGGTGACTCATTTCTAAAAGGACCTACGACGTCAGAGTGCACTACTTTTAAAATTTCTTCGCAACATTCTCGAGACTTAGGAAATGGCAACGTCACCATTTTTCCCTTCAAGCACACTTCACATTTCGACAATTGTTCGTGGTTTTTAGTATCAATCGCTGGAACTACACCGGTTTGAATCAGCTTAACAATGTCTTTGCTGTTCAAATGACCCAACCTTTCATGCCACTTCAACAGTTCGGAGCAATCAGGCTGGACAACCACTTCTGCACACTCAGCTTGTTGTCGAACAATGTAAAGGTCTCCTCTTCTGTCTGCAATCATACTAACACTACCATCGTTAGCCTGGACAATAGCACCATCTTTTCCAAATTTTACTTCGTGTCCCTTGTTTGTCAGCCTTGCCACCGAAATAAGATTTGTCCGCAACTCTGGAACAAACAACGTGTCCTTGAATGCAATTAAACGTGAACCTTTATCACTTGCAACGGATATATGTACAACTCCTCTGCCTTTGACTTCAGCTGTTGCATTACTAGCAAGATTCAGTTTTGCTTTCGGCGATTCATTCAAAATTTTGAAAAGACTTTCATCACCACATAGATGCGACGTGCAACCATTATCGAGAATCCATGCCTTGGTCGGTTCAGATTTCGCACACAATTTGGAATGATTTGCAGCAAACGAATCGTCAGCATTTTTCACAGATTGCTTTAAATTCTTTTTTGAATGATCCTACTTTTTGGTAGAACAAACATTTGCCTTGTGACCTAAAATACCACACTTAAAACATTTTACCTTTTTATCAGAAGCCTTCAGTGATGATTCTCTAGATTTATGATGAGTCTTAAATGAGCCTTTTCCATTTCCAGCAACCATGGCCATGATGACACCTCCAGATGTCTGTTTTCGTGCTTCGCTCTCTTCAATGATTTTAACTTTCAGCACTTCAGCAATAGGCAAATCATCACGAGATTCTATTGCACACCGAAAATTCTCATATGAAGATGGAAGACTGTACAGCAGCATAATGGACAACAGATCACCATTTATTTCGACCTTCATGCCTTCCAGCTTGTCAACTGCATCGAAAAACTTGGCCATATGCTCTCTTACGTCACCACTATCGTCCAACCTTTGGAGCATTAACTGTTTTAACCGTGTCGCTTTTCTAGCTGGTCCTTTTGAAGCATAAATTGACTCCAATTTAAGCCAAACTGCACGCGAAGTTTCACATCCACGAATCTGCTTCAGCTCTGATGGATGAATGGACAGAATAAAGTCAGCTCTGGCCTTTTGATCCTGCTTACACCATTCGGCAATCACATCAGCAGTAGTTGTAGGTTTAATGGATTGTCCATTGACAAATTCCCACAGATCGTTCTTTGTAAGAAGCGCCTCTACTTGCATACTCCACGTATCGTAGTTCTCCTTTGATAGTAATTCCATGCGTGAGGAACTATACATTGTCGCAGAACTCGCAGCCATTTCTAAATAATTAATATTCTTTAAAAGTTTTCAACAAATTTCAAACCAATTCAAAAGTCTCCTTTTTTTTATAAATCTTCTTTCTCTTCAAATGGTTAATGGATTAATGGAACTTGAGTCCTGGGCCCATAACCTGTGAAATATTGTTGAACCAAAAGAAGAGAACTTCCAGAAGAAAATATTGAATTTATTATAAAATAACAATGTTTATTTGTTGAACGATAATTTAAGAATGAGTAAAGAAAAATTATGAAATTAATAAATACAGAACAAATTTCACATAAACTATGTGTTTTAGGAAAATTCTGTAAAGTAGTTAACTTCACAAGTAATTATATATGAATAATATTATGTATAACGTTGGTATTGAATACAATAATGTTGAATTATTATATCTCCAACAGATATATGCAAATATATTTACAGGGTATTTTTTATTAAATGCCTCATTCTTTTATGAAAACGCAGTATTTTATTTTTTTTGTATAAACAATTTTTAAGAAAATTGAAAAAATAGAGAAGCTTTAGTTTGCAAAATTTGAAACCAATCGAAATAAGTAGGTACCCGTAAAGACAATTTTTGAAGGAAAATAAAAAAAATTCTTCCAAAAAGTAAAACAAATGGGAATTTGGTTTAGAAATTTTCTTATTCGATTCAAATTATTTGGAAAAATATTTTTTGGGTATAGTCAATTTTATAAAAATAAAAAAAAAATAAAAATTTAGTTTGCAAATTTTGAAAATCGATTGAAGTACACGTGAAAAAATTTTATTATTTTTTTCGGAAAAAAACATTTATTTAAAAAAAAATTTTAAAAAATCAAAATTTAATTTGCAAATTTTGAAAATTGATTTTGAAATACACGTTAAAAAAAGAGTTTTTCGAAAAAAAAAACATTTTTTTTAGGTTACCAAATTTTATAAAAAATTTAAAAAAATCAAAATTTAGTTTGCAAATTTTGAAAATCGATTGAAATACACGTGAAAAAAAGTTTTTCGAAAAAATTTACTTATTTTTTTCGGAAAAATTTAGGAAACAAAAAATTTGTTGTTTTTCAGGTACCTATCCAAAAAATGTGTTTTTTTTTTGGTGAAAATTTTGATATGTAATGACTTACCTATTGAAGAAAAACAAAATTACGTTTATCAAAGTATTTTTAAAAAAATGCCACAAAGTGCAGCAAAATCAAAAATTGATAAGGTAAATATATTAAATTTTAAAAATACAACGAAAACCACGAAGTGTTTTTTTTTTCTTCAATCAAATTTCTTAAAACTTTTGCCTGTATTCTTTTCCACATCACCCAGTGGGGTACTTCAAACTACTAAATCAATTATACATGCATTATTATATATTACTTTTATAATAAATATAGTATAATAATTTAATGAAATAATATAATATAATACAAAATAATATGAATTTTACATGCATCTAACTAATTTTTTTGTTTTTATATATACTTATATAATAATATAGTATAAGAATTTAATGAAATAATATAATATAATACAAAATAATATGAATTTTACATGGATCTAACTAATTTTTTTGTTTTTTTTTTTTTTTTTTTGTTTTTTTTTTGTTTTTGTTTTTCACTTATATAATAATTTAATATGATAATATAATGAAATAATATAATGAAATAATTTAATATAATACAAAATAATATTGAAATAACTTAAAACCTAAACCAGAAACCTAAACCCAAACCTAAACCTAAACCTAAACCTATAAACCTCAACCTAAACCTAATCCTCAACCTAATACTCAACCGCACTCTACTCAACCTCAACCTAATCCTCAACCTAATCCTCAACCTAAACCTAAACCTCAACCTAATCCTAATCCTAATCCTCAACCTAAACCAAAACCTCAACCTAATCCTAATGCTCAACCTATTCCTAAACCTAAAAACCTAAACCTAATCCTCAACCTCAACCTATTCCACAACCTCAACCTAAACAACTTAAACGTTTTTTGTTGCAGTTTCCTCCTTCAGGGCCTTGTTAAATATCCCTAGGTCGAAAATGATCAGTCCGATGAATACAAATTTGATGAGGGCTTCCCGATGTTCCGTTGAGCAGCTTGTAGTTGAAACCTGGTCCTGTGCCATGATTTTACGTAACCATGTTTCAGTTAATCTTTCCGTTGTCTGCATCGTTGGGAATTGCTCCATGAAAATCGTTTGCAGAATACTGACAGTTCTTTCGAAACCGATCGAAGGAACTGTCAGTTTTCCGAACTCTGAAGGTGTTGTGATTGTTTGGTATGCTCGCAATTTAATCAACAAAGTTGTTTGCCTTTCTTCGCATATCTCATCCTCTGAGATCATAAATTGGTTGCATACCTCGCAATTCAACCTCTTCTTCAATTTCCCTGCAGCAAACCCAGCGTAATATGCAGAAGCTCCTTTCTCCAGAGATGAAGGTTCCTTATCCCCTTGGTCCATTGGATTGTTGCCATCGCCCTCCAAGGCTTCAGCAGCATTGTCCTCTGCTGGTTCTTCATAAACGAAGTCCTTATATGAAGATTTATTTTCTGCATCTTTTCCGTCGATTTCAGCTACTTGCAACAGCGGTTCGGCTCCAGCGTCCTCGTATCCAGAATGGTCCACTGCAGACAAGTGCTGGAAAATAATTTGCTTGAGATTCCTAATGAATCTCCAAGTCGACGGGTTCTTCTCATAAGAACCTCTGTTGGAGCGTACCATGGAGAATAGATTTTCTGCTACATCTGCATTCAGATGTGCCAGCAGAAAATACGTTTGTTCATCGCTCTTGTGGTATTCCCACATTTGTTGTATTCCCAGCAAAGTTTGCTTTAATCCTTTAAAGCAAGGCGGGATTGTCACGGAACTGCTCGATTTCCACGTAGAAATCCAGTTTCGTGCGCTCTTCAGCGATTCTAGGGTGTCTGTTGAGTCCGATAATACTTGCTTATAAGGATCCCTTGAGTAGAGTTTTCCCGTGTTCAGATTATCAAACAAGTTGTTCATTCCTTTGATGAACCTTGCTGTTGCCTCTGCAAGTTTCTTATTCTCATCAGTGCTGAAAAAATTGATGCCTAATGCGTACATTATTCCCGAGTACACATCCTAACTTGGTATAGGCCGACACGTTGCTGCTGCCCTGATCGCAGCTTGTTGCAACAACAGTTAACCCACATTTTATCACTCCTGCGATAATAGTGGTCAACATCTTGGCTAAAGTTGTGGCATTTGGTGATCCGACATAATATACTATGGTCTGTTTCCAGTTCCTTTTAAGTCCTCTTAATGTGAACACCATTACTTTTGAAGCTACTTTTTGATCTCTGCCGAACTCTCTAAAGTCGGTATAGCCATATATGATGTCGTCCT
This sequence comes from Epistrophe grossulariae, assembly GCA_929447395.1. Taxonomy (NCBI): domain Eukaryota; kingdom Metazoa; phylum Arthropoda; class Insecta; order Diptera; family Syrphidae; genus Epistrophe; species Epistrophe grossulariae. The sequence continues at coordinate 99,976,225 of OV839566.1, forward strand.
TGATGTTGTATTCAAGTTTTTTTTTACAATCATTTCATCAAATAGCAAAACGCATTTCCTGTCCATCGATGTCATGTCCTTGGCCTAGTCGCTCAGTAGATCCTGAATCCGTGGGCTGAGTCCTGTGGGCAAACGAATTTCTGAATGCCATCGGTAAATAGTGCTTACCGATGGCAGCTTAAAACCTGCGCTAATCATAAAAGAATAACACGCTGGGGACTTTAAAAAAAAGTCCTTTTCTTTAGGTTCCCAGGGTGCGTTCGGCCTATGGAATAACTCCGCCAGAATAAAGGTCTGCAGCTCTTCCGAAAAGCCTTCCATATGGGTGTCTAATCCCTTCTTTAACCTATATTCAGGGTCCCGCACCTGTTTTATAGGTGTTTCGAAAATGTTACGAGGCTATACCGTAGCCTTTTCGATTTTTCGTACCGGAACCGCTTTATAGGATGGATATCCTGGAGAGGGAAACTGTGAAGGAGAAATCTGTGAAGAAGGAGCTACTTCAGGGATTTTATAGTCCCTGATGTAGGTATAAGAAGAGCTCGCAGCCATATTCACCAAAGATATAGCTGGACTCGAAGGTACCGTTAGAGGTGGGGGTGGAGGTGGAGGTACCTGGATTGCAGAGGTGACCGTGGAAGTCGGCTGCTTCCGGGCCCTCCACGCCTCCATAACACGAAGACATTCTGTATCATTGGATACGTCCGAACACCTACAAACAGACAGAGAAGGAATGGGAAGGGCGTATCTGCACAGAGTTTTAAAAGTTGATTTCACTTGGATGTCTTTGGCATAAAAATGTTTCTCGCACATGAAGGACTTTTGCGGCAAGGTCTTCACGTTTGTAACATTTCCATGTTTTATCCAAATATCCCCTCTATGGTCCGTGGGTACCTGAAAGAATGAAACCGAACATTGCGGAACTCGCTGTTCCTCGCAGTTTATGTAACAGCAAAAAACCGTATTGAAAAAATGGGTAGAGGACAATTATTATTATTAATATAGAAGAGATTAAATATGTAATATAATAATAATATAAAAATTTATTGCAATACCCTATAAATTAAATATATGAAAAGAATTTAAAATCTGAAAAAAAGTGATCAGTGATTTAATAAATGTATAAATAAATATTAAAATTTGAAAAAAGTCTTTAATTTCTCTGGAACAAAAAAATAAAATTTTAAACTTAACACATCTTAGATAGAGATGGGCTAAACTGCTAGTTTGCAATATCTGTTACTACTGATATTGCTACTTTCCAATACCTGTTATAAATACCTGTTACTGAAATAACAGTTATAGAACACAAATTGTCGTTAAAGTACAGTGTTAAGTAAGTAAAGTTTTCATTAGCCGTGTTTTTTTGCAAGCCCGGGGGGAATTGGATGAAAAAAACGACGTCGGTGCTAAACAATTAACATGTTAAATGCAACAACAACTAATCCCAGGGAATTGTCGGGGTTTAACTTTAGCGTACAGAAAAACTGTGTTACCGGCATGAATTACATACATGTTATCGATAGTTTGTATGAAAACTCCATGTTTTTTACTGTCATGGCGTCGCTAATCCCCGCTGTCGTTTTTTTTCAACCAATTCCCCCCGGGCTTGCAAAAAAACACGCCTATTGTTTATTGGTGATTTACTTTAAATTTCATTATTGATTTTCCTTAACGGTGATTCTGTTTATTAGTGGTTTCAAATAAAAAAATTATAAATTTGTTACATTTCGGATTAGCACGACAACTATGCAATCACCGATAAGCCAAATAACAGTTAACCAAAATCAATAATGAAATTTATACAACTTTTTGTTGCATTTCGGATTTGCACGATAACTTTGCAATCACCGATAAACCAAATAACAGTTAACCAAAATCAGTAATGAAATTAATGCAACTTTTTGTTTCATTTCGGATTTGCATGACAACTTTGCAATCACCGATAAGCAAAATAACAGTTAACCAAAATCAGTAATGAAATTTATGCAACTTTTTGTTTCATTTCGGGTTTACACGATAACTTTGCAATCACCGATAAACCAAATAACAGTTAACCAAAATCAGTAATGAAATTAATGCAACTTTTTGTTTCATTTCGGATTTGCATGACAACTTTGCAATCACCGATAAGCCAAATAACAGTTAACCAAAATCAGTAATGAAATTTATGCAACTTTTTGTTTCATTTCGGGTTTACACGATAACTTTGCAATCACCGATAAGCCAAATAACAGTTAACCGAAATAAGTAATGAAATGTATGCAGCTTTTTGTTTCATTTCGGATTTGCATGACAACTTTGCAATCACCGATAAGCCGAATAACAGTTAAGCAAAATCGGTAATGAAATTAATGCAAGTTTTTGTTTAATTGCGGGTTTACACGATAACTTTACAATCACCGATAAGCCAAATAACAGTTAACCAAAATCAGTAATGAAATTTATGCAACTTTTTGTTTCATTTCGGATTTGCATGACAACTTTGCAATCACCGATAAGCCGAATAACAGTTAAGCAAAATCAGTAATGAAATTAATGCAACTTTTTGTTTCATTTCGGATGTACACGACAACTTTGCAATCACCGATAAGGCGAATAACAGTTAAGCAAAATAGGTAATGAAATTGATGCAACTTTTTGTTACTTAATTAAACTTTAAAATATACTCGATGTCTTTGAAATTAGTGATAAGTGGTAAACCCAATAACATTTAAGCAAAGTCAGTAATTAAATTTAAAGAATTAAATATAGTTTTTTTTTATTTTATTATTAATAGAATCCCATTGCCAAAGGTATCGATTTTTGACTTGTTTATCCCCATCAAAATAGTTTTTTTTTTAAATATTTAAAAAATTGTTTCAGTTACATAAATAAAATAAAAATTTATAAATCTTATCTGTTATTTCAATAACTGTTATTTTTGATTTTTAATAACAAGTTGTTATTGTTATTTCCAAATACCTGTTACTGAATACCTGTTACCAAAATATTGACTCATCCCTAATCTTAGATGACATCGAAACTTCTAATTATTTATAACAATTAATTATTTGAAAAATCCACCAGTAAAATATAAAGAAGTAAGTAAGAAGAAGTAACTGCACGAGCAAAACTGTATCACCTTCTTTTACTTTTTTCAGAACTATTTTTGATTAGAATTTACTGATAAGTATGTCCGAGTTTTGTCTGCTTTCTCGAAAGATCCGTGTGTTTTCAACCAGCAACAAAAAAAAAATTGCCAACATCGGCGGTAGGCTGGTCAAAATGCCAATAAACTGGTGGAGAAACCCCTATAGCTGTTAATAGCTATAGAAGCAAAAAATTAGTTAATTTGAGATTTTATCGAAAAAAAACGACATCGGAACTAAGAGATTTACACGTAAATACAACAACAACTTAAAGCTATATGGTCTTAGCTAAGTTCAGATAATTTTCGGGACTTAACTTAAGTCCCGATAAAAACTATACTACCGGCGCTAATTATCATTTAAGCTATCGATAGTTCGTATGGAAACGTCAAATTATCTATGAAACAAAAAAAATGGAAATCACTGTCTGGAATTTGTTTTGTTTTCGTATAAATGAATTGATATTAAGATCTATGTTTTTATTTAATTTTATATTATGATGGGAAATAATTTTCTATATAGGTAATTTTCTTTTTATTTTAATGTGGCGCGGCAGATAAGTTTTTATTTTTTTATGCGCACCATAAAGCTCAAAGGCATTTTGTAAGTGATGGGCTTTTTTGCAGTGTAAGTCCCGATGTCGTTTTTTTCGACAAATCCATATGGACTTACAAAAAAAACACGCTTAATGTATCCATTTAAAGAAAAATGGATCTTTATGAAAAGAAAATATAAAAACATACAAAAATCTTTTACTCTATAAGGAATGTTCTGATTATTATTTTGAAAAATTGCCGCCCCTAGCAAATTGCCTACTGGATATTTTTAAATTTACCGCCCAAATATATATTTTGGAAAATTGCTGCCTCCAAGCAAAGTGCCGTCCAGGACCTGGGCCCTCCTTGCCCCTGCCACGCTACGCTATTGAACCCAACAGCTGTAGTTTAAATTGTCTGAGAGTACTATTAGGACCTCGTTATAGTACATGCATCTGCTCAGTCTTAATTAGTGTAAGGGCCCCATCAGCTTTACTATAGTTTTCGTTAAAATATTCTTGTAGGGACCCAACAGCTTTATCTTCACTGTGGAGGCCCCTAACACAACTGTGTGGTCTTCCTGAGATTCCTTATTGGGACTATGAAAGCTGTATATTTACTGTAAGGCCCTTAGAAGTCCAATTTTATGAGAAAGTTTTCTTTTAAAAGAACAGAAATTACTTCAAGGGCTTTTATGCATTTTTTTCTGCCAGGGGCCCATCGGGCAAAATCCCGGTTGCCTGGTGACCCAGTCCGCCCCTGATTCCGGTATGGAAATAAAGTCAAGCATAGAATCTATTTCCAATATTTATGGAAGTGAAGTTCATTCGGCACCTTTAAACACTTTTTGTTTAGAGCATCTCATGTTTTAAGTTAATTATATAGAGCTGAATATACAAAAAATTTTAATAGGATATAAAATCTTTTTAAAGCTTTAATTCACTATTTAAAAAGAAGACTTTTGGAAATACATAAATAGATTAAAACAAAATTTTTGAGGAAAAAAGTCTCGTTGAAGCTTTAATTTTACTGTCCATCTGTCTTACGAAGAAAAAATTAAAAAAAAATTTCAATACCTAGTTTCAAACCTGCACCTTTGTCCCGACCGCTTCGTTCAAATCTGCCTTAACATGTTAAACAACATAAAATTCGGCCATAGTTATTATAAATAACATATTTATCAATAACATTACCTTGATGTTAATCAAAATGAAGGTGTGAATTTAATAATACTTTTTCAAAAATGTAAAACCTTAGCAAACAAATTTTAAACTCTTACAAACAAAATATTACAAAAATACAATTTACGCATAAAAATGCGTATTTAGCTACTGTCGGATGAACTTAAGATGGTACACTGCAAAGTCGTTGACGTAAAGATATAGGTATTGTCATGTTTTAAATTAATTTTAAACTTTGAAATATTTTTTGTTAGCATTTTATTAGCCATGTTCAAAGGTACCACGCGTTCAAAGTTGACCCCCTCCCAACTACCTTATTTCACAGCACATTTGAATACAACGCGTGATATCGACACATTCTTTATTCTGACGGGATCTATGGAAGAACAGATGAAGATGATGAAGAAGACGATTTCTAGTTTAAAGCTGACTCTTCTCATAATATGAATTTGTCAAAAATTCATAATAACTTCATTTCAACTTATTTCTATAAATACTCAGTACCCACATCATATTTTATATATTTTCCTACTAACTTATTTTTTTTTGTATAATAATAAAACTTTCATATGCCTAAGAACTTCACAGAGTAATATTTGTTAAGATCAAATATTAGATAGATAACCTAAAACACTTTGGTTGTATTATTCATCAAAGTTATACCAATGACAAGTGACTGTAGTTATATAATATATATGTATGATGCTAAATCAAATTAAAAGTTCGCATATCCTTCGCAACTAAATTCCTGCAGAAAACTTTTTGTAAACTTCTTGAGCAAACTGATAGAAAACTTTTCTATACTGGCCTCAAAGCTCAAACTGAAATCAGGAGATTAAATAATATATGTACGTATGTACTAGGTAGGTATAATTAAATTATTTGCAAAGCCGTGAACTTAAATATCCTATGCACATACATATACGCGAAGTCCCAACTTCATACACAACTATGAGTTGTCTCTAAGGAATACGGTTAGTGCCCCCGGGATTATCTTGTCTGTATAGTAAGGATATTAAATATTAGTTGCGTTATAAGGGGATTCCATCGATTCCTTAACTAATTTGTAGTTGTCTTTACCCGATAGAGATAGATAAGGGTTGTTCCACAGCCATACCAACCTAAATGATGTCCTTGTAGAATGTAAGTAAATTAAAAATTTTCGTTTTTGTGGTGATGGCGGCAGCATGTATTAAATTTGGAAGCTGCGCGTATGGAAAATAAATAACTTAAAAACAACGAAATAAAATGAGCAATTTAAAAGAAGAATATATAAGTATGAATGTACCTATGTACCTACAGTAAAACAAGTTCTGCCTCTGTCAAGGGACTTTATTTAATTTTCTTTCATTTTTTACTCTGAATATTACGAATCACCTTCTAAATTATACATATATCCCAGTACCAAACCATAATATAAAAAAAAACCACGACCGGCAAAAAAGAAGACCAAATAGAAATACACGAAGGTGGTGGTGGCCCAAAAATAATGAAATCATAAAAATTCGAAAGTGAAAAAAAAAATGTTGAAGACGGAAGCAAAAGCAGCAACATAAACAAGGACAAATACAAAAATCAGCTTGGACAAGAGGGAAAACCTATATACATACCTACATTCATTTAAATGTATGGTTGCATCTGACTGAAGAACCAGGGTATTTATGGGAAAGGGCGAAGTATCTGACGAGAAACAGTTGGTAGATTTATTTACTATACGGTAAGCGTGCTATAGACTATTTCTTTATTTAATCACAAGTACAGGTGGACATAAAAATTTCATCTCGTTTTTAATTTCTGGCTTGTATCCCTAGGGTGCTATACGAGATGGGGTGCATATCAAACCAGTTGTCAAGGTTTCTATAAGGCCCTTCAAAAGAAAAAAAAAAACATGGCAGCGAAATCAATGTCTAACCATGTCATTTCTATCTATATGCTCCCACAAGGGGTTAAATACAATAGATTTGGTTAGCATGTACACTAGTAGTATACTAAAACAGTCGAGGTAGTAAACTACATAATTAATGAAATTTGAAATCAAAATCATTCATGCTCTCGCGAAAATAAGCTTCAACATAATTGACATACCTACCGCATAATTAAGTGAAAACAATTACTATAGATAGAGTCATTCATTATCCATTATTTTGTATATACCCACCTACTTAATAATTATTATTTCAATACCTTAAGAAACTTTGAGCGACAACCGGTCATTTATAGAGCGAAAACTCTGTTCATATGGTAGTATTTTTAAGATGTTTATTAGGTACGTTTAAGAAATGAGATATGGAGTTCATCATAAACCAAAGCAAAAATTCTTTGTGGAAAATTTCAATATTTTTTTTATTGTAGGTAACAATATCCGATAGATCGATTAAGCCAATATGTTAGATGGCATATTGTCAAGTCGTGTGCACTAATCTAACTCACTAGTCTACTCAATTCAAAACAATTAAAAATAAAGTTGTAACTTGTAAGTGTTCTAAAACTATTTGATAAAAATTATAAATAAAAATTATAAATATATTAAAAATACATAAATAATTGTTGAACTAGTTCGTTTACGAACTACGCAAGCCTTAGCTCCTTTGTCCGCAGTAATGGGATTGAGTAAGATTCACGTCAAAGAACATGTCATTGAGGTGGAAGACAACTCCATTCCCATCAAACAACAACATTGCCCACCTGTCGTTAAGAAGTTGGTGTATGCTGAGCTAGATTGCATGCTGGAACTAGGTGTAATTGAAGACGCTTAAACTTGAGGAAAATAAACGCGGCCACGAAAAAATTTGCCTATCCTCTGCCGCATATTGAGAGAATATTAAGTCGACTCCACAACACGCACTTCATCTCGTCCATCGATTTAAAGGCCGCCTTCTGGGTGATTCCACTAGAGATCAAGTCAAGGGAGATGACAGCTTTCATGTACATATACGTGATAAAGGAACTTTTATCAAAAGAGACATATTAAAGAATTTAAAACAAACTTATTCTTTTTTATATACCTTATAGTTTCACACAAAAATAAACTTAAGTCACATTTAACAAGATTAAAAAAAAAGCTTACATTTAAACACGATTGCATTTCAAACGCTTCGTTGGCGTTCATCATCAGCACTAACTCGGTTGATATTATGTAATAACATTATTTTTTCCATTCCACAGTGACACGATATAAAACGAATTAGACGTAACGGGTACATCCTACACCAAAAAGAACGAAGGTGATTGAATATCACATCCTTCTGCATTTAACGTTTAAGTAGTGGGTTTCTTTTTCTATGAAGTAGTTCTTATTATGCGTCGATTCTGTTTCACTTGCTTACATATTTTATTAGGCTGATGCCGTGTTCTTTTTCATCAGCACCATGACCCTCAGTTACAACATGATGAGCAAAAGCCTATTCTTATAATTATAACATACATTGATTATACTTCGTTTTATAGTTTAGCCTTTATAACGACGTTTACAAACACCACATTCAATGGCATAGATGACAGATTTTTCCTCATCAACAACTTTGTCTTTTGTGGATGCAAACATTTTTTTCAATTTTTGACTATTTGAAAAGACGGGCAATATATTATGATGTTTTAACCGGTTTTTCAATTTGTTCATTATTTCAGGGATATAATTAAACACTTCCCTTTTCATTTTATTTTTTAAAACCAAACTACTTTGTCTAAATAAAGTTGTTTTAACATTGAAAATGTTTATAGGGTCGTTTTGAGAAAAATATGGTGTTACCAAAATGATTAAATGAACTAATGAATATAATATAACAGATGAACGAAATGAACTCTAGCGTATAGGGGGCTCAGGATCGAATTTTTGGTTGGTGTTACCAAAGAAAATACCAAAATGAACCTAAATACACAATCGATGAATCGTACTTACACGTTGATTTGATCGTCGCCAACCGACGAGCTTCAGTGGAGGATAGGTGAATTTGTATAAAATCTTAAAATCACTCTATTTGAGCGCACTTAGAAGCCTATTACTCAGGTTATAGTTATCGGATGCTTAATATTAAGATAGATAATTAAAGATAAAATGACAGGCTACAAATCTGCATGAAAATTTTTGCAAAAGCTTACAATATTTCATACTAAAAACGTGAAAGATTGGCTTTTGAGAATTAATTTCATCACGGCAAATGACGTGAGGAACAAGAAAACAAAAAGGAAAAGAAAAAAACGTACCCACAAAGAATATACATTATACATTGCTGTAAGGGTGTTGGCAAGACGTTGGTTGGAGTGGAACGTGTGCAATAAATAACCACCACTGTGGCCGGTGCAAACAAAATTGGGTTCTCATCGGGAACAAAAATGATATACATACATAGCTACATTATTAAGTAGGTTAGGTATGTCTGTAAAATGTTATGTTGATTTTGTTGTAGGTATTTTGCAAATATTATTCGTAATGGTACGATAAGGTTGGTTTGGTTGGCTTATAACTTCTGTTCTAACAATCGGATATTTAAAATAAAGGTCTTAAAATGAAGGTAAAATATCAAACTAATTTATTCAGTTAAAAAATAATTGAAATAACATAAAAGTGTAGGTGAAAAACGTTTAGGTTTTATTCATCAAAATAAATACATAATTGCATAAATTAAAAAAATTTAATAAAAAAATTGGCATTGTTAGCATCGCCAACAAAATTCATATACCTACGTATCTTTATAGGTACATATGTACATTATGTATGTACATTTATAACAAAGGATTGATTTAGTTGGTCTGGTTGCCTTTTTACTTCTGTACTAATAATCGGATCTTAAAGATTAAGGTTTTGAAATAAGTTAAATAATAGGCTTAAAAATGTATGTTACAAAACTTGACTTCATTCTTAATCAATTCGATTGTTGAACCTAGAATATGCACAGAGACCTATACTTGAACCTCTTTGATTATAATTTATAACTTTAGTTCTACAAGGGCCAGATGTTAAAGGTTAAGGTATTTAAATTAAGGTTAATCATGCTAGAGGTAGGATTAACCTAGCGAAGCAACTTAAATATAATACCTAATCGAAAAAGGTTGATTTGGTATCTTCTGGGCTAATTATCGGATCTTTGAGGTTAATGTCTTAGAATTAAGGTAAAATCTCAGGCTACAAATTTATGTGACAAAACAACATCTAAACCAATGCGATTTTTGAACTTGACCTACGCCTAAGCCAATGCGATTTTGGAACTTGACCTACGTCTAAGCCAATGAGATTTTGAACTTGACCTACGTCTACACCAATGCAATTTTTGAACTTGACCAACATCTTAACCAATTCGATTTTTGAGCTTGACCAACGTCTAAGCCAATTTGACTTTTGAACTTGAACTACGTCTAAACCAATGCGATTTACAAGCCTGACCAACATCTAAACCAATGCGATTTTTGAATTTGACTTACGTCTAAGCCAATGCGATTTTTGAACTTGACCTACGTCCAAACCAATGTTATTTTTGAGCCTGAAATATGCAAAGGTACCTAAATGCGTTTCTCTTTAATAAACTTACAACATTAGTTCTAAGGGGCAGTTGTTGAAGGTTAAGGTATTTAAGTTAACGTTAATCAGTCTAGAGGTAGGATTAACTTACATAAGCAACTTAAATATAAATATCGAAAAGGGTTTATTTGGTAAGCTTTTATCTTCTGTTCTAATTATCGGATCTTTGAGGTTAAGGTCTTAGAATTCAAGTAAAATCTCAGGCTATAAATTTATGTTACAAAACTTTACCTACGTCTAAGCCAATGCGATTATTGAACTTAGAATATTCATAGGTACTGCAATATAATTGAACTTCTTTAATAAACTTATATAGATTTAGTTCTAATGTTCAGTTGTTTAAGGTTAAAGGTAGAACTATAATAGTCGGATGCCGACCTTAGTGGTCGTACGAAACGAAACGAATACAAAGAATTCATATGACGTACCCATAATTGAGTTTTGCTTCGTTTCGACCAATTTTTTACTATTGCTTTCGGAAGTGAAGAGCGCTCATCGCCCCTCCATGCGTAAGTGAAATGAGAGAATTTTCTTCCAACACCTTCCGACTATTACAGTTCTACCTTAAGGTCCTCAAAAAAAAAAAAAAAAAAAAAACCATTCAATTTGGTTGTCAACTCAGCTGTCAACTTAATTGGTGCTTTGCTTTTCATATATGTACTCAGATAAAAGAATACTGCTTAACTGTGAAAACCATTAATTGGTATTGTCTTAAGAAATTACACGACTCAAGTTTATTAAATTTATTAAAAGATGAGTTCAAAATGCAAAATATTATAGAATACCTAAAAACAATTAGGTAAATCAAGAGCCGAGTTACGGCATCAGTGACTGAACGACACGTGAGGGAAATTTCATCCAAAATATCGATGATATTATTCGATATTTGGAATGAGATTTCCCTCACGTGTCGTTCAGTCACTGATGCCGTAATTCGGCCCCAGGTTTGCATTGGGTTTGAGCTACACATCAAATTATTAATAAATTTGGTCTCGCGTTAAAAAGGGTTCACTTTGACAGTAAATCAAATAACTTGCCTATATATAAATAGTTCAATAAGTTGAGAGACTTGTAAATAAATTTGAGCAAATATTTTATTTTCTTCAACATCAACGCCGTGATTAAATAAACTGAACTGAACAACATTAATTTAACCGCCAACTGAGATTTGACATTAAAAATATCTACATATTGTAATTTCAGACTGAAGAATAGTTTCTTAGACAGCTTGAGAAGTTTTGGTGCAACTATAGGATACAAACTAGAAATCACCAAGATGATTCATGTTTTTATTTTATCGATCTAACACAAGTCATTTTCAATGTCTCCATAGTTACTCTATGAGTGAAATCTGTAAATTTTTTTCATTTTGAGACACTTTTTTCGTGTGTTTTTTTTAACAATTGAATCAATAAGATTCCTCTAGTAACCGTTTAAATTAGCAACTTCAACTATGTAATCATATTCTTTTTTATAGTTTGTTAAAGAAAGTTTAAGATTCACAAAACGATGCACCATAGAATGAAACGAGGCATTTTTTGTTGAATAGGACAATGGGAATCACTAGTTATCACACGTTTTGTACTAAGGGGCAGCGTTGCCGCTGAGAAATTTTAAAAGGTCGAAAAAGGGGTCCCGAGAAAAAAAAGTCGCATTCAAATTTTGTATAGATAGAACAATCAAACATTGTTATTTAGATGATTATTAAATTGAGTATAATATATATTGTATACTTACTCATTTTAGAGTTATTGCATTTCATTATCAAAAGTTTTTTGTTTAAATAAATAAGTTCAATTAAGTGGTAAATATAAACTAATATATAGGTAAGTTAAAACAAAGAGATCAGGGGCACTACTCTGTATTTCGTTCCGAAAATGAAATATTCCGAATACAAATATTTTGTACTCCCTGTTTCTTAAGCGGAATGAAATCTACTACTTACGAATTGACAATTCCGACAGTTTTTTTGTTCCGTGGGTAGGTGTTATAACCTTCAAAAGGATCTATGAGGACCGAAAAACGGGTCTATGAAATAACTCCCACGAAATAAGTCCCACTTTTAAAAACGAAATAAGTCCCACTAAAAATTGCTTAAAAAAATGAAATAACTCCCACGAAATAAGTCCCACTTTTGAAAACGAAATAAGTCCCACCAAAATGAAATGATTTAAAAATTTAATTGAAATGAAATAACTCCCACTCAAAATGAAATAACTCCCCCTTGAATAATATATTTCTTAAATGAATTAAGTCCCACTTTGTCCCTTTTACGAAATGTCCAATATATAACTTTTTGCATAAGAAAAAAATTTAGGGGTATGAAATAACTCCCACTTTACAAAACGAATTTATTCCCACTCAAAACGAAATAAGTCCCACTTAAAATAAAAACGCGTAACGAAATAAGTCCCACCAATTGACGAAATAAGTCCCACTTTTAAAAACGAAATAACTCCCACTTTCAAAATAGCAATTTTTGGTGGGACTTATTTCGTTTTTAAAAGTGGGACTTATTTCGTGGGAGTTATTTCATAGACCCCGAAAAACGCCTGCTCATATAGGAGTGTGAGATTTTTACTTCACTAAAACCACCCCCACCTCCCGATTGCAACTAAGTTGAGACTTATCTAGCAATTTATTTTTAACGAAGTTATACAACGTGTTGCAGGTAACTATCCGGTGATAGCTCTGGCGCATTCTGCGATTTTTAAAGCGGTTTTCCGTTAACCGCACCAAGTCAGAAGGTTTAGTCCTTCGCAAGCGGCGTACTAAATTTGTCTCGTCAAGAACTTTGATAATAGTTCTATTAGCGTGTTCTAAAAATTGTTTTTCGCAAAATTTTTTATTAGGTACATTTCTTACCCTGGGGATCCCAAAATCCCTGTGTAGATGGTCGTTTCTAATATACCACGGTGCATTAACAAATGATCTTATGACGATGATTTATTTTCAGAAGATTGTAAATTATTTAAATTAGAATCGCGAGTACAACCCCAGAGCTGTATCAGCTTGTTTTCTATATTAAGCTTAGAGTGTTTCCCGAGTAACCAGTACATTTCTCTGAATTTAATGTTTAATCCTTCGCATTTCTTTTTACATGCGGCTTCCATTTTAATTTCGCGTCTAAAGTCATACCGAGATATTTAGATTCATTTGCGAATGGAACCTGAGTTGTATTTACAAATATAGATTTTTTTGTACGTAAAGTCCACGTGGACTGATTTAAATTTGTTGAGCGCTATTCGCCATGTTTTTGTCCATTCATTGACAATTGACATAATTAAGCGCGTTTTGTAATTTTATTGTAGCTTCGTTGATCGTTTTGCCCACTGCTAGTATTGCAGTGTCGTCAGCAAACGTGGCGACAATAGTGCCTTCTGTTTGAGGTATATCATGTGTAAATAAAAGGTACAAAATTGGACCTAAAACACTACCTTGTGGTACCCCCGCCACTATTTCTTTGAAATCAGAATACTCATTTCCATGTCTCACACGAAACATTCTATTCTCAAGATATTCTTTAAAAATCGTGTAAAGTCCATCAGGCAAAACTTGTCTTTATTTGAATTTGAGGCTTTCGTGCCAGACCTTGTCAAAGGCTTGCGACACGTTTAAGAAGACTGCAGAGCAAATTTTCTTTTCTTCAAAAGCTTTCTCGATGACGTCAGAGATTCTGGGCACTTGGTCAATTGTCGAGTGCTTACTTCTAAAACCGAACTGATGTTCAGGTATTAAGTGATTTTCTTCTATTATTGGTTGCAGGCACATTAGTAATATTCTCTCAAAAACTTTCGACACTACAGGAAGAAGTGAAATAAGATTTCTTTTCATGCGATGTTTTACCTGATTTCAGAACCATTATAACTTCCGCAACTTTCCATTGGCTCGGGATATATTGAAGCCTTAGAGTGGTATTTATTATATAAAGAAGGTTTTTTAATCCTTTGAGAGGGAGCATTTTAAAAATTTCTGCCGTTATTAAGTCATATTCCAGAGCTTTCTTGGACTTCAGTTTTTTTATTTCTCTACTTAATTCGGTGAGATTAACATTTCTTGTTTTGTACATTTCACTTGTGGAAAGATTCAAATTCATATTTATACTGAGCGCTTCTCCATTGAACGGTTTAAGTGTTTCCTCCAGGTAATCCGCAAACAAATTCGCTTTCTCTTTGTTGCTTTTTGCCCATTCGTTTTGGTCATTCTTAATCGGAGGCGCTAGGAGCTTTGGTTTTTTCGTTACTTTAATAGCTTTCCACAGCGAGTATTTGGATATTTTTCCTGCTGTCAAGTTTTCAAGGTAATTTCCAACTTCATTGTTTTTGAAATTTGATATCGTCTTTCTTAGTAAATAGTGCAATCAATTTAAGGTTGCTTTGTGTTGAGGAGCACGAGTTTGCTGCCACTTCTTACGTGCTTTTCGTTTCTCTTTAACTAAATCCTTTATTTCTAAGGGATCTTTTATGCCTTTAAATGGTGTAATTACTCTTTGGTTGGGGTGTTATCCCATGCGGCTTTTTGAATGATATCAACGAAGTTATCTAATGCGGCTTCAATTTCAAGAGGCGTTTGTAGTGATACCCTTAACTCAACGTTGTTCTCGATATCTTTCTTAAATCTTTCCAAGTTTGTTTTACCATTGGTTAGTTTGGGTGGTTTTTCATTTTTAATTATATTTTCGTTCATAGTAAGAATAGCGGCAGAATGATCAGAGAAAAGATTAAGACTTTCCGTTATGTTGATATGATTTGGGGGTATTCCTTTCACCACAAAGAAATCAATCAGGTCAGGTATCTTCAAAGGATCAGTCGGCCAATAAGTCGGTTTGCCCGTCGAGTGAAAATCACAGTTATTTTCCATTCCTGCTTCGTAGAGCATTCGACCCTTTTGCGATTTGCATATAGAGCCCCAAAACCTGAGTTTCCCATTAAAGTCACAATGAATTTTGGTTCAAGTAACTTGATCAAGTTTGTAAATTCAATTTTATCAACTTTGCATCGAGGAGGGCAGTAAATTGAAGACACAATGAGTGAAACATTTTTAGTTCTAATCTCGACAATGATTAATTGCATTGATTCAACATCTATTTTTAGGCCTATCGTGTGTTCGGTGCACTTTTTTATATATAAAGAAGCTCCTCCTCTTGCTTTGTCCGACGGATGAACAGCGTGGTAGTCTACAAATCCGCTGATCATAAAATAAGACTTTTTTTGACGTGAGTTTCTGATATCAGACATATGTCAATATCTTTTTCGTGCATAAACTTTTCAAATTCTCCTAATTTTTGCCATAATCCGTTGGCATTCCATGTAAGAATTTAAAACTTTTCCATCATGTAGTTTTTGTAAGACGTTTGGGTTGAAAACTGTTTTCAAGCTTGATTAACCTTTTGAAGATAAGTTTATTTGTACCACACTGTTCCCCGAGTTTCGACAAAATTATGTTTAAGAAGTTCGAGAGTGAATCAGGTGCAGTATCGTTGCTGTTTATGGGTTTTTCTTTTGCAGCTTTTTGGGCATATGTTTGTGCACTACCTTTTTTGGATTTATCCTCCAAAGGTGTTGATGGTCCTTGCTTTTCTTTTTGGACACAAGGTCTTTGGACTGTTTTCGTTTTTCGAGTCTTAGAAACTGTCTTTTGTGTTTGTCTTTGTGGTTTTCTTTGTGACTGTGTTAATTTTAATCTACGTTTTTGAAGTTCTTTCGCAACTTCGCAGCCTCTATAGTTCCGAAAGTAACATTTTGGTACCTTGCAACTCGTTTCAGAATGTCAAATGCGAAAATTTTGTTTTTACAACAAATGATAGGTATAACGAAACGAACAAGAAAAGTCTTAATATTTTAATTTTTTTTTAAAATCTCAGTGATAGTAACAATTTAAGTAAATACAATTTTTGTATACAAAAATAACTATAATAACTAAAATAACCTATTAGGTACTCCTAGAATACCCCACTTCGAAAAGAAATGTTCTTTAGCTTCTCGCCGTTTTATTTCTATAGTACTGTAGACTTCAGCAATAGAATTTGATGTTGTTTGTTGAGACATGCCAATGCTAGTCATGTACTATTTACTGCTGATAGCCTCCTTTCCTAAAATCTTTAGAGTAACAGCTCATTTTAAGATAGCTGAACTGAAGTTGAACTTATAGGAGCAGAAAGTTCATCTTGTATAGAATTTAAAACATACAGAAAATTCTGTACAAAACTAAATTGCTAAACAATTGTTAAACAGTGAAATGAATCTTTGTCTTCAATCAAATTTTATCTTTTGTCACACATTTCCCCAATATTAGATTTGTCCCGTAAAATTTTCCACAACCGAATCCATTTTCGTTTGATTTATGTATATTAATTTCTTTCTTTTATAACAAAAATTTGTCCTTTTTTCGCCTTATTAATTTTTTTTTCTTGATTTTACAAATCTCAAAAGAAACTTAAGTCGAGACTCGAAAAAAATCTAATGCAATTCAAAAGCAGAACTAAAAGCAGTTTCGGATAGGATTGAGTTTTGTAACAAAATACAGAGTAGGACCCCAGTGTTCAGTGCATTTATAAAAAAATTATCTATGTGGTATTCACTTGTCATTTAAAGTAAAAACAAAAATTTAATTCATTATGATCAGAGTCTCATTTAAAATAAAGATATGTAGATATGAAGTTTATTTTTAGGAATCGACATGTTCAATGTTCATGTTATGGAAACATTTTTGGGTAGCTGCCCACAATTTGTTGATGCTTTATGGATCTTCTTACTCATTAGCTTTTGTCTTTGGTATCCGAACGACAAATATTCTAAATGAAATATGTATATTATGAATATAAAACCACAATATATATATGTTGCTCAAAAACTTATCTGCCCATTTTAAATTGATATATTTTTAAGAAAAATAAAAGCCGCAGCAAAAAAGAAAATGGTAAATCGTGAATGAAATGAGACTAAAGTCGCATAGCGGCAACACTGCTAGTGGGTACACTGCAATGTCAATTTTCCCCGATTTTTTTGTGTCAATTCCAAGGCTTAGAAGGCTAATTTTTGGAAGACTTTTTCAACTGTAAACTTTATGGAATCACAATGACTATATTTTAACACATTCAAAAAACTTTCACACCGTAAAAATATCATCCACATAACGATGGAAAAATTTTTGGTAATTTTCCTTCCGCCTTCAGTTTCGTTTCCAGTTTGGCCATGTAAATTTCGGCAGTAAATGGGCTTAAAGTATTTCCAATACTTGTACCTTTAGTCAATTTATAAAATTCTCCCCGACATTCGAAGCAACTATGATTTCATACACATTTTAGCTGCTTTTATGCAAATAGATCTTTTTTCACTTGTTACACTGTTTTCAATCAAATAATCATCAAATGCCTAAATTGGAAATGAAATTTAATTCGAAAGAAAAGTTTGAGTCCCTACTTTTGAGAAAAAAAATTAAAAACGGTTAAATGAAAAAGTCAATGAGCCTGCAATTATTGATGATAATGTGGAGAACAAATAAGGTGTTGTTTTTAATGAAGTGGAAATGAATCATTTAAATAAGTGTTTTAATTTTGCACCAGATCCTAAAAAAGAACCACTTCTTAATTTGGTGATTGACATGGAACCATGCTTAAATACAAACCGTTTAATATAAAAAGGGTATAAGAACAGGTGAAGGAAACTAAAAATTCCTTACCAAAAATGATAGAGGAAGTAAATAGCCTTAGAAAAGAAATTGGTGGTGTTTTCGGTAAAAAATATCAATTTTCATTATTAGTATATAATTCAAAAGCAAGTAATCACGGGAATATTCTTTAAAACCAATAATTCCGAGGATATATTGTTATTTTGTTATATATTAAAACCAATAATTCCGAGGATAGATTCTGCGGAAAACAAATGGTCTTATTAATAAAAGTTGTCTTACTTTAGACAATTACTGTTCAACTTTGGAAAATGTGTTTAAAAACCTTGTTTATAGTTGTTTTATAGCTGCCTAACTTAGGCACAAGAGTACATTGTCTAAACCGTGGATAATGTGATATTTATTTTTATTAAATAAAGCATATTTCCACCATTTTGAAAATATTTAGACAGTGTCTAAGTAGACAAAAATCTAATAAATAGGACTGAAAGTCTCTAAGTGGTAAGTTCGCGAAATGAATTGTTTAAACCCAATACCAACACTTCTGTCAAAAATTCATCCGAATTTTGTAAAAAGATTGAAAATTTAGTTTTCGAGTCGGATGAAAAAATATTTTCGTATGATGTTGTGTCTCTTTTTCCGAGTGTCCCAGTCGATGATGCAATTAAGGCATTTGATGATTATTTGATTGAAAACAGTGTTACATGTGAAAAAAGATCTATTTACATAAAAGCAGCTAAAATTTGTATGAATCATAGTTTTTACAATTTCGGAGTGAATTTTATAAGTCGACTAAAGGTACAATGTTGGAAATACTTTCAATCCATTTATTTCCGAAATTTACATGGTCAAACTAGAATTGAAACTGAAGGCGGAAGGAAAATTACCGAAAGTTTTCCATCGTTATGTGGATGATATTTTTACGGTGTTAAATGAGTCGGAAAGTGAAAGTTTTTTTAATTCGCGAAATAATCAATGTGATTTACAGTTGAAAAAGAAGTATTCCAAAAATTAGCCTTCTTAGACTTGGAATCGACAAAAAAAATCGTCAAAAATTGACATTGCAGGTACCACAAACCCACTAGTACAAACCGTGTGACAACTAGTGATTCCCATTGTCCTATTCAACACAAACATGCCCCGTTTCAATCTATGGTGCATCGTCTTATGAAGCTTTCACTTTCTTTAACAAACTATAAAAAAGAATATAATTATAAACATAGCTGACGTGGCTAATTTAAAAGGTTACTCGGGGAATCTTATTGATTCACTGTTAAAAAAACCCGCGAAAAATGTGTCTCAAAATGAAAAAACAACTTTATTTAGACAAGGTAGTTTGGATTTAACAAATGAAATGAAAAGGGAAGTGTTTAATTATATCCCTGAAATAATGAAAAAATTAAAAAACCGGTTAAAAAGCATAAAGCGGAAAAGACAAAGCTACTTTTGTGTTAGCGTTGTGTGACGTCTAAAGTTGAACCATAGCTAATAGCTAACAACCTACCACAATTTGGCATTTTCGCTCAACCTTCAGTTTGACATATTCAAAAAAACGGAACATATACGTAACGTGGCAAAAGCAGTTGTAAAAGTTGAAATATTTTTTGCTTTTTGTTGATATGGATATGTTTAAGCGACATGTTTTCTACTTTTTTTTTACTACGGATATTTTAGTTGGTTGTTGTTTGCGCTTCGTTTGGAAATTTTCGGAAATTAAATCATTATTTTGTGGAAAAAAATTGTTTTGATGATAAATAAATATTTGTGCGGGTAAAAATGTAAAAATGGGTAAAAATGTGAATTTTCTTATTTAATTCCATTTTTTTGTCTATTGGGAAAATAATTGATTTCAAATAACTTTAAATTAAAACAAACTAATTTTCTAACACCTGATTACCAAAACGACAGACGTCAGTCAAAGTACAATCGAAAGTGTAGTAGCGTAACGGAGTCAGCGCTAACACAAAAGTAACTTTGTGCTTTCGCATAATATACTGTCAAAAATTGAAAAACATTTTGTATTGTGAAATTATGGGAGCGTATCGGAATCCCGCTTTTTAAAATCCCGTTTTTCGAAAATCCCGAAAAAAAAGTTTTAAAATCCCGTCTACTATAATACCGTTTTTTTAAAATCCCGTCTTCTAAAATCCCGGTTATTCATAATCCTAATGTATTAAAATCCCGCTTTTTAAAATCCCGCCAAATCCCGCCAATCCCGTTTTTCGCAATTAATTTGGGTATTAAACTTGGTTAATTATGAACTCATTCCCATCATTTTAGGAACTAACTGCCAACTACCAAAATGATAAAAAGAAATTTTGCATACACCCAACCTCGCACCTACCCCAAATCCTATAGTGTGCCCAAGCAGGGGGGTTGCAGGGGGGCAGCATGCCCCCCCATACATACCTCACTGTTTATTAAAATCGTTGGGACTTATTTCATAATGAAATAAGACCCAAATGAACTAACTCCCAAATTTATGAACTAAGTCCCAACGAAATTTTGGTGGGAGTTAAAACAAGTAGTTTTAATTGATAAAGCGGGATAATAAGAAACGGGATTATAAAAAACGGGATTATAAGAGACGGGATTATAGAAAGCGGGATCTTGAAAAAGCGGGATTTTAAAAAACAGGATTATAAAAAGCGGGATTTTAAAACCGGGATTTTAAAAAACGGGATTATAAAAAGCGGGATATCGAACCCAACCCTGAAATTATTTATCGCGAGTGAGTAATTTTAGAATGATGGTTTAGGATGGCGGAATTATAATCCGCAGACTCAAATATTTTAAACAAATTGATAAACGACACGAAAGTTTAACAATTGACAATAAGCAACAAAACTGTGCACGAGAACGATGTGCGTCGCGACGAGAATGACGATAGGTGCGTTCACAACAGGCAACAATTGAGTGCTGCCACCTAGTAGCTCAGCAATGGGGTGGGTTCAAAGAAGAGGGATTTTATTAATCGAGTTTGATTAATAAAAAAAATAATCAAATTGATAATAAAAAAAATGAATATAAGTATAGGGTGTACTAGTGGGCGCCAGGAATTTTGTTTGTACCAAATAGCAAAAGCAAAATTCCAAATCTAATTGTACTATGTTGTTAAAAGACACGATAAGAGGAAACCAAAATGAAACACAAAGATTGTATGCCCGAATGGGGATTTTAAATAATTTTATTTGGGTAGAAACCCAGGATTAAAACCCAAAATTTTTTCAACTACGAGAAAATGTACAATTTTCCAAAATCAAAATTGATGATATAAAACAAAAGCAATTAAAACAATGGAGTGTCACAAAGGACATAAAGTAAAATCACTTAGGGAAAGTTCGAGTGTGCCCCACAAGCTCTATCTCCTCCGTTAACAATCGCCTCTGACAGACGCTTTCCTTTCCACCAAAAAATCAAAGAAAATAGCACCTCTATTTTCTTATAGAAACTCCCCAAACTGAGAATTTTGAACACTATGTTTTAAAATGAAATCTCGAGCCACGCATGCGGTCTCTTTCCAAAAGTGGCTCAATGGACAAGTTCAGTCCCAACTAGGCTTACCATCCGTCAGGATTTCGCCTGACGCGTCAGGCTTTTAATGTCCAATCAGGCTTTGGCCAGGTTTCGTCCTTTGTCAGGCTTTTTTATAATTATCGCACAAAATATAATCGTTAGAAGAAAAACGTTTACTGAATGCTTTCAAATCGAAATACTTGTAAATCGCAGTGAACACTCAACACATTAATTTTTTTCATTTAGTTGTCACTTTTTGGAAAGAGACAAAGAGTTGTGCAAGGGTGATTCAAAAAAACACCTTTCTCGAAATTCAATCGGGACCGGGCGAAATTATGAAATCCCTGAAAATTACATGCTTTTAGCACCAAAACTCGAAAAGTTATGCAGCTTTTAACATTTGAGAAAAATTCCGATTTTCAAAGATTTTCAAGCTAAATTATTGAAAAAGCGCTGGTAGCGACCGCTAAATGCTGTTCGATTTTAAATTTTTTGGTCTTAATTTTTTGTTTTCAATCTAAGCTTTATAATTTCGCCCGGTTTCGGTTGAATTTCCAGAAAGTTGTTATTTTGAATCACCCCATTGTGCAAGATATGACACTTTCATTTTATGACGTATTTTTTTTGCAATCTATTTATTGTCTCGTCGTTTCGTCGTCTTCGTGCATCCAAATCAGGGTAAGTTATCTAAATGAATGTTTTTTTTTAATTTTTTTTTTGTTTTATAAAAATGAAGTTTCAAAAAGGAAAAAAATGTTTTTTATTTGTCAGGCTGTTTTCTCAAAAATCAGGCTTTTCTTTCTTTACTGTCAGGCTTTGCTGATTTTAGAGCTGGTAACCCTAGTCCCAACCCGTCAATTCCTATAGTCAAAAGATAAACGAAAAATTATTTAAAACTACGAACAATGCCCCCAACCAAAACCGGCCCAGACTACGAATTGTGAGGGAAGAGTTCTGTCAGATGGGATCTTTGCCATTTTTTTCCAACTAAAGTAAGGAGTAAGGATTCCATGATCCTCGCGAAAATTAAAATTAATTAAACCCGTAGACCTTCACGCAGAATTTAAGGGGATAGGAAACCACATCGCAAAGTGATTCTACTTTTGTGTTCCAGAAACTTTAGGGTGGGCATTAAGAGGCATTTCCTTATATTTGAAGAAAAAACGAAAAAACGCTCTACAATTTCACGAAGGCGTTTGTGTGCGTATGGCAATAATTTAAAAAGCATATGAAAGAACCATTTATTGTCTTTAAACGTGTGAAACCAGTTTTTGAATAGTTGGCACACAGCAAAAGATATTAAAAAAATGTACTGACGTATTTTCAAATTTTTGCTGAAATTGCTTATATGTCTACAAGTTCATAGATAAATTAGTGCTTTGATTAAAACGAATTCGAATTCTTATTTTAAAAGTATTAAAAGTATCTTCAAACGTGTGTGAGCCAAAAATCATAATACAGTAAGATTTCGAAAATATATTGATTTAAAAAACAATAAAAATACAGTTTTTCAACTCGTTTTTTTCTAATATATATTTAAATAATTTTGTTCGTGAACTACTCCTTACCGAAACATTTATATTTTCAAATTCAATCGAAAACTATAATTACTAATTATGTATTTTATATAAATGAATAATTTTTTAAAACCTCTACCTAAAAAAAATTATCAAGATTTTAGTTCAGACACAAATCATTTGTTTTAACTTTTTCTCCAAGTGACCGCTAGAGTGTGTATGAAAAATAAAATAAAAAAAAGATCTAGGCAGTGCATTTTTAGTTTGTAGGTATCTGATGTAATGAAATCTGGTGTGCGGTATTTTTGTTTATTTGTTTTGTTATTTTTTTTTTGAAATTCTAATAGGTAGGTACCAGAGATTAAAATGAATATATTCGACTTTGTTCGAACAATTCTCTATTTTTCCTTATGTTCGTTTGTACTCGATCGTTCTGCCTCTATACTCGCAAGTCATTTTATTCACAAATAAAAATGCTCACGAGAAAACTCAAACGAACTGGTCGAACTCGTTTGTGTCGTTTGACTTCACACCCACGAACAAAATTACTCGTGAACAGTTGGAACTAGTTTCGAGTACCCGAAACAAAGAGAGTATACTCGAAAAAAGGTGGTTGATCGTGAACATCATCCAAGATCGTGAACATATCTCGGGTAGTTTGTGGATTAGGTAGATTTTAGGTATATTTAGGATACATATTTATTTGTATTCGGTATTAAGGGACGCTTGGTGGTGTTCACAAGAAAAACAACCGGTTTCTATTTCTATTATAGAGATGAAATTATTTACCATTGGTTGGTTTGTTTTTTTGTTTATTTGTTCTAGAGGATTATTTTGTATTGTTTTGGTAGGTATGATGATAGAAGATTTAATTATGCAACCAATGATAAATAAAAGCGACAAATGCATTATCGTGGATTACATTCTTAATATAAACTACACAGTACAAAGTAAAGTTTGGGACAGTGCAGTTGTTAGAGAATTGTTTTAAAAAGAATGGATCTTTTGTTTTTAACCGGGAAACAGCTCAATTGAAAAAATAAAGTTTCAAACGGTCATCAAAATGATTTCAATTCGGGAAAAATTGGTATGCGTATTGCGTTGACATATATACATAGGTATGTACAATGTACATACTATGTACTATGTAGACTGTATGTACCTATTTTTTTTTTGTATCTATTTAGATTTTTTAAGGATTGGTTTGAATTCGCCGAAAATAGATTTCTGATTACATAATACAGGTAGGTAAGGTACATATATCAATTTGAAGTTGAAGATATGTAAATCCTATTTCATTGGATGATGACGACACTTTATATAATAACAATACTTATTTAAAAAAAAAAATATTTCATGTACCTACTTATGTACATTTAAATGATTATTAATTTATGATGTTTTTATAAGTTACATATTTTTTATTTTTTGTTTAACGTAATCCTACCTATTTATTTTTGTTCATTTACTTTTATTTCATTTTACTTAAATCAAATCTATCTATCTATCTATCTATCTATTTTACTTCATTTCATTTTGTTTTCATAATATCATATCCCTAGTTCCTACTTAGCTTAATTTATTCAATAAAAAAATGTTAAACAAACTAATTAAGTATTTTTATTTATCTTAAAAGATCATAATTCAGAAACATACTGCTGCTTGAAAATCACAAAACTAACTACCAAATTTCGCACAGCAGAGTTAAGGTTATCCAATACCCATCCACCGTCAACCTCGAATACACAGTACACACTACACAAACAATCGAGTCGAGCACATTCGAGCATATCGATCGTGGACACTTTGTTCACGGTCGCTTGACTCTTTTTTATTCAAGGTTGCAAGGTATAGCTTGAACCAATTCAGTTGGCCAACGGTCGGTTGCGCAGAGAGAGGATTTAAGAGAACAAAAATGGCACGCAAGATATTTAATGAGTCCAGATTTTTCCTTGAATTCTACAGTGCCTAACTCAACTTTGTTTTTTTCAGCGCACTTATAAAAAAGAAATATTTTGCAAAACGCAATTGGGTTAAACATAAAAAACTAGCTGTGACATAGGATTAATTGATAAATAGTTAAGGGATTATTGTTTGTTTCTATGTTTTCTGGTTTTATGATTTGTGGCTTAGGAACAGAGGATCCGTGGGCGATGTGTTTATATTTGTTTTATGGCGTTATGACCTGTGGGGTTTTGGGGAATCATTAATAGATCAGCGTTTACGAGTTTGAATAATTTTTACCTACGAGTTTTTAAGAATGAAATTTCCTTAGGTTTTAATAACTTTTACCCGCAAGTAAGGAATAATTAACATTAATTTATTTTAATTTAAAATAATTATTATACATTTGTAGTTCAGAAATAAATATAAAACAAAATAATAAAATAACATAAATAACAATAATATAAATTAAATAATAATTATTCATTTAAATATACCAAATTTTTAAGAACTAATATCGCTATCATAGTCGGTTGAAGAGTCGTCACCTGGATTAATTATAATTGAATCCGAAATTGTGTCCCACATCAGGTCGTGAGAAAAGTATTCTTCCTCAGTTCTTATGGCTTTTTCACACACTTTCCGCCAATCCTCAGCCGTTATTTTGGAAAATTCTTCTTCTGCTAACTTTTGAACATCTAATATTTTGAATGTTGTGTTTCGTGAGCCTACTCTTGCCTTGACAGTTGCCCAAATATTTTCAATGGGATTGAGATCAGGATGATAGGGTGGTAAACGTAGAACCTCATGTCCCATATCGTGAATAATATCGTCAATCTTATGCTTTGGATTGTGTATAACTCGGTGTCGTTTTATTACCTCATACAGTTCAAGTTTCAACATCTGTATAGTATGCGGAATATTGTTTTCGGTTAGCCATTGTATCATCTCGGATTTCTTGCTAGCAGAAGTAATTTGTTTTTCTTCTAATTTATTGTGATACGAGGCGTTGTCCATTACAATAACTGAAGGTTCCTCCAAGTTATTCAAAACCTGTTCTTGCATCCACTTGCAGAAATTTTCGAAGTTCATGTCGTCGTGATAGTCTCCCGTTTTCGTTCCAGATTTGAATAAAAGTAAGGCGTTTTTCACAAAACCTTTTTCACCACCAGCGTGCGCCATTATCAACCTCTGTCCCTTTGAAATTGGCGTCTTCAACCCACTGCTACTGTCATCAGTCCAAGCCCTTGGCCTTGTATGTGAGCTGTGAATATAGCTTTCGTCCAAATAAATGATGTCATATCCTTTTGATCTGTATTCCCGGATTTTTCTCAGATACTTCACTCGCATGAGTTTAATATCATTTCTTTCACAAAGAAGTTTCCGGTTGTTTTGCGTTTTCTTGTAGCTAAACCCGTTGCTTCTTAAAATCCTGTTGAGAGACGTAATACTTAAGTTAAGCTCCAAGTCTTCCTGGACTCGTTCTCTTAACATTTTCAAAGATATCATCATCTTTTCCTCCTGGTGGAAGTTATGCATTATACGCCGAATAGTTGTGATGTCAAATTCGTCTAGTCCAGTTTTCCACTTCGTATGTGGTACTTTTTTATTTGGTGATTTCGCAACTCCTGTCTCTTCGTATTCCTTAATAATCCTTCTGATTGATCGTTCAGAAATTCCAGAAATTTCGGCAGTATGTGTGGTTGCGTAACTCACAGAATTTTCCAAAAACAAATTCTTGGCTTCTTCCATTTTCTCATTATATACTCTAACAACTATAATACGTGCCTGGCTTCCAATAGGTTTTCCTTTTCTAAATGGATCCATGAAAATTTCTTTTAAATGAATTTAGTTGTTTAACTCGTTGTTGTTTTTTAAAAACTGATTTCCAAACCAAAGCAAATATCTTTTAAATACGTAAATTCCCTCTGATGAAAAATTTCATTCTTAAAAACTAGTAGGTAAAAATTATTCAAACTCATAAACGCTGATCTATTAATGATTCCCCAAAACCCCACAGGTCAAAAAATATATCAAATAAACACTAACGCCATAAAACAAATATAAACACATCGCCCACGGATCCTCTGTTCCTAAGCCACAAATCATAAAACCATAAAACATAGAAACAATAATCCCTTAACTATTTATCAATTAATCCTATGTCACAGGTAGTTTTTTATGTGTAAGCAATAGATTTATTTTTTATTATAGGTGCACTTAAATTTGTCCCAATAATAAAATCAAAAATTCTTAATCTTAACTTTTCGAAGTAAAGTTTACACCTAAAAAATCTCTTTCTTTTATCCCACCAGAGATGAAATACTTTTTTAGACATCAAGCTATGAAAAAAAATTACTCCATGATCATCTCTCAATGAAGGAAAGTCCATCGCTGGAAATCCATTTCTAATTTACTCTGAGCGAAGCTATAAACAAAACTCACCCTCCTTAGTGCTTCAGTATGATCGCAGCAGCGGTTATGACAACAACGTTGGAATGTACATCTTTTTTTTCTTTTTTTCAGTGATTTGTGTGTATCTTTTAAAATTAAAGAGATGAGCAAAGAAATTTAAAGAGATCTGCGCAGTAGAATGGCCAACTGATTTGGTTCAAGCTATATACTCGTTCGTATTCGTTTGATTTATGTGGTGAATCACGAGTCATCATACTCGTGGCCAGAAAAACTCGTAAACATTTTCCTTGCGTTGACTCTGTTTGTTTGAACTCGCTTTTTTCTTTTTTCGAGTGAGTATTCGTGAACATAACTCAACTCGTTTTATTCTCTGATAGGTACCTGGGTTTATCCGCCCCATTCATCAGGCAGAAGCGGCAATTTAAAAAATAATAACTTAAACAAAGTAAAATCAACTTTCTCAAAATCATTCAAGCACCCAGTTTTTAGTGTTTGACTAAAAATGTAATTAAATATTAGAAATAAAAATATGTAGTACTTAATGTTGTAAAATTTTTAGAAAAAATAATTTTTAAACATTTTTTATTAAATTTTAAGTTGAAAATAATTTTTTTTTTAACTACAGACTAAAACAATTTAAATTAATAATAAAATAGAAGAATAGAATTTTGGCTTTACAAAAAAACTATAGATTACACTAAACAAAATTGTTGTACAGTTTCATGTTTTTTTAAAATAAAACCTCCTGCCTATACACAATCAAATTTAATAAAAATATTCTTATAAACTTCTATAAACTTTTCGCCTTTCTAATAAAATAGCCTTTTTTGTGGACTTCAAATATTCGTAGTGACATAAAATATTGTCAGAAATTAATATATGTAGATACCTAGATACCATTCTGTTTGGTAAAATATTTTCTAAAAAAAGTTTTATATATTTTTTTTTTTTTGAAAATGTACCGTTTTGCGAGCAATTCGAAAATACGGATGATCAAGCCCAAATTTTAACTCCTTTTTCGTTTATAACTAAGAAGTTCTTTGCTCTATACATTAATATTTTACAGGGATTTGAAGATAATATAAATTGAAAAATAAAGTATTTAATCTTTTTTCATAAAAGGTAGCATAAACGGAGAAAAACAAAAAAAAAATATTTTCAAGATAACGGGACCCCCACAAACCCGAATTTCCCGAAAACTCAGATTTATACTCAAACCCCCCTACAATACTTCATTCAAACTTAGGCCACCTCAAAACTTTTCTCAGATAATTCCGTACTGCCTGTACTATACTATTTTTTGTTCTTCCTTGATTAAAAATAATATTTCAGTTTTCTGGATCAATTTTTCTTCATTCTACTTTGGGTCTGTGTACAGAAAGCTTTGTGTTATTTGAGATAGAGACAATTTTTTTTTTAAATAACGATGGATGCAATTAAAGGTGGTTAAAGGTGTACCTTATAGAGCACTGCAGAAAAACGCAGAGAAGTTGTGCAGGTATACACATATTTAGATTCCCTCCTGAAGATTCGATTATTGGGAAAATTTGGAGGCAAGTTTGTGGGATTAAAATTGAAAAAAAAAAATATGAATCTTTGTGAAAATCATTTCCAAACCGAATTTTTAGGTGTACGGAGACTGAAGAAGGAAGCAATTCCGTCTCTTAGTTTAATATCTTCTGAAAATGAACCTCAAGAAATAGAACTTGAGGTTCTTCTGAAGAAGAAGAAGCACTTTGTTCTAATTGTGAACAAAACATAAAAGTTAAACAATTTGGAAAAACAAGCAACGGTATTGCGAAATAAATTGAAATTTCGGGAAAAAATTCAGAAACGAACGCAATTGAAGCTATATAAGCTGCAGCAAAGGTACGTTTCTGCAAAATCATCTAGGTCCATTAAAGACGGTATATCTGCTCTCAACATTTCCGAAAACGCTAAAACATTTTAAAATTATTAATTTTATTAATTAATTAATTAATTAACTTTATTATTATTTATTTACTATATGATAAAGACGTAAGTTTCTCACTGACTCATTCATTAACTAATCATAGTACAGCTTACTATGTAATATATACAATATATATAAAATTTTTTTTCATATCTCTCATATATGTAAAGCTCCACTAAGAAGTGATTTTTTCAAATTCATAAAACTAATAGGGTAAACTTAGGTTTAAATAGGGTAAAGTCAGATTTGTTGAGATAAAATTATTAATTTTTATACAATTCATAGATTTTTTAATTATAAGGTGTGTCAGGGGGGTTAAAAAAATTATAAAAAATTGTTTTAACACTGACCAACGTTTAAAATGCAAAATGTCAAAAATCCATGTTTCACAAAAAAATTATATTAAATCAAGGGGTTCACTGATTTTTATTATACTCATTATTTTGAATAGGGCATAGAAATGAAAATTAGGCGTGTAATACAAAATTTTTATTTAGATCGTATTTTTGACGCACGCAATTTTTCAAAAACACTAATTTTTTTTACGTTTTTTTCACACTCTTTATTTTTTATCTTTTTAATGCGGGTAGATAGAAATATGAAATTTTGCCATCTTATAGAGATTACGGATTTACATGATTTTGGTGAAAATTGGATTTCTAAAGTCGTTGAGAAAAGTTATTCAAGTATAAATAATGTTAAAAAACTTTTTCTAACGGTTTTTTAATAATATCTTTTTAATTAGTAATCACAGAAGGTTGAAATTTTCACAGGTAATATAATTTGTTGTTTAAATGTGAATTTAATTTTATTTCATTTTTTTATACGCTCAAGTTTAGATAACAGAATTATAAAGGTTGATTTACATGGCAGCTTATTAATCATCAGTGCATGCACGCATGGGTTTCATTTTTCTTTAGTCCGCACGGCAATATGATAACAATGATTTTGATACCTCATTTGTTAATCTACATACTATAAAACCATCATAATTTTAATTTTAATTAAACCACCGACCAGTGGCAGATTACCCGTTATTTTAACAGAATCAGAAAATCCAAATGATATTGATGGATTAAATAATTCATAACTTCTGTTCTAATTGTCCGATCTTCAAGATTAAGATATTAAAATAATCAGTAAATGTTAAGGTATAATAAAATTATTGCGGAGGGGGGAAGCGTTCTATACGAAAAGGGGTGGTAAAGAGGTCATCAATTCAATTTTCTGTATAAAAAATGCAAAAGTTGATGAAAATTTTACGAATTTCAAAAAATTATGTTCTACAATATTGTAGCCCCAACCCTTATCTACAAAAAATCAATAGTGTTATAGGGGTAAATTCAACAAGTGCGGCGGGAGGGGGATTTAAATTAAATTTAACGATAAAAATCATCAGACATGACATCATTAATTAATTAATTACTCCTAAAATTCTTAACGGATTCTCAAGATTAAAGTCTTAAAATACTGTCATTAAAACAAACATTAAATGTATGTAAAAAAAAATATCAAATTTCCATGACAATTATGAAAAAAATGTAAAAACAAATTGAATTAATGTTTTTTTACACCTACTTTGATTGAATAAAAAATTTTAAATAATATGTTATATTCAAAATAGAGAAAAAAAATTTATTACATATTATTTGTTAATAAATGCGCGAAATGCGCTAAGCAGATTCAAATAGGGATATTTTTAGGGAAATTCGTTCTCAATATACCTATGTACATACAAACGGTGGAAGTGTTTTTTATTTGTCATGAACAACAAATAACAACAAGAATGCCATTCAAGGTCAACTGAAAGCATTCGGTAGTATAGGTAGGTAGGTAGATACTTCAAGGGTTGCTTTTGCATTTTTTGTGGTTTCTCTCAATTAAGGAAGGTGACGTGTGACGATAAATGATATTTGTGTGTTTTTATTTTTGTAATTATTATCTTCAGTTTGATATTTTCTAATTGCTTTCAGATTTGTGGATCTAAATCCCATATAGGTAGGCACAGGTTCATACCTATCTAAGGTTACCTATTTAAACGTTTCTTTCACGGTTGCTCAAAGGTTTATTAAATTATTGTTAAAATTTTAAGTTTTTAATTATCGTCAGAATAGGCACCAATTTCTTAGTTTTAAGTGTTAAATATTATTCAATCATGTGTTAATGTTGAATGGTAAAATATTTTGCTTGAACGGAGATTTAAACAGGTTCTTTTGCCTAAGATAAGACAAAAGGCTAGGGCATGTAAGCAGGTTGGATCAAGGAAAGAAAAAAATCGTATGCGCGGAGGGGTCTAATTCAACCTGCTAAGCCGAGAGGGTAATTTTCAAAAAAAATCCACTTGAAATAAAAAAAAATCTTGACACAGTGTCATGCTATACTACCTTTTTTAAAGCCAATGAATTCCTTAATTCTGTTTTTAAATCAAGTTATTCTAATGAAAACATAGTTTAAAAAAAAAATAATTTTCAAGCTCAAAATTAGATTAAATAATTTTTTAGTTTTAATTTTGATTGTGAAAAGCCCTAATACACTTAGGTATATAGTCTCAAAAGAAAGTGACTAAAAAAATCAAATTTATAACAATTTTTTTAATATAAAGATAAATAGATACTGTTTTTTACGTTCCAGCGCCGGGCCAGGGTCCCTCGCTGCCGGTGGGCAAACTTTGGGCACCCAGTGATTGAAGTCGCACACGAATCGTGTTAGGTAATTCATGTCCACTTTTAATTGCCGTCCTTCTTAAAAATGGTTAACATACATTTGTTATTAATAATCATGAATAATATTTTTAAGGTACAAGTATATTACGTATATTGATCATGAAAATGTGAAAACGAAGGCAATATTTGATATAATTGAGCAAAACCGTTAGTTATGAAGTTTGAAATTAATTTAAAAATAAATTTGCAAGCAAACAATGCAACCGTAGATCCAAATAGGATACTGAGAACATACAAATATAATGAGACACATTTGAAAAACAATCATTTTCCTGTTTTTTGTAAAGCTTTCTTTAATCGATAAATCTAAATCTAGCCTTTAAGTCGGATATAGTTACTTATTATTACTTTATTTATTTTATTTATATTGAAGTTAATTGCTTAAAATTATTATTTAATTTCAAAACCAAAAAAAATATTGATTTTTAAACTTTTGCTGGCCCACATCTTTGTGTATTTTTCAAATATGTACCTACATATTTAATAATAATAATACTTTTTTTCAATTGAAAAACGCAATAATTGTATGTATCTATGCTGAAGACTTTAAAGACCGGAAGATGGCCGGAAATCAAAGTCAACGTTGTCGATTTAAAAACTGAATAGTGAAAACCACAACCATTGAATATGCTTGAGGAAATTATGAGGGAAATTTTCGTTCGAATGAAAGGGAGGCAACAACAAAAACAACCACTTTGGTTTTGCAGTTGAATTGTTGTCTGCCATGCCAGACAAGGTCAAACTACGTTTGTTGAACGAAATGTAATTTCAAGGGTTATTTTTTTTTACTTTGCGTTCATTCAAAGATGTTGTTGTTGCTTTCATGCAATTTGGGGTGATGACGATTATGTTTTAATTTGTTGTGTTTTTTGGTCTTTATGAGTTTGGTATGAACTTTTCTTAATCCTAATTTTAAAGTTTTGTACCTACCTACCTATCTATGAGATTTTAAAGATTCAAGATGTGTAATTCTAATTGTGTAGATAGGCAGGTACCTATATGTAGATAGGTATACATATGTTGGTTGGTATAGGTACCTTACCCATTGAAAAATAAGTTTAATAAATATTTTTTGTAAGCTCATCATTTTTGGAAGATCAAAGAAGAGAAACTTTTATGCCTGATTTTTTTCTAAGGAAACACAATTTAGTTTTTAAAAACCGATAGGTAGATACCTCCCTATATTTTTTATTTTATTGTTTTTTCTACAATTTTGTTTCTATATTGACATAGGGTGATTCACCTAAGGTGTGACAAAAAGCTATAAGAGCGTGTAGGTTGAGTTGAGACAAGAAAAATATCGTATGGGTGGCGGGGGTCTATTACCTCCCGTTTAGGTGGGAGTGGGAATTTTCTAAAAAATCAAGTTAAAATAGAACAAAATCATTAAAAAACAATGGTAACAACAACAGTATGTGTGTTTTATTCATTGCTGCATAGCCAGCGCAGCAAAATTTCGCTTGGCAAACAAAAACAATCTGATTGCTGGCGAAAAAAAAGTCAGTAAAAAAGAAGATGGCTGTGCTGACGATAGAGCTTTCAATTATTCAAATGAACGTATAGAGTGAGTGATCTTTTTATTCAGACTTGTGCTGCGCTGGCTATCCAGCAATGAAAAAAATACACCTAATGCCATGCTATACACTTTTATAAAGCCAAAGATTTCTTCTTTCATTTTCTTTTTAAATTAAGTTGTTTGAGTGAACAGTTTTTTAAAAATTAATTTTTAAACTTAAATTTTTGAAAAAAAAAATTAAAAAATTGTGTTCAATGTCACTTTGCTCAAAATTTTATGTTATTAAGTAGTAGTTTTGTATTTTATATTCAATGCTCCAATCAGTTTTTAGTCAAACATTTAAAACCATATGTCAAAATGTTT
The DNA here is from genome assembly GCA_929447395.1 of Epistrophe grossulariae. NCBI lineage: Eukaryota > Metazoa > Arthropoda > Insecta > Diptera > Syrphidae > Epistrophe > Epistrophe grossulariae. Next base: position 100,010,165 of record OV839566.1, read on the forward strand.
TCTAGTTTTTGAGAAAATTGAAAATAACAAAAGTAAGTTTTCTTTAATTCGACATCCATCCGTTATTTTGTTGCTTCAAGAATCCTATTATTTTCTACTAATTAAGCAGTATAGTAGATTTCGTTATTTTCAATTTTCTTAAAAATAAAAAGACATTCAGGGTCTGTTTCACAATGTCTGAGTAAATTTCTAATTAGTTATCCGACATTTAATTGATCCTAAAATTAAATCCTCCCATTAAAAAACTTTGCGTTTCACAATGATCAATTAGCTATTCGTTCGTTATTCCAGTTTTCCATACAAATAGAATATGACTCATATGTCAAACAGTGAAGAAAAAATATTTATAATCATCAAATAGTTAGTTTTTCATGGTGGGTCATCTTATTGTATATGTTAAAAGTGTCGAGGATTGTTTCAAAGAGATGTGAATAATAAGATGGTAATTGTGTGTTGAATTGAAGTGTGGGTGTCAGTGAAGAAAATTTTGAATTTTTAATTTTTAGTTTAATTTTCTAATCGACACTTCATCTTGCCAGTAAAATACTTAGAACTTTAACTGCCAATTAGACGTATTCAGACATTTTGAGACGTAAATGAGGTTGTTAACTGTCGAATAAGTTCCATGTAGCTTAATTGGCACCTTAATCAGACATTGTGAAACAGACCCTTAGGCATCCGGTTTTTAGTATTTGACTAGAAATTAATAGGAGATTCGAATATCTCTATCTCGAACAAATCTTGGTATCCCGTGAAAATTCGACTTAGGGAGAGTCGACTGTACATATATATTTTCGCAAAAAAAATCAAATTTGTTCAGGAGAAAAAATTGGGGTTTCACTTGAATGAATTTTCTAAAAGATACTGTCAAGAGTTTTTCGAAGAGCATATAGCAAATTTTGGGAGTGGATGCAGGGCCTCCACACAATTCTGGGGCAGAATACGCAGGAGCAAAAAAATGTAATCTGATCCTACGCAAACGAATACATATGTAGGTACTGCCATTTGCATTTGAACCACAAAATGGCGCATATTCATAGTCGTTTTTAGACCCCAGTTTATCTTAGCCTGGAGTTTATCCAATGTAAATTAGATAGGATAAACCCAGTATTTTTTTAGAAACAACTTAAACAGTGACTATAAATATGACCCAATGTGTTTAAATAATACCAAAATAACATCTATAACAACTGTGGATTGAAATTTTGCAAGTTATTTGTGATTTCTTTTAAAACACACTCACTTTTATTTTGATTGTATGGGAACGGACAAGCCTCTCTATTTGTGCATGAACGGAAAGCTCCCTGACTTAAATTTTTTTTTGTCAAAATGATCCGCACATATATAAATTTTTTCGTCGCAAATAAGTTTTTCTGAGAAACTCTTCCCAGAATTTGGTAACCATATTTCAGGACGATAATCGTTAGGTAAAACAAATCTGGGAACGCCAGTTTTTTTTATTTTTACATTGTTCTCAGTATCCTATTTGGATCTACGGTTCAACACCAACGGTTTTGCTCAATAATATTGCCTTCGTTTCCACATTTTCATGTTCAATACATGTAATATACTCGTACCTATTCGTTAAAAATATTATTCATGATCATTAATAACAAAATATGTATGTTAACCATTTTTAAGAAGAACCGCAATTAAAAATGGACATGAATTAACACGATTCGTGCGCTACTTCAATCTCTGGGTGCCCAAAGTTTGCCCACCGGCAGACTATATACCTAATTGTATTTAGGGCTTTTCACAATAGTATAGCATAACACTGTGTCATGATTTTTTTTTTATTTCAAGTGGATTTTTTTTGGAAAAATACCCTCTCGGCTTAGCAGGTTGAATTAGACCTCTCCGCCCATACAATTTTTGTCTTGCCTTGATCCAACCTGCTTACTAGCCCTAGCCTTTTGTCGTATCTTAGGCAAAACAACCTGTTTAAATCTCCGTTCAAGCAAAATATTTTACCCTTCAACATTAACACATGATTCAATAATATTTAACACTTAAAACTAAGAAATAAGCTATTCTGACGATAATTCAAAACTTAAAATTTTAACAATCATTTAATAAACATTTGAGCAACCGTGAAAGAAACGTTTAAATAGGTAACCTGTGCCTACCTATATGGGATTTAGATCTACAAATCTGAAAGCAAAATAGAAAATATCAAACTGAAGATAATAATTACAATAATTACAAATAAAAACACACAAACATCATTTATCGTCACACGTCACCTTCCTTAATTGAGAGAAACCACAAATAATGCAAAAGCAACTCTTGAAGTATCTACCTACCTACCTATACTACCGAACGCTTTCAGTTGACCTTCAATGGCATTCTTGTTGTTGTTTGTTGTTCATGACAAATAAAAAACACTTCCACCGTATGTATGTACATACATAGGTATATTGTGAATGAATTTCCCTAAAAATATCGCTATTTGAATCTGCTTAGCGCATTTCGCAACCAAACAACAATTTAATATTTTATTATGTTGCCGATAATGACCACGAAAACGACGTTGGCGTTTCTAGTTTCTCAGTGTCCACTTCTATTTGTAATTATTCAATAGTAGAATGTCATGCACGTGTACTTGACCTTTTTAATGAAACTTACTATGATGTGGGTAGAGTATATTATTTGGTTGGCTTATATCTTCTGTTCTATTAATTGGATCTGTAAGATTAAGGTCTTAAAATAAAGGTTAAATGTAAGGCTAACTTCACTTTGAAGTTAATTTATAAAAAATTCAAATTGAATTTAAAAAAAATCGCTTTCGTTAATATGGACACGGGCTGGGCATTGGGCAACAAATTTGATACTCAGATTTATAGAACAGAGTTGATTTGGTCAAGTGATTGACTTGGCAAGTTGGTTAGATTTTTAATAATGGTCAGATTTTCAAGGTGAAGTTTTTTTAAATTTTGATTAAGTATTCGGCTAAACAGTGTTCAAAAAGTTAAAAAAAAAAACAAAACAAAACAAGTTATCAAAACAATTCGTACGGTTCAACCAAAGGTACTGTTAACTTGGGCGCCTGCCTGGCGACTGAACATACCCTAAGCGGAGCAACGGAGTTGCGTGAGCGGGACAGGGGACCCGCAATCGATTTTTATCGACAAACTAAGTGAGTGCCTGGAATAAAAGGTAGACTAGATTTATAACTTGACGAGTAACAATGGTCAGATTTTCAAGATTAATTTCCCAAAATCAAGGTGAATTATCATGCTAGAGGTAGTAGTAGGCAAATCGGATATAGTTTTATAACTTGAGTTCTAATGGTCATATATTTATGGTTAAAGTCTTAAAATAAAGGTAAATTATTTGTATATATGTACTATTAATTTAAAATGTATGTATGTATGTACATATAATAACATACATACATAATAACATACGTACATACATAGGTAGTTATGTATATATACCTATATACTAAATATAAGTTAGTGAATTGAAAGACAGAGAGGTATTGAGAGAGATAGAGAGGTGCAGTGAGATCTAGAGAGAGACAAAGAGATACAGGGAGCGACAGAGACATACAGGGAGCGACAGAGAGATATAGAGAGATACGGAAAGACAGAGAGGTACAGAGAGAGACAGCAAAATATACAGAGAGACAGAGAAATGCAGGGAGATACAGAGAGAGACAGAAAGATACAGAGAGGGACAGAAAGATATAGATAGAGAGACAGAGAAATACAGGGACATACATATTTTTGTAAGATGAGAACATCTCGATAGACGTGCTTTTATTTTTGCTCCAGCTATTTTGTTTTAAACTCCCATTTTAAATCTGTCCAAAGGCTTCAAACACGATCTGTGGGATCTTTTATATAAACATTTTATTTTGATCATAAAGTTTTCCTCAGTGCATCAAGTAAAATATATTAAATTGTGTTTTTAATTTGCCTTGACATTGCCTTAAATCTTATTTTTCCAATTTATTTCCGTTTGGTCAAAACTCTGAAAGTTACACTAACATTCACATAATCACTCTCACAATACACCTACTTTCAAAGTATGGCAACCACTACTGTGAAAAAAGTTGGCAGAAATACAACCAGATCTGGTAAACTGGATACCCTTCTCACACCTACTGGATCCCATGCATCAAAAGCACAAAACACCGTATTTGAAAGCTCTAGCGACGGATGGAAACAAATCGACGATCGTCTAAAAAGTCAAAGTGAGTCTATTTCAGCAATTATCAATAAGAAAATCACTGAATTTGAAGAGCGTATAATGAAAAAAATTGATCGAATAGAAAATCACATAACTAAAATGCAAACCAGCATTAATTCAATATGCGAAAGGGTTAATACTCTCGAGGTATCATACCCCGCTATTATTGCTGACATTAAAATACCTCAATCCGATTTCATTTTAGTTAAAAGAACACTTTCCGACACTAAAACAACAACATCAAGTAACGTAGTTGAGCTGTCAAATACATCATCCGCAATTTCTGATCTACAACGAATGATTGAAGCACAAGAAAACAAATTTGTTGCTGCCGATGCAATTCTTTACGGAGTTCCATATCATCCCGAAGAAGAACTTTCTACATTATTCCATGTGCTATGTCATACAATTAATTTAAAAATACCTGCTCTTAATAAAATTTATCGTGCACGGCCAACAAACAACCGCCTGGATTCTGCAATTTTGTTAAAATTTAATTCGCCATTTGATAGGAATATTACTCTTAAACATGTCAAAATGTTTCAGACACAAAACAATCGTCAGCTTAAACTTAGCGATCTTGGTTTTTCATCAGAAAGCCATTCATTTATTTATATACGCGAAAGTTTGACAAAACAAAACCAGAATATTCTACGAAACGCTCTTGCACTCAAGAAAAATAAAAAACTATATTCAGTTTTCACCGCTCGAGGTTTTGTTTACATTAATCAGCATCAAGATGACAACGAAGCCCGGATTGTTGACAACATACACACTTTAAATGAAATAGCCGGATCATTAGTTGTGTCAAAACATCGAACTGAAAATTAAACTAATCCAGCGAGCATTGCCATATCAAAACATTTATTTATCGCTACATATAATCTTTTTATTATTGCTTTTTATTTATTTTATTTTTATTCTGAAATATTTAATTTTGTTTTCCTTTTTTTTTCTATTTTAATATTTTTTTTTTTTTTTAATTTGTTTTTTCTACTTTCATTAAATAACTTTTTGATTCATTATGATGAATTTACACTTTTATATTTTTCCTTTTGGTGTGCCTACTTATTTGAAATTTTCCCTTTCGCCGATTCTCTCGTTGTCGATCTTTTCTTTAATTTATTTATTTAAAAACTATCGGTTCGGAATCGGTTGATTTCAGCGGAGTAGTTTCGAGTACGGGTGGACAGGACATGCTGCGCTCTTTAGTTCGAATTTTAGCAAGATATAGATCGGGTCTTAAAATCTGTCATTTAAATGCACAAAGCCTGAGACGTAAAATAGATGAATTTCGAGATGCGTTTGTAGGTTCTGAGGTTGATGTGATTTGTGTATGTGAGACGTGGTTTTGTAAAGATCTTAATGACACTATTTTTTCTCTCGCTGGCTATAAACTTTTCCGTGCTGATCGATCTAGATGCAGCGGTGGTGGGGTCGCAATTTATGTAAAGGAAAGTATTCCCTGTGTGGTTAAATGTAGGTCTCCAAATGATTGCCAGCTTGACTATTTGTTTATAGAAATTGTTGGTCAAGAAGAGAAACTTCTCTTAGGAGTAGTTTATAGACCTCATAGGTCAATTAATACGGATCCTATTATCTCCTTATTGGAAGAAATCACTGTCTCTTTTTCAAAAGTTGTTTTGTGTGGTGATATGAATAGCGATTTACTTTTAGAAAACTATTTATTAGAAAGCATGCTAACTTTGAATTTGCTCCCGGTCAATACATCATGTCCCACACACTTCAGCGCCCAAAGAAGCACACTACTTGATGTATATTTTGTGAGTGAATCTAATAAGGTAATCTTGTACGATCAGCTTTCCGCTCCTGCTTTCTCTAAGCATGACCTTATCTACCTCACGTTTGATTTTAATATTATTTGTGTATCCTCCACTTTTACTTTCAGAGACCAGTCAAAGTAACCCACTTTCTGAGCATAGAATGGGAAAAGATTTACTTTATGAGTTCATGTGACGACCAAATGGATTTTCTGCATACTAATATTAAATATCTTTTTGATGACCATGTTCCTCTAAGATCTAAAACTATCAAACCTGGACAGCGACCTTGGTTCACTAACGAAATCCGTTTGCTTATGAATAAACGTGACTCCGCTTACGAACGCTGGAAGCGCTATAGACTTAATGAATACCGTAGGGAGTACTGCAATCTTAGAAACAGGACTAGTGCTCTAATTCGTTCCACTAAAGCTGTTATTTTTGCTAAAAGGTTAGACCCATCTTTGAGTGGAAACAAGCTATGGAAAAATTTACGCAATCTAGGCTTAGGTAAACAGAAGAGTCAACCTATCCATAACATTGACGCAAATGCCCTTAACGAAGAATTTTTGGCCCTTCCATCTACCTTGACTGAGCCAAGACCTAACTCTCTAGTAGATTCCTCTTTATATGATATTTATGAATCCGGTGCCCGTTTTGGATTTTCAGGGATTGACCAAGTTCATGTAGTTGAAAGCATACTTTCCATTAAGTCGAATGCCGTTGGAGTAGATGGTGTCGACCCAAAATTTTTAAAAATAATCTTGCCACTTATACTGCCTTATTTAACATTTACCTTCAACACTATTTTAACAACAAGCGTGTTTCCTAAAATTTGGAAAAGAGCTAAAATCATACCAGTACCTAAGAACTCTGGAGGTAAAGATTTTCGACCTATTTCCTTACTTCCTTTTCTTTCCAAGGCTTTCGAAAAAATTATGCGGATGCAAATTAACTCATTTCTAAATTCTTCTCACGTGATCACCCCTATGCAATCGGGGTTTCGAGAAAAACATAGCTGCATTATTGCTCTCCTGACGGTTGTTGATGAGGTAAGACAAAATATTGATAAAGATCAAATAACATTTCTCTTACTGCTTGATTTCTCAAGAGCATTTGATACCGTTGATCACTCTATTCTTTGCGATAAACTCTTAAATAAATTTAATTTCTCGTACACTGCAACTAAACTTTTGTATTCATATCTAACTGGCCGGGAACAAGCTGTTTTTATTAGTAGTAACTTATCAAATTTTATTGCTGTCCCTTCCGGAGTACCGCAGGGTTCTATCCTTGGACCCCTCCTGTTTTCCCTTTATATTAATGAACTACCATCTGTCATTTCAAATTCATCAATTGAGCTTTATGCTGATGATGCTCAACTACACATAAGTTGTCCCCTTGGTTTCATTGAAGATTGTGTCTGCCGCCTCAACTCCGATCTTGAGAATATCGCTAACTGGTCAAAAAACAATCTTCTTTTACTAAATTCGAATAAGTCCAAGTGTATTGTCATTTCAAAAAAACCTGTGTCCACTTCCTACTTTCCCATAGTTGTTCTTAATAATGCTCCTATCTAATATGTCAATACTGCAAAGAATCTGGGAATGACGTTCAATAAAACCCTGACTTGGAGCGACCATATCAGTTTATCGGTAGGAAAAGTTTAAATAGTTCTTCGCTCCTTATGGGCTTCTCAGGACTTCACTCCAATAAAGATATAGACAGATAGAGACAAAGAGATACAGAGAGAGACAGAGAGATACAAAGAGATAAAGAGAGGTAAAGAGAGAGACAGAAAGATAGAGAGAGAGGCAGAGATATACAGGGAGATACAGAGAGAGACAGAAAGATACAGAGAGGGACAGAAAGATATAAAGAGAGACAGAGAAACACAGGGAGATACAGAGAGAGACAGAAAGATACAGAGAGGGACAAAGAGATACAGACAGATAGAGACAAAGAGATACAGAGAGAAATTTTGGTTGGTTTGATTTATAACTTATTATTATTATGTTCTAAATAGTCAGATTTGTATGGTTAATTAAAGTTCTTAAAATAAAGGTAGAGTGAGATAAAGGTAGAGTGAGGTAAAAGTAGAGTGAGATAAAGGTAGAGTGAGATAAAGGTAGAGTAAGATAAAGTTAGAGTGAGATAAAGGTAGAGTGAGATAAAGGTAGAGTGAGAAAAAGGTAAAGTGAGATAAAGGTAGATTCGAGATAAAGGTAGATTAGATATAAAGGTAGATTCGAGATAAAGGTAGATTCGAGATAAAGGTAGATTCGAGATAAAGGTAGATTCGAGATAAAGGTAGATTGAGACATTGTCTTGCACATACATCGTGTGACAGTTAAAGGTAGATTCGAGATAAAGGAAGATTGGAGATAAAGGTAGATTGAAACATCGTGTGACAGTTAGCGTAGCCAACTGTTCGGGTAAATATACTAGTTAAATTAAATTACAGTCAAACTTCGTTAACTCGAACTACTATTATCCACAATAAAAGTTCGACTTATCAAGACTTCGAGTTATCCAAATTGATTATCAAAATTAAAACAATTAAACAATTCAATATTTGAAATACATATGCATAACGCACAACACTTTTTGTGCTTTTTAAGTCTTATACGTTTTATATTAATGTACATAAGTTGTTACACCATACTCAAAATTATTGCATGTATTTAGTTATTAGGGTCTGAGAGTAGTTTTTTTTATTGTTTTTTTTTCAAGAAAAAGGATTCTAATTTATTTAAAGCTCTATAAATTTCATCTGTTGTATCGTCACACGTTTGCAAATATAAATTCAAATTGTCAAATGTGCTACAACATGCTTAGAAAGCTGTTGAATGAATTCCTCTACCAAAGTCTCGTCTTCACTTTCTTTGTTGGAAATTGTCCATAGAATCTTTTCCAAAAAAAACCAAGCAATAACTATGTACATACATAAATTAAAATTAATGCAAAAATATTGAAATGTTCACCGCATTAAATAAAAATTTTCTGTAGGTACTTACAACTTCTAAATTTCTTAAACCTCCTAATATTACTATGTGTGTATGTAGGTATCTCGTTTTCAAATGAAAATTCCCTTCAAAAATTCGACTTTCAAAAATGCATTTTTTCTCACTAAATGGGAATTCCCCTAAAATGTTCGACTTAGTTGATGCATATGCCATATTTTTTGTTCGAGTTATAAAGAAAATCGAGTTATAAAAGTTCGAGTTATGAGGGAAAAAATGTATGAGATTTGAACTCTAAACGCTGCTGCCACATAATTTTGTTCGAGTTATAAAAAAATCGAGTTATCGAAGTTCGAGTTATCGAAGTTTGATTTGACTGTATTCGAAAGATGAAAGTTTATCACTGACTGACTCACTCACTCATTCATTAACTCATCATTGTACAGCTTACTGTGTAATCTATACAATATATATAAAAAATTTTTCACATTACTTCGTATTTGAAAGTGCACTAAGAAGGGATTTTTTGAAATTCGAAAAACTAATAGGGTAAACTTAGGTTTAAATAGGGTAAAGTCGGATTTCTATTTTCTAAATGGGTTAAGATAAAATTATTAATTTATGTAGAATTCATAGATTTTTTAATTCTTAGGTGTGTCATGAGGGTTAAAAAAATTACAAAAAATTATCTTCATACTTACCAACGTTTAAAACGCAAAATGTCAAAAATCGATGTTTCACAAATAAATTCAATTAAATCAGGGGGTTCATTGATTTTTATTATACTCACTATTTTGAATAGGGCATAGAAATAAAAATTAGGCGTGTAATACAAAATTTTTATTTAAGTCGTATTTTTGACGCACGCAATTTTTCAAAAATACTAATTTTTTTTTACGTTTTTTTCATACTTTTTATTTTTTATCTTTTTAATGCGGGTAGATAGAAATATGAAATTTTACAATCTTATAGAGATTATGGGTTTACATGATTTTGGTGAAAATTGGATTTCTAACGTACCGTTCAGAAAAGTTATTCAAGTATACAAAATTTTAAAAAATTAAAAAAAAACACTTTTTTACGGTTTTCTGACAATACCGTTTTAATTAATTGTCATAGAAGGTTGAAATTTTCACACCTAATAGAATCTATTGATTAAAATTTTATTTTAATTTTATTTCATTTTTTTTTTACCACTAACGGGATTATTAAAGTAGTTTTACACATAAGCTTATTACTCATCAGTGCATGCACGCATGAGTTTCATTTTTCTTTAGTCCGCATGGCAATATGATAACAATTAATTTGATACCTCATTTGTTAATCTACATACTATAAAACCATCACAATTTTAATTTTAATTTAATCAAAGAATCCATTAAATTTAATCGAAACTACCCCATTTGTTCATTGCTAACCACCACCGACCAGTGGCAGATTACCCGTTATTTTAACAAAATCAGAAAATTCAAATGATATTGATGGATTAAATAATTCATAACTTCTGTTCTAACGGGTGATTTTTTAGCTCGTTTGGTTTTGGCAACACTGGTTTTGACAGCTGACGTGTGTTTAGTACCTTGTGTCACTGTCAAACAGCTTCAGTTTGGTTTGCAATTTAACCATGGATCGTCTTACAAATGAACAACGCTTGCAAATTATTGAATTTTACTATCAAAATTCGTGCTCGGTTCGAAATGTTCATCGCGCGCTGCTTCCATTTTATGGTCGGCATTCTCGACCTTCTGAGCAGTCTATTCGGAAGATTGTGACCAAATTTCGCACCAAATTTACTTTGTTGGACATTAAACCACCAACACGTTTACGTACTGTGCGTAGTGAAGAAAATATTGCGGCCGTATCAGCTAGTGTGACAGAAGACCGCGAAAAGTCGATTCGGCGCCGTTCCCAGCAGTTAGGCCTTTGTTACAGCACTACGTGGAAAATTTTGCGGAAGGATTTGGGCGTAAAGCCTTTTAAGATACAGCTGGTGCAAGAACTAAAGCCAGCCGACCTACCACAACGCCGAATTTTTGGTGAATGGGCTCTTGGAAAGCTGGCCGAGGATCCGCTTTTTTATCGAAAAATTGTGTTCAGCGATGAGGCTCATTTTTGGTTGAATGGGTACGTAAATAAGCACAATTGCCGCATTTGGATTTTGGAGTGAAGATCAGCCAGAAGCATTGCAACAGCTACCAATGCATCCCGAAAAAGCCACTGTTTGGTGCGGTTTATGGGCCGGCGGCATTATTGGGCCATATTTCTTCAAAGATGATGCGAATCGCAGCGTTACTGTCAATGGTGAACGCTACCGAGCGATGATAACAAACTTTTTTTTGCCCGAAATGGAAGTTCTTGACTTGCATGATATGTGGTTTCAACAAGACGGTGCCACATGCCACACAGCACGCGAAACAATGGCGCAATTGCGAGGCGAGTTTGGTGAACAGTTAATTTCACGTTTCGGGCCGGTCAATTGGCCGCCTAGATCGTGCGATTTGACACCATTAGACTATTTTTTGTGGGAGTATGTCAAGGCTAATGTCTATAGGGACAAGCCCGCTTCGATTGACGCACTGGAAGCCAACATCCATGCATTCATTCGTGAGATACCGGCCGATATGTGTGAAAGAGTATGCCAAAATTGGACTCAGCGGATGGGCTACCTGAGACGCAGCCGCGGTCAACATTTGCATGAAATTATCTTTAAACATTAAATTGCAAGGTTCAAACTATCGATTCAAATAAATATTTCATTCATTTTTTCGAATTTTTTGTGTTTTTTTTTTAAAAAAAGTTCTAAACCTCTTAAAAAATCACCCGTTAATTGTCCGATCTTCAAGATTTAAATATTTAAATTATCAGTAAATGCTAAGCTTTAATTTTGTGTAAAAATTAAATTATTGCGGAGGGGGAAGCATTATATACGAAAAGGGGTGGTAAAGAGGTCATCAATTCAATTTTCTGTATTAAAAATGCAAAAGTTGATGAAAATTTTACGAATTTCAAAAAATTATGTTCTACAATATTGTAGCCCCAACCCTTATCTATAAAAAAGTTAGTGGTGTTATAAGGCTAAATTCAACAAGTGCGGCGGGAGGGGGATTTAAATGATTTTTTAACATAAAAATCGATTTTAATCAAAAAAATCATCCCACATGACATTATTAATTAATTAATAACTCCTAAAATTCTTAACGGAATTTCAAAATTAAAATCTTAAAATACTGTCATTAAAACAAACATTAAATGTATGTAAACAAAAATCTCAAATTTTCATGACAATTATGAAAAAAATGTAAAAACAAATGGAATTAATGTTTTTTTACACCCACTTTGATTGATTAAAAAATTTTAAATAATATGTTATATTCAAAATAGAGAAAAAAAATTTATTACATATTATTTATTAATATATTTTCTAAATATTTGTTAAACATCTTAAAGTTCTAAGTCCAACAGGAATTAAGATATTAAATAAATTTTGAAATTAATTTATTTATAACATGCTTTTTGCGGCATAGTGTTTGCTTCATTAAAATGCTTATTTCTTTTTACTAGAATAACGGATTTTAATCAAATGACTTTCATTCGCTTGCAAACAAGTAAGCGCTTATTTTGATATATAAAACATATATATCTATCATCTATTTCATACATTAAAATGTTCTAAAAAAAAAAAAATCATAAAAAAATCTTAAATAATTTACTTGAAAAATAAATGAAAAAACTTCGAAAATGTCATATAACTTTAGTAATTCTATCTTGATATTTAAAAATGTCTACTACATGATAGATAATAGTATAATAATTTAAATTCAATTAAAAAAATTACCAATAAAATTACCTGAAACGGCTAAACAATTACAGTGGAAAAATAAATATTATATATTTTAAGCATCGTGAAAAATTTGTAATATCTGTTATACATATACATATGTTTATATTATTTTAAATGCACGTTGGTGGTAGGTATTTCTCATTCGTAATAATAATCCTAATAAAGGTACCCTCATTGTTGGTTTGGTTGGCTGATAATAATAAATAATTCATAACTTCTGTTCTAATTGTCCGATCTTCAAGATTAAGATATTTAAATAATCAGTTAATGTTTAGCTTTAATTTTGTATAAAAATTATTGTGGAGGGGGGAAGCGTTCTATACGAAAAGGGGTGGTAAAGAGGTCATCAATTCAATTTTCTGTATTAAAAATCGAAAAGTTGATGAAAATTTTAAGAATTTCAAAAAATTATGTTCTATTGTAGCCCCAACTTTTATCTATAAAAAAGTCAGTAGTGTTATAGGGGTTAATTTAACAAGTGCGGCGGGAGGGGGATTTAAATCATTTTTTACCATAAAAATCGATTTTAATCAAAAAAATAATCCCACATGACATCATTAATTAATTAATAACTCCTAAAATACTTAACGGAATTTCAAAATTAAGATCTTAAAATACTGTCATTAAGGCGTGTGTAAATGTGTGTAAAAAAAATCTCAAATTTCCATGAAGCTTATGAAAAAAATGTAAAAACAAATTGAATTAATGTTTTTTTACACCCACTTTGATTGATTAAAAAATTTTAAATAATATATTATATTCAAAATAGAGAAAAAAAAATATTACATATTATTTATTATTTATTAATATAGTGTCTAAATATTTGTTCAACATCTTAAAGTTCTAAGTCCAACAAGAAAATTGATATTAAATATATTTTGAAATTAATTTATTTATAAGATGCTTTTGGCGACATAGTGCTTGCTTCATTAAAATGCTCATTTCTTTTTACTAGAATAACGGATTTTTATCAAATGACTTTTATTCGCTTGCAAACAAGTAAGCGCTTATTTTGATATATAAAAAAAATATATCTATCATCTATTTCATACATTAAAACGTTCTAAAAGAAAAATTTTCTTTAAAAATAAATGAAAGAGCTTCAAAAATGTCATACCTATAACTTCAGTAATTCATAAAATAGGAAAGGAAATTATTATTAATGCGAAAACTTTTTAATTTTAATAATCAACAAAATCTGTTATTTCTTTGGTAATTATTGCAAAATCATCATAAATGAGATTGTAAATTAGGTATTTTCATTTTGTGTATCTAAAATTAAATAGAATAAAAAATAAAAAAAATACATACGGTCCTCCATCCAAGTACTAATAGCAAATATTGATGCTTGATATGATGATCGAATATGAACGTGGTAACGTACAATTTATCAATATCTACATATTTATCCACCATAACTTTGTTAATTTATTATTATTATATATTTATATGCATAAAATAATAGCTATACCTAATAATTATTTTTTTTTATCTCTAAACATGAAGGATAAAGGTGACGTTACACATGGAACAGAGATTATTTTTAAAATATAATTTACGATTGAAGTTTCGCGCACACCAATGCGAATTTTTCGTAGCGATGACAAAAACAATAATAACAACACGTTGTTGTCAATAAAAACAACACGTTGTTATTAGGTATTCTTACTTATTTTCATCCTCCGACAGATTCACCTTAGTGTGGGGGATCTTTAGTAAACACGTGTTATTTTTATTGACAATCATATGTTGTTATAATTGTTTTCATTATTTAAGAATGGCATATATATTTATTATAATGTTCCTACAATCTACATACATACATAGGTGTATAACACAGTAGGTATATAAGGTACATCTATTATTTATTACCTAATCTTAAATATTGATCGTAAACCAATTTTACGAGAAAAATTAAATTACGAATAAAAAAGTGTGAACGGTACCTAAATATATACAGCCTTATTTATTAGAATTCGCTAAACACCTCTAAACGGCTGAATAGTTATGTAATGCATAAGCATTTATGTAGCCACTATTCAACGCAACATAAATTATTATTTATAAAAGATTTCCCTACCCTGTATAGTTATAATACGCTTGTGTCAAATAAAGTACCAAAAAGAGGAAATCTATTACTTTTTACTTCCAAAACTGACAAACCAATCTCAGCTGTTCATAAAAAAAAAAACAATTCTGTTGCGCAGCCGATTGGATTCTTTTATTTTCTTCTAATATTATTATTCAGATTATTGTTATTTGTGTGGTTTTTGTGTTGTTTGTCAATAAAGTAATACATATATTTAAAAAAAAAATCATTTTTATTGATTCATTAAAAGATTTGTGTTTTCTTCACTCTACACGGTGGTGTTTTTATTGAAAAGAAAATATATCTATTAGGGTGGCTCTTTTGTTCGCAATGTCTAAAATCAATCTAAGTCCTTTCCTGAAAGTGATCAAAAATCTCCAAATTTGGTACATTTTAAGTAAATTTGGCACACATTTGAAGTTCTATTAAGAGTGCAAAAATTTAATTCCTCGAAGAGGTAGTATCCAATAAAAAAACATTTCTTTTTTTTACTTTTAAGGTGCAAAAAGGATGGGATTCAATCCGTATAATTATTTTTCGGTGTTACTAAGCTAGCCGCGTTAAGACAAAAATGCACAACGTGTTTGTATGTACATTGTACAGGTACATAATAAACATTTTTAGGGGAGGACAAAAAAGAAATTCAAACATTGCCAAAATAAGCGCTACCCTAATATCTATGTATTATATTGTTGTGTGTGAGTCAAAGTGACACTTCGATAAGGAAATATCCTTATACAGACACTATTCAACCCTCAAACGCGTTTAGCTTATAATGCCACTATTCAACGTTGCAAAGTTTTATAAATACGATTTTCGTGTTTAGAGGCATTATAAGAAGTGTATAGGTTTATGCACTCGCTATAATGCGTTTATAAATTCGGCTGATAGTTCATAAAATATCCAACCCTTCGGTAGTAATGCCAGACTTCGAAAGCAGGTTTTCCCACAGTC
Source organism: Epistrophe grossulariae (assembly GCA_929447395.1). Classification (NCBI taxonomy): domain Eukaryota; kingdom Metazoa; phylum Arthropoda; class Insecta; order Diptera; family Syrphidae; genus Epistrophe; species Epistrophe grossulariae. Next base: position 100,025,990 of record OV839566.1, read on the forward strand.
GCACCCAAAAATTCCCTTTTATCCCTCGACATTGTTATGAATATCCCACGATTATCCCACGAAAATAATAAATAAAAAAGCATGATATTTTTCATAGTAATTCAGTCTTTTTTTATTAATAATTAGTTATTACATTGATAATTATGAAAAAAATAACAAATATATATATATATTATTATGTATGTTTTACATAAATATGTATATATATACATATATATATATATATAGTTACGGCATTGACATCCGTCAGACCTCCAGCGGACACACACAACATACTTCAAGGTTACAGCTACCGAAATCAATAAGAAGTCATAAGCATGAATAATCAAGTTTAATTACTTGTATCATATTTCAAGGCTGCATAAACAAATAGCCCATGCAATATCAGCACCAGCTGCAGTAATATGACTAATGATAAAGAACTATTAAATTCAAGGTTAAATACCTTATTGACACAAGTGTTCATCCCTTGACTCGCCGAATAAGCAGAATCGGCACGTATTTAATTAAAGCTAGTTCAGCAAACAATTATAACTGCGACATTAGAATTGGGTATAAATACTGCACCCAATTCATCTTCATATTCATTCTTTAATTCAACGATCTTCGACAAGAATCAGTTCCATCTGACTTCCCCCCACCAGTGGTAAGGGGTCAGCAACATAAAAGTATAAGTTAATCAATTTATAAATAAAACATTGTGAACTTAAACTTTAAGTTAATAAAAGTTAATAAAGATAAAGTTTTATTTTAAAATTAAACCACGACTTATTATTAGCCCAGTGGTTGGGGCTCAAAAGTATTTTTTTAATCAAACGTTACGCTCGGCACGTAACTGGCGCAGTCGATAAACACCTACAAAACGCAAAATACGAAACTGAAAATTCGTTAAAAAATGCATTATTATTGACATTTAATTTACCAAAAGCATTGGTAAAACACAAAAAGTGAAAATATTAAACAAAAAGTTAAGAATAAAAATCTACCAGTCAAAAAGAACAGAAAAAATAAATCATATCAGTGAAAAATTGGAAGCAGCAGAAGAATAAAAAAAATCTATCAGTAAAATTAAAACATAAAGCATATCAGTGAAAAATTAGAAGCAGCAGAAGAAAAAAATCTATCAGTAAAATTAAAACATAAAGCATATCAGTGAAAAATTGGAAGCAGCAGAAGAAAAAAATCTATCAGTAAAATTAAAACATAAAACATATCAGTGAAAAATTAGAAGCAGCAGAAGAATAGAAATTTATCGATCAACAACAGAAGACATCTATCAAAGATCAACAAAAAACAACAGAAGACATCTATAAAAGATCAGCAGAAAGCAGAAATTCATCAATTCAACAACAAATTACATAAGATTATATATAAAAAAAAAAAAACTGTAAGTTTTTCTCTTATTTTTCTTAATTTAAATTGACAAAATGACCAATATTTTGGTAACCCCCGATATTATAAGGAATCTTCCAGATTTTACTGGAAATAGTAAAGAACTTGAAAATTTCATAACAAGTGTAGAAACGGTTTGGAATGTTTTACGCCAAATAGAAAACGCTCCAGTAGCAATATGGGGACAGGCTATTAGAAACAAAATAAGAGATAGGGCATCCGACAGATTAAGGCTTTATGGAAATCCAGAAAGCTGGAATGAAATAAAAGAAATTTTACTAAGACACTTTTCGGATCATAGGGATGAAAGAACCCTTTACAATCAACTAAGTCTTCTTCGCCAAACTGGCAGTTTAGCGAAATTTTATGATCAAATACTAGAAGTAGTAACAGTACTTAATACACGACTAAGACAAACGGAAACAGATGCGCAAATTAGGGAGCGCATGACTAGAAGGAACATTAAGGAAGGATTAGATACATTCGTGAAAGGGCTCAGGGAGCCATTCAGAACAATCGTTCTAAGTAGAGATCCGGATACATTAGAAGAAGCTTACGATGTAACTTTAAGTCTAGTTGACACTAATCGTTACAACTCAGGAAACTATTCATACAAACAAAATTATAATTTCATTCCTAATAAAAATCAACAAATTCCTAACCAAAGATACGAAAAACCCGTACCGATGGAAGTAGATCCGTCACCATCAACTTTACAAAGAGCCTTTAACAGAGTTTCTAATAATTTTAACAATAATAATTTTAATAATAACAATAACAGGAGTAACTTTAATAGAAACAATAATAATTTCAATAAAAATAAAGGTAGAAAGCCTCAGGACATATTCGTCCAAGAAAATTTTCATTTGAGGGCCTCGGAAAAATCAAATTACCATATGTAGAAATAACAGTACCAACTAATAATAAAGAACGAATCCTTAAAGTATTAATAGATACAGGTTCAAATTTATCTTTTGTAAAACCAAATGTAGTTCAGAAACAATATGTAGACAAATCTGCTCAAATAATAACAGTAAGTACAGTTAACGGTCAGGGACCAGACATAGATGAACAAGTTAGATTACCCTTATTTAAAGAATTTGGTGACGATGAACCAACAATAAAACTTTTCTTGTGTGATTTTCACACATATTTCGATATGCTTATAGGTAACGATATTTTAGAAAAATATGGCATGATTATAGATTTTTCTAAGAATGTTTTAAGAAGAGGAAATAAAGAATTAGAAATTAAATATAAACCTCAAGTAAATTCCAATGAATCCTTTAAATTTCAACCACGAACTATACGTTCAGTAATATTACCCGTAGATGTTGAAAATGGTGTTATTAAATTCAGGAAACTTCGTCTCAATGAAGACCTTTTAATATTAGACACATTCTTTGTAGCCAAAAATTGGACGGCTAAAGTGAAAATAATAAACTTTTCTGATAGTACAACAGAATTAGAAATAATACAACCATTCAAGGTTATCAAATGCAAAAACCAAGCTACACAATTCGATAGCCCAAACGAAGAAAATAAAAACAATAATAAAAGAAAATTAGAAGAAAATAAAAATAAAAAATCAGAGCTCCAATGGTCGCAAAATGATCGGGTAGAAGCAAGAAATTCTGATAAAATAACTAAATCCAAGAAAGGAGAAAATAAAAACAATAATAAAAGAAAATTAGAAGAAAATAAAAATAAAAAATCAGAGCTCCAATGGTCGCAAAATGATCGGGTAGAAGCAAGAAATTCTGATAAAATAACTAAATCCAAGAAAGGAGAAAATAAAAACAATAATAAAAGAAAATTAGAAGAAAATAAAAATAAAAAATCAGAGCTCCAATGGTCGCAAAATGATCGGGTAGAAGCAAGAAATTCTGATAAAATAAACAAACCAAATAAGGAAGAAAATAAAGAAAAAAGGAAACTAGTATCTAAAAATGATAAAATAAAGAAAGTAAGAAAATGGTTATCAAGCAATACAAATGATATCCCCGAAAGAAATGAAGAATCTCTCGAAGGATCAATAATAGATCTTACAGAACTATATAGTATGGAAAACACACATCTATACAATATAGAAGAGGATTTAGATTTTCAAAATAACAAAATTAATGATATCAATACTGATCACTTAAATAATACCGAGCTAAATAAACTCAATCAAATTATAAACAAATATAACCACTTATTTAAGGACGAAGATCATAACCTAACATTTTCTAATACTGTGAAACATGAAATCACAACGGTTGATGAAAAACCAGTTTATGCTAAGAATTATCGATACCCATATGCTCATAAGCAGGAAATTCAGTCCCAAATAAAGGACATGTTAAGTCAAGGAATCATAAGGCCGAGTAATTCACCGTGGTCATCACCAGTATGGATAGTACCAAAAAAGGCTAACCCCAAAGGAACACAAAAATGGCGTTTAGTCATAGACTTTCGGAAATTGAATGAAAAAACCATTGATGACAGGTATCCCATACCTAATATTAATGAAATCCTAGATAAATTAGGAAAGTGCCAGTATTTCACGACTCTTGACCTCGCGTCAGGCTTCCATCAAATAGAGGTAGACGCACGAGATGTTAAGAAAACAGCGTTTTCTGTTGATAATGGACATTACGAATTTACTCGTATGCCATTTGGTCTAAAAAACGCACCTGCAACTTTTCAACGCGTAATGGATAAAGTTCTTAATGAACTTGTCGACAAAATTTGTCTTGTCTATATGGATGACATAATAGTTTACTCACCAACGTTGAAAGAACACATCGACCATTTAGAAAAAGTATTCGAAGCCCTTACAAAGGCAAACTTTAAAATTCAGACAGAGAAAAGTCAATTTTTAAAGAAAGAGGTAGAATTTTTAGGACATGTAGTACTCGAAGACCAAATTAGTTACAAACAAAATAATCCATTCTTCTGTAGAATTAGAAATATTAATAAATTACAACCAAGATTTAAATCATTCAAAGTATTAAGGAATAATAAAGTAACAATACTAGCTAACAATAGCAAACAGTACTACAAATCTAAAGTCAAAAAACCCCGTAAATTTCAGGATCAAAATGCATCTACTGATTAAATATCAAATTCAGACAATACTTATAATCACAGTACTCCTGACTACTAAAGGACAGAAACTGGACATAACAAATATAAACGAAGGACAAGGTTTTATCATGATTAGAGATATAGAGCTACAAGTTGTTTCTAATTATAAGAAAATATTACATAGCGTAGAAATAGACTCTTGGGAAGAAAATATAAATATTATTGGTCAAAATATTGCAAATCTTAACTACACTTATCAGTATCCAGCGATGATACATAATTTTAATTCATTAAAAGAAGAAATTGATAACTTAATTCCACACAAAAGATCTAAAAGAGGATTGATAAATATATGGGGTAAAGGTTTAAGTATTTTAGCCGGAGTTATGGACTCTGATGATGAAGAAGAAATAAGAGAAAGACTAAATGTTAACGAACAAAATAATAAAAATATTATTCAAAATATGAATGAACAAATACAAATAAATAATAATTTCAATGTAATAATGAAAAATGTAACAAATCACATTAACGTTCAACAAGAAAAAATAAGTAAACAATTATATAATATATACGAAACAGTAAATTATAGTTTAAATAAAATAGAACACATGCAACACGTTTTTCAAATTCAATATGATATTCAATTGCTTAGAGATCAAATAAGAAAAATTAAAGATAATTTATTACTTTGTAAATTAGGAGTTCTAGGCAGAGATCTGCTTACAACGGAAGAAATAAGAAAATATAACATTACATTTAGGGAGTTAACGAATATAAAAAGTTCTATTGTGTTGCATAACTATAAGATAATATTTGTAATACTTATACCAAATTACGACACAGAAAAATATTATAAAATATTAATTGAACCAATTCCAGATAACAAAGGTCTTGAAATTGTAAACAACCATACTATTGCAATATTAAAAAATGTTAATAATACCATTTTTGAATACATTAAAGAACCTATTATAGTTAAGAAACATTTAAAATTAATGAAATATAAATGTATTTCACAAATTTTTAAAGAAATACCTATTTGTAATTTTAGAGTAAATAAAAAGCAAGTTATCAAACAGATAACAAATAATGTAATCGTAACTAAAAATATACCAAAAACGTATATTAAACAAAATTGTAATAATTATGATATAAGAATTCATGGAAATAATTTGATTAACTTTGAAAATTGTAAATTAAGTATTAATGACGCTGAATACGAAAACTTGATAACAAGTGAAAATTTCGTTATTCCAAATTTTAAAGACATTAAAATTAGAAATATTACAATGAATTTATCATTACCAGAAATCCATTTTGATAACATTAAAAATAGAGAAATAATTAAAGAAATTAAAGCTAGACATTTCGTGACTGAAGGCTTAACATTCAGCACAATAATTCTATTAATAGTGGGAAATATAATATTCTTAATTATTATAATTAAAGTAAAGAAATCCCACAAAACTAAAGTAAATATTGAATTAAATAATCTGGATTCTCCGGAGAAGAATCTTAAGAAGGGGGGAGTTACGGCATTGACATCCGTCAGACCTCCAGCGGACACACACAACATACTTCAAGGTTACAGCTACCGAAATCAATAAGAAGTCATAAGCATGAATAATCAAGTTTAATTACTTGTATCATATTTCAAGGCTGCATAAACAAATAGCCCATGCAATATCAGCACCAGCTGCAATAATATGAATAATGATAAAGAACTATTAAATTCAAGGTTAAATACCTTATTGACACAAGTGTTCATCCCTTGACTCGCCGAATAAGCAGAATCGGCACGTATTTAATTAACGCTAGTTCAGCAAACAATTATAACTGCGACATTAGAATTGGGTATAAATACTGCACCCAATTCATCTTCATATTCATTCTTTAATTCAACGATCTTCGACAAGAATCAGTTCCATCTGACTTCCCCCCACCAGTGGTAAGGGGTCAGCAACATAAAAGTAAAAGTTAATCAATTTATAAATAAAACATTGTGAACTTAAACTTTAAGTTAATAAAAGTTAATAAAGATAAAGTTTTATTTTAAAATTAAACCACGACTTATTATTAGCCCAGTGGTTGGGGCTCAAAAGTATTTTTTTAATCAAACGTTACGCTCGGCACGTAACTATATATATGAATATATTTACAACATATATATTTATATAACGTACAAAAAATAAAAACTTTATTATTTTAAAAATATACTTGCTTTTTAATTTGACATTTTATTTCTTTTTCATGACGTTATCATGACATTCGCCAATTATGAATCAGTTTAAGTAGGCTATATTTTAAAGATGAAAATGAACGCATCCAGACATTTAGAATGAATTATTTTCGCGCTTGAAAATGTATTATTTTTTTTATCATACTTTGCAAGGCCCAATGGAACAGACCTAAAAATAGTAATAAATTCGGAAAGAAATTCAGAATTATTTGAGGAACAAAAAAAATTAACCCTTTTTTATCAGACACTGTTTTCCGAAAGTCTTCATTTTTTAGTTCCACATTCAAAATCAAATATTCGCAACATCATCAAGATCATCCAATGAAAATTGAAGTTTCCATTTTTCTATGTACTTAATATATTTTTTGTAACAATTAATGCATTTTATTTCAAGCATTGTACTTCACTTTCAACCTGTTTTTATTTAAATTGTTAAGGATTGATTTAGGGCTGAGTGGAATACATTTTTTTTTTGAGGGAATCTAAAATTGTTGAAACTTCCAAGTTCCAATGGTGAATTGTTTTCAAAGTTGTGAATGACATAAAATTTGAAATACAATTAATTTTGAAGTTCATTTGTGGAAAACCTATTTTGTATTTCGAAAAAGAGACTAAAAAGAGGACGTGCAAAAAAAAGATAACAAAAAAAGAATTTTATGAAAAAAGAGAGTGTAAAAGAGATGTTCTGGAAACGCTAGTTTTGGCGAACAAAACTTACCATCGAAAAGACTTCGACTTTCAGGGGAACTTTCACTAGGGCATTTTGATATTTTATCACCTGTAGGAAGAGATAAATTAACTATTTCTCCTTCTCCTGCCCGTATTGAAAGCCCCAATACCCATATAACGCCACCATCTCCACTTTTAAATCGGTCACCAGTAGCAGAGGCACCCTTAAAAACAACGCCGGGCCAGATTTAGTGATAGGACACGAAAAGTACAGGTTAGAAATGCATCAGAAAAGTATTCTAAATCTAACACTACTTTTAAATACCGCTAAGGTTCAAAAGCATCAAAAAGACCAACCCTTTAACAATCTAAAGGCTGTTCGCGTGTACCAACTAAAACATCCCGATTTAAACCGGGATACCGTCCGTAGATACACGCAAAGAGTTCCTGAAGTTAATAGGAAAGCAGTGGCCAAATATGCTAAGAATCATCCCAATGTCAACAGGGAAGCTGTTAATAGATTTACGCAGAACAATCCGGATGTCCATAGGGAGGCAGTATCTAGATACACCCAAAACCATCCCGAGGTTCATAGGGAAGCAGTATCTAGATATTCGCAAAATCATCCGGACATTAATGCTATTGCAGCTAAGCGGTATTTCAACAAAAACATCGAAGAGAAAAGGGAAGCTGCCAGACGCCTTGCTCAGAGTAAGCGGTATCTTCCATGGGAAAATAAGTCATTATTAGGATTTTCGTACGATCCGAATATGGCTTATGAAGAGGACAAATCTTTATTTATTGGTACTATGAGCCATAAATGTGATCATTGTTCCGCTTTGAAATGGAAGAGCGAGTATCCTCGCATGTGCTGCCAATTAGGAAAAGTTAAACTTCCAGCTTTCGATAAATTACCTGAACCTTTACTGAGTATTTTGACAGACAATCATCCAGAGTACAAACATTTCTTGGATAGAGTCCGAAAGTACAACGGCTGCTTCCAAATGAAATCTTTTGGAGCAAGGGAAATAGCTAATAAAAATTGGATCAGAATGAAATAGACGTCAGATGTAGTAACTATCCTACAGTCAAAAAAGGATTAGTGGAGGTTCTGCAGAAAATGCTGCACGAAGTTAACTCCTACATCAGGGAACTTAAAACCGTTTTGAATAGCGTCACGGATTATGATCAATATAATGTTGTGATTCATTCAGAACGGGTTCCCTCTGATTCTCACAGGGGCCGCTTCAACGCTCCAACTACACATGAGGTAGCATTAGTAATGGTAGGCCAACAAAATGAAAAAAGGGATATTGTTTTGAAGTTCAAGAACAACTCACTTTGTCGCATAAATGAGATTCACCGTTCTTATGATGCATTACAATATCCCTTAATGTTTTGCTATGGTGAAGATGGTTATTCAATTGGGATGCCTTTAAAAAACCCAATAACCAATCAACCTCTCAAGACAAATGTATCAGCGTCTATGTTTTATGCTTATCGAATTATGATTAGGGATGATGATTTCAATCGGCTTTCTCATTTTCGAGCACTTTTCAGCCAATTTTTGCGATGACATACGTGAGATATTATGGCAGTCCAGATCTTTTTATTACATTTACATGCAACCCTAAATGGAAAGAGATTACAGAAGCTTTGCTTCCTGGACAAAGATGGTACGATCGCCATGATATCATAGCCCGCGAAAGTGAAGATGCTTATGCAGGTTTTGGACAAGGGGCGCTTATTTGGGGAGGTTATATGTTATATATTTACAATTGAGTGGCAAAAAAGGGGTTTGCCCCATGCCCACCTTCTTGTGTGGCTTAAGAAAAAATTACAATCTGATCAAATCGATAAAATTGTTTGTGCTGAGATACCAAATCCATCAACAGACCCTCTTCTTCATGACATCGTCAAGACCAACATGATCCACGGCCCATGTGGAGCATTGAATCCGAAATGCGTTTGTATGCAAAAAAAACCGTTGTACTAAAAGATTCTCGAAACAACTTTCGAATCAAACGCATGTCGCGAATAATGGTTACCCTTTACAAAACCATCTCACCATGCAATTTACCTACCAAATGACCTTTTCTGTGCCCTTTCGCAAAATGCAACCATAGCTTTCTCAGTGCCTCGGATCTAAAAAAACATGCCCCTTCCCTCAGCCAATTTTTTTAATTAGTAAAGTAATTTTAATTTTTTAAATTATTTTTCGTATTACCTAAGGATAAAAATAGATTAATTGTTTTTTATTAATAAATATTACATTTTGCTTTCATAATTATTATGATAATATTAAAATAATAATAACATGCATACTATTTCTTTTTTTCCTTCTTTTTTCTCTTCTTTTCTTTATTTTCTTCTCTTTCTTTTTCTTTTTTTCCTTCTATTTTTGTAATATATTATTCTTCTTATACTTCTTATTATTATTAGTGTTATTATTATAATTATCATATTAAATTAAGTAAATGAATAAAATATTAATTATATCTCTTTATTAAAATATATATAGATTTAGGAAAGTGTTTTTAGTGCGGTAAGAGTCCCACACTACTTGGTATTTAGTAGTAATAATATTATTAAATAATAATAATATTACTATTAAATACCAAGTGTCTTTTGAAGATTTTCACGTAAAAAAAAAAAAAAAATAACATACTTACCTAAACAAAATGTATATATTATACTAAACAGATCTAATTATTTTATTTTTTTTTTCGTAAAAGCAAGGAAAGAATATTATTTATTGATATAAAGATCTTTGTAAAAAAATAATTAATTAAATTTTCACGTGTACACAATCTTTAAAGCTATTGACTATAGTTAATAATCAATTGTATCTTACACATACTGTATATTGTATATATTGTAAACATACTTTTGTGTTACTCTGCAATGATTTTGTAAAAAAAATGTAGCCTGATATTCAACCTGAATTTTAAGACCTCAACCTTAACGATCCGACTATTAGAATAAAAGTTATCAGCCAACCAAACTAAGCATATGAAGGCACCTTAAAAAATAATGAATGAAAAATACCTACCACAAACGTGCATACCTACATATGTATAGCAAATTTCTTCCCGATGCGAACTCAATTTGCCAAGGTTATGCTGTTTTGTTTCACGCACTCCACCGTCTTTAGAATTACTATCTCCCTCCAACCAGTATATTCTTAGTAGCAAACTTTTTTTTATTTTTTTTCTTGTGTATTCCTCTTCTTCGTTACGTTTGCCTTGACGAAAATTATTCTCCAAAAATTAATTAAATTTTTTTAGTAAGAAATTTTTAACGGTTTTGAAAATTTTTTTATAATTGGTACTCGACTGTCATTCTGGCTTTAATTTGAATTTTAAATTTTGAAAATCCGACCATTGGATCCAAAGATATAAGCATTTAAATGACCGCAAATCGGGTGTTTTTTTTTTTTCAATTTTAGCAAAAATTGGGCAATTCCCACTGAAACACGTCGGTTGGCAATGAACAACAACCCCATTTTTTTCAATTTTTCCGAGATTTTTCTTGGTTTCCTATTTAACTATTGTAAAGGTCGTGTAGGCTGTACAGTTATGTATTATATATCAGATTAATTGTCTATTTTTCTAGATGCGAATTAAAAAAAACTAATCCTATTGATGCAATAACTTAAGTTATAAGGTGATAAATAAAACAACAGAAATATTTCCATATCTCGGTTAAAAAAAATTTGAAAAATCTAAAAATTTTACAAAACAAGTAGATAACCAATACTATCATCTATATGATTTTGAGATTTTTTAAAGCATCCGTCAATAAGATAAAAATCAAAAATCAAAAAATTAATTAAATTTTTAATTTTTTGAATTTAACGGATTCTTATTTTGAATATCTGAGCGCAAAACCATTTAAGTCGGTTCTCTAGATAATATACGTACTCTATGGTCTCATGTTTGATGAATCCATTAATTATACCTTTATTATAATTCTTACATATTGTAGGTATGCATATACAAATATACACATACATATAATACATCGTACCCAAGTATAAGTTGTCATGAATAATTATTAAGACAGCAAACAATTGAGTGAAACAATAAAGAAAGCAAGTAAAAATAAGAGAAAGAGAAAATGCAAAAAAGGCGGAATGATAATGAAATAGAATAAAGCAACAACCCCGTGATTGCACATGAATCGATCTAATTTCTGGATAAGAAAATTAAAAAACAACAAAATATTTAAATTTATATAAAAACATAATTACTCAATTTATTATTATTAAGAAAATATAAATGACATAAAATTTGCAGCAAAATATTGAATTTATAAAACAGTTTCTATTTATTAAATAGCTTTTAATTTATAGGCAAAAATCTGAGACAATCTCAAAGAAAAAATTGACAAAAATTTTTTAAAATTTAATATTCTGATATAATAAACAAATTAGACAAGCAAAAAATAATCTCAAAAGAATATTATAAAATTTGTTTTACATAAATTAGTAAATATTTTTTGAGTTTTCGCGTGACAAACTAAATAATGGTTTTTATATAATTTTAATGATCATGATGTTATGATTACATAATATACCTACCAATATTTAATATCATATATATTATTTCTACTGTCAGGGTCCTTTTTTCTCTTTAATGAAATATGCAAATCCAGTAATTTAGGTATTACTGGATAGGAATTTCAACGTAGTGATGATATCGCACAAAAACTTTATGTTAAACCGCACTATTTTTTATGAAATTCCATAATTACAAATAATTCAAAAAATGAATAATTTGACATAAAAAGGCTTCAATTTTAATTTCTTGAATGAGTGAAAGGGAAAAATATACTTCTGTAATATAATATTCTCTCTTTTTCGCCGCACCTTTAAAAATGACATTTCCCCTTTCCAATTAGTAATATTTTGGAATGTGAAATAAGATCGGTTCAATTTATTGAGTGCGTTCCCTCATTTAGATCTTCTGTGAGTTTGTACCAGAATTTTTCTGGACACAAGAATGTCAGTCAGTTTTACATTTTAGTTCCAACGTCCTTCTGTGGTTTCATTTAAATACTTTTATATGTATTTAAATGTTATTTTCTTATATAAATATTCATCATATATATTATTTCTATTGTCAGGTTCCTTTTTTTGTCATTAATAAAATGGTCAAATCCAGTAATTTAGGTATTACTGGATAGGAATTTCAACGTAGTGATGATATCGCACAAAAACTTTATGTTAAACCACACTATTTTTTATAAATTTCGGTATTTTCAAATAATTCAATAAATGAATAATTTGACATAAAAAATACTTCAATTTTAATTTATGAATGAGTGAAACAGAAAAATATGTATACTTCTGTAATTTAATATTCTCTCTTTTTCGCCACTTCTGAACACTTCCCGTTGCCAATTAGTATTTGAGTTGCAACAAAAGTGTTCTCATTCTGTGTAATTATTTAAATACTTTTTTTATGTATTTAAATGTTATTTTCTTACATTTGTTTCATTTAAAGAACATTTGTAATAGAAATAAAATATAATATTTATCTTTTAGATAAAAGTAACAAAAATGTGTCTTTTACATTTTTATGACAGGCTGAATACCAAAAATGCGATTCATAAAAGATTGTTTGAGATTTCGAACTGTTGACAGTTCATAAGAGATTTGGTAATCATAATATATATGATATGATCAGACTCCTTTTTTCACACTTATAAAATAGTCAAATCTACAAATTAGGTATCACTGGGTAGGAAATTACACATAGCGATGACAAAAACTTTATTTTAAACCACAATATTTTCTATAAATTTCGCCAATTTCAAATAATTCAATAAATGAATAGTTTGACATAAAGAATGCCTCACTTTTGAGCCATTGATTGAGTGAAAGAGACAAATATGTATTACTTCTGTAATTTAAAATTCTCTTTTTTCGCTGCACTTGAGTGAATGGGGGAGAAATATATTTGTTACTTCTGTTGTTTGCATTCTTTTTTTTCGTATTTATAAAAAACCGAATAAACTAAACCCATTGATTGAGTGAAAGAGAAAAATATGTATTACTTCTGTAATTCCAAATTCTCTTTTTTCGCTGCACCTTGAGTGAGTGAGGGAGAAATATATTTGTTACTTCTGTTGTTTGTAATCTTAAGTCGAATGCATTTATTAGGTATTACTAGATTGCATGAATGAAAGAAACATATTTATCAATTCATTAATTTAAAATACTCTTTTTTCTCTTGCACATTGAGGTAGTGGGGAAGAAACATTTTTTTCGCTGCACCTTGAATGATTGGGGGAGAAACATATTTATTTGTCATTTCTGATTTCACTCTTACATGAAATATTGTTAACAAAGAAGTTTTGTAAAGCTAATATTGTTCATATCAATAAAGAAATTATTTATTTTGTTCAAATATTCTGTTTGAAAATTTAATTGAAAAACCTAATTGAATGTGCGAAAGTTTCGCACGGGTCTTCTGGTGTTATTATAGTTTTATTAAATATTTAAATTAAATGTACTGTATGATCATTAGATAAATAAATTTTCATTGTAGTGTTAATATAAAAATAGTTTATTTGATGATCATACAATAATTTTAATAAAAATAAATTATATATAGGATATTTTCTTAAATGATAACCAATTTAAGAAATTACTAATTTTAAGTTTTTTTTTTCTTTCTATGTATACGAAAAATGAATCCTATTTCTTTTTTCAGACTTATATTTTTCAACAGAGTTTTGCTTAAAAAAACCTTATTTATATATACATTATAATAATTCTTTCATTTTTTTTTTCTTTCATTCAAACATATTTAAATATATATATATATATATATATATACAATACGACATTGAATCATTATTTATTTCTTTATATTATTAAAATTCATTCATTCATTTAATTTTTTATTCTTAATTCTTATTTAAATCAATCATTCGTTTGTTTAATTAATAAATAAATATTTTCAATTCATTTACATATTAAATATTAATTTCTCATTTTATTCTTTAAATAATCAATTCATTAATTATTTATATATTACTAATCTTTCATTCTTTAAATTCATTAATTAATATATTAATCTTACATTTCTTTTTTTTATTTAATTTTTCTCATATATTAATATTAATTTTCACACAATTTAATTCTTCTTTTTCTTCTAATTAAATAATTCATTTAATCAATTTTTCATATATTTAATATTTTATTGTTATATTTAATAATTTAGTTTTTTCATTCTTTACTTAATTAATTCTTATTCATTTATTGATTCATATAATAATAATAATTTTTCACTAATAAATTTCTTAATTTTTTTTTTTATCATTTTATTCTTCATTATTCTATTATATTTTTCAATTTTTTTTTTATTAATTAATTCATTCATTGTTTCATATATTTAATCTTTCATTGTTTATTCATTCATTTTCATAATATAATTATAAAGTAATTGTTTCATTAATTTCATTGCTACATTAATTCATTAATTTAATTTTTCTATTTCATTCTTTAATTTTTTTTATTAATTAATATATTCATTTATTAATCTTTACTCATTAATTTCATTTTTTTTTTTAATTTGAATTTTTTTAATTAATTAATTAATTAATAAACATATATAAATATTTATCTTTAATTACTTGATTTATTTAACTATTAAATAATTGATTGATTGATTTGTAATAAATATTATTATTCAATTATCAAGTAAAATTATCATTATTTTCATATTATAAATTAAATATAATTTAAAATATGATATAAATATTGAATACTAAATGCGGGACAATTACCCATATTGTTGTTCCTATTATTGGGGATGGGGCCTGTTTATTCAGGTCATTATCGTATTTAATATATGGAAATGAAAATTTAAAAGCAATGGAAATTCGCATGTTGTTTCTAATTTTGATAAGTATAAATATTATACACATAATAGCAAAGGTGATATATATTGCAATTCTTCTGCATATTCCACTGACATGCTTCGCAATAGTTGCTATGGCACTTTTTGCGAATTAGTAGTAGCCGGAGAAATTTTTCCATATTGTTTTGAGGTTCATGTTAATGGTAACAGAATACAATGCTCATTTGGAAATGATGAAAATCCAATTAATTTTTTTGGGTGAACTCAAATATTTTTTGGGTGAGCTGAGCTGAGCGTATGGCTGGCTACGGCCGCGGTATGAACATCTTCTTGCATGTGTATTTGTCCCCACATTTTTTTATATGGAGTTAATAATAATAATTTAATACATATGCAAGATGGTGCGCAACATCGTAGCTTGTGGGCTAAAAGAGAGCCGCCGTCGAATTTGACTCTCTCTATTAGTTCTTTCTCTCTGACTTGGAGTCGCCGAATAACACCAAACTTGATTCCTGCATTTAAATAAGGTGAGTATTATTAAATCATTCGTTTTTTGTCTCTGTGTGTTACCAAATTTATTTATTTATGGATATGTTGAGGGAGTACCCTTCAAGCAAATGAGTCCGCTTTGGATCCGTGCACGTAGTAAACAATGTATGGATGACTTCGTATACGGATCCAAACATGGATCCGGAAAACTGCGTTTGTCGGCTCGAATTAGTATGGAAATTAAAATCACCACGGACTCATTTTGTGCATTTATTGTGAGAGAGAGAGCTTACCATTTCAATGTATGTAGATAAATTAAAACATTCAACTCACAACTGAAAAAAAATATTTTCGCTTGGAGAGTCAGAGTGGGTATCTTTCTTTTTGCTCCCAACTGAAAATAATAAGTATTTAAATTATTTAGGGCCAGTTTCACAGTGAAGTAAGTGTCACAGTGCACACTTAAAAAATAAGTGGCACTTAATTTTCCCATTTTGGCACTTAAGCCGCAGTTTTACTACCTGAGTAAGTGGAACTTAAGTGGCCAAAATGGGAGACTTAAGTGTCCCTTATTCCGATAAGTTTACACTGTGAAATTGGGAATTAGTTTCTCATATTCGGCACTTAAGTGACACTTACTTCACTGTGAAACTGGCCCTGAGTGAAGCCGGATTTATCCATGCTGCGTGATTTTGGCTGCAAAGGTTTGGTCCACATTCCACATGAAAAAAAGAAAAAAACTCGATGCTAAGTCAAAGGAGTGTATGATGCTGGGATACTCGAATGAATCAAAAGCTTACCGATTATGTGATGAAAATAGAAACATAATCATCAATCGAAACGTCATCTTTTTCGAGTCGAAGGACAACATGAATTCAGGTGAGAAAAATGTATGTGAATTTCATATTGTTGAGGCTGATGATCTAACCCAAGTTAATGTGCCAGCTGTTGTTAGCACTTCATCTGATGACACGGCCGTAACCAGGACCTAATAAGTGGGAGAGCTCCAAGTTTTCTTGGATGAGCTGAAATTTTTTTTAATGAAAGTCAAAATGTCTATTCTAGAAATTTTTTTTTTTTTTTTAAACCGTAGTTATAATATATATTCAATATCACATTCATGTTTTTTTTAAATTACCAATTAGAAGTAGTTATGTATATAGGTACGGTGACCATATTTTAGAATTGCAAATAATGAACAAGTGAAAAAAGAAACAAAATTCAATTCAATTTTAAATTATTCCATTAACCTAAGAAATATCTACATAAAAATGACTTAACTACATAGATTAAGTCTTTGTTTGCTTAAAAATTAAACTTAAAAACAACTCTAAAACAATTACGAACAAAAAAAAATCTAAATTAACACAGTTCATTTTTACGGATTTTGATATTTTTCTGAAGAGTCAATTTCCTTCACTAAGTTCGGTTTTTTTTTAATATTCTTTGAACTCTAAGCAACTGAGATCATAATTATTATAGGTATTTAGTTATCAAAATAGATTTTGCAGCTTCCACCTCCATGGGGTTTTTAATTAGTCCATATATTATTTAGAATTGAGAAAAACTCTTTCTGTAGGAGCATTTGACAAAATAAAATTGTACTAGATGTCTTGTTCTTTCTTTCAAACGGTTAGGGTACATTAGCACCATTTTTTTTTGTGATTGAATTTTGCTTTAAAATTGATATTGTTTTTAAGAATTTGTACTTAATACAGAACAAATATTGAACAACTTCTGAAATACAGAACATTTATGTGTTTTTCAAATACAGAACTGTTCATTATTATAATGAACGGATGGTCACCGTATATATCGGAGATCAAATATCTACTTCTTACTTCTTAGAATTAAAGAAGTTGTATTCTTCGGGTTTTTTGGGCAAATTTACGCAAAATATCATTTTTTTCTAATCAATTCAAACGTCTTTTTTTTCAAATAATATAAAGAAAGATTTCGCAATCGTTGATCAGTCATTAGGCTTTTTTCCTTTTAAGTCCCGAGCGTCTATCCTCGAAAGTCCCGAAAATGATGACTTATTCAAAGATGTATCATCACCAAATGTCTTGACAGCTTCAAAGAGGCGATAAGTTATAGGAAAAGTACTTTTAACAGGAACTGAACTATATTTTCATTTTGCAAATCCAGAGCTATTTTTTCCGTTGAGCAAAAAATTTGTTAAAACTGAAATTTCTTCGTGTGAGGGCAATACCAAATTTAATTTAATTGGTTTTAAGTCGTTATAGTTAAAATGTTCACTCAAAAAGTCTGTAGTAGAATCGACAGCATTCAGTATGTTATTATTATGCTCAAACCATTTGTCATTTATCTCTGAAATAACTGAGTCGATAATTTCAAAACAAAATAGCTTTAATAATGCTACTTCATTGTCATTATCCCTTTTCCCAATTGAAGACATAACAATGTATTCGCATAATCGGGTAGATCGAATTTGCATTCTCCGTGATACAAAGAGGGAAAATTTTCAACAGCATTCTATTTTTCATCTGCTGTATTTAAAAATTGATTCACCACTTCGCAAATCTTTAACACCTTTTTTAACTGACTGAAAAATTGGCCTAGCACTGCGATAATATAGCCGATTGCACTTAGTTGAAAAATTCTATTAGCTGTTTCAATTATTCCCAATAATTTAAATAAAAATCAAAGCAAAAAAATAAATTCAAAAAATAAAATCAACGAAATGAGGGAAACTAATTTGAATGGTTAAAGTGGAACGTGAAAACTGTGTAGGTATTCCATAATTCCAATCCGCCCCAAAGTATTCAGCGCATTTGAAAAAAAAAAAATAAGGAATATGACAACAAAAACACACAAGAAGAATTTTAAAGGGAAATTCTCGACTTGTTGATGAAATAAATTAGTGTGCGGACTAAAACGGGCAAAATTTAACCAGTAGAATTTGATATGAAAAAATATTTTATCACAAGTTCAAATAATTTGGAAAATTTTTAAATGTTTGACTTTTTTTTTGGGTGAGCTCAAGTATTTTTTGGGTGAGCTGAGCTCACCCTAGCGTATGGCTGGCTACGGCCGTGTCTGATGATCTAACTGAGATTAATGTTCCAGGCATATCAGAAGATCCAATTGAAGTCCACTATCCAATTGAAGTCCCTAAAAATTCCAATGACCTCAAGAAGTCGGTTTCTCAGTTGACCAATGAACAAACTGAGCCAATTGATAAACTAAACGATGCTTACGAAATCGAACCTATGTTCGATATAAACCAGGCTGGTTTGTTTGCAGAACTTAAGATGTCAGATCCTGAAACTGTAACAGAGGCTTTGTCAGGTCCAGATTCTCACCACTGGAAAGAAGTGATAGAAAACGAATTTACATCGTTACAAGAAAATTATACCTGTGGTGCGTTCTTTTTCTATAAAATGTTAACTATTGTTACACTATTGTTAACATTGGTCGTTCCTAAATGGAAAAGTGTAACACTGTGTAACATTATGACGTCATTAAATCGTTCCTAAATTCAGTGTTAAAGTGTCAGAGTGTTACACTTTGTAACAATTTTCAATTCACCTCCTTGATAAGAATTGGAAGTGTTGAACTGTCAAAAGCAGCTGAATTTGCAATTGTTTTCATTTTGTGCGCTTTGGATTGTGTTCGTTTATTTTATCTTTGGTTTTCAGGATTAGAATTTTTTTAATTTACAATTTGTTTGTCTATTTTATATAGCGTTTGTGTTATTATCAAAGATATTCGGTATTTGTGAAATATAAAATGGATAATTACTTACCAATTATTAATAAAAACAATGAGTTCATGATCCTTAATGGTTCCATTTTGTACTTGGATGAAAATAAACATAATCCTTTTGTGAAATTAATTAATATTTTAAGAAAAATAATTGTTTAATTGTTTTAGAAAAACTATTTGTACAACTTATGAAACCCTCGGAATTCCTGAATATTGCGCTGCCAGAACGAGCAATTACAATTCGGACAGACCAATTTCCACAGTCCAGACTCCCCAGCCAAATCCTGTGGAAGATAATACTGCTCAGCCCACATATGTAAGCTTATCCACTTTTTTTTAAAGAAATAAAAGTATGAAAACTTGCTAAAATAGAAATATATTCATTTTCATTAAGGAGAACTTGGCTATTTTTTAACATTTATGTTTTTGTTCTGATCAATGTAAACGTAATACACTTTATAGGAACACTTTTGCCTATCTCTTAAATGGTTCAACTAATGTTGATACATTTTTTTGAGTGCTGATATTAAAAGCATCCACCATTTAACAGGAACACGTTTTTCATACGAATTTTAAATAAATATTGACTTAAAACTTGAATTTTATTTGCAGCCACCCAAATTGAAATGGACATCTGCCGCAACGAAATCTTTTATTGATAGTTTCAAAGAAAAAGAATTTTTATTTAAGACATCATTAAAAAAAAGAGTTTGGGAAATAATAGCAGATGAAATAGGAAAAGAGAACTTTGTTTTTTTTCGGGAATCCAAGCCAAAAATAAGTTTGTGAATTTAAAAGGCTGTATACCAAAACGAAAGATGGTCTTAAAGTTACTGGTTCAGCCCCCATAAGGTTTGATTACGGAGGAGTTTGGAGAACTATTCGCTTCGGACCACAATGTAACACCTTTGTGTACAACTTCAAACCTCAATCCAGTGCAAATTAAAATAGAACCACCGAATGATGCAAATGATGCAGATGCAAAAATTGAACTTCAGGAGCTTCCAAGAAGTTCTAGAAAGAAATGTTATTTAAAAATGTAAACTTTGTTATTATGTTATTTTTTACTATATATAGTTTATTTTCCTTATTATAAAAAAAACTGAGTTATACTTTTAGATTGTTACTTAAAAATGAAAATTTTGTTATAATGTTATTTTTGTACTATATAGTTTATTTTACTAATTATAAAAAAAGACTAGTTATACTTACCAATTGTAATAACAAAGACTGATTGTCAAAGAATACTTACTTACCTAAGAAAGCTGTATTAACTTATGAGAGACTAATTTTGTGTTCCTCTAATAATATTTAAAAGTTTATTTTAATAATAAAATGTACTGAAATATATTTTTAATTTATGTTTTATTTTATAAAAAAAAAGAGTTTCTAAAGTTACAGCAAAAGAAGAAAGTTTATGTTATTTCCCTACACAGGTTGTTTCTCTTGGTTACACCATCTATAACACCAGGCTCACTTCTTGTGCATCTTGCTCGAAATCGTTGTTAATAACAACGCTGGAACCTTCTGCAATGTGCTCCGATCTTTTTGTTTCATTGAAATTGAGACACACATTGTGGAGCACAGCCAAAATTGTTAATGGTATCCAATCCGTTCTGTTCATGTCTAAATCTCGTAGTCGCCGAAATCTACCAAACAACAGAGCAAAACTGGTTTCTATAAGGACTCTAGTTATTGCATGTTTTTTTTTTAAATGTGTGTTGTTATAAAGACAGCTGCCGTCGACGCATATATGGTGGAATACACTCACAAACTGATCTGTAATTTTTAAATGAGTTACCAAAAACTACGCAAATTTAAAGTGAATTACCTGTATGAATCAGGTGTTGACAAGAGCCACAAAATTCCTAGCAGTTGCCTGTTAATGGCAATTTGCATTCTCCCAAGGACTTTTTCCTTCCAATTCAGAAAAAGTACCGAGAACTAACTCATATGCAGCTCTTCCAAGGCGAAAATTCTCCTCGAATTGCTGGTGATCGTACGCCGCTACGACAGAGTCCACATAGTTTTTTATCTTCTCTACTTCCCTTGATTTAAACTTGCTAAAAGCCATACAGACACTTTCATCTTCAGAATCGGAAGAGGAACTGTCGTTATCCGAGGCCCAATTTAGTAGATCGACTACTTTGCCCTCATTCTAAAATTAATTAAACAATGTAATTAATATACGTAATTTATCAGCACAACTTTAACTTACAACATCAACATCATTTTTAAGTTTTTGCAATAAATTTGATGCAATTACAAAATTTCCTTCCTTTGTATTCATTTAAATTTTAATAAACTATTAAAAAGTATTTACAAACTTTTTCCTTCACAAATTATGTTTGACAGATCAACAATAATGTTAACGTTGTTCGTTCCTAAATGAAATGTTACACAATGTTACACTTTTAACAATGACATTTCAACATTTTTTTTGACATTTCAACAATAGTTAACATTTTATAGAAAAAGAACGGACCACTGGGATTTAGTTCATCTACCTAAATGTAAGACTGCTATTCGATCCAAATGGATGTTCAGGGTTAAAAGCAAAGAACATGGGGAAATAATGAAATATAAGCAAAGAATGGTATGCAAAGGTTATTCCCAGAAGCAAATTGTTGACTATACAGAAACTCTTTGTTATGTATACACATAATGTATTATATAGTATAAGTATTAGATTAAGTAGTGGTTAGTAGTTAAGAATGAGAACAATAAAAATCAGTTTCCACCCACCCATCATCGTGTTCACTTGGCTCTCTTTCATAGTACCATCTTAATAAATGGCGACGAGGATAAAGTATACAAAAAAAAAGTATGTGTCGGTTTGATACGGTGTGAAACATAAAAACTTTAACCAAGTGTAAAACTAATTTATTATACTAAATTTAATTATGACGAATGATGCGAAGCCAAGTGTCAGTACAGTCCTCACAAATGCTTTAGTGAGAAATATTGAATTTTTTAATGTGGGACACGACTTTAAATTATACCAGCAGCGCATGGTCCACCTTCTTAAGCTTAACAGAATTACCAGGGACGATGATAAGGTGTCATAGTCATTTTTCATAAGTATGGCTGGAGGTGAATTATATAAAATTCTCAATTTTCTCGTGGCTCCGATAGATCCCGCTACTTTTAAGTATGACGAAATTGTAAAGAAACTTTCAGACTATTTTGAGCCGTTATCGCACAACGCTTTAAATTCTATAAGCGAGATCAAAAACAAAACGAGTCAGTTGGAGATTATGTAGTTGAGCTGAAATTTCTTGCGAAAACTTGCGACTTCGATCAATTTTTGGAGAAAGCATTAAGGGACAAGTTCGTGTGTGGCCTTAAGGACGAAAAAATACAAGAGCGGTTGCTGAACGCAACAAAGTTAACCTTTGAAAAAGCCCAAGAAGAGATGAAGTTGATGAATCCCGTAAACACCGTACATTCAATGAGCAGACCATCTCGCCGTTATTCACCTGCTAACAAGAGCTCATGGAATTCCCAAACGGGAAATCGCAAGTTTGATCAACGAAGAACCAATAATTATAGTGAATATAGCGGCAGTAGAGAAAGAGCTAGAAGTTTGTCAAGGGGGTTCAACCGTTATCAATGTTATCGATGTAAACGATGGGGACACTTAACTCGTGACTTTAATGCAACAGCAGCGGTAAAAAGTAACAGACAACACGAGAAGAGTAGACATAAAAGGCAGATCAAAGCCGTAAGTGGAGGCGAATGCGAAGAAACAGATGACAACACATTGAACATAAGATACATTAATTGTTTAAGTCTAGATGAGCCATTAGTTATTAAAGTATGTGTAAATATTTTTTTTATTGATTTTGAAGTAGATTGTGGAGCTTGTGCTTCGGTAGTTCATTTGAATGATTATTATAAATATTTTAAGAAAATTGCTTTAATACAGTGCTCTAAAATTTTACAGCGGATTACGGGTGAGAGAGTTGATGTGGTGGGTGCTCTTCCGGTTAATGTAGCGGATCCTAACGAAGTAACTAAATTTTATAAATTACGTTTGGTGATTTAAAGAACAAAAAAATACTTTCGCCCGTCATCATGTTTGCATTCAATGAAATTAAGTATGAAGAACAAAGAATATTAAGTGAGTTTTCTTAAAGACAAGTATAAGAAAGTGTTTTCGGGAGATTTTAGTGAACCGATTAAAAACTTTTAAGTTGATATAAAATTGATGGCGGAGACAACGCCAGTTTTTTAAAAGCATATACAGTACCTTATAGGATGACGAAACAGGTGGAGGACGAGCTGGATAGGTTGTGCAAAATGGGTGTATAGAACCAGTAATGCATAGTAGATGGGCGACTCCGTAATGGCAGTAGTAAAGAAGGATGGTAGTTTGCGAATTTGCATGAATTGTAAAGTCTCAATAAATAGATTTATTGAACCTTTGTTTTACCCACTTCCTCCTATAGAGGATTTGTTTGCATCAGTTGGTGGTAAATTTTTTTGTGTGCTAGATTTTGCTGGGGCCTATCAACAACTGGCTGTAAATGCGAGCTCTAAAGAATGTGTTACAGTAATAACACACAAGGGTTTATTGCGTTACAATAGGTTACCTTTTGGAGTAAGTATAGGTTAGGTTAGGTTTATGTGGTTGTCAGCAGAACGCTGGACACACTTAGACCATTGGTTGGTTGGCCCATTGGAAACTTTATTCCTACTCGTTGAACCATTTAGCGCTTCTTACAAAGCGAAC
The DNA here is from genome assembly GCA_929447395.1 of Epistrophe grossulariae. NCBI lineage: Eukaryota > Metazoa > Arthropoda > Insecta > Diptera > Syrphidae > Epistrophe > Epistrophe grossulariae. The sequence goes on from OV839566.1 coordinate 100,050,189, forward strand.
GAGACTATTAATGTCATGACTTGCCAGATCACTAGGATCATTGTAGTAAAATTCTCCTAAGTGGAGCCTACGTCTTTGAGATAGAGCAGGGCATGTGCAGAGAAGGTGAGGAATCGATTCTTCCTCTTCTTCTTCGTCCATACAACTCCTGCAGAAGTCGTTAGAAAATACACCAAGCCTTGTTGCATGCTTGCCTATTAGACAGTGTCCAGTAATGACACCTATGACGGAGCTAATGTGCAGTCTGCTTAGAGATAACAAGTTCCTAGAGCGCTTCAGATCCAGCACAGGCCAGATCTGTTTTGTGGCCTGAATGAATGAATGAATGAAATTTTGGGGTTCTATGATTGAGTATACATATATATATATTTATAAATGTATACAAAATTCACTGCACTGCGACCTTAAGATCTATTGTGCCCCCATTATGGAGCTAGATGAGGTGTCTCATTTACAACTCCTCCTCCAGATTTGTCTCTTTGAGAAACTTCAGTATCTGGGGTATTTTTAGAGAGGATAATTCACTCTCATCTATCTGGTGCCGTCCCAGATATCTATGTCGTCTGTGTCCAAGTGCTACGCAACTACCTAAAATGTGGTCTGGTGTCTCCTCATGAACGTCGCAGAATCTACACGTGCCGCTGCTGACCAAGCCGAGGATATTGAGATGTCTTCTGAGCTTGCAGTGACCAGTGAGGATTCCAGTTATTATTCTTAGGTTATTTCTACTTAACTAATGCAGGATGTAAAACGTTCTTGGTTATAGTTTCCAAGTAATAGTTTTGCCTGTCTTAGCCTAGGGAGTTCACTCCAAGTTTTTTGTCTTTTGGCCTCCTCTTCTATTTTGATTTTGTGTTTAATCGCGTTTTCTTCTATTCCTCAATAAGGATCTGGACTCGTTAAGGGTGTTGTTGCTCCTATTTTCGCTAAGGAGTCTGCTTCTTCATTGCCCTGAACACCAACGTGTCCTGGTACCCAATAAAGTGTTATCTTATTATTTTTCCCAGCTCATTTAACCAGCTCACGCACTCCCATACTAGTTTAGAACTGATGGTGTATGATTTTAGTGCTTTAAGTGCGGCTTGACTGTCCGACATGATGGCAATGTTTTGTTTACGGTAATTTCTGTCGAGATTTCGTTCTGCATATTTTGCTATGGCGTTTACTTCCGCCTGAAAAATGCTGGTAGACTGTCCCATCGGCAAGGAAATTTTGGTTCTAGGCCCAAAGATACCTGCCCCAGTCCCTTCAGTTGTTCTCGACCCATCAGTGTACCACTTGATGGTATTTGCTTTAAGAGTGTAGTTCACAGATTCACCTGCCCACTCTTTCTTGCTACTTAACTGTATTTGGAAGTTTTTCTCGAAGTCGTATTTTTTTATCATACCGTCTCTTGGGATTTCTAGAAGGTTCGTTACTGTGGACTTGCATATAGAGTTTCTTTCTCTAATACCAATGCATTTGCCTTTCCCAGTTCCCTCTTTGGCAAATCTCAAGATTGCACCCATAGCAGCACTTTCTATTACCACGTGAAGTGGTGTCAAGTGGAGGATCACCTCCATTGCTGCTGTAGGGCATGTTCTCATTGTTACTGTGATGCACATGCATGCGAGCCTTTGTACCTTTTCTAGTGATTTCCTAGTTGTAATTTGTTCGGTTCTTTTGTGCCATGCAACCGCCCCATAGGTAATGATGGGTCTTACCATCATGGTATACATCCACCTGAGGATGTTTGGTTTGCAGCCCCATGTTTTACCTGCAAATCTCTTGCATATCATAAGAGCCCTTGTGGCTTTCCCGACAGTTATCTCGACGTGTTTATTCCAAAGGAGTTTACTATCCAGTGTAATGCCTAGATATTTAACCTCCCTTTGGATCTCGATTTCTTCTCCTGCTAATCGGATTGGTCTCATGCGATGCAGAAGCCTCTTTTTGGTAAATGGTACTATCGTTGTTTTTGTGGGGTTGATATTAAGTCCCACTGATAGACACCATTTCCTTGTTATTGACAATCCTCTTTTAACTATATCATAAAGAGTTTCCTCAAATTTCCCCAAAGCAGTTATAACAATATCATCGGCAAATCCGATACAGTGTATCCCCTGAGATGAAGAGTTTCTAGTAGTTCATCAACTACAAGACTCCACAGTAAGGGTGATAAAACCCCTCCCTGAGGACAACCTCTTGTTGTGATGACTTTCTGGACATTTTGTCCTGCATATGCTTCCACCGTTCTCGTGCCTAGAATTTCACTTATCCATCTGATAATAGTGATCAATTCCTTACTAGTGCTTTGTTTACAGCCTCATGAGAGGTGTTATCAAAAGCCCCCTCAATATCTAAGAAAGCAGATAAAGCGGTTTCTTTGGAACTAAGGGCAATTTGTAAGGTGTTGGTGAGTTCATACAGGGCGGTTTCTGTTGATCTGCCCGCTCTGTATGCATGTTGTTGGTGGTTAAGAGGCATATTTATTAATACTTCTGATCTAATGAAGTTATCAATTATCTTTTCCAAAGTCTTCAGTAAAAAAGATGTTAAACTTATTGGCCTGAATGATTTTGGATGTGTTGTATCTTTTTTCCCAATTTTTGGAATAAAAATAACTTTAGCCCTTCTCCATAGACTTGGTATGTGCCCAAGTGCAATACTACTACGAAGTATACTAATAAGGTATGGCATTATTTCATTTTTACCTTTTTGTAAAAGGGCTGGAAAAATGCCGTCTGCTCCCGGTGACTTAAAAGGTTGAAAAGTGTTTAAAGCCCAATCAATCCTATTAACTGAACAGATAGTCGAAGCTATCTTCCAGCTTTTCCGGTTTGGTTTGAGAGGTAATCTCTCAACTATGTTGCCTGTGAACGTTGAGCTGCCCGGAAAATGAGTATTTAGCAGTAGTGTGGACCTCTGATCCTTATTTTCCGTGAAGCTACCATCAGGGTTTCGAAGTGCCAATGAGGTTATTGCCTTGTCTTTAGCTAAAGCCTTATGTAGTCTTGCTGCTGCAGGGTAGAAGAAATGCCCTCGCAGAAAGATGCAAAACTATTCCTCTTGGCCTTTCTTATTTCCCCATTATAGTTACTTGGTTAACTCTGCAGAGTAGCTGTCCCACTCTCCAGTTCTCTTAGCCTTATTGAAGAGTTTTCTTACCTTAAATCTTAGTTTTGCAAGATTTTTATTCCACCAAGGAGCATCTGGGTTTTTGTGGGCAGCTGAGTTCATAAGCCTCTTTTAACACCCCACTAAACTCATTAACTATATGCTCTAACTCAAGGTGGCTATTTGTCGTTCTAACTGGTCCTATTTGGTCAAGGTTTGTCTTGAGAACGTTATTGTAAAGATTCCAGTTTGTTTTCTTAGGATTCCTTCCAGAGGTATTCTCTGTAAGAAGGTTTTCTAAGGTGAACACTAAAATTCGGTGGTCAGACATTGAGGGTTCATTGGAGACTCTCCAATCCCTAATTAAACTACTTAAGTTCGACGTTCCGAACGTTAGGTCTAAAACTTCTTTCCTAGTTCTAGTAACGAAAGTAGGGGTATTCCCTACGTTAAATATATCTAGATTTTTCTCGATAATAAAGTCTAAAAAGTACTCACCCCTTTGGTTTATATCGGTACTACCCCATGTTGTAGAGTGCGTGAAGTTAGCCCCCTTATTTGGAATTTCCTATTTTTGAAAGTTGTTCCAGGTTGATCCCGCTTTGTTCCGCATTGTTCCAAGTTTTTTTTGAAAAATATTCAAAAATGGGGGTTTTAGAGCCAAAAAACCGTTTTTGACCTAGCCCCCCTTTTTTCGAAAATCAAATTTTTGAAAGTTGTTCCAGATTGTTCTAATTGAAGCGTCTAGAGTGAGAAGGGGTCAAGTGACATTTTTCGATTTTTTTGTTATTTTACCAATACTGGTGTAAGCGACAACTTAAATTTTGGTCTAATTCTTGTGTCTCTAGTGTTATTGCTTACAAAAGTTAGCTTCAGATAAAAGGGTTAACTACACGTTTGTTTTGAAGTAAACGTTAAAATTTAAACGCTTATAACTCAAAATTTCAAAAATGTCACTTGACCCCTTCTCATTCTCAACGCTTCAATTATTCTGAACATTGTTCCAAGTTTTTGGACCCCTATGTTCAAAATTTCAAAAGTTATGGGCAAAATTCGAAAAAAGTTCTGACCTTACATTCTCACTATCAGCTTAAAAACTAACTTTAAAAAAACATCTCCGATTTTTTTTAACTTTTCAAAAACACCCCTGCCCCCCCTTTTCCAAAATTCCAAAATCTACAACTTGTTCCAAGTGCAGAATCCCTCAAATCCAATTGTTCCAAAGAATCATCAAAAAATATTGAAAACTGAAGATTTTAAGCCCAAAAAACACTTTAAATGAAAATATCTTATCATCCTTGCGCTGGCCCCCCTTTTTAGAAATCCAAAATTCAAAAATGTGTTCCAGGTTGTTCTAGGGCTCTTCTAAATTGTTCCAGACTTTCGTTTCTTAAAATTGATTTTTAGTATGAAAAATTTCCAAAAAATGCTCCCCTGCCCCCCCCTTTTCCAAAAATCTAAAATTTGTTCCAAGTGCAGAATCCCTCAAATCCAATTGTTCCAAAGAATCATCAAAAAATATTGAAAACTGAAGATTTTAAGCCCAAAAAACACTTTAAATGAAAATATCTTATTATCCTTGCTCTGGCCCCCCTTTTTAGAAATCCAAAATTCAAAAATTTGTTCCAGGTTTTTCTAGGGCTCTTCTAATTTGTTCCAGACTTTCGTTTCTTAAAATTGATTTTTAGTATGCAAAATTTCAAAAAAATGCTCCCCTGCCCCTCCTATTCCAAAAATCCAAAATCTAAAATTTGTTCCAAGTGCAGAATCCCTCAAATCCAATTGTTCCAAAGAATCATCAAAAAATATTGAAAACTGAAGATTTTAAGCCCAAAAACCACTTAAAATGCAAATATCTTATTATCCTTGCTCTGGCCCCCCTTTTTAGAAATCCGAAATTCAAAAATTTGTTCCAGGTTGTTCTAGGGCTCTTCTAAATTGTTCCAGACTTTCGTTTCTTAAAATTGATTTTTAGTATGCAAAATTTCAAAAAAATGCTCCCCTGCCCCCCCTTTTCCAAAAATCCAAAATCTAAAATTTGTTCCAAGTGCAGAATCCCTCAAATCCAACTGTTCCAAAGAATCATCAAAAAATATTGACAACTGAAGATTTTAAGCCCAAAAAACACTTTAAATGAAAATATCTTATTAGAAATCCAAAATTCAAAAATTTGTTCCAGGTTGTTCTAGGGCTCTTCTAAATTGTTCCAGACTTTCGTTTCTTAAAATTCATTTTTAGTATGAAATTTTTTTTTAAAATGCTCCCCTGGCCCCCCTTTTCCAAAAATCCAAAATCTAAAACTTGTTCCAAGTGCAGAATCCCTCAAATCCAACTGTTCCAACGAATCATCAAAAAATATTGAAAACTGAAGATTTTAAGCTCAAAAAACACTTTAAATGAAAATATCTTATTATCCTTCCTCTGCAAATGCATTTTAATGAAATTTTGCATTCTAAAAATGAATTTTAAGAAACGAAAGTCTGGAACAATTTAGAAGAGCCCTAGAACAACCTGGAACAAATTTTTGAATTTTGGATTTCTAAAAAGGGGGGCCAGCGCAAGGATGATAAGATATTTTCATTTAAAGTGTTTTTTGGGCTTAAAATCTTCAGTTTTTAATATTTTTTGATGATTCTTTGGAACAATTGGATTTGAGGGATTCTGCACTTGGAACAAGTTTTAGATTTTGGATTTTTGGAAAAGGGGGGCCAGGGGAGCATTTTAATGAAATTTTTCGTACTAAAAATCAATTTTAAGAAACGAAAGTCTGGAACAATTTAGAAGAGCCCTAGAACAACCTGGAACAAATTTTTGAATTTTAGATTTCTAAAAAGGGGGGCCAGAGCAAGGATAATACGATATTTTCATTTAAAGTGTTTTTTGGGCTTAAAATCTTCAGTTTTCAATATTTTTTGTTGATTCTTTGGAACAATTGGATTTGAGGGATTCTGCACTTGGAACAAATTTTAGATTTTGGATTTTTGGAAAAGGGGGGACAGGGGTCCCTTTGAAAAGTTAAAAAAATCGGAGATGTTTTTTTAAAGTTAGTTTTTTAGCTGATAGTAAGAATGTGAGGTCAGAACTTTTTTTCAATGCATGCATTTATCATAAGGTTTCAAAATTCAATGCATTTAAAAAAAAAAAAATATTAGAGAGCCGTTTTTTGGATTTTTGAAAAAATGTTCGGAAGGTTTTATCTTTAAAAATACACGTCCTACAATTTTGAGTTTTTGGAACAATGTTTAGAACACTTTTTGAAACCCGAAAAAAATTTAAAAATTAAGAATTTCGAAAAAAGGGGGGCTAGAATTTTTTCGAATTTTGCCCAAAAATTTTTTGAAATTTTGAACATAGAGGCCCAAAATCTTGGAACAATTTTCAGAACAACTAGAACAATCTGGAACAACATTCAAAAATTTGATTTTCGAACAAAGGGGGGCTAGGTCAAAAACGGTTTTTTGGCTCTAAAACCCCCATTTTTGAATATTTTTCAAAAAAAACTTGGAAAAATGCGGAACAAATCGGGAACAACCTGGAACAACTTTCAAAAATAGGAAATTCCAAAAAAGGGGGGCTAACTTCACGCACTCCATGTTGTATGGTGGGCGTTTGAATCACACCCCACCATAATCGGTAGTTTTTTCTTGTTGCAGTAGTCCACTATCTTCTGTACTTCATCTGGTGGTATATTGGCCTCATCACCAGCGAAGTAGGCTGCTGCTACCACCATCGTGCGGGGATTCCCGTCAATGTAAATTTGGGCCTGTATTGCCACCAGATCCCGCGTCATAAATTCTGAAAGACATATAAAGTTTATATTATTTCTTATTTGTATGCATGCTCTGGGCGAGTTTGTCTCGTATCACATATTAAATTAGAGTCCTTACTTATTAGGCCTCTTACTTGACCCCCGTAAACCCAGGGTTCTTGGATCAGCACTAGTCCTAGGTTATCTGCAATAAACTTTTGCGTAATGACAGCTGATGCCGCTTTAGAGTGGTGCAGATTTACCTGGGCTAGCCTGATGCTGGTCCCGCGTCCAGTCATTTTGTTTATAAGATGGGGTCAAATGCCCCCTCATCTGCAAGCAGATGGTCTTCCTCCTCTGCAGTTAGAAGCGTTACTTCTGGGCCCTCACGAATTGGAGAGAGGTCCATGCCTTCTATGTTTCCATCCGATTGGCCCGAGTTCTCCACGGATCCTATTTGTGGGATAAGAAGGGAAGTTAAAGGGGGGACTTGGGTTTTTGGAAGGATTGGGACTACTGGTAAAGGATCGGAGGGGTGGTTTGGTAGGCTGATGGTAATTGTAGGATTTGGGGGATTTGGAGTATCTGTGGGGTTGTCACTAATAGGATTCTGGATGCGTGCTCCATCTTCCTTCGGTTCGTCAATTGATCCTGGCATTGTACGCTTCTTTAGACCCGTCACCTGGATTGTACCGAATTTATAGTGAAGTTCGTGGTCTGCCTTCACTATAGCGTCTGCTGACCGGGCGTCAATGTTGACCACTAACAATTGTCCCTTGCCAACGGCCTTGCTGCTCAGGACTTTCCAATCTTTGGCGTAAAGTCCTTCGTTCTGGGCCTGGATCAGTGATAAGGATTTCTTGTCCTCCTGACCAGTGCTTCTTGGAAGGAACATTGTGATGGTGTACATCTTGGGAATGTCATCCCCCAAGCATGCAACCAGTGCAGTGCCCTTCCAAGTGCTTAATTTTGATGCCACCCCCCTTCAGCCAGTCGGCTATCTGTTGATCTGCACAATCAACAACCAGCAGACCAGTTTTGAAGTGGCTAAGAGTGGCCTGAGGGTATTCCTTAGGAAGGACTGCAATGCGGATGTTCTTCATTGCGCTTGCATACGATAGTGCCCTCTGCTCGCTGGCTTTTGCGGTGCTAGTACCCGCTGTATTTGTAGCCGCAACTTTGGGTCTTTTAACCTCTTGCCTTTGGGGAGGAGTAATAACGTGACTTTTCCTCTTACCCTGTGTGTGGCTTTCTGAGGATTCAATTTTCCTCTCACCCACCTTTTTCCTGGCTTCCTGAGGGGTCATCCCCATATCGAGGAACCGGAAGAACCACTTAGTGCCTGCTCCACTGAGTCCTTTCCTGCATGGTTTGTCCAGCGCACCTGGTTCGCCCAATTTTGGAAGTGGACGAGTTCTTCTGTTGCGACTATTGGGTGGTCCATTTGATGGTTTTGAGGTATTGCTTGGTTGTGGTGCCTTCCCATCCAAGACGCCTTCTTTGGCTTTTGGTACAACCTCCATTTGCCCGGGAGGTATTCTCCCCTGGCTAATGGAAGGTGTGTTATGAGAGGCATCTTTCTCCTGCCCGGGAGGTATTCTCCCCTGACGAGTGGTCGATGCTCCTCCTTTGTCAGTCCGGTTCAGTGAGTTTCTTGGAGAGATCCTCTTAAGATACTGACTGCATCCCGGTCTCGGATCTTCACCATGGAGAACTTTCTCCATATACGATCCGCATACTCACTCGCGGTGACATCCCGCGGAGTGTTAAATTTTCTGTGGTTTTTGTTGTTTTTTTGTTTTATATTTTTTGGCATAAGTTCCCACGAGTAGCTAGAGAAATAATGGGGTCCGCCATATCAGAGCTCCACATAATATGGTAAGGTCTAGGTTACTCTTTGATTCGACCTGGTTTCAAAGAGGTACCGTTAGAATACAGCCGGTATACCCCCTGGCTGCAAACCATCCAATAGGCACGGTCCACGTAACACCCTTGATTAAGGGGGGGGCAGTTCTTAGTTCGTAACTCCTCAAAAATCGCTACCGTATCAAGTTTCCCCGACACGGCAGGTCAGATGAATCTTTGAAACTTTAGCCTCCGCACCGCGACAAGGTGACTGCCACGCGAAGGCCTGACATGTGGCAATATTACTCCACCAAAGATTTGTTCTCTCTATTCCATCTTGCTTTAGCATAAGTTTACAGGTAGGTAGTAAAGTTCCACCTTTGGCGAGTTCGTCTGCTTTGCAATTGCCTGGAATGTCCCTATAACCCGGCACCCAGCAAAGGTGAATGTTGAATTGCTGTGCCATCTCCAAGAGAGATGATAGGCAATTAAGGGCAGTTTTTGAATTTGTAGAGACAGAATCCAGAGATTTAATGGCTGCTTGGCTATCCGAGAAAATACGGATATCATATATTATTTAAGGCAAGACAGGACTTCTTTTATCGCCAAAAGTTCCGCCTGGAACACGCTACAGTGATTGGGAAGACGGAAGGCGAGACTTAGTTTCAGCCTATCTGAGTATACACCTCCACCAACCCTGTCCTCAATTTTAGAACCGTCAGTATAGAAGTGGATCGATGCATCTTCCAGGAAAGTCAGGCCTCCCAGAGAGATCTGGAAGGAATGGTAACCTGAAAGTTTTTATGGAACTGTAGCTGTGGGGTGGTGTAATCTGTGATACTTGGGAGTGATCTGAATGAGTTCAGAATGAGCGAGTGGCCAATATCATTGTTGGACCATTGTAAGGAGGCTTTAAGACGTATAGCTGTGCTTGCTGCCGTTTGTTTGCAAAATATATCGAGAGGTGTGAGATGAAACAGAATACCCAATGCAGTGGCTGGGGTCGTACGGAGTACTCCACCCATACATCGGCAAGCTGAAAGTTGGACCTTGCTTAGTTTGGCAATATTTGTTGTTTTATCTAAAGCGGTCCACCATACTGACACACTGTATGTTAGGATCGGTCTTACTACCGAGGTCAGTGAGCAATGCGGGGTTGGAGACCCCATTTATTGCCGATGGCCTTTTTACATGAGAAGAGTGCCACAGTGGCTTTTTTAACTCTTTCGTTTATATTAGGTTTCCAGCTTAACTTCTTGTCAAGAATAAGACCCAAATATTTTGCTTCATTCGAGAAAGTTAAAGGTACACCTTTGATGGTAGGAGGGTTTATATGGGGAATTTGTATTTCTTAGAAAAGAGGACAAGATCAGTTTTGTGAGGGTTGACACCAAGTCCACAGCGATCTGCCCAGTTTGTTAGCTTATTTAGCGCGTTTTGTAAGAGTTCACTCAAGGAATAGGGATGTTTTCCTGATACGGCAATAGCAACGTCATCCGCATAAGCCATCACACTGTACCTCTCCTCCTCAAGGCATATCAGGAGTTCATTAACTACCAAATTCCAGAGAAGGGGAGATAGGACACCGCCTTGCGGCGTACCTCTACTGACAAATCTTCTGGCCGCCCAGTTTTGAATTTATAACTCTGCTGGTCAGCATTTGATTAATCAATTCCCCAAGCGAACCATCTACTTCCAGAGATGACAGCGCAGATTTGATTGCAGATGTGTCGACGTTGTTAAAGGCGCCTTCAATATCTAGGAATGCGACCACAGTGTACTATTTATGGTGGAGGGAGTGTTCGATGGTTCGCACTAGTGTGTGCAGAGCCGTATCAACTGATTTCCCTTTGCAGTAAGCATGTTGAGCTGAAGACAAAATTCTTGAGTTAATGCTTGTTCTTAAATGGATATCAATCATTCGTTCAAAATTTTTAAGAAGGAATAATGATAGGCTAATAGGTCTGAGATCTTTCGGATTTACATGGGGACATTTGCCGGCTTCTCTGCATAACATGGGAATGTGAGCCATCTTCAAACAACCGATGAAAAGTACCTTCATAATTGGCACAATGATGTCAGAAGTCATCTGAAGTTCGGCTGGTATTATACCCGTCTGGCTGACTTGTAAGGTGGAAAGCTATTGATAGCCCATTTTAGCTTGTCCCTTGTAATCAGACCGTGTGGATAAGTTAATATATTTTTGGACCTAACGTGGTCGTTGTTATTAACAGTTTGGGAGCTACCTGGAAAATGAGTGTCTAGTAGAAGGTTGAGGGATTCTTCGCCTTAGTGGGTCCATGTGCCATCGACGTTTTTTAAGAAACTGGGCATCACTGGATTAGTTGAGAGGATTTTTTGTAGTCTTGAGGTTCGGAGGTTTCTTCTATTTTGGTGCAGAATGTCCTCCAAGAAGATCTTTTACATTTCCTCAATTATTTCTTATAAATTTTTATACGATTCCCAGTCTGAAGCTAATCTTGTGCTTTTTGCTCGATTGAATAGTTTCCTACAACTTTTCCTAATCGGCTCGAGCTCTGAGTTCCACCAATTCGGTTTCTTTTTACCCCTTACGTGGGTAAGAGGGCAAGCAATCGACATTGAATTGTTAAGGGCTAGAGTGAGATCTTTGACTTTGTTGTCAAGATCATTTATATTAGAGGGAGGGCTTAAAAGATAAGGTTTAACTAAACTTTCCAGGGCCATCCTATATTTGGGCCAGTCAGTTTTCCTATAATTTCGAAAAGTAAAATGGCTAGGGGATTCAACACCTAGACTAAATTGGATGTATCGGTGATCAGAGAAAGAATGTTCCTCAGATACTTTCCAATCTTTAATCATATGATGAATGGTGTCTGAGACAAGAGTTATATCAAGAACTTCCTGTCGATTTCTGGTAACGAATGTAGGTTCATTTCCTATGTTACTTACTATGAGGTTAGTACTTAAAAAGAAATCAAAAACAGATTCGCCTCTATCGTTGATATCAGTACTGCCCCATACTGTATGATGGGAGTTAGCATCACACCCAATTATGAGGCTGACCTTCTGCCGTTCTGCTTCAGCAATGATTCTCTACAGAGTACGATCAGGGAGAGGGCCAAGTTGGTCGTGGCCTAGATACGCCGATACCAGCCAGTACGATCCTTTGGACGAATCAAGTCCGGCAGCGGTGATATCTTTATCGCTGAAGTTAGGGAGTAAGTATACATTAAAGCTACTTTTAACTAATATGCAGGATCTAGGTTCACTTTTATCCGTCACATACAGTGTGTAGTATCCAGGAGTCCTTAGTCCCTTCGCCATGGATTTTAAAATCCACGGCTCTTGGATAAGGTAAATATCAACTGCGTGTCTGGTTAGACGGAGCAGAAGTGAGTCCGAAGCCTTGATGGAGTGTTGAAGGTTAATCTGGCCTAACTGCAGCATTTTGACTACAATCAGGCAGATCAACCTCCACCATGGCTTGGAGAGTTTTTAACTCATTTATAGTGGAAGGATCACGATGCACAACCCTACCACTACTGAAATTAGGTATTTCTACCATTGTACTACCCTCACTGCGTACTGCATCAGCCAGGGGGCCATGATTAGCCACAACCACCCCACTGATACACAACACATTAGAAGCGGCAAACAGCGTTGACGCCGTGCTGCCCCCCAGTTTGGAAGATGAACTGGTCCTTGTTAATTCTGTCTGTTTAGTCTGTTTGTTTTCGTTCATAATTGTTCCCACGAGTACCAAATAAAAGAGGTCCATCTGTACAGAGATTCGCATATACAGTACCTTATGGGATGACGAAACAGGTGGAGGACGAGCTGGATAGGTTGTGCAAAATGGGTGTATAGAACCAGTAATGCATAGCAGATGGGCGACTCCGTAATGGCAGTAGTAAAGAAGGATGGTAGTTTGCGAATTCGCATGAATTGTAAAGTCTCAATAAATAGATTTATTGAACCTTTGTTTTACCCACTTCCTCCTATAGAGGATTTGTTTGCATCAGTTGGTGGTAAATTTTTTTGTGTGCTAGATTTTGCTGGGGCCTATCAACAACTGGCTGTAAATGCGAGCTCTAAAGAATATGTTACAGTAATAACACACAAGGGTTTATTGCGTTACAATAGGTTACCTTTTGGAGTAGGTATAGGTTAGGTTAGGTTTATGTGGTTGTCAGCAGAACGCTGGACACACTTAGACCATTGGTTGGTTGGCCCATTGGAAACTTTATTCCTACTCGTTGAACCATTTAGCGCTTCTTACAAAGCGAACGAGACTATTAATGTCATGACTTGCCAGATCACTAGGATCATTGTAGTAAAATTCTCCTAAGTGGAGCCTACGTCTTTGAGATAGAGCAGGGCATGTGCAGAGAAGGTGAGGAATCGATTCTTCCTCTTCTTCTTCGTCCATACAACTCCTGCAGAAGTCGTTAGAAAATACACCAAGCCTTGTTGCATGCTTGCCTATTAGACAGTGTCCAGTAATGACACCTATGACGGAGCTAATGTGCAGTCTGCTTAGAGATAACAAGTTCCTAGAGCGCTTCAGATCCAGCACAGGCCAGATCTGTTTTGTGGCCTGAATGAATGAATGAATGAAATTTTGGGGTTCTATGATTGAGTATACATATATATATATTTATAAATGTATACAAAATTCACTGCACTGCGACCTTAAGATCTATTGTGCCCCCATTATGGAGCTAGATGAGGTGTCTCATTTACAACTCCTCCTCCAGATTTGTCTCTTTGAGAAACTTCAGTATCTGGGGTATTTTTAGAGAGGATAATTCACTCTCATCTATCTGGTGCCGTCCCAGATATCTATGTCGTCTGTGTCCAAGTGCTACGCAACTACCTAAAATGTGGTCTGGTGTCTCCTCATGAACGTCGCAGAATCTACACGTGCCGCTGCTGACCAAGCCGAGGATATTGAGATGTCTTCTGAGCTTGCAGTGACCAGTGAGGATTCCAGTTATTATTCTTAGGTTATTTCTACTTAAACTAATGCAGGATGTAAAACGTTCTTGGTTATAGTTTCCAAGTAATAGTTTTGCCTGTCTTAGCCTAGGGAGTTCACTCCAAGTTTTTTGTCTTTTGGCCTCCTCTTCTATTTTGATTTTGTGTTTAATCGCGTTTTCTTCTATTCCGCAATAAGGATCTGGACTCGTTAAGGGTGTTGTTGCTCCTATTTTCGCTAAGGAGTCTGCTTCTTCATTGCCCTGAACACCAACGTGTCCTGGTACCCAATAAAGTGTTATCTTATTATTTTTCCCAGCTCATTTAACCAGCTCACGCACTCCCATACTAGTTTAGAACTGATGGTGTATGATTTTAGTGCTTTAAGTGCGGCTTGACTGTCCGACATGATGGCAATGTTTTGTTTACGGTAATTTCTGTCGAGATTTCGTTCTGCATATTTTGCTATGGCGTTTACTTCCGCCTGAAAAATGCTGGTAGACTTCCCATCGGCAAGGAAATTTTGGTTCTAGGCCCAAAGATACCTGCCCCAGTCCCTTCAGTTGTTCTCGACCCATCAGTGTACCACTTGATGGTATTTGCTTTAAGAGTGTAGTTCACAGATTCACCTGCCCACTCTTTCTTGCTACTTAACTGTATTTGGAAGTTTTTCTCGAAGTCGTATTTTTTTATCATACCGTCTCTTGGGATTTCTAGAAGGTTCGTTACTGTGGACTTGCATATAGAGTTTCTTTCTCTAATACCAATGCATTTGCCTTTCCCAGTTCCCTCTTTGGCAAATCTCAAGATTGCACCCATAGCAGCACTTTCTATTACCACGTGAAGTGGTGTCAAGTGGAGGATCACCTCCATTGCTGCTGTAGGGCATGTTCTCATTGTTACTGTGATGCACATGCATGCGAGCCTTTGTACCTTTTCTAGTGATTTCCTAGTTGTAATTTGTTCGGTTCTTTTGTGCCATGCAACCGCCCCATAGGTAATGATGGGTCTTACCATCATGGTATACATCCACCTGAGGATGTTTGGTTTGCAGCCCCATGTTTTACCTGCAAATCTCTTGCATATCATAAGAGCCCTTGTGGCTTTCCCGACAGTTATCTCGACGTGTTTATTCCAAAGGAGTTTACTATCCAGTGTAATGCCTAGATATTTAACCTCCCTTTGGATCTCGATTTCTTCTCCTGCTAATCGGATTGGTCTCATGCGATGCAGAAGCCTCTTTTTGGTAAATGGTACTATCGTTGTTTTTGTGGGGTTGATATTAAGTCCCACTGATAGACACCATTTCCTTGTTATTGACAATCCTCTTTTAACTATATCACAAAGAGTTTCCTCAAATTTCCCCAAAGCAGTTATAACAATATCATCGGCAAATCCGATACAGTGTATCCCCTGAGATGAAGAGTTTCTAGTAGTTCATCAACTACAAGACTCCACAGTAAGGGTGATAAAACCCCTCCCTGAGGACAACCTCTTGTTGTGATGACTTTCTGGACATTTTGTCCTGCATATGCTTCCACCGTTCTCGTGCCTAGAATTTCACTTATCCATCTGATAATAGTGATGGGTACACAATTCCTTACTAGTGCTTTGTTTACGGCCTCATGAGAGGTGTTATCAAAAGCCCCCTCAATATCTAAGAAAGCAGATAAAGCGGTTTCTTTGGAACTAAGGGCAATTTGTAAGGTGTTGGTGAGTTCATACAGGGCGGTTTCTGTTGATCTGCCCGCTCTGTATGCATGTTGTTGGTGGTTAAGAGGCATATTTATTAATACTTCTGATCTAATGAAGTTATCAATTATCTTTTCCAAAGTCTTCAGTAAAAAAGATGTTAAACTTATTGGCCTGAATGATTTTGGATGTGTTGTATCTTTTTTCCCAATTTTTGGAATAAAAATAACTTTAGCCCTTCTCCATAGACTTGGTATGTGCCCAAGTGCAATACTACTACGAAGTATACTAATAAGGTATGGCATTATTTCATTTTTACCTTTTTGTAAAAGGGCTGGAAAAATGCCGTCTGCTCTCGGTGACTTAAAAGGTTGAAAAGTGTTTAAAGCCCAATCAATCCTATTAACTGAACAGATAGTCGAAGCTATCTTCCAGCTTTTCCGGTTTGGTTTGAGAGGTAATCTCTCAACTATGTTGCCTGTGAACGTTGAGCTGCCCGGAAAATGAGTATTTAGCAGTAGTGTGGACCTCTGATCCTTATTTTCCGTGAAGCTACCATCAGGGTTTCGAAGTGCCAATGAGGTTATTGCCTTGTCTTTAGCTAAAGCCTTATGTAGTCTTGCTGCTGCAGGGTAGAAGAAATGCCCTCGCAGAAAGATGCAAAACTATTCCTCTTGGCCTTTCTTATTTCCCCATTATAGTTACTTGGTTAACTCTGCAGAGTAGCTGTCCCACTCTCCAGTTCTCTTAGCCTTATTGAAGAGTTTTCTTACCTTAAATCTTAGTTTTGCAAGATTTTTATTCCACCAAGGAGCATCTGGGTTTTTGTGGGCAGCTGAGTTCATAAGCCTCTTTTAACACCCCACTAAACTCATTAACCATATGCTCTAACTCAAGGTGGCTATTTGTCGTTCTAACTGGTCCTATTTGGTCAAGGTTTGTCTTGAGAACGTTATTGTAAAGATTCCAGTTTGTTTTCTTAGGATTCCTTCCAGAGGTATTCTCTGTAAGAAGGTTTTCTAAGGTGAACACTAAAATTCGGTGGTCAGACATTGAGGGTTCATTGGAGACTCTCCAATCCCTACTTAAGTTCGACGTTCCGAACGTTAGGTCTAAAACTTCTTTCCTAGTTCTAGTAACGAAAGTAGGGGTATTCCCTACGTTAAATATATCTAGATTTTTCTCGATAATAAAGTCTAAAAAGTACTCACCCCTTTGGTTTATATCGGTACTACCCCATGTTGTAGAGTGCGTGAAGTTAGCCCCCTTATTTGGAATTTCCTATTTTTGAAAGTTGTTCCAGGTTGATCCCGCTTTGTTCCGCATTGTTCCAAGTTTTTTTTGAAAAATATTCAAAAATGGGGGTTTTAGAGCCAAAAAAACCGTTTTTGACCTAGCCCCCCTTTTTTCGAAAATCAAATTTTTGAAAGTTGTTCCAGATTGTTCTAATTGAAGCGTCTAGAGTGAGAAGGGGTCAAGTGACACTTTTCGATTTTTTTGTTATTTTACCAATACTGGTGTAAGCGACAACTTAAATTTTGGTCTAATTCTTGTGTCTCTAGTGTTATTGCTTACAAAAGTTAGCTTCAGATAAAAGGGTTAACTACACGTTTGTTTTGAAGTAAACGTTAAAATTTAAACGCTTATAACTCAAAATTTCAAAAATGTCACTTGACCCCTTCTCATTCTCAACGCTTCAATTATTCTGAACATTGTTCCAAGTTTTTGGACCCCTATGTTCAAAATTTCAAAAGTTATGGGCAAAATTCGAAAAAAGTTCTGACCTTACATTCTCACTATCAGCTTAAAAACTAACTTTAAAAAAACATCTCCGATTTTTTTTAACTTTTCAAAAACACCCCTGCCCCCCCTTTTCCAAAATTCCAAAATCTACAACTTGTTCCAAGTGCAGAATCCCTCAAATCCAATTGTTCCAAAGAATCATCAAAAAATATTGAAAACTGAAGATTTTAAGCCCAAAAAACACTTTAAATGAAAATATATTATCATCCTTGCGCTGACCCCCTTTTTAGAAATCCAAAATTCAAAAATGTGTTCCAGGTTGTTCTAGGGCTCTTCTAAATTGTTCCAGACTTTCGTTTCTTAAAATTGAATTTTAGTATGAAAAATTTCCAAAAAATGCTCCCCTGCCCCCCCCTTTTCCAAAAATCTAAAATTTGTTCCAAGTGCAGAATCCCTCAAATCCAATTGTTCCAAAGAATCATCAAAAAATATTGACAACTGAAGATTTTAAGCCCAAAAAACACTTTAAATGAAAATATCTTATTAGAAATCCAAAATTCAAAAATTTGTTCCAGGTTGTTCTAGGGCTCTTCTAAATTGTTCCAGACTTTCGTTTCTTAAAATTCATTTTTAGTATGAAAATTTTTTTTAAAATGCTCCCCTGGCCCCCCTTTTCCAAAAATCCAAAATCTAAAACTTGTTCCAAGTGCAGAATCCCTCAAATCCAACTGTTCCAACGAATCATCAAAAAATATTGAAAACTGAAGATTTTAAGCTCAAAAAACACTTTAAATGAAAATATCTTATTATCCTTCCTCTGCAAATGCATTTTAATGAAATTTTGCATTCTAAAAATGAATTTTAAGAAACGAAAGTCTGGAACAATTTAGAAGAGCCCTAGAACAACCTGGAACAAATTTTTGAATTTTGGATTTCTAAAAAGGGGGGCCAGCGCAAGGATGATAAGATATTTTCATTTAAAGTGTTTTTTGGGCTTAAAATCTTCAGTTTTTAATATTTTTTGATGATTCTTTGGAACAATTGGATTTGAGGGATTCTGCACTTGGAACAAGTTTTAGATTTTGGATTTTTGGAAAAGGGGGGCCAGGGGAGCATTTTAATGAAATTTTTCGTACTAAAAATCAATTTTAAGAAACGAAAGTCTGGAACAATTTAGAAGAGCCCTAGAACAACCTGGAACAAATTTTTGAATTTTAGATTTCTAAAAAGGGGGGCCAGAGCAAGGATAATACGATATTTTCATTTAAAGTGTTTTTTGGGCTTAAAATCTTCAGTTTTCAATATTTTTTGTTGATTCTTTGGAACGATTGGATTTGAGGGATTCTGCACTTGGAACAAATTTTAGATTTTGGATTTTTGGAAAAGGGGGGACAGGGGTCCCTTTGAAAAGTTAAAAAAATCGGAGATGTTTTTTTAAAGTTAGTTTTTTAGCTGATAGTAAGAATGTGAGGTCAGAACTTTTTTTCAATGCATGCATTTATCATAAGGTTTCAAAATTCAATGCATTTAAAAAAAAAAAAAATATTAGAGAGCCGTTTTTTGGATTTTTGAAAAAATGTTCGGAAGGTTTTATCTTTAAAAATACACGTCCTACAATTTTGAGTTTTTGGAACAATGTTTAGAACACTTTTTGAAACCCGAAAAAAATTTAAAAATTAAGAATTTCGAAAAAAGGGGGGCTAGAATTTTTTCGAATTTTGCCCATAACTTTTGAAATTTTGAACATAGAGGCCCAAAATCTTGGAACAATTTTCAGAACAACTAGAACAATCTGGAACAACTTTCAAAAATTTGATTTTCGAACAAAGGGGGGCTAGGTCAAAAACGGTTTTTTGGCTCTAAAACCCCCATTTTTGAATATTTTTCAAAAAAAACTTGGAAAAATGCGGAACAAATCGGGAACAACCTGGAACAACTTTCAAAAATAGGAAATTCCAAAAAAGGGGGGCTAACTTCACGCACTCCATGTTGTATGGTGGGCGTTTGAATCACACCCCACCATAATCGGT
This sequence comes from Epistrophe grossulariae, assembly GCA_929447395.1. Lineage (NCBI taxonomy): Eukaryota > Metazoa > Arthropoda > Insecta > Diptera > Syrphidae > Epistrophe > Epistrophe grossulariae. The sequence continues at coordinate 100,069,302 of OV839566.1, forward strand.
AGTTTTTTCTTGTTGCAGTAGTCCACTATCTTCTGTACTTCATCTGGTGGTATATTGGCCTCATCACCAGCGAAGTAGGCTGCTGCTACCACCATCGTGCGGGGATTCCCGTCAATGTAAATTTGGGCCTGTATTGCCACCAGATCCCGCGTCATAAATTCTGAAAGACATATAAAGTTTATATTATTTCTTATTTGTATGCATGCTCTGGGCGAGTTTGTCTCGTATCACATATTAAATTAGAGTCCTTACTTATTAGGCCTCTTACTTGACCCCCGTAAACCCAGGGTTCTTGGATCAGCACTAGTCCTAGGTTATCTGCAATAAACTTTTGCGTAATGACAGCTGATGCCGCTTTAGAGTGGTGCAGATTTACCTGGGCTAGCCTGATGCTGGTCCCGCGTCCAGTCATTTTGTTTATAAGATGGGGTCAAATGCCCCCTCATCTGCAAGCAGATGGTCTTCCTCCTCTGCAGTTAGAAGCGTTACTTCTGGGCCCTCACGAATTGGAGAGAGGTCCATGCCTTCTATGTTTCCATCCGATTGGCCCGAGTTCTCCACGGATCCTATTTGTGGGATAAGAAGGGAAGTTAAAGGGGGGACTTGGGTTTTTGGAAGGATTGGGACTACTGGTAAAGGATCGGAGGGGTGGTGGGGTAGGCTGATGGTAATTGTAGGATTTGGGGGATTTGGAGTATCTGTGGGGTTGTCACTAATAGGATTCTGGATGCGTGCTCCATCTTCCTTCGGTTCGTCAATTGATCCTGGCATTGTACGCTTCTTTAGACCCGTCACCTGGATTGTACCGAATTTATAGTGAAGTTCGTGGTCTGCCTTCACTATAGCGTCTGCTGACCGGGCGTCAATGTTGACCACTAACAATTGTCCCTTGCCAACGGCCTTGCTGCTCAGGACTTTCCAATCTTTGGCGTAAAGTCCTTCGTTCTGGGCCTGGATCAGTGATAAGGATTTCTTGTCCTCCTGACCAGTGCTTCTTGGAAGGAACATTGTGATGGTGTACATCTTGGGAATGTCATCCCCCAAGCATGCAACCAGTGCAGTGCCCTTCCAAGTGCTTAATTTTGATGCCACCCCCTTCAGCCAGTCGGCTATCTGTTGATCTGCACAATCAACAACCAGCAGACCAGTTTTGAAGTGGCTAAGAGTGGCCTGAGGGTATTCCTTAGGAAGGACTGCAATGCGGATGTTCTTCATTGCGCTTGCATACGATAGTGCCCTCTGCTCGCTGGCTTTTGCGGTGCTAGTACCCGCTGTATTTGTAGCCGCAACTTTGGGTCTTTTAACCTCTTGCCTTTGGGGAGGAGTAATAACGTGACTTTTCCTCTTACCCTGTGTGTGGCTTTCTGAGGATTCAATTTTCCTCTCACCCACCTTTTTCCTGGCTTCCTGAGGGGTCATCCCCATATCGAGGAACCGGAAGAACCACTTAGTGCCTGCTCCACTGAGTCCTTTCCTGCATGGTTTGTCCAGCGCACCTGGTTCGCCCAATTTTGAAAGTGGACGAGTTCTTCTGTTGCGACTATTGGGTGGTCCATTTGATGGTTTTGAGGTATTGCTTGGTTGTGGTGCCTTCCCATCCAAGACGCCTTCTTTGGCTTTTGGTACAACCTCCATTTGCCCGGGAGGTATTCTCCCCTGGCTAATGGAAGGTGTGTTATGAGAGGCATCTTTCTCCTGCCCGGGAGGTATTCTCCCCTGACGAGTGGTCGATGCTCCCCAAGTAACATCGAGGGAGCTATTAGAAGTAAAATTGTTCTTCTGAAGCTCTAAGGTGATAAAATGCAAAACTATAGCTTTGTAAATGATAATTTCACAGTTCTCTACATTTGATTTAAAAATTATGTTCTATAATTGAAATTTAAAAACACTTTAAGCTCTATTAATTTTATGACACTTTAAGATTTAAAAATATGCTCCATTAAATCTTCATACATCTTCTAACGAGCAAACTCTCAATATCAACAAATTTAAAGACATTGTAGAGCTCCTAACAACACATGTCCAAAATAATAACGCATGATCTTCTAAAATGTCAAAAAAAATAGCATTTATGGAGCTAAACAAAAAGCGATTGTAGCGTACTTCGTGAAGCGCATGCGCATTTTAAAGTTTTAAAAAACTTCTTTAACAGAGTGGATATAAAGCTGTATACTTAAAAGAAGAAATAGGAAGAAAAAAGTGTGAGTTAAACAAACATAAATACATTCACACAGGGAAGGCGTGTAGTCAAACAGTTAATTGATAAAGCGCCCAAAGAAATTTTTATGTGTTTTATTTGAAAAAAGTGTTTTGAGATTTTAAATCGTTAAAATAGTAAAAAAGGCTAAGTTAATTGAATAAACAAGTGAAATAAAAGTAAATAAAGTGAATACAATGCAATACTTCATTGAAAAAAAATATAAAACTACATGAGCTGCTGCGTTAAATCTTCTAAAAACACTTATAATTAACAGTGTAGTTTTTGTTCATTTCATAGGTAAGCTGTGTCTCATATTCCACATAAAGTAAGTAAAATTACTCTGCACCACGGGCGCTCAATGAATTTGAGCGCCTTGCCATCACAAACAAAAACTAATGCGACCCTGGACGAGAATTTCAATTTCGATAGATTGGGTTCAGCTATAATTCCCGTGATTGAAGTGTATTTTAATTTCAAACAATATGCTTTTTTATAGCAAAATGTTAAGAAATATCAATAGAAATGTATTCTAAGACAATGTATTTGCCTAAAAAACATCACTTCATATTACTTTATATGGAATATGAGACACAATCAGACCGTGAAAAGAAAAAATTGAAAACTCCATATTATAGGTGTTTTTACACGATTTAACGCAACACTGTATGTTGTTTTATAGTTTTTTTTAATAAATTACTGAAAATATTCACTGTTTTAACTTTTATTTAACTTTTTTATTTAGTATTTTCACTAATTTAATGTTTAAAAATCTCGAAACACATTCCTATAGTTCGGCAAAGACCAAAGTGACAGATCGGGTTCTTTTTGTTTTTTTTTTTTTTACAATTTAATGCTTCACTCACACACTGTATAGGTATGTGATGTGATGTGAGCTCGATATCAACAGTACTTAATATTGCAGCTCTAGAATAATAAAAAATATAGCGATTTGACAATATGGCGGCGAGGAAAAAAATTCGGCTTTCGAAAATGTATTTCTTAGAGTTTTTTTTTCTTGTTATTATTTTTTTTTATTTGACAACTAAATATCCAGAATTTCGAAGGCGCGTTTTAATTAAGCAAAGTACCGGCAATACGTTTGTGAAAAAATTTAATTCGCACATAAAATTCGCTAACATTTAACCGAAAAATATTAATTTCTGTTATTATTTATTTTCTTAGGAAATTATAGTTTGCATATCTTACAAAATTATTCATTATACACACATAATTTCAAACGATACATATTTATTCTATTGTAGTATTAAAGCGTGCCTGTGTTTATATTTTTTATCATAATATGTACCTACATATTACTCAAACCAATACAACCAAAATTCTGTCAAAGTAGTTCTTTAAAGATATATACCAAATACCTGCAGAGTCAGTCGCCGCTAACAACAAGCTTCTCACGAGCAAAAAAGAGCTCTCAAACTCAATGAATTAGCTGCAAGTGAGCGCGACGTTAGCTCTAAAGGTGTATCTAGAGCTACTTCTAAAATAAACGAGCTTTAAGATTAGCTCTGGGTGTGCTGTTAAAGCTATTAAACAACTAAAAATGTTACTTGGGTCCTCCTTTGTCAGTCCGGTTCAGTGAGTTTCTTGGAGAGATCCTCTTAAGATACTGACTGCATCCCGGTCTCGGATCTTCACCATGGAGAACTTTCTCCATATACGATCCGCATACTCACTCGCGGTGACATCCCGCGGAGTGTTAAATTTTCTGTGGTTTTTGTTGTTTTTTTGTTTTATATTTTTTGGCATAAGTTCCCACGAGTAGCTAGAGAAATAATGGGGTCCGCCATATCAGAGCTCCGCATAATATGGTAAGGTCTAGGTTACTCTTTGATTCGACCTGGTTTCAAAGAGGTACCGTTAGAATACAGCCGGTATACCCCCTGGCTGCAAACCATCCAATAGGCACGGTCCACGTAACACCCTTGATTAAGGGGGGGGCAGTTCTTAGTTCGTAACTCCTCAAAAATCGCTACCGTATCAAGTTTCCCCGACACGGCAGGTCAGATGAATCTTTGAAACTTTAGCCTCCGCACCGCGACAAGGTGACTGCCACGCGAAGGCCTGACATGTGGCAATATTACTCCACCAAAGATTTGTTCTCTCTATTCCATCTTGCTTTAGCATAAGTTTACAGGTAGGTAGTAAAGTTCCACCTTTGGCGAGTTCGTCTGCTTTGCAATTGCCTGGAATGTCCCTATGACCCGGCACCCAGCAAAGGTGAATGTTGAATTGCTGTGCCATCTCCAAGAGAGATGATAGGCAATTAAGGGCAGTTTTTGAATTTGTAGAGACAGAATCCAGAGATTTAATGGCTGCTTGGCTATCCGAGAAAATACGGATATCATATATTATTTAAGGCAAGACAGGACTTCTTTTATCGCCAAAAGTTCCGCCTGGAACACGCTACAGTGATTGGGAAGACGGAAGGAGAGACTTAGTTTCAGCCTATCTGAGTATACACCTCCACCAACCCTGTCCTCAATTTTAGAACCGTCAGTATAGAAGTGGATCGATGCATCTTCCAGGAAAGTCAGGCCTCCCAGAGAGATCTGGAAGGAATGGTAACCTGAAAGTTTTTATGGAACTGTAGCTGTGGGGTGGTGTAATCTGTGATACTTGGGAGTGATCTGAATGAGTTCAGAATGAGCGAGTGGCCAATATCATTGTTGGACCATTGTAAGGAGGCTTTAAGACGTATAGCTGTGCTTGCTGCCGTTTGTTTGCAAAATATATCGAGAGGTGTGAGATGAAACAGAATACCCAATGCAGTGGCTGGGGTCGTACGGAGTACTCCACCCATACATCGGCAAGCTGAAAGTTGGACCTTGCTTAGTTTGGCAATATTTGTTGTTTTATCTAAAGCGGTCCACCATACTGACACACTGTATGTTAGGATCGGTCTTACTACCGAGGTCAGTGAGCAATGCGGGGTTGGAGACCCCATTTATTGCCGATGGCCTTTTTACATGAGAAGAGTGCCACAGTGGCTTTTTTAACTCTTTCGTTTATATTAGGTTTCCAGCTTAACTTCTTGTCAAGAATAAGACCCAAATATTTTGCTTCATTCGAGAAAGTTAAAGGTACACCTTTGATGGTAGGAGGGTTTATATGGGGAATTTGTATTTCTTAGAAAAGAGGACAAGATCAGTTTTGTGAGGGTTGACACCAAGTCCACAGCGATCTGCCCAGTTTGTTAGCTTATTTAGCGCGTTTTGTAAGAGTTCACTCAAGGAATAGGGATGTTTTCCTGATACGGCAATAGCAACGTCATCCGCATAAGCCATCACACTGTACCTCTCCTCCTCAAGGCATATCAGGAGTTCATTAACTACCAAATTCCAGAGAAGGGGAGATAGGACACCGCCTTGCGGCGTACCTCTACTGACAAATCTTCTGGCCGCCCAGTTTTGAATTTATAACTCTGCTGGTCAGCATTTGATTAATCAATTCCCCAAGCGAACCATCTACTTCCAGAGATGACAGCGCAGATTTGATTGCAGATGTGTCGACGTTGTTAAAGGCGCCTTCAATATCTAGGAATGCGACCACAGTGTACTATTTATGGTGGAGGGAGTGTTCGATGGTTCGCACTAGTGTGTGCAGAGCCGTATCAACTGATTCCCTTTGCAGTAAGCATGTTGAGCTGAAGACAAAATTCTTGAGTTAATGCTTGTTCTTAAATGGATATCAATCATTCGTTCAAAATTTTTAAGAAGGAATAATGATAGGCTAATAGGTCTGAGATCTTTCGGATTTACATGGGGACATTTGCCGGCTTCTCTGCATAACATGGGAATGTGAGCCATCTTCAAACAACCGATGAAAAGTACCTTCATAATTGGCACAATGATGTCAGAAGTCATCTGAAGTTCGGCTGGTATTATACCCGTCTGGCTGACTTGTAAGGTGGAAAGCTATTGATAGCCCATTTTAGCTTGTCCCTTGTAATCAGACCGTGTGGATAAGTTAATATATTTTTGGACCTAACGTGGTCGTTGTTATTAACAGTTTGGGAGCTACCTGGAAAATGAGTGTCTAGTAGAAGGTTGAGGGATTCTTCGCCTTAGTGGGTCCATGTGCCATCGACGTTTTTTAAGAAACTGGGCATCACTGGATTAGTTGAGAGGATTTTTTGTAGTCTTGAGGTTCGGAGGTTTCTTCTATTTTGGTGCAGAATGTCCTCCAAGAAGATCTTTTACATTTCCTCAATTATTTCTTATAAATTTTTATACGATTCCCAGTCTGAAGCTAATCTTGTGCTTTTTGCTCGATTGAATAGTTTCCTACAACTTTTCCTAATCGGCTCGAGCTCTGAGTTCCACCAATTCGGTTTCTTTTTACCCCTTACGTGGGTAAGAGGGCAAGCAATCGACATTGAATTGTTAAGGGCTAGGGTGAGATCTTTGACTTTGTTGTCAAGATCATTTATATTAGAGGGAGGGCTTAAAAGATAAGGTTTAACTAAACTTTCCAGGGCCATCCTATATTTGGGCCAGTCAGTTTTCCTATAATTTCGAAAAGTAAAATGGCTAGGGGATTCAACACCTAGACTAAATTGGATGTATCGGTGATCAGAGAAAGAATGTTCCTCAGATACTTTCCAATCTTTAATCATATGATGAATGGTGTCTGAGACAAGAGTTATATCAAGAACTTCCTGTCGATTTCTGGTAACGAATGTAGGTTCATTTCCTATGTTACTTACTATGAGGTTAGTACTTAAAAAGAAATCAAAAACAGATTCGCCTCTATCGTTGATATCAGTACTGCCCCATACTGTATGATGGGAGTTAGCATCACACCCAATTATGAGGCTGACCTTCTGCCGTTCTGCTTCAGCAATGATTCTCTACAGAGTACGATCAGGGAGAGGGCCAAGTTGGTCGTGGCCTAGATACGCCGATACCAGCCAGTACGATCCTTTGGACGAATCAAGTCCGGCAGCGGTGATATCTTTATCGCTGAGGTTAGGGAGTAAGTATACATTAAAGCTACTTTTAACTAATATGCAGGATCTAGGTTCACTTTTATCCGTCACATACAGTGTGTAGTATCCAGGAGTCCTTAGTCCCTTCGCCATGGATTTTAAAATCCACGGCTCTTGGATAAGGTAAATATCAACTGCGTGTCTGGTTAGACGGAGCAGAAGTGAGTCCGAAGCCTTGATGGAGTGTTGAAGGTTAATCTGGCCTAACTGCAGCATTTTGACTACAATCAAGCAGATCAACCTCCACCATGGCTTGGAGAGTTTTTAACTCATTTATAGTGGAAGGATCACGATGCACAACCCTACCACTACTGAAATTAGGTATTTCTACCATTGTACTTCCCTCACTGCGTACTGCATCAGCCAGGGGGCCATGATTAGCCACAACCACCCCACTGATACACAACACATTAGAAGCGGCAAACAGCGTTGACGCCGTGCTGCCCCCCAGTTTGGAAGATGAACTGGTCCTTGTTAATTCTGTCTGTTTAGTCTGTTTGTTTTCGTTCATTATTGTTCCCACGAGTACCAAATAAAAGAGGTCCATCTGTACAGAGATTCGCATATACAGTACCTTATGGGATGACGAAACAGGTGGAGGACGAGCTGGATAGGTTGTGCAAAATGGGTGTATAGAACCAGTAATGCATAGCAGATGGGCGACTCCGTAATGGCAGTAGTAAAGAAGGATGGTAGTTTGCGAATTCGCATGAATTGTAAAGTCTCAATAAATAGATTTATTGAACCTTTGTTTTACCCACTTCCTCCTATAGAGGATTTGTTTGCATCAGTTGGTGGTAAATTTTTTTGTGTGCTAGATTTTGCTGGGGCCTATCAACAACTGGCTGTAAATGCGAGCTCTAAAGAATATGTTACAGTAATAACACACAAGGGTTTATTGCGTTACAATAGGTTACCTTTTGGAGTAAGTATAGGTTAGGTTAGGTTTATGTGGTTGTCAGCAGAACGCTGGACACACTTAGACCATTGGAAACTTTATTCCTACTCGTTGAACCATTTAGCGCTTCTTACAAAGCGAACGAGACTATTAATGTCATGACTTGCCAGATCACTAGGATCATTGTAGTAAAATTCTCCTAAGTGGAGCCTACGTTTTTGAGATAGAGCAGGGCATGTGCAGAGAAGGTGAGGAATCGATTCTTCCTCTTCTTCTTCGTCCATACAACTCCTGCAGAAGTCGTTAGAAAATACACCAAGCCTTGTTGCATGCTTGCCTATTAGACAGTGTCCAGTAATGACACCTATGACGGAGCTAATGTGCAGTCTGCTTAGAGATAACAAGTTCCTAGAGCGCTTCAGATCCAGCACAGGCCAGATCTGTTTTGTGGCCTGAATGAATGAATGAATGAAATTTTGGGGTTCTATGATTGAGTATACATATATATATATTTATAAATGTATACAAAATTCACTGCACTGCGACCTTAAGATCTATTGTGCCCCCATTATGGAGCTAGATGAGGTGTCTCATTCTCCTCCTCCAGATTTGTCTCTTTGAGAAACTTCAGTATCTGGGGTATTTTTAGAGAGGATAATTCACTCTCATCTATCTGGTGCCGTCCCAGATATCTATGTCGTCTGTGTCCAAGTGCTACGCAACTACCTAAAATGTGGTCTGGTGTCTCCTCATGAACGTCGCAGAATCTACACGTGCCGCTGCTGACCAAGCCGAGGATATTGAGATGTCTTCTGAGCTTGCAGTGACCAGTGAGGATTCCAGTTATTATTCTTAGGTTATTTCTACTTAACTAATGCAGGATGTAAAACGTTCTTGGTTATAGTTTCCAAGTAATAGTTTTGCCTGTCTTAGCCTAGGGAGTTCACTCCAAGTTTTTTGTCTTTTGGCCTCCTCTTCTATTTTGATTTTGTGTTTAATCGCGTTTTCTTCTATTCCGCAATAAGGATCTGGACTCGTTAAGGGTGTTGTTGCTCCTATTTTCGCTAAGGAGTCTGCTTCTTCATTGCCCTGAACACCAACGTGTCCTGGTACCCAATAAAGTGTTATCTTATTATTTTTCCCAGCTCATTTAACCAGCTCACGCACTCCCATACTAGTTTAGAACTGATGGTGTATGATTTTAGTGCTTTAAGTGCGGCTTGACTGTCCGACATGATGGCAATGTTTTGTTTACGGTAATTTCTGTCGAGATTTCGTTCTGCATATTTTGCTATGGCGTTTACTTCCGCCTGAAAAATGCTGGTAGACTGTCCCATCGGCAAGGAAATTTTGGTTCTAGGCCCAAAGATACCTGCCCCAGTCCCTTCAGTTGTTCTCGACCCATCAGTGTACCACTTGATGGTATTTGCTTTAAGAGTGTAGTTCACAGATTCACCTGCCCACTCTTTCTTGCTACTTAACTGTATTTGGAAGTTTTTCTCGAAGTCGTATTTTTTTATCATACCGTCTCTTGGGATTTCTAGAAGGTTCGTTACTGTGGACTTGCATATAGAGTTTCTTTCTCTAATACCAATGCATTTGCCTTTCCCAGTTCCCTCTTTGGCAAATCTCAAGATTGCACCCATAGCAGCACTTTCTATTACCACGTGAAGTGGTGTCAAGTGGAGGATCACCTCCATTGCTGCTGTAGGGCATGTTCTCATTGTTACTGTGATGCACATGCATGCGAGCCTTTGTACCTTTTCTAGTGATTTCCTAGTTGTAATTTGTTCGGTTCTTTTGTGCCATGCAACCGCCCCATAGGTAATGATGGGTCTTACCATCATGGTATACATCCACCTGAGGATGTTTGGTTTGCAGCCCCATGTTTTACCTGCAAATCTCTTGCATATCATAAGAGCCCTTGTGGCTTTCCCGACAGTTATCTCGACGTGTTTATTCCAAAGGAGTTTACTATCCAGTGTAATGCCTAGATATTTAACCTCCCTTTGGATCTCGATTTCTTCTCCTGCTAATCGGATTGGTCTCATGCGATGCAGAAGTAGGCTTACCATCCGTCAGGATTTCGCCTGACGCGTCAGGCTTTTAATGTCCAATCAGGCTTTGGCCAGGTTTCGTCGTTTGTCAGGCTTTTTTATAGTTATCGCACAAAATATAATCGTTAGAACAAAAATGTTTGCATGAATGAATGCTTTCAAATTGAAACACATACATTTTTTTCATTCATAGTTGTCACTTTTTAGAAAGTGACAAGGAGTTGTGCAATAGGGTGACTGCAAAAAACACCTTTCTTGAAATTCAACCGCTACCGCTCGCTACCAGCGCTTTTCCATTAATTTTGCTTGAAAGTCTTTGAAAATCGTAATTTTTCTCAAATGTTAAAGCTGCATAACTTTTTGAGTTTTGGTGCTAAATTCATGAAATTTTCAGGGATTGTTCGTATTTTTATGTAGTTTTTATTTAAATTGTTATGTAAATATCCTACTACTCAATACCATTTTTGCTTTTGAAAGCTTGTCCTAGTTTTGCAATTTCTTAAAATGTATACAACTTATCAAAAGTTATGAACATTTGAATTCAATCAAAAATGATTCTCAAACAAACTCAAATAAATCATAATTTTTAAAATAGAAGGAAATACTTTGCTTATTAGGAACTTTTTGTAATGATTTATTAAATGAAATGGTCGACTCTTTATTTTTTTTTTTTGGATTCAAATGGTCATAACTTTTGATCTAAGGTGAGTTGTATTATTATTATTATCGCGCAGTAGGATATTTATACAGAGTGCTGTTTGAAACGTTTCAAGTACAAATTAATTTTGAACATAATTTAGGGCTTTCGATTTATTTGTAGCTACATAATGAAGGTCATGAAAAATATTTCTTTATAAAATGTTAATCTAACTATTAAGCAAAATTAATTAAAAGATGGTAAAAAATAAAAATCAATTTTGGGCAGGGTGACCAAAAAATTAAATCAAAATAGACTATTTTCTAAATTTAAAAAAAATTAATTTTGACACACTCTGTAAAATACGATATAGTTTTTCTACATCAGTGCTTTTTTTTTGAAAATATTGTTTAAAAAAGTTTAAGGAGGAAATTAATTTTGGGGCAGGTTCTTGGTCATTGAAATGCATTTTCGGTTTAACTAGACGTAATTTGTCAACACTATGTCCCAGATCCCTTTCGGTTTTTTTCTGTATAGACGCTTTCATTTTATATTTTTTATAAAAATTAAGTTTCAAAAAGGAAAAAAAAATTTTTTATTTGTCAGGCTTTTTTCTCAAAAATCAGGCTTTTCTTTCTTTACTGTCAGGCTTTGCTGATTTTAGAGCTGGTAACCCTATGCAGAAGCCTCTTTTTGGTAAATGGTACTATCGTTGTTTTTGTGGGGTTGATATTAAGTCCCACTGATAGACACCATTTCCTTGTTATTGACAATCCTCTTTTAACTATATCACAAAGAGTTTCCTCAAATTTCCCCAAAGCAGTTATAACAATATCATCGGCAAATCCGATACAGTGTATCCCCTGAGATGAAGAGTTTCTAGTAGTTCATCAACTACAAGACTCCACAGTAAGGGTGATAAAACCCCTCCCTGAGGACAACCTCTTGTTGTGATGACTTTCTGGACATTTTGTCCTGCATATGCTTCCACCGTTCTCGTGCCTAGAATTTCACTTATCCATCTGATAATAGTGATGGGTACACAATTCCTTACTAGTGCTTTGTTTACGGCCTCATGAGAGGTGTTATCAAAAGCCCCCTCAATATCTAAGAAAGCAGATAAAGCGGTTTCTTTGGAACTAAGGGCAATTTGTAAGGTGTTGGTGAGTTCATACAGGGCGGTTTCTGTTGATCTGCCCGCTCTGTATGCATGTTGTTGGTGGTTAAGAGGCATATTTATTAATACTTCTGATCTAATGAAGTTATCAATTATCTTTTCCAAAGTCTTCAGTAAAAAAGATGTTAAACTTATTGGCCTGAATGATTTTGGATGTGTTGTATCTTTTTTCCCAATTTTTGGAATAAAAATAACTTTAGCCCTTCTCCATAGACTTGGTATGTGCCCAAGTGCAATACTACTACGAAGTATACTAATAAGGTATGGCATTATTTCATTTTTACCTTTTTGTAAAAGGGCTGGAAAAATGCCGTCTGCTCCCGGTGACTTAAAAGGTTGAAAAGTGTTTAAAGCCCAATCAATCCTATTAACTGAACAGATAGTCGAAGCTATCTTCCAGCTTTTCCGGTTTGGTTTGAGAGGTAATCTCTCAACTATGTTGCCTGTGAACGTTGAGCTGCCCGGAAAATGAGTATTTAGCAGTAGTGTGGACCTCTGATCCTTATTTTCCGTGAAGCTACCATCAGGGTTTCGAAGTGCCAATGAGGTTATTGCCTTGTCTTTAGCTAAAGCCTTATGTAGTCTTGCTGCTGCAGGGTAGAAGAAATGCCCTCGCAGAAAGATGCAAAACTATTCCTCTTGGCCTTTCTTATTTCCCCATTATAGTTACTTGGTTAACTCTGCAGAGTAGCTGTCCCACTCTCCAGTTCTCTTAGCCTTATTGAAGAGTTTTCTTACCTTAAATCTTAGTTTTGCAAGATTTTTATTCCACCAAGGAGCATCTGGGTTTTTGTGGGCAGCTGAGTTCATAAGCCTCTTTTAACACCCCACTAAACTCATTAACCATATGCTCTAACTCAAGGTGGCTATTTGTCGTTCTAACTGGTCCTATTTGGTCAAGGTTTGTCTTGAGAACGTTATTGTAAAGATTCCAGTTTGTTTTCTTAGGATTCCTTCCAGAGGTATTCTCTGTAAGAAGGTTTTCTAAGGTGAACACTAAAATTCGGTGGTCAGACATTGAGGGTTCATTGGAGACTCTCCAATCCCTAATTAAACTACTTAAGTTCGACGTTCCGAACGTTAGGTCTAAAACTTCTTTCCTAGTTCTAGTAACGAAAGTAGGGGTATTCCCTACGTTAAATATATCTAGATTTTTCTCGATAATAAAGTCTAAAAAGTACTCACCCCTTTGGTTTATATCGGTACTACCCCATGTTGTAGAGTGCGTGAAGTTAGCCCCCTTATTTGGAATTTCCTATTTTTGAAAGTTGTTCCAGGTTGATCCCGCTTTGTTCCGCATTGTTCCAAGTTTTTTTTGAAAAATATTCAAAAATGGGGGTTTTAGAGCCAAAAAACCGTTTTTGACCTAGCCCCCCTTTTTTCGAAAATCAAATTTTTGAAAGTTGTTCCAGATTGTTCTAATTGAAGCGTCTAGAGTGAGAAGGGGTCAAGTGACACTTTTCGATTTTTTTGTTATTTTACCAATACTGGTGTAAGCGACAACTTAAATTTTGGTCTAATTCTTGTGTCTCTAGTGTTATTGCTTACAAAAGTTAGCTTCAGATAAAAGGGTTAACTACACGTTTGTTTTGAAGTAAACGTTAAAATTTAAACGCTTATAACTCAAAATTTCAAAAATGTCACTTGACCCCTTCTCATTCTCAACGCTTCAATTATTCTGAACATTGTTCCAAGTTTTTGGACCCCTATGTTCAAAATTTCAAAAGTTATGGGCAAAATTCGAAAAAAGTTCTGACCTTACATTCTCACTATCAGCTTAAAAACTAACTTTAAAAAAACATCTCCGATTTTTTTTAACTTTTCAAAAACACCCCTGCCCCCCCTTTTCCAAAATTCCAAAATCTACAACTTGTTCCAAGTGCAGAATCCCTCAAATCCAATTGTTCCAAAGAATCATCAAAAAATATTGAAAACTGAAGATTTTAAGCCCAAAAAACACTTTAAATGAAAATATATTATCATCCTTGCGTTGGCCCCCTTTTTTAGAAATCCAAAATTCAAAAATGTGTTCCAGGTTGTTCTAGGGCTCTTCTAAATTGTTCCAGACTTTCGTTTCTTAAAATTGATTTTTAGTATGAAAAATTTCCAAAAAATGCTCCCCTGCCCCCCCCTTTTCCAAAAATCTAAAATTTGTTCCAAGTGCAGAATCCCTCAAATCCAATTGTTCCAAAGAATCATCAAAAAATATTGAAAACTGAAGATTTTAAGCCCAAAAAACACTTTAAATGAAAATATATTATCATCCTTGCGTTGGCCCCCCTTTTTAGAAATCCAAAATTCAAAAATTTGTTCCAGGTTTTTCTAGGGCTCTTCTAATTTGTTCCAGACTTTCGTTTCTTAAAATTGATTTTTAGTATGCAAAATTTCAAAAAAATGCTCCCCTGCCCCTCCTATTCCAAAAATCCAAAATCTAAAATTTGTTCCAAGTGCAGAATCCCTCAAATCCAATTGTTCCAAAGAATCATCAAAAAATATTGAAAACTGAAGATTTTAAGCCCAAAAACCACTTAAAATGCAAATATCTTATTATCCTTGCTCTGGCCCCCCTTTTTAGAAATCCGAAATTCAAAAATTTGTTCCAGGTTGTTCTAGGGCTCTTCTAAATTGTTCCAGACTTTCGTTTCTTAAAATTGATTTTTAGTATGCAAAATTTCAAAAAAATGCTCCCCTGCCCCCCCTTTTCCAAAAATCCAAAATCTAAAATTTGTTCCAAGTGCAGAATCCCTCAAATCCAATTGTTCCAAAGAATCATCAAAAAATATTGACAACTGAAGATTTTAAGCCCAAAAAACACTTTAAATGAAAATATCTTATTAGAAATCCAAAATTCAAAAATTTGTTCCAGGTTGTTCTAGGGCTCTTCTAAATTGTTCCAGACTTTCGTTTCTTAAAATTCATTTTTAATATGAAAATTTTTTTTAAAATGCTCCCCTGGCCCCCCTTTTCCAAAAATCCAAAATCTAAAACTTGTTCCAAGTGCAGAATCCCTCAAATCCAATTGTTCCAACGAATCATCAAAAAATATTGAAAACTGAAGATTTTAAGCTCAAAAAACACTTTAAATGAAAATATCTTATTATCCTTCCTCTGCAAATGCATTTTAATGAAATTTTGCATTCTAAAAATGAATTTTAAGAAACGAAAGTCTGGAACAATTTAGAAGAGCCCTAGAACAACCTGGAACAAATTTTTGAATTTTGGATTTCTAAAAAGGGGGGCCAGCGCAAGGATGATAAGATATTTTCATTTAAAGTGTTTTTTGGGCTTAAAATCTTCAGTTTTCAATATTTTTTGATGATTCTTTGGAACAATTGGATTTGAGGGATTCTGCACTTGGAACAAGTTTTAGATTTTGGATTTTTGGAAAAGGGGGGCCAGGGGAGCATTTTAATGAAATTTTTCGTACTAAAAATCAATTTTAAGAAACGAAAGTTTGGAACAATTTAGAAGAGCCCTAGAACAACCTGGAACAAATTTTTGAATTTTAGATTTCTAAAAAGGGGGGCCAGAGCAAGGATAATACGATATTTTCATTTAAAGTGTTTTTTGGGCTTAAAATCTTCAGTTTTCAATATTTTTTGTTGATTCTTTGGAACAATTGGATTTGAGGGATTCTGCACTTGGAACAAATTTTAGATTTTGGATTTTTGGAAAAGGGGGGACAGGGGTCCCTTTGAAAAGTTAATAAAATCGGAGATGTTTTTTTAAAGTTAGTTTTTAAGCTGATAGTAAGAATGTGAGGTCAGAACTTTTTTTCAATGCATGCATTTATCATAAGGTTTCAAAATTCAATGTATTTCAAAAAAAAAAAAATATTAGAGAGCCGTTTTTTGGATTTTTGAAAAAATGTTCGGAAGGTTTTATCTTTAAAAATACACGTCCTACAATTTTGAGTTTTTGGAACAATGTTTAGAACACTTTTTGAAACCCGAAAAAAATTTAAAAATTAAGAATTTCGAAAAAAGGGGGGCTAGAATTTTTTCGAATTTTGCCCATAACTTTTGAAATTTTGAACATAGAGGCCCAAAATCTTGGAACAATTTTCAGAACAACTAGAACAATCTGGAACAACTTTCAAAAATTTGATTTTCGAACAAAGGGGGGCTAGGTCAAAAACGGTTTTTTTGGCTCTAAAACCCCCATTTTTGAATATTTTTCAAAAAAAACTTGGAAAAATGCGGAACAAATCGGGAACAACCTGGAACAACTTTCAAAAATAGGAAATTCCAAAAAAGGGGGGCTAACTTCACGCACTCCATGTTGTATGGTGGGCGTTTGAATCACACCCCACCATAATCGGTAGTTTTTTCTTGTTGCAGTAGTCCACTATCTTCTGTACTTCATCTGGTGGTATATTGGCCTCATCACCAGCGAAGTAGGCTGCTGCTACCACCATCGTGCGGGGATTCCCGTCAATGTAAATTTGGGCCTGTATTGCCACCAGATCCCGCGTCATAAATTCTGAAAGACATATAAAGTTTATATTATTTCTTATTTGTATGCATGCTCTGGGCGAGTTTGTCTCGTATCACATATTAAATTAGAGTCCTTACTTGTTAGGCCTCTTACTTGACCCCCGTAAACCCAGGGTTCTTGGATCAGCACTAGTCCTAGGTTATCTGCAATAAACTTTTGCGTAATGACAGCTGATGCCGCTTTAGAGTGGTGCAGATTTACCTGGGCTAGCCTGATGCTGGTCCCGCGTCCAGTCATTTTGTTTATAAGATGGGGTCAAATGCCCCCTCATCTGCAAGCAAATCCAAAATTCAAAAATGTGTTCCAGGTTGTTCTAGGGCTCTTCTAAATTGTTCCAGACTTTCGTTTCTTAAAATTGATTTTTAGTATGAAAAATTTCCAAAAAATGCTCCCCTGCCCCCCCCTTTTCCAAAAATCTAAAATTTGTTCCAAGTGCAGAATCCCTCAAATCCAATTGTTCCAAAGAATCATCAAAAAATATTGAAAACTGAAGATTTTAAGCCCAAAAAACACTTTAAATGAAAATATCTTATTATCCTTGCTCTGGCCCCCCTTTTTAGAAATCCAAAATTCAAAAATTTGTTCCAGGTTTTTCTAGGGCTCTTCTAATTTGTTCCAGACTTTCGTTTCTTAAAATTGATTTTTAGTATGCAAAATTTCAAAAAAATGCTCCCCTGCCCCTCCTATTCCAAAAATCCAAAATCTAAAATTTGTTCCAAGTGCAGAATCCCTCAAATCCAATTGTTCCAAAGAATCATCAAAAAATATTGAAAACTGAAGATTTTAAGCCCAAAAACCACTTAAAATGCAAATATCTTATTATCCTTGCTCTGGCCTCCCTTTTTAGAAATCCGAAATTCAAAAATTTGTTCCAGGTTGTTCTAGGGCTCTTCTAAATTGTTCCAGACTTTCGTTTCTTAAAATTGATTTTTAGTATGCAAAATTTCAAAAAAATGCTCCCCTGCCCCCCCTTTTCCAAAAATCCAAAATCTAAAATTTGTTCCAAGTGCAGAATCCCTCAAATCCAATTGTTCCAAAGAATCATCAAAAAATATTGACAACTGAAGATTTTAAGCCCAAAAAACACTTTAAATGAAAATATCTTATTAGAAATCCAAAATTCAAAAATTTGTTCCAGGTTGTTCTAGGGCTCTTCTAAATTGTTCCAGACTTTCGTTTCTTAAAATTCATTTTTAGTATGAAATTTTTTTTTAAAATGCTCCCCTGGCCCCCCTTTTCCAAAAATCCAAAATCTAAAACTTGTTCCAAGTGCAGAATCCCTCAAATCCAATTGTTCCAACGAATCATCAGAAAATATTGAAAACTGAAGATTTTAAGCTCAAAAAACACTTTAAATGAAAATATCTTATTATCCTTCCTCTGCAAATGCATTTTAATGAAATTTTGCATTCTAAAAATGAATTTTAAGAAACGAAAGTCTGGAACAATTTAGAAGAGCCCTAGAACAACCTGGAACAAATTTTTGAATTTTGGATTTCTAAAAAGGGGGGCCAGCGCAAGGATGATAAGATATTTTCATTTAAAGTGTTTTTTGGGCTTAAAATCTTCAGTTTTCAATATTTTTTGATGATTCTTTGGAACAATTGGATTTGAGGGATTCTGCACTTGGAACAAGTTTTAGATTTTGGATTTTTGGAAAAGGGGGGCCAGGGGAGCATTTTAATGAAATTTTTCGTACTAAAAATCAATTTTAAGAAACGAAAGTTTGGAACAATTTAGAAGAGCCCTAGAACAACCTGGAACAAATTTTTGAATTTTAGATTTCTAAAAAGGGGGGCCAGAGCAAGGATAATACGATATTTTCATTTAAAGTGTTTTTTGGGCTTAAAATCTTCAGTTTTCAATATTTTTTGTTGATTCTTTGGAACAATTGGATTTGAGGGATTCTGCACTTGGAACAAATTTTAGATTTTGGATTTTTGGAAAAGGGGGGACAGGGGTCCCTTTGAAAAGTTAATAAAATCGGAGATGTTTTTTTAAAGTTAGTTTTTAAGCTGATAGTAAGAATAAGAGGTCGGAACTTTTTTTCAATGCATGCATTTATCATAAGGTTTCAAAATTCAATGCATTTCAAAAAAAAAAAAATATTAGAGAGCCGTTTTTTGGATTTTTGAAAAAATGTTCGGAAGGTTTTATCTTTAAAAATACACGTCCTACAATTTTGAGTTTTTGGAACAATGTTTAGAACACTTTTTGAAACCCGAAAAAAATTTAAAAATTAAGAATTTCGAAAAAAGGGGGGCTAGAATTTTTTCGAATTTTGCCCATAACTTTTGAAATTTTGAACATAGAGGCCCAAAATCTTGGAACAATTTTCAGAACAACTAGAACAATCTGGAACAACTTTCAAAAATTTGATTTTCGAACAAAGGGGGGCTAGGTCAAAAACGGTTTTTTGGCTCTAAAACCCCCATTTTTGAATATTTTTCAAAAAAAACTTGGAAAAATGCGGAACAAATCGGGAACAACCTGGAACAACTTTCAAAAATAGGAAATTCCAAAAAAGGGGGGCTAACTTCACGCACTCCATGTTGTATGGTGGGCGTTTGAATCACACCCCACCATAATCGGTAGTTTTTTCTTGTTGCAGTAGTCCACTATCTTCTGTACTTCATCTGGTGGTATATTGGCCTCATCACCAGCGAAGTAGGCTGCTGCTACCACCATCGTGCGGGGATTCCCGTCAATGTAAATTTGGGCCTGTATTGCCACCAGATCCCGCGTCATAAATTCTGAAAGACATATAAAGTTTATATTATTTCTTATTTGTATGCATGCTCTGGGCGAGTTTGTCTCGTATCACATATTAAATTAGAGTCCTTACTTATTAGGCCTCTTACTTGACCCCCGTAAACCCAGGGTTCTTGGATCAGCACTAGTCCTAGGTTATCTGCAATAAACTTTTGCGTAATGACAGCTGATGCCGCTTTAGAGTGGTGCAGATTTACCTGGGCTAGCCTGATGCTGGTCCCGCGTCCAGTCATTTTGTTTATAAGATGGGGTCAAATGCCCCCTCATCTGCAAGCAGATGGTCTTCCTCCTCTGCAGTTAGAAGCGTTACTTCTGGGTCCTCACGAATTGGAGAGAGTTCCATGCCTTCTATGTTTCCATCCGATTGGCCCGAGTTCTCCACGGATCCTATTTGTGGGATAAGAAGGGAAGTTAAAGGGGGGACTTGGGTTTTTGGAAGGATTGGGACTACTGGTAAAGGATCGGAGGGGTGGTGGGGTAGGCTGATGGTAATTGTAGGATTTGGGGGATTTGGAGTATCTGTGGGGTTGTCACTAATAGGATTCTGGATGCGTGCTCCATCTTCCTTCGGTTCGTCAATTGATCCTGGCATTGTACGCTTCTTTAGACCCGTCACCTGGATTGTACCGAATTTATAGTGAAGTTCGTGGTCTGCCTTCACTATAGCGTCTGCTGACCGGGCGTCAATGTTGACCACTAACAATTGTCCCTTGCCAACGGCCTTGCTGCTCAGGACTTTCCAATCTTTGGCGTAAAGTCCTTCGTTCTGGGCCTGGATCAGTGATAAGGATTTCTTGTCCTCCTGACCAGTGCTTCTTGGAAGGAACATTGTGATGGTGTACATCTTGGGAATGTCATCCCCCAAGCATGCAACCAGTGCAGTGCCCTTCCAAGTGCTTAATTTTGATGCCACCCCCCTTCAGCCAGTCGGCTATCTGTTGATCTGCACAATCAACAACCAGCAGACCAGTTTTGAAGTGGCTAAGAGTGGCCTGAGGGTATTCCTTAGGAAGGACTGCAATGCGGATGTTCTTCATTGCGCTTGCATACGATAGTGCCCTCTGCTCGCTGGCTTTTGCGGTGCTAGTACCCGCTGTATTTGTAGCCGCAACTTTGGGTCTTTTAACCTCTTGCCTTTGGGGAGGAGTAATAACGTGACTTTTCCTCTTACCCTGTGTGTGGCTTTCTGAGGATTCAATTTTCCTCTCACCCACCTTTTTCCTGGCTTCCTGAGGGGTCATCCCCATATCGAGGAACCGGAAGAACCACTTAGTGCCTGCTCCACTGAGTCCTTTCCTGCATGGTTTGTCCAGCGCACCTGGTTCGCCCAATTTTGGAAGTGGACGAGTTCTTCTGTTGCGACCATTGGGTGGTCCATTTGATGGTTTTGAGGTATTGCTTGGTTGTGGTGCCTTCCCATCCAAGACGCCTTCTTTGGCTTTTGGTACAACCTCCATTTGCCCGGGAGGTATTCTCCCCTGGCTAATGGAAGGTGTGTTATGAGAGGCATCTTTCTCCTGCCCGGGAGGTATTCTCCCCTGACGAGTGGTCGATGCTCCTCCTTTGTCAGTCCGGTTCAGTGAGTTTCTTGGAGAGATCCTCTTAAGATACTGACTGCATCCCGGTCTCGGATCTTCACCATGGAGAACTTTCTCCATATACGATCCGCATACTCACTCGCGGTGACATCCCGCGGAGTGTTAAATTTTCTGTGGTTTTTGTTGTTTTTTTGTTTTATATTTTTTGGCATAAGTTCCCACGAGTAGCTAGAGAAATAATGGGGTCCGCCATATCAGAGCTCCGCATAATATGGTAAGGTCTAGGTTACTCTTTGATTCGACCTGGTTTCAAAGAGGTACCGTTAGAATACAGCCGGTATACCCCCTGGCTGCAAACCATCCAATAGGCACGGTCCACGTAACACCCTTGATTAAGGGGGGGGCAGTTCTTAGTTCGTAACTCCTCAAAAATCGCTACCGTATCAAGTTTCCCCGACACGGCAGGTCAGATGAATCTTTGAAACTTTAGCCTCCGCACCGCGACAAGGTGACTGCCACGCGAAGGCCTGACATGTGGCAATATTACTCCACCAAAGATTTGTTCTCTCTATTCCATCTTGCTTTAGCATAAGTTTACAGGTAGGTAGTAAAGTTCCACCTTTGGCGAGTTCGTCTGCTTTGCAATTGCCTGGAATGTCCCTATGACCCGGCACCCAGCAAAGGTGAATGTTGAATTGCTGTGCCATCTCCAAGAGAGATGATAGGCAATTAAGGGCAGTTTTTGAATTTGTAGAGACAGAATCCAGAGATTTAATGGCTGCTTGGCTATCCGAGAAAATACGGATATCATATATTATTTAAGGCAAGACAGGACTTCTTTTATCGCCAAAAGTTCCGCCTGGAACACGCTACAGTGATTGGGAAGACGGAAGGAGAGACTTAGTTTCAGCCTATCTGAGTATACACCTCCACCAACCCTGTCCTCAATTTTAGAACCGTCAGTATAGAAGTGGATCGATGCATCTTCCAGGAAAGTCAGGCCTCCCAGAGAGATCTGGAAGGAATGGTAACCTGAAAGTTTTTATGGAACTGTAGCTGTGGGGTGGTGTAATCTGTGATACTTGGGAGTGATCTGAATGAGTTCAGAATGAGCGAGTGGCCAATATCATTGTTGGACCACTGTAAGGAGGCTTTAAGACGTATAGCTGTGCTTGCTGCCGTTTGTTTGCAAAATATATCGAGAGGTGTGAGATGAAACAGAATACCCAATGCAGTGGCTGGGGTCGTACGGAGTACTCCACCCATACATCGGCAAGCTGAAAGTTGGACCTTGCTTAGTTTGGCAATATTTGTTGTTTTATCTAAAGCGGTCCACCATACTGACACACTGTATGTTAGGATCGGTCTTACTACCGAGGTCAGTGAGCAATGCGGGGTTGGAGACCCCATTTATTGCCGATGGCCTTTTTACATGAGAAGAGTGCCACAGTGGCTTTTTTAACTCTTTCGTTTATATTAGGTTTCCAGCTTAACTTCTTGTCAAGAATAAGACCCAAATATTTTGCTTCATTCGAGAAAGTTAAAGGTACACCTTTGATGGTAGGAGGGTTTATATGGGGAATTTGTATTTCTTAGAAAAGAGGACAAGATCAGTTTTGTGAGGGTTGACACCAAGTCCACAGCGATCTGCCCAGTTTTTTAGCTTATTTAGCGCGTTTTGTAAGAGTTCACTCAAGGAATAGGGATGTTTTCCTGATACGGCAATAGCAACGTCATCCGCATAAGCCATCACACTGTACCTCTCCTCCTCAAGGCATATCAGGAGTTCATTAACTACCAAATTCCAGAGAAGGGGAGATAGGACACCGCCTTGCGGCGTACCTCTACTGACAAATCTTCTGGCCGCCCAGTTTTGAATTTATAACTCTGCTGGTCAGCATTTGATTAATCAATTCCCCAAGCGAACCATCTACTTCCAGAGATGACAGCGCAGATTTGATTGCAGATGTGTCGACGTTGTTAAAGGCGCCTTCAATATCTAGGAATGCGACCACAGTGTACTATTTATGGTGGAGGGAGTGTTCGATGGTTCGCACTAGTGTGTGCAGAGCCGTATCAACTGATTTCCCTTTGCAGTAAGCATGTTGAGCTGAAGACAAAATTCTTGAGTCAATGCTTGTTCTTAAATGGATATCAATCATTCGTTCAAAATTTTTAAGAAGGAATAATGATAGGCTAATAGGTCTGAGATCTTTCGGATTTACATGGGGACATTTGCCGGCTTCTCTGCATAACATGGGAATGTGAGCCATCTTCAAACAACCGATGAAAAGTACCTTCATAATTGGCACAATGATGTCAGAAGTCATCTGAAGTTCGGCTGGTATTATACCCGTCTGGCTGACTTGTAAGGTGGAAAGCTATTGATAGCCCATTTTAGCTTGTCCCTTGTAATCAGACCGTGTGGATAAGTTAATATATTTTTGGACCTAACGTGGTCGTTGTTATTAACAGTTTGGGAGCTACCTGGAAAATGAGTGTCTAGTAGAAGGTTGAGGGATTCTTCGCCTTAGTGGGTCCATGTGCCATCGACGTTTTTTAAGAAACTGGGCATCACTGGATTAGTTGAGAGGATTTTTTGTAGTCTTGAGGTTCGGAGGTTTCTTCTATTTTGGTGCAGAATGTCCTCCAAGAAGATCTTTTACATTTCCTCAATTATTTCTTATAAATTTTTATACGATTCCCAGTCTGAAGCTAATCTTGTGCTTTTTGCTCGATTGAATAGTTTCCTACAACTTTTCCTAATCGGCTCGAGCTCTGAGTTCCACCAATTCGGTTTCTTTTTACCCCTTACGTGGGTAAGAGGGCAAGCAATCGACATTGAATTGTTAAGGGCTAGGGTGAGATCTTTGACTTTGTTGTCAAGATCATTTATATTAGAGGGAGGGCTTAAAAGATAAGGTTTAACTAAACTTTCCAGGGCCATCCTATATTTGGGCCAGTCAGTTTTCCTATAATTTCGGAAAGTAAAATGGCTAGGGGATTCAACACCTAGACTAAATTGGATGTATCGGTGATCAGAGAAAGAATGTTCCTCAGATACTTTCCAATCTTTAATCATATGATGAATGGTGTCTGAGACAAGAGTTATATCAAGAACTTCCTGTCGATTTCTGGTAACGAATGTAGGTTCATTTCCTATGTTACTTACTATGAGGTTAGTACTTAAAAAGAAATCAAAAACAGATTCGCCTCTATCGTTGATATCAGTACTGCCCCATACTGTATGATGGGAGTTAGCATCACACCCAATTATGAGGCTGACCTTCTGCCGTTCTGCTTCAGCAATGATTCTCTACAGAGTACGATCAGGGAGAGGGCCAAGTTGGTCGTGGCCTAGATACGCCGATACCAGCCAGTACGATCCTTTGGACGAATCAAGTCCGGCAGCGGTGATATCTTTATCGCTGAGGTTAGGGAGTAAGTATACATTAAAGCTACTTTTAACTAATATGCAGGATCTAGGTTCACTTTTATCCGTCACATACAGTGTGTAGTATCCAGGAGTCCTTAGTCCCTTCGCCATGGATTTTAAAATCCACGGCTCTTGGATAAGGTAAATATCAACTGCGTGTCTGGTTAGACGGAGCAGAAGTGAGTCCGAAGCCTTGATGGAGTGTTGAAGGTTAATCTGGCCTAACTGCAGCATTTTGACTACAATCAGGCAGATCAACCTCCACCATGGCTTGGAGAGTTTTTAACTCATTTATAGTGGAAGGATCACGATGCACAACCCTACCACTACTGAAATTAGGTATTTCTACCATTGTACTTCCCTCACTGCGTACTGCATCAGCCAGGGGGCCATGATTAGCCACAACCACCCCACTGATACACAACACATTAGAAGCGGCAAACAGCGTTGACGCCGTGCTGCCGCCCAGTTTGGAAGATGAACTGGTCTTTGTTAATTCTGTCTGTTTAGTCTGTTTGTTTTCGTTCATTATTGTTCCCACGAGTAGCAAATAAAAGAGGTCCATCTGTACAGAGATTCGCATATACAGTACCTTATGGAATGAGGAAACAGGTGGAGGCCGAGCTGGATAGGTTGTGCAAAATGGGTATAATGGAACCAGTAACGCATAGTACATAGATGGGCGACTCCGATAGTGGCAGTAGTAAAGAAGGATGGAACTTTGCGAATTTGCATGAATTGTAAAGTCTCAATAAATAGATTTATTGAACCTTTATTTTACCCATTTCCTCCTATAGAGGATTTGCTTGCATCAGTTGGTAGTAAATTTGTTTGTATGCTAGATTTTGCTGGAGGCTATCAACAACTGGCTGTAAGTGCGAGCTCTAAAGAATGTGTTACAGTAATAACACACAAGGTTACCTTTTGAAGTAAGTATAGCTCCTGCAGAATTTCAGAAAGTAATTGATCAGACTTTGCTGGGCATTAATAAGGTTAGGGCGTATATGGATGATGTGTTGATAGCTGGAGATACTATGGAGGAGTGTTTTGAAAATTTAGAAATTGTTTTGAAAAGACTAGAAGATTTTAACGTTAGAGTGAATGGTTCCAAGTGTAAATTTTTTGAAAATGAGGTCGAGTATTTAGGTCATGGAATTAGCGCAGAAGGTATCCGTCCGAATTTACGGAAAATTGAAGCAATCTGGTCTGCTCCTTTCACAGACTCTGAAAGCAAGCTAAGGTCTTATTTGGGATTGTTACAATATTACTCACGTTACGTTCCACACTTGTCAGCTGAATTACATTTGTTAAATGCGGCTTTAAAGAAGGAAAATATGCCTTTTAAATGGACAGCGAGTTGTTAAAGGATTTTTCAGAAGAGCAAGAAATTACTACTGGAAAACAAGTTGCTTGCTTATTATAATCCCGATCTGCCGATAGTTGTTAGTTGTGATCAGGGCCGTAGCTAAGGGGGGGGGGGCATTAGGGGGCAATGCCCTACCTTGAAACCACCAATGCCATACCTTGAAAAATCAACTATCGTAACGATTTTCCTGTTCCCTTAAATTCGTTCTTTGTATAGGTACAAAGATTTGTTCCACAAAAAAAAAATATCCTCGTTTCGCAATTTTTTTCCTTTCCTACATTGCACCAAAAAAAAACAATACCCTCATTCATAAGAAGTGTAAAGAAATGGCCCATACTGTACTTTTTTTCTAGCATTTTTTTCATTCATTCTACGAAAAAAATACGTTCATACTTCATAGCTGATTTGAACATATATGTCTCAGATACGATGCGCAGCCTACTATTTTGTTTTTCTTGTGTGTGTTTTCTTTCACCCTTTCAGTACCGACACATTAATTTCGTTCCCAAATGCAAATATTTAGAATTTTGATGAGTTGAGTATAATTGGTAGGAACTAGGAAGTATACATAGCTGTGGGATACAGTTAGAATTTGTTGGTTACATTTAAATTGGATGTTGTAAGAGTAAGAGACTCAAAATAGAATAGAGTATATATGAATACTTTGAGTGCGGTTAAATTGGTGAATAAATTATACTAATATGCATCTCTGAGAGTTGTGCCGTCTGTCCGCGTATTGCAGTCTTTGATTAATTTAAAATAAGCAAATTAGAGTTTATTCGTCTGTAGTGAAGGTGTTTTATAAGTTTTTTATAATCAGTTAGCGACAAGGTTGTTTGTTTATTGCACTGATCTCTATATACACTGGATAGTGAATAGCCTATAGTGTATAACAGTTTTTGTGAGGCAAGTTTTTTAAAGGGTACCGGCCACGACCTCATATCTCGCTCTATACAAACGAAGAAAGAGATTGAAGATATTTGCCGAAATTGAGCATTTATTTGATATCAGTTGATGTCAACAAGCATTGCGGCTGTAAATATTGAAAAAAATATAAGAAAATGCAGGTCCAGTAGCGTCCATTCCGCTGGCACCGCTGTTATACTGTTATATAAGGGTTGGCAACTCTGCTGTAAAAGTGAATAGTTCAAGTTTCATATCGCTCTGATAAATTTTCAAATTTAAATATTTATTTTAACGTATAATTAAATTGAAAAGTTAATTATCTGAAAGTTTTGCTGTAATTATACACACACAAGATAAAAAACACCAGGTAACTATAGTGTTTAAGCTAAAAATCCAAAAATTAATGATAACACTTTGGTCACATGACCGACAAAAAAAGAAAAATCTACGAAACATCGCCAGAACAAATACCTAACACTCCTTTAAATACTAACGGACCGTATACAATTTTTAAATCTTGTCAAATAATGGCTATGACTCAAGAAGATTTTCAAACGATCAAAGGTATTATCGATAATTCTCTACAAGTTGCCATGTCCAACTTAGCAACTAAGGATGACCTCAATAAAATGAGCCAAGAAGTCGATCATCTGCGGAAACAGAACCTAGAGCTGGCAAAACAAATTCATGAGTTTGAAATGCGTTGCTGTGTAATGGAAGAAGAACTTGAGTTGCAAAGCCGTGAAATACGTGGAAAAAATTTAATATTTTCATTTCCTAATGATACGGGTAATCCACAAGAAAAAATTGAAGGCATAACCCAACTTTTGTTGGATAACAACGCTCCCACAATGTCACAAGCAGTTAAGCTCAGTGAAAACAACAACTTCATTAAAATGAAATTAAACACGGGATCTAACGAAACCGCAACAAAAATGTTAAAAAATGCACACAAACTGAAAGGCACAGGTTCTTTTATTCAGCGCGATTTAAGTAAACAAGTTCAACTCAAACACCGAATCCTACTTGGTTATCGAAAAGCGATAAGAACACGCAACCCAGATGAAATAATATCAATTAAAAATAATACACTGATAATTCGTGATAAAATATTTTATTTAAACAAAAATAATATCCTTAAATATCAAAATACAGACGGAGAAACAGAATTGCAAAATATGTTTGGGAGTTTAAACTTTGAAGTTGTCACTTCTATCAACAAGAGCACACTGTCAAGCAGACGTCATGTTGGGCCGAATGTACTAGATGACTTAGAGATGTTATATGAAAAACAAAATCACAAAAATACAAATTTTAAAAATAATAATTGTAATAGATCAGCTAAGAATTGAGATTTTGATGCCGTCAGCCAAATTAATAGTAATAATTATTTAAAAATTTTATCTTACAATATTGCAGGATTAAATAATAAACTTTTGTTTTTAAACTTTTTTGAATATGTTAAGAATTTTGAAATATTTTTTTTGTTCGAAACTCACGTTACAAATGAAAATTTTACTAAATTTGAAAAATATTTTTGTGGATATAAGCTTTTGTGGGGTGAAGCAATTAAAACTTCTGTCAAAGGTCGTGCAAGTGGAGGTAGTCTATATGGCATAAGAACATCAGTCTTAAATACATACACTTTTGGTGAGTAAAATAGTAAAATGTCTGAAGGAGGAGAATATGTGTATCATACCTTATTACATAAATTGCAATAAATGGGCAAATGATTTTAAAAATTTATATAATATAACGCAAATTCTAGCTAGCAAGAGTGTTTTACTGATTGGTGATTTGAACGCGAGAATTGGTAATTCGCAAACAACAACATCAACAAATATATCGAATACTTCAATTTCTCTTGCTATCAGGAACTCAGCGGACGTAATTTGTAATAAGAATGGAGTAGATCTTCTTCAGTTACTGCAATTGTATGATTTGATAGTTTTGAATGGCTGTACGGAAGGTGATATGGAGGGACACTTCACTTTCATTGGAGGGCAAGGAAAATCTGTCATCGACTTTTGTGCCGTTAACAATGACTGGATCGAAAGGATCCATAAATTCGAAGTTGGTTGCGAGACCTTTTCAGATCACATGCCTATTGAAGTAAACGTCCCATATGAATCTTCACCCCCAGGAATGAATCTTCGCCTGCTTCCTCGTCTTCACTGGAAAAATGAACAAATAGCATTTTATCAACGTGAATTAGATGGTTTCTTTATAAACAACGAGCTGAATACAGAGTCCACAGATGCACTATCTAATCAACTTACTGAGTCTATTCAAAACGCCGCACCAAACAAAACTACAGGCAGGAAGAAAGTATCTTTTAAACAAAAATAGTTCGATAAAGACTGCTGGAAAGCACGTACTAAATCATTTGCCCTTCTTCGAGCCCTGCGATCTACGAATAATGATTGTATAAAAAATTGGTACGTTGAAAGTAATATATATTACAAAAACTTGTGTTTTCAAAAGAAAATCGAATTTGAAAATCAACAAGCCTTAACATTAGGTCGAACACAAAACTCGAAAGAATTCTGGAAAATTGCGAGGGAAATCAATGGAATGAGTTTTAAGATTGGCGTAGGTGTATCTGCTGAAGATCTTGCAGCACATTTTAGACTTCTTCTCTCCAACGATGATAATTTGACGTTCTTCTATGCTGAACCACTAACTCTTGATGAAATTTTAGACGTTGAATTATCAATTGATGAAATACAATCCGTGATATTTAATGCGAAAAATGGAAAAGCTCCAGGGGAAGACGGTATCCCATACGAATTCTTCAAAAATGCAACACATACATTTTGGAATAACCTTCAAATTCTCTTTAACAAAATCTTCTCTACAGCCGAAATACCCTCCTCATTCAAAAAATCTGTGATATTTCCCATACACAAAAAGGGCTCTTTTGACGTTGTGGAAAATTATAGAGGGATTTCTTTCATGAATGTGATATCAAAAATATTTTGCGGTGTTTTGGTAAAAAGGCTGGAAAAGTGGGTAGAAATGAAAAGTATTCTAACAGAGCTACAAGCTGGCTTTAGAAAGAATTATTCAACGACTGATCAGATTTTTACACTTTCATCCATTGTCAAAGCGTTTCATGCAAGGAACAAAAAAATATATTCATTTTTTGTCGACTTCAAAGCAGCTTTTGACCTTGTTAATAGAAATGCGCTTTTCTACAAGCTCTCTCAAATTGGCATATCCTCAAAATTTATTAATGTGGTTAAAAATATGTACACGGATACAACTGCAGCAGTTTGGAATGGCACCTCTTATTCTTAATGGTTTGGCACAAATACAGGTGTGAAGCAAGGATGTCTTCTCAGTGCACTGTTGTTTTCCTTATTTATAAACGACATAGTAGATGAACTGCCTGGAGGTGTAAGGATTGCGAATGTCACAATAAATGTGTTGCTGTATGCAGATGACCTAGTCATACTCTCTGAATCGCCGGAACACATGCAACTAATGATTAATCGCTTATCATGTTACTGCAAAAGATGGGGACTGACAATCAATACAGAAAAGTCAAAGTTAATGGTTTTTGCACGATCCGGAAGAGTTCACACTGAAAGACAATGGAACTATGATGGGCATCCTCTGGAATCAGTTAAAGATGTTAAATACTTGGGAGTTAAACTGAACTCAAACTTAAATTTCAAACAACATCTAACTGAAAAAGCCAAAAGCTCTCAAAGTTTGCTCAACTTTTCATGGAAAAATGTGTTTTCAAACAAAAGAATAAGTTTATCTGCGAAATATAAAATATTTGATTCAGTGGTTAAATCAACTCTTTGTTACGCTTCACAAATTTGGGGAGCGTATGAGTATGAAGAAATTGAAAAATTTAATAGGAACTTCATAAAAAAGCTTTTTAACCTGCCCCAAAATACACCTAGTTACGCTATTTACCTAGAAACCGGACTGCCAAAAATCTTAACATATACACTTAAATCACAAGCTGAGTTCATAATTAAGGTATGCAGTCAATATGGTGAATCCAGACTTTCAAAGAAACTCTTTTTGTATGAGATGAGAAATAAAGACTGGTGGTATGCAAGGTGGCAAACTCTTGGTAACACTTGTGGAGAAACCTTTCAAATTGATTTATGCAACATAGGTAATCTGAAAGATCAACTATACCGCATTATTCAAAAACATGAAGACATCACTCGTGATACGTTCATCTGAATGGCTCGTGAGTTTGAAAGCAGGATACTATACAGCCAACTTAATTTCAACTTGAACAAAAGAAACTACTTTCATGACTCACTAAACTATAGTGAAATATCATTGATATTTAAAGCAAAGTGTGAGGTTCTCTTTTTAAATGGCAACCCTTACAATGGAAGCTTCAACCAATTTTGTTCCCTGTGTAATCTACACGCGAAAGAGGATTGCTTTCACTTTATAAGTATATGCCCAATACTCAGACCACAAAGGTTGATTTTCTTCGGAAAACATTCATTATCCATGAAAGAGACTATTGATCTACTAAACACCTGCGAGTGGAAAAAAATAAGTAATTATTTAAAATCTATTCATAAATATAGAATGTTATTAATTTCAGAATACGTTTAAATATTTATTGTTTTTCTAAATTTTTGTTTTGATAATTAATTTTTATATTCAAATACACATTTAAAAATTTCCTAACCAGGCTGACGGCTTAGCCATAGCTTTTAAATTCATTTTTGTAATTTAATTGTAAGTTAATGTGTAAATAAAATGAATTACTTACTTACTTACTTACTTACTTATAAGGGTACCGGCCACGACTATATGTTTGCCTCAAAAATTTTGTATGAATACACTATCCAGTGTATATAGAGATCAGTGGTTTATTGCTGTGAACTAAAGATTAGATTTTGTGGATATATGGATATACGTACTTTCTTTAGCAAAAAACGAAGAGTTGAAGAGGAAATCGACCACGAAGAACCTCATTCCTCAAAACATATGGAAGCAAAAGATACAAATGCTACAAATGATTCAATAGGCCTCAGAGGCTATCAATGAGTCACGAAAGAATGGCAGGCATGGTATTTCTGGCCTTTGAAAAGAAAAGAACTAAGTCGATGGATCTGGATGAAGTCCTTCGTATTTTTAATATTATGGCGAATCGAAGAATTCAGTTATTTTAATGAAAGAGCTTGATATTGTTATATATGTAGGTATACTAAATATAATATTTATGTTAAGAGACATAATAATAAAAACTAATACTTATGTATATGAATGTTTTGCACTTATCTATCACCCCCTCCCGACAATTGAGTAGGTACCACTTTTACCAGATCAGATCATATTTCATAAAAAATTTTTACTTCTGCCCTATACCTGTTATCACCGATGCCCTACCTTAAATTCAACTCTAGCTACGGCCCTGGTTGTGATGCCAGCCCATATGGTGTTGGTGGTGTGTTATCACATATCATAGAGGGGCAAGAGCGCCCAGTGTTTTTTGTTTCAAGCACTTTGAGTAAAGCGGAACAAGGATACGCACAAACTCACAAAGAAGCTTTAGCGATAGTGTTTTCTAGACGCAAGTTTCATAAATACATTTATGGGAAGCATTTTACTATATATGTACTGATCAAAAGTCGTTACAAGAGATATTCAATGGGAAAAAAGGTAATACGGCAATCGCATTGAGTCGTATGCAAAGATGGTCTATAGAACTATATATGTATGATTATGATTTATGAGGTGAAATACCGCTCTGGTAGTAGAATGCAGAACGCCAAATTTTATCTAGATTGCCATTTCAAGAAGGAACTGGGGATGAACATTTTATAAATTGGTTCAATGTGTCAGATGAACTGCCTATTAAGTTTCAGTATATAGCAAAAGCAACTCAGAGAGACGAAATTTTAAGCAATTTGTATAACTTTGTTATGAACGGATGTCCAGATAATAATTATGAACGGGATAAAGTAGAGCAATATTTGACTAAAATGGACTCTTTGTCTGTTGAGAACGGTTGCTTGTTTTACGGCGAAAGAATAATTATTCCAGAATCCATAAGGTCTCAAATATTAGGTTATCTACATGACGGTCATATTGGAAGGGTCAGAATGAAACAGTTGGGCAGAGGATATTTTTGGTGGTTAGGTATGGATCAAGATAAAGAGTGGTATATAAAAGAATCTGTGCTATGTCTAAAAATAAAAAGATATCTGCAAATATAAATCCGTGGCCTACGGTTTACGAGCCGTTTGAAAGGATTCATATCGATTTTTGTCATTTAGAAGGTTTCATGTTAGTCATAGTAGACGCTTATTCAAAGTTTATAGATGTAAAGGTATTGAATCGCACAACGGCTCAATCACTTATATCAACGTTACTAACATTATTTGCATATTTCGGTTTACCAAAGGAAATTGTGACTTTTTTGTGAAAAAAATTCGATCAAAGCCTTAAAATCACCAGCGTATCACCCACAGTCGAACGGACTTCTCGAGAGGGCAGTCCAAACGTTTAAAATTTCTTTAAAAAAGTATTTAATTGAAAAAAAAAACGAAAAATTTACCTATACAGTGGAAAATTGATAATTTCCTTTTCAAATATAGAAACACCCCGCCCACAACAACTCAAAAATCACCGGCTGACCTGTTGTTTAAATATAGACCAAATACGGTATTAAGCTAATTATTTTTGAAAACAAAAAGAGAAAATGAAGTAAAAATTCAAAAACCACATAATAGCTCAAATAAGAATAATATATAGGTACAATGAAGTCCAAAAATTTTGTAAAACAGATAATATGAAAAATGAAAATAAATTTGTTCCAAATGAAATAGTTAGAAATGTACATAAAAACTATACTAATTACGTTCAAGTCAAGATTATTAAAAAGATAAGTAAAAGTTTATTTGAAATTAAAATGAATAATGGTAGTGTTAGAGTCGCACACATAGGAGATTTAAAAAAAGCTTATCTTGTAAAACGAGTAAGGTTTTCTCTAAATACTAGAGTTCCTGTTGAACAAAATGTAGAAAAAGCGGAAGAAAAACAATGTCGAAAACGAAGTAGACAAGAAGTATTACAGGAAGATAGTCCAATTAAGGAAAACGTTAACAATGACAATAATAGCCAAATGAGGCGGTCTAAGAGGACAAAAACAGAAAATGTAAGATACAAATATTAAAACAAATTATATAATATAAAATATAAATGAACTTATGAATTTTGTAAGATTAATTTTTAAAAATGTATCAAATGAATTTATATATAAAAAAAAAAAATAATATTACCCAAATGAATTTAAAGAACATAAGGAATGTAATATTATTATTATTTTAATTTGTTATTATTATTTTAATAATGTTTAAAATATTGTTTAAAATATTCATAACATAATTTTAAGGTAACTTGATTTTAAAGGGAAAGAAGTGTTATGTACACACATAATGTACATATTATATGGTATAAGTATTAGATTAAGTAGTGATCAGTAGTTAAGAATGAGAACAATAAAAATCAGTTTTCACCCAACCATCATCGTGTTCACTTGGCTCTTTTTCATAGTACCATCTTAATTCTTAATACTTTTTATCCAGTGACACGTTATGCATCAATATGATTTCTGATCCGTTGGCTGCGAAGTATGACCTAAATATCTGCCAAATAGACGCTGTAACAGCATTCCTCAACTGAGAACTTAAAGAGGATATTTATATGGTTCAACCAGAAAAATATTCTGATGGTACTGGTAAAGTATGTAAGCTTAAAAAATCCTTATATGGGCTTAAGCAATCCAGTCGCGTTTGAAATGAAAAGCTGCAGACCAAAATTGACAGAAGCCAAATGATTTTTGTTGCTGTTTATGTGGATGATGTACTTATTGATATTTTCTAATGAAAAACGCACTGAAGAAAGCTTAAAGAAATTGCTTTGTGAAAACTACCAGATGAAGAATTTAGGGGAAGCTTCCTCTATTATTGGTATCCGAATATCTCGTGACTGGTTTGCTGGAACTATCGCCATAGATCAATCACTGCTGACATCTTTAATCGATTTGGTATGACGGACTGTAATCCGATTAGAACCCCACTGGATTCAAATCAAAAAAAAATCTTCAAAAATGTGCCCATCGTCACTCGAAGTGCAGAAAAAGATGTCGAATGTGCCTTATATGGAAGCAGTTAGTTGTTTATTGTATGCGCCACAAACTATAAGGCCTGATATAAATTACGCCGTAAATCTTTTAAGCAGATATTCTTCGAATCCCGGCCATGCACATTTTACTGCTATAAAAAATAAAAAGTGTTCTTTAATACCTTAAAAGTTCTATTGACAAAAAGCTTTTGTACAGAAAAACAGGAAGGGAAATGCAAGGTTTTTGTGATGCCGATTGGACTGGTGATGAACATGAAAGTAAGTCTACATCTGGCTATGTTTACACTTTCCAGGGAGCACCAATATCGTGAACTTCTAAACGCCAGTTATCAACTGCACTTTCATCAACAGAATCTGAACAAATGGTTTTGTATTGCGACAATTAAAAGCGCGATACAATGTATTTTAAATAATTCATATTCGCCGAGAACGAAACATATTGAAATAAAAACCCAGTTTATCAGGGAAAAAATTGTTCCTTCGAATGAAAATTTAGTGGATTGTTTAACAAAAGTGTTAGTAAAATTAAAACTTGAATTAAGTAATAATAAATTTAGTCTTTGTTAAAAATGTACCTACATTACTTCGTTAAACTACACATTACAAAAAATTAATTTAAAAAAATGTTAAATGTTTAAATAAATCATTCTGGGGAAGTGTTAAAATATGTATTTTAGGTATTTTGTACCGTATACCTTTTTACTTTGTTTGAACTTGTTTATTATTTCAATTATTTTCTTTGATTAAAAATAAATTCTGGGCCAAGATGAAATATTTGTTTTACTAGAATTAATAATTGAGTCATCAGCTTTTTATTGGCATCAAAATATTCACTGATTTTGCTTTCAAAGTGTCTCAAAATAAGAAATTAAATTTTTCAATGACGAGTTTCAATGAAAGCTATAACTGGCCCCTGACGCAGATGAGATACACTGGTTTGCCTTGAAACAGAGTAAATAAATCGAATGCAGTCGCAACATTCAGTTTGCGCTTACATTCACAGTCCAAAACGGGATAGACAGATCTATTAAAACTGAAATAGGGCAAAATCTGCGATTTAAAATGGTGTTTTTTTCATATTGGGTAAGAGCAAAGCCGAGGAAGATCTTAGTGAATAGTAAATTTTTCTAACAACATTACTTATGGCATTACAGCAGATAAGATTACTGTTGATGTGAAATCCCAAGTACTTAACATGACTCACATAAACAATAACTTCGTTATCAAGGATAACATTTGGAAAATCTGAGGGATTAAGTCGGTTTCTAGAGCATAACATGGCCACTGACTTAGTTGGATTGAGATTCATACCATTATCAAAAGACCAAGCAAGAATATGACACAAATCTTCATTTAAACGAGCTATATACAATCCTCCATCAAACCTATTGGACAAGATATGTAAAGTGATACATCATCAGCATACAGATGCATTTGCCATTATTAGTCAAATAGATTTGAATCTGTTCATGTATTAATTTTTCAAGTACTTTACTCAGAAAACATAATATGCTATTCGGCCTGTAATCAAAGGATTGACTTTTTTTGGAACTTGTAAAATGTTGGCATTTTTCCAAACAGCAGGAAATTTGCGGCTGTAAATGTAATTATGAAAGGTATGGGGAAGGTAATTCAGTACGAAGGGGAGGATATGTTTTAAAAATTTCTGAGAAATGTCATCGGGACCAATGAAATTGGATTTGACTGAACGGATTGCACTTAGAATGTCGTTAATTCCTTTACATTCAAACGAGAAAGGGCTTGCACTCTCAGGCATCATAAAATAATTTCTCGGGTGATGAGAAATAGATTCAAGCGGGCCCAGAGTAGATGACATGACTACAGAATGAAACGGACAATTGATTCTTTGACACCTATTTTTCCATAGTTTTTTATAACTAAATCGGTGATTGTTAAAACAACATAAGTGACATTTTTTTTTTTACAGGAGAGACAAAAAACCTTATATTTTTACCACGCGGCCGCATTGATAATGCCGATTTCGCGATTGAATTTCTGTGTGTTTCAGGTATAAATTTATGTTAGTTTTGCTCTCAACCTATAGCTCTACCCCTTAGCAGTGCAAAACTATAATAAAAGTGATTTCGAAAAATGTGTTACTTATGTTGTTTTAACAATCACCGATTCATGAGATCTGGGCCAAGTTTTTCTAGTAAATAAGTACGCTTTGAGTTACGAATTAGAGAAGTTATCTTATTTCGAGCAAATGCGAACTGTCTTCTGTTACGCTCAGTTGGATTTCTTTTGAATTTTATATAGAAATGCTCCCGTTCCTTAATGAGAAGCTTAATATTGTAGCTGTACCATGGGCATCTTTTTGCCTTTGTTTGTTTAGTAACCAGGGGTACATAGGTTCAAAAAGTTGACACTATAATTTGTTAAACAGTGCAACCTTATTGTCCACATCTGGCAAGTAATAAATCGCATCCCACTCAAACATATTTAAATTTGCACTAACTTCATCATAATTAAAGTCACGATACGATCTGAAATTCTCCCAGCTTCGAACTGAAAAGAGCAAAAGATGAAGTCATGGATAAAGTCTAAAGTTGACCTGATTTGATCATTTCTCATTATTTTATTACTCAAACTAGTCAAAAACATATCAAGCAGCGATCGGTTTGTATCAGATTTAAAACAAGTTGGCCAAGAAGTATTCACAACTGAAAGACCAAATTTATCACAGAAGTGTTTAAATAATCGCGTGAGGCTATTGTTCAATAAATAATTCACATTGAAGTCACCCGCAATCAAAACATCATTGTACTTTGGACCCAGTCTTTCTAGGGGTTCCTCAAGTTCAACTAGGTTTTCTTCACTAAACATGTTTGGTGGACTATACACGGCCACAATTAGACATTTTTCAATCGAGTTCCTTAATTCAACTCATATAATGTCTATACACTTAGGTCTATTTAATTTATAAACTGTAGAAGCTATTAAATTTTCCCGCAAAAACATGCAGACACTACCCCCTTCTTTGCGGTCATTTCTATGTATTTTAAAGCCTGGAAAGTAAACAAATGCATCAGCAACATTTTTGTTTAGCCATGATTCGGAAACCATAATGACATATCCAACCTTACCTAGATATGCTAAAAATTTGATATAACATGGTATATTTAGATCTTATACTCTCAGCATTCAAACAGCAAATACTGACTGTCAAATGCTTCACACAGTATATTCAGAACGCATCTTATATTATCGGGATATGTACCTATCACCATAATAAAATTCATAAAACAAAATCACCAACACCACCAACCAAGAGAAAACCATTTGTAATAATAAATTCAAAATCATACTCATGATATGTATAGAAATTTGTTAAACAAGAACATTTCCAAAAAATTCGTAGTGAGAAATTTAGAGGTCTGCTTAATTAATTCAATAATAAGTAAAACAATAAATAGCATTTATTAGTTCTAAGTTCTAATTATGATAAAATATAATATAACAAATACAATATTCATACATTAGTTTCATTAATATCATTAACAACAAAATTAAAAACTTTGTAGAATATTATTTTTTAAAGTTCTGAAATAGCGAAATTCAAGCTAATTGTGGCTTCACATCCCCATCTTGTACATATAAATTTTTTCACAATCACCAATTATATGTTTACCAAAAGTAGTCTGACATACCTTCACTAACGTTTCCTAAGGAAAGGATATTGTTGGTTTCAGCAATTTCGCATAAATAACAGGCTTTCTTCACTGAGTCGGTTTTTTTTTTTTTGTGGTAACACCCCATTCCATGAAATACCTGCTATGTAAACTATTTTTTATTTTTGTTTTATATTTTCAATGTTTTTCTTAAAATGTTGAAATAGATTTTTTATGTACCTTTAATGCATACATAATATACGAGTTTTTACTTACATATATATATTTTTCAAATAGGCCAGAACTTCATATCCTGAAACCAATATACCTAAGTATGTCTTGAAAATCAATGGACTAAACCAATATTTGCGTTCATCCAAGCACTAAATTTAACCCTTTTGTGTAGTATAAATTCAATTTCCTTTTTCGGAAGAAAAAGGAAACTCACCATTATCAAGCTATTTCACATTCCATCAAGATGACTTGATTAAACATTGTACATACACAAGTAAATTGGCTAAATTTGTCGATTGGCCGTGTATTCAATGTTTGCCTTCCATTATTCCCATGCCGATAAGATAATGGAATGGCTTGTCCTGAAATGGCACCTTTACATTCCGCTGAACCGCCATATTCTAAAGCCTCATGGGACAACCAAGGTAATTCAATCTCATATATTCGAAATTAATTTAGGGTAAAGGCTGAGATGTGACCCAAAATTTGTGGTGCGTGACCTTAAGTTTGACCGCGTGCTTTCCTTTTCTTCAGAATAAAATATTCTAAATGTATCTTTGTGTCATAAAACCAAATTATATACTTCTATCAATTCAATTTTTACAGCCGACATGAGTTTAAGATGTCGTAAAGAAAAACATTCGAGCTATGAAAATAATTATTGTTGGCGATGCATCCTCCAGCCTCATACCGATGAAACTCTCACTGTTCGTGAGGAGTTAGGATTTGTTTTTTTTTTTTTATTGAGTTTTAATTTTCAAGCGTGTAAGGAAATTGTATTGACGTTAAATTGCATAATTGAGTCAAACTCGAAATATAAGGAAATATCTTATTACTTTAAACGAGTTATTCTTGTATACATACAATATTTATATATATTTGGTTTCTCGGAAATGGCTCCAATGATTTTGATCAAAGTTTATTGCAATGAACGAGAAAAAAAATAAAAAATCGGATTTAGTAAAATCCTCCCACTCCCTCGCCCACTTTTCTTACTTCTTAGTATGACGGAAACGGTCGAAAATGTCTTTATTTCTCGGAAACGGCTAAAACGATTTGAATGAAATTTTCAGAGTTTACTTTTATGGGTACGAACAAAATTAAAAAAATAAAATTAGTAAAATCCGCCAACTCACACGCCCACTATTATTAGTTATTGGTTTTTCGAAAACAGCTCCAACGATTTGGATGAAATTTTCAGAGTTTATTCTCATGAACGAGAAAAAAAAATAAAAAAAGTGACTTAGTAAAATTCTATGACTGCCACGCCCACTTTTATAATTTCTTAGTTTCTCTAAAATAATTCAAATGATTTGAATGAGGTTATAAGAGTTTATTCCTATAGAAAAAAATTGAAAAATTCTTTTACTAAAATCCACCAACTGCCACGCCCACTTTTATTTTTAGGTACTTGGTTTCTCGGAAACGGCACTAGCTATTTTAATGAATTGTTCAGTTTTTTCTCCCCGATACGAAGAAAAATGTAAAAAAAAAATGTAGTAAAATCCGCTCACTGCCCCCCCCCCCACTTTGTTTGTATTTAGTTTGTGTTTTCAGAGAGCGTTCTCTTTTATAGGTAAGAGTTTTTTTTTTAAATAAGTAAAATCCGCCTACTGCCACACCCACTTTAATTAGTTTTTGGTTTCTCGAAAACGGTTCTAACGACTTAAATGAATTTCAGTTTATTTTTATGAACAAGGAACAAATTAAACAATGGATTTAGTTAAATCCGCCCACTCGCACGCCCACTTTTATTATTTCTTAGTTTCTCGGAAACAAACTTATTCTTATAATACAAAATGAAAAATTCTTTTCCTAAACTCCGCCCACTGCCACGCCCACTTTTATTATCTTTTGTCTCGGAAACGGCTCTAGCTATTTTGGTTTTTGTTATAATGTCAGTATTTCTCGGAAACAACTCAAACGATTTGAATGAAAATTTTAGAGTTCATCCTTATGAGTGAGAAAAATTGAAAAAAAAAATAGTTATATCCGCCCAAAGCTCCGCCCACTTTTTTGGTTTATCCGGCTCCAACGATTTGCATGAAATTTTTTTAGTTTATTCTTATGAAAAATTTGAGAAAATTTATGAAAAATAATTGATTCTGTAAAATACCACGCCCACTTTTGGAATATAGATAATATTTTAACTTTCATAGCTAATAAAAATAAGTGTCATCCAGGCCCTTAACTAAGGAGGTGCCGAAGAACGCTGAATTCTATTTCAAGTCTAACGATTTGGATGCAATTTTATGTTATGCTTATTATATTATGGATGCAATTTTAGGTTTAGAAGAGCTAAGCTTAAGTTTTTTACAATTTTGATGAAATTCTGTATTAAGATAATATTTTGCTTTCCAAGTTGATCTTAAGAAAAGACCGTAGCCAAGGGGCTGGACGTCAAAAAAGGCCGTAGCCAGGAGGCGGGGCGTCACAAAAGGAGCAACGATTTTGATAAAATTTTAAAATTTTATGAACGAGTGCAAAATTTTAAATTGGACCCCATGTTGTTGTTAGGGTTTGCATATCCACCAAGGTGGAGTTATATAGCAACCACAAAGAGTTATATAATATTATATATAAAATTCTTATAATATTATAATTGAACATTATGGATATTAGGTGAGTGCTTATATTCATCGTTAAATTTTGAACGGGACACCTCCTCAATTTGTTTTAAATATTAAAAAAAATTATTGCAAATTTTTATCTCTAAGACCTTGCAAGAATTTTTTTTTAAATTCAAATCACATTTGAATATTGTTCTAATTAGCAGGAAGATGATTTAGGAAGTTTTATATATTTGAATTCCCTCATACAAAATATATTTTTGATTTGGGGGGTTTTCCTTATTGAATGCATTTATAAAGGAACAAATGTAATGAATGGCATAATGTTGTTTTCCACTAACTGACAGCGCCGTAGCAACGTAGGGGCTAGGGCGTTGCATTTGGCGTTTGCCTTGCCCCCACAGGCGTTGGCATTGCCCCCCCCCCCTAGGCGTTTGCATTTTGTCCCACTAGTTTTTCGCATATATGAAACCTATACTTACGGTGACCATATTTTAGAATTGCAAATAATGAAAAAGTGAAGAAAGAAACAAAATTCAATTCAATTTTAAATTATTCCATTTAATTAAAAAAAATATCTACAGAAAAATTACTTTACAAAAGAGAAGATACAAAAATTCAGTCTTTGTTTGTATCAACATTAAACTTAAAAAACAAAATAACTCTAAAAAAAAGTCTTACAAAAAAATATAAAAACATAAAATCTAATTTTACATACAT
This sequence comes from Epistrophe grossulariae, assembly GCA_929447395.1. Classification (NCBI taxonomy): domain Eukaryota; kingdom Metazoa; phylum Arthropoda; class Insecta; order Diptera; family Syrphidae; genus Epistrophe; species Epistrophe grossulariae. The sequence goes on from OV839566.1 coordinate 100,111,086, forward strand.
AGATCATTTTTACGGATTTTAATATTTTTCTGGAGGGTAAATTTCCTTCAATAAGTTCTGAATTTTTCTAAATTATTCTTTGAACTAAACAACTGAGTACGTAATTGTGTTTTGTTATCAAAAAATATTTTACAGTTTCGACTTTCATTTAGATTTTCTAAATTGTCCAAATATTATTTAGATTAGAAAAAAACTCTTTCTGTAGGAGCATTTGACAAAATAAAATTGTACTAGATGTCTTGTTCGTTCTTTCAAATGGTTCGGGCACTTTAGCATTATTATTTTTTTTGTCATTGAATTGTGCTTTAATACGGTTTTCGCACTAAATTGGACTACTTTTTAAACGTCAAAAAATATATTCGACTATGGTTGCCGTAGATCAGTGATAAATCTTAATCAAAATTTTCAAGAATCACATCCCAAGAAAATAAAATGTTAACAGAGAATAAACGTACAAGCTTACATCAAGTACATATATTAATATACAAACAAACAAATCTTTAATTATACATTAAATTATAAAGCTTAAGCGTGTTTTTCTTCGAGAAGCACTATATAATATAAGTAATACTCAATTGTCAATTTCAAATTTTCTTTTTAAGAAATAGTTTTGCTTATTGACGTAAATTTTTTGTAAGTAGTTGATTAGTTAAAAGATTAATAAAATAATAAAAAGTATGCTTATCTTTCAAAACTAAAATCAAAATAAAATTAACACTTGGGCAACCCTTGTCCGGCATTGATATTTGTACTCAACTGACAAATTACGTCATCTGACATACGGCAACCAAGCATTTGACATCCAGCCCAGAAATAGCCAGAAGAAATTCCTCGGACTAAAACTGGCAAGAAGGGGAAATGTTTTACTCTCTCGAGCGCGCTCTCTTTTGTAAGAATTAGCACAACTTTTGAAGTCTGGAACGACTTCGGACTAAAAATTATTAAATCTGGCAGTCTGAAACTGTTTGAAACTGGGTATGGAACACACTTAATGTGAACTGCGCTCATAATTTTTATGTTTTGTTTTTTTAAAAACCATGCCCAGACTCAAGGTCTAACAAATCTTGTTCATTGACATTGCCATTTTTGTCTTAGGTTTTTTCGTTTTATTGGCTAACGAATTGAACAAATTTTGTAAATTTTTATTGAACTTACTTTTTTTGATCTTTCACATTGGTTTTTGTTTTGCAATATAGTGCTTTATTTCCTTACAATATATATCAATAATAGAGTATCTTTGGCTGCTCGTAATGACGAGTTTCATGGCATGACCACCAAGACCCAAGAGCGCTGCTGTAAACTGGATTAAGAGTGAAGTTGGTTACTAGCAGTCCATATAATACATTTCATCAATGAGTGTAGGTATCTGTGTTCATTCTGTTCAGGTTATCTGTATAGTTACTACCGAATGTGCTGGCGAATGGCAATTTTTTAGAAATAGACGTTAAATTTAGTAAAATTTCACTGCCCCCCAAACAAAACAGAGTAGTTACGGCACTGCTAACTGCCATCTTCTGTCATACATATTTCAATTTTCGACTAGGAAAAGCCGAGCGAAGCTCGGTCTCCCAGGTACTACAATAATAATACAAAAACAAGAATATTTCTTCAAAAAACGTTAAAATCATATTTCCGATTTGTGATTTTTTTTGGTAAAAACCCAGTATTATTACAATTCCTTTATACATTGAAGGTACGAAAATGGAATGACTAAATAAAATAGGATAGGAACTCAATTTGGAAACTATCAACAACTGAATCGAAATAATTGTACCAGTTATGTTTATCTTTTATTTTTAGTGGGATGACGTTGCACAACTCCTTTGAGGGTTTTTCCATCCATTGCTACGTGAGCTTATCAAAAAACATCTCTTTTTCAATACTAAAGCAGGGAATAAATTTCTTTTTAATAAGTAAATACCCATGATTTAAAATTAATCATTCTTTTTTTCACACCAGATTCTTTGTTGTAGCTCAAAGAGAAAGCTGTAACCTGCCACTAGTCTATAGGGAAAAAATGGACTTTTTTGCCTTAACCCAAAATGTCGGTATGTACAATACATTTTGACGGTTTCTATATGAAAAAAGCGTGCTGAATCCGAAAATGCCGGGTACATATACTTCTAAGATCCTGGAGCAATTTCAATAAAGGACAAAGGGAAAAAGGCTGCAGCTGATATGCATTACGGAAAAATTGTGATTAACATTAATTTGGCACTAGATATGCAGATTTTATGATTCCCCAAATGCAAAAATATTTTTTGTTTCGATTTTTTGGGGGGAGGGGTTCACAAGTAGGAAAGACGAGGGGGTACGAATTAATGAAAAACTTAGCCTTTGGAACTAAGTCGAAGTATCGTTTAAGCAGAGAGCTTAAAGCAAGCAACAACTTGCGACCAAAGATTTGCCAACACAAAACTTGTGTACCTACACTGGCTCATCACTTAGAGCCCTGTTAGTAGATAGTAAGCAACAAACTACTACAAAACGAACACTAAGGAATACATTTATTTTAAACAATTTGAAACACAAAATACAAACTAATACAAAGAAGACTATTAAAATTAGAACAAACATTTATGAGCGTGGTTTACTGGTCTTCAACACACTTTTAAGTTTAATTTTATTAAAATTGAAATCAAAAATATTTAGATTCAAATTCAGTAATTTGCACATGCGAGTAAAAGGTTCATGCAATCCGTAATTATAAACACAATATCATTATTGACCCTCCTTTGAGACAAAGTTTAAATCTGAAGAAGATTTATCTGATGTTCATACGGTGGGAGATTATAAGGATCGGATCACTGTAACCCTCTTAAAGCGAAACGAATAAATTTACGCTGAACTGCTTGCATAGTCTTTCAAGTTGAGCGTACGTGTTTTAATATTGCTCCCTTGTCTGTTTATTTTTTTCATTTCGCTCATATCGTTTGTGTATCCATTCGCAAGTTCGAACCTCACAAATTCTTTTTTCCGCGACCCCAATAAAGTGTATATTTACTACATATTTATGCATTTATTTTCAGTGTTGCATTTATAATCGCTAGTCTGCAAAAATTCCTTTTTTTTTGTTTCTTTTATTTCGCCAGCCCACATTCACATTTTTTTTTAACCTTTTTAAATATGTCGTGTGCCAAAGATATTTGTGTCGACGTTGATGTTAACGCGGATCTTTTAAAATGTAGTGGCCTTTGTGGTAAATCTCTCCACCTTTCATGCGTCGGCCTCAGTTAACGTGCATGTATTTACTTAAATGACTATAAAAACAATTTCGTATTTTATTGTGAGGAATGTAGAATTATTTCAATTTCTGATATAGGTAATGCTCGCAATAAAATGCCTTAGTGAAACTCTTTTAAATGACAACGCTTCGAATCTCAAAAAAATCCAATCCCTGTCAAAAAAAATCAATCTCCTATTTAAAAGTGTTGAAGAATCTAATTATCAATTTCAACATTCAGCTACACAATGTTTGTCCAAATTGTGTTCCATCGAAAAACAATTCAGTACGATTAAATCCCATATCCCTCTTGATGACTTTAACCTGCTTCGTTCGGATATAGACTGTAAGCTTAATTCTTTAAGCAGTTCCGCGAAAGAAATAAACAAAAACTTAGTAGCCAATCTAAACCAAATCCGTTCCGATACTAATCTTCACTTACAAAGCCCCTCGTCTTGCTTATCCCCTTCCTCCCCTGAAATTCTAAATGAAATAAAAAATATGATCGACATGCTTTCGCGAGTTTCTTCCGCTCTTATAGCTATTGCTTACGAAGTAAGAGACCAAGAACAAAAGTCGTCGTGTGTGCAAAGTGATATCCAATCATTAAATGAACACTCGCAAAAAGTAGAATCTCTTCTTAATGAAGGTATTGATATATGGAACGTACCTTCTTAAAAAAAAAACAATTTATCAATTTTGGATGAAATTCTGTCTGCCGATGCGACTCCTCCAGCTGTTCACTCTGCCACCGTGAACCCACCCCTACTACGTCTGATAACGCTATTGACTCCGCTGTCACAAACCCTATACTTTCAAATGCACCACCGCCTAGCACCACCCCTTCTGAAATACGCTTTACAAAATTTGGTACCTCGTGGTCTACGAAAGAATGGAACCTAAGACTTGATAAACTAAAAAAATCCAATAAATCGTCATTCATCCTAACCAACACCCCTAGAAATGCTAGTTGCGCATGGGTCCAATCGTTCTTTATTAAGAATTATTCCATCCCCGATGTGGATTTCATCGACTTCTCCCCAAAAAATTCAAGGTATCGATACCAATTAACTATGATTGGCTTTTCCACCGGCGCACAGTGGTGCGAGAGCGGAAAAAAGTCTTGAAAAAGTCATATCTATCCTTTTAAACTTTATGTTTAAGTACTCTTAGATAACCCGAGCGTATGATTTAAAAGTATTTTTTAACATATATATTGTATGTTCTGATATACAAGCCCTCAAAGTTGAAAAATAATTTTACTCAAATCGCCAATCGTATTTTCAACAAATTTTGAGATGTTTTTTTCCGAAGTTCCTTTAAATAAATTCTCTAGCTTCTTAAATAATTTAATTGGTCTATTTTCGATTATCTAAAAATAAAAAAAAATATTGATTATTTATAAAAGATACCTTCTATAAGTAGCCTGAAGCTTTAGTACTAAGAAAAAATGCTTTTTTTTAAACTTTTTGATTTCAAAAAAAAGCGCCAAAAGATACCAAGAAAGTAAGTATGCCAGCATATGCTCCATACATTCATGTTAAAGCACAGAAAAAATCAGCTGCAGATACGTGCAGATGTGGAAGTTATGCTCAAAAATGTTTCACTGAATCGGATTTCAAAAAACTCTGTCTTGACGGTAGTGTTTACCAAAAAGTTTGATTTCTTCGGTATTAATTGTCAGAATGAACTGGTTAAGCCCATTATTTTAAGAAAAAATATCAAACTTTATTTTAAAAATAAAACAAAATTAATACATTGACCCAGGTCTGAGAATTTCAATTTTTGCGAAACCATTTATTTCTGCCTGGAAAATTTTTCAACTTTCAACTCAATTTTGTTGAAAACAACACACGAAAAATAATATAGTTTTATGATATTTTGAATTATATGATAGAGCTAAATACAAAATAAAGAAAAGGATTAGGAATAATACTTTATTTTTTTTTATTTTTCGCTAAAAGTAGGGCAGGTAAAAATAAAAAAAGGTGTTTTTTTTAAGTTTTATTGCTTTGTTTTTGTTGTGTATTGCGTAATTTTTTATTACCTGCAAGGATTAGTAATGGCTTATTAGAATAAAATCTCTTACTTAAATCTATATATATAAAGGATTAATGAAAAAAAGTCAGTATTGAGTTATTGAGCATTTGTGCAAGGTGTGTAGAAAAATTTTTACTCTTTGATCAACCAATAAGTGAAAGTGAAGTGAAATATAATAACAAACATACATAGTGAATTCAATACATTAAAATGGATTCAATTTATCTATTTATTTATTTAATTTTATAATATACATAGTTAGTAATAATATTTTATTCAAAATAAAAAGTTAAGATTTTACTAAAAAAAACTTTTATTTAAATATAACATCAAAACCCTCAAATTTTATAAAAATGTCAATAACTTTTTTTCTAATAATTTTTTCTTGACCAAATTTTGACCAAGCATGTATAAGACTAATCTTAACATGTATGTCAAATTTCATTAAAATTCGTTTAACAATTCAGATTTTACAGACTTTTTTCCGCTCTCCCATACAAACATCAAAACACTCAAATTATAGAAAAAAAGTCAATAACTTTTTTATTAATGATTTTTTCTTAGCCAAATTTTGACAAAATGTGTATAAGACTAATTTTAAAATGCGAATCAAATTTCATCTTAATCCGTTAAACAGTTCAGATGTTACAGATTTTTTTTCCGCTCTCCCATACAAAAATGTCAATAACATTGTTTCTAATTATTTTTTTTCAACCAAATTTTGACCAAATATGTATAAGACTAGTCTAAACATGTTTGCCAAATTTCATTTCCGCTCTCCCATACAAACCGAACCACTGTGCGGCGCACAGTGGCCCGTTTAGGTAAAAGTGCTTGCGAAATTCATTTTTCGGGTGGGTTTATAATGCAAAACTTTTACATTTTCTGAATTAACAAATGTTTGGAACTCTAGTAAGTAGTAGTAGTAATAGTAATTTAATGTTTTTTGTGAAACACCAGTTTTTGCACACTTTTTCAACTTTACATTGAGTAGAAAAAAAAGATTCAAAAGGTTTCAAGCTAAACTGGACGGATAATAAATCTTATATATCTCTTTACTTACAACCAAAAACTCAGCTGCATAGAGTTGCATAGAGCTGAGCTAGAGAGATTTGATTTGAAGAAGCCAGTAATTTTTCTGAGTTTTTTTTTGTCAAGTGCAAAAAAAAATCATGGAAAATATTATTTCTTTGTTTTGCAGGTATGAGTGTTGGTTTTAAATAAAATGGTTTTATAATTTAAAAGGAAAATGTTTTTTATGTTTACTACCTAAGTTTTTTAAAAAGGTTTCATAGCTTATTTCTTGTAACCCCTAATAAAACTTTTAAGTATAATTGTTTTTGATTTCGGGTATGATTAATTATTATTAGGAAGTTTGATGGATAAGGATTTTCAATTGGCTTAGAATTTTTTTTTATTTTAACGGTAAACAGATTACCTTATTAGGATGTCGTAAAATTGAATATTTTTAGTGCAGGTAATTATTTTTAAGGTATAAAAAGAAAAAACATTGGGATGAAATTATCATTGAAAACTTGAACGAGAGATCGAGCAGTTGTATAAGGAAAAATGATTTAAAATGGATATACCATACAATATTTTGTTTGAAATTTTTTTAAAAGTTGATAGTACTGACGAGTTCTTTTCTGCCTTAAAAAGTTAACACCAACTATCCGATGAAAATTTACGGGAAAATAAAACAAAATCAAAAAACTTTCATTCCGCTATTTAGAAAAGGTGGGTCGAAGCCCATAGTTCGAGATTAAATTTCATAAACAAAAATGAAGAATGGTTATCTTCATCTCTCGCCATATCAATACCGGAAAAACAGAAGTAATGTGTGATCTCCCAACTACATCAAAGTCATCAAGAGGAAGGCCAAGGAAGTCTGTCCATGAGTGCGCAACATTCACAAAAATACAAAAACTAATCAATGCAACAAAGGAATTAAGTACTGAATATCTCTCTGATGCATTAGTGATAAGATATCATAAAGACCATGAAAAGGCGAAGAGTTATGTGATCAAGGCAATTTGTACTGCAAGTCCACTTCGAGTCAAAAGAGTCAAGGAAAGCATTCCTACTCCACAAAAGGATCCCATAAAATATACTAATGAGAATGCATTAGCATTGTTTATGGATTTGGGTCTACCAAAAGAAAAAGGCCGCTTTTAAAAAGCAAAACGGAGGAACAAATAATTGCATTCCCAAGAAGTTTGACCTTACAGAGTAAATGGGACTGTGATGGGTCATCTGGACAAGGTGCCTACAAACAAAAAATTAATACAACAGACTTAATTTTAACTTAATATTGATTGTGAACATTGGAGGAACCCTCGCCCATCATCAACTCATTTCTGCCGAGTGCCGACCCATAATGTTCCAATATGCTAAGGAAACTAGTGACCTCATAAATACAACAGTGAACGATATTAAAAGGCAAATAGCAGATATTCAACCAATAATAAATATATAAAGTTAATGAAGATATAACTATATTTGTGAATCACAAGTTCTTTTTAACTATGATTGGCGGAAAAGTTTTAAACGAATTAACAGAAACAAAGTCTACGCGGTCATGTCCGATATGTAAAAGGACCCAAAATAAATTCAATAACCAGGATGAATTAAATAACGACGAACATAATTTACGAATATGGAATCTCTCCATTGCATGCTAGAATCACGTGCATGGAATTTATTTTGAAACTTGCTTATACACTTCGACAAGAGGGAGAGGAATTTGATGAATCTATTGGGATCAAGGGGGTAGAAAAGAGAAGAAAACAAGAGATTCAAAGGCGTTTTCGCGACGAGCTTGGACTTGATGTGGACAAACCAAATCAAGGATTTGGAAATAGTAATGATGAAAACACTTCAAGAAGATTTTTTGAACAATCTGAGGTAACTGCTCGAATAACTGGAGTCAACGGAGAGGTTATAACTAGGATCCAAATAATACTTAATGTTTTGAATTGCAGGGAAGTAGTGGATACGGTTCAATTTGGAGAGTACACCAAAAAAACCGCAGAGCTATTAAAACAAAAGTACCCTCAAAAACAACTCACACCTACTCTTCATAAAATTTTGGTTCATAGTCAAAATATCATCGAATACCAATCTCTACCACTTGGAGAATTGTCAGAAGAAGCCCAGGAGTCCAAAAATAAAGACTACAAGAAATACAGATATCTAAATACATGTAAAGTTTCAAGAATTCGGCAGAATGAAGACCTATTTAACATGCTAGCAATCTCATCCAATTATTTCTTCCTTAAGACATGTAAGAAACCAAAAAGATCTAAAAGCACAATACTCACCAGAAATGATAAGTTTATTACTCATTACCCCGGACTTAGATGATAGTTTCCAAGAAATCTAATGTTTGTATGTAAATATTTGTTCCTTTCATTTATTTTTTTTACTTTTTGAACTGTAATCTATCAATAAAATACTTTATTAATGTACTCTTTTATAAAAAAAAATAAAATAAATAAAAATCAATTAATAAAAAAAAAAAAACAAAAAAATATCGTTTTTTCCCCACTGTTTAACTCAAATTGGTTTGTTTTCTTTTTTCCTCACTGTTTCACTTAAATTACTTCATGAAATGATTTTCAATCTTTTTAGAATTAAATACCAATTATGTTAACCACCTTAACTACAACTTCTTATTTCCGCAGCAAATTCTGAAACACCCTGTACATTTTTTTTAAACTCACCATTATTATAGCCTTGGAAATTTCCTTCAAGATAAAAAAAATTGTGGCGATATCTTTATTCGTTTAAGAGCTATAATTTTTGCAACCAAAAAAGTCAATACGGGCCACTGTGGCGGCCTGGAAAAGAGCTTATCATACAAAATATGAAAATATCAAAATGGGTAGAAAACCCATCATACGATTCATCTCGCTCCACTCAGAAGACTAAAACGCCCAGATGATGTTGTAGCCTATGCATTTAATGCTGAGATAAGTTTCAAAGAAGCCCTTCAAGGCGATGACTGTGCTGAGTGGAAAAATGCCATCATAGGCGAAGTAAAATGTCTTATTAAAAATGATACTTGGAACCTTGTTCATGAGCAAGAGGAACGGAGCAAAGTTGGATGTCGCTTCGTGCTTACAAACAAACGTAATCAAGATGGTATAGTTAGGAGACGGAAGGCCCGCCTTGTAGCTCAAGGTTTTTCTCAACAACCAGGCATAGACTACGTGAAGACATTTTCTCCTGTAGCTCGTCTTGAATCTATACGTCTTATTCTCGCAATTGCTGCAAGGTACCAGCTGAAGGTTCATCAAGTCGATATCACTTCAGCATACTTAAATGGAACATTGAATGAGGATATTTATATAAAGGCTCCACCGTTCCAACTTCTACCTAAGCGTCGAACTTGTCGAGTTGTAGAAGCTGAGTAAGGTCAAAAATTCTCGAGATAATCTCTCCAGACGAGTCCTGAAACTAAAGGGCGCTTCACAACCTCCCTCTCCCTTCTTAATCCTTCCTCCACGTTAGCACGGCGACCATGCTGTCTGACGTTCCTTAAATCCACTCCTACGACGGTACGGTGAAACACTGTCCGACGGTACCCTTCCCTCGTCTGTACGGCGAAAAAGCCGTCAGACGTCCCCTCCTCACGGCAGTACGGCGAAAAAGCTGTCTGGCGTACCCCTCTCCTATCCCTCGTAGGTACGGCGTTGAAGCTGTCCGACGATCCTTATTCTTCCTTCTCCAGAACGGCGATGATGCTGTCTGGCTTTCCTTGTACCCTTCATTACCTTCCCTCTACCCCTCCTACTCCCTTTGGGCTGGATCAAAGGTGTTACACGACCCGTGCCGAGGATCAGCCAGGCTGAGGGCCCAAATAAAATAATAGCTCAGTCGTTAATGGAGTATTCGGATACCTGGCGACCTCCGAATTAACTAGCCTTACCTGCATATACGGATCTATGTGCAGGCGGACCAACCCTTCTCCGATACTCGTGGGACCTTTTATGAATTCATTAAATGGTGTTGGTGGTAAGTCCGAGTGTTCTTTTAGATCGGCCAGTAGTGCGACTGTTAAGTCGCCTGCTGTTACTCCTGTCTTGCGCATTGGCAACGCGACTGTGACAAATCATAGTCGCGCTGCCAGTGGCAAGAACAGTGAAAAGGTAGATATACCTACTGTCAGTGGAAGATGGATCGTGAATAATGGCCCTTCTTCCACTAACAAGAGTTCACCTCTGAAGAAAACCCCCAGCGGTAATGGGCTCACACCGTCGGTTGGGGGCGATCTACAAAAACATCCGGAATGCTAAGAGGATTCTGTAGGCATATGGCGATAAGCCAAATGTCGGAAAAGACTCGAAGCAGTATGGCAGGATTAAGTGGGCTAAGGGTATCTTAGCCAAATACGACGAGACCAGCAAGGACTCTACGTCTAAGCGTCAAAGGTCCATTGAGGGCATCGTATCGGTCCCCAAACGTCCCAAAGTGCACAACAAAAGCACTCCCCTTAATCCCCATACTGGAGACAAGTCTTTCAGGGACATACTGAAAGACAAGATAATAGTTGCGGTTATCGACAGGAGCGATGTGGATGGCACGATCATTGGCAGGTGGTAAAATTGAAGCTCTTGGCTAGCTTCTTACGTATAATGAGGGAAAACCCGGGACCATCTCCAATCACAAGCGATGGCGGCTGGCATCAAGGCCATGTCAAGCTCATCGCTTGTGATGATCAGAGGTCGTGCGATCTATTTAAGCTGGATGTTAGTAGGGTAGGGGAGGTCTGGCCAGGTGCAAAGCTGGAGCTAATCGCTGGGGAAGACATCCCATGCAAACCAAAAGCGCGCACCTGGATTCCGGCCGAACCCTCCTGCTTCGATAAAATACTCGAGATAATCCGGCTATCAAACCCAGCCTTACATACTCACGACTGGAAAGTCGCTTTGCTCCAAGGATCTGAACTGGATTCAATCAATTAAAAGTAGTCTTATGGAAGACTTCGAAGTTAAAGATCTTGGAGAGGCAAAATATTGCCTTGGAATTGAAATTAATCAAGATTCAGGATTTATATCCATAAGTCAAAAGGGTTACATCCGTAATTTGCTTCAGAGATTTAATATGAAGGATGCCAAACCACTTACCATCCCAATGCAACCAGACTCTAGGCTTGTTAAAGGTGAAAATTCTTGTGTTCAAGAAAAACGGCCATACAAAGAGTTGATTGGAGCATTGATGTATGCTGCTGTTTGTTCCCGACTTGATATATCTCATGTTACAAGTGTTCTTGCTCAATTCAACAGTTGTTTCAACGACGTCCACTGGGGTGCTGCAAAGCGTGTGCTAGGCTATAAAAGAAGCTATTCATTTAAGGACGTTCTTAAATGAACTCGGTCTTGAAGACTTAAATAAAATTATTTTATACAACGATAACCGTGGTTCCGGACTTCTTGCTGAAAATCATGTATTTCATCAAAGGATTAAGCATGTAGACATCCGACACCACTTCATTCGCGATGTCTTATCTAAAGGACACACCAAATTAGAATACCTACCAACGGAAGAAATGCCTGCAGATGTTCTAACTAAGGGGTTAACTGGGCCGAAGCATTGCAATTGCTTATCGAAACTTGGAGTTGTCAAAGTATGAGGATCATCTCATTGAGGGGGTGGTTTGGACATCCCTGTCAATTCGTGCCCAACCATACTTACCAACATTTACATTTCAACATATTTCATATTCTCTCATTGTCACTGTCATTCTGACTTGACTAATCTTTTTGTCCTTCTCCTTTTCTGAATTCTCTTGTTAATACAACCTCTTTTCATTTTGCTCTATAGTTGTAATAAATCTTTAAATATTAAAAACATCGTTTCAACTTTTTTATTAAATTATATTTCTGGACGTTTAGATTAAATTAATTAATCGGCTCTACAACCTGCAACAATAAGCGCCACACCAAGTTACACACCAAAACCTTACCGCAACTGGACCTTCAAAATGGGTGTGGTTCCCAGTTTCTCTAATAATATTTAAAAAAAAACTTAATATAAATGCCCCCTAATTTAAACCTCCCGCAACCTCCCCAAGTGTTCCTTTAACCTCTCATAGTGCTTCCGGCCCATCTAAAGAAACAAAAAGAGTATCTTTTAAAGTCACTCCAACCCCATCACCACCTCCGTTTCGATCTCCATCTCCAATTCTCCCCAACTTCGACTTAAGAACAGGGGCTAAGTATCCTAATTTCATAAGCCTCCATATTTTGGACTGCACTCAGTCAACTAATCCATCTCACCCACGCACAGTCCATTCTACTCAATAAAATTCACACAACTCTTTTAATCCTCTTTTATCACCAGTAGTCAAACTTACCCAGCAAACTGCAGATTCCACTGAATTTCGCTATGCTCTCTCAGGCTTAGAGACAAGAAGATTTATGAAAATATTCGCATTTTCCTAGCATTTCTGCACGACAAGTCAGATTCTGTTTGCTACGAAGGGGAAACCAGAACTAGCGTTTTGGTTTCCATCCAACAGGAAGGTCTGCCTTCTGAATTTTCTAAGCTCATGAAAATTTTTGTCAAATATCATGACAATTTTAATTTACCACCACAAAAAGTAAAGGATGATCTGGATACTTTCCGAAAATATTTACAGTCTAAACGAATATCTCACCTGCAACGCAACAGATATGATCACAACTGTTTTTTTTCGTTCCTAATCCAAACTTCGCTCAAACACGTCAACATCTTGCTCTAACTATCTATTATCAAAATGTAAGAGGTCTTCGATCTAAAACCAACTCAGTCTTAAGACAATCACACTCCCTCCCTTTTGATGTCCACGCTTTGACTGATACTAACCTGACCCCCAGTATCAATAACCAAGAGTCGTTTCCCTCTTCTTTAAATGTCTATCGAAATGATGATTGGCCCACCGTTGGCTCCCCTTGCAGAGGAGTCCTTATCGCGATCAAAAATACATTCGACTCATCCCTTTTTTCAATCTCAAGCGTGCCTGAAGTTGATTTTGTTTCAGTTAAAATTAAACTTCTTAAAATGTCTGTTTATCTTATGTGTTTCTACATACTGCCCTCCCAACCTATACAAACAAAAATTGCTGTTCGCGCGATCGATCATTTAATAAAACAATTCGACCCCCTCGATGAAATTGCAATTTGTGGGGATTTCAACCTTCCACACCGTAAATGGACTGTGTCGGACCACGGATCAAACTACATTTGTAATCCCTCCTCGGCAAAAGAATGTCTTTTTGTCGATCATTTAACTGATTGAAGCCTCAGTCAAGTGAGTGGCGTTCTGAATATTATGAGCCGACAACTTGACCTTATTTTCTCAACCGACCCACATAACTCATCAGTCACTCTCTGCCCCCAAATTCTTACAGCCATGGACGTATATATATGAACTGCTAGTCTAATGTCAGATTCATACAACAATTCTAAAAAAAATGTCGCCAAAATAAGAGAGCGATGCTAGCTCTTCCCACGCCACTTCAGGAAAAAAAATGAACTTCTGACATAGAAGCTCGCGACATCTGTTTTTAAAAATTCAAAAAGTCGTATTTAGCGATAAACCAAACCTGACATTTTTAAATTTCCTGCATAGAAATGTGCGACATCTACGGTATTTTGCCTCTTATTTTTTTTAGTGTTGGTTTGGAGGTTGGATATTCAAAATGAAACAATTCACCAAAAATAATATAATTGGCCGCGTTCGAATGATAGGCCGATAGGGTATCTACCCTTCAAGCAAACGAGTCCGCTTTGGATCCGCGCACGTAGTAAACAACGTATGGATGACTGCGTATACGGATCCAAACATGGATCCGCAAAACTGCGTTTGTCGGCTCAAATTAGTATGGAAATTAGAATCACCACGGACTCATTTTGTGCATGTATTGTGAAAGAGAGAGCTTCCCATTTCACCATACTCAGCGAGAACCGAAACCAAATGGAATCCAGAACGGATCCAAAAAAATGAACGAACGATACAGGCGTTTTGTAGTTGAAGAATATTATGCGATTTATTTTCTTCTATCGTTTGTATATAAATGAAATATCACGATTTATTTTATATTTAATAATTAATCAACTTTTCATTTTAAACTGATTTTCTTTCAGTAGGGAATTTTTATTAAACTGTTGCGCTGGGCACGAACGTGAACACATTGAAAAAAGTTAATTGTTTTTGTTGTCTTCTCCTTTGTTTTCAGTCCATACAAAAAACTCACCATTAGGAGGGTATTGCATACATTCTCTCTTTCTCAATAAAAAAAAGTACTCTCGATTTTCGTTCTTTTTTTGCATGCATATACAAAAAATGTGCTTATGTGGGTATGACACTCCGTTTTGAAATGATCCAAGAAAGACCGACAAAGTTGGGTCAGTGAATTTGCTTGAAGGGTAATGTCGAATTCCTTTCAACAAAAGAATCGAATTTTTTTCTAAAAAGAATCGAATTTTTTCTTTCGTTGAAAGGAATACGAAAAGACGGAAAGAATCGATTTTTTTTTTGTAATTGTGTGTGTGGCACTTGACAGCAGCAATTTTGAAGTAAAATGTCCAGCAAATATTTAATTTAGTATTATTTAATTATTTTTATTATTAATTGAAAAACAACGCACAAATATTTACTATAAAATTCTTTGTAACCAAAAACACGATTTGTAAAATAAATTGTTTTCTTAAAACATCGCGGCATTCAATTTAACATTTTAGAAATTTAAAAACTCGCAAGTGTGTGTGCAAATCAGTATTATTATTTATATATAAAACTTACTGACGATGGAAGCATAGCTTCTGAAATGCATTTAAGTAAATAAATAAATAAAATAAGTGTTTTTAAGTTATTTAAAATAATATCTTTTATTTATTTCATGAAAAAACACGTTAAAAATCTCCAATATCAAATCAATTTTTTTTTGTCAAAACTTGCTAATTTAGCAAGATTCAAGAAATATTTTACACCGATTTGCAAACACACTAACAAGATTTGAAACTTCTAAAATGTCAAATTGAATGTTGAGGTGTTTTAAGAAAACAAATTGTGTTTTTGGTTGCAATGAATTTTCGGTGAATTTTATATTAAATTATTATGCGTTATTTTTCAATTAATTATAATAATTAATTTCCAAATTGAATATCTTTTTGACGTTTTACTTGAAAATTGCTGCTGTCAAGGGCCACACACACAAACACAAATAAAAATCGATTCTTTCGTATTCCTTTCAACGACAGAAAAATTCTTTGGTTGAAAGGAATTGGACATAAGATCGTTTTGCATTTCCGACCAAAACCGGATTGGATAGGTTTGTCTGGCATTTTATATTTTATATATATTTTGTATTTTATATGTATTTTATATTTTATTTTGTTCGGTAAAAATCAAAATCTTTGTATTGCCACAGAATGTGAGAGACTTGAGAAACTAGACGCTGAAAATCAGCTTACACGTATTTCAGATGTCAGCTGTTTTTTTTTTACAAAAATCCGAAAAATTTTAAGATACCTTTCAGATTTATTTAGGAAAACATCTGTTTTTTCTTATAGGATTACAACAACACCAACCAATCCGGATTGCTTTTAAATTAAATTGCCGAAAATAAGATTTCAATAGGAATCCCAAAAAAAATGTAAAATTACATTTGCATTTTGTTTAAAATGTTTTAATGTCTTTTGCCTTAAATATTTCACTTTTTAATCACTTGGTAATTTCAACTACGCTTATCAGGTAAAAGAGTCCGGTTTTGGTCGTTCGAAAACATTTCCGATGCAAAACAATCTTAGAAACCCTATCGGCCTTTCACTCGAACGCGGCCATTTAGTTTCCTTATGTACAAATGTCAAAACTGAGATTTCATTTTTTTCCGCTAGTTGCAATGAAGAGGGTTAGTGTCGCCGAGGCTAAACTGGAACCAACCTGAGATTGGCAACTAGCAGTCCATATATAATACGTCCATGGTTTATATTATTATAATGTATCTATACAAGTTTTGAGGATAAATGGTATAA
Organism: Epistrophe grossulariae; assembly: GCA_929447395.1. Classification (NCBI taxonomy): domain Eukaryota; kingdom Metazoa; phylum Arthropoda; class Insecta; order Diptera; family Syrphidae; genus Epistrophe; species Epistrophe grossulariae. Next base: position 100,127,367 of record OV839566.1, read on the forward strand.
AGGTACGGACAATTTGCACTATTTTTAATCGTTTGGTATGTCTAACATTTGCAGAACTTTATGTTCAATAAAGAGAGTTTAGACGTAGAGTTTCTCCTTCATCCCCGCCTTGGTATAATCGTAGACTTCGATCGTTGCGTAACAAAGGAATAAACTGTGGGAAATTTTCCTACGCTCTCAATGCCCAACTGATTACTCTAAGTACCTCGGTGCTTGTCTTGTACAGTACTGTACAGTTTTCTCTACCATGAATATTTACATAAAACTCAATCTAAACTTAATAACGATCCCAAATCTTTCTTTTAATTCGTTAATCACAAAAGAAAGTCAGATGGGATGGGTATTCATCAGTGGCGGATCCACGGGGGGGGGGGGGGGGGTTTCGGGTCAGGCCCCCCCCCCCCCCCCATGAGCATTGACAAAAAACATTTTTGTATTAATTTATTTATTTATTAAATATTTACTTCTCTTCGACCTAAATTTTGTGTTAATTACAGAAAGCCCATCTTTTTATAAAATTTCGACTTAAAATTTCTTCAAGTGTAATAAATACCTACCTCAAAAACTTCAAATGCATCTTAGTGGAAAAGGAGTAGGTATACCTACGGTTTTCACACCGAACCAAAATCTCGGATTTCGGCACAAGATTTCCAAATCTCGTTGAATCGTTCACACCACACATAATCTAGATTTTGTTTGAAATTTCAATCAAATTTCAGTGTTGATAGAAACTAAAAAAAAGAAGATTTCGTAGTAATCTACTAGATTACGAAATCTGAAAATGTATGGGAAATCTTGTTGATTTTTATGAGATTTGGTGATTTTTGATCGAAATCTCGATTTTGATTTAGTGTGTAAAGGCTATAAAGCCTATATGATGGAAACTTAGTTCAAGGGCTTACGGTATGTTAAATTTAGAAGACTTAGGCAATTTATCATATCTACCTCTCCAAAGCAACATATTAAAATACTATTCAATATTATAAGGGCAAAAAGAAGTTAGCACTACCATTTTCGATTTTGAAAAAGAAACTGTGCTGCATTGTGCTCAACTTGTGCTGCGATGTGCCGTAAATATTTTTGAAAATTTTGAGGATTAAATTTTTCCAAAATAAAATTTTTCTAAAAACTTAAAGTTGTGCTCAAAAAATAATATAGTCGAAAAGATACAAATCGCATATTTCCGACTTTCACGACCGAACGCAAATGATGCGAAGGAAGTTATCGTGAAATTTTCGATTTCAAAAAAAAAAATTTTGCTGTATTGTGCTCAATTTGTGCTGCGATGTGCCGTAATGTATTCTTTTAGATTCGCAAATTTGCAATTTTTTTTTCAAAATCACGATTTAAAAAAAAATATACCTGTGCTGTTTTAAGCTGCTGCTGTTTTTGCTTGTTTGTATTTTTTTTTGAAAATCGAAAATGGCGGTGCTAACTACACGCACATAAATAATGTAGCACAAAGCCCACGCAAGTTTTATTTTTCTTTAAGTTTTCTATTTGTAATTGGACCCCCCCCCCCCCATGACCAAATTCTGGATCCGCCACTGGTATCCATCCTCTTTGTCCTTCAATAATGAAACTTCCAATGATAATCTAACTATAGCTAATTACTTCGCATCTTATTTTAAAGATTCATTCTCCAAGGATTCTTTTAAACCAGATTGGACCTATTTTGAGTATTTACCGAATTTTTCGCTGGGTTCATTCTTCCTCTCAATGTATCAAGCAGAAAGTCAATCGATTGCCGAATATATCGCATCACTTCTACGTGATATCACAAATTGTGAATTTACATGCAAATGTGTTAATTCAATTGTGGATATATTTTTACGTGCCCAATTCGTACGTGGGTTACGAGACAATTCAATACGGGAAAAAATTCTTCAATCAGACGCTGTGAAATTCGAAGAAATTTCAAAGAAAGCAATCGCTCTAGAAGCATCGAAAAGTGATAGCAAAGAATTTTCAAAATATAAAGCTGACAAATTCAAAGAAATTAACAACATTCATCAGACTCGAACCAAATGAAAAATAAACAATCCAAGTTTAAAAACAAAATAGATTATGAAAAACTAGGAATTCAAAACCTATGTCTTCGACGTGGTCGAGACAATCATATCGCCAAAGATTGTACAACTAATACAAATCAACTCAAGTGTACGGCTTGCAAGAAATCTGGCCACATCAGAAAGGTATGCATTCGAACGCTTTTGAATAACAATGCGAACGTAGCAAATTTAGTCACACCAGAATATTTTAGAAACGAAGATGAGAGAGATTACGGCGTTAATCAAATAATCAATATATTTCAACATAAAGATGTCAAAGATCTTGAAAGATCTTGAAAAATATTATATATATGTAAACATCGAAGGTAAAAAAACTAAATTCGAAGTAGACTCTGGTGCTGGCTACACTTTTATTCTGCGTGATAAATTCCATGAGTTGAATATTCCAGTTAAACTTCAGAATTCAAAAGTCGCATTTCGATCATACACTGGTAATGTCTTCATGCCTGATGGTAAAGTCAACGTAAACGTTGAATATCAGGGAAAATTTTCGAGAGAAGAACTTTACGTGGTACCTGAAGAGTACGAACCACTTTTGGGACGTCTATGGATTAGACATTTGAAAATCAATTTACCAGATATCGATGTTGAGCAAGATACGAATAGTTCAAACAAAAGTTCGATCCAGAGTCCAGACTGTTAAAAGCATCGATAATTTCATTGAAAAATATAGAAAGATTTTTTGAAGAGAAGGTTGGATGTATTCCAAATTTAAAAGTATCGCTAACTCTTCGAAAGAATTCAAATCCAGTATTTTTTAAAGAAAGAGATATACCCTTCGCTCTTCGAGAAAAAGTCAACAAGGAATTGGATATGTTGGAAGCACAAAATATAATAACAAAAGCAGCTATTAGTGATTGGGGATCTCCATTAGTGATAATTCCAAACCTGATGGAAATGTTCGATTATGCGTCGACTGTAAAATTGGATCGTCTTGTAAATGCAAATTATCCTATTCGTCGAATCGATGATATACTCAACAGCCTCAGGAACTCAAATTTTTTTGAAAGATAGATTTATACAAATCTTACCTGCATGTGTCCGTCGATGAAGAGATTAGCCGCATTCAAACAATATCCACACATCGTGGAACATATCTTATGAACCGGTTATCTTTCGTAATAAAAATGGCATAAAGCGAATTCAACAGCATTATCGACCAAATTCTACAAGACTTACCGAAAATTTTGTCTTACTTCGACGATAAATAATTGTTCATGGAGCAACTAGAATCGAATGTCAAGAAAATCTCGAACAATGTCTTCAAAGGCTACAAAAATATGATCTTCACGTTAACAAAAGTAAGGGCGCATTTTTCAAGAGAAAATCGAATACCTGAGGCCTAGTTCCGTAAAACGAAAACGATTGAACGATATCATTTGACAATATCCATCTCTATCACATCTAAAGAGAAAGATAGGGACAGATATTGCCAAAACGATATCGTTCGATCGTTTTCGTTTTACGGAATTAGGCCCCTGGGCTACACCATCGAATTCAACAAAATTTAAAAAAAAATCAACACAAAGTGAGTTTCCTAGGTATGGTCACTTATTATTCAAAATTTATACCAAACAATTCTTCAATAACATATCCACTTCGACAATTACTTCAAAAAAATGCAAAATTCAGATGGTCAACTGCCTGTGAAGATGCTTTTCAAAGAATAAAATTCAAATTAGCTAGTGATCGTACACTGACGCCTTATGATCCAAGCTTACCTCTGGTACTTACCTGTGATGCGAGTCCCGTAGGAATAGCTATTGTATTGGCACACAATATTAATGGTATTGAGCGACCTGTCGCATATACTTCGCGATCATTAACGACAGCGGAACAAAATTATTCGCAACTAGATCGTGAAGCCCTCGCAATCATTACTTCAATTATCTTTTTGGCAGACACTTCAAATTAAAAACAGACAATCGACCACTAGTGAGAATATTTCAGCAAAATTCAAAATGGCTACCAACGACGTCAGCTCGATTACTTCGATACGCAGCTTTTCTATCAGAATTCAACTAAGAAGCAAAAAATGTTCCGACAATTTAGATGCGACTGTCTCTCAAGATGTCCAATTAAAGCTACCCACTACTCAAACGATATGGCAATCAACAACGAAATAAATAGTATTTTCATGGCAATGATAAACGAAATATCTACGGAAGCATAACAGCTCAAATAATAGAGAAAGCTACCAACACAGATTTACAACTTTCAAAAGTTAAAGAACAGATTCAAAGTAATTTTGATGCGGCGTACGAATACACATTAGAAAGTGGTATACTATTCAAAGGCCAACGAGTGATTATTCCAGAAAGTCTACAAAAACATGCTTTACAAGAAATACATCTAACACACATGGGCATAACCAAAATGAAACAATTGACTCGGCGTTTACATATATTGGAAAGGCATCGACAAAGACATTGAACGGATGGTAAGGTCGTGTGAATCATGTGCTCAAATTAAATCAAATTCAGCGAAGGTCCCGATCAGAGAATCTACTCGGTTAACTACGCGTAGTTAATCGGGTAAACTACACGCCTGATTTGTTTCATTAACTACCTACATTTGTTACGTATTCTGCCTACACACAAAACGTTAGATTTCAAAAAAGAATTAAAAAAAAATTATGTATTTTATAATTTCCTATTAATAAAGATTTATGAACAACGAGACATACCTAATTAATCGACGAAACACGAAATACAAAGCAAGCAACTCACAAAAAATAAGTAGCGACCGGCGACGAGCAACGACAGTTTCTTTTTCTTTTAATTTACAGTTTTTAACATTTGAATTGATATTTCAAACTACATTTTGACGTCTAGCGCTACGTCTGCTACATTTAACTACGTTAACTACATTTAACTACATTAACTACCTCATTTATGTAGCACACGTAACAAATGTAGTAAATCAAAAAAAATCTCATTTCTGCCATCTCTGGTCCCGATACATCCATGGAATGAACCAGAGGAAAATTGGGAAAGAATTCACATCGATTACGTGGGCCCAGTGTTGTCACTTTACCACAATTGTGGTAGATCTACCTCTTTTCTCCAACATTTTCATAATCCACCACTTCTCCCCCGGAAGCAAAAAAATCTACCCCTTTTTGCTCGGCCAGAAAAAAAAAATAAAAACAATAAATAAAATATCTCCTTCGATTTTTGAAAAAAAAAAAATCTTTTTCTCTGCACTTTTTATGCTGTTTTACCTGAATACATTTATTGGCTTTATCTCACAATGCTTTTTTTTACTCAATGTGAATGCTTTCATCTGTCATTTTGCATACGCGTATCTGCCTCACAGTACACATATTAAAGGTAATATATTGCGCAGGTTGTCAAAGTTGGAAATGTCAACAAATTAAAAATGGCTGTTCGAGTGCCCACTGGAACTCAACGCGCATCATTAGAAACAACAACAAAATATTGAAATTAGACAAGGAAAGGGGCACTGAATCCACCATTTTACCACCATAATACCTCAATTTTGACAGATGCGCAGGACTGAACAAAAAATGAAAACGCTAATGATATTACCTTTAATATGTGTACTGTGTATCTGCCTATCGTTTTTTCTTTTTTCTGCATTAGGTATATACCTACGTTTATTTTGTAAAAAAAAAGTTCTAGTCTGCTTAAGAAAAATAAGTAGATCCTACTTCCTATTTTCTTACTCCTAAGATTGTGTGCCTTATTTTAGAAGAGTTATATTGTTTACTTTGATTTCGTACTAACGGTAAACAGTTAAACGTTTATTGTTTTCGAAATTTTCTAGAGGAATGGTCATTGGAAGTCAATTGCATTTCAAGTGAAAAAAAAAATTAAAATGTGAAAAATTTTATTTAAACCGTCTGAAAAGTAAGTTAAAAAGATTTGATTTTTCAAGCGATCGTCTTAAACTTCTCCAATATTTAAATCCGGAAGAAATTCAAAAGGCCGGCAGCAAACAATTTTACCATTAATTAGAATTTTCCCATTCAATGACTTCATAGGACATAGTAAACAATGATAGGAGCCAGTACATGTGCAATTTAGCTTTCTTACCGCACAGTAGTGTTGCAGCGGAAAGAGTATTCTTTATATTTAATAAAAATAAAAACTAAAAACTAAATTTGTTTCCCTCTTTATTCAAATTAAATCTACCACGGAAAATCTGAATCTACCACTTTTTTTTAGCTTTATCTACCACTTTTTTTAAATATGAAGTGACAACACTGCGTGGGCCCCTTTCAAAATTACTTTTTCTTGATTGTCATCGATGCAAATTCAAGATGGGCTGAGATACAAATATGCAACAAGGACCCAAATTCGCTTTTCATGGCTATCCTAATACAATAGTCTCGGATAACGCATCAATTTTCATAAGTGATGAATTTAAAACATACTGCAAGAAAAATGGAATATTTCATAAACTTATCGCTCCGGTTCATCCAGCTACGATAGTACGAATGGGTTGGCTGAAAGAAATGTAGGTACAAACGCTGAAAAACATATTAAAAGCGATGGTAAACGAACCGATGTCTATGCATGCGAAAGTACGTGAAATCCTTTTTCGATACAGATCCACTCCACTTTCAAATAACAAAACACCTGCCAACATTATCAACATTAATAGATCCGCCAGATTCACAAACTACAACCACAAATAATTATATAAAAATGTCCCACGTCCATAGAAAAAAGTGTCATATGAAACTGAAAATCTGCATTTCAACGAGCTTTTAAAGAAAGCTCTTTCCAAGAAAATATGTGTGCAGTGCTTTTTCTCTTTAAAATTTGTGTTGTTCATATTCAAAATAAAAAATATTTTATTTGTTGCTCTTTCGCTTCCATCTCTGCTTTTTTTTTTTTTTTACAATCCCGATTCCGCTATCCGATCACAACATTTTGTCTGTCTAGTAAATTTGTTAGGGACACAGATTTCTCATGCGATCGACAAGAAAAAAACACATTCTGTCGTTATGCATGTAGGTATTCCGCTTGTGTATGTTTTCTTGTGTATTCAATAGCAAGCCTATGAAGGAAGTTTGATTCAAATGTTTTGTGTACATTTAAAGATTTTCTTGAAGTAGCTATGTTTATAATAATATGTAGCAAAAAATACTTTGATGCAAGCAAACATTCATTTTCAATTTTGAAAAGAAGTACCTACAATTCAGCATGGAACTAAACATTTTTTCTTGTTTGTTTTACTAAGAGTTCCAGGCTGTGTCTGTAAATCGTTTTCCTTTTACTGTTTTCAACTATTGATTTTTTGACGTAACATGGATTCTTATAACATCTCCCTTTGATCTTCATCAATCGAATTTGGCTGTTCTAAGCCGAATTCAGTTCCTGGTGGATCGATATACCTACAGGTACAAATCACAACAATTTCTATTTTGTTTTGGGTTCTCTTCCTTTTTGTTTTGCATTTAATGCCAGCCCGTACATCTAGATTTTAAATAAACCAAGAACTCGCAACAGATTTTTTGCGAGAAAGGAAACCAGAAAGGAGTCCTGGTAAAGGTGATAATGAATACGTTCGTATGTTGGTACTTAGTAGCAGCGTTACAGAGAGAAGTGCATCGAAGACACCACTTTTCTGCAAATACAATTAGTGATGGAAAACACTTCAAATATCGCATCCCAACGCCTTCGACTTCCTAGTCCCTAGTGTTATGTACACTGATCTCTATAATACACTGGATAGTGAATAGCCTATAGTGTATAACAGTTTTTGTGAGGCAAGTTTTTTAAAGGGTACCGGCCACGACCTCGTATCTCGCTCTATACAAACGAAGAAAGAGATTGAAGATATTTGCCGAAATTGAGTATTTATTTGATATCAGTTGATGTCAAAAAGCATTGCCGCTGTAAATATTGAAAAAAATATAAGAAAATGCAGGTCCAGTAGCGTCCATTCCGCTGGCGCCGCTGTTATACTGTTATATGAGGGTACCGGCCACGACTATATTTTTGCCTCAAAAATTTTGTATGAATACACTATCCAGTGTATATAGAGATCAGTGGTTATGTATGATTACAAAAGACGTCTAGGTGGCGACCACTTAAGTGCCTTGCACATGAGACACGAATTGCGAATTGCGAATGGTCGCGAATTTTGACGTTTCATTCATATGAGTAATTCTTTTGGTCGCGGAACAATGCGAATTGTCATATAAAAAGAAAAAATAAATAAACAAGTAAAATGAGTGCTAAACAAAATTTTTTTAAGAAAAGGTGGCTTTTATTAAAATAACACACACAAGGCAAGAAACTGATGTTTTACCATCGGTATTCAAAATGTTTGCAATTTCTTGCCAACCATTTTCTTTTGACTTCGATTTGCGTACGATTTTGCGGATTTGCAGTAGGTACGTTGCAGGATAGGCTTCTACCTCAATATTTAATTTTTCTTCGAAGACCTTGATAAATAAAGTGCTGTCAGAAACAAATATTTTCAATTATTTCAAATTATTTTACCTTTTTTCTATAAATTCACAAATTTTTTATTTTCCGTCGCGCACCAAAATTGATGTTTAAAATTTGAGGTTAAATTCAAACGAATTTTTTATTCGCCGATTTGTGGAATGCGAAGAAGATACGTTATATATTTGCTCTAGAAATTGCTTTTATATATTAATTCGCATTCGCAAGTCGCAGCTCATATGCAAGGCACTTTAAACGAATGTCGTGCGCATATTCGCACTCAGGGAGTCGAGGGCTTTCGGATACAACCAATTTTAAGTAGTTTTTTTCGGGGGTTTTATAAATAGAGCATATAATTTATTAATGAAATAACAATACTCAGCTTTTGTAACTTTGTAGAATCACCTTTTAGTGGACCCAAACAGTTTAATTCAACAAAAATGTCTGCCTACTTTGTATGCAATAATGAATCAAATTGAAATGTCAATTGAAATAAAAGTGGATGGAGGATTTGTAAATTCCTCACAAGAGGCCAGTTCTCGTTAAAATTACATTTCTATTCTTAGGTGGCACAAGCTGGGTTTGGATCGCATAACCTTCGGGTTCACAGTAATAGAACAATTTTTTGGTCGAAAACAGCGGATCTGTTCAAGAAAATGAAAACTTCAGAATGTACCATGAGCCAAAGTTATGGTGGTCATTTGAAAGAAAAAATCTTTTAAAAATTAAAGTTAAAAATGGTTCATTTAAATAATAATAAAGATCACCCAATAAATTTGAAGTCTCGGTTTTTGAAAAAAAGTACCTCTTCATAAATCCCCATTACAACTGAAAATACAAATAAAATAAAATAAAATAAATGTAGGTGTGGCAGTAGGCGGACATTCAAAAATATTACATGTATGCGAATATCGTAAATCGAATTCGCTCGTAAATTGGCGTTATCTGTTGAAAATAATTTGGCTATTATTTCTTCTTTTATGATTTTATTAGGAAATTCTTTGAGATCAAATAGCAGACTTCGAAATGCATTTAATGTTAACCATGTTTAAGCTTTGTTAGTAAATTTTACTCAATGTGCAATTTTTGCTGCCCCCAAAATCCCCAAAATATCCGTAATTGACTCATATTATCATAATAATAAACCGGCAGTAACATCTAGTTTTAACAATCTCGAAAAATTTTAAATCTATAAAATAAAATATTAATATTAAATAAAATATTTATTCATGCGCCCGTGCATACCTACGCAAAATTTAAGTGGATGTATAATTTTTAAAGGACAATGGGCAAATTTGGCCCAGCTTCAATAAGAACGACCTATATATCATATATTCATACATTACTTATCAGTTAACCGTTTGCCTAAATTCGTTGTGTGGCGAAAGTTATTTAGATTTTAGTAAAATGAGTTTCAGGTTTCCAAATCTCTGTTTTCATTAATTTCCTTTAATATTTTGTGGTTTCTTTATGTTTAATTATGTAAACTAAGTTTTAATAAAAGTAAGTTTTAGTAAAAATATGTAATGTCAACGTAATATTAATTTATTAAATTATACGAAAAAAAAAATTGATATTTTTACACATAAACGCCTCCTCCTTATGTTTATTATTATCTGATCCAGCTTATATGGTAGGTTTTAGTGATAAACCAAAAATATTAGAGTGCGTGAAGTTAGCCCCCCTTTTTTGGAATTTGCTATTTTTGAAAGTTGTTCCAGGTTGTTCCCGATTTGTTCCAAGTTTTTTTTTGAAAAATATTCAAAAGTGGGGGTTTTAGAGCCAAAAAACCGTTTTTGACCTAGCCCCCCTTTTTTCGAAAATCAAATTTTTGAAAGTTGTTCCAGATTGTTCTAAACATTGTTCCAAGTTTTTGGACCCCTATGTTCAAAATTTCAAAAGTTATGGGCAAAATTCGAAAAAATTTTCGAGTTTCAAAAAGTGTTCTAAACATTGTTCCAAAAACTCAAAATTGTAGGACGTGTATTTTTAAAGATAAAACCTTCCGAACATTTTTTCAAAAATCCAAAAAACGGCTCTCTAATATTTTATTTTTTTTTTTAATGCATTGACTTTTGAAATCTTATGGTAAATGTATGTATTGAATGAAGAAAAGTTCTGACCTTACTTTCTTACTATCAGCTTAAAAACTAACTTTAAAAAAACATCTCCGATTTTTTTAACTTTTCAAAAACACCCCTGCCCTCCCTTTTCCAAAAATCCAAAATCTACAACTTGTTCCAAGTGCAGAATCCCTTAAATCCAATTGTTCCAAAGAATCATCAAAAAATATTGAAAACTGAAGATTTTAATGTATATATGTAAATATGAAATAAAAATGAAAATATATTAAAAATTTTTAATATTTGTATATTTTAATTTTATTTTAATTTAAAAAATTTTAATTATTCACAACATTTTATTATATACTGTATTGCGACGCGTTTCGGTTTTCAAAAAACCATCATCGGGCTCAATTCTGCGACTTTGGTTGTTGGGTTGCCAAGAATATTTGTTTTCAGTGCTTGCCGTGGTCTATGTGGAATTATTATAGTTGTTGTTTGTGATTTATATATTTATCTCGTTTAAGCTAGCGTTGTTGTTTGCCTGTTTTGGTACTTAATGGCTGTATTAAACAGTGTGTTAGTTTTTATTGTTAGTTTGTCGTTTAGTATTTTGTCTTGTTCTGTCTTGTAAGCTTTGTAAATTTCATATTCTTCAAGTGCGTTTAGTCTTGTCCCTTTTTACATATATGTAATGGTGTTACGTTCGTTTCAAAGTCTGTGTAGTTGTGGTCATTTTCTATTATGTGTTGTGCAAATGTAGATTTTGTATTTTGTTTTGGTCTATGTTCTAAGTATCGTTCGTAAAAAGTTCTACCCGTCTGTCCAATGAAGATTTTAATCCCAAAAAACACTTTAAATGAAAATATCTTATTATCCTTGCTCTGGCCCCCCTTTTTAGAAATCCAAAATTCAAAAATTTGTTCCAGCTTGTTCTAGGGCTCTTCTAAGACTGTTCCAGACTTTCGTTTCTTAAAATTGATTTTTAGTATGAACAATTTCAAAAAAATGCTCCCCTGCCCCCCTTTTCCAAAAATCCAAAATCTAAAATTTGTTCCAAGTGCAGAATCTCTCAAATCCAATTGTTCCAAAGAATCATCAAAAAATATTGAAAACTGAAGATTTTAAGCCCAAAAAACACTTTAATTAAAACATCTTATTATCCTTGCTTTGGCCCCCCTTTTTAGAAATCCAAAATTCAAAAATTTGTTCCAGGTTGTTCTAGGGCTCTTCTAAATTGTTCCAGACTTTCGTTTCTTAAAATTGATTTTTAGTATGAAAAATTTCAAAAAAATGCTCCCCCAAAACTTGGAACGAATCGGGAACAACCTGGAACAACTTTCAAAAATAACAAATTCCAAAAAAGGGGGGCTAACTTCACGCACTCAAAATATTACCTATGTGAAAGAAAACTTTATTTAAAAATTTCGAAATACGTTTTTTTTTTTTTTAATCGGAATTTCAGTAGGGTAAATTAGGGTAAACAATGAAATAGGTCTAGATTCTATTTTCTAAATCAAAAAAGACAGAGAATTGATTTTTCTTGTAATCGATAGATTTTTTAATAAAAAAGTCATGTTTACAAAAGAAAATTCTAGAAATTCTAAAACTCGAGATAAAATCGCTTGAAAACAAAAAAATTAAAAATAGACCTTGCAAAAAAAAAATCACTCAAGATCAGGGAAATATTTTCTAGAAACAAGTTTAGTTTTATAGTTTTGAGAAGCAAATAAGAAAATAAAAGACCCGTATTTGCAAAATTTTCGATTTAAACTTATTTCATTCTCTATCTTTTTTGGTTAAGAAAATAGAATCTAGACCTTTTTCATTGTTTACCCTAATTTACCGTACTGAAATTCCGATTAAAAAAAATTCACGTATTTCGAAATTTTTAAATGAAGTTTTCTTTCACATAATATTTTTGTTTTATCACTAAAACCATATAATAATAAACTTAAGGAGGAGGCGTTTATGTGTAAAAATATCAATTTTTTCGTATAATTTAATAAATTAATATTATAAAATTACACTGACATTATATATTTTTATTAAAACTTAACTGATTAATGTTTTATTTATTAGTTTACATAAGTAAACACAAAATATTAAAGGAAATTAATGAAAACAGAGATTTGGAAACCTGAAACTCATTTTACTAAAAATTAAATAACTTCCGCCACACAGCGAATTTTGGCAAACGGTAAACTGATAAATAATGTATGAATACGTACCTATATATGATATAAAGGTCGTTCTTATTGGAGCTGGGCCAGCGCTCCATACATTTTTGCCCATTGTCCTTTGATAATAATGAAAGAATTGTCAATATCTTTAAAAGTGATTTTTCAAAATGCGTTTCTTTTATCGAAGGTATCGCCGAATTTATTAATACATCATTATTTATAACTTCCAAAAAACCCAATAAACGAAGATAATGAACACAAATTTGGATAATCAGTCAATCAAATGCTGGATAATCGAGTCTTCACTGCATTATTAGTTTTATACGATTATACAAATATAAAATTTAAAGTTTTTTTTTTTACAATTAAGGCAAGCATATTTTATTGCACATATGTTCTTGATTTAAATACCTAACATAATTTAAAAAAAGTCAATCTATTTTCAAAGGGAAAAGTATATTTTTACATTTAAATCAAATTTTTTTTTACATTTAATGTGCTTGCAATTTATAGTTTCAAGGTGTGCATAATGAAGTCAGCTTATATATTAATTCTCTTTATTTTTTCTTCTTTTTTCATAAAGAATTTCGGGAGCGCGTTGTAATTTTCGAAGAACGAGTATCTGCAATAAAATTACCTACCATATAATAGAAAAATAATAATTATTTTTCTTTTTTGAAAAATGTTCCCACCTTCAATAATTATTTTGAATTTTTTTCAACCAATATTAGTTGAGAAACTTTTAAGAAAAAAAAATTATGCAAAAAATGAGGGCTGAAGTCATATTCATGATATTTTTCTGTTTTAAAATAAATCAAACTTTTTCATTTTAAACTTGTAACTCAAACTAAATCATGTATATAATTTATTTAAATCTTTTTTATAACATTTCTAAATTTTTTCTAACTTTGTTGTCTTACTTTTGCAAAATAAACTAAACTAAACATTATGAAAAAAAAAACAGAATAATAAAAATATTATCATTTTTTTTTTCATAATGTGGGAACGAGCATATTTTTATATTTATTTTACAAAAACTAACACAGACAAAAAGTGCTACTAAGTGTTAACTTAGGAAGTTAAATAAAATTTCAAAAACAGTACCTACCTACCTACATTAGTTGTCTTTGTTTTTTAAACTTGGTCCTCCTACTAGCTACCTAAAGGGACCTCCATACCATTTTTCCTTGTCTTGTTTCTTTACAAAACAAAAAGTAAGTAAGTACCTACACACAGAAAAATAATGCGATGTAAAATCAAAACGATGAATTGTTGATTTTAATTGAATGCTATTTTATCTTTGTTCACTGATTTTATAACGATTTAACGTTTTTTCATTTTTATTTAATGTTCCACGATGTCATTTTCAAATAAAATATCATTGATTTAACAATAAGGCAGATAAAAAATAAATCATTAGCCACTTCATGTTAAATTAAAGCTATTTTTAATAGATTTAACATTCAATAATGTAAAAATAATATTGCCCAGTTAGAAATTCAAAGATAAATTAAAACAACATCTCAAATTGTTCAATCAATATGAAATATTACGTTAAGTAAATATAATTAAAATAACAATTGCTTATATACTTGTCAAATCACCATTGACTTCATGTCAAAATTACAATGTTAAAGTCATTTCAAACTTCACTTCATGTCGAAATAAAATGATTCAACACACAGAAAATTAATGCGATTTAAAATCAAAACGATGAATTGTTGATTTTAATGGAATCTGATTTTCACTGATTTCATTACAATTTAACATTTTCTCATTTTTATTCAATTATATTCCAACATGCCATTTTGAAAAATAATATAATTGATTTAACAATAAGTTTCATACAAAACAAATCATGAGAATCTAAATTTTGAATTAAACTTGTATTCAATTATTTTAACATACAACAATGTTAAAATAAATTTTTTTACATAGAAATTTAAAGACGAAAATATTTATTGTTAAAAGAAAAGTTTTTTATTTACCGATTAAAATAACCGATTAAAACTAAAGGAAAAATAATTAAAACAACAATTCTTAATGTACTTCTAAAACCACCATTGTAATCATGTCAAAATTATTAGGTTATAGTTATTTGACACTTATTTCAAAAATTGAAAGTTTAGGGAAGAAGACAAATGACAAAAAACACTACAAAACGAAAATGCATTGCATTGCAATAGCATTGCGTTTCGACTCTTAAGAAACGTAATAAAAATAAAAAACAAACTAATGAGGAACAATGTCACACAACAAACGATTTCATGTAACATTAGATATGTTCGTTTATTTGCCCGAAACTGCCAGATTGGCAGTCTTTCGGGCTAAAAATGGTAGAAATGGGTAGTTTGGGAAGTACGTTATTTTTATGGGAAAATCAGAGAAAAAATTGTTACATCATACTTTTTTACACACGCACTAAATTGAACATGAACATTGACAGGAACACCCTTTACTTTGGAGTTGATAGCTTATGCTCCTTCTACGGAAGGTAACAACAAATTATCACGTTATGAATGCGCATTTTTATAACGCATACACACTTAAACAACTTTTTTTCAACATTGAATCGTATCAAAATGAGATTGGGTCGTGTCGAAACAAATCGCGATTCAATGAAACAAAATTAATGGTTGTTAATTCAAGATGAAATCGTGTTGAAATAATATTATTTATAATTGAATTCTACAAAATTTGCCAGAAATGCCGTTATTTTTTTGGGATGACTAGCAACATTGAACAAGTTTAATTATTGTACAGGGTGATCTTGTATAGGTGGTTAAAAAATACTTTTTTTTATAAATCAGTTTACATGTGACAAAGGGCTTAAAACCAATTGCATCAAACCTTTAAGGGTTACTCTTTGTCTGTCTAGCCCAACAGTTGTGCTTCTCAACTTGGGTTGGTTAAAACAAAATTTCCGGTCAAATGTTAAGCTTTTACCTAAATGGAAATTAATTTATTTTTTAAATCGTTTCAAAAAAGTAGTTTAAGAATTTTAATTTTTTTTGAAAAAAGTAAAAAAAAAAACTGTCGTTTTCAAAATTTAGAGTTTGATTTTTTTTCGAAAACAGTCCATTGAAACATTGTCATTTGGAAAGAAAATAAAAGAATAGGCTTTTGACTTTAAAAAAAGGCTATCACATGATATTTTAAGTAGGTATTGCCATTGTTTTTAATATATTCTTGGCTATATACATATGTATGTGTTGGGTTTTTACACACACTTTCACAGTTTTTATCTTCGAATATTTTAAGTTTCCAAACACATCTTTTGCATTGATAATCTTTGCTCAGAAAAAAAAATTATTTCTCATACATAATTAGCGTGCACAGTATAAGAAATTTCCAAAAAAAACACACCGAGAGTTGTCTCGTTTTTATATTCCATTAAGTACTATTAAACAATTATAACTACTCTATGAACACATCTATCGAGATACAATTTAATTATAATTAATCGTACGAACATCAGTGGTACCACTTTACTTCAATTGAAGTAGATCTACTTCTATTTTCGAAAATATTTAAAATCTACTTCCTACGTAGCACCATCACCAAATTATAGAAATCTACTTAATTTTAAAAATCTCTGGAACTGTGGATGGAAAGCATTATGCTCTGCAAAGAACACATCAAACAAGAAAATGCTTCAAAAAAAAAATAAACAATATTTGACCCACCGAAAAATGTGTTGGCTTAGTTTCTAAAATATAAGTTAGTAGATGGAAATATAACTAAATGAAAACCCAATGCCAATTTAAAGTTTTTTTTTTGTTTGTGTCTTTTCAAAGACTATTTTTTATTTATTTTTCTTATTTTTTTTTTTGAAAAAACACAAGTAGGTACCTAATATTAAAATAATTTAAATGTTCTTTTTTATAAAAAAAAACATAATTATATAATTGTAGCTAAAAATGGAGCTCGAAAGAATTTTTTGTTCTAAGTTTTTTTGTTAAATAAAACTAACGATTTTGTTATAAAACCATGTATACAAAATATACATCTGAAAATGAAGTTAAAAAAAAAGTAGGAATGCTTTTTTGCTAAATAAATTTAATAAGTGTTATATGAACAAATCAATATACCTATGTTTATATGAAGTCTGAGAGTCAGTTTTTGTTTTTAGTTATTTTTCGTTTAATTAGATTAAATTTATATAAAAAAGTTCATTTTTAAATCTACTTCGATTTTTCTCAATCTTCTTCACTTTTTTCTTGAAATCTACTTCGACTTCTTTTCTGGAAGTGGTAACGCTGGTTGCAATACTACTGGCGATGTTGTATTTGTAATGCATGTAAAATCTAACTATATACAACGGATAGCTTTTCCAATAAAACACACCTAATGTTTCCTAGTTGAAGTTTTATCTTAGGGCTAAGGGCAGTACACAGAAACTAGAAATATCTTGTCGTTTTGGTATCACCCAGTAACAATGGTTACACATACATATTTCACTTTTTGCATGTGTTGGAAGTATTTCAAATCAAATTTTTTAACTTTTCAAATGAAAGACTTGAATCGAATGTACATATGTATCTCTTTTGGATATTTGAAGTTGGGATTTGTCGACATAAAATAAATTTTGTCCTGCGAACATGAAGACCCTTTACTTTTCGAGTTGAGCTTACGCTTACGCATACAGATGACATTCTTAAACAACTTTGTTTCAACATTGAATAGTATCAAAATGAGATTGGATCGTGTTGAAACAAATCGAAATTCAATGAAACAAAATTGGTAGTTATTATTATTATTTATTGTATTATTCATACATGAATGTCAGTTTATTAGACTTGACCATTCTTTATTCCGTCAATTTCATTGAATTTCTGAACAACAACAACAACTTAAAGGTGCTACCACCAATGGTATACGAATTAATTTATAATTCGTTTTAATTAATTATTTGGCTGGAGATATAGCTATTTCAAGGGGTGCCAAGCCCTATCATCAGTCTCCTTATTAGTGGTGCCGAGCTTTAATCCAATTTTATTATGAAAAACTTTCTGCACACCATGAGATTCGAACCCACGCATATCAGATTTGCTCAGTCTTAGAAGTCGTATGCACTACGCATTCCACTATCTTAGACCACTGACGTCACAGGTCGAGATGTGTATCGTTTGTTTATCAAATGCATTTGGAGCATCAGCATTTGGTATGGAGAAAAATGGAGGCGGAACAAGATAGCATACTTGAAGGCGCTTAGAAAAATGCTGATGCTCCAAATGCATTTGATAAACAAACGATACACATCTCGACCTGTGACGTCAGTGGTCTAAGATAGTGGAATGCGTAGTGCATACGACTTCTAAGACTGAGCAAATCTGATATGCGTGGGTTCGAATCTCATGGTGTGCAGAAAGTTTTTCATAATAAAATTGGATTAAAGCTCGGCACCACTAATAAGGAGACTGATGATAGGGCTTGGCACCCCTTGAAATAGCTATATCTCCAGCCAAATAATTAATTAAAACGAATTATAAATTAATTCGTATACCATTGGTGGTAGCACCTTTAAGTTGTTGTTGTTGTTCAGAAATTCAACAAAATTGGTAGTTGTTAATTCAAGATGAAATAGTGTTGAAATAATGCTATTAATAATTGAATTCTACAAAATTTACCAGAAATGCCGTTATGACGATACTAGCAACATTGAGCAAGTTTAACTATTGTATAGGGTGATTTTGTAGCTGATCAATAAATATTTTTTTTTTTCTAAATCAGTAACCGCGATTGAAGTGCTTCCTTCCATCTTACCTTTAAAGGTTCTTTTCAAATCTCTGTATATTTTCTATAGTCCAACAACGCAGAATCACATTTGTTTTTCAACTTATAGGTTAGGTAAAATAAAATTGCCGGTCAAATGTTTAGCTTATAAATTAATTTCTTTTTTAAAACAAAACTGATATTAAAACCTACCTGTAGGGCGTTTCGTAATTCGTGAACAATAAGAAATATGTCCTTGAAACAAAAACTTAAAAATCTGGTTTGTTAAAAATTTGTTTCATCGAAAATGGTGATTCGACGTTTCCATTTAGGCTGAAGTCGGTCAGACAGACAGACGGACAGAATTGCTAGTTTTGTACAATTGTACCTCCCCAAAAAAATAGTTTTATAACAAATATGTAGTTTAAGAATTTTCAGTTTTTCTCAAAAAGCAAAGAATTTAAACTTTCACGGTTACCATATTTTATAGTTCTTTATTTTAAAAATTTAACTAAAACTTCTGGTTACGACTAGAAATTAATTCTAAAATCAAATTTCAAGACAAATGAGTACCTACTCGTTACATAAAATGTTTTTGAAATGTTTTTTTTTCAAAATTTTGAGTTTGAATTTTTTTTTTCGAAAACGGTCCATTGGAAAGAAACTAAAAGAATAGGTTTTTGGCTCATAATATTGTAAGTACATAGTTATAGCATCGTTTTTTAATAATTTTGTATCCATTTTAAGGCGCAATGGTTTTGAAAATTATACCTCTCGCCTCTCTACCAATTGTGAAAACTTGCACAAATTCGCAAAAAAATTTAAGTTATCAAACACATCTTTTATATTAATAATATCTTTTACATATTTTATATTGATAATCTCTACTCTGTTCGAAAAAAAAGCTAATTTCTTATACGTACCTAATTTTTCCAAGTTAAATTTTTATCTGAGGATAGTACACAGCTGACGTGCAAAAAAGAATCTTAAATATCTTATCTAAGAAAACAGAAAAATGTTTAAGTCGTTTTTGTATCACCCAGTAACAATGGTTACATATTCATATATATATCACTCTTTTGCATAGGTGTCATGTTGGGACTTCGACATGAAATAAATTATTTCCTGCGAACACGAACACCCTTTATTTTTCAAGTTGAAGGCAACAAACAAATTATCCCGTTATGAAAAATGTAAACAACTTTGTTTCAACATTGAATCGTATCAAAATGAGATTGAGTCGTGTCGAAACAAATTGAAACAAAATGTATGGTAGTTAATTCAAGGTAAAATCATGTTGAGATAATATGATTAGAAATTGATTTCTACAAAATTTACGAAAAGCTCCGTTATGTCTTTCGAATGAAGAATCTGATAATATTTAACCATCATATAGTGCATTTCATTTTCGTTTAAGTCGCGGTTCGGGTCGCAAGTGAATAGTGAGTTAAATATGAATTCAAAAGAAAGTTTGTCTGATCCATTTGTTAGTCGACAGATAGTTGATATCGAAGAAACAATAAATTTTGAAACGGACTGCGATGGAAACATAATTTTAAACCTTCCAGTGATTGAAAAAAGCGAAAACAACGAAGATAAGTTAGACGAATTTTTAAAAAAGTATAATTTGACGACAGCAAAAGATTTTTTAAAAAGTAAGTAGGTACCTAACCTATCCGCATTAATTTTTATTAGGAATAGTAACAATCTTATATTTTGTGCTACATGTAAGATACAATTAATATCATATTAAATATTATTATTATACCTGTGTATATTATATTAATTATATAGTTGTATACAATAAGAACGCTTGACTTTTTGCGTTTTCGTTGGGCCAACTTACAGGTGGTACTTTTCTTATTATCCTCTGCATTTTTTAAACTAAGCTGATTTTGTAAAATCCTAAAAAAAGAAACATTTCCAAACCGAAATTCCACAAAGACTAAATTCTCATATAGAAATTATATTGGTAAAAAATAACTCTCTAAAACACAGTTTGAAAATAATATGCGGGGGAAGGCTCTGTAGGTGTAGGTTGAATCAAGACAACAACAAAAAAATCCCTCACAAGGGGCAATTTTCATCAGAAATGACAAAAAAATTACTTAATTAAATTAAATTAATTAATTATTGAAAAACAACAGAACCACTTACAATACTATGCCATAGCCTTTTTAAAGCCAGAATTCTACTTAAGACTTTTCATTTAAAATCAATTTGGTGTTTTTTGAAAAATACAATTTCAAACTCAATTTTTTTTTTTGGCAAATAAGCTTCATACTGATTTATTTCAAGATTTTATGCAATAAAATATTATTTTAAATTTCATTTATCAAAGTTCATATTAATTTTTAGTCAAACGCAAAAAACCTGATCATTTTTTGTCTTTCAATTATTGAAAAAATTGAAAAAACACGAGATTTTGTTTTGCATAGAAAATTCATTTGTTAAGTTTTTTTTTGTTAATTCAGAGACTTGTTATTTTTCAAATTTCTCTGTTTTTGTGTTTGTCTAATAATTAATAACAGCACTGATAAGTATAATTTGAAATAGTATTTTATTTATTATTACATATATACAATTTCGAAATTAATTTGTATGAAGCTAATTTTTCGTTTTTTTTTTTAATTTTGAGTTTGAAATTATTTTTTTCAAAAACTATATTCATTTTAAAAACTTAATTAATATTGTTGAGAACTAAAAAAGACTCTTCATACCAATATTAACAGTGCGTTGATTTTTAATAATTTGTTTTATACTTAATTTTCATACCCCAAAATTTGCTGAATTTTTAATTAGGTAACTAAAGCAAAACAAAAAAATGAATATGTCTATAGTAAAAATGTTTGTTTTCATTAATGTTTGAAAAAAATTCGGACAAAGTGGTTGTGTTGAAAAGCTATATTTTAATGTCTTAAGCATTTCTTGAAAAGTAGGCTTTGAATTTGTGGATTTAAGTTTTGGGATTTTGGTTCGTGGATTTCGTGATTGGGGATTTCAAAATTGTGGGTTTTTTAAAGTGTGGTATTTTGGATTTGTGGATTAGTTTTTGTCGGTATACAAAAAAATTAGTTTTACTGACCAGTGTTATTGATTAGTAGTTTTTCTTCTGTTGTTATTTCATAAATTATTTTTCAATGCTACATGCATAGCAACAATAGCAATGGCAAGTTGGTGTTAAATAATATCAATATAAGACTTTTTTTTATCAGGTTTCGAGATAATTAGTTGAAGTCACAAAACTAAACCTTTTATATAAACCACAAAATAATCATGTTTATTCATTTTAAGAAGCTTCCATTGATTACGAAAGTTTAAGATATTTGTCTAAGGAAGATATTCAGGAAGCTATTCCACCTATTGGTCTCCGTGCACGTTTCCGTGAAACATTATTCAGTTGGAGAAAAAGTGAGGTATGTTTATTTGCACTTATTTATTTTGTATAATTGATTGATAGATCTGTTTACTTATGATTCAGTTCGGGATTGATGATCAACCCTTGTCGGCATCAATTGCCAGCAAAGTAGTTTCTTGGCTTGGAAGCCAGACTAGTTTTGCAACAACATCAACTATAACATCAGCACTAGGTGTCGGAAACTTGCATCTATCTAAGGTAAAAAGGAATTTCTAAATCATAAACGAACATTTTTTTTAATTTTATTTTTAGAAGCTAAAACTGCTTTTACTAGAAAGTTTGAAGGGGAGGGCAGTTTTAGATTTTTACGAAACCAACGGACATTTGATTGAATCATTTCGGACTGATTTAATCAACATAATATTAGAAGACATTTATTTCAACGGCGTAAGACTATCGCCAAAAGACTTCCCCGCAATATTAGAGGAAATTCTTGAAGTATTTCCTAAGGAAACAAAGGTAAGAATATTGTTTCGCCAAAGAGATTTCTGGCCTTCAATGGTTTCAAATGAGCTGGTGATCATGAGCTGGTTATCCGGTAGGAACAAAATATTTGTAAATGAAATGATACGTATTTCTTCCATCTTTAAATTATAATTCAAATTACATAGCTAGGTTAAATATACAGAGTGATTTACATAAGGTGTGAAAAGACACGACAAAAATCGGTTGGGAGGGGGGCTATTTTCTTGCGGGCTATTTTTCATGCTTTTAAGCCAAAACTGCAATCTTTAATTCGCTTTTTAAGTCAAGAATTGTTTTAGTGCATAGTTTTTGGGAAAATAATCAAAATTAAAAAAAAAAATTAATTTTTTTGTTCAAATTCATTTTTGTCAAAATTGTACGTTATGAAATACAATTTTTGTTTGATGGTCTTGGGACTTACATTTTATTTTAAGATATAAGCAAGTAATCTTAAACAACTTCATTATAAAAGAAGAAAACTCCAACTCATATGACCATTTCATCTAACAGTAGATTTGTGTCAGTTCAGTTTTGTCTTCTTTTTATAACGAAGTTGTTTTAGATATTTGCTAATATATTTAAAAGTATACATACTTCCTAAGATCATCAGTGTATGACATTAAATTAATAGGAGCATTGAATAGTAAAAACAAAAATTGTACTTACTAACGTAGATGAAAAAATCAGTTGGAACAAAAAAATTATGCTTTTTTCTACAAAATTTGTTTGAAAATTATTTTCTAAAAACCATACGCTAAAAAAACTTGATTTAAAAAGCGAATTAAAATATGGAATTTTGGCTTCCAAAAATCTATATCATTACATTGTAAGTGTTGCCATTGTTTTTTCTTGTCTTTATTCAACCTATACGCCCTAACCTTTTTTCACAACTTATGCAAATCAGCATGTTTTTTGAGATACTTACAGATAGATTCAGATTCGGCTTCTTGAGAACCAGATTTTTTTTTAGTCTAACTTTTGTACGCTGATATCTTTAACAATTCAGTGATGACCTATGCCTCCTTTTTTTGGTACCATTAAAAAGCTTAATGTGCAGTTTAATTATAAACAAAAATTGATTCAAAATGCACATTAACATATTTTGAATTTCTTCTCTTACCGTTTCTTCACTGATGGCAAAATATGCATATTTTAATACTGATGTATATTCTTATTTAATGTCTAAAAACATATTTAACGTAGCATTGTAATTTAACATAATTTAAAAATGGAAGAATAGGTACCTTACATTTCTAACCAATATTATTTGCTTATACTTCTTTTACAACCCAAGATATAAGGAGTTATGTATTTAAAAAAAAATAAACAACGAATCTTTTTGTTTTGCTTTAGCCAACTTCAAAATCAAATATCTTGCATCACCCATGCACATATAACTAACTCAACAAACCTCCAGTTCTTCAATTTTTTGTTTTAAAATTTTCAGGAATATTATTACACTAAACGGGGAACGAAAAAAAACCCTGGGGGAAAGCTCTGGGATCGGTACGTCAATCAAAAAGCAAAGCGCTCCCGGATGGAATTGAAAATAAATGATTGTCTACAATTAAAGGATCAACCCATTGCTCAGACATATACCACAACAGAGTTTGATGATTCTATTTTAAAGGCTTTAAAAATTACCCTTTCTCGAGATTTTTCAAATTGGGATGACGTCAAAGATAAATGGCAGCGGACATTCGTGCTAAGACAGAAGGAACTACACACATCTATAACCAATTTTGATTTTTTAACTGACTGGCCTCTCTTTTCAAATCCAAAGGCCCACGAACTGGTAAGTTAAATGCCATTTTTTAGGTTTAGGTGTATATAAAAGAAAAATAATCCAAAACGTACATATATAAGAAATTCGCATATAAAGAAAATACGGTTATAAAAAACTCATTTTATGAACAATTTTTAATTTCAAGATTAAAAATTTACATGTGTAAGAAATTTACAATCAAAGTTTTTATCGATATATTTAGATAATGAAAGTTTTCAACTTTTGAACGGAATTACAACAAAATTGTTCATTAAGCTCCCAAATAACCTGTCAGCATTGAGCCATTTGCTTTTTATTGCTTATTGTTCGTATTCATCCGCTTTTATTTTGTATAAGAATTATTTCTTATAGCCGTGTTCCTTGTATACGAAATTTTCTTTCTTTATCGTGCAAGCTATTAAGACTGGTTGAAGCGGATTTTAAATCTCAAACCAGTTTTAATTGAGTTAAGAAAAAGAGGTCATATATTTAAAAAGCAACAACAGTTATTAATTTGATTGATTTTTGTTCGTTTAGATTAATATCGACTTCGAGATTCTTCATCCAAATAAGAGCCATTTGCTTCTGAGCAAATGGGCAGAATTCAGTACAAGAATACCGAAATATTACCACATACACATAAATGATAAGAAATCGAAAGAAATTTTTTTAAATTCGAAGGATTATCATCCCAAAGTAAGTTCTTTCTACAATTTTAAAAGATGACTAACCATAAAATTTTTTATATTTGTTCACATGTTCCATAGACTACATCCAGACGATTCTCTTAAATGCAGTGATTCTGCCGACTGCTCGTATCAGTAATAAGTCGGACAAACATACGAAAAAAATAAGTATTCCAGATGCGAACGAGAGCTTTATCCTACACCTAACAACAATAAGTGATTACGAAAAAAATATTGCGGATCTAAGAGATAAATATTTTAGCCAAGGTTTGACTATACAACCGTTTCTTATTGTAATAGGCTTAAGTATCTACCAATTAAAAGAATTTTACATATATTTTGACAAAAAGCTCTTAAAATTTGATAATTTTTTAGACAGCCTAGATATTTGCTTTAAATTAATACATGTATTATCTTTAGAGTACCCAAAAGGGTGTAGAGGCCCAGTGACGAGGCGTCAATTAGACATTTTAGACAATGTCTACCCAAACCATTCGTTTAAAACATAAATACAAGTGCCATAACAAGATAATCTTCAAATCAAGGAAATCTTATATTTTTATTACGTTTATAATGTCCCTTCTTACCCCAATATACATTTATTTAAGAAACTTTGCTTTGTTCACGCACGCTATATAAATCAACACGTAAACTCTATACACACAGACACACTCAAACCTTTTTCATTCTTTCTATACGTGCATTCAACACGAAGTATGAACAACAACGATCGGCACAGGGCCGATCAATCATTCGTAAAGCCGAAGATACTGTCTTCGCTTTCAACCAAACTATGGTAAAAAAAAATGGATGTATATTGAAGGTATACCATTCTCATTTCGTTTACTTTGCGTTAAATTCTTTTGGGATGGCTGAGGCTACGATTTTGCCTGTGGTGAGAATAAAAACAATTAAAAAAAGGAAGAAATATTGTAATTTCTTATTTTTTTTTATTAAATTAAAAAAATAAAAAAATAAAGAAAATGAAAAAAAACAACTAACATCTTCTTGAATACATCTACCTTGACGTGGTAAGAGGGCTTTAAACCAAATGATGTAGGTACCTTAAGAATAATGCAAAATATAATCACTGAAAATGAGTAACTGTCTACCCACTTTGCATGAGTACGGGACGTCCCTGTAGAGGCCCCTGGCTTTTCATTCAGGAGTATTTTTTTGATATCGCTATTCCTATGGAAAGTAAATTACCAAGTATTTGCTCGTTACTAAATTTTTTGAAATCATAATTTAACGTAGCTTAACTTAAATTAAGTTTACTTAGTTTGCGTTGATTTAACTTTTTATTTTCCTTGCTTTACTTTATTTTACTTGAAATAATTTAAAATGTTATCCTGCTATATTTGCAAGGAATTAATTCCAGATTTAACCATTTTAATAAAACATTTTCAAGTAATTCATTTTTTGAATTCGAAAAGTACAATTCAATGTAATCAAGAAAACTGTTCCCAAAAATTTTCGAATTTTAAAACGTTTAAAGTTCATTTTAATACCAGACATTCTGACCATTCTAATCAAAATTTAAATGAAAGTATTATTCTACCTCCAGTAATTCAGCTTGATACAAATGTCAATAATATGTCAGAATCGATTGAAATAGTCTCAAAAGCTTGTACTACATCCGTTAATAAATATCAATTTGACTCAAAGATAGCTCAGTTAAAAAAACAAGCATTTAATTTTTCGTTATGTTTGTACTCTGAACCCATGATGCCCAGAAAGGAAATTCAAAATATACAAAAATTAATTTTAAAGATATTTTGTAATCTTGAAGAATGCATTCGCACATTTTCAAACAGCCAAGATTTAACTACAGAATTGAGTAGCATACTAGAATTTTGTAGTAATCCTTTTGAAGGAATTTCAACGGAGCATACATTTTTCAAAACTTTAAAAGAAAAACATCTTTTTGAGCCACCCGAATGTTCAGTTTTCTCACAGCAAATTGCTGAATGTGTTAGTCATGGAAATCCTTCCTTTGATGTCAAAACTTACAGCTGCCATTACATGCCACTTAAGTTCCAATTGAAACAACTTTTTGAAATACCCGGTGTCTTAGATTTAACACTAGAAAATATGAGAGAATTACAATCACAAAATACTATTAAAAATTTTATTAACGGTGATATTTTTAAGTCCCATACATCTCTCTTTACTAATAAGTTGATAATACCATTGTTTATTTATTTTGATGACTTTGGAATAAACAACCCATTGGGTTCTCACGCCAAATCAGTTTCAGCAGGATATTATAGTCTGCCTACCTTGCCTCAACGCGTACTATCAAAGCTAGATTTTGTTTTTCATCTAGGGTATATCAATAGTAAGGATATTAAAGCTTTCGGTAACGATATAGTATTCCATCATTTATTGCAAGAATTAAAATATTTAGAAGAGCAAGGAATCGAAATAATCACAAACGCAAAAGCTCAACAAATATATTTTACTGTGGGGTCAATTTTAGGGGACAATTTAGGATTGAATTCCATGTTAGGTTTTATTAAATCATTTAATGCAAAACGATTTTGTAGAGTTTGCAGGCGAGAGCGGTGTGAAATGCAAAAAGATTGTGCTGAGATTGATGAAGCTTTGAGAAACAAAGATAACTATGCATCTGACCTCTCCTTGGATGACTTTAAAGAAACAGGTTTGAGAGAAAGTTGTATTTTTAATGATCTTCAAGCTTATCACGTCA
This sequence comes from Epistrophe grossulariae, assembly GCA_929447395.1. Lineage (NCBI taxonomy): Eukaryota > Metazoa > Arthropoda > Insecta > Diptera > Syrphidae > Epistrophe > Epistrophe grossulariae. Next base: position 100,154,872 of record OV839566.1, read on the forward strand.
CCGAAAATATATCATTAGATCTGATGCATGATCTCTTTGAAGGAGTCTGTATTTACGATTTATGCAATACATTAATGTCACTTATTAGCCAAGATGTATTTTCACTCGATATTTTCAACAGTCGAAGAAGACTGTTTCCATATGGTGAAAATGAAGTCGGAAATATTGGCCCGAATATTTTAATAAAAAATCTCAAAAACTTTAATCTTAAAATGACTGCTCGCGAGCTTTGGAATTTAACTGATTATATTCCTCTTATAATGGGGACTTAGTTCCAAAATCCAATCCAAATTGGAAACTGTTAATTCTCCTCGTAAAAATATTGGACAGTCTTCTAAAAAATAAATACAATGACACAGATTTAGAAATTTTAAAATCATTAGTGAGCGAACACAACAAAATGTATGTTGCGCTATATGGATCTCTTAAACCTAAGGCACATTTTTTACTTCATTATGCAAGTTTCATAAAGAAGTGTGGCCCCCCCAAATACTTATGGAGTTTAAGGTTTGAAGCGAAACATAAGGACACAAAAAAATACTGTAGTAACATTAACTCCAGATTAAACGTACCATTAACCCTTAGTATCAAAGCAGGATTAAGTTTTGCTAAATTTCTTGTAGATTATGAAAACGGAATTCCTGATTGTCTTGAAATGAATAAGGATAGTATAATGAAACCAGATGACAATTTAAATAACATTTTTGCTCCACTGAACATCAATTTGGACAGTCTTGATTTTTATGATAAAATAGTTTTTTGTGGCAGAGAATATAAAAAAAATTGTTATATAACAATAGACAAGGAATTGTTAAAACTATATAAGATATCTTATTTTACTAAACATTGTACTAGAATATATATTTTTTGTTATGAAGTTGAACTTCTTTATTTTGATAATCATTTTCAATCCTACGAAGTTGGAAAATTAAATAAAGAAATATTGTTGAAAGGAATCGACGAATTTACAAGCCCACCATTACAACTGTTTCCAAGTAATAATGGGAAAATTTATTTAAGAAACAAAAGCTTATAGTTATGTTACTGTTTATTATTAATTTAAATTATGAAAAAATAAAACAAAATTAAAATTTACATTCTTGTTTTTCTTGTTATTTAACTATGAAAATTAATATTTTTTAACAGGATTTGGGCATTTGGCATTTTGGTTCAACACGAGATCTTTTGTTACCGGAACCCGAGGAACCTACTCCGATTTTGATAATTTTCTTTGAAATGTAGGTAGTTGAAATTTGATTTACGTTTACAATTCAATTTTATTTTTCGAATTAGGTACACATTTATAAATTTTTTTTTACATTTTCGATTTATTTTTTTATATTGAGAAAATATCTTTTTTTAATTTTGTTCTCTCAATTTTCAAAAATTTTCAATTTTAGAATTGTAAACTTTGATCTAATTTCAATTACCTACATAAATCATCAATATCCATTACTATTTTCTAAGATATCTTTCCTCTTCTATCATGTTGGTTTAATTTATATTGCATTGTTTTTTTTAATATGGAGACCTATGTGGTTTAAGAGGATTTATAACAATGATTCAATATGAGCACCAAAATGATTCAATAGGAATCGTCGCGTTGCATTAGCATGAATAATAATTTGTGTTAACATGAATTATCGTTTTATTTCAAAAGGAAGATCAAAACGATTCAACAGGAATCTGGCATTTATTTTAACATGTAAAAGAATTCATTTTGACACGATTTGTTAAATTGAATCAACATGAGAATCAAAATGATTCAAAAGGAGTCATCGCGTTACTATTACAACGAGAATAATTTGTTTTAACAGGATTTGTCATAACTATTCAACAGGAATCTTTCAGTTATTTTAACACGTGAACGAAATCATTTTGACAGGATTTTTAAGTTTATTCAACATGAGAATCAAAATGATTCAATATGAATTATCGCGTTACTTTGACACGGAGAATGATTTGTTTAAACAGGAATTTTCATATTAATTCAAAAGGAGTATCAAAACAATTCAATAGGAATCGTGCAATTATTTAAACATGTGAACGAATTCAATTGCACAGGATTTGTTAAATTGATTCAACATGGGAATCAAAATGATTCAATGGGAATGGTCGAGTTGTTTTACAGGGGAGATACAATTTTTTTAACACGATTTCCCAAATTGATTCAACATAAGAATCAATATGCTTTAAAACGAATCGTGTGTTATTTTAATATGATTCAACTTAAAATGAGATGTTATACTAACATGAAGAAAGATTGAATTTAAAGTGATTTTCCTATGAAAAAATCATATAAAAAAAAAACTCGAAACACCTATAGAGCAAAATCAAGGGCAAAAATTGTTGAATCATGTTTATTTTTTTTGAATTTAAGTTGGTTTTTTTCTGTGTGTACCTACTCTTTTTATTTATTTTTCCATAACTTTATATTTACGTAACAAATTTAGTTTAGTTTAGTTTTAGTTTAGTTTAGTTTAGGTTTATTTCATCAATTTGAGTTTATAATATTACTCTTATAGACTATCGAAATACACATAATATAATTACAGTTAGGAAATATTTTTTTGCTAGTTAATTTACTAAAAAGAATAAGTTTAACATTTTTTTGAAAGTATCTCTATTGAAATGAAAATCTAAATCAATTCTATTTGATATGAGATTAATTTCTCTGATACAGCGAGTAATGGGTTCGTTAAAAGCATAATTTACTCTATGATTTATCTCATTGAATAAGTTTCGATTCCTAAGCACTCGAGTTGGCGCATATAAATCGATTAAAGACAATAAAAACGGACTATCTATATGATAGGATAAAATATCTTTAATGAACATTACAGAAAACATTTTGCGGCGGTTTTCTAGAGACTGAATGCCAATGAGCAGTCGCCGTGTATTATATGGAGGCATTACTACGGTGTTCCATCTGAGTTTGTATGTGACTATCCTTGTGAATTTTTTTTGAATTTTTTCAATTCGAACAGAATGGGTTTTATAGAAGGGATTCCATACTACACAGCAGTACTCAAGAACTGATCTTACATAAGCAATGTATAGAGATTTCAAAGTATAAGGATCTTTTAACCCTTTGGAGTTGCGGATAATAAATCCAAGCATGGAGTTGGCTTTATTGACCATAAACTCTATGTGTTTAACAAAGTTGAGTTTAGAGTCAAAAATTACCCCAAGATCCTTCTTGACCGAAACTCTTTCAAGAATTTTGTTCTCAATATGATAATCATATAATATAGTAAGCGAACGACGGGAAAACGAAAAACACTGACATTTAGAAATATTTAGATGTAATTGGTTATTTTTACACCACAAAGACAGCTTTTCTAGGTCTTCTTGCAGAAGCGCACAATCCATAACATCTTTAATACATCTCAAAAATTTCAGATCATCAGCAAACATCAGTATCATGGAGTTCAAAAGAACATCAGGTAAGTCATTTATAAATATAAGAAATAAAAGTGGTCCAAGATGGCTACCTTGGGGAACTCCAGATGAAACCACAATCGGATTTGATATAGCCGAATCAAAAAAAGATTGTAAGGTTTGTAGTAGTTGATTTACCAGAGACATAGCCATGTTGAAATGGAGATATTGTTTCTTTTAATAGAAACGAAAGTTTATCATAAACAATTTTTTCAAACAGTTTGGGGATCGCAGATAACTTGCAAATTGGGCGATAGTTCGATATGTTTTGTTTTGGACCGCACTTATGGATGGGTGTAATAAAAGAAGTTTTCCATTCGGAAAGAAATTCACCTTTTTCGAGTGATCTGTTAAAAATAAAACATAATATTCTGGAGAGCGATGACGCACACTTTCTTAAAACAAGAGGAGGAATTTCATCTGGTCCAGCATTCTTATCATCACTGAGCCCCGATAAAGCTTTCTCAACTTCAGTTGTACAAAAATCTAACTGATCAATGTTAATTATATTATCAGATTGATCAGAGGAAAGGTCATTAATGTTTGATGAAACTAAGTAGTTTGACTTGAAAAATTTAGCAAACCCATTGCAAATTTCAGGTAGACTTGTGTAGGAGGAACCCAAATATTCCATACATTTTGGAATTCCATTATTATTTTTTTTGCTTTTTATGAAAGTCCAAAAGTATTTACTATTAGTTTTCAGTTTAGATTCCATTGAATAAATAAAATTTTTGTAGAGAAATTTATTTAAGACATTGAAATTTTTTCAAGGGTGATATATTTAACTCGCAAATTGGCATCAGATGAAGAAACCCGCAGCAATTTAAAAGCTTTGTTCTTTTTGTTTTTCAAATTAATGAGTATTTTGTTATACCATGGTGGCTTTGAGTTGTTCTTCACTAGAGTTTTCGGAACATAAATGTCAATTGCTTCCTTTAAAGTGCTTAGAAAAACGTTGTAAAGGTAGGATAAATCGTAATCATAATTAAAATAATTGGACAATATTAACTCATCCATATAGCTCGCTATACCAACAAAATTAGCTTTTTCAAAGTTATATTTAAATGAGTGTTGAGTTTTTGGTTTAAAAAAATTAAGTATTTTTAATTCTAAATTTAAAGCAGTATGATGAATGGAGTTGGAAAAAATTGGAAAAGGAGATTCAGTAACTGACATCCCCAATTCTTTATCAACAAATACTAAATCAAGTAGTCTATCTAAGTTATTTTTACAATTATTTATCTGCACTAAATCATACGCTGCAAAAGAATCTAAAACTTCTGATTCATATTCATTGTTTACATTAAATGGAATAAGTTGCATTTCATCTGAGTCAAAGACCCAATTTAAATTTGGTAAATTAAAGTCACCTACGATAATAACATTTTGGTTATCTTTAAGGTTTGATAAATAAAAGTTACAATTATTGATGTGTTCTTTATAAATATCTAGTGAACTTCTTGGTGGAATATAGCTGACTATAATATAAATGTCTTTATTGCTTTTTAATGAAAGTTTAATAATAATCTGATCTATGTCATATGAAGAATAGGATGATGAAGGAAGAGGCAATTGAATTGATGCGTAAATAGAGCGAACTGCAATTAGTACACCTCCGCCTCTGTCTAAACCAGTTGCAAGAGAGCTTCTGTCTTTACGAAATACAGAGTAATGTCGATCGTCAAACATTTCGGCATTGTAGTGCTTTGCAGATAACCAGGTTTCAGAGAGTATAATGAAATCAAATAGTTGGGAAGTAGATGATAAGAGCAGTTGTTGCATTTTTGTACGCATACCTCCCGCATTTTGATAATAACCATGCAAATTGTGTGTATCTGTTAAGGGAGCAAGGTGAGAATTTTCGATAAAAAGCGATGAATGTGAGACGAAGAGCGATGGTGATGAGAAGGTGAGATGGCTAGACGATGTAGATGCAGTAAGATGATAGTTGTTGACGACGGGGAGTGATGATGTAGAAGGAGCAAGTTGAGATGTACTGACGAAAAGCGATGGCGATGAAGGAGATGATATTATGTTTGGAGCTGCACAAGTGGAGGCGGGGGAGTTATTATCGGTGTTTTCTCTCTTTTGTTCAATGAAAAAAAATATTTAACACGAACATGCTGCGGCCAAACTGATGAATCCAAGATAGCTGATAAGTGGTCTATTGGAACACTCAATTTAAATGTAACGAATTTCAATTCGGATAAGTCTGCATCTTTCTTTATGAGCATGTAACATTTAAATAACTCAGTAGAAATATTAGTTTTTTGAGATATGTATTTGACGATATCATCAAATGTGGTTTTATTAGAGAATCGTGAAATATGAAGCCATGTATTTGTTGGTATAGAACTAAGAGAGGAAGACGTATCAGTACCGATTATCTTCATTTCTCTTTTAGAATTTGCTTTTTTTTTATTTTTATTATTTAGCACTACATCACAATCCATGTGAACTATTTTTTCGATGTCTTCATTGTTAAATAATGTTATTGATGGAACATCATTATTCACGGATTGTTCATTATTATTAATTGGTGATTGTATTATGTGTGGTAATGGAAAGGTGTTATTATCAGAATTTATATCATTTCCAAGATCTTCTTTATTGTTATTGGGAGGGATATTATTATTGATAATGGGATCTCTTAGAGAGATTGACACGTTATTTTTGGCAGTTTTTCGTGGTGGTGAGTTAGATTGATGAGTAGAGATGAAAGAAGAGAGTTCTTTTTTCAGGTCACTTACACTTGAAACAAGATCATTGAAACTTTTAAAGAAATTAGAGAAATTTAGATTAGTACAAGAATTACATTTCCAGTACAATCTTTTTTCTGAGATTATATTAAAATCGTTGTCACTAACTTCGATACAGTTTTTGTGAAAAAAACGACCACAAAAATAATCGCACTTTATGTACTTTACATCTTTGGATCGTTTAATGACTTCGTCACAAATAGAGCAAACTTTAGACATTTTGAAGGAAAATCAATAGCGAGGTGTAACACGTACTAACGATTCAAGATTAAGTTTCTGACTGAATCAGGAAGCTTAGGTAGGTATGTACTATTTGGGTTGTAGTTCATGCTTTTTTACATGTTCTCCAATTAGGTACATTACTATCAAACATTTAAAATTCGGAACCATTTGAATTAATAAAGTTATTTGGCATATTATTTTTAACTAATAGTATGTAGGTACATATATTACAATTAGGTTAATATATAGTAAAAGCGGCTATAGCACCTGTCCGATTCCATTTGTCGATATTTTCTACTGATATTTTTTACAAGGGGATTTTAGTCGTTATTCAAATTTCTGAAAATTTTAATCTTTTTTTTTAATTTAGAATGTCAAAAAATCGATTTTATCAACCCCATATATAACTTCATATTGTTAAAAATACCTTAAAAATTGTATGAAATGGTGCCAGTTATTTTCTTTGTTTTAAAATACTAAACATAAAAGATCCAATCAGCAAAACTCAAATTTTAAGCAATGCTAAATTTCCTAACATGAAAATGAATTTGAGTTCAATTTACTTTACCGAGTAATATAATGAAATTTCACTTCAAAACAAAAGATCTTTCCAAATCTGCGAATTCCTACCTGTACCTACTACCAAAGAATATGAAGTTACCAAGAAGTATTATCTGCATCTGAAAATAAAATCCAATTCTGAAAGTTATTTTCTAAAGAATAATAAAAACATCTAAATACAAAAATATTTGAGAGAAAAGCTCTTACGCATACAATCTTGCCAATTAACTCACATGTTATTCAATATTCTTATTCTCAGCATGTCACCTACCGAACACACGATCCCACCCCTTTTGCACTTTGAGTTTGCAATACTTTCACAAGAAAAGCCTTCCTTTGTAGTAATTTTGGTAGTATATGCACCTGCATTCGAAGCAAGGTGAATTTATTATTATAAAAATGGGTATTTGAAGAATTAAATTCATAATTAATCAAAAAGGATTCATGAGCGAGGATGACGATCGAAAAAAGGGGAACAAAAACGAGACAAGTCGGAGCCAAGGCCCAATCAGTTTTTTTTGAGTCTTTAATGAATAGGTATCTATGTACTTACGTTGAGAAGGAAAAATATTTTTTGATTGAAAGTGGAAGAGCACTAGTATTTTATTTCGGACCCCAGCAAAACTACTCCGATTGTATGTTGGCAAAGAATATAAAGTTACTTTATATTATTTGATGTAGGTAATTGAAATTAGAAAACCGTTTGCAAATCAATAATTCTTCGCTACAATGCAGAATTATACATAGTTTAAGTCACATTTTCAAAATTTTTCAAGAATAACCTTAGTGCGTAAAATGCTGACTTTCGACATTATGATTATATTCTATTATTTAAATTCTGAAGGAGTTACTGCACATAGGAACATTCAGAATTTGTAGAAAATGCGCGGAACATAACAAGTTACCTTATGAGGCATAAAAAAACTCATTTTGGACTTAGACTAGTTCTGCATTGTAGCGACGAATTGTGCCGCCACAAAAAAATGTTTTAAAATTTGAAAGATTAAAATTTTTAGAAGAGAAAACGATATTTCTTGGCAAAATAAATTAAAAAATAAAATGCTCAACTGTTTCACACGAACTTGCTTTTATATACGATCACACTGTGATGGCTTTAAAGTCTGAATATTGTTAACCTATATTTATCTGATTTTAAAAGAAATAAATAAGTTACAGAAGGCTACATTTATGTAACACCTGCCAAAAACGTATTTTAGTTTAGTTCCATACACAAAAATGAAGAATATATATAGAAATATATCGAAAATTTTTTAAGCAAATTAAGAAAAAAATTGGTTCGCCATATTTTAATATTATGGATTTAAAAATGTAATTAAAAAAAAAACATCTTCCCACTAGGTGTTAAAACCCGTTTAGGATGTAGCCGATCAATCAGACAGATAGACGAACGGAATTTCGTCTTCCATAACATTTTAATGTCAAGTTTTATCAAAATCTCGAGTTAGATTTTTTTACGAATCCATAGCTTTGCCATATAGTACCTACCTATGTACATTTTACAAATATTCGCAAGTGAAAACACACATGCAAAAAACCAAAAACAATAAGGTATATATTAAAACCCGTCAACACTATTGGTCAACACTAAATGATATGTTTATAGACCTCTCATTTTGTTTTGATTCAATACTAAAAAAAAGTCAAGAATATATTTTTAATATTCTATTGAAATCAAATTTTTCTATTGAATATTTTTTGAAAAATAAACAAACAAAAGATGAATATTCATTTATAAAATCTTGGGAAAAAAGTGCGTTTGATTAGCTTAACACTAAACAGGCTATGACGTGATGGGATTTGGCTTCTTTTTTTTGTTTTTTCTTATTTATTTTTTTTATTTTTTATTTTTTTGTTTTATCTTTTATAGTTACTACTGTATTCAATTTTGTCTTAGACTTCATGTCGCAAAAGAAGCTGCACTTTCTACAGAAATTTTGTTGGTAAAATTGCTCAGCTTTTTGATTGTACGAATGTGATTCTCTGAATTCCGACAATTTTTATAGAAAAAAAAATGGTGTGCATGAATTCTTAAAATCGTTCAAAAACATATATTGCTGAAGTATCCTTATTGGACCAATTAAAAACTGTATTTTTTAAAAGAAATTTGTACAAACTATATAAACGGGGTGGTACAACCTACATAAGATATATTTGAAGATATTAAATCAAGATCCACTGCTTTTTTGGGCTAATTGACTAAAATTTTAGTTTTTTTCTTGCTCTTCGACTTTATTTCGTCAATTGCCCAGGAACATTTTTTTCTTTCAAGAACTAAGATCAAAAAATCAACCAATTTCAATTTGGGTCCAGGCATGAGTCCCATGGAGAACCATTCATATGTGGCGTTTTTGAGTGCGTGAAGTTAGCCCCCCTTTTTTGGAATTTGCTATTTTTGAAAGTTGTTCCAGGTTGTTCCCGATTTGTTCCGCATTTTTCCAAGTTTTTTTTGAAAAATATTCAAAAATGGGGGTCTTAGAGCCAAAAATCCGTTTTTGACCTAGCCCCCCTTTTTTCGAAAATCAAATTTTTGAAAGTTGTTCCAGATTGTTCTAGTTGTTCTGAACATTGTTCCAAGTTCTTGGACCCCTATGTTCAAAATTTCAAAAGTTATGGGCAAAATTCGAAAAAATTCTAGCCCCCCTTTTTTCGAAATTCTTTATTTTGAAATTTTTTTCGGGTTTCAAAAAGTGTTCTAAACATTGTTCCAAAAACTCAAAATTGTGGGACGTGTATTTTTAAAGATAAAACCTTCCGAACATTTTTTCAAAAATCCAAAAAAACGGCTCTCTAATATTTTATTTTTTTTTTATGCATTGACTTTTGAAACCTTATGATAAACTCATGTATTGAAAAAAAGTTTTGACCTTACATTCTTACTATCAGCTTAAAAACTAACTTTAAAAAAATATCTCCGATTTTTTTAACTTTTCAAAAACACCCCTGCCCCCCCTTTTCCAAAAATCCAAAATCTAAAACTTGTTCCAAGTGCAGAATCCCTCAAATCCAATTGTTCCAAAGAATCATCAAAAAATATTGAAAACTGAAGATTTTAAGCCCAAAAAACACTTTAAATGAAAATATCTTATTATCCTTGCTCTGGCCCCCCTTTTTAGAAATCCAAAATTCAAAAATTTGTTCCAGGTAGTTCTAGGGCTGTTCTAAATTGTTCCAGACTTTCGTTTCTTAAAATTGATTTTTAGTATGAAAAAATCATACTAATCCAAAATTCAAAAATTTGTTCCAGAACAACCTGGAACAAATTTTTGAATTTTGGATTTCTAAAAAGAGGGGCCAGAGCAAGGATAATAAGATATTTTCATTTAAAGTGTTTTTTGGGGCTTAAAATCTTCAGTTTTTAATATTTTTTAATGATTCTTTGGAATAATTGGATTTGAGGGATTCTGCACTTGGAACAAATTTTAGATTTTGGATTTTTGGAAAAGGGGGGGCAGGGGAGCATTTTTTTTTTAATTTCTCATACTAAAAATCAATTTTAAGAAACGAAAGTCTGGAACAATTTAGAAGAGGCCTATAACAACCTGGAACAAATGTTTGAATTTTGGATTTCTAAAAAGGGGGGCCAGAGCAAGGATAATAAGATATTTTCATTTAAAGTGTTTTTTGGGCTTAATAGCCAAACCACAACCACGCGCAGGTCGCTCTGACTTTGACATATTGAATAGAAACAATGGGCTTTTATGAAGCAATCTGAAATGTTACCTCAAGCTTCGCGTTCGCTTTAGATCGTAAATATCGTAAGCCGGAGCGCAACGCCCGAATAGATCTATTTTCTATTCTGGTCGCGCTTTGACAGCTCAGCAAACAACAATCAATGTTTTTTTATTTGCTATTCCATTTCTTTTGGATGTGAAAGTTTTTATTAAAATAAAAATACAAAAATATGTTATTTCAGTAAAACCATTGCAATATTTGTGTATGAGTGACTAAAATAAGTGTTAAATGCAACAATTTTTGTATTAAAAATTAAATTATTCCTATGTACGTGTGGTTTGTTAAAATGTGGTTCAAGATCCAGATTCAATTGAATATTATGGATTCTTGGAAATTAATTTGCATGTTTTTATTATTCCAGTAGATACACACACCTTTGTAGATAAGATTTTATTAATTGGATACAATAAAAATATAACAAATAAATCATATTTAAAGTGAAATCTGCTTGTGTTTTATTTATTTCACTCTAAAACTACGTTTTCACTGACCACTAATCCGAGATTTAAGTACATTTACACTAAATCCTCATCAAATCTTAAAGATTTACCATAAAAAATTGAATCTTCAAATCTAGTAGATTAGAAATTAATCTTGTTAAATCTTCATAGGGCCAATAGTTGAACAAATCGAACACACCTTTTCCTCTCTGGCGCTGAGTACAATATTCGAGAATCGAGAGAACATTTTAGAGAATCTATTTTTTTTTCATCGTTGAACTATCTATCTCACTTCCACTTTAGAAGAAAAAAAGAAACAGCATTAGCATTTTGAAAGGAACTCTTTAGTCTTTTTATGTGGTGAAAACACTATATAGGATTTATTAAATTTCAACGAGATTAACCCCAAGTAACATTTTTAGTTGTTTAATAGCTTTAACAGCACACCCAGAGCTAATCTTAAAGCTCGTTTGTTTTAGAAGTAGCTCTAGATACACCTTTAGAGCTAACGTCGCGCTCACTTGCAGCTAATTCATTGAGTTTGAGAGCTCTTTTTTGCTCGTGAGAAGCTTGTTGTTAGCGGCGACTGACTCTGCAGGTATTTGGTATATATCTTTAAAGAACTACTTTGGCAGAATTTTGTTTGTATTGGTTTGAGTAATGTGTAGGTACATATTATGATAAAAAATATAAACACAGGCACGCTTTAATACTACAATAGAATAAATATGTATCGTTTGAAATTATGTATGTATAATGAATAATTTTGTAAGATATGCAAACTATAATTTCCTAAGAAAATAAATAATAACAGAAATTAATATTTTTCGGTCAAATGTTAGCGAATTTTATGTGCGAATAAAATTTTTTCACAAACGTATTGCCGGTACTTTGCTTAATTAAAACGCGCCTTCGAAATTCTGGATATTTAGTTGTCAAATAAAAAAAAAATAATAACAAGAAAAAAAAAAAAACCCTAAGAAATACATTTTCGAAAGCCGAAATAATTTCATTTAAAAAAAAATGCAATTTCGTGTGTTTTTAAGTGAGAGCGGATATACATATTCCTTTTTTTTAATCGCAAAAAAACAAATATTGCATTAATTTTTTTCCTCGCCGCCATATTGTCAAATTGCTATATTTTTTATTGTTCTAGAGCTGCAATATTAAGTACTGTTGATATCGAGCTCACATCACATCACATACCTATACAGTGTGTGAGTGAAGCATTAAATTGTAAAAAAAAAAAAAAAAAGAACCCGATCTGTCACTTTGCCGAACTATAGGAATGTGTTTCGGGATTTTTAAACATTAAATTAGTGAAAATACTAAATAAAAAAGTTAAATAAAAGTTAAAACAGTGAATATTTTCAGTAATTTATTAAAAAAAACTATAAAACAACATACAGTGCTGCGTTAAATCGTGTAAAAACACCTATAATATGGAGTTTTCAATTTTTTCTTTTCACGGTCTGATTGTGTCTCATATTCCATATAAAGTAATATGAAGTGATGTTTTTTAGGCAAATACATTGTCTTAGAATATATTTCAATTGATATTTCTTAACATTTTGCTATAAAAAAGCAAATTGTTTGAAATTAAAATACACTTCAATCACGGGAATTATAGCTGAACCCAATCTATCGAAATTGAAATTCTCGTCCAGGGTCGCATTAGTTTTTGTTTGTGATGGCAAGGTGATCAAATTCATTGAGCGCCCGTGGTGCAGAGTAATTTTACTTACTTTATGTGGAATATGAGACACAACTTACCTATGAAATGAACAAGAACTACACTGTTAATTATAAGTGTTTTTAGAAAATTTAACGCAGCACCTCATGTAGTTTTATATTTTTTTTCAATGAAGTATTGCATTATATTCACTTTATTTACTTTTATTTCACTTGTTTATTTAATTAACTTAGCTTTTTTTACTATTTTAACGATTTATAATCTCAAAATACTTTTTTCAAAAAAACACATAAAAATTTCTTTGGGCGCTTTATCAATTAACTGTTTGACTGCACGCCTTCCCTGTGTGAATGTATTTATGTTTGTTTAACTCACACTTTTTTCTTCCTATTTCTTCTTTTAAGTAAACAGCTTTATATCCACTCTGTTAAAGAAGTTTTTTAAAACTTTAAAATGCGCATGCGCTTCACGAAGTAGCTACAGTCGCTTTTTGTTTAGCTCCATAAATGCTATTTTTTTTGACATTTTAGAAGATCATGCGTTATTATTTTGGACATGTGTTGTTAGGAGCTCTACAATGTCTCTAAATTTTTTGATATTGAGAGTTTGCTCGTTAGAAGATGTATGAAGATTTAATGGAGCATATTTTTAAATCTTAAAGTGTCATAAAATTAATAGAGCTTAAAGTGTTTTTAAATTTCAATTATAGAACATAATTTTTAAATCAAATGTAGAGAGCTGTGAAATAATCATTTACAAAGCTATAGTTTTGTATTTTATCACCTTAGAGCTTCAGAAGAACAATTTTACTTCTAATAGCTCCATCGATGTTACTTGGGACTTTCGGTGAAAACGTAGTATAAAATTCCAACAAAAAAAAATTTAATGCTCAACAGCTGTTTTGGAAGTACCCTTGTTTGATTGGACTTGTTTGATTTAGACAATTTTTGTCTGGTTCCGGAGATTGAATTTTCTCTGGTTTTCGTACCTGTAATGCCGAATTCTCACTTGTCTTATTTTGTGTGCTAAGAAAAACAACACAAGATCCGACTTTTACGGGTAGATGACTGTTTTAATTTGCAAAATGGCGCAGGAGGGTAAAGAAACAGATACGAGTACATACAAATAAAACAAACAAATGGAAAAAAGAGATAGGTATATAACAACGTTGTCACTGGGATCGTTGTTTTATCTCTTCATATTACAGTTTTGACTGAAGTGTTCACAGGCAGAGGCATTTCATTCCGTTTTGTGAATTTTTCAATAGGAAAAGAAAATTAAAATGAAATAAGTATGTGTAGGTACATTTATGTGTGGTGTGAACGGATTTCGTGATCTTGTTACCGAAATCCAGGATTTTGTGAAAACCATATAATGGTGGATTTACATTCATCTTCATGCGAGTACTGCAAAAAAAAGCATGTAAGATTAAAATTTACATTTGTTAAATGTTCATCTTCGAAAATTGAAACATCTCGAATGAGTTTTGTTCCATTTTGAACGTTTCTTGACCAATTTAATCGATGCGAGAGTTAAAAATTGTATAGGCACTGGATTTGATCTGGGAACATAAAATACAACTAGTGATAATAATAATAATAGTAATAATAATTAATTATTTCTTCACATCCCGATTGCAAATACAAAGTCATTCTTCGAATTACTTGTCAAAGTTCAATATGCTTGAAGAAAGGTTTTTCGTAAACTAACATTGTGTCAATGTCGTAAGACGGTTCTTTCATATTTCATTGAAATCAAAAAGAAAACATCGACATTAATAAATACTTTCATTAGCAAAGCTTTTTATTTAAATTGTTATTAGTACCTAATTGAAACCATAAAAACAGGGACATTTTTAGTTCCTTATTATCTGCGAAGAATCTGCACTGTGTTATTTTAAAGAAACAGAACTTTTATTCTCTCATACCTCAACGCCCGAGGTTTGAAGCTACATTTCGTTTTGCAAATTCTTAAGGTCGCGCTTCATGACACATGATATCGTAAAATATCGTAAAGTCAGTGAAAAGCCTGTCAAAAGTCCGAGCGCCCGAAGCGTGGTTGTGGTTTGGCCATAAAATCTTCAGTCTTCAATATTTTTTGATGATTCTTTGGGACAATTGGATTTGAGGGATTCTGCACTTGGAACAAGTTTTAGATTTTGGATTTTTGAGAAAGGGGGGGCAGGGGTGTTTTTGAAAAGTTAAAAAAATCGGAGATATTTTTTTAAAGTTAGTTTTTAAGTTGATAGTAAGAATGTAAGGTCAGAACTTTTTTTCAATTCATGAATTTATCATAAGGTTTCAAAAGTCAATGCATTAAAAAAAAAATAAAATATTAGAGAGCGGTTTTTTTGGATTTTTGAAAAAATATTCGGAAGGTTTTATCTTTAAGGCCAGGTCAAAAACGGTTTTTGGCTCTAAAACCCCCATTTTTGAATATTTTTCAAAAAAAACTTGGAAAAATGCGGAACAAATCGGGAACAACCTGGAACAACTTTCAAAAATAGCAAATTCCAAAAAAGGGGGGCTAACTTCACGCACTCGCCGTTTTTGCGCTTTTCAATTAATTTTTCTTTAATATTTTTAATATCAGGAAAAACCGAAAATATTGAATCAAATACTAAAATAAGCTTCTTACTGTTGCCAAAATCCGAGTTGCGGCTGTAATTTTTGTGAAATAAGAAAAGTTCTGAAGGAGAGCTGATTACTTCATCAGTTTTCTTAATTCTGGCATTGCATATTTCGCAATTTATTTTAGTTGAAACTTTAAAAGCAACGTAGCCTATGAAATACCTCATCGAGACTAAATCAATATTCATTTCAAAATCATTATTTTCAAAATTTTCACCAACGAAAAAATTAGGATACTGTTGAAGAATATCGAGCTCAGGTATTTCTTTGTGAAATTGTAGCTCATTTTGAGCAGTTAAGATGGACGCAGATAAATTTTCATCAAATTCAAAATTGTTTAGCATTGGATCATTGTCCTCTTCGCAATTGCTTAACGAACTTGATTGAATTATATGAGTTGCCATAACTTTTAAATTTATAATATTAAATTCATATAAAGAAGGGTTTTGATTGTTTCCCCCCCTTTTGCCTGATAACTGAAAACAAATTTTCAAGTGGATCTTGATTTAACCGCTTAGTAAGAAGAATACTCCATTAGAATCATTTTTAAATACATCTTCAGCAAGTTGTAGTACTCCATTTATATTTTGTTCAATGCCTTTCAAAAAATAAACAGTTTTAGATTGTGGTTTACTAAAGATACATGAGCAATATAACTTTTGAAAGATTTAAGGAACTCGTGCGAACAATTATTTTTTTGAATTGCTGATCTATAAAAATTGTCAGAATTCAGAGAACCACTGTTCATGCAATCAAAAAGCTGATCAATTTTTCCAAACAAAAATTTCTGTGGAAAGTGCAACTTCTTTTGGGCAACTATTGAATCCACAAGTATCTGCGATTGTATGAATTGCATCTTTAACAGTTCTGCTGAAAATTTGTGTAGCAAATTTTACCCTCATTTTATCGAAATCAGTGGGAAACACATGTTGATTTGTTAATTTTGGGCACATTCTTGTTTTGCTATTTTGTTCTAACTGCCAAAGCTCTTTCACAACTTCAAAACTCACCAAGCCATCAGGGGTATTAAGAGATGTGGAAAGTCATATAAGCAAACGATTTTTCTGTTATTAATTAAAAAGTATGGCTCCACATCCGAAACTCCTAAGAGGTTATATTCTTTCCTATTAGAAGAACCTTGGTCACATACTACTGCTCGAATTATGATACCAATTTCAGATATTATTTCCAGTATTATTTTTTTTAAAATCTTGACCTGATAAACCGTTTTGTGTAGCAAAGTAATAAAAATAAATTTCCAGTTCGAAAATAATCCTCTAACCATAAACACACAAACCTGCTTACCAAAATTTGAATTTCGCTTATAGCCTATATCTTCAAAACCGTCGATTAAATCTAATTTCGAGTTGTATCTCAATTCTCTTTTAATTGCAATTTCGTCATATAGTAAGACAACATTTCCTTTATTTGTTTCATCCATACATACAATTTTATTTTTCAATTCCTCAAAAGCATTATTAACGAATCCATGGTTGAAGAAATTTTATGGGGGCCCATCGATGTAATGTGGATATATGAGGCATATTTAAATTCAACTTATTTCTCAAAAATTAATACGTAGATTGAG
This sequence comes from Epistrophe grossulariae, assembly GCA_929447395.1. Classification (NCBI taxonomy): domain Eukaryota; kingdom Metazoa; phylum Arthropoda; class Insecta; order Diptera; family Syrphidae; genus Epistrophe; species Epistrophe grossulariae. Next base: position 100,171,962 of record OV839566.1, read on the forward strand.
AAACATAAAAAATATTTTGTGCAAGCCATTTTACTTCTGTGCTATATTCTTTTGGTCGGTTACTTATTAATAACTTGCAAAATATTTTAGATTGTTCACTTATATTCAAAGAGTTAATATAAGTTTTAGTTGTACTTATTTTATTTGAATTTTTATTAAATTTTTTTTCAATTTACTCCTGGTCAACAGGAACGTTTAAATTCATTATAGGCACGGCACCGTTCTTTAATTTTTATAAGTAATAAAGACAAAAAAGCAGGCTGTGTCACTGTGTGTTGCACTTGTAACTCATTGTAAATGCGCTGAGAGAATTATTGAAAAGCTCATAAAAAAGCAAAAGCTCTGAGAGCGGGTCGCGTCGCGATATTGGAACTCGCCATATAAAAATTTTAAGTACAAAAATTTGTATGAGATGCGTCTTCTTGGTAACTTTATATTCTTATTTCTTTGCTACTACCTACCCATATTAACAAAAAAAAACATAAAAAAAACCAGCCCCGCAAAGAAGGCAGAGCCAGACCAACGACGCCAGCGCAGCGTACAGAATAATAAAACAACAACATCAATAGAATAAACGAAGGACACGAAACGCAAAAAATAAAAATAACAATAAGGACGTGCGGATAGTAGGTACCTGTTTTTTTTTTTTTGTGAGCGACAATTTTGATGAGAATGAGAGAGCCGTTTCTCTACAGTAGAACAGCAGAACTAACCCTAACACAGAACCGAACAAGCACAACAAAATTAACAGACCAAACACCAAATGTCATTATGTGAATAAGATATATCTTCTTCTAGATAGGGAGTGAGTCTGGGAGGCAACAGTTTTTTTTTTTAATAAAACAGTAAAGTAAATTATTTTAAAATCATTTTTTTTTTCTTCTCATCGAAAGTTGGTACTCCGTGGGGAAGGTGTCCACCTGGATGGTAACAGGAGTTGTTCACACACTCCAGCAACTTAAAAGCTAGTTTCCAAGCTGTGACGTTTGAACTAGACTTGAAGCCTATCCCGTTAATTACGGGACTCTGGCGTGGTATCACATTACCCGCTAGCAACTGTATCATTTGACCGTGACCGTGACCGTGACCGTGACCGTGACCGTGACCGACGTGTTGCCCACATGAAATCCTAGCATGGAACTCCTCTGGGGGAAGGATTCCAAGTGGATCAAATCCGGAGGTGATCATACACTCCAGCAACTGCCAACTTAGCCTCCTGGCTACCAGCAACACATAACCTTGTGCTTAAAACAGATGACCAACCCTCATCACAACAATGGACAAAGGATGATCGCCCTGCATCATACCAAATCAACAAAACCAATGTTAAAGTGAACTATCCCTTTATAACTGCTCATAATGTGTTAAAAGTTAGTGAATTATCTTTTATGTTCATTCATTATTGTTTTTAGTGTTTCTACTAAGTTATATTCTCTACATGTTATTATTCATTTTCTATTGCCCGCAAAACTTGCTTTAAAAGCAACTAAAACAACTCGTAAGAAGTATATTTATGTAAAAATCGAAACTGTCTAAATAATTCAGTATAACTATCATGCAAATGATAACATAAAATTGAAAATTCTACATAGAGCGCTCTCGTTCTATAACACGAAATTTTATGTATAAAAATGTATTCTTTTGCTTATTAGGGCCAGTTTGTTCACAATGGGTTAAATCTGACCGATGACTTTCACAGCTTCTAACTAAATGGCGCTAATCAACCAAAATCGGCTGATTAGCGATTTCCATGATTAAAAACTTAAATTATCGATTCCTTGAAAAAAAATTTGATTACCTTGCACATTCGATGATTTACCAGTTGCGATAATCCTTGATTAAAGATGATCAGCTGTGAACAAACTGATTATTGAGTTTATACACATAGAGGAACCACCTCGACCGAACGAGAATCTTACGTTAACTGATCGCTAGATGGCGGCTTAGCTTACCTGAAACTACAACCATTATTTACATTAAATTGTGGAATCTCGTGGACTGTGTGGATTTTATTCCACATACCTACCTACAAACATACAAAACACATGAGTATGTATGCACATTGCACACTGAGCAGCGCAGTGAACATTCAGGTGGACTAGACATACATTTTTTTTTGGGATAAGGGAATGTGTTTTTTTTTTGTATCACCCGAAGTATGTATGTAGTTAAAAAGCATGAATGAATGAATGAAGGGTAACAAGATTACGTCACTTCGGTTTTTTAATTTTTTTGTTGTAATTATTATTGTTACCAAGCCCCGTGAAGATATTGTAGACAAAAAAAGATCCCTTTTTTACTTTTGGGATGTATGTACAAAATTAAAGTTCTTACAATTATTGTTGAATTTGATTTTACTTTAAACGTGCAATTCTTGTATGTATGCATAAGACGTAATGTATATATATTTATGGATGTAGGTAGGATTGTATGTAAGTATGTATGTATATCTATTTGGATGGTCGTATAGGTAGTTTTTTTGGATTTCCATATTTGGATGACATTAAATAGGTTTTAAATGGAGAAAAAGAATGTCTATATTTTTTTGAATTTCATTTTATCGCTAAAGTCGTTGTCAAGGGTTAATTCAAAATGCTATTTATTTAAGATTATGTAGGGACTGGGTAATTCACATCAGATGTGACAAAAAGCTGGGGCATTTAGGTAATTGGCAAGAGTCACGACTCACGAATAGAACCGTATGGGAGGGAGTCTTTTTGGGCACATATATATATATATAAAATATAAATTTTATCCAAAACTAAACTACCTACCTAGGTAGGTACGTAGGCACATATAGGTAGTAGGTACCTAAATACATTTGGTTTTTGAAATTCGACTATCAGTTCATATAAATATTAAACAGGTTGGTAGGTACAGAAAAAAACAACAATTAGGTATAGGTACCTACCTACCTACAGTAGAATCTCGAAAAGATGAACAGATATAAAACAGGGCCCGTTCATCTTTTCAAATTGTTCATCTTTTCGAGCATCAACGTATGTTTGAGGAAGAAGATATAGTAAACATTAAAAATTATTTACATAACAAATTAAAACAAGCTCAAAAGTATTGTTCAGGAGGAACAAAAAGCAAAGAAGAAGTAAAAAATTATGTTGGGAATAAAGTATTCATATTTTCGAGCACAACATTTTAACCCGTTCATCTTTTTGAACACTGAAAAGTGAAAATTTTCCGTTCAACTTTCCGAGCTGTTCATCTTTTAGAACCGTTCATCTTTCTGAGATTTTACTGTATATGTAAAAATTTTATAAATAAATTAATACATCTTTTCACCTTTTTACAAAATTTTGAGTTTGAAATTGATATTTAAATTTTCACTCAAACATCTTGATTGAAAATTTTAATTTAAAAAAATTAATTATGGCTTTAATAAATCATGTAGTGTATCTTATTACTTTAAACGAGCTATTCTTGTATATATGTATGTTATTTACATAGGTATATATTTATACATACATACATATATATACAGTCGACTCTCCCCAAGTCGAATTTTCACAGATACGTACCAAGATTTGTTCGAGTTAGAGAGAGTTTTGGAAAAATTCGAGTTGTAGAGAGAAATACATATTTTGTTTGTTTTAAAAGGTTTATTTAATAAATTAAGGTTAATAGATGTATATAAAACAACCAACAACACAAAGAAAAGGATAACAATGTTTTTTTTTTTTTTTTAGCGTTCCAACTTTTTAAAATTCTATCTTTTTGTAGAGGTATTAGGGATATAAATATAGGAAGAAACACGAATTTTGACGATGATGATACTAGCGATTCTACACATATATATTACGGTTTTAATGGTTCGTTGTTATACAATACCCAAATACAAATTCCGAAGGGGTAATGTTTTTTTATTTTGTTTTGTTGTTTTGTGCTAAACAAAATACGACTTTAAGGGGTGAAAAAAAATGCCAATAATCGAGAGAATGTGTTCGAGTTAGAGAGAGGGAGTTCGACTTAGAGAATGGTTTTTGTATGGAAAATTGAAGGTAATGATAAAATATGGCAAAAAATTCGAGTTAGAGGGAAATTCGACTTAGAGAGAGTACGACTTTTGAGAGTCGACTGTATTTGCTTTCTCGGAAATGGCTCTAAGGATTTTGATAAAATTTTCAGAGTTTATTACGATGAACGATAAAAAAAAATAAAAAATTGGATTTGGTTAAATCCGCCCACTCCCACGCCCACTTTTCTTAATTCTTGGTATGACGGAAACGATCGGAAATATCTTTATTTCTCGGAAACGGGCCAAACGATTTGAATGAAATTTTCAGAGCTTACTGTTATGGGTACGAAGAAAATTACAAAAAAAATTAGTAAAACCCGCCTATAGCTACGCCCACTTTTATTAGTTTTTGGTTTTTCAAAAACGGCTACAACGATTTCGATCAAATTGTCAGAGTTTATTCTTATGAACGAGAAAAAAATACAAAATTAGATTTAGTAAAATTCACCCACTGCCACGCCCACTTTTATTATTTCTTAGTTTCTCGACAACAATTCAAACGATTTGAATGAGGTTATAATAGTTTATTCTTATAACAAAAAATTGAAAAATTCTAAAATCCACCCACAGCTACGTCCACTTTTATTATTGCTTGTCTCGTAAACGGCTGTAGCTATTTTCGTGAAATTTTCAGAGTTTCTTCTTATGAACGAGAACAAAATTTGAAAACTAGATTCAGTCAAATCAACTGACTGCCACGCACACTTTTCGTACTCCATAGTTTAGTAATGTCTCTATTTCTCGGAAACAACTCAAACTATTTGAATTAAAGTTTTAGAGTTCATTCTTATGAGTAAGAAAAATAGAAAAAAAAAAAATAGTAATATTCGCCCACAGTTCCACCCATTTTTTTGGTTTATCCGAAACGGCTCCAACGAATTGCATGAAATTTGTGAACAGTTATGAAAAATTTGAAAATTTGATTCTGTAAAATGACTTAAAATGGAAAAAAAATTATTTTACCTACAATGAAGTACTGTACCGATTTTAAAAGAAATCTGTTCTATACTTCTAAATTTAAAACTAAATAGAACACATAAAATCATCTAGTTTTCGGTTTTTGGTTAAGAATTAATAAGAACAACGAATTTCAGAAAAAAAATAATAGGTACATAATTTTACAGTTTTGAAAAATTACACTTAAAACTTTTGTTATGTTTTTTTCCCAAATTTTGGATTTTAAACCCGTTTTTTCAAAAACTATATCCATAGATTTCACTCCATTTAAAAATTTGCTAATAGAATAGAGTATTGGCTTTAAAAAAAAAGGTAGGTAGGTATAATACTTAATTCTATGTAAGTAGGTATTACCGTAATTCTTTTATACTTGTTTATCCATTTTTAGTACTTTTTTTATGAAAGTGCCCCTCCCACCCAAAGGGGGAAGAGGGGCTTAAGAAATTGGGATCAAAATCTCAATTTCGTCCAGCTTTAGAAGCTTTACGTATTTAGTTGACGATATGTAATGTATGTACCAAAATATTACCTAATATTACTACCTATCTACTCGTCTTTTTAATTTAACAAAACACAAATGAACATCACTGCAGTTAAAAATTTAAAACCTACCTATGTAGGTACCTACTTCTCCACTTATTTAAGAAAAAATATCTGTGGCTATAGGCCTACATTCCTACTTCTTTTCTACAATATAAAATTAATTTCACTCAATAATCACTAGAATTATGGCGAAATTATTTAAGAAACATCTACCTACCAAATTTTTTTAAGTTCATACCATCTAGGCATCTTTGCTTATTTTCCGATTTTTTGTATGCGTGACATATTAAAAAAAAAACAACTTTCTAGGTACATATTATATCTATTTAGGAAAGTAGGTTAACTTTTGCATATTGTCCCTTTTCGCTTTAGAAACGAGGTTTTCAATCTATTTGTGGTTAGGTACAATAATTATATCTAATATTGTCAACCTAGTAAAAATGTCTTAATTTAAGCCTAGTACCCTGCTGATGCGAAACGAAATTTTTCTGTGATCTCCAAACAGACAACGAAACGCTTGCGAAAACACAACGGAAAATATCCTTGGAGAGTTTCACTAATTCCAAAAACAAAATCAAAAATAAATGCAAAAAATCAGAGAAACCCATGATGTAAGGGCCAGTTGTATAAATATTTAAACCGTGGTTCAGCAATTTTTATCCACCGATTCCGGCGGATTAATTGAGTTTCAACAGTGGTTTACTGTTCAAGTGTGTGATAATAACCAATTACATACTTGAACCAGCGTTGAACCTTAGTTAATCCGCCGAAATCGGTGAGTTAAAATCTTGAACCGAGGCTGAACCACTATTGTACAACTGGTCCTAAGAAAATGATAAACAAAAAAAAAACACAAATGTCATTTTTCCGCACACAATAAACAGTCTGTATAATTAATTCAGTGCGAAAAAGGAGCGGAGACTTCATGTGCGTGAAGTTAGCACCGCCATTTTGGATTTTTGTAAAAAAAAAGGTTGTGCTGCGATGTGCCCAACTTGTGCTGCGATGTGCCGTATTTTAAAAAAAAATCGTACTAAGCGTTTGGTTTTTAGAGGCTATTCTTAATTTTTAGCGTGAAGTTAGCACCGCCATTTTCGAATTTCAAAAGAAAAAGGTTGTGCTGTATTGTGCTCAACTTGTGCCGGCATGTGCCGTAAATTTTTTTTTTCAATTCGCAAATTTGCAAATTTTACGAATAAAATTTTTTGCAAAATTGCGATTTTCAAAAAAATCAAAGTTGTGCTGTATAATGCTCAAAAAATAATACTAAGAACCGAAGAGATAACAAAAACATTCGGATATTTGCAGCTTTTACAATCGAACGCAAGTGTTGCGAAGTGACACAGCGTGAAGTTAGCACCGCCATTTTCGAATTTCAAAAAAAAAAAGTTGTGCTGTATTGTGCTCAACTTGTGCCGGCATGTGCCGTAAATTTTTTTTTTCAATTCGCAAATTTGCAAATTTTACGCACAAATTTTTTTGCAAAATTGCGATTTTCAGAAAAGTCAAAGTTGCGCTATATAATGCTCAAAAAATAAAAGTAAGAACCGAAGAGATAACAAAAAAATTCTCATATTTGCAGCTTTTACGATCGAACGAAAATGCTGCGAAGCACCAGAGCGTGAAGTTAGCACCGCCATTTTCGAATTTCAAAAAAAAAAAAAATTGTGCTGTATTGTGCTCAACTTGTGCCGGCATGTGCCGTAAATTTTTTTTTTTTATTCGCAAATTTGCAAATTTTACGAATAAATTTTTTTGCAAAATTACGATCTTCAAAAAAATCAAAGTTGTGCTGTATAATGCTCAAAAAATAATACTAAGATCCGAAGAGATAACAAAAAAATTCGCATATTTACAGCTTTTAGAGAACAAAAATATATTAAGCGAAGCGTGAAGTTAGCACCGCCATTTTCGAATTTCAAAAAAATAAAAAGTTGTGCTGTATTGTGCTCAACTTGTGCCGGCATGTGCCGTAAATTTTTTTTTTCAATTCGCAAATTTGCAAATTTTACGAATAAATTTTTTTGCAAAATTGCGATTTTCAAAAAAATCAAAGTTGTGCTGTATAATGCTCAAAAAATAATACTAAGAACCGAAGAGATAACAAAAAAATTCTCATATTTGCAGCTTTTACGATCGAACAAAAATGCTGCGAAGCACCAGAGCGTGAAGTTAGCACCGCCATTTTCGAATTTCAAAAAAAAAAAGTTGTGCTGTATTGTGCTCAACTTGTGCCGACATGTGCCGAAAACATTTTTTTAAATTTGCAAATTTTACGAATAAATTTTTTGTGTTTAAATTGCGATTTTTAAAAAATTTAAGTTGTGCTGTATAATGCTCAAAAAATAATACTAAGAACCGAAGAGATAAACAAAAAGATTTAAACATTATGACATAGAAGCTCGCGACACCTGTTTTTAAAAATTCAAAGTTGTATTTACCGAAAAAACCATAACTGGCATTTTTAAATTTCCTGTATAGAAATGTGCGACATCTATTGTATTTTGTCTTCAATTTTTTTAGTGTTGGTTTGGAGATTGGTTATTCAAAATGAAACAATTCACTAAAAATAATATCATTGATGATGAAGAAATTGCCGAAAATACGATTTCAATGGGAGTCCCCAAAAAAATGTAGAATTGCATTTGCATTTTGTTTAAATCATCCACAATAATATTCGTTTGTAGAAATCTTAAGCAACATAAAACGACAGCCCTCGGAGAGAAACCGGATGAAAATATAGCAGTTATTTCTGATCTGTTTTTTATAGATCAACAATTGACCACAACGCACTTCATGTTCTTTATTTTTTTTTTTTATTAAATAATGGATTCTAAACTGTTTTAATGATTTTACTTTAAATATTTCACTTTTTAATCACTTAGTAATTTCAACTACGCTTCTCAAATCTCAAGTAAAAGAACAAACAGAAGTGAACAAACCAGCTGTTTTCCAAATTAAGTCTTAAAACGTATACTAAAATTTTATGGATTTTTGTGAAATACGTGTTACGTTTTTGAGAAACATTCAGTTTGTGGGTGAGAAGGGCACAATGTAAGAGAAGGAAACGGAATTTCCCCGTTCAACGATTTGAGGAGATTTTTTTGACATTTCTCTTCACACACACACAGTAGTTTTTGTTCAACCAAGCTACTTTAAAATGAAACTACAGAAAATTTCAACGATTTTTTCCACGTGTGAAATGTACAAGAGATTTTTAAGTAAATTAAAAGAAAACGTCAAAAAAATCTCCAGCTACTTGTTTCCTCGTGTGAAAGGAGATTATCAAAAAGTTGAATTTTTGAGCGGCTACTGAATTCTTTTAGGAACCATGACAACCCCCTTTTTTCGTGACAAACCATCATTTAGAATGTACACACTATCAGCCGTCAGTCAAAACTGAAGTCATGATTAATAATAGGTGTGTTCCTTTGTGCTTGAGTACCTATCTTCTTTTGTGAGAAAGAGAGCTCACCACACTCGGTGAAAGCTGAAACAAATAACGGATAAAAAAGTACTTTTCCATTCAAGTTCTACATTTAAGGCTTCACTACATTCGAAACTTTTTGCAAAAAGTACAAAAAAGGAAAAATAAACACATACTCTAGCGACATCTCCTTGGAGAAATTTGTACCAAAACTCTGTTAGGATCTGCCATTTGGCTTAAAAAACCCAAGCACTATCTGTATGAAAATTTTTGTTCCCTTAAAATTTCCCCCTCAGTGGCGACATCTGTTAGTCGATTTTTAAACTGATTATTTATATGTGTTGGTGTTTTACTTTTGTGCAAAAGTAAAAGTTAAGACCGCTTTAACTTTTACTTTATTGTAAAATTTGAGAAAGATAAGATTTCGTAGAACGTTAAAAAAGACAAAACATTTTATTCACTTTTGTACAAAAGCAAGTTGAATGTAGTTAAGCCTTAAGCATGGCACACAAAATCGATCGTGAGTGACAGTTTTGGTCGACATCCGTTTAGCGTGAAAATTTTCGCGTACACATATCAGTTTTGTTGGCCGGAAGTCAAGTACAAATTTTCATTTCAGAACAGGATTTAAGTGTCAACATTGTGAAAAATTAACTAAACAAACAAAACTGAACCGCATGTCTACTGATTGTGTCTGATAAATGATTTGGACCCTGTTTAGATTGTGACTTTTCACTACGCCATGACGATGGTTTTGTAGGTGAGATCGATGGAGGGAACAGACCTCCTCACCGCTTTCTTCCACAAAATCATCGTCATGTCGTTGTGAAAAGTCACAATCAAAAAACAAGTTCTTGGATACACGTTACCGATGAAACACACAAACAGTCGGCTGAGTGTCAATAAATATCAAAAATTTTTCCGTTTTGATCAACAAACCATCACTCAGAGTGTACACACTATCAGTCGTGAGCAAAAGTGTCATGCATGATCAATAATGTGTACCGCATGCTTTAAACAAAGAAAGCTTTTTTTCATTTCAAGACACTTTTATTTATGAACTTTAAAAAACATTTACAAATATTTTTTTTTGCTCTAGCAACGATGAAATTAACTACAAACAATAACATAATATGTTTGCTTAACCGAACAATTCTCAATTTTTCATAAAACAAATGTCTTCTCTACGCCATAAGAGGTGGCATAAAAAAAAGTTGTGGGCAATTATAAACAAGATGCTTGCTTGAGACACTCCGTTTTGCAAGGATCGAAAAAAGACCGCAGTTGAGTCACTAAATGGCCGCGTTCGGGCACATATCCAAAGCTATAGATTTAGAAGCTGATTACACGAGTCTTTTTTTCGGTCGTTTCGTCTTTCGTCTTTTTGACAGCTTGTAGAAATGTATGGATTTGTTGCTTCATTCCCCCTACATTTCTACACCCCACACCAAAGCTGTCAAAAAGACGAAAGGAAAAACAACTGAAAAAACGAGTCGTGTAATCAGCGTCTATAATATATGGACTTCTAGTTGCCAATCTCAGGTTGGTTCCATTTTAGACTCGGACTTTTTTGGTGACACTAGACGGTGTTTAGATTGGGGAAGATTGAGTCCGGTATCACGGCAGTTCGTTGGCAAGAGAAGTGTGGGGTAAGGGCTCTCGTGAGACACGAAAAAAATATAAAAACCGGACTCGAGTCTCATTTCTTGTTGTTTCAATGCGTGATTTGTCAAAATATTTTGAGGCGCTTCCAAGTTTCTAATGTAAACACGATGGGACTAACCAGTCCGGACTCAATCTTCCCAATCTAAACAGTGTCCTAGCCCTCCTCACTGCAACTAGCGAAAAAAAATTAAACCTCAATTTTGACATTTTGTACAGAAGTAAAAAATGGCCGCGTTCGAGTGATAGGCCGAGTGAAGATCGATTTGCATCGGATATGTTTTCGAACGACCAAAACCGGATTGGATAGGTTTGTCTGAAATTTTATATGTATTTTTTATTTTATATACATTTTATATTTTATTTTGTTCGGTAAAAATCAAAATCTATGTAAAAAAAAACCACAAACTAGAAATACCGCGTGTTTTTTAATTCATTGCCACAAAAAGTGTGAGACAAGACAGCTGAAAATCAGCTAACACGTATTTTACAAAAATCCATAAAATTTTAGTATACGTTTTAAGACTTATTTTGGAAAACAGCTGGTTTGTTCACTTCTGTTTGTTCTTTTACTTGAGATTTGAGATGCATAGTTGAAATTACTAAGTGATTAAAAAGTGAAATATTTAAAGTAAAATCATTAAAACAGTTTAGAATCCATTATTTAATAAAAAAAAAAAAAAGAACACGAAGTGCGTTGTGGTCAATTGTTGATCTATAAAAAACAGATCAGAAATAACTGCTTAAGCTATATTTTCATCTGGTTTCTCTCCGAGGGCTGCCGTTTTATGTTGCTTAAGATTTCTACAAACGAATATTATTGTGGATGATTTAAACAAAATGCAAATGCAATTCTACATTTTTTTGGGGACTCCCGTTGAAATCGTATTTTCGGCAATTTCTTCATCATCAATGATATTATTGAATTGTGAATTGTGAATTGTTTCATTTTGAATAACCAATCTCCAAACCAACACTAAAAAAATTGAAGACAAAATACAATAGATGTCGCCAATTCTGTACAGGAAATTTAAAAATGCCAGTTATGGTTTTTTCGGTAAATACAACTTTGAATTTTGAAAAACAGGTGTCGCGAGCTTCTATGTCATAATGTTTAAATTTTTTTTTTATCTCTTCGATTCTTAAGGCTTAACTACATTCAAAACTTTTTGCAAAAAGTACAAATGTGAAAAAATACACACATACTCTAGCGACATCTAATTTCAGATATTTTTACCAAAACTGCCATTTTGTTGAAAAAGCCCTAGCACCAACTGAATGAAAAATGTTGTTCCCCTAAAATTTCCCACCCAGTGGTGATATCTGTTAGTCGATTTTTTAACTGATTATTTATGTGTGTTGGTGTTTTACTTTTGTGCAAAAGTAAAAGCTAGGACCGCTTTAACTTTTACTTTTGTAAAATTTGAGAAAGAAGATAGGATTTTGTAGTTCGTTGAAAAAGACAAAACATTTTGTTCACTTTTGTACAAAAGTAAGTTGAATGTAGTTAAGCCTTTAGTATTATTTTTTGAGCATTATACAGCGCAACTTTAATTTGTTTGAAAATCGCAATTTAAACACACAAAATTTATTCGTAAAATTTGCAAATTAAAAAAAATGTTTTCGGCACATGCCGGCACAAGTTGAGCACAATACGGTACAACTTTTTTTTTGAAAATCGAAAATGGCGGTGCTAACTTCACGCTGTGTCGCTTCGCAACACTTGCGTTCGATTGTAAAAGCTGCAAATATGCGAATTTTGTTGTTATCTCTTCGGTTCTTAGTATTATTTTTTGAGCATTATACAGCACAACTTTGATTTTTCTGAAAATCGCAATTTTGCAAAAAATTTTATTCGTAAAATTTGCAAATTTGCGAATTGAAAAAAAAAAATTTACGGTACATGCCGGCACAAGTTGAGCACAATACAGCACAACTTTTTTTTTTTTAAATTCGAAAATGGCGGTGCTAACTTCACGCTCTGGTGCTTCGCAGCATTTTCGTTCGATCGTAAAAGCTGCAAATATGAGAATTTTTTTGTTATCTCTTCGGTTCTTACTATTATTTTTTGAGCATTATATAGCGCAACTTTGACTTTTCTGAAAATCGCAATTTTGCAAAAAAATTTGTGCGTAAAATTTGCAAATTTGCGAATTGAAAAAAAAATTTACGGCACATGCCGGCACAAGTTGAGCACAATACAGCACAACTTTTTTTTTTTGAAATTCGAAAATGGCGGTGCTAACTTCACGCTGTGTCACTTCGCAACACTTGCGTTCGATTGTAAAAGCTGCAAATATCCGAATGTTTTTGTTATCTCTTCGGTTCTTAGTATTATTTTTTGAGCATTATACAGCACAACTTTGATTTTTTTGAAAATCGCAATTTTGCAAAAAAATGTATTCGTAAAATTTGCAAATTTGCGAATTGAAAAAAAAAATTTACGGCACATGCTGGCACAAGTTGAGCACAATACAGCACAACTTTTTTTTTTTTAAATTCGAAAATGGCGGTGCTAACTTCACGCTAAAAATTAAGAATAGCCTCTAAAAACCAAACGCTTAGTACGATTTTTTTTTTTTAAATACGGCACATCGCAGCACAAGTTGGGCACATCGCAGCACAACCTTTTTTTTTACAAAAATCCAAAATGGCGGTGCTAACTTCACGCACATGGAGACTTCTCCAAATAATCTGCTACAATAATAAATTTCGCTTTTCGAACAGTTTCTGATTTCGTTGTGTCGTTTTTGTATAAGATTTTTCGTTTCGCATCAGCAGCGTACTAGGCTTTACTGAAAAGTGCCCGATTCAAAATTAATAGAAATAAAACAAAAAACCAACTAGGTATACCAAAATATATAATAATATACAAAATATATAACCAAGATTTGAACTTTTTCTATTAACTACCTACATACCTACGTCATAATTTGATATTTTTCCATTCATACACTCCTTAACTCGACTTTCACCGATCATTCAACGAACGCACAAATTTAACACAAAATAAAATGGAAATATAATATACCTACCTATGGCTATAGATAGACTCATCTACATATTTCTATACGGACATTCATAAGCTGCTCAGTGTATACAAACTGAAAAGGGATATTGTGTATGTGTAAATATACTTATTAAGCTCAGCCCTTATGGTGCACAAGCTACAAAATAAAACAGACACCCTTCGAACCTTTTCCTCTTTGTCTTACTACTCTTGTAAATTCCTATTTAGTTTTGCTTGCTTTTTTGTTCGAACTTCTGTGGATCTTATTTTATTAAGTTCCACAAAATTTTAAAATCTCGATTTGGTGTATGCATCGACACCTATTGTGCAGTTAACGCTAGTTTCGTGGTTCCTCTATGTGTATAAACTCAATAATAGGTGTGTTTTGTTGACCTTCTTAATGTTCACATTAGGAAATGCTCAACAAAACTCTTTAGCTTTCCAGTTTCATTAAGACATTTTGCATCGGAATGTTGGCACTATTTGCTCGGGTCATCTGTCATTTGCCGCGGTATAAAATTTTGTTTCGAGATTTTAAAACGATAGTGAACGAATAGTGAACAAAACTTATTAAACTAAATAAAAAACTGAAATAATAGTAAAAATAGTGAATACCTACTTGTAATACTTTATTTTGAAAAATATTAATAATTGGTGCTACATACATACATATAATAAGGAGTTAACAATTTTTTTTTCATTTTGAGAGCTTATTTTGTCTCATATTCTACATAAAGTAATGTGAAGTGATGTTTTTTAGTAAAAAACATTCCCCTAGAATAATTTTAAATTGATATTTCATAGCATTTCGCTGTAAAAAAGCAAATTATCTAAATATAAAAACATACTTCAATCACGTGAATTATAAGTTGGGTTATATTTGTCAAAATTATAAATTCTGGTCCATAGTCGCATTTGGTTTTGTTGGAGATGGCAAGGCGCTCACATTTGTTGAGCGCCCGTAGTGCAGAGTTATTTTTCAAGGTTTTAAATTTTCTTCCCATTACTTTATATGTATTAAATACACAATCAGCCAGTGAAATGAAAAAATTGTAAACTTCTTACTATATCTAAGTATTTACAAGATTTAACACAGCACCGCATGTTAATAAAGTATTGCATGTATGCACTATAATTATTTTTATTTCACTTTTGTACATAATTAAATAAGTTTTTTTTTAAATATTTTAATGATTTAAAATCTCAAAACACATTCCTCAAAAAACCAGCTAAAAATTTCCTTATGCGCCCCAGCATTTATCTCTAACTGCATGGCGATGCTGTGTCAATGCATTTGTATTTGTATAACTCACACTTTCTTGAAAAAAGCCCCACAGCGGATGCGTTCATTGAAAATGGTTACTTACCAAAACCAATATTACTCTGTTCAAATCTTGCCATATATGATTTAGCAATTGTGGATGATAATTTTTATTAAAATAATTTTATTTGAATCATCGAAAATGTATTTCGTTATTTTTTAATAATATTTAAATCTTCATACAAAAGTTATTTTTTCAAAATATTTTCAAAACTACCATACTCACCGAACATATTTTCCTGGAAAACATGCAAAGATACCAACATAACAAGAAAATTCATTGGAAAGTTAATGTTCACATTAGAGTTACTGAAGTTTGAATGTGCTGTTAACTTGTTGTTTTTGCATTTGCATGTTAAAAGTTGGCTTAATGTGAAAAATTTCTTAATGTTCACATTAGAAAGTCAACAAAACACGCCTAATATTACCATGGACGTATTATAATAATAATTACAAATAGAAGTGGACACTGAGAAACTAGAAACGCCATCGTTGTTTTCGTGGTCATTATCGGCAACATAATAAAATATTAAATAGTTGTTTGGTTGCGAAATGCGCTAAGCTCAAAATAGGGATATTTTTAGGGAAATTCGTTCACAATATACCTATGTACATACATACGATGGAATTGTTTTTTAATTGTCATGAACAACAAACAACAACAAGAATGCCATTGAAGGTCAACTGAAAGCGTTCGGTAGTATAGGTAGATAGGTAGATACTTTAAGGGTTGCTTTAGCATTTTTTGTGGTTTCTCTCAATTAAGGAAGGTGACGTGTGACGATAAATGATGTTTGTGTGTTTTTATTTTTGTAATTATTATCTTCAGTTTGATATTTTCTATTTTGCTTTCAGATTTGTAGATCTAAATCCCATATAGGTAGGCACAGGTTACCTATTTAAACGTTTCTTTCACGGTTGCTCGAAGGTTTATTAAATGATTGTTAAAATTTTAAGTTTTTAATTATCGTCAGAATAGCTAATTTCTTAGTTTTAAGTGTTAAATATTATTGAATCATGTGTTAATGTTGAAGGGTAAAATATTTTGCTTGAACGGAGATTTAAACAGGTTGTTTTGCCTAAGATACGACAAAAGGCTAGGGCTAGTAAGCAGGTTGGATCAAGACAAGACAAAAATTGTATGGGCGGAGAGGTCTAATTCAACTTGCTAAGCAGAGAGGGTAATTTTCCAAACAAATCCACTTGAAAAAAAAAAAAAATCATGACACAGTGTCATGCTATACTATTGTGAAAAGCCCTAAGTACACTTAGGTATATAGTCTCAAAAGCAATTGACTAAAAAAATCAAATTTATAACAATTTTGTTAATATAAAGATAAATAGATACTGTTTTTTACAACCCAGCGCGCCAGGCCATTGTCCCTCGCTGTCGGTGGGCAAACTTTGGGCACCCAGAGATTGAAGTCGCGCACGAATCGTGTTAATTCATGTCCACTTTTAATTGCGGTTCTTCTTAAAAATGGTTAACATACATATTTTGTTATTAAAGATCATGAATTTTAAACCGTAGATCCAAAAAGGATACTGAGAACATACATTATGTAAGTGGCAATAGATGCAAACGTTTTGGAAAGAAACGAAAATCTTGTCGCCAATATATTGAGTCTGTCTGGCTAAAAAAATGCTTTTTTATGGTTTTAGGAACAAAATACCTAAGTAAAAACCATTCTGAAATGTGTCTTTGCTTTCGTTGCATCAGTGATAATTTCGATAACTTGTAAAAAATTCTACTTACTTAGTATTATTAAAATTATAAAAATGACTATAACAATGTAAAAATAAAAAAAACTCTGGCGTTCCCAGATTTGTTTTACCTAACGATTATCGTCGTGAAATATGGTTACCAAATTCTGGAAACAGTTTCTCAGAAAAACTTATTTGCGACGAAAAAATTTATATATGTTCGGATCATTTTGACAAAAAAAAATTTAAGTCTGGGAGCTTTCCGTGCATGCACAAATAGAGAGGCTTGTCCGTTCCCATACAATCAAAATAAAAGTGAGTGTGTTTTAAAAGAAATCACAAATAACTTGCAACAATATCAATCCACAGTTGTTATAGATGTTATTTTGGCATTATTTAAACACGTTTTGTGGTTAAAATGCAAATGGCAGTACCTACATATGTATTCGTTTGCGTAAGATCAGATTACAATTTTTTGCTCCTGGTATTATGCCCCAGAATTGTGTGGAGGCCCTGCATCCACTCCCAAAATTTGCTATCTGCTCTTCGAAAAACACTTGACAGAATTTTTTAGAAAATTCATTCAAGTGAAACCCCAATTTTTTCTCCTGAACAAATTTGATTTTTTTTTGCGGAAAAATATATGTACATACATTACATTAACAAAATAATATTTTTTTTCAAAACTTTACGTTATTAAGTAATATTTTTACGTTATTAAGTAATATTTTTGTTTGTAATATTCGAATCTCCTATCAATTTCTAGTCAAATACTAAAAACTGGATGCCTAAGGGTCTGTTTCACAATTCCTGATTAAAGTTCCAATTAAGCTACATGGAACTTATTCGACAGTTAACAACCTCATTTACGTTTCACAATGTCTGAATACGTCTAATTGCCAATTAAAGTTCTAAGTATTTGACTGGCAAGATGAAGTGCCGATTAGAAAATTAAACTAACAATTAAAAATTCAAAATTTTCTTCACTAACACTCACACTTCAATGCAACACACTTACCTCTTATTATTCACATCTCTTTGAAACAATCCTCTCGACACTTTTAACATATACAATAAGATGACCCACCATGAAAAACTAACTATTTGATGATTATAAATATTTTTTCTTCAATGTTTGACATGAGTAAAATTCTATTTGTCTGGAAAACTGGAATAACGAACGAATAGCTAACTGATCATTGTGAAACGCAAAGTTTTTTAATGGGAGGAGTTAATTTTAGGATCAATTAAATGTCGGATAACTAATTAGAAATTTACTCAGACATTGTGAAACAGACCCTAAATGTCTTTTAATTTTTAAGAAAATTGAAAATAACGAAATCTACTATACTTCTTAATTAGTAGAAAATAATAGGATTCTTGAAGCAACAAAATAACGGATGGATGTCGAATTTAAGAAAACTTACTTTTGTTATTTTCAATTTTCTCAAAAACTAGAAAACATTTTGACATATGGTTTTTAATGTTTGACTAAAAACTGATTGGAGCATTGAATATAAAATACAAAACAACTACTTAATAACATAAAATTTTGAGCAAAATGACATTGAACACAATTTTTTAATTTTTTTTCTTCAAAAATTTAAGTTTAAAAATTAATTTTTAAAAAACTGATCACTCAAACAACTTAATTTAAAAAGAAAATGAAAGAAGAAATCTTTGGCTTTATAAAAGTGTATAGCATGGCATTAGGTGTATTTTATTCATTACTGGATAGCCGGCGCAGCACAAGTCTGAATAAAAAGATTACTCTAGGTGTGTTTTATTCATTGCTGCATAGCCAGCGCAGCACAAGTCTGAATAAAACGATCACTCACTCTATACGTTCATTTGAATAATTGAAAGCTCTATCTTCAGCACAGGCTTCTTTTTTTTTATTGACTTTTTTTCGCCAGCAATCAGATTGTTTTTGTTTGCCAAGCGAAATTTTGCTGCGCTGGCTATGCAGCAATGAATAAAACACACACACTGTAGTTGTTACCGTTGTTTTTTAATGATTTTGTTCTATTTTAATTTGATTTTTTAGAAAATTGCCCCTTCCACCTAAACGGGGGGTAATAGACTCCCGCCACCCATACGATATTTTTCTTGTCTCAACTCAACCTATACGCTCTTATAGCTTTATGTCACACCATAGGTGAATCACCGTGTGTATTGTATACCTACATAAAATCAATGTCAATATAGAAATAAAATTGTAGAAAAAACAATAAAATAAAAAATATAGGGAGGTATCTACCTATCGGTTTTTAAAAACTAAATTGTGTTTCCTTAGAAAAAAATTTGGTATAAAAGTTTCTCTTCTTTGATCTTTCAAAAATGTTGAGCTTACAAAAAATATTTATTAAACTTATTTTTCAATGGGAAAGGTACCTATACCTACCAACATATGTATACCTATCTACACAATTAGAATTACACATTTTGAATCTTTAAAATCTCATAGATAGGTAGGTAGGTACAAAACTTTAAAATTAGGATTAAGAAAAGTTCATACCAAACTCATAAAGACCAAAAAACGCAACAAATTAAAACATAATCGTCATCACCCCAAATTGCATGAAAGCAACAACAACATCTTTGAATGAACGCAAAGTAAAAAAAAACAACCCTTGAAATTATATTTCGTTTAAAAAACGTAGTTTGACCTTGTCTGGCATGGCAGACAACAATTCAACTGCAAAACCAAAGTGGTTGTTTTTGTTGTTGCCTCCCTTTCATTCGAACGAAAATTTCCCTTATAATTTCCTCAAGCATATACAATGGTTGTGGTTTTCACTATGCAGTTTTTAAAAGCGACAACGTTGACTTTGATTTCCGGCCATCTAGCGGCGATCTAATCCGGTGTCCCTTCTATTTGTAATTATTTAATGGTATTATCATACCAGCTACCATAGTATTATCATAGCTACCCTCACGGCTTAGCAGGTTGAATTAGACCTCTCCGCCCATACAATTTTTGTCTTGTCTTGATCCAACCTGCCTACTAGCCCTAGCCTTTTGTCGTATCTTAGGCAAAACAACCTGTTTAAATCTCCGTTCAAGCAAAATATTTTACCCTTCCACATTAACACATGATTCAATAATATTTAACACTTAAAACTAAGAAATTAGCTATTCTGACGATAATCAAAAACTTAAAATTTTAACAATCATTTAATAAACCTTTGAGCAACCGTGAAAGAAACGTTTAAATAGGTAACCTTAGATAGGTATGTACCTGTGCCTACCTATATGGGATTTAGATCTACAAATCTGAAAGCAAAATAGAAAATATCAAACTGAAGATAATAATTACAAAAATAAAAACACTCAAACATCATTTATCGTCACACGTCACCTTCCTTAATTGAGAGAAACCTTTGTATATAAAAACTATAGTACTATCATGGAGCAAATTTTTTAGGGTTGCGTGTAGCCATACGGTGGCGCTAGAGTCACTTCAAATTTTTTTGCAGACTCAAATATATTATTTAGACAAGAAATGAAGAGCACGTATTAAGAGCGAGAGAGAATTGTATTATTTCAATTCTGATGAGTGATGACTGTAAGGAGAGTGGATATAACTTTGCAGCTGTTTGCGTTGATGCCAGAGAAAACGAACAAAAAATTTGTATCTTTGTGTATGTAGTAGGTATTGTGAATTTGCTTTGGTTAATAAAAAAAAAAGAAAAAACTTAATGTGGGGGTAGTTTTTGGCTTTTAGCAAAACCTTTGTAGGTATAGGTATAAAAGGCAAAACAGATACATACTAAATGCTTCTGAGTATGGTTTTTTTTCCACGGTGCAATTTTTTATGTTTCTTCCTACCCACAGCACCTAAAATCTTCGCGCCAAAATATAGGCCAAGCAAGAAATCCCATAACAACAAAAAAAGGTCAATTCGTGAAAATGACTTTGAATATTTTTTTTATCTTAAAGTTTTTTCTGTTAGTGGCTTTGTAATTCGATCAACATATATTTTTATAAAAAAAACAATATTGGAGTTGTTTTAAGACAGGTAGGTAGGTACATACATACATACACATGTATGTACATATGTAGGTAGGTGGTAACCTTAGTAACCTAGGTATACCTACCTACCTAGATAAATATTTTAAGCTTTTCTCAATAAATCATTTTTTTTTTGTTTTTTACTAGTTTCTTTAAGGTAGGTAGGTAGTAGGTACCTACCTATCCATTTTTTTTTTTAACTAGGTAGGTATAGGTTTCAGGTTTCAATTTTTACCTTCCTAATTTAACAATTCAGAAGGTTACTTATGTAAACAAAAATTCTATAAAATCTACAAAGCGAGAGCTACCTAGGTACCTAGTACCTACATACCTAATTTTTTTTTTAATTCAAAATTAAAGAATTAGAAAATTCCTATAAATCAGGGCGAAGTCCGATCAAAATAAATTGCATAGGTAGCTACCATTGGAAAGTTACACCTACCTACATGTTTCTGGAAATTTTTTACTTATTTTTTGTTTACATCATTTTTTGATTTTTCAATATTTTTTAGGCCAATTAAATTATTTATACCTACCTACCTAGGTATATGTACCTATCTTTTTAAGGGTGCTTTAAAAAAAATCTCAAAATTATGTAGGTATGGTGATCGATATTATTGTAGAAAGTGAATTTTGTATAGTAACATAAAAATATTTAAACAAATCTTAGAAGAATTAAAAAAAATGGGGTTGTTATTTACCGACGGGTTTCAGCAAAGAATTTTCCAATTTTTACGAAATCCGAAAAACACCAGTTCAGGTAAATACTTATATCTTTGGACAAAATTGTCGGATTTTCAATATAGCTAAAGATATGCAATTAAGTAGAAAAGTCAGGGCTTGTACCACTTGCCAACAAATTTTTAAAACCGTTAAAAATTTCAAACTAAAAACCTAGATCAAAATTTTTGAGAACTAATTTCACTGTGGAAAATGCAACGAGGAAAAAGAAGAAGAAGAAAGCAGAGCAAAAAAATCCATTTTGTTGAGAATTATAAAATAAAATAAAGATAATGAAGAATAAAGTTGAGGAAAATAATAAAGAAAGAAAGAATTTTGTGGTTTTTTTTGCATTCTGCAGTGTTTTACATACATATATATATGTAAAGAATATTTATGGGATATATGATTCTTCGCTTTTATTGGATTTTGTTTGTTAAAAATGAAGGGGTAATGAAACGGCTTTTAAGTTGGTAATGGCTTTGTATATAAAAACTTTTATAAACCTACAAAGGAAATGGTAAAAGGGAAAATAAGTTCGTTGGTCATATGTTCGGGTGTTTGTTGGTCAATACAATACTTCTGCAAAATTTTCGCGGTTTTTTTTAAAACAGTCGAAATTTTCAGTGCATTCTGTCAGTACTTTGCTATTACCCGTTCTTTATTGTGGAATTGTTCGGAAATTCAGAGTGCTTAATACCTAGTGATTGCTTTCTAAATTAGTTTTTTTCAAAACTACATCCTAAAACACTTTTAAACTTAATAGGTTCACATTACCTACAGAACTTAAAAACAATTTGTGCGTTGTGCCTAAAAATTATTATATATTATATTACTTATATTATGTAGTACCTATGTATTTTTATTATATTGTGTAAATATATTTTATAGAATAATAATATCTATTTATATACATTTATAAACAAAAAAAAAAACAAAAAAACAACAAAAACTAAAAATATTTATATGTATATTTTTATAGTGCATGTTTAATAATTATCCTACATGTTAAATAATTAAAGTGCATGTTTAATAATTACAATGCATGATTAATAATTAAACTGCATGTTTAATAATTGAGTAGTTTGATGTAGTAATAGAAAGAGGACTAGGCCTACAGGAGAACCTCAAAAAAAAAAAACGCATCTAGTATTCTACCCCACTGGGTGATGTGGAAAAGAATATACGTACCCATGAAATATTTTTCCGATTGAGAGACATCTATGACACCTTTTTTTATATACCACCCGAACTCGATCAAACAAAAAAAAATGTTTCATACAATTTTGTATCAATCGAGCCACCCTTATATACATAGAAACAAACCTACATATTATTATGTAGATAGGTAAGTACCTATTTAGGATCAATTTTGTTGCCGATGTCAACAAAGCCAACTTTTGTTCATTTTTTTCATAATGACGAACAACGAAGTACCTAATTCACTTTTTGCACTCACATTTTTTTGTGATCTTAATTATTTTTTTTAACTCTATAAGTTAGCCCGACATATTACCTTTATTTTAAGACTTTAATCTTACACATAAGCTTAATAGAACAGAAGTTATAAGCTATTTAAAATTAATAACGTGTTTCATTTAAAGGTTTTTTGTGCCTCCGTAATGAATTTGTAAAAATGAAGCCTCTCATTCTACCTAAATTTAATGACCTTAAACTTATCCAAACCAACCAACAGTGAAGTGACCTTCACAATTCTTAGTTGAAGAAAAATACCTGCTACATTTGTGTATACCTACGTACACCTTCGTTCCCGATGCGAATCCAATATGCCAAGGTAATGGTCTATCTCACTCACACCAGTATATTCTTAGTAGCAAACTTTTTTTAATTATTTTTGTGTATTTCTCTTTCTCGTTACGTTTGCCTCGAAAAAATTTGTTCTCAAAATTTTTTTTCAACGGTTTTAGTATGAAATTTTGAACGGTTTTGAAATTTTTTTTTGTAGCTTGTACTCGACTGTGATTCTGGCTGTAATTTGAATTTGAAAATCGGACAATTGGATCTAAAGATATAAGCATTTGACTGAGCGAAAATCGGGTGTTTTTCAATTTTAACAAAAATTGAACTTTTGTTACTGAACCACGTCGGTTGGCAATGAACAACAACCCCAATTTTTTCAATTTTCCGATATTTTTTAACTTTCTTATTGAACTATTGTGAAAGTCGTGTGTGGGGTGTACAGTTATGTATGATATATCAAATTATTTGTCTATTTTCCTAGATGCGAATTAAAGAAAAACGAGTCCTATAAATGAAATAACTACAGAGTTACGAGGTGGTAAATAAAACAACAGAAATATGTCAAAATCTCGGTTAAAAAAAAATTTGAAAAATCTAAAAATTTTACAACAAATGAAGATCAATAATATATATCACCTACATTTTTTAAAGCACCCGTTAAAAAGATAAAAATCAAAAAGTGGTAAAAATTCAATTCAATTTTTGAATCATAAAAATATATGGTTTCAAAAAAAATTTTAATCAAAATTTCCCGAAACACGGATAATTTTTTTTCAAATACCTTTCCAATGGTGAAAAATTTATTTCAATCGGACTTAACCCTGATTTATTGGAATTTTCTAATTAATTCAGTTTTGAACTTTCAAAATTTTATAGGTAGGTATAGGTATCTCGCTTTGTAGATTTTATAGATTTTTTATCAAGTTGGCGATATTCTGGAATTTTAAATTCTAGTTTGATCAATTTTACATCATTTTGTCCTAGGTACCTACCTACGTACTTTAAATTGGAATTTCAAAAAATCCAGTCTTAAATTAAATCTAAAAATTTACTATACATATACACATATCTACCTACATGCATGAAAAATTGAGCGATTCGATATAACTATACCTATATATACATTTTACATTCATTTTCTTCACCATGGCAGAATAAAAAAAAAAATGTAAGCAAAACAAAATTGTGTTTTTCTTCAATTTATCTTTGTATAGGTATATATAAAAGATTTTGTATTATATTCTCAATAAAAATTAATTTTGTTCGCTTCCTCGCACTCTCTTTAATTTAATATACAGCCGACAGCGTTCACATTCTTCTCTTATTACGTTCCTCATTTTACGAATATCTGCAACCTGCAAAGCTGCAAATCACCAAACTCTTGATGAGAAACTGTTGCGTGTATAATATAGGTGTCGCTACTGTCGCACCTCACCATGATAATACTATAGTTTTTATATACAAAGGTGACACTTAATCGAGTGAGACACTGGGCCAGAGTCTTATTCCAGGACTCATCTTTTTGAAAAAAAATTTAAATTTGACTCAGATTTTAAAAAAGTGAGCAATTTTTGTAAACCAACAAGTAAACTATATAATTAAGTGCCTATACATTAGAAATGAACACGTTCAACCTTTTCTTATAACCCCATTCTTATACAGTGCCATTTCAAATATTCTGTGAAAGTTAACTTTTTGGATCTGTCATAATATTCACATTCGTAACACACTGCAGAGGAACTATTTCTTTTATTATTTTACCGCGGTTTTTCTGATTGCATGGAGATTAATGCTGGATTTACACGGCTGATAAATTGGAAGTATTTCTGTCAAGAAAAAAATTTGACAAAATGTCAAAATGAATTTTTCTATTCTTTTACCAGTTTTGTAACAGAAGTACTGTCAACTTATCAATCTTGTACATCTAGCAAAACTACTAAATCACTGCTTTTAGTTTTAAGTTGATTTTTTTTATGAAAAATGTTTTGTTTTTTAACTTTTTGATAAAAGGGAAGCCTTATGTTAATAAAGTTGATAACTGAACTTCTTTGAATTATAGAGTTTATTATTATTGGTGTTTTATTTGAAGTTTTTTAGAGGACTCGTATTTTTCACCCAGGGCTCCATTTTTGACTCCTCTTTAAAATTTTCTGATGTATAGTGGAGCGGCATAGCGTCCATATAGAAGATAATTGTGCACTTTGTGATAAAAGCATCAAATTTTTTTCATTGTTGGTACATTATATGAATATGATTTTAAGATATTGGGCCACTTCCAAATTCCGCCCCTTTAGGTGGGAGGGGCAAATTATAAAAAACAACGGCAACACTTACAATATCATGCTATACCTTTTTTTAAAGCCAAGAACCCATTCTTCAATTCTGTTTTCAAATTAAGTTATTTTAGTGCTTAGTTTTTGAAAAAATTATTTCCAAACTCAAAATTTAAAACAAAAATTTAAAAAAAAGAAGTTTATTATGATTTTTTTTGCAAAATTTTACGTTATTAAGTACTAATTTGCTTTCGATACTCTTACTAACTTTAAGTTGAGTGCTAAAAACCAGATAGTCTTAAGTCATTTAGTTTTTAAGAAAATTGAAAATTACCATAACTACTTTTTTCTTAAAACCGTCATTTTTGAACATAAACAATGGATTTTGACTTTCTTGTTTAAATTATAATATTAGTTTAATCAATAGACCTACAATAGTTTAGGTAGTTATGAACTTTTAATATGTTATTTAATATAGTTGTTTGATGAAAAAAACAAATTACGATAACCACGCCCCATACGCCCGCCTTCACAATACTGAAAAACCCACACTTTTTTCGGTCTCTTGCCTATAACTTCATTCTGGTTTTTATTTAAGCAAAAATAAAATATTTTGCGACAAATACAATCAAATGAGAATTATTTCTAAGATCTATTGCATGCACCCCATCATTTTTCGTTTTATGTGTATGGGGAGAGATTGTTTTATACTTTTTAGTAAAAAACGTATTATATTAAGATTTAAATTTTTTTTATTCACTTAATTAAGACGACTTTAAGTTGTTTTATAATATGTTTTATAAGCATGTAAGGTACTCAAACAAGACCCCAACCAACACCGAAATATCACTATCCTGACAGCTGTTAAAGCCATTAGCTCAGCTGCATCGTCTTCCAAATTGGTGCAGCAATGCCGTGATGATCTCGCCAGCCTTAATGTGAATCTCAAAGTGATGGAAACGAGTGGGCCGACGAACTGGCCAGGCAAGGTTCAGCCCTTCATGACTAACTTGCGGAAACAGTCAACATTCCACTTGGAGTCATGAAGGGCAATACATTCTTTATTTTTCTTACCGAATCCAATCGCAGGTGGAGCAATTTGTCAAATTCCATCATTTAAAGGAAGATTTGGCCCATCTATAGTAAATCCCGAACAAACGACTTAATTTGCAGACCCAGGCGAGACATAGCCAGGTCGTTGCAACATCAACAGGATACTGGCCAATCGGAGAGCATGCAGCGGAGCTAGATATTCCCCACAATTATCACTGTCGTAGTTGCGGGGACCAGCAGGAAAAGGAAACAGTCATTCATTTCCTCTGTAAATGCTCCGCTTTGGCCAGAAAAAGAGCTCAGTCACTTGGTAAAGCTTTTTTCCGTGACCTTAACGAACTTTCTGAGATGAGGATCAAATATTTGATCTCCTTCCTTAACGAAACGCACTAGCTCTAGGATAAACCTCAGTAGCCACTGTACATCTTTCCTAGGACTAGATGATCGTTCTAAGAGTACAAACCTTGTAAGTCTCTGAGTCAACCGACAATCTGATCAATGTGGCATGTTGCTGCGGGACTCAAACAATCCATACCATTTCCATCCATAGGTCCTATGAGTTATGGTATCAAAACGACGCACTCTAGCTCTAATTGGCTCAATAAGCTAGGTGGCTCGTGACCGCCATTTCAACCTACCTACCTACCTCTGGCGGCTTCTGCGCCCTTCCGTGGACCGATAACATCAGCCCCATATGTACTTTATTTCTTGTCTCAATAAGTTAAAAATCGTTCGCAAAATTTGTAGCGGATCGAAAAGAAATCGGTTTAATTGAAAATGAAAAGTTTGAAAAAAAAAAAAACACTTTCTCAACCCCCCCATAAAGGTATTCGTCGCAAAAAAAAGTGGTACCAGTAATTTGTATGTGATCAAATTTTAAATTTATTCAGAAGACTTTAAGGGGTTATTGCGCTGTACTGTGCGAAGAAACTGAGAATTTTACAACTAACGGAATTTTAAGTTTTTATTGGAGCGTCGGTTATGTACAAAAATACCATGAGGATCATATTTGTAGCTTCTTTTGTTTTCTACAAGTCGCAAAATAACTTAAAATACATATACCAGAATGATGTTCAAGGCAAAAGACTGAAAAAGTGATGGTTTTCAGTGATTTTATTATAATATCGGAGGTGTGGAGGGGTTGTAAAAATTTGTTTTTTTCATCTACCAAACTTATTAAGTAACATTTTAAAAATGTATAACTAAATACATGACCTTTAATAGTTTTATCGATTGGACCAATATTATAATTTAAACAAGAAAGTCAAAATCCATTATTTATGTTCAAAAATGACGGTTTTAAGAAAAAAGTAGTTATGGCAGTTTTCAATTTTCTAAAAAA
Source organism: Epistrophe grossulariae (assembly GCA_929447395.1). Lineage (NCBI taxonomy): Eukaryota > Metazoa > Arthropoda > Insecta > Diptera > Syrphidae > Epistrophe > Epistrophe grossulariae. The sequence continues at coordinate 100,199,779 of OV839566.1, forward strand.
CTAAATGACTTAAGACTATCTGGTTTTTAGCACTTGACTAAAAGTTAGTAAGAGTATCGAAAATGATAAAGCAAATTAGTACTTAATAACGTAAAATTTTGCAAAAAAATCATAATAAACTTTTTTTTTTTATTTTTTTTTTTCAAAATTTTGAGTTTGAAAATAATTTTTCAAAAACTAAGCCCTAAAATAACCTTATTTGAAAACAGAATTGAAGAATGGGTTCTTGCCTTTAAAAAAAGGTATAGCATGATATTGTAAGTGTTGCCGTTATTTTTTTATATTTTTTTTTTCAATCTTATGTATTTTTTTTTAATTTGCCCCTCCCACCTTAAGGGGCGGAATTTTGAAGTGGCCCAATATCTTGAAATCATATTCATATAATGTACCAACAATGAAAAAAATTGTATGCATTTATCACAATGTGCACAATTATTTAACTAAGCCGCCCCACTAGTAACCCTGCCTGTGACGCTACGTTGTTTCTGTATATGTATATATGCGTTTCGTTTTCCTTGTTTTTCTATTATTTTCCTTGAAACATTTAGTTCATTTGTATTCTTTGAACTAAAATGTGTGAAGCAGAAAATACTTAAACTTACAGTATGTATAGTGGAGGCAGTCTCGGTGGAGGCAATCTGAAATTGGTGCCTTTTTCTTTATATGAAGTGTCCTGTCTTTATTATTATTTAGTTTATGTTATTATTTATCCTTTGCAAAAATAGTCCAAATAGTCTGTAAAAAAACTAAAATTCATCACTATGGAGTGATGACAACCACAGAAAACCTGTAAGTGCAAAATAAATTCCGTCTACCTACCCAGTCTGAAAAAAAAACAATTCGCATAAGCATTGACATCCGTATCCTTTCCAAACTTGATTTGCACTGAAATCAAGTTCAAATGTGAAAGAAAATTAAATATACTAAAAACAAAAACCACCCCCTGTCTATATCTTTGTATATCCTGCCTGTACCAGTCTTCTAAAAAGATACCAAAATGTCTGGTGCACCCGTTCCGTCATCCGTGTTCCATATTTAGTAACAAGAAAAATAAACATTTCCACTCCTCGAGGATCGTCGGATCAAAGTTTAACGCATTAAAGCAAAAAAAGATTGCGTTTGGTTGCATGTTTAATATTTCATACGAAGTCTATGTATGACGGTTGGGTTTGATGAGCAACAGACAAGGTATTGTATGAGGTATGCTGACTTTTCAATTTGGTATGCTGGTTTTTAATTTTTTTCCTGAACATGCTTTTATTCTACCATTCTACATCTGTATATTTCTTTTGTCTGTGCTTGGGTGCAGTTGGCTGCTGGTATAGTACCAGCTTTGTATATAAAAACTATAGTACTATCATGGAGCAAATTTTTTAGGGTTGCGTGTAGCCATACGGTGGCGCTAGAGTCACTTCAAATTTTTTTGCAGACTCAAATATATTATTTGGACAAGAAATGAAGAGCACGTATTAAGAGCGAGAGAGAATTGTATTATTTCAATTCTGAATTCTAAAGAGTGATGACTGATGACTGCAAGGAAATAACTTTTCAGCTGTTTGCGTCGATGCCAGAGAAAACGAACAAAATTTTTTTATCTTTGTGTATGTATTGTGAAATTTGCTTTGGTTAATAAAAAAAAGAAAAAACTTAATGTGGGGGTAGTTTTTGTCTTTTAGCAACTAACTTTGTAGGTATAGGTATAAAAGGCAAAACAGATCCATACTAAATGTTTCTGAGTATGGTTTTTTTCACGGTGCAATTTTTTATGTTTCTTCCTACCCACAGCACCTAAAATCTTCGCGTCAAAATATAGGCCAAGCAAGAAATCCCATAACAACAAAAAAAGGTCAATTCGTGAAAATGACTTTGAATATTTTTTGTATCTTAAAGTTTTTTCTGTTAGTGCCTTGGTAATTCGATCAACATATACCTATTTTTATAAAAAAAAAACAATATTGGAGTTGTTTTAAGACAGGTAGGTAGGTACATACATACATACACATGTATTTACATATGTAGGTAGATGGTAACCTTAGTAACCTAGGTATACCTACCTACCTAGAAAAATATTTTAAGCTTTTCTCGATAAATCATTTTTTTGTTTTTTACTTGTTTCTTTTTTTTTTAAACTAGGTAGGTATAGGTTTCAGGTTTAAATTTACCTAATTTAACAATTCAGAAGGTTACTTATGTAAACAAAAATTCTATAAAATCTACAAAGCGAGAGCTACCTAGGTAGGTACCTACCTACCTACCTAATTTTTTTTTAAATTCAAAATTAAAGAATTAGAAAATTCCTATAAATCAGGGCGAAGTCCGATCAAAATAAATAGCATAGGTAGGTACCTACCTACCATTGGAAAGTTATACCTACCTACATGTTTCTGGAAATTTTTTACTTATTTTTTTTTTTACATCATTTTTTGATTTTTCAATATTTTTTAGGCCAATTAAATTATTTATACCTACCTACCTAGGTATATGTACCTATCTTTTTAAGGGTGCTTTAAAAAAAATCTCAAAATTATGTAGGTATATTATATATATATTTATATTTTGTAGGTAGTAATCTCAGAAGAATTAAAAAAAATGGGATTGTTATTTACCGACGGGTTTCAGCAAAGAATTTTCCAATTTTTGCGAAATCCGAAAAACACCAGTTCAGGTAAATGCTTATATCTTTGGATCCAATTGTCGGATTTTCAATATAAAGATATGCAATTAAGAAGAAAAGTCAGGGCTTGTACCACTTGCCAACAAATTTTTAAAACCTCTAAAAATTTCATACTAAAAACCTAGATCAAAATTTTTGAGAACTAATTTCATTGTGGAAAATGCAACGAGGAAAAAGAAGAAGAAGAAGAAGAAGAAGAAAGAAGAGCAAAAAAATCCATTTTGTTGAGAATCATAAAATAAAATAAAGATAATGAAGAATAAAGTTGAGGAAAATAATAAAGAAAGAAAGAATTTTGTGGTTTTTTTGCATTCTGCAGTGTTTTACATACATATGTATATTCAAAGAATATTTGTGGGATATATGATTTTTCGCTTTTATTGAATTTTGTTTGTTAAAAATGAAGGCCTTGTTTAAACATAATTATTTTGGGATTCCTATTGAGAGACACCTATGACACCATTTTTTGATATATCGCCCGAACTCGATCAAACAAAAAAAAATCGAGCCACCCTAATATACACAGAAACAAACCTACATATTATTATGTAGATAGGTAAGTACCTATTTAGGATCAATCTTGTTGCCGATGTCAACAAAGCCAACTTTTGTTCATTACTTTTCATAATGACGAACTACGAAGTAGGTAATTCACTTTTTGCACTCACATTTTTTTGAGATCTTCATTTTTTTTTAACTCTATAAGTTAGCCCGACATATTACATTTATTTTAAGACTTTAATCTTACAGATACGCTTAATAGAACAGAATTTATAAGCTATTTAAAATTAGTAACGTGTTTCATTTAAAGGTGTTTTGTGCCTCCGTAATGAATTTGTAAAAAAAATTAAGCCTCACATTTTAACTAAATTTAAAGACCTTAAACTTATTCAAACCAACCAACAGTGAAGTTGGTTGAACAATTCTTAGTTGAAGAAAACTACCTGTTACATTTGTGTATACCTACGTTCCCGATGCGAATCCAATTTCCCAAGGTTATGGTCTATCTCACTCACACCAGTGTATTCTTAGTAGCAAACTTTTTTAAAATTATTTTTGTGTATTTCTCTTTCTCGTTACGTTTGCCTCGAAAAAATTTGTTCTCAAAATTTTTTTTCAACGTTTTTAGTATGAAATTTTGAACGGTTTTGAAATTTTTTTTGTAGCTTGTACTCGACTGTAATTCTGGCTTTAATTTGAACTTTGAATTTTGAAAATCGGACAATTGGATCTAAAGATATAAGCATTTGACTGAGCGAAAATCGGGTGTTTTTCAATTTTAACAAAAATTGGACAGTTCTCCACTGAACCACGTCGGTTGGCAATGAACAACAACCCCAATTTTTTCAATTTTCCGATATTTTTTTTAATTTCTTATTAAACTATTGTGAAAGTCGTGTGGGGTGTAGACTTATGTATGATATATTAAATCAATTGTCTATTTTCCTAGATGCGAATTAAAGAAAAACGAATCCTATAAATGATATAACTACAGAGTTACGAGGTGGTAAATAAAACAACAGAAATATGTCAATATCTCAGTTGAAAAAAATTTGAAAAATCTAAAAATTTTACAACAAATGTAGATCAATAATATCTATCTCTTACTTTTTTTTTAGATTTTTTAAGGCACCCGTTAAAAAGATAAAAATCAAAAAGTGGTAAAAATTCAATTCAATTTTTGAAACATAAAATATGGTTTAAAAAAAATTTTAATCAAAATTTCCTGAAACACGGATAATTTTTTTTTTCAAATACCTTTCCAATTGTGAAAAATTTATTTCAATCGGACTTAACCCTGATTTATTAGAATTTTCTAATTAATTCAGTTTTGAACTTTCAGAATTTTATAAAGGTATCTCGCTTGGTAGATTTTATAGATTTTTTATCAAGTTAGCGATATTCTGGAATTTTAAATTCTAGTTTGATCAATTTTACATAATTTTGTCCTAGGTACTTTAAATTGGAATTTCAAAAAATCCAGTCTTAACTTAAATCTAAAAATTTACTATACCTACTTATACACATATCTACCTACATTTTTTAATGCATGAAAAAGTGAGCGATTCGATATAACTATACCTATACCTATATACATTTTACATTCATTTTCTTCACCATGGCAGAATGAAAAAAATGTAAGCAAAACAAAATTGTGTTTTTTCTTCAATTTATCTTTGTATAGGTATACATAAAAGATTTTGTATTATATTCTCAATAAAAATTAATTTTGTTCGCTTCCTCGCACTCTCTTTAATTTAATATACAGCCGACAGCGTTCACATTCTTCTCTTATTACGTTACTCATTTTACGAATATCTGTAACCTGCAAAGCTGCAAATCACCAAACTCTTGATGAGAAACTGTTGCGTGTATAATATAGGTGCCGCTACTGTCGCACCTCACCATGATAGTACTATAGTTTTTATATACAAAGATATAAACTCAATGGTATCATTGTATAAAAAATCTATAGTAATATCTTTGTATATAAAAACTATAGTACTATCATGGTGAGGTGCGACAGTAGCGGCACCTATATTATACACGCAACAGTTTCTCATCAAGAGTTTGGTGATTTGCAGCTTTGCAGGTTGCAGATATTCGTAAAATGAGGAACGTAATAAGAGAAGAATGTGAACGCTGTCGGCTGTATATTAAATTAAAAAGAGTGCGAGGAAGCGAACAAAATTAATTTTTATTGAGAATATAATACAAAATCTTTTATATATACCTATACAAAGATAAATTGAAGAAAAACACAATTTTGTTTTGCTTACATTTTTTTTTTTATTCTGCCATGGTGAAGAAAATGAATGTAAAATGTATATATAGGTATAGTTATATCGAATCGCTCAATTTTTCATGCATGTAGGTAGATATGTGTATATGTATAGTAAATTTTTAGATTTAATTTAAGACTGGATTTTTTGAAATTCCAATTTAAAGTACGTAGGTAGGTACCTAGGACAAAATGATGTAAAATTGATCAAACTAGAATTTAAAATTCCAGAATATCGCCAACTTGATAAAAAATCTATAAAATCTACAAAGCGAGATACCTATACCTACCTATAAAATTTTGAAAGTTCAAAACTGAATTAATTAGAAAATTCCAATAAATCAGGGTTAAGTCCGATTGAAATAAATTTTTCACCATTGGAAAGGTATTTGAAAAAAAATTATCCGTGTTTCGGGAAATTTTGATTAAAATTTTTTTTGAAACCATATATTTTTATGATTCAAAAATTGAATTGAATTTTTACCACTTTTTGATTTTTATCTTTTTAACGGGTGCTTTAAAAAATGTAGGTGATATATATTATTGATCTTCATTTGTTGTAAAATTTTTAGATTTTTCAAATTTTTTTTTAACCGAGATTTTGACATATTTCTGTTGTTTTATTTACCACCTCGTAACTCTGTAGTTATTTCATTTATAGGACTCGTTTTTCTTTAATTCGCATCTAGGAAAATAGACAAATAATTTGATATATCATACATAACTGTACACCCCACACACGACTTTCACAATAGTTCAATAAGAAAGTTAAAAAATATCGGAAAATTGAAAAAATTGGGGTTGTTGTTCATTGCCAACCGACGTGGTTCAGTAACAAAAGTTCAATTTTTGTTAAAATTGAAAAACACCCGATTTTCGCTCAGTCAAATGCTTATATCTTTAGATCCAATTGTCCGATTTTCAAATTCAAATTACAGCCAGAATCACAGTCGAGTACAAGCTACAAAAAAAAATTTCAAAACCGTTCAAAATTTCATACTAAAACCGTTGAAAAAAAATTTTGAGAACAAATTTTTTCGAGGCAAACGTAACGAGAAAGAGAAATACACAAAAATAATTAAAAAAAGTTTGCTACTAAGAATATACTGGTGTGAGTGAGATAGACCATTACCTTGGCATATTGGATTCGCATCGGGAACGAAGGTGTACGTAGGTATACACAAATGTAGCAGGTATTTTTCTTCAACTAAGAATTGTGAAGGTCACTTCACTGTTGGTTGGTTTGGATAAGTTTAAGGTCATTAAATTTAGGTAGAATGAGAGGCTTCATTTTTACAAATTCATTACGGAGGCACAAAAAACCTTTAAATGAAACACGTTATTAATTTTAAATAGCTTATAACTTCTGTTCTATTAAGCTTATGTGTAAGATTAAAGTCTTAAAATAAAGGTAATATGTCGGGCTAACTTATAGAGTTAAAAAAAATAATTAAGATCACAAAAAAATGTGAGTGCAAAAAGTGAATTAGGTACTTCGTTGTTCGTCATTATGAAAAAAATGAACAAAAGTTGGCTTTGTTGACATCGGCAACAAAATTGATCCTAAATAGGTACTTACCTATCTACATAATAATATGTAGGTTTGTTTCTATGTATATAAGGGTGGCTCGATTGATACAAAATTGTATGAAACATTTTTTTTTGTTTGATCGAGTTCGGGTGGTATATAACAAAAGGTGTCATAGATGTCTCTCAATCGGAAAAATATTTCATGGGTAGGTATATTCTTTTCCACATCACCCAGTGGGGTAGAATACTAGATGCGTTTTTTTTTTTGAGGTTCTCCTGTAGGCCTAGTCCTCTTTCTATTACTACATCAAACTACTCAATTATTAAACATGCAGTTTAATTATTAATCATGCATTGTAATTATTAAACATGCACTTTAATTATTTAACATGTAGGATAATTATTAAACATGCACTATAAAAATATACATATAAATATTTTTAGTTTTTGTTGTTTTTTTGTTTTTTTTTTGTTTATAAATGTATATAAATAGATATTATTATTCTATAAAATATATTTACACAATATAATAAAAATACATAGGTACTACATAATATAAGTAATATAATATATAATAATTTTTAGGCACAACGCACAAATTGTTTTTAAGTTCTGTAGGTAATGTGAACCTATTAAGTTTAAAAGTGTTTTAGGATGTAGTTTTGAAAAAAACTAATTTAGAAAGCAATCACTAGGTATTAAGCACTCTGAATTTCCGAACAATTCCACAATAAAGAACGGGTAATAGCAAAGTACTGACAGAATGCACTGAAAATTTCGACTGTTTTAAAAAAAACCGCGAAAATTTTGCAGAAGTATTGTATTGACCAACAAACACCCGAACATATGACCAACGAACTTATTTTCCCTTTTACCATTTCCTTTGTAGGTTTATAAAAGTTTTTATATACAAAGCCATTACCAACTTAAAAGCCGTTTCATTACCCCTTCATTTTTAACAAACAAAATCCAATAAAAGCGAAGAATCATATATCCCATAAATATTCTTTACATATATATATGTATGTAAAACACTGCAGAATGCAAAAAAAACCACAAAATTCTTTCTTTCTTTATTATTTTCCTCAACTTTATTCTTCATTATCTTTATTTTATTTTATAATTCTCAACAAAATGGATTTTTTTGCTCTGCTTTCTTCTTCTTCTTTTTCCTCGTTGCATTTTCCACAGTGAAATTAGTTCTCAAAAATTTTGATCTAGGTTTTTAGTTTGAAATTTTTAACGGTTTTAAAAATTTGTTGGCAAGTGGTACAAGCCCTGACTTTTCTACTTAATTGCATATCTTTAGCTATATTGAAAATCCGACAATTTTGTCCAAAGATATAAGTATTTACCTGAACTGGTGTTTTTCGGATTTCGTAAAAATTGGAAAATTCTTTGCTGAAACCCGTCGGTAAATAACAACCCCATTTTTTTTAATTCTTCTAAGATTTGTTTAAATATTTTTATGTTACTATACAAAATTCACTTTCTACAATAATATCGATCACCATACCTACATAATTTTGAGATTTTTTTTAAAGCACCCTTAAAAAGATAGGTACATATACCTAGGTAGGTAGGTATAAATAATTTAATTGGCCTAAAAAATATTGAAAAATCAAAAAATGATGTAAACAAAAAATAAGTAAAAAATTTCCAGAAACATGTAGGTAGGTGTAACTTTCCAATGGTAGCTACCTATGCAATTTATTTTGATCGGACTTCGCCCTGATTTATAGGAATTTTCTAATTCTTTAATTTTGAATTAAAAAAAAAATTAGGTATGTAGGTACTAGGTACCTAGGTAGCTCTCGCTTTGTAGATTTTATAGAATTTTTGTTTACATAAGTAACCTTCTGAATTGTTAAATTAGGAAGGTAAAAATTGAAACCTGAAACCTATACCTACCTAGTTAAAAAAAAAATGGATAGGTAGGTACCTACTACCTACCTACCTTAAAGAAACTAGTAAAAAACAAAAAAAAAATGATTTATTGAGAAAAGCTTAAAATATTTATCTAGGTAGGTAGGTATACCTAGGTTACTAAGGTTACCACCTACCTACATATGTACATACATGTGTATGTATGTATGTACCTACCTACCTGTCTTAAAACAACTCCAATATTGTTTTTTTTATAAAAATATATGTTGATCGAATTACAAAGCCACTAACAGAAAAAACTTTAAGATAAAAAAAATATTCAAAGTCATTTTCACGAATTGACCTTTTTTTGTTGTTATGGGATTTCTTGCTTGGCCTATATTTTGGCGCGAAGATTTTAGGTGCTGTGGGTAGGAAGAAACATAAAAAATTGCACCGTGGAAAAAAAACCATACTCAGAAGCATTTAGTATGTATCTGTTTTGCCTTTTATACCTATACCTACAAAGGTTTTGCTAAAAGCCAAAAACTACCCCCACATTAAGTTTTTTCTTTTTTTTTTATTAACCAAAGCAAATTCACAATACCTACTACATACACAAAGATACAAATTTTTTGTTCGTTTTCTCTGGCATCAACGCAAACAGCTGCAAAGTTATATCCACTCTCCTTACAGTCATCACTCATCAGAATTGAAATAATACAATTCTCTCTCGCTCTTAATACGTGCTCTTCATTTCTTGTCTAAATAATATATTTGAGTCTGCAAAAAAATTTGAAGTGACTCTAGCGCCACCGTATGGCTACACGCAACCCTAAAAAATTTGCTCCATGATAGTACTATAGTTTTTATATACAAAGGTGAATCGAACGTTCGATTCCCCGTTTAGCAGAATAGGGCTGATTATGTTTGCAGAATTTAAATAATAGATTCTTCTCGCTCTACGCGATCTCAGCGACGCGTACAGGACACATGTTCGACTAAAAAATTTGTGTTCATGATAGTACTATAGATTTTATATACAATGATGGTAAGGATTAGTTCACGAACAAAATTATTTAAATATATATTAGAAAAAACGAGTTGAAAAACTGTATTTTTACTGTTTTTTAAATCAATATATTTTCGAAATCTTACTGTATTATGATTTTTGGCTCACACACATTTGAAGATTCTTTTAATATCTTTAAAATAAGACCAAATTCGACTAATTTACAGGGTCGGACTGGGCCCAAAGGGCCCGGGTGGGAAAAAATTTTTGGGGCCCTCTGGACTCTTGAACTTTTCACATAAAGCAGTGTATGACAAATTTTGTTCATTGTTTGTTAATGAACAAAATGTAATTAACTTATTTGGTTACAATGGATATGGTAATGAAACAATTAAATTAACATAGGCTTTTTTACGACGTTTATGCTGGGGTTGTTGCCTTCTTCAAGGAAGCTTTATTATTACACTTATAAAAAAAAATTAGGTAATGTATTAACTATGTAGTTCTTAAATATTTTGAATACAATAACAGCAACCTGAGAGTACTACCATCACGCTATTGATTTCAAAGGCTAAAACTATACCTACGTATTTCACGAGTTCCCACGCTCGATAATCAGCCTAATTTTTGTGATGCAGAGTTTTCATAAACTATTTATCGTACACTATTATTAAAGCTTATAATAAATACGATGTGAATCAAGATAAATTCAGTTTGAGTTTTAATACTGTGATCAAACAGTATAAATACGATGTGAATCAAGATAAATTCAGTTTGAGTTTTAATACTGTGATCAAACAGTATTAAAACTCAAACTGGCTTATAATAAATACGATGTGAATCAAGATAAATTCAGTTTGAGTTTTAATACTGTGATCAAACAGTATAAATACGAGGTGAATGAAGATAAATTCAGTTTGAGTTTTAATACTGTGATCAAACAGTATTAAAACTCAAACTGAATTTATCTTGATTCACATCGTTGATCGTATCAAAGAATATAAAGTTACTAGTGTCCGACCGAAGGTCGATTTTCAGCCGAAGCCGAAGCCGATGCCGAATTATTAGGCTGAAAGAAAATCTTCGGCCGAAGCCGAAGCCGAAGCCTAACAAATTAAAAATACACAAATCGCCCAAAAAAAGTTCTATATTTTACTTTTACTCGATTTAAGAGCGGATAAATAATTATAAGTAAATGCATTGTTTCATATTCTTGCAATACGAATATGTACTTACTTGAATTTTTTTTAAATTATTAAGTGTTTTTTCCTTTTAAAATTGAACAAATTAAATTAATAAACAACAAAAACCAAACCGAAACCACGATTTAACAAAACAAAACACAAACGATGCGCAAAAGGTGTCAGGCAAAATTCAAAAATTGAAATATTGTTCGGCGCCTACTATTATGGCACACATGTGTTTTGAAATTTTTGAATACCTACCGAAGAAAAGATTGCAATCTTTTCTTCGGTATTCAAAAATTTCAAAAATTGAAATTCTTTCCGGCGCCTAGTACGATGCTCGATATAATAAACAGATTCTTCGGCTTAGGCCAAAACTTCGGCCTAAAATGGCCGAAGCCGAAGGTTTGGCCGAATGTTGTTTTTTTGGCCGAATTCGGCCGAAGCCGAAGGCCGAAGCCGAAGCTTCGGTCGGACACTAAAAGTTACCAAGAAGACGCATCTCATACAAATTTTTTTACTGAAATTTTTTATATGGCGAGTTCCAATATCGTGACGCGACCCGCTCTCAGAGCTTTTGCTTTTTTATAAGCTTTTCAATAATTCTCTCAGCGCTTTTACAATGAGTTACAAGTACAACACACAGTGACACAGCCTACTTTTTTGTCTTTATTACCTATACATACCCATCTCCATATAAACTCATGCGGGCAGCGGGATACAGGAAAAAGAAAACGAGACGAGCCAATAAATTTTATTCGCTTCGTTGATGCGCACGTACCTACATTTGTATGGTGTTATTTCTTTCGTGTAAACGAAAAGATTTTTATAATGAATACGAAAATTAATATGAGATCGGGTATGAAATGTTGTATTGCGGGATGCAATATTTCAAGAAGGCTGAATCCAGAAGCGCAAATGTTCAAATTTCCGCTTCTAGATTCACCTATGGGTCAAATTTGGAGAGTAAAATGCGGAATTACTGAAAATAATTTCAACAAAAAATTATTTATTTGTGACCGCTACTTTTTTTCTGAGGACATTGGGAAAAAAAATCAAAGAACGGTGCCGTACCTATAATGAATTTAAACGTTCCTGTTGACCAGGAGTTTGATATAGCACCTCCTAATTATTTTAGTTTAAAAGAATTGCATAGAAGAAGGAATTCTTCCGATAGTAATATGTCTCTAGAAGTTGTTTGCACAAATTGCGAAAAACATAATAAATTAACTGCGTTTTACAGGAAAAAAAAAATACTTTTCTTGGAAAACAAAATAGAAAATTAAGGCAAAAACTTAAAGAAACTCTGAATGAGAATAAAAAAATTGAAAAAAAATTTATAGAAATTCAAATAAAATAAGTACAATTAAAACTTATATTAACTCTTTGAATTTAAGTGAACAATCTAAAATATTTTGCAAGTTATTAATAGATAAGTAACCGACCAAAAGAATATAGCGAAGAAGTCAAATGGCTTGCACAAAATATTTTTTATGTTCCTCAATCTACGTATTCATTTTTGAGAAATAAGTTGAATTTAAATATGCCTCATATTTCCACATTACATCGTTAATAACGCTTTTGAGGAACTGAAAAATAAAATTGTATGTATGGATGAAACGGATAAAGAAAACGTTGTCTTACTATATGACGAAATTGAAATTGGTTGATTTTTTGATCTTAGTTGTTTTAAGAAAAAACTGTTCCTGGGCAATTGACGAAATAAAGTCGAAGAGCAAGAAAAAAACTGAAATTTTAGTCAATTAGCCCAAAAAAGCAGTGGATCTTGATTTAATATCTTCAAATATATCTTATGTTAGTTGTACCACCCGATTTATATAGTTTGTTCAAAAGTCTTTTAAAAAATAATTGGTGCAATAAGGATACTTGAGCAATATATGTTTTTAAGAATTCATGCAAAATTGTCGGAATTCAGAGAATCACATTCGTACAATCAGAAAGCTGAGCAATTTTACCAACAAAATTTCTGTAGAAAGTGCAGCTTCTTTTGCGACATGAAGTCTAAGACAAAATTGAATACAGTAGTAACTATAAAAGATAAAACAAAAAACAAAAAAATAAAAATAAATCAAAAAAAAAAAAATAAATAAAAAAAAACAAAAAAAAAAAGAAGCCAAATCCCATCACGTCCACGTCGTTGGCTTTGGGTAACGCAAAGTTTGGGAAAAAAGATATTGGCGCAAAATTTTAAACAACCTATTGTTAAGGGCTTAGCATATTACTAGTTAGCAATTTGCTAAAACATTTAGTAATGTACTAGCTGTTCCAAAATTTTAATCCTTTTTTTTTCGTTTTACTAACTAGTAAAATACTAATTCCATTTTATTAAAAACGGTCCAGCTGAACACGTTCAAACAATGACAGTTCGGAAAGAAAAACAAAGCAAACAAACCTAAACCTAGGGAACGCACCTAATTGTTTGCAATGTCAGAAGTTGAAGTGACAACCTACAATTTATTTTGTTATTTTGTTTTGTTTTTATTTGTGACAACAATACAACTAGCTAGTTTGTTATTTTATTATTGTAAAAGAAAAGTTTCAATAAAGTGAAATTAAAGAATTGTTATTTTGTTTTGTGTTGTTGCTGTTCCTTATTAAGGGTTGCAATGAAGAAAACACAGTACGAGCAGCCGCAGTCAGGGCTTTAGCAGTTTATGTGCTTTTCCCATTCTTACGTGAAAATTGAGTTTTTGTTGCAGATTCAATTGTACAACTTATTAAAGATTAGAATCTATACCTGGAGTAAAATTCTACATCGTCCAGCTCGGGACCTAAGACATCGCACTTTTCTGCACAAAGCTGAGTCTTCGAACATATCGAAATCTTCAACTTCCGAAAACATTTTTTTTTTATTTACTTTAAAAAGAATTAGCACACGAAAAAAAATACAATTTAAATCTTTCAAATAAAATTTCCAAGAAATTATTTTCGAGGACAATGACAGATTTCATATGGATTTAGCAAATTACTAAAATTTAAAGTAGCCATTTTCTGATTTTAACTTTAGTAAAATGTTAAGAGTTAGTAAATTGCTAAAATCGTTTAAAATTACCAAAATCTTCTTTTTAACTTATTAAATTACTAAAATGGCTTTAACATTTTACTAAATCGTTTAAAATTTTGCGCCATTGATTTCTGTTATTCTCTGCATTGAAATCACTATTTTGTTGATTTAATTCTTAATTGTTGACGGAATTTGAACTTAACGTTTACTATGAAGATCCAACCATTAGACCCGAAGTTATGAGCCCGTTTAGCTAATCAAACACACTTTTTTCCCAAGATTTTTTAAATGAATATTCATTTTTTTGTTTGTTTATTTTTCAAAAAATATTAAACAGAAAATTTTGATTTCAAAAGAATATTAAAAATAATATATTCTTGACTTTTTTTTAGTATTGAATCAAAACAAAATGAGAGGTCAATAAACATATCACTTAGTGTTGACCAATAGTGTTGGCGGGTTTTAATATATACCTGATTGTCTTTGGTTTTTGCATGTGTGTTTTCACTTGCGAATATTTGTAAAATGTACATAGGTATTATATGGCAAAGCTATGGATTCGTACAAAAATCTAACTAGAGATTTTGATAAAACTTGACATTAAAATGTTATGGAAGACGAAATTCCGTTCGTCTATCTGTCTGGTTGATCGGCTACATCCTAAACGGATTTTAACACCTAGTGGGAAGATGTTTTTTTTTTAAATTAAATTTTTAAATCCATAATACTAAAATATGTCGACATAAAAAATATTTTTTTTAATAAATCGATCCAATCGTGCTATATATATTCTTCTTTTTTAAGTATGGAACTAAACTAAAATACGTTTTTGGCAGGTTTTACATAAAATGTAGCCTTCCGTAACTTATTTATTTCTTTTAAAATCAGATAAATAGGTTAACAATATTCAGACTTTAAAGCCATCACAGTGTGATCGTATATAAAAGCAAGATCGTGTGACACAGTTGAGCATTTTATTTTTTAATTTATTTTGCCAAGAAATATCGTTTCTCTTCTCTTCTAAAAATTTTAATTTTTCAAATTTTGAAACATTTTTTTGTGACGGCACAATTCGTCGCTACAATGCAGAACTAGTCTAAAATTTCAAAATGAGTTTTTGTTTTGCCTCATAAGGTAACTTGTTATGTTCCGCGCATTTTCTACAAATTCTGAATATTCCTATGTGCAGTAATTTCTTCAGAATTTAAATAATAGAATATAATCATAATGTCGAAAGTCAGCATTTTACGCACTAAGGCCCAATTCACATAGAACTGGCTTAAGGTTTTGGTGTGGTTCTGGCGTGGTTGCAACATATGTCACTTTGTGTAATTTGCATGGTCTCTTATGGGACAATACACACACATACGAAGAGGCGAGGGTATGGTGTGCCCTGTCATTGCCACGCCATATTGAAAACTCTAGTGGCCTAGATAAACGTCACGCCACAATGAAACTTATTCATATGTCAAACCAAATCAAACCAAAAGAAAATGAGCATGAGGGATGATTATGAATTCAACATTGAATTCTGTGATGAAATCCAGATTCATGAAAATTTGTATAATTACAGGAGGGCAAATTACTGCAATAGAAGTGTGCAAGACCAAACATGGCAGAAAATAGCCCAAAAATTCAATGGAAATGGTAGGTATTTTTTAATTTCATTTATTTTTATTCTTTGTAAACTTGCTTTCAACCACAAATCGCTGAGCATTAATTATTGATTCATTGATTACCAGTGGTAAGGTGCGTGCCACAAAAGACGATTTGGATAAGATTGATAGGTATCACTGGGTACAAAATAATTTTTTGTTTGAGATCCCAATTAGTTGAAAGAAGAAAACAAATCATGGGATAATAAATGAAAAACCTTGATAAGTCACAGATTGCAGCTAATTTGGTGTGAATGATTACCAAAAAAGAAGTAGGTATAGGGGTCGAAATAAAGCTTGATCAAAACTTATTAAAAAAATTCTTGCAGTCCGTAGCAGTGGCTTAAGTTAACAAACAGTGCATCGAAAACAAAAAGCGAATGCTTCCAGAATAATAGAGTTAACCCAATTTGGTTTTCATCGCTTCATCGATAATGCTCACCTTATAGTAGATAATAGAATCCGAAACCATTTGAGCATCATCTAGGAAAAGAGAGAGAAGCAAGTTTCTGTTAACACAATTAGTCTAGAAGTTGCATTCTCTTTTTGTTTTCGATGCACTGTTTGTTTACTAAAGCCACGGCTACGGACTGCAAGAATTCGATTTTTATATCCCTTTACTTTTTTGTCCAAAATTTGCTGTGAGCTCTATCGGTCTATTGAATTTCAATTCAATTGTTAAATCCAATCATGTCGTTTCAAAAAAATACTATACACCTCTGTTCATAAATAAAACTTACAAATACTGCATATCATTGACTTTGTTCGTTTTGGAAAGTCACTGATTTTTTTTATGGTTAACTTTGGATCTAAACACTTTGTGATTTAGTTTATTACAGACTTGAAAACAGAATTTCGCAGTAATTTTGGGAAAAAAAATGTTTACGACTTCGTCCGGTACAGCTGTGAGCCCTCCATATATAATAATATCCGCGAAAATGTCAGTGGGTATTTTGTAAAAAAGTAAAAAGAAATAACAATATTTTTTTTACAATTTATGTTCACTTGGTTTTATTTTTAATATAATTTAATCATTTTCGATAAATTACATACAAAGATACTGTTTACATTTACACAAAAAAACACCTAACTGACCTAGCGCAACCAGAACACAAAACACCTTTAGCGATAAGTAGCACACTAAACTCATCTAACTGACACTGCACTTTAATTTCATTCACCTTTTACAATTAATTGCATATTATGCACATTTTGTACTTTATTACACAATCATATTGCGCTGGGTTAAATGACACAGTTATTAATTTGTATACTTCATTTTTTTGTACTGCTGAATTTACTTTTAGGATTTATTGTTTACACTTTTTTTTTTTTGTTGATAAAATTGTTAGTATATAAGAAAGTTAAATTCAAAATAAAAGACACTTGAATTCTCAACGTCAAAAAGAGTGTATTGTTGTTATTACGACTTCCCCCCACCAGTGGTAAGGGGGGGGGGGGAAACCTCAAGCAAACTCCTAGATCAACACAAGGTCAAAAACGAACAATACTTGGAGATATTCTGGTACAAGCACCAGAACTATCTCTCGTCATCAGGGTGCATCACTCTGACTGACAATACGAGTTTTCGTACATTTTTTGGTGACCCCGACGTGATTGATCTTGTGTTCAATAAGAGTTTCTGCTGTTAATTACTATGGATCAACTTGCATCTCTCCAGCAAACAACCGGAGATGACATCCAGCGTCTCATCGACAATTACAAAAAAGATTCAGCAAGTCGAAAAACACTCGACTATTATCAAGAACGCCTCCGAAGACTATAGGCATACTGGAACACCTTTGATATCACAGACAGTGACATCCAGAAACTACATCCACAACAAGCCAATCATCCATATTTCGAGAAGGCATATTACGATGTGGTCAAGGCCGCATACAACGAATTCAAGGCGATTTTTACTTCAAACATAGATCGTTTACAACAAGCAGCCAAGCTCGATCCAAAGAGAGGCACAGCACTTATCCAAACATTCCAAATGAGTGAGGAGTCCAGCAGTGGCTCTCAAAAAAGGCGTCTGCAATATCTCATAGATATGTTGCAACGCAAAATCAACAACTTTGATGAAACAGACGGGTCCAGACATTTTTGGGACGTCAACAAATCAATGATCACTCAATATTGGGCACAAATTGAAGCAGCCCACATGAAGTTGATCGAATCAAATCAAGTCACATCGGTTGACGAAAATCAGTATTTACAAATAGAGGAGACTGTACAAAAGGCTCTCATTAGGTGCGCGGAAGAAGTTGAAAGATTAACCATTCCGCAACAACCCCAAACCAGTCTAGAGGTGCAGTCCCGTTTCATGCTTCCTAAGGTATCCCTACCTAAATTTGATGGCGATTACCTGACTTGGAGGCAATTTTTCGACCTATTTACACAAATGGTTGACAAACAGAACATGCCAAAATGCCAAAAGATGTGGTATTTAAAAACAAATGTGACCGGAGAAGCAGAGAAATTAATTCGACATCTTCCGCTCACTGAAGACAGCTATGAATCAGCATGGAAAATGCTGCAAGACAGATATAATAACAAGAGAATGCTGACAACAGCACTCCTCAATCGGTTATTGCAACAACCAGTCAATACAATAGAATCAGCTAACAGCATCAAGGCACTCCATGACGTAACAAAGGAGTGTCTACAAGGTTTAATCAATCTGGGACTGGAAATCTGCAGTTGGGATCCCTTGATCGTGCATCTACTAATTAGAAAACTAGACAGAACAACTCATAATTTATATGAACAATCAATAAAACATCCAAAATCACTACCCAGTCTAGACGAATTCTTAAGCTTTTTGGAGACACGATTCCATTCCTTAGAGACTCTCGGAAATAAAGGGCGATATCCAGATGACCAACGAAAATCTACAGCCAGATCGTTTACATCAGTGGAATCAAACAAGTCTCCCAAGACAAACTGTCCACTTTGCAATGGTCCGGAACACAAGTTATACGGATGTATAAAATTCTTACGACTTTCTCCAGAAAATCGATTGACAACAGTCAAAAAATTCCGTCTTTGCACTAATTGTCTCAACCCAGGACATCTGGCAACCCGATGTGTCTCAAGAAACTGCACCAGGTGTTCAGGCAAACATAACACGCTCCTCCACATGGGCAATTCAGTAAATAGGCCCACGGAAAAGGGGGGCGATCAAACAAATCGAAACTTCCCACATAAACCCGAAATCGAGGGACCAATGACCTCCAGCACAGCAGTGAGTCAAAATATATCCGCTTCAACAGTAGCTCCAAAGCAGAGAAGCTATGTTTTTCTCAGCACAGTTGTGATCAACATAAAAAATAGTGAGGGCACCTACATAAGTGCCCGAGCACTTCTTGACTCTGGATCTCAACTAAATTTTATAACGGAGAGATTATCAAAAAAATTAAACATTCCAGAATTCGCTGAAACAATGCGTATCTTAGGAATTGGCGAAGGATCAAAAAGATCAAATAAAAGAGTCAATATCACGCTCAAATCCAACACTACAGATTTTGCAATCAATCAAGAAGCATTTGTCTTGCGCCAAATAACGCCAAATCAACCAAATCGAAACATAAACATTGACTCTTGGAATTTTCCAAATGACTTAAAATTGGCAGATCCACACTTTAACGAACCTGGGCAAATTGATCTCCTACTAGGGGCAGAGGTATTCCATCAACTACTGAAGGTCGGACAGATGAACATAGGAAAAGACTTGCCACTACTTTAAAACACTCACTTTGGTTGGGTAGTAGCAGGTAAAATGGAAGGAGCTTCAAGCAAATCGTCAATCTGCGGAATCTCAATAGACAGTGAATTACAAGATGGTATTGAAAGATTCTGGAATTTGGAAGAAGTTCCAACAACCAGGAGCTCTTTTACAGTTACAGAACGCAGAAGCAAACCTCACTGCAAGGTCGAAGGCAATTCAACAAAATCGTCAATTTGCGGAATCGCAATTGACAACGAATTAAAAGACAGTATCGAACATTTCTGGAAGGTGGAAGAAGTTCCAACAACAAAGAACTCTTTCACAATGGCAGAACGCAGATGCGAAAATCATTTTGCTGACAACACCATCAGAAATCTAGAAGGACGATTCATCGTACGACTTCCATTTAAGGCCGATAGCAGTGCCTTGGGTGCCTCAAAAAATCTTGCTCTTCAAAGATTTAATGCCCTAGAAAAAAGGCTAGCAAGACAAGAAAACCTTAAGGAACAATATACCAAGTTCATGGAAGAATACATCCAATTGGGGCATATGACAAAAATTGACATGAATCAAATTCAGGGAATCCACTATTTTCTACCTCACCATTGTGTTTTAAAGCCAGATAGCACAACAACAAAATTACGAGTGGTTTTTGATGCATCCGCAAAAACCTCAAGCAATGTCTCCCTGAACGACATCCTTTCAACCGGACCAACCATTCAAGACGAATTGTTCACAACCCTTCTTCGTTTTCGCCTTCATCGATATGTATTCACTGCAGACATTGAAAAAATGTATCGCCAAATGCTGGTTCATGAAGAGGACCGTAGATTTCAGCTCATCCTATGGCGAAATCATCCAACAGAAGAATTAGAAGCATATCAACTCAACACAGTGACATACGGTACAACATCAGCTCCATATTTGGCCACAAAGTGTTTACAGAAGTTGGCTTCAGAAGGTATAAATAAATATCCTCTTGGGTCAAAGGTCCTAAATACAAACTTTTATGTTGATGATGTAATGACAGGGTCCGATAGTTTAACTCAAACCATAGAGATGCGAGATCAACTCAACTCATTATTGAAAACCGCTGGCTTAACTTTGCGAAAATGGTGTGCCAACGATCAAAAACTCTTGAAAAACATTCCCACTGAAGACGTAGCCCTACAGCTAGACTTGGACATTGATAATACAACACAGATCAAAACTCTGGGTCAAGGATGGCAACCAAGGTCAGACATATTTACTATACACGTTCAACCCACCAAAACTGAAAAAATCACCAAGCAGACTGCATTATCTGACATATCACAGTTATTCGATCCACTTGGATTTTTGGGACCAGTAGTCATTACAGCAAAGATGTTCTTACAAAGGCTCTGGACATATGGCTACGATTGGGACTCACCCTTACCCAATGAATTACAGACCGAATGGTTTAAATTTAGAGAAAGTCTAAATTACTTACGAGATGTTAAGATTGACCGTCACATATTTGCGCATAGGATTCCAAGTTCAGCTCAAGTACATGCGTTTGCAGACGCATCCGAAAAGGCTTATGGAGCAGCTATTTACATTAGAGCGGTCAATAAAGACAAAATCGTCACAGTCAGATTGCTGTGCGCAAAATCAAGAGTAGCCCCAGTTAAAAATCTATCAATTCCAAGATTGGAATTATGTGCTGCAACCATGGCAGCCGAATTAGTAAATCGCATCAAGATAGATTTACAATTAGAATCATGTCCGACATTCTTATGGACAGATTCTGAGATAGTACTCGCTTGGATCAACTCGCCCTCATCATCGTTTCATACTTTTGTCGCCAACCGAATATCAACCATTCAAGACCTTACCTTAATTCAACAGTGGCGACACGTCGGTTCGAAAGACAATCCTGCCGATCTCATTTCGCGAGGAATCCCAGCCAACAAATTAGCATCGTGTAATTTATGGTTCTATGGACCACTCTTTTTACACGGGTCGGAATCATCATGGCCTCCACCTCACACCAACAAACAAGAATGTGACCTTGAAAGAAAAACAGTTAAAAATCATGCCCTATCAGCTATAGAACAGCCAGCCAGTTTCATTGACTTAATTGATCACCACACCACAAACTTCGTTGGCGCCAACAATCAACTACAAGAAATGACAGAACATATACATACACAAGCGGCCAAGGAAAAGATTCAAAATACTTTTTCGGCAAGGGGAATAGAATTTCACTTTATTCCCCCAAGAGCACCTCACTTTGGAGGATTATGGGAAGCAGCCGTGAAGTCAGCCAAACATTTGCTATATCGTTGTCTTGGTGGCACTTCATTGACCTATGAGGAACTTGAAACAATCATCATTGAAATTGAAGCAGTTTTGAACTCCAGACCGATCACTTCAATGTCAAACAATCCCAATGATTTGATGGCCCTCACTCCAGGCCACTTCATCATAGGAGAACCACTGACCAATTCAATTGATCCAATTGCAAACAACCTTGAGATCAATCCCTCAAAACAATTCAAGGTAATTTCAACCATAAAAAAAGAGTTTTGGAAAAGATGGCACGTTGAATACCTCAATGAGCTTCAACAGAGGCATAAATGGCAGCAAAAACATGAAAATTTACTTCCTGGAACCTTAGTCATCATCAAAGAAGACAACTGCCCTATCATGAAATGGCCATTAGGAAGGGTCATACAAACCTATCCTGGCGCAGATGGAGTAGTAAGAGTAGCTGAAATCCAAACCGCTACGA
The DNA here is from genome assembly GCA_929447395.1 of Epistrophe grossulariae. NCBI lineage: Eukaryota > Metazoa > Arthropoda > Insecta > Diptera > Syrphidae > Epistrophe > Epistrophe grossulariae. Next base: position 100,221,995 of record OV839566.1, read on the forward strand.
GTATTCTCCGAAGACCAATTCACCGACTAGCGCCATTACCAGTTCAAACAGAAGACGACATCGCAAATCCATCATCAGAAGTCTCAGAACCACAAACATCATCTTTCCTTGCAACCGCCTCTGAAACAATGCAGGCGCTTATTGAAGACGGCGAAATAACCGAAGACAACATTACAGCACTACCTCCAAAAAAAGGAATTCAAGATTTTGAAGACGGTGAGATAAGCGAAGACAATATTACAAACCCACCTCCAAGAAAAAAGAGGCTAGTACAGTACTATTATTTATATTCATGATTCTACCCACAATAATGTGCACTGAAGTCAACGTTTCACCATTCAAAACAACCCCAGGAATACATTATGAAAGCTTGGGAACCGCACATATAATATCGGACCAATGGGACATCGTAGTATACTACGAACTCAGACCGTATTGGAGAGAATTAAAATGGCTCAACTTAAGCAATAACAAACTAAAGGACCTTTGTTCAAAAGCGACTCAACCTAATACATGTTTAACCTTTCTTCAACAGTTTCAGCACTTAATACAAGACATAAATGACAATGATGAACTTCTACAAGAACCCGAGGCACGTTCAAAACGAGGCGCCATCAACATCGTTGGAAATCTGGCTAACTCTCTTTTCGGAGTCTTAGATTCAAACTATGCCAAGCACATGTCGCAAATAATATCGACAATCCATGTCAATGAAGACCACATCCTGCATTTGATAAGAAACCAAACGTCCTTAGTGAACTCAACCGCAAATATAATCCGCCTTAATGAAGGACGAATGGAAAAACAGTTTAATTCGTTAGAATCTGAACTCAATACGATAGTCGATCAACTCAATGAAACTAACAATAAGGAACTTCAATTGACACTAACCCAATTGATGCTGTCCCATTGCTTCCAAATGCTGTTAAGTGCAACCAGTCTTCGAAAAACGCAAACACTACTCTTGGACCTATTAACAGATGTTCACCGTGGAAAAATTAGCGCCAATTTAATACGTCCTAGCCAACTACAACAAGAAGTAGCGAATATTAAATCTAACCTCCCATCAACACTCCAACTCCCAGAAACAAGTAAAAACATAGCCTCACTTTACAAATTAATAAACGCTGAAGGACGAATCATCGGTTCCCACATAATCTTCAAACTATCTCTTCCGCTGATAACATCAGAACACTATAAATTATACAAAATGATACCAGTTCCTGTAGTGATGAACACATCATTTATCGGAATAATACCTTCAATCGACTACATGATGATAAACCTACATTGAACACAATACTATACACTGAGCGAATCAGAATTTAATTCATGCACACAAATTGTTAAGAATGACGTTATGTGCCAACAAAAGCACCCGATATCCCAAAAGGGATCCAACATCAGCCGATGTGAATTCAACTTAATGAACCAAGTTTTTGATCATTCTTCCTGCCAGCTCGCAGCCTTTACCGATGAACAGTATTGGAGACAACTACACCAATCAAATCACTGGGTGTATTCATTGCAAAGCCCAGTTTTGGTCAACATCGTGTGTCAAGAAAATCTCACCCAAATTCACCTTAATAACTCGGGTATAATAACAATCCCAGCTGGTTGTTCCTTAAAACAAGACCATCTTACTATTCAGGGACACGATGTCTACACCAGTCTCACACGAGCAACCTATCTCCCAACAAGCAACTTAACAGATATAATCAACACGAACAAAAGGCCAGCTTACACCATACACCATGTAACCTCGTTTCAAGGAAACTCAAATGAACTACAATTATTGCAAAGAGAAATCGAGCACCAAAAATTTGAAGAAACATTGATTCAAGTTAAACACACAGATACCCATCAATTCATAATCAGCTACCTTGCTTTTGGTTGCACTATAGCTCTTATTGGATACATCATCTACAGAACGATACGCCGTCACCGAAGTTATCACACTAAAAACCCCCCAATTCCAGCTCCCAGAAGTCATCATGACGAAGCCTTTGTCCTTCAAGTTTAAACAATAGTTCAAGGCGGGGAGTATGTTTACATTTACACAAAAAAACACCTAACTGACCTAGCGCAACCAGAACACAAAACACCTTTAGCGATAAGTAGCACACTAAACTCATCTAACTGACACTGCACTTTAATTTCATTCACCTTTTACAATTAATTGCATATTATGCACATTTTGTACTTTATTACACAATCATATTGCGCTGGGTTAAATGACACAGTTATTAATTTGTATACTTCATTATTTTGTACTGCTGAATTTACTTTTAGGATTTATTGTTTACACATTTTTTTTTTTTGTTGATAAAATTGTTAGTATATAAGAAAGTTAAATTCAAAATAAAAGACACTTGAATTCTCAACGTCAAAAAGAGTGTATTGTTTTTATTACGACTTCCCCCCACCAGTGGTAAGGGGTCGAATCTAACTCAAACGAAACCTCAAGCAAACTCCTAGATCAACACAAGGTCAAAAACGAACAATACTTGGAGATATTCTGGTACAAGCACCAGAACTATCTCTCGTCATCAGGGTGCATCACTCTGACTGACAATACGAGTTTTCGTACAGATACAATATTTATATCAGCAATATCTGTCCTGATTTGGAATTAGAGCGCGGTCTTTGAAGTATTTGCTTAGGTAAATTCTCAAATCTTTAGCAGTAGGAGTTTGTAGTTGTGCTATTGAATTAGAAGCCGAATTAATAACATTTTCATATTGTGGTTTTGAAAATGTGCCATCGCACTCCTTGATGGCATTGTGCAACACGCACATTGCTTGAATTATAGCATCAGCCTTGGCGGGTTCGCATCGGATAGGTGAGTTGAGAAGTCCGAACTTTGTAGTTAACATGCCAAAAGCACATTCCACTGATTTCCGTGCCCTCGAACATCTGACATTAAAAATTTTTCGTTCGTCATTGGTCAATTCTCTCCTAGAAAACGGTCTCATGAATTCTTTGGAGAGGGGAAAGGATTCGTCACCAACAAAAAATGCGAAATAGGGTGATTTTCTCCTTGCAGTGCAGCTGGTTCAGGAATGTTGAGGCGTCGTTCCTTTAGGGCTTTCCCAAAGCTCCTATTTTTCAATACTCTTCCACCACTATTACGGCCGAATTCACCCACATCGATTGTTACAAATAGACCATCTGCATCTGCTACCGCAAGTAAGACTATAGAAAAATAGCCTTTGTAGTTGATAAAGGCAGACCCAGACCGTGGTGGTGCTTTTATTCGAATATGTTTACCATCCACACTACCCAAGCAGTTAGGGAGGTTCCATAGCTCATGGAATGGGTACACTATTTCTCTCCACTTGGCTGTAGAAGGTTTTTGCATGTAAACAGGTTGCAAATTTTTCCATATGACCTGGGCAGTGTGATGTACGATCTGTTGTATAGTAGAATGGCCTTTAAGAAAGTAGAAAGATAGCGCTTTGAATGAACATCCTGTCGCGAAGTATCTGTAAACGAAAACAGCATTGATATAAATATTTATTTTTGTGTAACAACTTTACTAGTGCATACATATCATTACATATATACGTCACCATAATGTATATTTACATTATATAGATTTTGGCTTTTATTTATTTTAGTATCTGAGTGCAAGGAACGTTGGAAAAATATAAGAGGAAGCTATTCGAAATATAAGGGAAAACTGCAGACAAAATCTGGACAAGGAACTAAACTTGTCAAAGAATATTATCTGGCAACACATCTCATCTTTTTGGATCCGTTTTTAAGATCTCGCAAAAGCAAAAGTAACATGGACCAGATTGACGAAGTTGGCGACATAACATCACTTGAAGACGGAATAGAAGCGTCTGATTATGAGATAACTGACATTATTGAAACCAGCCGGTCCCGAAGACCTTCATCTACACGGCCAACCAATACGGACTATAGTGAGCCGATAAGCTTAGTGAGAACACCTGAAGCACCACCTGCACTGAAGACACCTTGTTTCAGAAAGAAGAAGAACTCAACCACCACTTATATCAACGATGTCAACAAGCAAGCTTATAAGTATTTCGAAAAAAAACAACAAATACTAGAAATCCAAAACGCGACAAAGGCAATCGACCCTCAAGACTCCGATTTGGCTTTTTTCCAAAGTATTTTACCTGACATGAAGGCAATGAATGACAGCCAAAAACGGCAGTTCAAAATGGGTTTTTTTAGTTTGGCAGAGAAGATAATATCCAGCACTCCTCCGATTCCTCATAACCAATCTTGGACTGAGGACCAAACGAATGCAATCATCCTATATGACCCATAAAATTACCAACTACTATTTATACTATGTTTTTATAAACTATAAATAAAAATTAAAACTTACCTAAGCGTTATTAAAAGCCTTTCTTCTGGACTAATACATTCTCTCCAATTTGTGGATTTCTTTTGAAGATTTATAAAAGTATTATATAAGTATTTTATAAAAACATTCTATGGACATCCGATAGAAACTTTGGAAACGCTCAGGATACATGTTCAGCTCTCGCATTACGTTGAATGCACCAGCCGAGGATCTTTCGTGTGAGAATAATAATAATTTGTTCAAAAAACTTACATTTTATGTTTTTCAAAAATAAAATGAGAATTTGTTTAACAAATTATTATTATTCTCGCATGAAAGATCCTCGGCTGGAAAATTTTTTCTTCTCAAATGACGTCACAAAAAGAAGACAGAAAATCAAATGGCGTAGGTAATCTTGTATTGGATTATATGGGTCGAATTTGTTTTCGTTGGTAGGTAGGTAGGTATTATGTTCTTTTTTTTCGTTGTTGCCTTTTTTCACTATCTAGGTAGGTATAATCTATATTATGTCGTATGGGAATGCCAATGTTCCGAAATTTGGTTGTTTTGTTCTATTGGTAGGTATTGTAATAACATAATTTAGTTTTTCAAAAACGTCACATTTTATTGCAACTTTTGGCAAAAATATTATAAAAAAAATCAAAAATGTATATTTTTTAATACCAATTTAAAATTAAATTCTTTCATTTTTTATCATTTTTTTTTGGAATAAAAATAAAAATATACCTTATAGGTACCTACCTAAAGGTAGGGTCACAAAAAAAAAGCAAAAAATCATTAAAAAAAATCTATGCCTGACCAATTTCCGAATATAGCTGACCTTTTATAAGTACAACATCACCTTTCAGATGGTATACATTTTTTTGCGAAATTCGACAAATGAGGTGTTAATAAGTCTTATACTAGTGACCTTGAAATTTTTTTTTGAAATTCATTAAACAAAATCTATGCCTGACCAATTTCCGAATATAGCTGACCTTTTATAAGTACAATATCACCTTTCAGATGGTATAAATTTTTTTGCGAAATTCGACAAATAAGGTGCTAAAAGTCTTATACTAGTGACCTTGAAATTTTTTTTTTAAATTCATTAAAAAAAATCTATGCCTGACCAATTTCCGAATATAGCTGACCTTTTATAAGTACAACATAACCTTTCAGGTGGTATGCATTTTTTTGCGAAATTCTACAAATGAGGTGCTAAAAGTCTTATACTAGTAACCTTGAATTTTTTTTTTTAAATTCATTAAAAAAAACCTAAGCCTGACCAATTACTGAAACTAGCTGACCTTTTATCACGATCCGGTGGCCTTTCAAATGGTATACTTTTTTTGCGAATATCCCATAAATGAGGTGCCAAAAATCGCTAATGACCTTGAAAAAGTTCAAGCTTGGATTACAAGTTTTCCAAGCCTGACCAATTTCTTAAAATAGCTGACCTTTTGTGACCAATTAGTGACCTTTTAGATGGCATACTTTTTTTACGAATATCCCATATATGAGGTGCTAAGATCCCGGAGCCTCCCCGATAGGCCTATTCCTCTCTATTACTACGTTATAAATTATGTATAGATATATAAATATATATATATAAATAATATATAAATATAAATGTTATGTTTAAATAATAATAAAATATCAAGATAGATGAAGATAAGTTGAACACATGTAGGTATTAAAAAAAGTTTTTTTTACAGGTGGAAATCTTCATGTTAATAAGGGATTAATTTAAAATTCGTTTTTTTGTTTATCATTTTTTTTGATTCACAGTTTAATTTTATCATACTGATAATTTTGTAAATATCAAATTTTGTAAACATTTTTGAGAAAAAAAACTGGTACGCATTTTTTTATCAACAAAAACTAATTAAAATTTTTTTAATTCAAAATTTAATTTTTTTAAATTAATATGCTGATAATTTTTATACCTAGGTATATAAAATTTTGAAAAAAATTTGTACGCAATTTTTAAGCAACAAAAACTAATTTAAAAATTTTTTTTTTTAATTCAAAATTTAATTTTTTTAAATATTGATAGGTATGCAATATAATTAAAACTTATTAGAAGCTCTTATGTAAAGTATTAAAATCGGTTCAATAAATAATAATACAATAAATTAAATATCGATGGATACAACTTTTTCTAAAAATATGGTAGATGGGACAAATGTAATCAAAATCATAGGAGTGGTTTTTGAGAAAAATGACGCTTGTCTGGGAGGTATGGTTATTTTTGATCCTACGAAAATTTTTTATTCGCAATTTTATTTTTAAATATCTTAAAAAAAGTTAAAAAAAGTTTGTTCATTTATTTTTGTTCTCAAAATTTTATATTATTAATAATCAATTTTTTGAGAAAATTGATATAAAAATAAGTTTCTATACTTTTTTCAGTATAATTAGTCATTTTGGCAGAAAACTTAATTTCAAGAAGTAGCAACCATAGTTTCAATTTATATTTTTTCATAAACATATATATTAGGGTGGAGCGTCGATGTATGGAGAAAAATAAAAGTTGTATCAATTTCGTTTCGATGAGTAGAATAACTTGACATTAAAAAAAAAGTTTGGATTAAGTCTTTAGCACTCTACCTTAGCTCAAAGTTTCGACTTTTTGGAAAAATTTTTTTTTTCGGAAACGGTAAAATTATTTCACAAGTTTGAAATAAATTATATGATATCATTCATGAAAAGGAAAAATACAAATTATAATATATTAACTTTATTTAGACAAAAAAAATAAAACACAAACTGGAAAATAAAAACCTAAAAATTTATAATACGCCATTCAGAAACTAACCCAATTAAACTTTTTATTTTTCAAGTTTTTTTAGTTCTATCCAACAAAGGGGGTGATGTGACTTGCAACTCGCTCAAGATAAAAAAAGATTTCCATAGCGCAAATATATGAAAAAATTGAATTTATGTAGCGCCTTTTAACATATATCTCGAGAACGGCTAATCATACAATATAAGTTGTTGTACACTTTTTATAGGAAATTTAATTATCTTTCTTTTTACTAAAAATATTTGTTGTAGGTTTTATAATTGCGGAAATACAGAGCAAAGCAAAAAAATTTATGACTTTTTTTCCAATTTTGCAAAACTTTGACCTGTGGTAGAGGGGTAAGAAAAGCAATTTTTATTTTTTTTTTCATTTTTTACGGGTAGCTTACGTAATTACGCAACTTTTTAGTGCTATTCGAAAAGCTAAATCGGAAAAAATATTTGACGCTCCACCCTAATATATAGTCATCACCCATAGCTTACAAAAAAAAATAATATTCGACCAACATCCTAACAACCCTGCAACCAACATTCTTCCCTTTCTGCCAACCTCTTCTTCGGCAAAATTAAATCTTTTAAAAACAAAAATAGAATAGATAGTATTGCAAACTCAAAGTGCAAAAGGGGTGGGATCGTATGTTGGGTAGGTGACAGCTGAGAATAAGAATATTGAATAACATGGTATGTGAGTTAATTGGCAAGATTGTATGCGTAAGAGCTTTTCTCTCAAATATTTTTTTATTTAGTTGTTTTTATTATTCTTTAGAAAATAGCTTTCAGAATTGGATTTTATTTTCAGATGCAGATAATACTTCTTGGTAACTTTATATTCTTTGATCGTATTTATTATAAGCCTCAACAACAAAAAAACAATTAGAAATAAAGCATAGTATAGCTTGAACCAAATCACTTGGCCAACGGTCGGTTGCGCAGAGAGAGGATTTAAGAGAACAAAAATGGTGCACAAGATATTTAACGATTAAAGTGAGCGAAGCTATAAGCAAAACTCAGTGATTTTCAGTGATTTTCATATTTTGTTTGTGTATCTGCAGAAAAATTAAAAGAGAGCTGCGCAGTAAAATGGCCAAGTGATTTGGTTCAAGCTATACGCAGCTGAAGCTAGTGTTGGTTAAACATCGATAGTCTATCGATAGTATCGATAGTTTTTTACCATCGATACTATAGCCGATACTTTAAAACTATCGATACTATCGAAAAAATGTACCTCCACATTTTGTTTTAAAACAAAGCAGTCTCATTTTCTTGTTTTTTTGTCCTCAGAAGTTTTTATAACAACCCTGTACTTTAGCATTCCAATTCCAACTCAAGAAACTATTGGAATATGACTGGAATGTGGGAATATGGAAAAAGTGGGCCAAATAATCTTTAGTATTTTTTTTTATTAACATCATCTAATAAAGTTGAGTAATTTTATAAAAATGAAATCAAGCCGTATAGCAGTTCAATCTTCAATTTGTTGAGATTCAGATATTGGCTTTGAAAGTATCTTTTTATTATTAATACATAATTTATTAATTTAAAGTATGTATAAAGTTATCTTATAAAATTAAAAAAAAAATTCTTTTATTTATGAGTTTTATTGAAGGATTTTTTTTTAAACCACCTTGTACTCATAACTGTGTTAAAAAAGAATATAAAACAAGATTCAAAGAATGGATTTTACTTTTTAAATATAATGTCCAAAAAATTACTTCGTATTTTACTTATATACCTATGAATTATGAAGAGACGTACCAATACAAAATACCAATACAAAACAACTACAATATTTATTAATCGTGATCCATTCACGGTGCATATAAAATACACAAACCCTATGTAAGCACATTCATCAACCTTTATTGAGCTTTAATTTCAACCCTAACTTTTTCACACTGCTCAAAAAATATAAGAAGACAGGTTAATTTAATCATAAAAATAAAAAAAAAAAAAAACAAAAAAAAAGAAAAAAAAAACAAAATAAATAACAATAATCAAATTAATAATGGAGAAACCTACTACTTGTGGAAATAGTTGCTGTACTATAAGCACAAAGACATTTGAATGGGTAGCTTGTAAGGGTATTTGCGGAAAAGTTTTTCACCCGATATGTGCAGGACTGAGTAGAAACGCAAAAGCTCACCTAGCAGAATATACCATTAATTTTAAATATTACTGCGAAGAATGCCAATCTATCACGTTGTCGCATATGGTTGCAATCAAATGTAATAACGAAAGTGTAACTCAATTATCAGATACCATCAGAGAACTAAAAGCCAATATTAGCTCTAACGTTAGCAAAATAAATGAACTTATGGCTGAAAATAATGAGTCTACTTCCAAGTGTCTAGATACTCATCATTCGGGCATGAAAACAAAACTTTCGAGCGTAGAGGTATCTTTGAAGAAGACCCTTCAGAAAACTTCTGAATGTCTCGACAACTCCAACTCCATCCCCAACCTTAGTTCGCAACTTTTAAAAATGTCAAAATCTATTGCCAATACTAAGTCCTCGCTTGAAAATACAGCTTCCTCAATAAACTCAATCGAATATAATATATCAACTATAACTGAGACCATCCACGAACAGTCTGCTGCGATCAAGTCAATTGACAGAGATTTTACTGCTTCCTACGAGTCAATCAACAACAACTCTATTATTCTCGCGGATTTTTTAATAAAAAAAGCTAAATCCATTCACCTAGCTATCGCCGAGCTATCAGAGGAAGTGAAATTTGGATCACAAAAAAATGATTATATCCCACGTGACCCTTGCAACAGCAACTCTCTACAAGTCGAACTTAACGCCGCCGCCGCTGAATCTACAGATATTATGCCATCAACCATAACAAACTCAACTCCATCTTCATCTAATCTTCCCACCTCAGCGATCCATACCAACAAGAACAACTCTACATCGCCTGACTCTCCAATTCCCTGCAGCAATTATTACTCCACCTCACCTAAAATCCCGGAAGTTAGTAACAAATCACTACACATGGAAATGCACAATCTAGACCCTCCCATGGCACACACAAAAACCAGCTTTTCAACTCAAGAAGACCAAATACTTTCATCACCTACCCCAGGGCAGTCTTCTCGATGTATTAGTAAATTTGGTATACCCTGGACACTAGCCGAATGGAATAGCCGCCTTGAGAAACTTAAAGCCAATCAACAAGTAACGTTTATTGTAAAAGGAGCACCACGATATGCTAGAGATACCTGGCTTCAACACTTTTTTGAAAAAAAACTACCGTTTTCGTCTTGCCAACTGTAATCGGCTTAAATTTGGAACATTTAAAATTTCCTTTCCGCAGGCCTACGAATGGTTGTTTTTAAAAACCCCTTTGTTTCTTAAAGACAGTAAGATGAAAATTGCTCGTTGGATTCAAAAACTATCTAAGACAAAAAAAAATTATGTATTTAAGTCTACTTTTAAGCTAAATCCCAAAGCAAGCAATTTACAACCTCCTAAAGCTACTAATACTCATCCCCCCACTATAAACAATACACTTCCTACCGAGAAATCATCAAACAATCCCATTATCAAATATCCCAATTTCACTTTTTCACATATTCTTAACCCAGAAATCCCTATATCAAGAAAAGCAGCCTCCCAACCCTCACAAAATAGTTCTCAAAACCAACCAATTCTCACAATTAATCCATCATGTTCCAACGCCACATCTGCCGTACCCCGTTTCCTCGATCTTCTTCTCCCTCCCACTGTCAAATTAACTTTGCGAACTTCGGATTCACCTGAAGCCCGATACACAATGTCTAGACTTAGAGACCGTCGTATATATGACAACGTTCGGCTTTACTTGGCTTATCTTCACGACAAACCGGAGTCTGTCTGTTTCGAAGGAAAGACTAAAACTAACGTTATGGTTTCTATTCACCAGGAAGGCCTTCCTACTAATCCCATCATTCTTCGAAACATCTATAACTCTTTTCATGAAGCCCTTAACGTTACTAATCAAATTGTCTCTGATGACCTAGTAGCCTATGGTTCGTACGTAAACTCTAGGAGATTCTCTTATCCTCAGCGTAAGCAATCCAATCGTAACTTTTTTCGTCCCTAACGATGTTTCTTCTAATCAACGAAATAATAATCTTCCAGCTTGTCTCACAATATATTATCAAAATGTAAGAGGGCTACGTACTAAAACATCTGCCATTTTCTTAAATTCACAAAAATTACCCTACGATGTTTTTGCTCTAACAGAAACCAATCTTACTCCCGATTTTCTTAGTTCCGAATTATTCACCGCAGATTTTTTCACTTTTCGAGCTGATGGTATTAGTGAAGACAATGACTTATCAGGTCGCGGTGTTCTATTGGCTGTCAAAAACTGTTTCGATGCTACGTTTTTTAAATCTTCTCAATCAACAGACTTTGAGTTCATTATAGTAAAAGTCAAATTTTCATCTCGGAATGTATTTATCATGTGTTGTTATATCCGTCCTTCTCAACCCTTAAGTTCGTACCAACTCGTTGTTGACGCAATTGATTTTCTTTTTAATGCGGCTGGCACTAATGATGATATCATCTGCATGGGCGATTTTAATCTACCACACATCGAATGGTCTCCCACCGATGAGGGCACCTTCTTCTACCCAACCAATACCAAATCGGAAAAAGAAATATTACTCATAGATTGTATTGCGGACTCAAATCTTTTCCAAGTGAGTGGTGTTAAAAACAATCTTGACAGACAACTTGACCTTATCTTCACATCCGACCCTGATAACTCCATTGTGATCGAAAGTGATCACCTTCTTTCTACTCTTGATCATTTTCACCCTCCTCTCCTTATTTCTTTTTCTTATGAAAAATGTTATACTTCTACTGTCCCCGAATATTACTTTAACTTTCGTAAAACCAATTTTCAAAAATTAAACCTGCTTCTCAGTAAAATCGTTTTTAACTTTGCTCACTTCTCAATTGATGACGCATTAACGGCTTTCTACACTGAAATTTACAGTTGTTTCGCGCATTCCGTCCCTTTTATGCCACGAAAAAATTTTTCCACCGCTCCACCTTGGTATAACAGAGAACTTCGATCTCTTCGTAACCGAAGAAATAAATTGTGGCAGAAATACTTAAAATCCAAGTCTCTATACGACCATCAAGCTTTCTCAAATGCTTCAACAGAATTTTCTTTCCTTTGTGACCGTCTCTATAAAGCTTACATTACTAGTATGCAATCCTCGATCAAATCAAATCCTAAATGTTTCTTTGAATTCATTAATATTAAAAAAAAATCTGATGGTTATCCATCCTCCCTAACATATAATGGAAATTCTTCTTCTAATCCGATCGTAATAACTAATTTCTTTGCAGACTTTTTCAAACAATCGTTCACTGATCGTGACCTTGAACCAGATACCCACTTTTTCCACTACTTAAAAAATTCTCCTCAAACGTCATTTACAACTCCCAATATTCTACCATCTATGGTAAAAGATAAAATTGAAAAGCTGAAAGAAGACTTTTCCACAGGACCAGATGGAGTACCGGCTATCATTCTAAAAAAATGCATAAATACCTTTATTCAGCCGTTAACTGACCTTTTTACACTTTCAATTTTGCAAGGTAAGTTTTCTCAATCATGGAAAGTTTCATACATTGTTCCTATCCATAATAAGGGACCAAAAAATAATGTGTCTAATTACCGCCCTATAGCCAAACTATCATGCATTCCGAAAATGTTCGAAAGCATTATATATGAAAGTCTTTCTTTCCACTGCAAATCAATTCTCTCCCCCGTACAACATGGTTTTGTGTCTGGTAGATCAACAACAACGAACCTAGTAGATTTTGTTTCTCATGTTCTATGCACAATTGCCGATGGTGATGAAGACGATGTGATTGATACCGACTTTAGCAAGGCCTTCGATAAAATGTCACATAATATCATCATCTTTAAATTAAATTCTATGGGTTTCCCTACCCTCTTTATGTTGTGGTTGAATTCATATTTGACCGATAGAAAATATATCGTCCGTTTTAGATCATCTCTTTCCCTTCCTATTAATGCACCTTCTGGAGTACCGCAAGGTAGCCATCTTGGTCCTATGCTGTTCATCTTAGCTATCAACGATATCGCTCAAGTTCTGGACTGTGGTTTATCAATACATGCGGATGACATGAAAATCTTTAAACGAATCCCAACTGCTGCTGATATTAGTTCATTACAAAAAATCTTGACAAATTTTCCCAATGGTGTCAGAAAAACCTACTCGAGCTCAATGTCAGCAAATGCCACAGTCTAACATTTTCTCGTAAACGGCTCCCTCCTCCTCCCAGAAAATATCATATAAATGGCGATCTTATACCCGTAGCCAATTCCTGTCGTGATTTAGGAGTATTTTGTGATAGGGAACTCAATTTTCGATGCCACATTTACAACATTATAAATAAAGCAAACTCCACACTTGGGTTTATCAAACGTTGGTCAAAAGAGTTCTCAGACCCGTACATTTCCAAATCTCTTTTCATTTCATTTGTCCGCCCCATCCTTGAATATGCGTCTCCGGTTTGGTCCCCTTATCAAATTACCCAAATTAAAAGGATCGAAGCCATCCAGCGTAGGTTTATTCGATTTTATAAATTAAAATTAAATTAAAAAAATTATAGTAAAACTCGTTGTTTCTACCTAATCCCTATACCCCCAAAAGTATTTTAAAGGTAATAAATGCATAAGGCCATAGCATCATTCAGCATCTTTTAATGGTAATCAGCCACCAAATCCTGATGCACCCAAGTTCAGTGCACTCCATGAAAATAAATATATAATAATAATAAATATACAAGTACATATGTACCTACATTTATATATGAAAAATTTATCTTTCTGTTGATTTCGTTTTTGCAAGAAAATTAAATACTGAACCATCGATAGTATCGATAGTTTTTGAGAAAAACATCGATATTATCGATAGTAAAAATTTCCGATGTTTAACCAACACTAGCTGGAGCGAAACGAAAATTTCCATACAAAAATTGAAGCAACGAAATCATAAACGAAAAATTTCGTTTTCATTTTTGTTCTGCAGTACGCTGTTCAACGAGCGAATTGTAGCAGATTATTTGGAGAAGCCCCCAATCTTTTTTCGCACTGAATTATTTGCAAGAACCATTAATTATCTGCGGAAAAGTGACATTCGAGTTTTTATTTGTATTTTTATTTGTTGTTACATTTTATTACAGCAAAGGCTTCTGTGATTTGTTTGTTTTTTTATTTTTTTTTATAATTGATAACATTTATTTTTTCCGTTATAGTCTTTTCGTTTACGGTTTCGTTATCGATTTGGAGACCAGAGAAAATTTTCGTTTCGCTTCAGCTGCGTACTAGGCTTAAAGAATTGAAATTCAAAGAAATATGACTTAGGTAGTATGTACATTGGATTAAAATTGCGATTATCTTAAGAACTTCAAAATATAACCATCCGGTTCTTAGCATTCGAAACAATTACTAGACTATGGCGTTAAATATATTAATATAAGTTTCAAAAATTAGTTTCTCAAAATATATAAACTAAAACAACTTAAGAAGGTTTTTTTTTAATAATGCAAATTCTAAATACTATCTACTGAAATATATCATCCAAGTAGAAGACTTAGCACTATTTTGTTAGGACTTGTTGAATTATATTGATTCGAATTTGGACAAACGCCAAATTTTTGTAGGACTAAAAGCCGTTAAAAGCTATTTGAATCAATAAAACAACTTAAACAACAAAGAATGAATTTCTGCTTTTGAATAAAAATATATTATGACATTTTAGGTATTGCGGTTTTATTAAAAAAAATTAATCACTTTTAATAAAAGTTGGACCACCCATCGTTTGCTAATCGAAACAATTTTGGTAAGAATTGTGTCAATAAATTTTTTGTTTTGAACAAAATTTGCACACACCGCACTGTAGCATTAGGGTAAATTTTATGCAAAATACCCCCTCAGTATCTGAGGGAAATAATATTTATTGAGAGATAATGTTGTTTTATTGATAGACTAGCCCCCGACTAGCGAACATGCAACCCACTAAGCCAGAACGGACCCGATAGATTCTACGGGCCCCTCTTCTACCCCTCACAGGCCCCACTGAGCTATCGCGGGCCCCATAGAATCCACACGCCCCTTTAGATACTATTTTGTATGCATATATCTTTGTTCAGGAATTTGAGGGCCCCGTCTTGACTGATGTAAGGGCCTCCATCTTGCCTGCAAGGGCCCCCGTCTAGTTTTCATGGACTCTTAATTTAACATGGACGGCCCCATCTAACCTGCGCGGTCCCTCCACGTCTGGCCTTCAGGGGCCTCATTAAGCCTGCACGCGGACCCCCTTCAAGGCTTCAGGGGCCTCTTGAGACACAACTTTTGTGCATCTACCAATATTTATTAATTTACTCAGGCTGTGAAGGCCCCTCGCGTCTAAACTACATGGGCCCCATCTACCGCGGGCCCCATAGCCTCCACTGGCCCTCTTGTAGCCCCAACGGGGCTCCTTCTAGACTAAACGGGCCCCCTGAGATATAATTTTTGTTCATTTATCAATATTCATTAATTTATTCATGCTCTAAGGGCCCCCGTCTTGACTGCACAGGCCCCCGTCTAGCCTTCACGGGACCCATATCAACAATGAACGGGCCCCATCTAGCCTGCGCGGCACAACCATGTAGCCTCCAGAGGGTCCCATCTAACAGCCCGGGCCCCTTAGAAGACTGCACGGGCCCCCGTTTAGCTTTTACGGGTCTCATCTAGCCAACGCGGGCCCCATAGACTCAACAGGCACCTTTAGATACAATTTTTAATGCATATATCTCTATTCAGGCTCTCAGGGCTCTAGTCCATAATCTCTACGGGCCCCTTTAAATAATATTTTTATGCATGTATTCATGGTGTAAGGGCCACCATCAAAACGGCATAGGCCCACATCTTACATGGACGGGCCCCAGTAGATCCTTTTTCTGTAGCATTTATCAACAATGAATTCGTTATATATGCTAGAAGGGCCCCGTCTAGACTGATAGGGCTCTTTCTTACATATAAAGCCCCTGTCTAGTATATTTTGTCCGTGTATCAATTTTGATTTCTTTAGAACCTATGAACAGTTTTGTACTAAAATTTTAATTAATTTATCTATTTTTATATTTTAATTCTCTCCATTTATTTTTTTGCTGCCCTGGGGCCCGGGTAGAAAATGCCACCCTGACTATAAGGCTAGTCCGAACTCCGACCCTGTGTCTAGGTGCACTCTATTATGTATTATGTGATGATTATATCAAAAATGTGTCATGGAAATTGTCAGAAAATTTATCATATTAAATGGATCAATGCTCCGCCTTGCTTTTTGAAAAAAGTAAATCGTTTTAATATTTCTGTAACGAGTGCGTTCCATTCGCCAACATTGCTGGTGAAGTATTGCACTATACATGGCGGCGCGCGCTTAGAAAATATGTAGGTATAATCAATTAATTGGCCTTCCTTATAAAATTGAAAGTATATCGACTCATTCTCATCTACAGAATAGGCAAACAAAAAGCAAAGCAAAAACTAAAAATGATACTCTAATGCAAAGTAAAAAAACACAATCTAAACGCAAAAGTAATGAACTTGATGTGGAAAATTGCATTCAAAATCTATCTACTAAGAAGCCTGCTACTTCATATTTAACTCTTTTGCTCTACCTAAATCAATTCCTTCATTTAACTTTAATTTAAATACACCAAATCCTCAATAGTTTTTTGCCAAAACGATATCGCTCGATCGTTTTCGTTTTACGGAATGTGGGCTGTGGCCCCTGTTTTCGGTTTTTCGGTACCGCGTATTTAGAGACACTCGAAAAAAACCGTTGTTGAAGTAACCGGTTTACAGTTTTCAGTTTGTTGTTTAAATTAAACTCTAGATCTTTCCTTCTTTAAAACCGATAGTAGACGCAATAAGAGAATGAATAATTATTTTTTTAAAGAAATTTTCGGTTTTGTGTCTTTTTCATATACATTCTTTGTTGACGTAGAATTTCCATCAACAACAACAATAATAGAACAAAATTTATCAGCCCACTAAACCAACTACGAGGGGACCTTTACGATTATTATAATAAAAATACCTACTACAAACGTGCATGCATACCTAGATATAGCAAAATTTTTTTTCCGATGCGAAGCGTTTTTTCACTTCCTCGCACTCTCATAAATTTAGTATACAGCGCTCCCGTTCTTATTTTATTATTACGTTTCTTGTTTTGTGAATATTCGGGATTCCAACCAACACTCCACAAAGAAGTCGAACATATGTCCTTAAGATGTCGCTACCTTTTGTTGACGTATTAAGTAACGTTTTTTTTACGTCCGGTCTTACGTCCAGGTAACTGAATCAAACACCGGTTTCCGTTTGAGATGATTTTTCCTATCCACGAAGCTTCGTTAAGGTCGTTGGTGAAATAATGCCAACATCATTCAGTATACAGAAGAGAATATAAAACAACCTGGGTTTAAGACTTAAGTTTAATTTTGCATTGAAAAACTGGACCTAAATGTTGGATGAGACAAATTTTAATTCGTTGTTAACTGAAAAGGCAATTTTTTACATGGAGATATCACAAAGTCGATATAAAATATTGTAATTTCAATCCACCAAAATGTCTATATGTATTTTACATTTTACGAGTTAAAGAAATACGAGACGAGCATATCAGCTGTATGACTCGGCATATTAGACGTATTCACAGATTCCAGAAGCGATATATAATTAAATCATTTAATTAGTGAGGTTTGGACAAATAACTGAAATTCTAGATTCCTTTTTTTACAAAAGTCACTCAACCCCAATTGTCTAGGAATTATTTTCAATGAACTCTGATTTTTAACGATACCTAAATCCTAACCAACAGCATGTTTTTTAGTATATACAAAATAAATAGAAAAGCATCGAGCGGTACGAGCTCGTTATTGGCACTCAGGATCGCTCCCTGGAGTGCAATCACGATTTTCAAATAGTTATAAGGGTGAACGATAACGAAGCATGTAATTTAAAGACGCTTCTTGATTCGTGTATGGTGGTGTCTTTTAGGCAGCAATTGATTTTTGAAGGAATGATAATTCAGTTTTTTTCTCAATCTCTAGTTACAATTAGATATGTATAAAAAAAATTTCTATCAATTGTTATTTATGAGCTTTCTGGGGAAAAAACATTTTATTCAACGTTTATTTCATAAGATGACGGTTTGGAGGTTTTTTGTTGTATCGGGGATGCGAAGCACGTTTCATTTATACTTTCCTTTTTAATATGTTGGGCAGGCAGAGAGATTTCTCTGACCTGACATGCCATTAATCATTTTGGTCAGTTTTTTTTTTAGAATGGATGTGATGATGAAATAAAACAAAATTATTGTGGGATTTGTTAAAAAGTTTTCGATTCTTGTGGGAATTCCAAGTTAAATTAAAAAACATCCCTATGATCTATGTATGTGTAAAAAAAAACTTTAGTAAATTGTTCTCGACTCTTGCAGTTTTTTTTAAGGAAAATATAATTATTTTCAAATTCACGATGTGTTAGGATCTACTATACCTATAAATACTCTCATGAACTTTTATATTATATTATACTTATAATATGTGTATGTATATAATATTTTTACCAACAAAATTGGCACAAGGTAAGGCGGTGACAACAATATTTATTTACTTTTGGGGTTAGGATTGCTTTTTGTTTTGTTTAAAGAAAACCAAAGATGTCAAAATAAAGGTTTATTATTTTACAAAAGTCGTAAGGTTTCTACCAAATGACGAATTCACATAGTATAGCTAATAGAATTCTTAGATTCTTTCCTTCTATCCTATATTTTGAATAAAATTGATACACTCTGTGCTCTGTGAATGAAAGAAATAAGATGAATCAAGGAAGTAAATTATGTATCAATAATTTATAGCTCAAAATATTTCTGAATCGTTAAAAAAATATAGTTTAAAGCACAGTTTAAATTAAGATTATTCATTATGTTGAACGACGGCGGGGCGTATGATCCATGAATAATATTATCAGACATAAAAACAAAAAACACACACAACGAGTCGGTTTCAATATTAATTTTAACTTTTTTTTAAGCCAAACAAATGTTATATAAAGTTTAAAAAACAGAAATATTTTGTTTATGAAAGCCGACAAAAGTAAAAATGTTGTTGTTGTTATTAACAAATCTGATTATGAAGAAAGAGTACGTGATTTGATAACTGAGTGCAATTATTCTGAAATAACAAAAAGCCCGCTTAGAACAATGACACGTGAGACAGTTGCACTTTGCCAAAAAATTAGAAATGTTTTCAGTTAGCGCGTCGGTAGAATGCTAGTTGTGGCGAACCCTACTTTGCCCAAACTCTAGCTCTTCCTAAAACACACAAGGATGGAAAAAAAATGCGTCCGATTGTTTTCAATGTAAATGCACCATCATATAAAATAGCGAAGTGGTTGGTAAAAGAATTAAAACAATTACCACAGTTAGAAAGCTTGTAGGTTAAAAAATCTTTTGAATTTGTGGAAAAAATACGTGGTCTAGAGGTTAACCCTGATGAAAAATTAGTTAGCTATGACGTATGCTCGTTATTTCCAAGTATTCCAGTCGATAAAGCGTTGGACTTACTGAAAAATCATCTTGATAATATCGATTGTGAACCTGACAAAAAGCTGATTTAAAAAGTTCTTGAGACCTTAAATGTTTTGAATGGCGAATTTGAATCCATAAAGTTTACGTGCGAACTAGAACATAATAGAAGCATTGTATATAAAATCTATAGTTCTATCATGAACAAATATTTTTTAGTCGAACATATGTCCTGTACGCGTCGCTGAGATCGCCACAAATTAGAAACTTAGCTAAGTGTATGGAATAAGTAATAAGAGCGAGAAGAATCTATTATTTAAATTCTGCAAACATAATAAGATTCCTTAAAAGGGTCAAGTACACGTGCATGAAAATATTTTGTTTAATTAAATTTGTGTTTCAATTAAATTTTAAAGAACTACATTTTTTCACACAAACTTTTATGTTCCTCCACAATGATTTCATAAAAAAAATATAACCCGACATTCTACCTAAATATTAAGGCCTCAAACTTAACGATACGATTATTAGAACAAAATTTATCAGCCCATCTAAACCAACTACGAGGGGACCTTTACAATTATTAGGTGTGTTTTATTCATTGCTGCATATCCAGCGCAGCAAAATTTCCCTTTACAAACAAAAACAATTTGACTGCTGGCGAAAAAGAAGTCAGTAAAAAAAAAGATGGCTGTGCTGGCGATAGAGCTTTCAATTATTGAAATGAACGTATAGAGTGAGTGATCGTTTTATTTAGACTTGTGCTGCGCTGGTTATGCAGCAATGAATAAAACACACCTATTATAATAAAAATACCTACTACAAAAGTGCATGCATACCTACATACAGCAAATTTTTTTCCGATGCGAAGCGTTTTTTTCACTTCCTCGCACTCTCATAAATTTAGTATACCGCGTTCCCGTTCTTATTTTATTATTACGTTTCTTGTTTTGTGAATATTCGGCACCGAAAAAAATAATTGGTATATATAACTAAAAATTTCGTCTATTGTACGAAAATTTCGTGGTGCAAAAGAACAAATGTTTTTCGCAAATAGCACTAATAGACTTTTGTAGAATGTACAAATACTATTTAACGACAATAAAGAAATAAAAATACATTAGTAAATATTACGAAACATTTGTATAGTTGCGAAATATTCCAAAAAATCTTAGTAGGCTAACGAATTATTTTTTTTAATGTTTTGTGAAATGCATTGTAAATAAACGAAAATTTCGTTCTTTTGTAAAATTCGGGAAAAAAAATTTAGTATAGAAAGTACGAAACGATTTTGAATATTTTGTGCATTCTACGAAATTTTTGGAATTGAAATCTTTTGATGGGACGAATGCATTCGTAAATATAACGAAAATTTAGTATTTTTACAAAATTCGGAAAAAATTTAGTAGAATGCACGAAATGATTTTGAATATTTTGTGCATTCTAAGAAATTTTGGAATAGAAATCTTTTGATAGGACGAATGCATTCGTATATACCACGAAAATTTTGTATCTTTGCGAAAGAAAATTAAGTAGAATGCACGAAATTTTACGAATGCATTCGTAAATACAACGTGGTATATACGAATGCATTCGTATATACCACGAAAATTTTGTATCTTTGCGAGAGAAAATTAAGTAGAATGCACGAAATTTTACGAATGCATTCGTAAATACAACGAAAATTTTGTATTATTGCAAAATTCGGGAAAAAATTTGGTAGAATGCACGAAATATTTTTGGAATATTTTGTGGATTTTACGAAATTTTTGGAATTGAAATCTTTTGATAGGACGAATGCATTCGTAAATACAACGAAATTTTTGTATTTTTGCAAAATTCGAGAAAAAATTTAGTTAAATACACGAAATATTTTGAATATTTTGTGCATTCTACGAAATTTTTTCCCGAATTTTGCAAAAATACAAAAATTTCGTAAATACAACTATTTTTTTTTTACAAAATAGTTTGAACTTGAAACTTGAACTCATCAGCTGACTATATGTTAGGGCCTAAATAGGCAATTTTTATTAAGTTCAGTTCATCTTACATAGATCTCATGACGAATATCAAGTGTTAACTTTATCCAACAAAATTATAATTCTTAATCATTAAAGCGCGAAGTTTTTGTTTTTGCCCGTGGCCTGGCTTTGTTTATATACATACAAAGGTTTGGGGTTTTTTGTATTTTAAAAAAAAATTTGAGAAAAAATTTAGTAGAATACATGAAATGTTTTTGAATACATTGTACATTTTACAAAATCCCTTTTGATATTGTACAGATTTAGTCTTTAAATTTACGAATTCTTTGTAGTTTTACGAAATTATTTGTAAAGATCGTAAAGGCATAGATACACGCAAAAGCATTCGCCTATTAACATATACATATGTATATCGGCTAATATAAATATAACGATTGGTTCAATAATTTCACAAAAAATTTGTAGTTTCACGAAATATTTTGTAAGGACGATACCTTGTTCATATCCAAAAGTATTTGCCTTATTATATGCAGATTGGGTATAGTACACAACGATTGCTTCGATAATTATACAAAATTTTGTAATTTTACAAAATAATTTGATGTAATAAAAATCATCCGCCTACCTAGATGTGGTAGAATGGAAGTAACTATAGTTTCAATAAATAAATTCACAAAATTTTTGTAATTTTATGAAACCATTAGTAAAGCAATAGATATAACAAATAATTTATTTATCATCGTATAGATTTAGTAGATTGAACGAATTTGTTTGCACCTTTAACTAAAAATTCTCAAAAAAGAGTTTACGAAAGTGCTTTCGTGGATTTTACAAAATGTTTGTAACACAGAATTTTTCGTATCTTATTTTTACTACGAAAGATTTGTTTTATTCACAAAATTTCGTGCATTGAACGAAAATAAGATTTACGAAAGTATTTCGTAGTGATTTTACGAAATATTTTTTTCGGTGGGGATTCCAACCAACACTCCACAAAGAAGTCGAACATATGTCCTTAAGATGTCGCTACCGTCACTCCTCTTCATAATATTACTATAGATTTTATATACAATGATGGAAAATTACCATTTTTGGATCTTGAATTGCACTGTGAAGGTAACTTGATTGACTATGGGTGTATAGGTACCATAAGCCTACTAGCACAATGCGTACAATCACCTACGATTCGTATTGCCCGATTCAGCATAAAATGGCAGCGTATCATTCAATGGTCCACAGATTATGCCCTTTACCACTTTCAGTTTCAAATTATAAAAAATAGTATGAGCGCATAAAAGAAATTGCTCAAATTAAGGGCTTATAATACAGAAATTGTTGATAGACTCATTAATAAGCATTCCAAAAAAGTGAGAAATTTGAAATATACCACCCTTTTCTCATATAAAACCAAGAAAAGAACCAACGCGTATCTATGAATTTTGATCCAAAAATAACTAATAAATTGAAAAAAGTTTTCAACGAACACAATCTAGAAATTATTTACAGAAGTGATAAAATTAAGCAATTTATTTGGTTCGGCAAAAGATAAAATCGAAAAATTATAAAAATCGGGAATTTATGCAATTCAACGCAACGAGTAACAAAGTTTAATATGGACAAACAAAACGTAGCATACGAGAACGTTATAAAGAACACATACAATGTATAAAACTTAATCAACCCAATAAGTCTACTGTAGCTCATCATGCTATTGTTAACGGACATGAAATTGTGAGCGCGAATAAAGAAAACATAAAGCTTTTAATGCAGGTGAACGATGCTCGTCGACTTGATGCGTATGAAGCTTAATATATATATATATACAGTCGACTCTCCCTAAGTCGTACTCTCTCTAAGTCGAATTTCTCTCTAACTCGAACTTTTTTGCGATATTTTATCATTCCCTTCAATTTTCCATACAAAAACCATTCTCTAAGTCGAACTCCCTCTCAGTCGAACTCTCTGTAACTCGAACACATTTTCTCGATATCTGGCATCTTTTTTCACCCCTTAAGTCAAATTTTGTTTAGAACAAAACAAAATAAAGGAACATTACCGCTTCGGAATTCGTATTTGGGTATAGTATAACCATCAAAACCTTAATACATATATGTATATAATGTATAACATCGCGTGTACCATCATCGTCAGCTCTTCGCGTTTCTTCCTATTCATAACCTGGTACCTCAATAAAAAGATACAGTTTTTAAAAAGTTACAACGCAAAAACAAAAAAAGGATTATTATCCTTTTCTTTGTGTTGTTGGTTGCTTTATATGCACAATATTAATCTAAATAAATTATTAAATAAACCTTTTAAAATAAAAAAATGTTTCTCTCCATAACTCGAATTTTTTCAAAACTCTCTCTAACTCGAACAAATCTTGGTATCCCGTGAAAATTCGACTTAGAGAGAGTCGACTGTATATATATATTTGTATTTGCATCATTTAAATTACCCATAAAGTCTCTAAGTGCGGAAAAGTTCCACTTGTTTTGTAAGTAACTAGAGTTTAATCAAAGATAATATAATATTTTAATATTATATTATATTATCTTTGGTTTAATCTTTCAGCTTAATTCAATTAAAAATATCAAGTTAATTTTTGTTCCCTTTTTTTCTTTGTCTAGTACCTACTACCATTGAGTTTATACATATATTGGAACCACGAAACTAACGTTAACTGCACAATAGGTGTCGCTGGATACACCAAATCGAGATTTTAAAATTTTGTGGAACTTAATAAAATAAGCAACACAAATAGGAATGCACAAGAGTAGTAGGACAAAGAGGAGAAGGTGCGAAGGGTCAAGGGTGTCTGCTTTATTTTGTAGCTTGTGCACGATAAGGGCTAAGCATAATAATTGTATTTTACTTACACATACACAATATACCTTTTCAGTTTTTATACACTCAACACTGGGCAGCTTATGTATGCCGTATAGAAATATGTAGATGTGTCTGTTTATAGGTAGGTATATTATAATTCCATTTTCAAAGCACATTTTGTGTAAAATTTGTGCGTTCGTTGAATGATCGGTGAAGGTCCAGTTAAGGAGTGTATGAATGGAAAAATATGAAATTATGACGTAGGCAGTTAATAGAAAAAGTTAAAATCTTGGTTATATATTTTGTAGGTAGGAGTTGGTTTTTGTTTTATTTCTATTAATTTTGAATCGGGAACTTTTCAGTAAATGAAATACATTTTTATTAGGTTGACAATATTAGATATAATTATTGTACCTAACCACGAATAGATTGAAAACCTCGTTTCTAAAGCGAAAAGTGCAAAAGTTTACCTTTAAGTGCAATATGAAAAAGTTTACCTACTTTATTAAATAGATATATGTACCTATGTACCTAGAAAATTGTTTTTTTTTTTTTAATTTGCAACGCATTTATGCAAAATTTCGAAAAAAAAATCAAAAGATGCCTAGGTTGGTAAATAGTAGGTATGCACTTAAAAAAATTATGTAGGTAGGTAGATGTTTCAATTTCGCCATAATTCTAGTGATTATTGAGTGAAATTAATTTTAAATTGTAGAAAAGAAGTAGGAATGTAGGCCTATAGCCACAGATATTTTTTCTTCAATAAGTGGAGAAGTAGGTACCTACATAGGTAGGTTTTAAATTTTTAACTGCATTGATGTTCATTTGTTTTCGTTAAATTCAAAAGACGAGTAGATACAGTGGTGTGAAAAACATTCCCGATTTTTTTGGTAGACTGCATTGATTGTTGGTTTGTGATATCAAAATGAATATATAAAAAGTGTTTGCAATTTTTTCCCATTTTTATTGAACAATTTTATTATTTGAAACAAAAACCATGGAACTTTATCCATCAAAACAAAAAAAAATTCAAAAAATTAAAGTTTATTCAAAATTTTAATGTGACAAACTAACTATATTTACCTCCTTTTTTTTTCTTTTTTTTTGTTATTGAATGAAGGTTTTTCTAGTAACTTTTCCTTCTCAACTATCTTTAATCTCATAGGTATATTATTTAAATACAAATTGTTAGTTATCAGTAGTAAGGTAGCATTATACCATATCTCTGTAAATTGTGCAATCTAGTTTCAGTAAGAATATTGTAAAAATGTTGCCTACAATAAAATCTAAATCTAAATCTTTATGCGCCTTTCAGTTTTAATTGTTGTTTTGCGAGGGCGTCCACCAAAATGATCTGCTTCTACTGATTTTCCACTTTTAAATTTTTTAATGATGTCGCAAACCGTTGACGTTGGAATTTTTAAGATTTCAGCGATTACTTTTTGTTTTATACCGGCTTGGAACTTTTCTATTATTTCGTATCGAATCGCGTTGCTATAACGTGTTTCTCCCATTTTATGCACTATATAATTTCAACTTACACAGCTCTCAACTTGTAAAAACGTTTTAATCTACGGCTTGAGTCAAAAGACTCGAAAAAACCGTTACTTTACCATCGAGACTCGCAATCTTCTTGAAATCCGGTTAGTTTTGCACAGGCATGTTACTAAGTAACTTTATAAAATAATTTTTTTTTATTGTTCTTGTCATCGTAGCATCAAATTTTTAAGGTTATTATTAACTTGTCTCATACTCTTTACAAATAATTAAAAAACTTATGGAAAGTTGTTAGTTTTCTACTTGGTATTAAGAAAATCATTACTATGGGAAAAAATCCGGAATGTTTTTGGCAGCGCTGTAGGTAAAATTAAAGTCTTTTTACACTTAAGTTACAAATTGAAATGTTTTTATAACATTCAAAACCAAAGAGTGAAAAGGAATTGAACTTTTTTAGCTTTTGGTCGCGTAATTAGTTGAACAAAAATCGAAAGAAAGGACCTTATTGACCAAAAATATTTTCAAAAATTAAAAAATAAAATAAAGAATAAAAAACGAAATTAATTTTACTTTTAATTTAAACTTTATAACTTTTTATTTATATTGTATGCATTTCGAGTACAATGTGACTCATCTTCAGCAATACACTTAATGGCATAGAGAAAAAGTGACAAGATAAACAAAGTATAAACAGAAAAACAGAAGAAAAACACAAAATATAATTTAAAAAAATTAATTAAAAAGAAATGTCAAAGAAATTTTTTCGTTTTGTTAGATTAAATTAAAGAGAGATGTCGTTATGTTTCCTTCATCGCAGTTCATCCGGTTATCATTGATGTGTACCTATATAAAGACTTTCATACGCATCAAGTCGTCTAGGGTTTGTGACGTGTTTGATTAATTTTACGTCTTCGAATTTCACATCGAAGTGTTTGTTGGTGAGGGCATGAGAGGCAACGGAGGATTTTTCGGGTCGATTATACTTTATGTGGCTGGAGTGCTCTTTGAAACGTACTTCGATGCTCCTTTTTGTTTGACCGATGTACTTAGCTTCGCAATCTCCACATGTCACTTCATAGATTCCGGATTTATCATTAAGTTTAGTTTTATCTTTAGTTGTTCCAAGCATATTTTTCATTTTTCCATTACTGGAGAATACACATTGTTTTTCTTTTTAAATTTTGATTTCAATCGGTGGGTAATTTGTGGGAAGAAGGTCATACTTGCTCGTTCTAAGTTGTTGTCTAGTTGTCTGTTTTGTGTGAATAAAGTTGATAGATTTGATTTTTTGATTTTTCTTGAGTGTTTTATTATTAATTTATCTACTATGGATTCATTATAGCCGTTGATGGTTGCAATCTCTTTTAGGTGTTTATATTTCTTTAAATAATTGGCCATTGATAAAGGAATTTTAAAAAGTCGATGGACCATTGAATGAAAAGCAGCAAGCTTATGTTGAACCGGGCAAAAGAAATCAGCTGTGATGTATCGATTTGTTGTTGTTGTTTTTCTATAAATAGAAAATACGATTTGTTTGTTTTTTCGTGTAATCATCAAATCTAAAAAAGGTAGCATGTTGTTTGATTTTCTTTCATAGGTGAAATTTATACTAGGGAATTGGGAATTTATTGTTGTAAGGACATTTTCGATTTCTGTACTTTTAATGACAGCGAAAACATCATCTACGTATCGAAACCAAATTGGGGGAAGTAATCCTCTTGTTTTCAAACATATTTCAAATGAAGACATGAAAATTTCTGCAATTAAAGGTGAAAGAGGGTTTCCCATACTCATACCTGTATCAATTTTGTAAAATTTTTCTCTAAGCTGAAAGAAATCGTGTGACATTCATATCTTCGCTGCTTTAATATAAACCTGTTTTTATTCATCGTCAATTGTATAGCTGTCCAGGATGGGAATGCTGGGGAATAATGCTTCAACATCAAAAGAAACCATTATTTCGTCGTCGTCTGTTTGGATATCTTTAGATTTTTCAACAAAGTTGAACGAATTCTTAACAGAAAGGGTATTAATAGGGTACTCGAAATGCATACAATATAAATAAAAAGTTTAAAGTTTAAATTAAAAGTAAAATTATTTTCGTTTTTTATTCTTTATTTTATTCTTTAATTTTTGAAAATCTTTTTGGTCAATAAGGTCCTTTCTTTCGTTTGTTGTTCAACTAAGCACTGTAGGTAGTTTAACAAATATTTTGGTACATATACATTACATATCGTCAGCTAAATACGTAAAGCTCCTAAAGCTGGACGAAATTGAGATTTTGATCCCAATTTCTTAAGGGTGGTCTATCTTCTCCCGTTTGGGTGGGAGGGGCACTTTCACAAAAAAAAGTACTAAAAATGGATAAACAAATATTAAAAAATGACGGTAATACCTACTTAGATTTAAGTATTATACCTACCTACTTTCCCTTTTTTTTAAAGCGAATACTCTATTCTATTAGCTAATTTTTAAATGAAGTGAAATAGATTTTGAAAAAACGGGTTTAAAACCCAAAACTTGGGAAAAAAATCATAAAAAAGTTTAAAGTGTAATTTTTCAAAAATGTAAAATTGTGTAGGTACCTATTATTTTTTTTCTGAAATTCGTTGTTCTAATTAATTCTTTATCAAAAACCGAAAACTAGATGATTTTATGTCTTCTAGTTTTTGAGAAAATTTAAAATTGCTAAAACTACTTTTTACGATATTTTTGTTCTTTAATTGCTTGCTTACATAAATACCGTGCATAGCACCCAGCGTTACCAAGATACGTTTCTCAAAGTCCCACAATTAAAATTTTCAGATATGAAAATGTAATGCATTATACAAAATTCACATTACCTAAGGTAAATATACTACTTCATTTCACAATTTTGGAAAAAATTGGTCTAAACTTTTCTTTTCATTTTTTTTATCAAAATTTTGAGTTTGCATGCAAATTTTTCAAAAACTATGGACATAAATAATTTAATTTAAATTTAGGATAATAGAACAGATTTCTTTTTAAATCGGTATAGTACCTACCTACTGTGGGCGTTGGATTTGTTTTAAAATAATTTTTTTTCCATTAAAAAAAAAAAAAAATAATACAAAGATATATGCCAGTAAGACCTAGGGTCTTATAAATTGGGCAATTTTGGAAGGAATAGAAGGATAGGATAGATTTAAGTAATTTTTTTTTCTAAAATTGCCCCTACCTCCTAAACGGAGCGAGATAGACCCCTCTCCAATAGTAAAAATTGCTTTCTTTTGACCTCTCTACAAGAAAAATTATCAATATTAATTGTCGCCTAATTTTTCGTATAATCTCCCCAAAATGAGTTTTCATATGGAGCCCAGTGTTGCCGAAAGTACTCCCGTAGGAGTATTTTACTACTTCCAACACCTCCGTACTCCTCCTTCCACATTCGTACTCCTATTTTTTTAAAGACCTAAAATATCTTACACTTACAGCAAAGTGTAATGCTAACCTTAATAAATTTAATTCACTTTTAATTTAATTCTAAAAATTGAGTTTAAAAATCATTTATTCAAAAACTAAGGACTAAAATAACGTAATTTATGAAATATAATTAAAGAATAAATTACTGGCTTTAAAAAAAGTTATAACATGATATTGTATGTAGGTGTTGTCGTTGTGTTTTTATATTCATTTTCCATTTTACAGAATCAAATTTTCAAATTTTTCACAATTGTTCACAAATTTCATGCAATTCGTTGGAGCCGTTTCGGATAAACCAAAAAAGTGGGTGGAACTGGGGCGAATATTACTATTTTTTTTTCTATTTTTCTTACTCATAAGGATGAACTCTAAAACTTTCATTCAAATCGTTTGAGTTGTTTCCGAGAAATAGAGACATCACTAAACTATGGAGTATGAAAAGTGTGCGTGGCAGTCAGCGGATTTGATTGAATCTAGTTTTCAAATTTTGTTCTCGTTCATAAGAAAAAACTCTGAAAATTTCACGAAAATAGATACAGCCGTTTACGACACAAGCAATAATAAAAGTGGACGTAGCTGTGGGTGGATTTTAGAATTTTTTAATTTTTTGTTATAAGAATAAACACTTATAACCTCATTCAAATGATTTGAATTGTTTTCGAGAAACTAAGAAATAATAAAAGTGGGCGTGGCATTGGGTGAATTTTACTTAATCTATTTTTTTATTTTTTTCTCGTTCATAAGAATAAACTCTGAAAATGTCATTCAAATAGTTGGAGCCGTTTTCGAAAAAACAAAAACTAATAAATGTGGACATAGCTGTAGGCCGATTTTACTAATTTTTTTTTAAATTTTTTTCGTACCCATAACAGTAAACTCTTAAAATTTTATTCAAATCATTTAAGCCGTTTCCGAGAAATAAAGATATTTCCGACCGTTTCCGTCATACTAATGCCTCATTTACACGAATGGCAAAATGCCATTATAGCTGCCAAATACAAGCCATTTTTCTTTTCATCATGTAAACGCTCTAAATACTGGCATATTTTTGCCATAAAAAAACTGGCTGAGAAAATTTGCCATTGAATGCTGCCATAAAAATGGCATTGTGTAAACACTTTCCTGGCGCCATTTTCCAAATTATGCCATATTCGAAAAAGAATGAATATGTTCATTCTTTATTGGCAAAATGCCATTTTAAATGTCAGAACGTTGAATATTGACGGCAGCTTTAAAAGGGATTATTTATTTATTAACAAAATTAAAATTGTAAGTATGTAAATAGAAAATACAAGTTTTAGTTTTCAATAAATATACTAATAAATTAATATTTAGGAAATTGAAAAGACATGGAACAAGGTAAAGAAATTAAAAAGGCAGCTCGCAATAGAAAAGTCGAGAGGAAGTGGGTGCCACAAGAGGAACGGCTGCTTGTCGAAATGGTTGAGGCTCGGGAAAACTTATGCACTTTTCGTTCCCCCCATTCGACTTTGGAAACAATATTGCATACAGAAGATTTTGACCTCCTGAACAAAAACATCAGGCTGCTATAATTGTCTCCAGTTGCGAGGAAACGGAGGGTGATAGCGAGACGTTCTTCTACAGATATTGTTTCACGCATATTTGTGTTTTCTTTCCTTACAACATAGGGATATTTTTTCAGCGAGGAAATCAAAATCTTCCGTGGACATTCTAACAAAGTTTTTCAACAACTCCGGGTCGTTATTTCGGAGCTGTCCCTGCAGAGTTTGAAAAAAAACTCCTCCTTCTAAAAATAGTGGTCGAACCCAATGTGGCAGAGTTTTTCTTTGTCGCCGGATGGCTAGGGACTGCATCTCTTCTTCCTCATCTTGTAGTACCAAGAATGCTCCTTAAAAGGCAATTGTGTGTTCTCGATTCTATTTTATATATTACTTTCTTGAGTTAAAAATTGATATTT
This sequence comes from Epistrophe grossulariae, assembly GCA_929447395.1. Lineage (NCBI taxonomy): Eukaryota > Metazoa > Arthropoda > Insecta > Diptera > Syrphidae > Epistrophe > Epistrophe grossulariae. The sequence goes on from OV839566.1 coordinate 100,253,427, forward strand.
GTGCAACTTTCTTTCGACTTCAAAAAATTTCGTTAATATGGCTCGTTTATGTCAGTCATGTAAATACATTATTTCTTTCCTTGCCATTTAATACTGGCAAAAATAATGCCAACATTTAATTAGCCATTTTTTTGGTTCGTTTAAACGCATGCCATTATAAATTTATTTCGTCCATTATTTTGCCATTTTTTTGGTAGAAATATTGGCAACTTTGCCATTCGTCTAAATCCGGCATAAGAAGTAAGAAAAGTGGGCGTGGGAGTGGGCGCGGTTTAACCAAATCCAAGTTTTTATTTTTTTATCGTTCATCGTAATAAACTCTGAAAATTTTATCAAAATCCATTCCATTTCCCATTTCCGGGAAAGCAAATACAGTCGACTCTCCCTAAGTCCTACTCTCTCTAAGTCGAATTTCTCTATAAATCGATTTTATTTTTTTTGCCATATTTATTACCTTCAATTTTCCATACACAAACCATTCTCTAAGTCGAACTCCCTCTAAGTCGAACTCTCTCTAACTCGAACACATTCTCTCGATTATTAACATCTTTTTTCACCCCTTAAAGTCGTATTTTGTTTAGCACAAAACAAAATATAAAAACATTAGGTACCCCTTCGAAATTTGTATTTGGGTATTGTATAACTACGAACCATCAAAACCTTAATATATATGTGTAGCATCGCCATCCATCACCATCATCGTCAAAATTCGTGTTTCTTCCTATATTCATATCCCTGGTACCTCTACAAAAAGATAGAATTTTAAAAAGTTGCAACGCTAATACAAAAAAAAAACATTGTTATCCTTTTCTTTGTGTTTTTGGTTGCTTTATATACATCTATTTTCCTAAATTTATTAAATAAACATTTTAAAACAAACAAAATATGTATTTCTCTCTATAACTCGAATTTTTCCAAAACTCTGTCTAACTCGAACAAATCTTAGTAGATATCTGTGAAAATTCGACTTGGGGAGAGTCGACTTTATATATGTGTATGTATGTATATATAAATATGTATCTATGTAAATAATATATATACAAGAATAGTTCGTTTAAAGTAATAAGATACACTACATGATTTTCTAAAGCCATAATTAAATTGTTTATATTAAATTTTTCAATCCAGATGTTTGAGTGAAAATTTAAATATCATTTTCAAATTCAAAATTTTGTAAAAAGGTGAAAAGATGTTGTAATAATTTATTTATAAAATTTTTACATATAGATAGGCAGGTACCTAAACCTAATTGTTGTTTTTTCCTGTACCTACCAACCTGCTTAATATTTATATGAACTGATAGTCGAAATTCAAAAACCAAATGGATTTAGATACCTATGTGCCTACGTACCTAGGTAGTTTAGTTTTTGAAAAAGTTTGAAATTGAAAACCAACTTTTTTTTCAGAAAAATTGGCCTTCCTGCCTACGAGCCTTAAAAGACTCCCTCCCATATGGTTCTATTCGTGAATCGTGACTATTGCCAATTACCTAAATGCTCTAGCTTTTTGTCACATCTGATGTGAATTATCCAGTCCCTACATAATCTTAAATACCTAAATAGCATTTTGAATTAACCCTTGACAACGATTTTAGCGATAAAATGAAATTCAAAAAAATATAGACATTGTTTTTCTCCATTTAGAACCTATTTAATGTCATCCAAAAATATGAAAATCCAAAAAGAACTAGGTACCTATACGACCATCTAAATAGATATACATAATTATGTACATACAATCCTACCTACATCCATATATATGTACATTTCTTATGTATACATACAAGAATTGCACGTTTAAAGTAAAATCAAATTCAACAATTACTGTAAGAACCTTAATTTACACCCCAAAAGTAAAAAAAGCGATCCTTTTTTGTCTACAATATCTTCACGGGGCTTGGTAACAATTAATTACAACAAAAAACTTAAAAAACCGAAGTGACGTAATCTTGTTACCCTTCATTCATTCATTCATGCTTTTTAACTACATACTTCGGGTGATACAAAAAAAAAAACACATTCCCTTATCCACCCGAATGTTCACTGCGCTGCTCAGTGTCCAATGTGCATACATACTCATGTGTTTTGTATGTTTGTAGGTAGGTATGTGGAATAAAATCCACACAGTCCACGAGATTCCACAATTTAATGTAAATAATGGTTGTAGTTTCAGGTAAGCTGAGCCAGTCCAGTCCACGAGATTCCACAATTTAATGTAAATAATGGTTGTAGTTTCAGGTAAGCTAAGCGATCAGTTAACGTAAGATGAAAATCTTGCGTTAACTGTTCGCTAGATGGCGGCTTAGCTTACCTAAAACTACAACCATTATTTGCATTAAATTGTGGAATCTTGTGGACTGTGTGGATTTTATTCCACATACCTACCTACAAACATTCAAAACACATGAGTATGTATGGACATTGCACACTGAGCAGCGCAGTGAACATTCAGGTGGACTAGACATTAATTTTTTTTTTTTTGGGATAAGGGATATGTGTTTTTTTTTGTTGTATCACCCGAAGTATGTAGTTAAAAAGCATGAATGAATGAATGAAGAGTAACAAGATTACGTCACTTCGGTTTTTAAAGTTTGTTGTTGTAATTATTATTACTAAGAGATATTTGTACACAAAAAAGGATCGCTTTGTTTACTTTTGGGCCGTACAAAATTAAAGTTCTTACATATTTCGTTGAATTTGTTTTTACTTTAAACGTGCAATTCTTGTATGTATACATACAGCTATGGCCAAAATAATAAGAACACTCAACACGATTGGCTACTTTTATTTGATGTTACGTTTGTTTTGCGTTGAATGGATATTTTATATTTTTAGAAGATAGTTTAGTATGTTAACTTTAAATTCCATCCGTTATTACAGGGTAATATCAATTTATTTATTATTTTCAACCGAAAATTATTAATTTAACAACTTCACTGTCCAATGAATCATATGTGATTCATGAAATCCATTTTGTCCCATGTTTCCTACGTCCATGAATCACATATGATTCAAAAGTTTTATTAAATGAAAATTATTCTACGTCCCCATACAAAGTGATCAAGCAACATCTCTACGTCCATATATTTTGTTTAGAAAATAAAACTTCAGTATCACGTCCAATGAATCACATGTGATACATACATTTTTTTTTGTACCGTGCTTACAGCGTCCATGAATCATATGTGATTCATGAACAAATGTTTTTAATAATGTGTATATTACATTAAAAAAATCATCTCAATGACATAATTTTGATGTAAATATGTTGGCTATATATAGCCCATAACATAGCTGCAAAAAAAAATGGAAAAATGTTTAAGAAAACGCATTTTTTCATCAATGAATCTTTATATTTTTTTGATAAAATAAATTGAAAAACAACAAGAAAGTAATACAACAATTGGATAAAAATTAAACAAATAACAATAACAATTTACATTTTTAAAGTTTAGACACTTGTCCTTTTATGTTAAAAGTTAAAACATGTTAAGCAGAATGCCTTATTGCATTGCTTGCACTCTGTATTTACCTGTTTTGCTTTCAAGGCAGCTATATGACCATCTCTCCTCAGGTTCTTATAGCACAAAGCGCAACGCTTTCGCATAATTTTACCATTTGAACGTGGTAGTTCCGTGAGAAAATGTTGGCTTGGATGTAATATTGTTGGAGGAATTCTTGAGATATTTGTTGCGGATGCACAAGAACCGAGCAATACTCTCAACAGCATTTCTTGAGCCTGCAACATGGAAATTGGACCGTCGTCTGCTAATTTGTTGTATATGCATCTAGCATTGATGACTGCAACTCGGAACAAAAGGTCTACAGCAACTTTTTTATACCACGTGAGGGTTTTTCGCAATGGCGAATGAAATGCAGCTAATTGATCTGCTATATCTATGCCTTTTTTAGCGCCATTGTAATCTATTACGGCATTTGGTTTAATTTTTTCACCATTCCATAGACTTACTGCTGACGATTCATTTCCATGGCAAGTAGATAGCATAAGGACATTCCTTTTATCATGCCATTTCAGCACCGTGATGCATCCATCCTTTTGTTGAGCAATGCTTTCATTTTTTTTCAATTTGTGCTTAGTGACGTGTGGTGGAAGATCTGCCCGATTTTTTCGTATTGTTCCACATAAGTCCGTGTTGCGATTTTTTAAATACGTTGCTAATGGTAAACTGGTATAATAATTGTCGGCGACAATCATTCGTCCCTCACCTAAAAGGGGTTCACACAATCTGACAAGAACAGATCCCGGCTTGTCTAACCCTTCCATTGCCAAAGATGCTCCTGAATATATTTCGTAGGACCACGTATAACTATCAACTGTGCACATTTTGTAGACTCTTATGCCGTACTTACTGGATTTTGAAGGGTTGTACGTTTTTATTTGCAGTCGACCGTGAAACTTGATTACCGATTCATCTACCACAAGTATTTCGCCAGGAGTATACAATGACCGGAAGTTTGCCAGTAGTTTTTTTATTAGAGGATCAATTTTGTATGTTTTATGTGTCCTTTCTTGAAGCAAGGGAGAAGCAAAATGCCAGCAACGCAATATTAGTGAAAATCTATTGTATGACATTTTTATCATATGCATAAGCGGATAATTGTATAATGGGTCCAGTTTCCAATAGTGCTCAATTGTCGGCAAGTTAACGACACCCATTAGCATAACAACACCAAAAAAATTGCTTCATCTCTTCAATGTCCACATCTTTCCATCGTCGTAATCGATTAAATGCAGACGTTCGTGATGATCTTAAGATGTGGGCATATGTATTGGTATGTTCAACCATTTCCATGACAATATCCGCTGTTAGCAAGTTTTCAAAAATTTTTACAAAATCAATTTTTCCATTTTCATTTGTGATGGCATCAATTCGCTGAATCCCAGAAATTCCAGTAAATTGCTCTCTGCCAATTGGTAAAACTTCTTCATGCCAAACAAGCTCAGTGGCATCGGGTGAGATTCCATTGCCTGATTTTTATATATATAAAAATGCATTGCATTAATCTGATGTCTTAAGTTATTTGAAGCTTACCAGAAATTTGTTCTTCATCATCTTCATTTTCAGAAAGATCATACGACGTGTCAGTATCAGTTTCTGTTGGTTGATAATCTGATTCACTTCCAGAACTGAAATCCTCAATTTCCATGTCCATTTTCAAATTATGTAGGTATATTATATGTATGTCCTGTGACTCCTTTATTACAAATATTTTTAATTTTCTTCATGTTTGTAAGGAAAAAAATCTAAAGATGACCTGATAATTTCAATCTAATTTATGTGCAGTGTTTTTAAAACATGCTTTTAAAGTGTATAATCACGTCTAATGAAGAACTATAACGTAATAATCCCTTATAATAATTTTTTTTATGAATCATATATGATTCATTGGACGTAGTGATATGCTATGAACACTTACTACGTCCATGAATCATATATGAACATAAAATGAAAAGCCTAAGGTAAAAAAACGATTTTACTTTAAATTCAAGTCAATCGTAATGCTTTCGACCAAAAAAAAGGCTGGACGTGGAGAATATTTTGAATCAATTTGTATAGGGACGTAGAACACTTTTCATATTTTTCTTATTTTGAATCATATATGATTCATGGACGCTGGAAACACGGTACAAAAAAAGTTCTATGTATCATATGTGATTCATGGGACGTGATGGTAATGTCCTTATTTCTGATAGGAAATAGTGAACGTAGAGACGGTTTTCAATCAGTTTGTATGGGGACAGTGAAGTTGTTAATATAAAAAAAAAATAAATAAAAATAAGAACACTTTGACAAAATTGTAAATAAATACCGTTTTAATATTTTTTTAAAATTTATTTTCATTTTTTTTTTTCATTCAATTACTTAGTACTTAGTTTTAAATCCTTTATTTAAAATGACTGAGGTCGTTCGACGACTCATAGAGTCCACCAATCTTTGGTATATTTCAGGTGGGATTGAATACCAAACTTCCTGAACAAACTTCCACAAATCCGATTTGTTTGATGGATGCCGCTTGCTTATTTCAATTTTGAGGTAGTTCCACAAGTTTTCAATCGGATTCAAATCCGGAGACTGCGAGGGCCACGACAAAACATCAATTTCATTTTCTTCAAACCATCTTTTTGTTACTTTTGCCGAGTGCTTGGGGTCGTTATCCTGCTGGAATCGCTACTTTAAGGGCATATTTTCTTCGGCCCATGGTAGCATTGTATCTCTTAAAACCCCGACATAAGTTTCCTTGGTCATTATTCCATCAATGAGAAATACTGGACCTATTCCCCACCAAGAAAAACAACTCCATATCATCAGACTTCCACCTCCATGTTTCACAGTCGGCTTGGTGTATCGTGGATTGTACGCTTCACCTTTTGGGCGACGAACAAAATGTTTCCCATCCATTCCAAATAGATTGATTTTTGTTTCGTCACTCCACAACACATTTCGCCATTGTGTTACCTCTTTCAATGGATCATAGGGCATGTGAAACATTTTGGCAAAGCCAGGCGCTTCTTCATATGACCTGGTTTTAATAAGGGAACCTTTCTTCGCGATCGAGCTGGTAATTTTGACTCAAGCAAAACTCTCCGAATTGTCCTGGAACTTACTGCCACAGCAGTCTCATGTGTTAGGTCACGCGACGACATAAAAGGATTTTTCTTAGCTTTTCTTGCCAAGGCCCTTTTGTCTTTTTCTGACAATTTTGATGGACGACCTCTAGTTTCAGTTTCAATAGTTTTTCTTGGTCGTAACGCTTGAAAAACCATTGTAGAGGAAAATTTGACTATTCTGGCAATGCTCCGAATTGGCTCACCCAATTCAGCTTGACGCTGAGATTCCGAGCAATGCTTATTTTTTCCCATAAAATAAAATTATTTTAGTTATAAGTAGTTAAATAATAGAACTTTATTATTTACCTATTTTTTTTTCTGTGAAATCTAAATTGCAAAACTTTTAAACTTTTTTCTTGACTGTTCTTATTTTTTTGGCCAAACAGATATAGCACCGTGAACAAATGAATTGCAACTGATCGCATTTCTTTTTGTTTTAATCAATAAAAAATATATATAAATAAAGAGAATATAAAGAACAGTTATCTTACAATGATTTTTGTTTACTTCTCTAATATGAAAGCGTTGCTTTTTGTTGTTTCATTCACGTTGTAACTGTTCTTATTATTTTGGCCATAGCTGTATGTAGTGTATACAAATTTATGGCTGTAGGTAGGATTGTATGTAAGTATGTAGCAGTGGCGTGGCGTCCATATAACTCGATTCCTGCCGGGTTACCTATTAAATTTTCGGCTAAACAACAATGTTTACTATATAACGAAAAACCTTACCACACAACAATGTTTACTAAAAAACGAGCAACATAAAACCACAGAATATACAATATACATACTTAATAATATGTTTATTAAAAGAAAAAACAACCTTTATGACCACAACATTTAACAAAAAATCAAAAAACAACAAATTAAATTAAAAAACAAGTCAATTATTCAATTTAAAACTTTTTAATTTTTTTATTTAAAATTGGATGCATTTCGAGTCCAATGTGACTCATCATCAGCAATACACTAATTGGTATACAAAAATTGCAACAAAATTAGAACAAATATATGAACAAAAGAAAGGTAAAAGTAAATGAAAAGAGTAAAAGAAAAAACATAAAAACATTATAATTTAAATGAAGAGTTGGAGTGAGAGGGTTATATTAGATTGAAGAGTGGTGATATAATATTCCCGTCATCGCTTTTCATCAAGTTTTCGTTGATATGTATGTATATGCTTTCATACGCATCAAGTCGGCTGTGGTTAGTGACATGCTTTAGCAGCTTAACGTTGTCTGATTGAGATCGAAGTGGTTGGTGGTGAGGGCGTGGGTGGCGACGGAGGACTTTTCTGGTCGATTGTATTTGATGTGGCTAGAGTGTTCTTTGAAACGTACCTTGATGCTTCTCTTCGTTTGACCAATGTATTTAGCTTCGCAGTTTCCGCATTTAACTTCGTAAATTCCCGATTTTTCGTTTGTTTTTGTTTTGTCTTTCGTTGTGCCAAGCATTTTCTTTATTTTTCCATTATTAGAGAAAACGCATTCAATATTTTTCTTTTTAAATTTTGCTGTTAGCTTATCAGTAATGGATGGAAAGAAAGTCATACTTGCTCGTTCTGTGTTGTTGTTGTTTTCATCTAATCGTCTATTTTGTGTGAATAAAGTTGATAAATTTGATTTTTTGATTTTTCTTGTGTGTTTTATTATAAGTTTATCAACTATGGATTCATTATAGCCGTTGACGGTTGTAATTTCTTTTAGGTGTTTGAAAAATTAGTGATCGACAATGGAAGTTTGCAAAGACGATGGATCATCGAATGAAATGCAGCAAGCTTGTGTTGTACTGGGCAAAATGAGTCACTCGTGATGTAGCGATTTGTTGTTGTTGGTTTTCTGTAGATTGGAAATTCAATTCGATGGTTTTTCCGAGTTATCATCAAATCTAGGAAAGGAAGAGTATTGTTTGTTTCTGTTTCGTAGGTGAAGTTGATGCTTTCGAATTGCGAGTTTATGGTAGTTAGGACATTTTCAATTTCAGTTGTTTTAACTACAGCGAACACATCATCTACGTAACGAAGCCAAATTCGTGGAAGTAAGCCCCTGGCTTTAAGATCTGTTTCAAATGAAGACATAAAAATTTCTGCGATTAAAGGTGATAGAGTGTTTCCCATGCTCGTGCCAGATTCAATTTTATAAAATTGTTCTCTGTATTGGAAAAAATTGTGTGACATGCATGTCTCCGCTGCTTTAATATACGTCTGTTTTTTGTCATCATCGACTGTATAGTTTTCCAAAAGAGTTTTTAAAGCCATTATTGCATCTGGGATGGGAATGCTGGGAAAAAATGCTTCAACATCAAAGGAAATTATGGTTTCGTCGTCATCTATGTAGATGTCTTTTGATTTTTCAACAAAATCAAAGGAATTTTTTACAGATAGACTTTGGATTGGATATTTTTTCAGATCTTCGACTAACCATTTTGCTATCTTCACTGATGGTGAGTTAATGTTTGAAACAATGTGTCGCATTTTGTTACCTGGTTTGTGTACTTTTGGAAGTGCATACAGTTTTGGGATGTCTGGATTTGACACGTTGAGTTTCCAAGTTGGTACTGCAAAAACTGTGTTTATACTTTTTATGACTTCTTTTGAATCACGAATCATCTTTGGTAGAGGTGTTTTGGTTAACATTTTAATATTATCCGTGAGTAATGAATTTTGAACTTTTTCGTTGTAATCTTGTTTCTGCATGATAACTAACTTGTTTCCCTTGTCGGATTTCATGTAGAAAACATCTTTTTGTTGTAGCTCACGTATAATCTCGTGGATTTTGGTTGATTTCGCATCACATTTAAACTTTGATTTGGCATCTCTAATAATGGGTTTTGCAAAATCTCTTATTTCGTCTTTTATTTGTGGTGGTTTATATTTTATACAGGTTTCTAAATCAACAATGGTTTCGATAATAGGCAAGTGTAAAGGTTTTGGGGTGAAATTTAGACCTTTGTTCAAAACATCAAGTTGTTCTTGTGAGAACACTTCGGTTGACAAATTGACGATTAAATCATCTACCGGTTTGGGTTTAAATAAAAGACGAAATAAGAGATTTTGCAAAACCCATTATTAGAGATGCCAAATCAAAGTTTAAATGTGATGCGAAATCAACCAAAATCCACGAGATTATACGTGAGCTACAACAAAAAGATGTTTTCTACATGAAGGCCGACAAGGGAAACAAGTTAGTTATCATGCAGAAACAAGATTACAACGAAAAAGTTCAAAATTCATTACTCACGGATAATATTAAAATGTTAACCAAAACACCTCTACCAAAGATGATTCGTGATTCAAAAGAAGTCATAAAAAGTATAAACACAGTTTTTGCAGTACCAACTTGGAAACTCAACGTGTCAAATCCAGACATCCCAAAACTGTATGCACTTCCAAAAGTACACAAACCAGGTAACAAAATGCGACACATTGTTTCAAACATTAACTCACCATCAGTGAAGATAGCAAAATGGTTAGTCGAAGATCTGAAAAAATATCCAATCCAAAGTCTATCTGTAAAAAATTCCTTTGATTTTGTTGAAAAATCAAAAGACATCTACATAGATGACGACGAAACCATAATTTCCTTTGATGTTGAAGCATTGTTTCCCAGCATTCCCATCCCAGATGCAATAATGGCTTTAAAAACTCTTTTGGAAAACTATACAGTCGATGATGACAAAAAACAGACGTATATTAAAGCAGCGGAGACATGCATGTCACACAATTTTTTCCAATACAGAGAACAATTTTATAAAATTGAATCTGGCACGAGCATGGGAAACACTCTATCACCTTTAATCGCAGAAATTTTTATGTCTTCATTTGAAACAGATCTTAAAGCCAGGGGCTTACTTCCACGAATTTGGCTTCGTTACGTAGATGATGTGTTCGCTGTAGTTAAAACAACTGAAATTGAAAATGTCCTAACTACCATAAACTCGCAATTCGAAAGCATCAACTTCACCTACGAAACAGAAACAAACAATACTCTTCCTTTCCTAGATTTGATGATAACTCGGAAAAACCATCGAATTGAATTTCCAATCTACAGAAAACCAACAACAACAAATCGCTACATCACGAGTGACTCATTTTGCCCAGTACAACACAAGCTTGCTGCATTTCATTCGATGATCCATCGTCTTTGCAAACTTCCATTGTCGATCACTAATTTTTCAAACGAATACAAACACCTAAAAGAAATTACAACCGTCAACGGCTATAATGAATCCATAGTTGATAAACTTATAATAAAACACACAAGAAAAATCAAAAAATCAAATTTATCAACTTTATTCACACAAAATAGACGATTAGATGAAAACAACAACAACACAGAACGAGCAAGTATGACTTTCTTTCCATCCATTACTGATAAGCTAACAGCAAAATTTAAAAAGAAAAATATTGAATGCGTTTTCTCTTATAATGGAAAAATAAAAAACATGCTTGGCACAACGAAAGACAAAACAAAAACAAACGAAAAATCGGGAATTTACGAAGTTAAATGCGGAAACTGCGAAGCTAAATACATTGGTCAAACGAAGAGAAGCATCAAGGTACGTTTCAAAGAACACTCTAGCCACATCAAATACAATCGACCAGAAAATTCCTCCGTCGCCACCCACGCCCTCACCACCAACCACTTCGATCTCAAATCAGACAACGTTAAGCTGCTAAAGCATGTCACTAACCACAGACGACTTGATGCGTATGAAAGCATATACATACATATCAACGAAAACTTGATGAACAGCGATGACGGGAATATTAGGTATATCACCACTCTTCAATCTAATATAACCCTCTCACTCCAACTCTTCATTTAAATTATAATGTTTTTATGTTTTTTCTTTTACTCTTTTCATTTACTTTTACCTTTCTTTTGTTCATATATTTGTTCTAATTTTGTTGCAATTTTTGTATACCAATTAGTGTATTGCTGATGATGAGTCACATTGGACTCGAAATGCATCCAATTTTAAATAAAAAAATTAAAAAATTTTAAATTGAATAATTAACTTGTTTTTTAATTTAATTTGTTGTTTTTTGATTTTTTGTTAAATGTTGTGGTCATAAAGGTTGTTTTTTCTTTTAATAAATTAACGCGACCACAAGCAAAAGAAAAGTTCAATTCCTTTTCGGTTTTTGTTCAGGATAACTGTTCCACTGTGTAACAAAAAACTAGAAAAGACTTTCATTTTATAATAATATGTATCTATTCATAACCTGCACAAGCCGCACACTCCAGCAACTCAATTGAAATTTGAACTATATTTTCAATTCAAACACACACCGAAACACACATACGTCATTATTAGTATTCGTATACTGCCTACACTCCACAGTCCACACTCTCTGTGCATAAACCAAAGTCACGGCAACCCGAAATAATGTCGGGTTATAAAATCTCTCGCTGATAGAACAAATTTTTTTCCTTTCTCTTTCTCTACTTATGATTTTCTGAGCTTTGGTCGACTCTGTTCAACGCCCGCGTTCTTATACAAAGTAATAACACGCTTTTGTGCGACTTATTTGGTGAATTTTGTGAGTATCTCACAGTCACATCTTCTATTGCTATCCTGTGGTGAATTAGTTGAGGTCAGTTACAACTTACAGCTCTGTTTTATAATTCCCTGCGTTTGACCTTTGTTTTTATATACAAAGCTTAGACTAGTTCTGCATTGTAGCGACGATTTAAATGGCATTAAATAGGTTTTAAATGGAGATTTTTTTTTCTCCATTTAAAACCTATTTGTTTTTTTGAGTTTTTTGTATCAATTCAAAATGCTATTTTAGATTATATAGGGACTGGGTAATTCACATTGGTTGTGACAAAAAGCTGAAGCATTTAGATATATTGGCAATAGTAGCGTATACCTAGAACCGTATGGGAGGGAGTCTTTTTTACCTCATATAGACGGGAAGGACAATTTTTCAGATAAAAAAAGTTTGTTTTCAATTTTTTCAAAAACTCAATTGCCTACGTACGCACATAAATCCATTTGGTTTTTGGAATTCGACTATAAGTTGATATAAACATTTAATAGGTTGGTACCTACCTAGGTACAGGAGAAACAACAATAAAGTACCTACATATTTAGGTACGTACCTACAAAATTTATAAATAAATTTTTAAAACATTTTTCACCTTTGTCCACCTCTTTAGGTAGGCGGGGCAAATTAAAAAAAATATTCAAAATAGAAAATGAATATATAAAAACACAAAGGCAACACCTACAACATCATGTTATAACTTTTTTTAAATCCAGTAATTTTTTCTTTAATTATGCTTTTCAATTACATTATTTTAGTGCTTAGTTTTTGAATAGATGATTTCGTTTTGGTTTTAGTCTCTTTGGATCCAAAAATAAGAATCATGTGTAATTATGTTTATATTGAACGAAAACTAGCTACTTTTATATTCTATATAATATCTTTCCTGGTCTAGATATATGCATAATTAGGTCCATTTTTATGTATGTTTTATTTATAATTAAATATTAATTTAATTAAAAGCAATTACTTTTATATGCAATTAAAGGTGATAAAATAAGCTTTTCACTAGTGCTAAAAAAAAGTATATGTCATCACTGAATTTTTTGATATACCTGGTGTATCAAAGACCTCACAAAAAAGTTGTGTTCTCAAGAAGTTAAAAATTAATATCTCAAAATATATTTAACATGGAAAAATATTTTTTGTACTATTTTAAAGACATATTTCATACCTTTCATTTGATATCAATATTATTTTTTTAACGTCATTTATTACCCACGTTATGAACAATGGGCAACTTCAAGCTCAAATATCTCGACTTTCCCATTAACGATCTTAAAAATATTTCACCCATTTAACGGGCTCAACGTCACCTTTCATTTGATACCAAACTAATTTCTGTACACTCTTGGCCAAAAATGAGCAATTCCCTTTGCTGCAGTCGTACAGTAGTATATCTACCTAGGTAATGTGAATTTTTTATAATGCATTACATTTTCATGTCTAAAAATTTTAATTGTGGGATTTTGAGAAACGTACCTATCTGTTTATGTATATTTTTAAAACAGCTGTTGACATTGGATATATAAAATAAATTCAAATTTTGTTTAAATTCAGATTCTTGAAATGCAAAAGACACTTTGCATCACCCAACATCGCACCTTACCCTAAATCCAATATGTGCTCCCAAGCAGCAGGCTTGCAGGGGGCAGCATGCCCCCCAATCAATGCCTCACTGTTTATACGCCGTAATGCTAGGTGCTAGCACGGTATTTATGTAAGCAAGCAATTAAAGAACAAAAATCCCATTAAAAAGTAGTTTTAGTAATTTTTAATTTTCTCAAAAACCAGAAGATATAGAATCATCTAGTTTTCGGTTTTTGTTTAAGAATTAATTATAACAACGAATTTCAAAAAAAAAAATACATATTACATATTTTTACAGTTTTGAAAAATTAAACTTTAAACTTTTTTTAATGTTTTTTTCCCAAATTTTTAGTTCAAAACCCGTTTTTTCCAAAACTACCTATATGCATAGATTTTACTTCATACAAAAATTAGCTAGCAGAACAGAGTATTGGCTTTAAAAAAAGGTATAATACTTAATTCTAAGTAGGTATTACGGTTATTTTTTAATATTAGTTTATCTATTTTTTGTACTTTTTTTATGAAAGTGCCCCTCCCACCCAAACTGGTGAAGATAGACCCCCTCCCCCCGTATTGAACTGTTTTACAAAAAACTGTTATTATTTCTTGGCGCCTAAATTATCGTACTCTTGCCCTCATATTCTCTTGAAGATTCTAGAACAACTACCTACCTACGTTACATTCGACAAAAGTTATTAAAGCAGAATGTGTTTCTTAAGAAATTGGGATCAAAATCTCAATTTTGTCCAGCATAAGGAGCTTTACGTATTTAGCTTACGATATGTAATGTATGTACCAAAATATTTGTTAAACTACCTATCTATTCGTCTTTTGAATTTAACTAAACACAAATATTTGAACATCACTGCAGTTAAAAATTTAAAATCTAGATATGTAGGTAGTAGGTACCTACTTCTCTACTTATTTAAGAAAAAATATCTATGGCTATAGGTATAGGTAGGTACATACATATACATAATCAAATGTATATCAAAATCAAAAAAAAACCTACTTCTTTTCTACAATTTGAAAATAATTGAACTCAATAATCACTAGAATTATGGGGAAATATTTATGAAACATCTATCTACCTGCCTAATTTTTTTAAGTTCATACCTACCTACCTAGGCATCGTTTGAATTTTTTTTTCCGATTTTTTGCATCATGCGTGACAAATTAAAAAAAAACAACTTTCTATATCTATTTAGGAAAGTAGGTAAACTTTTGCATATTGTCCCTTTTCGCTTTATAGAAACGAGGTTTTCAATCTATTTGTGGGTAGGTACAATAATTATATCTAATGTTGTCAACCTGATAAAAAATGTATTTCCTTTACTGAAAAGTTCCCTATTCAAAATTAATAGAAATAAAACAAAAACAAACTACCTAGGTACCTATACCTACAAAATATATAACCAAGATTTGAAATTTTTCTATTAACTACCTACGTCATAATTTCATATTTTTCCATTCATACAATCCTTTACTCGACCTTCATCGATCGTTCAACGAACGCACAAATTTTACACAAAATGTGCTTTGAAATGGAATTATAATATACCTACCTATAGATAGACACATCTATATTTCTATACGGACATGCATAAGCTGCTCAGTGTAAATTAAATTTTTTCTTATTATTTTATTATAAAAAAAATATTTTTTATTTATATTCTTTTTTTATTATTTTTTCTTTTTATTATTTTATAAAAAAAACCGGCAGCGATTCCGCCTCTTGGATAGTTGGATTACAATTCAAATTTATTTCTTAAAGCTAAGACCTTAAATACCTATTTTGTGCAACCCCAGCATCTTTGTAGTCGAATCGTTCCCACAGGTACTCACTTGCTACGTGATGGAATGCAGCTTGGCATTAGGTGTCACCACAGACGCCTTTTCAGCATGATTATTTTGTGGGAAACTTATTTGGCTTTTCAGCATCATTGTCGTTAACTCTTCCCCCTTTAAGTTCGAACGTC
Organism: Epistrophe grossulariae; assembly: GCA_929447395.1. Taxonomy (NCBI): domain Eukaryota; kingdom Metazoa; phylum Arthropoda; class Insecta; order Diptera; family Syrphidae; genus Epistrophe; species Epistrophe grossulariae. The sequence continues at coordinate 100,269,182 of OV839566.1, forward strand.
CTCGTTCGATGATGTTGTTTTTATCATATTGGAAAGATCTTTAATTCCAATCTTGATGGATGTTGCTTTGGGTGAATCGATAATTTCTTCATTTAAGTTTATGTTTTTGTCGATTTTTCTTAAATTTGCAGGTTAGGTAAGTTATCATGGGCGGCTATGGCTAGTGTTGCTATTAAAAATATGTTTATTCCTATGTTTGTCATATTTTTTGTCTTCAGCAGATTAATTTGCTTTGTACTATTGTATTCTAGTTCTTTAATCATCTCCAGAGAAAGTACATCTTCAACATTTTTTCCCGATGCTCTAGGTTGTAATATTGCAGGTAACGGTTGATGTCTGGTTGTTTCATTGGTCTTAAATATCTTTCCATTTACCAAAATTGTTGTGTTGCTATACTTGATAACATAAGTGCCTTCTAATTTGATGATCTCGTTGTTAATAGTTATTGAGTCGTTAAATTGATTTAGGAGGAGTACTCCAGCTGAAATTTCTTCTATGGATGGGACATGTCTATTGTTGATAGTGGTGCATGTAGGTATCCTGCTTTTTAGGAGGTTGGGGATGCACGTAGTATTGCTTATATCTATAATATTACTAAAGTTACAAATGGAATGCTCATTGATTGTCATACAATTTTCCTTAATACCATATAATTCATTTTGACATTTTAATATTTTTTCGAAAGGAATTTTATTTATTTTGTATCCAAATTTGACAGCTTTAATTATTAGTATTTTGCAAATTTCAGAGTTAGTTATAGGTAAGCTTATGATATAAATTAATTTCTTCCCATCAGAGGCAATCTTTATGTTAGCAAAGTCGAGTGCTTCGTCTATGTTTACAAAGGGAAAATTTTCTTTTCTGAATATTTCTTCTGTTAATTTGATTTCTGTGTTTGACAAAATGTATGAATTAATTACATTGGCCTTCGCCCAATGGATTGCATATGCTATATTTAACAATTCTTCTTTGATTACATCTAATTCGTATTTTATTCTAAATAATCTAGTATCTTTTTCTTTAATTTCTTTATTAAAATTTTTCAGAATTTCATTTGTCATATTTGTAATTTCGTTAATTTTAGCTAAAGTCATTCGGTTGACAATTACTTGTTTATTGTTGTTTGCCAAAACATTATTTATCTTTTCTGTTATAATTTCGTGATCATGCGGATCTGGGTTTCCGGCGATCCACTTCCATGCACTACCAATGAAGTCTAATGATCTTTTACTTGTCCTTCTATTGGTCCTGAGCCTTATAAGCTGATTTTTTATTTTTTCGACTTCGTGTGCGATGATGGGATAGAGTGGATGATCATGACTGAGATTCCTTAAAGTTTCTTCTATGTTATTGACTAGTTCCTCATAATCTTCTATGTTAATAACGTGAATAATTTTGAAGAACCCTGTCTGTACTTTTGCAGTACCTGCCTCTATTTTTATTAATTGGGATTTCGAGTAATCCACAATTTGTACATTTGCTCCACACAGGGGCAGTAGTAACCTATGGAAAAATTAATTTTTTATCAGATTTTTGTGTACAGTTTTACCGGATTTTGTGATAACTGTGGAATTTTTATTTATTGCAACTATTTCTTTCCTATACTTTGGTGACAATTTGTTACCTATCCTTTTGTTGATTTTTACATAAATTATATCTCCCTCTGAATATTTTTTGAAAGGCTTTCTTTTCTTATTATGAAAGGTTAAGTCTGCTATTTGTTTATCTTGAATTCTTTGAGTAATATTTTGTCTTTCTTCTTGTAGTTGGTCAGGATTATTTACTTTATTTCTTGCAAAGAATACTTCTATGGGTTTTTTATTTGTAGTTGAATGTATGGATCTATTGTATTCATAAATTGTTTTGTCTAATAATTCCGAAAATGTTCCAAAGGTTTGATCAGACTTAAGACAGCGCATTAACTCGGATAGGGTTGAGTGGAACCTTTCGACCTGCCCATTAACTGAACTAACGTAAGGCGGTGCCTTAAAGATTTTTATATTAAAGAAATTTTCTATCATAAATAAAATTGAGTTTGAGCTCAAAGATTTTTCGTTATCGACAACGATATATTCCGGGAAGCCAAAGGATAATATTAATTCTCTAAGGGGTTGTTTAATATCATCGGATGCTCTACTTGGGATAATTCTGGCTAGTGCATATTTTGAGAATTTATCAATTGCCGTAAGAATGATTTTCTTGTCGGTGAAGTATAGGTCTAAATGTAAGATTTGTCCGGGATATTGGGGAATTGGAGTCGGTTGAAGTGTAATTTTGTTTGGGTGTCTGTCGTATTTATGTTCTTTGCATGTTTGGCACATATCTGTTATCTTCCTAATTTTTTCTTGCATTTTTGGAAAGTACCAATTTTGCAATAATTGTAGTTTATTCTCCTTGCTGTTTCTATGCGCATGATTGTGTTCTTTGATGATCACAGTTTCCTGACGATGTATGTCAGTAAGATCTGTTACCATGTTTCTGGTAAAACGTGCTTTGTATAAGCTGAAATGTGATGGAAATATTTGTTGTATTTTACCTAGAATTGTCTCTTCGGTTTTTATACCGTTTATGACGGATGGGTTAAGATATTTCTTAAAAATTTCTATAAGTACTTCTGGGGTAAATTTTGATTCGATAATGGTATGGCGATGATATGTCGGGAAAATTATTTCGAATTTATAACTAGAGGTTTCGCCAAGGCTGAGAAAGATTTGATTTTTGAATACATTTATCGGTTCGTTCGTAATTTGAATCAGATTTTGACTTGAACTTACGTGGCTATGTTGAGTTTTTGTTAACACGTTGACTTGATTACATCTTGGTGGTCTAGAGAGAGCGTCAGCGACGATGTTGGTTTTTCCGGGTTTGTGTTTAATTTCATGACTGTATTCCTCCAGTATTGATTTCCACCGTTTCATTTTTGTGTTGCTGTTCTTATTACTAAGAGCATATGTTAACGGCTGATGGTCCGTAAAGATTTTTACGTGGGCTGTTCCGTATAAATAGTTCCTAAGAGAAGTCAAAGTCCATATAATGGCTAACATTTCCTTCTCATTGGTTGCGTAATTTTCTTCGGAGCTACTAAGTGTTCTTGAAATGAAAGTTATTGGTTTGTCATTTTGTGACAAAACTGCGCCTATTGCGAAATTTGACGCATCAGTAGTAAGCTCGAAGTCTTTCGTGAAGTCTGGATATGCGAGGATAGTATCCTGCGAAGTTAAGGAACGTTTAATTTTATGGAAGCCCTCTCTAGCATTATTGTCGAGATTAATTTTAATTTTATCGGAATTTGCTTTGGACGAACGTCCTCCTTCCCCTCTTAGAAGGGGTGTCAGGGGCTTAGCAAGTTTTGCATAGTCTTTGACGAAACGGCGGTAGTATCCTGACATTCCTAAAAATGAGCGCAACTCCTTAAGAGTATTTGGAGCTGGAAAATTTAAAATTGACTCTACTTTTGCTGGGTTTGCTAAAATTCTATCAGGAGAGACTATAAATCCCAGAGATTCTACGTTGTTCTGTAGAAATTCGCATTTATCAGCTTGTATTTTCAAGTTAGCGTTTTGTAAAGTTCTGAATATTGTGGCCAAGTTCTCGAAGTGAGTTTCTACATCTTTGCTGAACACGACTATGTCGTCGATGTAGACGAAACATATTTTACCTATGTGGTCGCGGAGAATGTCGTCTAGAGCCCTCTGAAATATTGAGGGGGCGTTTTTTAGCCCGAACGGTAGTCTTACGAACTCATATTTCGCGCTATTGACAGAGAAAGCGGTTTTCTCTATGTCGTCCTCATGTAATGGTATTTGGTGAAAACCACTTTTAATGTCTAACACCGAAAAGTATTTGTTCTGGCCAAGTTGAGATAAAACTCCGTTTATTTCCGGAATAGGGTAACGATCAGGTACAGTTTCAGCGTTGAGCTTTCTGTAATCTATTACAAGCCTATATTTTTTTTTTCCGGACGCATCAGGTTTTTTGGGCACAACCCATACTGGTGCGTTGTAGGGTGACCTAGAAGGTCTTATGATGCCATCGTTAAGGAGTTGACTTACTTCGTTTTCAACTTCCTCCTTAAGACTCATCGGATAAGGGTAATATTTGGAATATATTGGTTCCTGATTCTTTGTTCTTATTCTGCCTTTCACATTAGTGGTGAATGTCAACTTCTCGTCAGGGTCCAGAAAGAGATTTGGGAAGGTTTCAATTAAAGTTCTTAATTCAGTTTTTTTGTCTTCTGTCAAATGATCGTTTCTGACTATTAAGTGATTGATTATATTAGAAACTTGTTGTTTAAGTCTAAATTTTTTGTTGTTTATAAGTATAAAATTTTCCTTTACATGGATAACCGCTGATAGTTCTTTAAGACTGTCATTACCGAGTATGCCATGGAATGACTTCAATGGCGGGAGCAAGAAGAACTTAATTTTTTATTTTCGTCTCCAAATAAATTAATGAAAGTATGGTATTTAATTTCTACATTACCTCCGATAGAGGTCGCAAAAAAACATTGTGAATTTTGTAGTGGATTTGTTATCAGGTTAGGTTGGATGTAATTTTTGCTAGAGCCTGTATCTGTAAGTATTTTTAATATTTGCCCACTCTTCGCTTTACATTCGACGAATGGTAGCGAAGAGTTTCTTAGTCTAAAAAATGTATATCCGCGAAATCAAAAGAAAGTTCTTCTTCGTCGATTTGTTTGTTGCATTGATCAATAGTGCTCGTGTATTCTTCAAATGTTTGATCTGATCCTTCGTCGTGCTCTTTTAGGGTTTGTTCGTATTTTTCGAAGTCCTCTATATTATAATTAGGTTCAACAAGTTTTGTGTCTATATTGTTTACTTGTTTTGTTTGATGGCTAGGATTCGGTTCTGTTTTTATCTGTGGCCTTATGTTAAATTGCCTACTTTTCTGTAAATTTTTTTGTTGTGGTTTACCCCATGATTTGTTTGATTGAATGTATTTCCATTTTGATAGGGTAAATTTTGATATTGAGGCACTTGTGTCCTAGGTGGGTACCCTAGATTTTGGTTTTGGGTTTGGTTGAATGTTCCTGGATAGAAAGGATATTGGGATGTCCTAGGTTGATAACCAATGTTTTGGTTTTGCATCCTTTGTGGGGGATATGCTTGGGAATATTGCGGCTGCAAAGGCCTAGTTGTGGTGTTTATAACTCTATTGAAGGCATGCGGGTGCCTCTGGGGTGTTGCGGAATGATAAGTATTTTGTGGTTTTTTTTACCGAAGCATAATTGCTAATATGATTTGATCTGGTGTTTTGGTTCTCTAATTTGAGACACAGGTTGAGAGCCTGTGGCAGATCTGCGGGGTTCTTTAATCGAGAGAAGTCTTGGCAAATCGCCCCTAAGCCCTCTGATAAAGGTATCAATAGCTTTTGCTCTATATGTTTGTGTTAGCACTTTGATTGCTTCTGCACTTATTTCCATACATGATACATTATTTAATATTAGTGAAAGATGTGAGTAAACCCCCTGATAAAATTCTTGGACTGTTTTAATCCCTTGTAACGGGTGATTTTTTAAGAGGTTTAGAACTTTTTTAAAAAAACAACACAAAAAATTCGAAAAAATGAATGAAATATTTATTTGAATCGATAGTTTAAACCTTGCAATTTAATGTTTAAAGATAATTTCATGCAAATGTTGACCGCGGCTGCGTCTCAGGTAGCCCATCCGCTGAGTCCAATTTTGGCATACTCTTTCACACATATCGGCCGGTATCTCACGAATGAATGCATGGATGTTGGCTTCCAGTGCGTCAATCGAAGCGGGCTTGTCCCTATAGACATTAGCCTTGACATATCCCCACAAAAAATAGTCTAATGGTGTCAAATCGCACGATCTAGGCGGCCAATTGACCGGCCCGAAACGTGAAATTAACTGTTCACCAAACTCGCCTCGCAATTGCGCCATTGTTTCGCGTGCTGTGTGGCATGTGGCACCGTCTTGTTGAAACCACATATCATGCAAGTCAAGAACTTCCATTTCGGGCAAAAAAAAGTTTGTTATCATCGCTCGGTAGTGTTCACCATTGACAGTAACGCTGCGATTCGCATCATCTTTGAAGAAATATGGCCCAATAATGCCGCCGGCCCATAAACCGCACCAAACAGTGGCTTTTTCGGGATGCATTGGTAGCTGTTGCAATGCTTCTGGCTGATCTTCACTCCAAATGCGGCAATTGTACTTATTTACGTACCCATTCAACCAAAAATGAGCCTCATCGCTGAACACAATTTTTCGATAAAAAAGCGGATCGAATTTTGATAGTAAAATTCAATAATTTGCAAGCGTTGTTCATTTGTAAGACGATCCATGGTTAAATTGCAAACCAAACTGAAGCTGTTTGACAGTGACACAAGGTACTAAACACACGTCAGCTGTCAAAACCAGTGTTTCCAAAACCAAACCAGCTAAAAAATCACCCGTTATAAGGGATGCCATTTGATATTCAAGAGTGTTTATATCCCGCTTGTCTGCGTAGTGCATTACCAAGCATTTTGATATAAAGTCCCAATCTAGTGGGGTATTATATGCCTCTAGGGCAATATCGGCGTTGCCGATAATTTTGTTGCGAATAACGCCAAGTATGGCATTATACTTAGGAGTGTATTTTATATCATTGTAAATTTCAAGTATTCTTTGCACACTCTTTTTTCATGACCCAAATTCATTTGGATCTCCTGAAAATGTTCTCAGACATTTAACTATATCGGGAATTCTGTCTGTGTCTAATAAGTCTTGCCTAATTCCTAAATCATTTGATTGACCTGTATTGCTATTATTACTGTTACCACTCGTATTTCTAGGGTTATTAACGTTTCCTAATAAAGCTGCTCCCTGTGTTTCTAGGACTCTACTAACTATGGACGTGATAAGGGATTCTAATTCGGGAGTGGTTTCTACTGTCGCAACCCGATTAGTGTCTCTCGAAGTTGTTCGCGTTATCGCCATCTTCGTTAATTATGACTTCAGCGTCAAGTGCAACGTTTCTCCTTGGAGGCATTTTTTTTTTTTTTTTTGATTAAATAGAGCGAGCACAATAGAAAAGGAATTAATTAGCGAATGACTTGTTTAAATTTAATGTTTTTTGTTTATGAATTTTCGGTAGTTGTTATTAATTATACAAATTTTTTTTTTTTTTTTTTTTGGAAACAAAATAATAACTGTTACTTTGAATGTCTTCTAATTTTTCGTTTAATTTTCTAAAGATTAATTTTGCTTTAATTCAAATGTTTGCTTTTTATCACTAAATAAAAAACAATAAAATAATTAATGTTTTCTTACACTATTGCTAAAAGCATGTTCAACGCTGGCGAGAGGGTATTGTCCTCCCAAGCAACACATAAACTCTTGAAGAGTACTCGAAACAATTTTATCAGCTCTTAACAAGCTATTATTTTAATCTTATTAATACCATACCACTTTATAACCTGTTACTTTGATCTATGAAAGTGTTTTTTATTGTAGCTATTGAAAATACGTCTCTTAAACATCTTAAAGACCTCCATGATAAATATTTCTATTTTGACTCTTTGTAATACCTCTTAAAAACCTTTTAAATAGGAGGATGTTCAAAGTGCGCTAAGAGTTTATATTTTTACTCTTTCAAATACATCTTAAAGATATTTTGGGGATGTTTTTATAAAAATGTCTTTACGAAGGCTTACAATTTTATCTTTAAGTAGTTTAATTTTTCTCTTTGGTTGGCAAAAACAAGTGTTTGACGTTTCTGAATCGCGCTTTTCTTGTTTTTGTGTTTTTGGACTATCAAAATGAAGAAATTAAAGAAAAGCTGTTTGGAAACTTGGAAATTGAAGAAGAATTCAGGCAGTTATAAAAGACTAAAGGCAAAAAAATTGCTGATCAGTTTTATCAGGATGTAGTCAGGATGTCTTGTGCTCATCAAGACGCATCATTTCATCAAAATGTCTATCCTACATACGAGGACGAAAAAAATCAATCTATCGATGAAAACCTTAGTTCATCGGACAGCAGCAATGATCATATTGGTGAATGGGACGCGGTTGAAGGTAATCATGATGACCACGAAACGAAAAACGACTTTGATATCCAGTTTATAGAAAGAAAAATTTCATGCTGGGCAATAAAAACAAATGTAAACCATACTCAGCTGAAAGGTCTATTAGAAATATGGAACAATCATGTACCTTTACCAAACTTTCCAAACGACCCACGAACGCTTTTAAGAACACCAAGAGCCCTAAATATAACACTCGATGGCCAACAACAATACTGGCACTATGGTCTCTCTCATAATGTTCCGGAGTCAATATCGCTTTTGTTTAATGTTGATGGATTGCCTATTTCGGGTAGCTCAAAGCAACAATTTTGGCCTATCCTTTACACCATCTATGAAATGAAGCATATACCCGCCATGACTATAGGAATATTTTATGGCTATGGTAAAACTTATAAATATATATAGTAATGTAATTCAGCTCAAATATGTTTTTTTTTAGAAAAGCCTAGTAGTCTTGAACGGTTTCTTAGAAATTTTGTGGACGAGATGAAGCTTCTGTTGGCCTCCGGAATCGATATTCGTGGCAAGAATGTTGCCATACAAATTCGGTGTTTTGTTGCCGACTCTCCAGCACGTGCATTCTTAAAAGGTAATGCTAATCAATTAGCCATAGCCCACAACCTACATAATCTTTAATAAAATAATTACTTACAACATCTATAAAATGGAAATTAACTATGTATTTTTAATTCGAAATAATATTTCAAAACTTAATTCTTAGCTCAGCAATTATATTAACTACTTTATTCAACAAAAATAAATACCATCCAACCTTTATTTTAAAAACTGCACGATATTAGGGTATTTTAATTCCATTCAACCAAAAAATACCTTTTCCATTTAAAATTCAAAATAACATTTCAAAAATTCACTTAGTAAAACTTGTTTTTATTTTTCAACCTAAGTAGTATAAGTGTATAAGTCATAGAATGAAGTTTTGAAAAATCATTTCAAGTTTAAATTTAACGGGTAAGAATACAAAAATATTATATTGTAATTATTAAAGAATTTTTGTTGAAATAATATTATGTACATACATACATATGTATGTACAATAAGTCATAGTCATTTTAAATACATATGTACATACATACATGTAGATTTATTTACATACAAATTAGTCAACTTTTTATTTCTTTTTTTTTAGCTGTTGTGAATTTCAATGCTACGGAAGGATGTCTCAAATGTACAGTTGAAGGGTATAGATCACCAATAACCAACGCTACAATTTTCCCCAATCTTAATGCTCAAAAGCGAACAGATCAAGATTTCCGTGCCGGGATATATGTTGATCATTGTAAAGGAACAACGCCACTTTCAGAATTTCCTATTGACATGATTAAAGATTTTCCCATTGGGGATGTGCTGCATCTCGTCGATTTGGGCATTACTAAATGGTTAATTAAATCGTGGAGTAAAGGTTTTTTTCCCAATATAGACGCAAAGTGGTCATCTGTAACCACCAATCAAATTTCAGAGTTTTTAGTTTCTTGTGAAAAACCTGCCGAAATTCATAGGAAAATTCGTGGTATAGACGTGTTGGCATTTTGGAAAGGAACAGAATTCCGAACCTTTTTGTTATACACGAGTATTGTTGTGTTAAAATGGCATGTTCCAGATTATATTTATAATCATTTCTTGCTTTTTATCTGTGCCATTACCATTGCTTCATCTAAATATCATTTGAGTACTATGACAGATGTGGCTAAACAATTGATTGATACCTTTTTGCAACATTTTAAAGTTATTTATGGCAAAGACTATTTCTTTAGTAACTTGCACAATCTTAGTCATTTATTTGATGATGTTGCACGATTCGGTTCCTTGGAATCTTTTTCAGCCTACCCTTTTGAATCAAAATTGTTTAAGTTAAAAACTTTTTTACGATCTGGTAATCAACCGCTGGCTCAGGTTGGTAATCGAATAATCGAAGAAGAACAGCATTTTGCTGATAAATATATAAATCATCGACAGGAAAGCATTTCATATCGTAAATTGTTTGTATATAGATGTGAATATCTTGATATCTTATACACATCATACGAAACATTTGAAGAGCTAAAGCTAAGAAATTGTTTGATTTCAATTTCAATATCAAACAAATGGATTTTGACAAACCAAATGGAAGTTATTGAAGTAAAGTGTATAGTAGTAACACCGGGATCAAGCGAATTGTGTAAACGAATTCAAATTTACGGTTGCAGCATTAAGAATTTAGAAGATTTTTTCAAAATTCCATTCCCATCGAGCGCCTTACATATATATAAAGCCAAGCATGAATTAAATGAACCGAAACTGATTCAACTACAGGATATTAAATGCAAACTGTTTAAATTATATAGTCCAGGTAAAAATATATTTGCTAACATTAACATCGATGATTTATCTGATGATGAATGTGAATCTCCAACACAAGTGTTTGACAAAAATAATTTAATATTTATTCCTTTGCTTCACACCCTAATTTAAATAAAGCTCTAATTGGTTCGGTTTGGTCGTTTCAAGATACAGGATTTAAAAAAAAAATCTTTATTTTATGTTTTTCTTAGAGGCAAAACAAGAATTATTAAATAAAACTCTAAAGCAAAAGCAATTTCTGAATTCAAAACAAATGTAGGCACATAATGTATATTTTCAGCTTATTTATTTAGTATTAAAAGACACATTTGGCTGTATGTGATTATTTTATGTTATGATGAAATAAATAAATAGTTTTTAAATTGACTTTAACTGGTTAATGAAGTTTGATTTCCTAAATCTTGGTCATATTCGTTGGTTTCAATTTCGTTGCTTGACGTTTCCAATTTTCTTTTTTTCGGATTTCTTATCCTAGAAGCTGCGCGTTTGAGTTTTGTTGGAAGCTGGTTGCGGTTTTTCATTTTGCCTTGGAAAAAAGCAGCGAATTCTTTGTCGCTGAAACTGGCATCTGTTGTTTCACGAACTATATCTTTAAAAAAATTTAAAAATACTACATAATTTTGCAGTGCGAATTTCGGCTTGTTTTCGTCTTTAGTTCCACCGGCCCACGAAGTAAATTGCCAAAACTTATGGCAGATAAGAATATCACTCAGTTCCAAACAACAGGAACGAACATCGGAGGGTTGTCTTTTCCCGATTCTGACTAGCAATTCGGACCGCAGTTGTTTTTTCCAATCTTCTGATTGGTCTTCGAACTGCTGTAGGCCCTCCTCGTTCTTTATGAGTTTTTCAACGTTTAAAATTTTAGAACAGCTTGGTTCATTGTTTAAGACATTTACAGGAGTCTTTATGGTACTCATTATCATTTCAACAGCATTTGTTATGTCTATCATCTTGGCTGATAACTCCTTTAGCTGCCCGATTATAAACCTAAAAAGGAAAATAATTTTAATGAGTATTCAGTCTAGGAATTGAATACTTAAATATTTATATACTTACGTTTCTCCAGCTGTGTAGGTTGGCTGCACCGATAAGGGAGTTCCCAGGTTATTGGTGTGATTTAATGGAGTTTCTGGCCTGCTTGTCTGAGGTTCCTGGAGTACAACATACTGTACATTTTGGGTGCCTTCCTGCGATATTGGGTATTGATATAACGATGAGTTAACACCGGCGGGCTCGTCATCTACCAAATACTCTGTGTTGTACATTTCTGTGGGGCTTGGCTCAGTCTCCATTTTTGTAAAGTTAGTGTTTTTTGGAATTTTCTGTAAATGAATAAAATATTGAATACTGGCATCGAATAATATCTGCAATCCACTCTTACCGATCCGACTTTTTCGAAAATAGGTGGCAGTTGAAGCTGGATCATTCTATTGGTGGTGTTGCTGACATTGTGTTTCTTGCTTCTTGTTTTTTTGTAGTTTTCGTCATTGGCTTGCCCTTCAGTGTCGGTGGTATATTCCTCAATGATTTTATCAAGTTCAACAACTGCGTTATGATAATTTTCATAACCCGTCCTTTTTATTCTGGCCATTTGGTATGACAACCAACTGTCCACGTCCGGTTTTGAAAATGCATCTCTTATCATTGTATTCATGTTTTTTCGTGGAAAGTACACCTTCGTTCCAATTACCCAAGAACTTGGGACAACCTCGTATTCAAAACTATTCCGTTTTTTGTATTTCACGATTTGGAAATTTTGATTATCCATTGCTTTTTATAAAAATTTTACTCGCGCACAAATTACTTAAGAATAACTTTTCAGCTACGGCAATCGGCAACGAACAAAATTGTTTACAGTTATATTTTTCTTAAACTCTTTGTTGACACTTTGCTTGCACTTCGTTTGCACTTTGTTTGCACTTTGTTTGCACTTTGTTTGCACTTTGTTTGCACTTTGTCGACACTTTCTTGACTCTACTTTGAATAATTTTTTGGTGATATCTTAGTGTCTGTTCGTTAAAAGGAATCTGACTCTAGGAAAAAATGAATATTAGACAGATGTTTTGAAGACTTCTTAACTAATTCTTTAAATGGTTTTTCAAATAGGTAGTCTTTTTATATAAAATACACATATTTTAGTAAAGGGTGACATTGTTTAACGTATATTTTAGATAAATTTTATTAATTAGATACAACATTACTTTAATGTTTATTATTTTATTTACCTTAAATTATATTATCCATTTAAAATTTCAATGTTTAAATATAATGTGGGTAAATACAAACATATTTTTGACAGTGAATTTTGTCTATATTTATCGAATTTTTACAAAGAGATTTGTTTTGTGGGGGTTTTCTTTGGTAAATTCAGATTTCGATCTAAAATTTTATTTTTTTTTGTAGCAAATAGTTTTTGATTTCAGATTGATTTTTGTTGTGAGAAATATAGTTATGCCAGCGTTAAAAGTGACAGCCGCCACTTTGATGAAACTGACAGATAAAAACAAAAAGGCTTACCCACATACAACAGGGATAAACCAAATGAATCTAAGATGATCGAAGAAAAGAAAAGAAGAGATGAAACTAAATGTTGATGTTATGTCCCGGTTACATTATCTTGAAAAGAAATACATTTTTTTTTATTTTTCACAGAAAAAAAGATTATATGACAGAAAATTTTAAATATAGGGTAGAAATATTAGCAATTTGAGAGTACATATAGTGGAAACGGGGCATTAATATTTTCATAATCCCAAAATTTGTGAATTTCCCGGGTTTCTTTTTAATCCATTAAAAGTTGAATTCATCATTTTGGACATCAATAATGTTATAGACAGATATTTTTGACGCATCTAGAATTTAATCTTTCAGCGTCAAACACTGGCTTCAAAGATATGGAAAGAACTAAATTTTTAAGTATTTAGATTATTTAGTTTGATCAGTCATTCGAATGCTACTATTCTCTCTTGTTGCGAAGGTAAAAATAAAAGGTCAAATTTCATGATTTTTCCAAAAATAAATTAATCCATTAATATCTAGGAAACATTTAATTTGAATGTAAAAAAAAAGTTCTTGAAAATTAAAATTTTGTCTATAAATATAAATCTAAAGGCTTGAATATTAATTAGATCCAAATTTTATTTACCTACTGAATATTCTTTTCATAACAAAATCATTCAGTACATATAAAAAATTCGATTTACTTGGAAAAATGAGGCACCCTGTAGGTACGAATTATTTCTGATGGATCATGGATGCACCAAATAATTAATTGGGAATATATTTTATTTAGTTGTGGAAAGAATATTTATCAAGTATTTATATAATATCTTATTTAAACCGTGTTTTCTACATTATGCCTACACTTTTACTTGTATGGTAACATTTTAAGACAGCAAAATTTTTTTTCTTTTTTACCGTCAGAAAATTTTGTATTATTTTTTTTTAATATTTATGTGTAAATGCTTTTCTGTTTCCAGGCGCGTTAATTTTAAGTGGGGTAGAATATTCGATTTCAAAGTAAATCTTTTCTTGCAAAGCAAAATCAAATCATTAAAGCTGGTAAAATGTGTTAAAGTCCCTTATAAAATCAAATTGTATATAAATGGAAATAAAGAATTGGTCAATAGTCATGTTTGCATTTTTTTTATTTTATGTTCATTGTGTTTCATTTAAATTGCATTTAATTTGTATATGTATAAAAGAGAAAGAAATTAATTCTTTATATTTTCTCTCTCTCCAAGTAGGTACACATTATTCACTTTAAAAAACATCTTCAAAACCATTTGAAATCATCTTCAAAGATCAACAATCTTTATAAGCTCTTTCAAACACGTTACTAAGAACTCTTCGTTCCATACAATAGGCTCCTCCCCTTTAGGCCCTTTTGGGTCTTAATGACCTCTTCAGGACTTTTTGAAGAGTTGAAAGCTCTTGGAAAATAAATCTTCTAGATATCTATAAGAGGCAATTGTGTTGCTTGGGCTTTTCGATGTCTACTGGGGTACCCTTTCCTCGCACTCCCTCGCTGTCGACTGGTATCCACCGATGTCAGTCTGATGTTGGGTTAGCCCAGCTTAAGTGCTGTAGTACTCTTTTGGCACAAACCGTCGCGACGGAGCTACTTGAGGTCCTTTTACGAGTTTGCACTTCACCTTTCCACAAACCGGAGGAGCTTCTTTAGATCTTTTTCCCGTTTTCCGTTTAGCACTACACTTAAAACCGTAGGAGCTACTTAAGGTCCTTTTTTGGTTTCCCGACAGGCACTTTTTTTTACTTTCGCTGTGCCCCACGTTGGGCGCCAATTAAATTTTTTCTTATTATTTTATTATAAAAAAAATATTTTTTATTTATATTTTTTTTTTATTATTTTTTTCTTTTTATTATTTTATAAAAAAAACCGGCAGCGATTCCGCCTCTTGGATAGTTGGATTACAATTCAAATTTATTTCTTAAAGCTAAGACCTTAAATACCTATTTTGTGCAACCCCAGCATCTTTGTAGTCGACTCGTTCCCACAGGTACTCACTCGCTACGTGATGGAATGCAGTTTGGCATTAGGTGTCACAGACGCCTTTTCAGCATGATTATTTTGTGGGAAACTTATTTGGCTTTTCAGCGTCATTGTCGTTAACTTGTATAAAAACTGAAAAGGGATATTGTGTATGTGTAAGTATAATACTTATTATGCTTAGCCCTTATCGTGCACAAGCTACAAAATAAAGCAGACACCCTTCGCACCTTCTCCTTTTTGTCCTACTACTCTACTCTTGTGCATTCCTATTTGTGTTGCTTGCTTTTTTTGTGAGAACTTCTGTGGATCTTATTTTATTAAGTTCCACAAAATTTTAAAATCTCGATTTGGTGTATGCAGCGACACCTATTGTGCAGTTAACGCTAGTTTCGTGATTCCTCTATGTATATAAACTCAATGGCGCATATTCATATTCGTTTTTAGACCCCAGTTTTTCTTAGCCTGGAGTTTACCCAATGTAAATTGGATAGGATAAACCCAGTATTTTTTTAGAAACAACTTAAACAGTGACTATGAATATGCCCCAATGGTATTATATATGGACTGCTAGTTGCCAATCTCAGGTTGGTTCCATTTTAGCCTCGGCGACACAAGCCCTCCTCACTGCAACTAGCGGAAAAAAATGAAACCTCTCAGTGTTGGTTTGGAAGTTGGATATTCAAAATGAAACAATTCACCAAAAATAATACAATTGGCCGCGTTCGAATGATAGGCCGATAGGGTATAAATAAGATCGTTTTGCATCAAACGACCAAAACCGGATTGGATAGATTTGTCTGGTATTTATATTTTATATTTGTTTTGTATTTTATATATATTTTATATTTTATTTTGTTCGGTAAAAATCGAAATCGAGATAAATAATAATAACGTGTTGTTTTCATTGACAACAAAGTGTTGTTATTAATCGTTCAAGTAAAATTTAAAAGCAATCCGGATTGGTTGTTGTTGTTGTAATCCTATAGGAAAAAAAATGTAATCTGATCTTACGCAAACAAATACATATGTAGGTACTGCCATTTGCATTTGAACCACAAAACGTGTTTTAATAATGCCAAAATAACATCTATACTGTGGATTGAAATTTTGCAAGTTATTTGTGATTTCTTTTAAAACACACTCACTTTTATTTTGATTGTATGGGAACGGACAAGCCTCTCTATTTGTGCATGCACGGAAAGCTCCCAGACTTAAATTTTTTTTTGTCAAAATGATCCGCACATGTATAAATTTTTTCGTCGCAAATAAGTTTTTCTGAGAAACTCTTCCCAGAATTTGGTAACCATATTTCACGACAATAATCGTTAGGTAAAACAAATCTGGGAACGCCAGAGTTTTTTTTTTATTTTTACATTGTTATAGTCATTTTTTTAATTTTAATAATAGATACTCGTAAGTTTAATTAATAAGTAAGTAGAATTTTTTACAAATTATCGAAATTATCACTGATGCAACGTTTTTAGCCAGACAGACTCAATTTATTGGCGACAAGATTTTCGTTTCTTTCTAAAACGTTTGCATCTATTGCCACCTACATAATGTATGTTCATTGTTCTCAGTATCCTATTTGGATCTACGGCTCAACACCAACGGTTTTGCTCAATAATATTGCCTTCGTTTCCACATTTTCATGATCAATATATGTAATATACTCGTACCTATTCGTTAAAAATATTATTCATGATCATTAATAACAAAATATGTATGTTAACCATTTTTAAGAAGAACCGCAATTAAAAGTGGACATGAATTAACACGATTCGTGCGCTACTTCAATCTCTGGGTGCCCAAAGTTTGCCCACCGGCAGCGAGCGGCAATGGCCTGGCGGCCTGGGTTGTAAAAAACAGTGTCTATTTATCTTTATAGTAACAAAATTGTTATAGAATATAAATTTGAATTTTTTAGTCAATTTCTTTTGAGACTATATACCTAATTGTATTTAGGGCTTTTCACAATAGTATAGCATAACACTGTGTCATGATTTAATTTATTTCAAGTGGATTTTTTTGGAAAATTACCCTCTCGGCTTAGCAGGTTGAATTAGACCTCTCCGCCCATACAATTTTTGTCTTGCCTTGATCCAACCTGCTTACATGCCCTAGCCTTTTTTCGTATCTTAGGCAAAACAACCTGTTTAAATCTCCGTTCAAGCAAAATATTTTACCCTTCAACATTAACACATGATTCAATAATATTTAACACTTAAAACCTTTGTATATAAAAACTATAGTACTATCATGGAGCAAATTTTTTAGGGTTGCGTGTAGCCATACGGTGGCGCTAGAGTCACTTCAAATTTTTTTGCAGACTCAAATATATTATTTGGACAAGAAATGAAGAGCACGTATTAAGAGCGAGAGAGAATTGTATTATTTCAATTCTGAATTCTAAAGAGTGATGACTGATGACTGCAAGGAAATAACTTTTCAGCTGTTTGCGTCGATGCCAGAGAAAACGAACAAAATTTTTTTATCTTTGTGTATGTATTGTGAAATTTGCTTTGGTTAATAAAAAAAAGAAAAAACTTAATGTGGGGGTAGTTTTTGTCTTTTAGCAACTAACTTTGTAGGTATAGGTATAAAAGGCAAAACAGATACATACTAAATGTTTCTGAGTATGGTTTTTTTCACGGTGCAATTTTTTATGTTTCTTCCTACCCACAGCACCTAAAATCTTCGCGTCAAAATATAGGCCAAGCAAGAAATCCCATAACAACAAAAAAAGGTCAATTCGTGAAAATGACTTTGAATATTTTTTGTATCTTAAAGTTTTTTCTGTTAGTGCCTTGGTAATTCGATCAACATATACCTATTTTTATAAAAAAAAAACAATATTGGAGTTGTTTTAAGACAGGTAGGTAGGTACATACATACATACACATGTATTTACATATGTAGGTAGATGGTAACCTTAGTAACCTAGGTATACCTACCTACCTAGAAAAATATTTTAAGCTTTTCTCGATAAATCATTTTTTTGTTTTTTACTTGTTTCTTTTTTTTTTAAACTAGGTAGGTATAGGTTTCAGGTTTAAATTTACCTAATTTAACAATTCAGAAGGTTACTTATGTAAACAAAAATTCTATAAAATCTACAAAGCGAGAGCTACCTAGGTAGGTACCTACCTACCTACCTAATTTTTTTTTAAATTCAAAATTAAAGAATTAGAAAATTCCTATAAATCAGGGCGAAGTCCGATCAAAATAAATAGCATAGGTAGGTACCTACCTACCATTGGAAAGTTATACCTACCTACATGTTTCTGGAAATTTTTTACTTATTTTTTTTTTTACATCATTTTTTGATTTTTCAATATTTTTTAGGCCAATTAAATTATTTATACCTACCTACCTAGGTATATGTACCTATCTTTTTAAGGGTGCTTTAAAAAAAATCTCAAAATTATGTAGGTATATTATATATATATTTATATTTTGTAGGTAGTAATCTCAGAAGAATTAAAAAAAATGGGATTGTTATTTACCGACGGGTTTCAGCAAAGAATTTTCCAATTTTTGCGAAATCCGAAAAACACCAGTTCAGGTAAATGCTTATATCTTTGGATCCAATTGTCGGATTTTCAATATAAAGATATGCAATTAAGAAGAAAAGTCAGGGCTTGTACCACTTGCCAACAAATTTTTAAAACCTCTAAAAATTTCATACTAAAAACCTAGATCAAAATTTTTGAGAACTAATTTCATTGTGGAAAATGCAACGAGGAAAAAGAAGAAGAAGAAGAAGAAGAAGAAAGAAGAGCAAAAAAATCCATTTTGTTGAGAATCATAAAATAAAATAAAGATAATGAAGAATAAAGTTGAGGAAAATAATAAAGAAAGAAAGAATTTTGTGGTTTTTTTGCATTCTGCAGTGTTTTACATACATATGTATATTCAAAGAATATTTGTGGGATATATGATTTTTCGCTTTTATTGAATTTTGTTTGTTAAAAATGAAGGCCTTGTTTAAACATAATTATTTTGGGATTCCTATTGAGAGACACCTATGACACCATTTTTTGATATATCGCCCGAACTCGATCAAACAAAAAAAAATCGAGCCACCCTAATATACACAGAAACAAACCTACATATTATTATGTAGATAGGTAAGTACCTATTTAGGATCAATCTTGTTGCCGATGTCAACAAAGCCAACTTTTGTTCATTACTTTTCATAATGACGAACTACGAAGTAGGTAATTCACTTTTTGCACTCACATTTTTTTGAGATCTTCATTTTTTTTTAACTCTATAAGTTAGCCCGACATATTACATTTATTTTAAGACTTTAATCTTACAGATACGCTTAATAGAACAGAATTTATAAGCTATTTAAAATTAGTAACGTGTTTCATTTAAAGGTGTTTTGTGCCTCCGTAATGAATTTGTAAAAAAAATTAAGCCTCACATTTTACCTAAATTTAAAGACCTTAAACTTATTCAAACCAACCAACAGTGAAGTTGGTTGAACAATTCTTAGTTGAAGAAAACTACCTGTTACATTTGTGTATACCTACGTTCCCGATGCGAATCCAATTTCCCAAGGTTATGGTCTATCTCACTCACACCAGTGTATTCTTAGTAGCAAACTTTTTTAAAATTATTTTTGTGTATTTCTCTTTCTCGTTACGTTTGCCTCGAAAAAATTTGTTCTCAAAATTTTTTTTCAACGTTTTTAGTATGAAATTTTGAACGGTTTTGAAATTTTTTTTGTAGCTTGTACTCGACTGTAATTCTGGCTTTAATTTGAACTTTGAATTTTGAAAATCGGACAATTGGATCTAAAGATATAAGCATTTGACTGAGCGAAAATCGGGTGTTTTTCAATTTTAACAAAAATTGGACAGTTCTCCACTGAACCACGTCGGTTGGCAATGAACAACAACCCCAATTTTTTCAATTTTCCGATATTTTTTTTAATTTCTTATTAAACTATTGTGAAAGTCGTGTGGGGTGTAGACTTATGTATGATATATTAAATCAATTGTCTATTTTCCTAGATGCGAATTAAAGAAAAACGAATCCTATAAATGATATAACTACAGAGTTACGAGGTGGTAAATAAAACAACAGAAATATGTCAATATCTCAGTTGAAAAAAATTTGAAAAATCTAAAAATTTTACAACAAATGTAGATCAATAATATCTATCTCTTACTTTTTTTTTAGATTTTTTAAGGCACCCGTTAAAAAGATAAAAATCAAAAAGTGGTAAAAATTCAATTCAATTTTTGAAACATAAAATATGGTTTAAAAAAAATTTTAATCAAAATTTCCTGAAACACGGATAATTTTTTTTTTCAAATACCTTTCCAATTGTGAAAAATTTATTTCAATCGGACTTAACCCTGATTTATTAGAATTTTCTAATTAATTCAGTTTTGAACTTTCAGAATTTTATAAAGGTATCTCGCTTGGTAGATTTTATAGATTTTTTATCAAGTTAGCGATATTCTGGAATTTTAAATTCTAGTTTGATCAATTTTACATAATTTTGTCCTAGGTACTTTAAATTGGAATTTCAAAAAATCCAGTCTTAACTTAAATCTAAAAATTTACTATACCTACTTATACACATATCTACCTACATTTTTTAATGCATGAAAAAGTGAGCGATTCGATATAACTATACCTATACCTATATACATTTTACATTCATTTTCTTCACCATGGCAGAATGAAAAAAATGTAAGCAAAACAAAATTGTGTTTTTTCTTCAATTTATCTTTGTATAGGTATACATAAAAGATTTTGTATTATATTCTCAATAAAAATTAATTTTGTTCGCTTCCTCGCACTCTCTTTAATTTAATATACAGCCGACAGCGTTCACATTCTTCTCTTATTACGTTACTCATTTTACGAATATCTGTAACCTGCAAAGCTGCAAATCACCAAACTCTTGATGAGAAACTGTTGCGTGTATAATATAGGTGCCGCTACTGTCGCACCTCACCATGATAGTACTATAGTTTTTATATACAAAGTTAAAACTAAGAAATAAGTGCCTATTCTGACGATAATTAAAAACTTAAAATTTTAACAATCATTTAATAAACCTTTGAGCAACCGTGAAAGAAACGTTTAAATAGGTAACCTGTGCCTACCTATATGGGATTTAGATCTACAAATCTGAAAGAAAAATAGAAAATATCAAACTGAAGATAATAATTACAAAAATAAAAACACACAAACATCATTTATCGTCACACGTCACCTTCCTTAATTGAGAGAAACCACAAAAAATGCAAAAGCAACCCTTGAAGTATCTACCTACCTACCTATCTACCATCATTGAATAATTACAAATAGAAGCGACACCTTTGTATATAAAAACTATAGTACTATCATGGAGCAAATTTTTTAGGGTTGCGTGTAGCCATACGGTGGCGCTAGAGTCACTTCAAATTTTTTTGCAGACTCAAATATATTATTTGGACAAGAAATGAAGAGCACGTATTAAGAGCGAGAGAGAATTGTATTATTTCAATTCTGAATTCTAAAGAGTGATGACTGATGACTGCAAGGAAATAACTTTTCAGCTGTTTGCGTCGATGCCAGAGAAAACGAACAAAATTTTTTTATCTTTGTGTATGTATTGTGAAATTTGCTTTGGTTAATAAAAAAAAGAAAAAACTTAATGTGGGGGTAGTTTTTGTCTTTTAGCAACTAACTTTGTAGGTATAGGTATAAAAGGCAAAACAGATACATACTAAATGTTTCTGAGTATGGTTTTTTTCACGGTGCAATTTTTTATGTTTCTTCCTACCCACAGCACCTAAAATCTTCGCGTCAAAATATAGGCCAAGCAAGAAATCCCATAACAACAAAAAAAGGTCAATTCGTGAAAATGACTTTGAATATTTTTTGTATCTTAAAGTTTTTTCTGTTAGTGCCTTGGTAATTCGATCAACATATACCTATTTTTATAAAAAAAAACAATATTGGAGTTGTTTTAAGACAGGTAGGTAGGTACATACATACATACACATGTATTTACATATGTAGGTAGATGGTAACCTTAGTAACCTAGGTATACCTACCTACCTAGAAAAATATTTTAAGCTTTTCTCGATAAATCATTTTTTTGTTTTTTACTTGTTTCTTTTTTTTTTAAACTAGGTAGGTATAGGTTTCAGGTTTAAATTTACCTAATTTAACAATTCAGAAGGTTACTTATGTAAACAAAAATTCTATAAAATCTACAAAGCGAGAGCTACCTAGGTAGGTACCTACCTACCTACCTAATTTTTTTTTAAATTCAAAATTAAAGAATTAGAAAATTCCTATAAATCAGGGCGAAGTCCGATCAAAATAAATAGCATAGGTAGGTACCTACCTACCATTGGAAAGTTATACCTACCTACATGTTTCTGGAAATTTTTTACTTATTTTTTTTTTTACATCATTTTTTGATTTTTCAATATTTTTTAGGCCAATTAAATTATTTATACCTACCTACCTAGGTATATGTACCTATCTTTTTAAGGGTGCTTTAAAAAAAATCTCAAAATTATGTAGGTATATTATATATATATTTATATTTTGTAGGTAGTAATCTCAGAAGAATTAAAAAAAATGGGATTGTTATTTACCGACGGGTTTCAGCAAAGAATTTTCCAATTTTTGCGAAATCCGAAAAACACCAGTTCAGGTAAATGCTTATATCTTTGGATCCAATTGTCGGATTTTCAATATAAAGATATGCAATTAAGAAGAAAAGTCAGGGCTTGTACCACTTGCCAACAAATTTTTAAAACCTCTAAAAATTTCATACTAAAAACCTAGATCAAAATTTTTGAGAACTAATTTCATTGTGGAAAATGCAACGAGGAAAAAGAAGAAGAAGAAGAAGAAGAAGAAAGAAGAGCAAAAAAATCCATTTTGTTGAGAATCATAAAATAAAATAAAGATAATGAAGAATAAAGTTGAGGAAAATAATAAAGAAAGAAAGAATTTTGTGGTTTTTTTGCATTCTGCAGTGTTTTACATACATATGTATATTCAAAGAATATTTGTGGGATATATGATTTTTCGCTTTTATTGAATTTTGTTTGTTAAAAATGAAGGCCTTGTTTAAACATAATTATTTTGGGATTCCTATTGAGAGACACCTATGACACCATTTTTTGATATATCGCCCGAACTCGATCAAACAAAAAAAAATCGAGCCACCCTAATATACACAGAAACAAACCTACATATTATTATGTAGATAGGTAAGTACCTATTTAGGATCAATCTTGTTGCCGATGTCAACAAAGCCAACTTTTGTTCATTACTTTTCATAATGACGAACTACGAAGTAGGTAATTCACTTTTTGCACTCACATTTTTTTGAGATCTTCATTTTTTTTTAACTCTATAAGTTAGCCCGACATATTACATTTATTTTAAGACTTTAATCTTACAGATACGCTTAATAGAACAGAATTTATAAGCTATTTAAAATTAGTAACGTGTTTCATTTAAAGGTGTTTTGTGCCTCCGTAATGAATTTGTAAAAAAAATTAAGCCTCACATTTTAACTAAATTTAAAGACCTTAAACTTATTCAAACCAACCAACAGTGAAGTTGGTTGAACAATTCTTAGTTGAAGAAAACTACCTGTTACATTTGTGTATACCTACGTTCCCGATGCGAATCCAATTTCCCAAGGTTATGGTCTATCTCACTCACACCAGTGTATTCTTAGTAGCAAACTTTTTTAAAATTATTTTTGTGTATTTCTCTTTCTCGTTACGTTTGCCTCGAAAAAATTTGTTCTCAAAATTTTTTTTCAACGTTTTTAGTATGAAATTTTGAACGGTTTTGAAATTTTTTTGTAGCTTGTACTCGACTGTAATTCTGGCTTTAATTTGAACTTTGAATTTTGAAAATCGGACAATTGGATCTAAAGATATAAGCATTTGACTGAGCGAAAATCGGGTGTTTTTCAATTTTAACAAAAATTGGACAGTTCTCCACTGAACCACGTCGGTTGGCAATGAACAACAACCCCAATTTTTTCAATTTTCCGATATTTTTTTTAATTTCTTATTAAACTATTGTGAAAGTCGTGTGGGGTGTAGACTTATGTATGATATATTAAATCAATTGTCTATTTTCCTAGATGCGAATTAAAGAAAAACGAATCCTATAAATGATATAACTACAGAGTTACGAGGTGGTAAATAAAACAACAGAAATATGTCAATATCTCAGTTGAAAAAAATTTGAAAAATCTAAAAATTTTACAACAAATGTAGATCAATAATATCTATCTCTTACTTTTTTTTTAGATTTTTTAAGGCACCCGTTAAAAAGATAAAAATCAAAAAGTGGTAAAAATTCAATTCAATTTTTGAAACATAAAATATGGTTTAAAAAAAATTTTAATCAAAATTTCCTGAAACACGGATAATTTTTTTTTCAAATACCTTTCCAATTGTGAAAAATTTATTTCAATCGGACTTAACCCTGATTTATTAGAATTTTCTAATTAATTCAGTTTTGAACTTTCAGAATTTTATAAAGGTATCTCGCTTGGTAGATTTTATAGATTTTTTATCAAGTTAGTGATATTCTGGAATTTTAAATTCTAGTTTGATCAATTTTACATAATTTTGTCCTAGGTACTTTAAATTGGAATTTCAAAAAATCCAGTCTTAACTTAAATCTAAAAATTTACTATACCTACTTATACACATATCTACCTACATTTTTTAATGCATGAAAAAGTGAGCGATTCGATATAACTATACCTATACCTATATACATTTTACATTCATTTTCTTCACCATGGCAGAATGAAAAAAATGTAAGCAAAACAAAATTGTGTTTTTTCTTCAATTTATCTTTGTATAGGTATACATAAAAGATTTTGTATTATATTCTCAATAAAAATTAATTTTGTTCGCTTCCTCGCACTCTCTTTAATTTAATATACAGCCGACAGCGTTCACATTCTTCTCTTATTACGTTACTCATTTTACGAATATCTGTAACCTGCAAAGCTGCAAATCACCAAACTCTTGATGAGAAACTGTTGCGTGTATAATCTTTGTATATAAAAACTATAGTACTATCATGGAGCAAATTTTTTAGGGTTGCGTGTAGCCATACGGTGGCGCTAGAGTCACTTCAAATTTTTTTGCAGACTCAAATATATTATTTGGACAAGAAATGAAGAGCACGTATTAAGAGCGAGAGAGAATTGTATTATTTCAATTCTGAATTCTAAAGAGTGATGACTGATGACTGCAAGGAAATAACTTTTCAGCTGTTTGCGTCGATGCCAGAGAAAACGAACAAAATTTTTGTATCTTTGTGTATGTATTGTGAAATTTGCTTTGGTTAATAAAAAAAAGAAAAAACTTAATGTGGGGGTAGTTTTTGTCTTTTAGCAACTAACTTTGTAGGTATAGGTATAAAAGGCAAAACAGATACATACTAAATGTTTCTGAGTATGGTTTTTTTCACGGTGCAATTTTTTATGTTTCTTCCTACCCACAGCACCTAAAATCTTCGCGTCAAAATATAGGCCAAGCAAGAAATCCCATAACAACAAAAAAAGGTCAATTCGTGAAAATGACTTTGAATATTTTTTGTATCTTAAAGTTTTTTCTGTTAGTGCCTTGGTAATTCGATCAACATATACCTATTTTTATAAAAAAAAACAATATTGGAGTTGTTTTAAGACAGGTAGGTAGGTACATACATACATACACATGTATTTACATATGTAGGTAGATGGTAACCTTAGTAACCTAGGTATACCTACCTACCTAGAAAAATATTTTAAGCTTTTCTCGATAAATCATTTTTTTGTTTTTTACTTGTTTCTTTTTTTTTTAAACTAGGTAGGTATAGGTTTCAGGTTTAAATTTACCTAATTTAACAATTCAGAAGGTTACTTATGTAAACAAAAATTCTATAAAATCTACAAAGCGAGAGCTACCTAGGTAGGTACCTACCTACCTACCTAATTTTTTTTTAAATTCAAAATTAAAGAATTAGAAAATTCCTATAAATCAGGGCGAAGTCCGATCAAAATAAATAGCATAGGTAGGTACCTACCTACCATTGGAAAGTTATACCTACCTACATGTTTCTGGAAATTTTTTACTTATTTTTTTTTTTACATCATTTTTTGATTTTTCAATATTTTTTAGGCCAATTAAATTATTTATACCTACCTACCTAGGTATATGTACCTATCTTTTTAAGGGTGCTTTAAAAAAAATCTCAAAATTATGTAGGTATATTATATATATATTTATATTTTGTAGGTAGTAATCTCAGAAGAATTAAAAAAAATGGGATTGTTATTTACCGACGGGTTTCAGCAAAGAATTTTCCAATTTTTGCGAAATCCGAAAAACACCAGTTCAGGTAAATGCTTATATCTTTGGATCCAATTGTCGGATTTTCAATATAAAGATATGCAATTAAGAAGAAAAGTCAGGGCTTGTACCACTTGCCAACAAATTTTTAAAACCTCTAAAAATTTCATACTAAAAACCTAGATCAAAATTTTTGAGAACTAATTTCATTGTGGAAAATGCAACGAGGAAAAAGAAGAAGAAGAAGAAGAAGAAGAAAGAAGAGCAAAAAAATCCATTTTGTTGAGAATCATAAAATAAAATAAAGATAATGAAGAATAAAGTTGAGGAAAATAATAAAGAAAGAAAGAATTTTGTGGTTTTTTTGCATTCTGCAGTGTTTTACATACATATGTATATTCAAAGAATATTTGTGGGATATATGATTTTTCGCTTTTATTGAATTTTGTTTGTTAAAAATGAAGGCCTTGTTTAAACATAATTATTTTGGGATTCCTATTGAGAGACACCTATGACACCATTTTTTGATATATCGCCCGAACTCGATCAAACAAAAAAAAATCGAGCCACCCTAATATACACAGAAACAAACCTACATATTATTATGTAGATAGGTAAGTACCTATTTAGGATCAATCTTGTTGCCGATGTCAACAAAGCCAACTTTTGTTCATTACTTTTCATAATGACGAACTACGAAGTAGGTAATTCACTTTTTGCACTCACATTTTTTTGAGATCTTCATTTTTTTTTAACTCTATAAGTTAGCCCGACATATTACATTTATTTTAAGACTTTAATCTTACAGATACGCTTAATAGAACAGAATTTATAAGCTATTTAAAATTAGTAACGTGTTTCATTTAAAGGTGTTTTGTGCCTCCGTAATGAATTTGTAAAAAAAATTAAGCCTCACATTTTAACTAAATTTAAAGACCTTAAACTTATTCAAACCAACCAACAGTGAAGTTGGTTGAACAATTCTTAGTTGAAGAAAACTACCTGTTACATTTGTGTATACCTACGTTCCCGATGCGAATCCAATTTCCCAAGGTTATGGTCTATCTCACTCACACCAGTGTATTCTTAGTAGCAAACTTTTTTAAAATTATTTTTGTGTATTTCTCTTTCTCGTTACGTTTGCCTCGAAAAAATTTGTTCTCAAAATTTTTTTTCAACGTTTTTAGTATGAAATTTTGAACGGTTTTGAAATTTTTTTTGTAGCTTGTACTCGACTGTAATTCTGGCTTTAATTTGAACTTTGAATTTTGAAAATCGGACAATTGGATCTAAAGATATAAGCATTTGACTGAGCGAAAATCGGGTGTTTTTCAATTTTAACAAAAATTGGACAGTTCTCCACTGAACCACGTCGGTTGGCAATGAACAACAACCCCAATTTTTTCAATTTTCCGATATTTTTTTTAATTTCTTATTAAACTATTGTGAAAGTCGTGTGGGGTGTAGACTTATGTATGATATATTAAATCAATTGTCTATTTTCCTAGATGCGAATTAAAGAAAAACGAATCCTATAAATGATATAACTACAGAGTTACGAGGTGGTAAATAAAACAACAGAAATATGTCAATATCTCAGTTGAAAAAAATTTGAAAAATCTAAAAATTTTACAACAAATGTAGATCAATAATATCTATCTCTTACTTTTTTTTTAGATTTTTTAAGGCACCCGTTAAAAAGATAAAAATCAAAAAGTGGTAAAAATTCAATTCAATTTTTGAAACATAAAATATGGTTTAAAAAAAATTTTAATCAAAATTTCCTGAAACACGGATAATTTTTTTTTCAAATACCTTTCCAATTGTGAAAAATTTATTTCAATCGGACTTAACCCTGATTTATTAGAATTTTCTAATTAATTCAGTTTTGAACTTTCAGAATTTTATAAAGGTATCTCGCTTGGTAGATTTTATAGATTTTTTATCAAGTTAGTGATATTCTGGAATTTTAAATTCTAGTTTGATCAATTTTACATAATTTTGTCCTAGGTACTTTAAATTGGAATTTCAAAAAATCCAGTCTTAACTTAAATCTAAAAATTTACTATACCTACTTATACACATATCTACCTACATTTTTTAATGCATGAAAAAGTGAGCGATTCGATATAACTATACCTATACCTATATACATTTTACATTCATTTTCTTCACCATGGCAGAATGAAAAAAATGTAAGCAAAACAAAATTGTGTTTTTTCTTCAATTTATCTTTGTATAGGTATACATAAAAGATTTTGTATTATATTCTCAATAAAAATTAATTTTGTTCGCTTCCTCGCACTCTCTTTAATTTAATATACAGCCGACAGCGTTCACATTCTTCTCTTATTACGTTACTCATTTTACGAATATCTGTAACCTGCAAAGCTGCAAATCACCAAACTCTTGATGAGAAACTGTTGCGTGTATAATATAGGTGCCGCTACTGTCGCACCTCACCATGATAGTACTATAGTTTTTATATACAAAGGTATAATATAGGTGCCGCTACTGTCGCACCTCACCATGATAGTACTATAGTTTTTATCTTTGTATATAAAAACTATAGTACTATCATGGTGAGGTGCGACAGTAGCGGCACCTATATTATACACGCAACAGTTTCTCATCAAGAGTTTGGTGATTTGCAGCTTTGCAGGTTACAGATATTCGTAAAATGAGTAACGTAATAAGAGAAGAATGTGAACGCTGTCGGCTGTATATTAAATTAAAGAGAGTGCGAGGAAGCGAACAAAATTAATTTTTATTGAGAATATAATACAAAATCTTTTATGTATACCTATACAAAGATAAATTGAAGAAAAAACACAATTTTGTTTTGCTTACATTTTTTTCATTCTGCCATGGTGAAGAAAATGAATGTAAAATGTATATAGGTATAGGTATAGTTATATCGAATCGCTCACTTTTTCATGCATTAAAAAATGTAGGTAGATATGTGTATAAGTAGGTATAGTAAATTTTTAGATTTAAGTTAAGACTGGATTTTTTGAAATTCCAATTTAAAGTACCTAGGACAAAATTATGTAAAATTGATCAAACTAGAATTTAAAATTCCAGAATATCGCTAACTTGATAAAAAATCTATAAAATCTACCAAGCGAGATACCTTTATAAAATTCTGAAAGTTCAAAACTGAATTAATTAGAAAATTCTAATAAATCAGGGTTAAGTCCGATTGAAATAAATTTTTCACAATTGGAAAGGTATTTGAAAAAAAAAATTATCCGTGTTTCAGGAAATTTTGATTAAAATTTTTTTTAAACCATATTTTATGTTTCAAAAATTGAATTGAATTTTTACCACTTTTTGATTTTTATCTTTTTAACGGGTGCCTTAAAAAATCTAAAAAAAAAGTAAGAGATAGATATTATTGATCTACATTTGTTGTAAAATTTTTAGATTTTTCAAATTTTTTTCAACTGAGATATTGACATATTTCTGTTGTTTTATTTACCACCTCGTAACTCTGTAGTTATATCATTTATAGGATTCGTTTTTCTTTAATTCGCATCTAGGAAAATAGACAATTGATTTAATATATCATACATAAGTCTACACCCCACACGACTTTCACAATAGTTTAATAAGAAATTAAAAAAAATATCGGAAAATTGAAAAAATTGGGGTTGTTGTTCATTGCCAACCGACGTGGTTCAGTGGAGAACTGTCCAATTTTTGTTAAAATTGAAAAACACCCGATTTTCGCTCAGTCAAATGCTTATATCTTTAGATCCAATTGTCCGATTTTCAAAATTCAAAGTTCAAATTAAAGCCAGAATTACAGTCGAGTACAAGCTACAAAAAAAATTTCAAAACCGTTCAAAATTTCATACTAAAAACGTTGAAAAAAAATTTTGAGAACAAATTTTTTCGAGGCAAACGTAACGAGAAAGAGAAATACACAAAAATAATTTTAAAAAAGTTTGCTACTAAGAATACACTGGTGTGAGTGAGATAGACCATAACCTTGGGAAATTGGATTCGCATCGGGAACGTAGGTATACACAAATGTAACAGGTAGTTTTCTTCAACTAAGAATTGTTCAACCAACTTCACTGTTGGTTGGTTTGAATAAGTTTAAGGTCTTTAAATTTAGTTAAAATGTGAGGCTTAATTTTTTTTACAAATTCATTACGGAGGCACAAAACACCTTTAAATGAAACACGTTACTAATTTTAAATAGCTTATAAATTCTGTTCTATTAAGCGTATCTGTAAGATTAAAGTCTTAAAATAAATGTAATATGTCGGGCTAACTTATAGAGTTAAAAAAAAATGAAGATCTCAAAAAAATGTGAGTGCAAAAAGTGAATTACCTACTTCGTAGTTCGTCATTATTAAAAGTAATGAACAAAAGTTGGCTTTGTTGACATCGGCAACAAGATTGATCCTAAATAGGTACTTACCTATCTACATAATAATATGTAGGTTTGTTTCTGTGTATATTAGGGTGGCTCGATTTTTTTTTGTTTGATCGAGTTCGGGCGATATATCAAAAAATGGTGTCATAGGTGTCTCTCAATAGGAATCCCAAAATAATTATGTTTAAACAAGGCCTTCATTTTTAACAAACAAAATTCAATAAAAGCGAAAAATCATATATCCCACAAATATTCTTTGAATATACATATGTATGTAAAACACTGCAGAATGCAAAAAAACCACAAAATTCTTTCTTTCTTTATTATTTTCCTCAACTTTATTCTTCATTATCTTTATTTTATTTTATGATTCTCAACAAAATGGATTTTTTTGCTCTTCTTTCTTCTTCTTCTTCTTCTTCTTCTTTTTCCTCGTTGCATTTTCCACAATGAAATTAGTTCTCAAAAATTTTGATCTAGGTTTTTAGTATGAAATTTTTAGAGGTTTTAAAAATTTGTTGGCAAGTGGTACAAGCCCTGACTTTTCTTCTTAATTGCATATCTTTATATTGAAAATCCGACAATTGGATCCAAAGATATAAGCATTTACCTGAACTGGTGTTTTTCGGATTTCGCAAAAATTGGAAAATTCTTTGCTGAAACCCGTCGGTAAATAACAATCCCATTTTTTTTAATTCTTCTGAGATTACTACCTACAAAATATAAATATATATATAATATACCTACATAATTTTGAGATTTTTTTTAAAGCACCCTTAAAAAGATAGGTACATATACCTAGGTAGGTAGGTATAAATAATTTAATTGGCCTAAAAAATATTGAAAAATCAAAAAATGATGTAAAAAAAAAAATAAGTAAAAAATTTCCAGAAACATGTAGGTAGGTATAACTTTCCAATGGTAGGTAGGTACCTACCTATGCTATTTATTTTGATCGGACTTCGCCCTGATTTATAGGAATTTTCTAATTCTTTAATTTTGAATTTAAAAAAAAATTAGGTAGGTAGGTAGGTACCTACCTAGGTAGCTCTCGCTTTGTAGATTTTATAGAATTTTTGTTTACATAAGTAACCTTCTGAATTGTTAAATTAGGTAAATTTAAACCTGAAACCTATACCTACCTAGTTTAAAAAAAAAAGAAACAAGTAAAAAACAAAAAAATGATTTATCGAGAAAAGCTTAAAATATTTTTCTAGGTAGGTAGGTATACCTAGGTTACTAAGGTTACCATCTACCTACATATGTAAATACATGTGTATGTATGTATGTACCTACCTACCTGTCTTAAAACAACTCCAATATTGTTTTTTTTTTATAAAAATAGGTATATGTTGATCGAATTACCAAGGCACTAACAGAAAAAACTTTAAGATACAAAAAATATTCAAAGTCATTTTCACGAATTGACCTTTTTTTGTTGTTATGGGATTTCTTGCTTGGCCTATATTTTGACGCGAAGATTTTAGGTGCTGTGGGTAGGAAGAAACATAAAAAATTGCACCGTGAAAAAAACCATACTCAGAAACATTTAGTATGTATCTGTTTTGCCTTTTATACCTATACCTACAAAGTTAGTTGCTAAAAGACAAAAACTACCCCCACATTAAGTTTTTTCTTTTTTTTATTAACCAAAGCAAATTTCACAATACATACACAAAGATAAAAAAATTTTGTTCGTTTTCTCTGGCATCGACGCAAACAGCTGAAAAGTTATTTCCTTGCAGTCATCAGTCATCACTCTTTAGAATTCAGAATTGAAATAATACAATTCTCTCTCGCTCTTAATACGTGCTCTTCATTTCTTGTCCAAATAATATATTTGAGTCTGCA
The DNA here is from genome assembly GCA_929447395.1 of Epistrophe grossulariae. Classification (NCBI taxonomy): domain Eukaryota; kingdom Metazoa; phylum Arthropoda; class Insecta; order Diptera; family Syrphidae; genus Epistrophe; species Epistrophe grossulariae. The sequence continues at coordinate 100,301,702 of OV839566.1, forward strand.
AAAAAATTTGAAGTGACTCTAGCGCCACCGTATGGCTACACGCAACCCTAAAAAATTTGCTCCATGATAGTACTATAGTTTTTATATACAAAGCTGGTACTATACCAGCAGCCAACTGCACCCAAGCACAGACAAAAGAAATATACAGATGTAGAATGGTAGAATAAAAGCATGTTCAGGAAAAAAATTAAAAACCAGCATACCAAATTGAAAAGTCAGCATACCTCATACAATACCTTGTCTGTTGCTCATCAAACCCAACCGTCATACATAGACTTCGTATGAAATATTAAACATGCAACCAAACGCAATCTTTTTTTGCTTTAATGCGTTAAACTTTGATCCGACGATCCTCGAGGAGTGGAAATGTTTATTTTTCTTGTTACTAAATATGGAACACGGATGACGGAACGGGTGCACCAGACATTTTGGTATCTTTTTAGAAGACTGGTACAGGCAGGATATACAAAGATATAGACAGGGGGTGGTTTTTGTTTTTAGTATATTTAATTTTCTTTCACATTTGAACTTGATTTCAGTGCAAATCAAGTTTGGAAAGGATACGGATGTCAATGCTTATGCGAATTGTTTTTTTTTCAGACTGGGTAGGTAGACGGAATTTATTTTGCACTTACAGGTTTTCTGTGGTTGTCATCACTCCATAGTGATGAATTTTAGTTTTTTTACAGACTATTTGGACTATTTTTGCAAAGGATAAATAATAACATAAACTAAATAATAATAAAGACAGGACACTTCATATAAAGAAAAAGGCACCAATTTCAGATTGCCTCCACCGAGACTGCCTCCACTATACATACTGTAAGTTTAAGTATTTTCTGCTTCACACATTTTAGTTCAAAGAATACAAATGAACTAAATGTTTCAAGGAAAATAATAGAAAAACAAGGAAAACGAAACGCATATATACATATACAGAAACAACGTAGCGTCACAGGCAGGGTTACTAGTGGGGCGGCTTAGTTAAATAATTGTGCACATTGTGATAAATGCATACAATTTTTTTCATTGTTGGTACATTATATGAATATGATTTCAAGATATTGGGCCACTTCAAAATTCCGCCCCTTAAGGTGGGAGGGGCAAATTAAAAAAAAATACATAAGATTGAAAAAAAAAATATAAAAAAATAACGGCAACACTTACAATATCATGCTATACCTTTTTTTAAAGGCAAGAACCCATTCTTCAATTCTGTTTTCAAATAAGGTTATTTTAGGGCTTAGTTTTTGAAAAATTATTTTCAAACTCAAAATTTTGAAAAAAAAAAATAAAAAAAAAAAGTTTATTATGATTTTTTTGCAAAATTTTACGTTATTAAGTACTAATTTGCTTTATCATTTTCGATACTCTTACTAACTTTTAGTCAAGTGCTAAAAACCAGATAGTCTTAAGTCATTTAGTTTTTTAGAAAATTGAAAACTGCCATAACTACTTTTTTCTTAAAACCGTCATTTTTGAACATAAATAATGGATTTTGACTTTCTTGTTTAAATTATAATATTGGTCCAATCGATAAAACTATTAAAGGTCATGTATTTAGTTATACATTTTTAAAATGTTACCTTTGTATATAAAAACTATAGTACTATCATGGTGAGGTGCGACAGTAGCGGCACCTATATTATACACGCAACAGTTTCTCATCAAGAGTTTGGTGATTTGCAGCTTTGCAGGTTACAGATATTCGTAAAATGAGTAACGTAATAAGAGAAGAATGTGAACGCTGTCGGCTGTATATTAAATTAAAGAGAGTGCGAGGAAGCGAACAAAATTAATTTTTATTGAGAATATAATACAAAATCTTTTATGTATACCTATACAAAGATAAATTGAAGAAAAAACACAATTTTGTTTTGCTTACATTTTTTTCATTCTGCCATGGTGAAGAAAATGAATGTAAAATGTATATAGGTATAGGTATAGTTATATCGAATCGCTCACTTTTTCATGCATTAAAAAATGTAGGTAGATATGTGTATAAGTAGGTATAGTAAATTTTTAGATTTAAGTTAAGACTGGATTTTTTGAAATTCCAATTTAAAGTACCTAGGACAAAATTATGTAAAATTGATCAAACTAGAATTTAAAATTCCAGAATATCACTAACTTGATAAAAAATCTATAAAATCTACCAAGCGAGATACCTTTATAAAATTCTGAAAGTTCAAAACTGAATTAATTAGAAAATTCTAATAAATCAGGGTTAAGTCCGATTGAAATAAATTTTTCACAATTGGAAAGGTATTTGAAAAAAAAATTATCCGTGTTTCAGGAAATTTTGATTAAAATTTTTTTTAAACCATATTTTATGTTTCAAAAATTGAATTGAATTTTTACCACTTTTTGATTTTTATCTTTTTAACGGGTGCCTTAAAAAATCTAAAAAAAAAGTAAGAGATAGATATTATTGATCTACATTTGTTGTAAAATTTTTAGATTTTTCAAATTTTTTTCAACTGAGATATTGACATATTTCTGTTGTTTTATTTACCACCTCGTAACTCTGTAGTTATATCATTTATAGGATTCGTTTTTCTTTAATTCGCATCTAGGAAAATAGACAATTGATTTAATATATCATACATAAGTCTACACCCCACACGACTTTCACAATAGTTTAATAAGAAATTAAAAAAAATATCGGAAAATTGAAAAAATTGGGGTTGTTGTTCATTGCCAACCGACGTGGTTCAGTGGAGAACTGTCCAATTTTTGTTAAAATTGAAAAACACCCGATTTTCGCTCAGTCAAATGCTTATATCTTTAGATCCAATTGTCCGATTTTCAAAATTCAAAGTTCAAATTAAAGCCAGAATTACAGTCGAGTACAAGCTACAAAAAAAATTTCAAAACCGTTCAAAATTTCATACTAAAAACGTTGAAAAAAAATTTTGAGAACAAATTTTTTCGAGGCAAACGTAACGAGAAAGAGAAATACACAAAAATAATTTTAAAAAAGTTTGCTACTAAGAATACACTGGTGTGAGTGAGATAGACCATAACCTTGGGAAATTGGATTCGCATCGGGAACGTAGGTATACACAAATGTAACAGGTAGTTTTCTTCAACTAAGAATTGTTCAACCAACTTCACTGTTGGTTGGTTTGAATAAGTTTAAGGTCTTTAAATTTAGTTAAAATGTGAGGCTTAATTTTTTTTACAAATTCATTACGGAGGCACAAAACACCTTTAAATGAAACACGTTACTAATTTTAAATAGCTTATAAATTCTGTTCTATTAAGCGTATCTGTAAGATTAAAGTCTTAAAATAAATGTAATATGTCGGGCTAACTTATAGAGTTAAAAAAAAATGAAGATCTCAAAAAAATGTGAGTGCAAAAAGTGAATTACCTACTTCGTAGTTCGTCATTATGAAAAGTAATGAACAAAAGTTGGCTTTGTTGACATCGGCAACAAGATTGATCCTAAATAGGTACTTACCTATCTACATAATAATATGTAGGTTTGTTTCTGTGTATATTAGGGTGGCTCGATTTTTTTTTGTTTGATCGAGTTCGGGCGATATATCAAAAAATGGTGTCATAGGTGTCTCTCAATAGGAATCCCAAAATAATTATGTTTAAACAAGGCCTTCATTTTTAACAAACAAAATTCAATAAAAGCGAAAAATCATATATCCCACAAATATTCTTTGAATATACATATGTATGTAAAACACTGCAGAATGCAAAAAAACCACAAAATTCTTTCTTTCTTTATTATTTTCCTCAACTTTATTCTTCATTATCTTTATTTTATTTTATGATTCTCAACAAAATGGATTTTTTTGCTCTTCTTTCTTCTTCTTCTTCTTCTTCTTCTTTTTCCTCGTTGCATTTTCCACAATGAAATTAGTTCTCAAAAATTTTGATCTAGGTTTTTAGTATGAAATTTTTAGAGGTTTTAAAAATTTGTTGGCAAGTGGTACAAGCCCTGACTTTTCTTCTTAATTGCATATCTTTATATTGAAAATCCGACAATTGGATCCAAAGATATAAGCATTTACCTGAACTGGTGTTTTTCGGATTTCGCAAAAATTGGAAAATTCTTTGCTGAAACCCGTCGGTAAATAACAATCCCATTTTTTTTAATTCTTCTGAGATTACTACCTACAAAATATAAATATATATATAATATACCTACATAATTTTGAGATTTTTTTTAAAGCACCCTTAAAAAGATAGGTACATATACCTAGGTAGGTAGGTATAAATAATTTAATTGGCCTAAAAAATATTGAAAAATCAAAAAATGATGTAAAAAAAAAAATAAGTAAAAAATTTCCAGAAACATGTAGGTAGGTATAACTTTCCAATGGTAGGTAGGTACCTACCTATGCTATTTATTTTGATCGGACTTCGCCCTGATTTATAGGAATTTTCTAATTCTTTAATTTTGAATTTAAAAAAAAATTAGGTAGGTAGGTAGGTACCTACCTAGGTAGCTCTCGCTTTGTAGATTTTATAGAATTTTTGTTTACATAAGTAACCTTCTGAATTGTTAAATTAGGTAAATTTAAACCTGAAACCTATACCTACCTAGTTTAAAAAAAAAAGAAACAAGTAAAAAACAAAAAAATGATTTATCGAGAAAAGCTTAAAATATTTTTCTAGGTAGGTAGGTATACCTAGGTTACTAAGGTTACCATCTACCTACATATGTAAATACATGTGTATGTATGTATGTACCTACCTACCTGTCTTAAAACAACTCCAATATTGTTTTTTTTTATAAAAATAGGTATATGTTGATCGAATTACCAAGGCACTAACAGAAAAAACTTTAAGATACAAAAAATATTCAAAGTCATTTTCACGAATTGACCTTTTTTTGTTGTTATGGGATTTCTTGCTTGGCCTATATTTTGACGCGAAGATTTTAGGTGCTGTGGGTAGGAAGAAACATAAAAAATTGCACCGTGAAAAAAACCATACTCAGAAACATTTAGTATGTATCTGTTTTGCCTTTTATACCTATACCTACAAAGTTAGTTGCTAAAAGACAAAAACTACCCCCACATTAAGTTTTTTCTTTTTTTTATTAACCAAAGCAAATTTCACAATACATACACAAAGATACAAAAATTTTGTTCGTTTTCTCTGGCATCGACGCAAACAGCTGAAAAGTTATTTCCTTGCAGTCATCAGTCATCACTCTTTAGAATTCAGAATTGAAATAATACAATTCTCTCTCGCTCTTAATACGTGCTCTTCATTTCTTGTCCAAATAATATATTTGAGTCTGCAAAAAAATTTGAAGTGACTCTAGCGCCACCGTATGGCTACACGCAACCCTAAAAAATTTGCTCCATGATAGTACTATAGTTTTTATATACAAAGATGTTACTTAATAAGTTTGGTAGATGAAAAAAACAAATTTTTACAACCCCTCCACACCTCCGATATTATAATAAAATCACTGAAAACCATCACTTTTTCAGTCTTTTGCCTTGAACATCATTCTGGTATATGTATTTTAAGTTATTTTGCGACTTGTAGAAAACAAAAGAAGCTACAAATATGATCCTCATGGTATTTTTGTACATAACCGACGCTCCAATAAAAACTTAAAATTCCGTTAGTTGTAAAATTCTCAGTTTCTTCGCACAGTACAGCGCAATAACCCCTTAAAGTCTTCTGAATAAATTTAAAATTTGATCACATACAAATTACTGGTACCACTTTTTTTTGCGACGAATACCTTTATGGGGGGGTTGAGAAAGTGTTTTTTTTTTTTTCAAACTTTTCATTTTCAATTAAACCGATTTCTTTTCGATCCGCTACAAATTTTGCGAACGATTTTTAACTTATTGAGACAAGAAATAAAGTACATATGGGGCTGATGTTATCGGTCCACGGAAGGGCGCAGAAGCCGCCAGAGGTAGGTAGGTAGGTTGAAATGGCGGTCACGAGCCACCTAGCTTATTGAGCCAATTAGAGCTAGAGTGCGTCGTTTTGATACCATAACTCATAGGACCTATGGATGGAAATGGTATGGATTGTTTGAGTCCCGCAGCAACATGCCACATTGATCAGATTGTCGGTTGACTCAGAGACTTACAAGGTTTGTACTCTTAGAACGATCATCTAGTCCTAGGAAAGATGTACAGTGGCTACTGAGGTTTATCCTAGAGCTAGTGCGTTTCGTTAAGGAAGGAGATCAAATATTTGATCCTCATCTCAGAAAGTTCGTTAAGGTCACGGAAAAAAGCTTTACCAAGTGACTGAGCTCTTTTTCTGGCCAAAGCGGAGCATTTACAGAGGAAATGAATGACTGTTTCCTTTTCCTGCTGGTCCCCGCAACTACGACAGTGATAATTGTGGGGAATATCTAGCTCCGCTGCATGCTCTCCGATTGGCCAGTATCCTGTTGATGTTGCAACGACCTGGCTATGTCTCGCCTGGGTCTGCAAATTAAGTCGTTTGTTCGGGATTTACTATAGATGGGCCAAATCTTCCTTTAAATGATGGAATTTGACAAATTGCTCCACCTGCGATTGGATTCGGTAAGAAAAATAAAGAATGTATTGCCCTTCATGACTCCAAGTGGAATGTTGACTGTTTCCGCAAGTTAGTCATGAAGGGCTGAACCTTGCCTGGCCAGTTCGTCGGCCCACTCGTTTCCATCACTTTGAGATTCACATTTAGGCTGGCGAGATCATCACGGCATTGCTGCACCAATTTGGAAGACGATGCAGCTGAGCTAATGGCTTTAACAGCTGTCAGGATAGTGATATTTCGGTGTTGGTTGGGGTCTTGTTTGAGTACCTTACATGCTTATAAAACATATTATAAAACAACTTAAAGTCGTCTTAATTAAGTGAATAAAAAAAATTTAAATCTTAATATAATACGTTTTTTACTAAAAAGTATAAAACAATCTCTCCCCATACACATAAAACGAAAAATGATGGGGTGCATGCAATAGATCTTAGAAATAATTCTCATTTGATTGTATTTGTCGCAAAATATTTTATTTTTGCTTAAATAAAAACCAGAATGAAGTTATAGGCAAGAGACCGAAAAAAGTGTGGGTTTTTCAGTATTGTGAAGGCGGGCGTATGGGGCGTGGTTATCGTAATTTGTTTTTTTCATCAAACAACTATATTAAATAACATATTAAAAGTTCATAACTACCTAAACTATTGTAGGTCTATTGATTAAACTAATATTATAATTTAAACAAGAAAGTCAAAATCCATTGTTTATGTTCAAAAATGACGGTTTTAAGAAAAAAGTAGTTATGGTAATTTTCAATTTTCTTAAAAACTAAATGACTTAAGACTATCTGGTTTTTAGCACTCAACTTAAAGTTAGTAAGAGTATCGAAAGCAAATTAGTACTTAATAACGTAAAATTTTGCAAAAAAAATCATAATAAACTTCTTTTTTTTAAATTTTTGTTTTAAATTTTGAGTTTGGAAATAATTTTTTCAAAAACTAAGCACTAAAATAACTTAATTTGAAAACAGAATTGAAGAATGGGTTCTTGGCTTTAAAAAAAGGTATAGCATGATATTGTAAGTGTTGCCGTTGTTTTTTATAATTTGCCCCTCCCACCTAAAGGGGCGGAATTTGGAAGTGGCCCAATATCTTAAAATCATATTCATATAATGTACCAACAATGAAAAAAATTTGATGCTTTTATCACAAAGTGCACAATTATCTTCTATATGGACGCTATGCCGCTCCACTATACATCAGAAAATTTTAAAGAGGAGTCAAAAATGGAGCCCTGGGTGAAAAATACGAGTCCTCTAAAAAACTTCAAATAAAACACCAATAATAATAAACTCTATAATTCAAAGAAGTTCAGTTATCAACTTTATTAACATAAGGCTTCCCTTTTATCAAAAAGTTAAAAAACAAAACATTTTTCATAAAAAAAATCAACTTAAAACTAAAAGCAGTGATTTAGTAGTTTTGCTAGATGTACAAGATTGATAAGTTGACAGTACTTCTGTTACAAAACTGGTAAAAGAATAGAAAAATTCATTTTGACATTTTGTCAAATTTTTTTCTTGACAGAAATACTTCCAATTTATCAGCCGTGTAAATCCAGCATTAATCTCCATGCAATCAGAAAAACCGCGGTAAAATAATAAAAGAAATAGTTCCTCTGCAGTGTGTTACGAATGTGAATATTATGACAGATCCAAAAAGTTAACTTTCACAGAATATTTGAAATGGCACTGTATAAGAATGGGGTTATAAGAAAAGGTTGAACGTGTTCATTTCTAATGTATAGGCACTTAATTATATAGTTTACTTGTTGGTTTACAAAAATTGCTCACTTTTTTAAAATCTGAGTCAAATTTAAATTTTTTTTCAAAAAGATGAGTCCTGGAATAAGACTCTGGCCCAGTGTCTCACTCGATTAAGTGTCACCTTTGTATATAAAAACTATAGTATTATCATGGTGAGGTGCGACAGTAGCGACACCTATATTATACACGCAACAGTTTCTCATCAAGAGTTTGGTGATTTGCAGCTTTGCAGGTTGCAGATATTCGTAAAATGAGGAACGTAATAAGAGAAGAATGTGAACGCTGTCGGCTGTATATTAAATTAAAAAGAGTGCGAGGAAGCGAACAAAATTAATTTTTATTGAGAATATAATACAAAATCTTTTATATATACCTATACAAAGATAAATTGAAGAAAAACACAATTTTGTTTTGCTTACATTTTTTTTTTTATTCTGCCATGGTGAAGAAAATGAATGTAAAATGTATATATAGGTATAGTTATATCGAATCGCTCAATTTTTCATGCATGTAGGTAGATATGTGTATATGTATAGTAAATTTTTAGATTTAATTTAAGACTGGATTTTTTGAAATTCCAATTTAAAGTACGTAGGTAGGTACCTAGGACAAAATGATGTAAAATTGATCAAACTAGAATTTAAAATTCCAGAATATCGCCAACTTGATAAAAAATCTATAAAATCTACAAAGCGAGATACCTATACCTACCTATAAAATTTTGAAAGTTCAAAACTGAATTAATTAGAAAATTCCAATAAATCAGGGTTAAGTCCGATTGAAATAAATTTTTCACCATTGGAAAGGTATTTGAAAAAAAATTATCCGTGTTTCGGGAAATTTTGATTAAAATTTTTTTTGAAACCATATATTTTTATGATTCAAAAATTGAATTGAATTTTTACCACTTTTTGATTTTTATCTTTTTAACGGGTGCTTTAAAAAATGTAGGTGATATATATTATTGATCTTCATTTGTTGTAAAATTTTTAGATTTTTCAAATTTTTTTTTAACCGAGATTTTGACATATTTCTGTTGTTTTATTTACCACCTCGTAACTCTGTAGTTATTTCATTTATAGGACTCGTTTTTCTTTAATTCGCATCTAGGAAAATAGACAAATAATTTGATATATCATACATAACTGTACACCCCACACACGACTTTCACAATAGTTCAATAAGAAAGTTAAAAAATATCGGAAAATTGAAAAAATTGGGGTTGTTGTTCATTGCCAACCGACGTGGTTCAGTAACAAAAGTTCAATTTTTGTTAAAATTGAAAAACACCCGATTTTCGCTCAGTCAAATGCTTATATCTTTAGATCCAATTGTCCGATTTTCAAATTCAAATTACAGCCAGAATCACAGTCGAGTACAAGCTACAAAAAAAAATTTCAAAACCGTTCAAAATTTCATACTAAAACCGTTGAAAAAAAATTTTGAGAACAAATTTTTTCGAGGCAAACGTAACGAGAAAGAGAAATACACAAAAATAATTAAAAAAAGTTTGCTACTAAGAATATACTGGTGTGAGTGAGATAGACCATTACCTTGGCATATTGGATTCGCATCGGGAACGAAGGTGTACGTAGGTATACACAAATGTAGCAGGTATTTTTCTTCAACTAAGAATTGTGAAGGTCACTTCACTGTTGGTTGGTTTGGATAAGTTTAAGGTCATTAAATTTAGGTAGAATGAGAGGCTTCATTTTTACAAATTCATTACGGAGGCACAAAAAACCTTTAAATGAAACACGTTATTAATTTTAAATAGCTTATAACTTCTGTTCTATTAAGCTTATGTGTAAGATTAAAGTCTTAAAATAAAGGTAATATGTCGGGCTAACTTATAGAGTTAAAAAAAATAATTAAGATCACAAAAAAATGTGAGTGCAAAAAGTGAATTAGGTACTTCGTTGTTCGTCATTATGAAAAAAATGAACAAAAGTTGGCTTTGTTGACATCGGCAACAAAATTGATCCTAAATAGGTACTTACCTATCTACATAATAATATGTAGGTTTGTTTCTATGTATATAAGGGTGGCTCGATTGATACAAAATTGTATGAAACATTTTTTTTTGTTTGATCGAGTTCGGGTGGTATATAAAAAAAGGTGTCATAGATGTCTCTCAATCGGAAAAATATTTCATGGGTACGTATATTCTTTTCCACATCACCCAGTGGGGTAGAATACTAGATGCGTTTTTTTTTTTTGAGGTTCTCCTGTAGGCCTAGTCCTCTTTCTATTACTACATCAAACTACTCAATTATTAAACATGCAGTTTAATTATTAATCATGCATTGTAATTATTAAACATGCACTTTAATTATTTAACATGTAGGATAATTATTAAACATGCACTATAAAAATATACATATAAATATTTTTAGTTTTTGTTGTTTTTTTGTTTTTTTTTTTGTTTATAAATGTATATAAATAGATATTATTATTCTATAAAATATATTTACACAATATAATAAAAATACATAGGTACTACATAATATAAGTAATATAATATATAATAATTTTTAGGCACAACGCACAAATTGTTTTTAAGTTCTGTAGGTAATGTGAACCTATTAAGTTTAAAAGTGTTTTAGGATGTAGTTTTGAAAAAAACTAATTTAGAAAGCAATCACTAGGTATTAAGCACTCTGAATTTCCGAACAATTCCACAATAAAGAACGGGTAATAGCAAAGTACTGACAGAATGCACTGAAAATTTCGACTGTTTTAAAAAAAACCGCGAAAATTTTGCAGAAGTATTGTATTGACCAACAAACACCCGAACATATGACCAACGAACTTATTTTCCCTTTTACCATTTCCTTTGTAGGTTTATAAAAGTTTTTATATACAAAGCCATTACCAACTTAAAAGCCGTTTCATTACCCCTTCATTTTTAACAAACAAAATCCAATAAAAGCGAAGAATCATATATCCCATAAATATTCTTTACATATATATATGTATGTAAAACACTGCAGAATGCAAAAAAAACCACAAAATTCTTTCTTTCTTTATTATTTTCCTCAACTTTATTCTTCATTATCTTTATTTTATTTTATAATTCTCAACAAAATGGATTTTTTTGCTCTGCTTTCTTCTTCTTCTTTTTCCTCGTTGCATTTTCCACAGTGAAATTAGTTCTCAAAAATTTTGATCTAGGTTTTTAGTTTGAAATTTTTAACGGTTTTAAAAATTTGTTGGCAAGTGGTACAAGCCCTGACTTTTCTACTTAATTGCATATCTTTAGCTATATTGAAAATCCGACAATTTTGTCCAAAGATATAAGTATTTACCTGAACTGGTGTTTTTCGGATTTCGTAAAAATTGGAAAATTCTTTGCTGAAACCCGTCGGTAAATAACAACCCCATTTTTTTTAATTCTTCTAAGATTTGTTTAAATATTTTTATGTTACTATACAAAATTCACTTTCTACAATAATATCGATCACCATACCTACATAATTTTGAGATTTTTTTTAAAGCACCCTTAAAAAGATAGGTACATATACCTAGGTAGGTAGGTATAAATAATTTAATTGGCCTAAAAAATATTGAAAAATCAAAAAATGATGTAAACAAAAAATAAGTAAAAAATTTCCAGAAACATGTAGGTAGGTGTAACTTTCCAATGGTAGCTACCTATGCAATTTATTTTGATCGGACTTCGCCCTGATTTATAGGAATTTTCTAATTCTTTAATTTTGAATTAAAAAAAAAATTAGGTATGTAGGTACTAGGTACCTAGGTAGCTCTCGCTTTGTAGATTTTATAGAATTTTTGTTTACATAAGTAACCTTCTGAATTGTTAAATTAGGAAGGTAAAAATTGAAACCTGAAACCTATACCTACCTAGTTAAAAAAAAAAATGGATAGGTAGGTACCTACTACCTACCTACCTTAAAGAAACTAGTAAAAAACAAAAAAAAAATGATTTATTGAGAAAAGCTTAAAATATTTATCTAGGTAGGTAGGTATACCTAGGTTACTAAGGTTACCACCTACCTACATATGTACATACATGTGTATGTATGTATGTACCTACCTACCTGTCTTAAAACAACTCCAATATTGTTTTTTTTATAAAAATATATGTTGATCGAATTACAAAGCCACTAACAGAAAAAACTTTAAGATAAAAAAAATATTCAAAGTCATTTTCACGAATTGACCTTTTTTTGTTGTTATGGGATTTCTTGCTTGGCCTATATTTTGGCGCGAAGATTTTAGGTGCTGTGGGTAGGAAGAAACATAAAAAATTGCACCGTGGAAAAAAAACCATACTCAGAAGCATTTAGTATGTATCTGTTTTGCCTTTTATACCTATACCTACAAAGGTTTTGCTAAAAGCCAAAAACTACCCCCACATTAAGTTTTTTCTTTTTTTTTTATTAACCAAAGCAAATTCACAATACCTACTACATACACAAAGATACAAATTTTTTGTTCGTTTTCTCTGGCATCAACGCAAACAGCTGCAAAGTTATATCCACTCTCCTTACAGTCATCACTCATCAGAATTGAAATAATACAATTCTCTCTCGCTCTTAATACGTGCTCTTCATTTCTTGTCTAAATAATATATTTGAGTCTGCAAAAAAATTTGAAGTGACTCTAGCGCCACCGTATGGCTACACGCAACCCTAAAAAATTTGCTCCATGATAGTACTATAGTTTTTATATACAAAGAAGGGAGGCAACAACAAAAACAACCACTTTGGTTTTGCAGTTGAATTGTTGTCTGTCATGCCAGACAAGGTCAAACTACGTTTTTTGTAATTTCAAGGGTTGTTTTTTTTTACTTTGCGTTCATTCAAAGACGTTGTTGTTGCTTTCATGCAATTTGGGGTGGTGACGATTATGTTTTAATTTGTTGCGTTTTTTGGTCTTTATGAGTTTGTTATGAACTTTTCTTAATCCTAATTTCAAAGTTTTGTACCTACCTACCTATCTATGAGATTTTAAAGATTCAAAATGTGCAATTCTAATTGTGTAGATAGGTAGGTACCTATATGTAAATAGGTATACATATGTTGGTAGGTATAGGTACCTTACCCATTAAAAAATAAGTTTAATAAATATTTTTTGTAAGCTCAACATTTTTGGAAGATCAAAGAAGAGAAACTTTTATACCTAATTTTTTTCTAAGGAAACACAATTTAGTTTTTAAAAACCGATAGGTAGATACCTCCCTATATTTTTTATTTTATTGTTTTTTCTACAATTTTATTTCTATATTAACATTGATTTTATGTAGTTATACAATACACAAAAAGCTATAAGAGCGTGTAGATTGAGTTGAGACTAGAAAAATATCGTATGGGTGGCGGGAGTCTATTACCCCCCGTTTAGGTGGAAGGGGCAATTTTCTAAAAAATCAAATTAAAATAGAACAAAATCATTAAAAAAACAACGGTAACAAATACAGTGTGTGTGTTTTATTCATTGCTGCATAGCCAGCGCAGCAAAATTTCGCTTGGCAAACAAAAATAATCTGATTGCTGGCGAAAAAAAAGTCAGTAAAAAAAAGATGGCTGTGCTGACGATAGAGCTTTCAATTATTCAAATGAACGTATAGAGTGAGTGATCGTTTTATTCAGACTTGTGCTGCGCTGGCTATCCAGCAATGAATAAAATACACCTAATGCTATGCTATACACTTTTATAAAGCCAAAGATTTCTTCTTTCATTTTCTTTTTAAATTAAGTTGTTTGAGTGAACAGTTTTTTAAAAATTAATTTTTAAACTTAAATTTTAAAAAAAATTAAAAATTGTGTTCAATGTCATTTTGCTCAAAATTTTATGTCATTAAGTAGTAGTTTTGTATTTTATATTCAATGCTCCAATCAGTTTTCAGTCAAACATTAAAAACCATATGTCAAAATGTTTTCTAGTTTTTGAGAAAATTGAAAATAACAAAAGTAAGTTTTCTTAAATTCGACTTCCATCCGTTATTTTGTTGCTTCAAGGATCCTATTATTTTCTACTAATTAAGAAGTATAGTAGATTTCGTTATTTTCAATTTTCTTAAAAATTAAAAGACACTTAGGGTCTGTTTCACAATGTCTGAGTAAATTTCTAATTATTTATTCGACATTGATCCTAAAATTAAATCCTCCCATTAAAAAACTTTGCGTTTCACAATGATCAATTAGCTATTCGTTCGTTATTCCAGTTTTCCAGACAAATAGAATTTGACTCATGTCAAACATTGAAGAAAAAATATTTATAATCATCAAATAGTTAGTTTTTCATGGTGGGTCATCTTATTGTATATGTTAAAAGTGTCGAGAGGATTGTTTCAAAGAGATGTGAATAATAAGAGGTAAGTGTGTTGAATTGAAGTGTGAGTGTTAGTGAAGAAAATTTTGAATTTTTAATTGTTAGTTTAATTTTCTAATCGGCACTTCATCTTGCCAGTAAAATACTTAGAACTTTAAATGCCAATTAGACGTATTCAGACATTGTGAAACGTAAATGAGGTTGTTAACTGTCGAATAAGTTCCATGTAGCTTAATTGGAACTTTAATCAGGAATTGTGAAACAGACCCTTAGGCATCCGGTTTTTAGTATATGACTAGAAATTGATAGGAGATTCGAATATTACAAACAAAAACATTACTCAGTAACGTAAAAATATTACTTAATAACGTAAAGTTTTGAAAAAAAATATTATTTTGTTAAAAAATAATTATAAATACATATATGTACCTACATATATTTTTTCGCAAAAAAAATCAAATTTGTTCAGGAGAAAAAATTGGGGTTTCACTTGAATGAATTTTCTAAAAAATTCTGTGAAGAGTTTTCGAAGGGCAGATAGCAAATTTTGGGAGTAGATGCAGGGCCTCCACACAGTTCTGGGGCATAATACCAGGAGCAAAAAAATATAATCTGATCTTACGCAAACGAATACATATGTAGGTACTGCCATTTGCATTTTAACCACAAAACGTGTTTAAATAATGCCAAAATAACATCTATAACAACTGTGGATTGATATTGTTGCAAGTTATTTGTGATTTCTTTTAAAACACACTCACTTTTATTTTGATTGTATGGGAACGGACAAGCCTCTCTATTTGTGCATGCACGGAAAGCTCCCAGACTTAAATTTTTTTTATCAAAATGATCCGCACATATATAAATTTTTTCGTCGCAAATAAGTTTTTCTGAGAAACTGTTCCCAGAATTTGGTAACCATATTTCACGACGATAATCGTTAGGTAAAACAAATCTGGGAACGCCAGAGTTTTTTTGTTTTTACATTGTTATAGTCATTTTTATAATTTTAATAATACTCGTAAGTTTAATTAATAAGTAAGTAAATTTTTTTACAAATTATCGAAATTATCACTGATGCAACGAAAGCAAACACACATTTCAGAATGGTTTTTACTTAGGTATTTTGTTCCTAAAACCATAAAAAGCATTTTTTTTAGCCAGACAGACTCAATTTATTGGCGACAAGATTTTCTTTTCTTTCTTAAACGTTTGCATCTATTGCCACTTACATAATGTATGTTCATTGTTCTCAGTATCCTATTTGGATCTACGGTTCAACACCAACGGTTTTGCTCGATAATATTGCCTTCGTTTCCACATTTTCATGATCAATATATGTAATATACTCATACCTATTCGTTAAAAATATTATTCATGATCATTAATAACAAAATATGTATGTTAACCATTTTTAAGAAGAACCGCAATTAAAAGTGGACATGAATTAACACGATTCGTGCGCTACTTGAATCTCTGGGTGCCCAAAGTTTGCCCACCGGCAGCGAGCGGCAATGGCCTGGCGGCGCTGGGTTGTAAAAAACAGTATCTATTTATCTTTATATTAACAAAATTGTTATAAATTTGATTTTTTTAGTCAATTTCTTTTGAGACTATATACCTACCTAAGAATATTTAGGGCTTTTCACAATAGTATAGCCTGACACTGTGTCATGATTTTTTTTTATTTCAAGTGGATTTTTTTGGAAAATTACCCTCTTGGCTTAGCAGGTTGAATTAGACCCCTCCGCCAATACAATCTTGTCTTGCCTTGATCCAATCTGCTTGCAAGCCCTAGCCTTTTTTCGTATCTTAGGCAAAACAACCTGTTTAAATCTCCGTTCAAGCAAAATATTTTACCCTTCAGCATTAACTCATGATTCAATAATATTTAACACTTTAAACTAAGAAATTAACTATTCTGACGATATTAAAAACTTAAAATCATTTAATAAACCTTTGAGCAACCATGAAAGAAACGTTTAAATAGGTAACCTGTGCCTACCTATATGGGATTTAGATCTACAAATCTGAAAGCAAAATAGAAAATATCAAACTGAAGATAATAATTACCAAAAATAAAAACACACAAACATCATTTATCGTCACACATCACCTTCCTTAATTGAGAGAAACCACAAAAAATGCAAAAGCAACCCTTGAAGTATCTACCTACCTACCTATACTACCGAACGCTTTCAATTGACCTTGAATGGCATTCTTGTTGTTGTTTGTTGTTCATGACAAATAGAAAACACTTCCACCGTATGTATGTACATAGGTATATTGTGAATGAATTTCCCTAAAAATATCCCTATTTGAATCTGCTTAGCGCATTTCGCAACCAAACAAGAATTTAATATTTATTATGTTTATAATGACCACGAAAACAACGATGGCGTTTCTAGTTTCTCAGTGTCCACTTCTATTTTCTCAGTTTCTCAGTGTCCACCAGGGTTCGGATTTACTTCGATCGAAGTAGATCTACTTCGATTTTGAGAAAAAATTTAATCTACTTCTCTACTCCTCTCTTTTAGGATTTGCTTCTCTTTGAAAAAATTCTTAACCAACAAATTTAAGGACAGCGCTGGTCAACAAAACATTTTAAAATATTATATTGCTTTGTGTACTCAAATCAAATCAAGTTTTGAATTTGAGGACAATAAACTTTGCTTAATACAATATTTAAACCCAACTAAAATTCAAGGTGCTGATTTAATATCTATGTTTAATTTGTTTCTATTGAAGTCTGAAGTTTGTGTTATAGTTATATTTTTTTTAATTTTAAGTTTGACTTTCTTGTACCTTATAAATAGTTACTTGTTCGCAATTAATTATTTATTTATTAATGAAAAATAATCAAATAATACTGAATAAACTTTTGTTAAGAATTTAATTCGAAAATTTTTTTTTAATCTCTATAACTACTTCGAAAATTTTGGATCTGCTTCAGTTTTTTTCCGTATTTACTTCGAAAATTCAAAACCTAAGTCCGAACCCTGGTGTCCACTTCTATTTGTAATTATTCAATGGTACCATTGTATATAAAATCTATAGTAATATCATGAAGAGGAGTGACGGTAGCGACATCTTAAGGACATATGTTCGACTTCTTTGTGATGTGATGGTTGGAACCCCGAATATTCACTAAACAAGAAACGTAATAATAAAATAAGAACGGGAACGCTGTATACTAATTTTATGAGAGTGCGAGGAAGTAAAAAAACGCAATAAAAAATTATAACCTTGACAAATTGGCTTCGCATCGGAAAAAAAATTTGGTATATGTAGGTATGCACGTTTGAAGTAGGTTTTTTTTATTCATAATAATTATAAAGGTCCCCTCGTAGTTGGTTTGGTGGGCTGATAAATTTTGTTGTAATAATCGGATCGTTAAGGTTGAGGCCTTAAAATTTAGGTAGAATGTCGGGTTACATTTTTTTACCAAATCATTGCGGAGGAACATAAAAGTATGTGTAAAAAAATGTAATTAATTTAAAATTTAATTGAAACACAAATTTAATTAAACAAAATATTTTCATGCCGTTTACTTGACCCTTTTAAGGAATCTTATTATGTTTGCAGAATTTAAATAATAGATTCTTCTCGCTCTATTTACTTATTCGCTACATTTAGCTAAGTCTCAATAGTCTAATTTGTGGCGATCTCAGCGACGCGTACAGGACACATGTTCGACTAAAAAATTTGTGTTCATGATAGTACTATAGATTTTATATACAATGATGGTACTACCATCAGATTCAAATAGGGATATTTTTAGGGAAATTCATTCACAATATACCTATGTACATACATACGGTGGAAGTGTTTTTTATTTGTCATGAACAACAAACAACAACAAGAATGCCATTGAAGGTCAACTGAAAGCGTTCGGTAGTATAGGTAGGTAGATAGATACTTCAAGAGTTGCTTTTGCATTATTTGTGGTTTCTCTCAATTAAGGAAGGTGACGTGTGACGATAAATGATGTTTGTGTGTTTTTATTTGTAATTATTGTAATTATTATCTTCAGTTTGATATTTTCTATTTTTCTTTCAGATTTGTAGATCTAAATCCCATATAGGTAGGCACAGGTTACCTATTTAAACGTTTCTTTCACGGTTGCTCAAAGGTTTATTAAATGATTGTTAAAATTTTAAGTTTTTAATTATCGTCAGAATAGCTAATTTCTTAGTTTTAAGTGTTAAATATTATTGAATCATGTGTTAATGTTGAAGGGTAAAATATTTTGCTTGAACGGAGATTTAAACAGGTTGTTTTGCCTAAGATACGAAAAAAGGCTAGGGCTAGTAAGCAGGTTGGATCAAGGCAAGACAAAAATTGTATGGGCGGAGAGGTCTAATTCAACCTGCTAAGCCGAGAGGGTAATTTTCCAAAAAAATCCACTTGAAATAAAAAAAAAATCATGACACAGTGTTATGCTATACTATTGTGAAAAGCCCTAAATACACTTAGGTATATAGTCTCAAAAGAAATTGACTAAAAAAATTAAATTTATAAGAAGTAGCGCACGAATCGTGTTAATTCATGTCCACTTTTAATTGCGGTTCTTCTTAAAAATGGTTAACATACATATTTTGTTATTAATGATCATGAATAATATTTTTAACGAATAGGTACGAGTATATTACATATATTGATCATGAAAATGTGGAAACGAAGGCAATATTATTGAGCAAAACCGTTGGTGTTGAACCGTAGATCCAAATAGGATACTGAGAACAATGAACATACATTATGTAAGTGGCAATAGATGCAAACGTTTTAGAAAGAAACGAAAATCTTGTCGCCAATAAATTGAGTCTGTATGGCTAAAAAAAATGCTTTTTTATGGTTTTAGGAACAAAATACCTAAGTAAAAACCATTCTGAAATGTGTCTTTGCTTTCGTTGCATCAGTGATAATTTCGATAATTTGTAAAAAATTTTACTTACTTATTAATTAAACTTACGAGTATTATTAAAATTATAAAAATGACTATAACAATGTAAAAATAAAAAAAACTCTGGCGTTCCCAGATTTGTTTTACCTAACGATTATCGTCGTGAAATATGGTTACACAATTCTGGGAACAGTTTCTCAGAAAAACTTACGAAAAAATGTATATATGTGCGGATCATTTTGACAAAAAAAAATTTAAGTCTGGGAGCTTTCCGTGCATGCCCAAATAGAGACGCTTGTCCTTTCCCATACAATCAAAAGTGAGTGTGTTTTAAAAGAAACACAGAATTGTGTGGAGGCCCTGCATACACTCCCAAAATTTGCTATCTGCTCTTCGAAAAACTCTTGACAGAATTTTTAAAAAAAATTCATTCAAGTGAAACCTCAATTTTTTCTCCTGAACAAATTTGATTTTTTTTTGCGAAAAAATATATGTAGGTACATATATGTATTTATAATTATTTATTAACAAAATAATATTTTTTTTTCAAAACTTTACGTTATTAAGTAATATTTTTACGTTACTAAGTAATGTTTTTGTTTGTAATATTCAAATCTCCTATCAATTTCTAGTCAAATACTAAAAACCGGATGCCTAAGGGTCTGTTTCACAATGTCTGATTAAAGTGCCAATTAAGCTACATGGAACTTATTCGACAGTTAACAACCTCATTTACGTTTCAAAATGTCTGAATACGTCTAATTGGCAATTAAAGTTCTAAGTATTTTACTGGCAAGATGAAGTGCCGATTAGAAAATTAAACTAACAATTAAAAATTCAAAATTTTCTTCACTAACACTCACACTTCAATTCAACACATAATTACCTCTTATTATTCACATCTCTTTGAAACAATCCTCTCGACACTTTTAACATATACAATAAGATGACCCACCATGAAAAACTAACTATTTGATGATTATAAATATTTTTTCTTCAATGTTTGACATGAGTCAAATTCTATTTGTCTGGAAAACTGGAACAACGAACGAATAGCTAACTGATCATTGTGAAACGCAAAGTTTTTAAATGGGAGGAGTTAATTTTAGGATCAATTAAATGTCGGATAACTAATTAGAAATTTACTCAGACATTGTGAAACAGACCCTAAATGTCTTTTAATTTTTAAGAACATTGAAAATAACGAAATCTACTATACTGCTTAATTAGTAGAAAATAATAGGATTCTTGAAGCAACAAAATAACGGATGGATGTCGAATTTAAGAAAACTTACT
Organism: Epistrophe grossulariae; assembly: GCA_929447395.1. Taxonomy (NCBI): domain Eukaryota; kingdom Metazoa; phylum Arthropoda; class Insecta; order Diptera; family Syrphidae; genus Epistrophe; species Epistrophe grossulariae. The sequence continues at coordinate 100,322,485 of OV839566.1, forward strand.
TTTGTTATTTTCAATTTTCTTAAAAACTAGAAAACATTTTGACATATGGTTTTTAATGTTTGACTAAAAACTGATTGGAGCATTGAATAAAAAATACAAAACTACTACTTAATAACATAAAATTTTGAGCAAAATGACATTGAACACAATTTTTTAATTTTTTTTCTTCAAAAATTTAAGTTTAAAAATTTATTTTAAAAAAACTGTTCACTCAAACAACTTAATTTAAAAAGAAAATGAAAGAAGAAATCTTTGGCTTTATAAAAGTGTATAGCATAGCATTAGGTGTATTTTATTCATTGCTGGATAGCCAGCGCAGCACAAGTCTGCTGCAAAGCCAGCGCAGCACAAGTCTGAATAAAAAGATCACTCACTCTATACGTTCATTTGAATATTTGAAAGCTCTATCGTCAGCACAGCCATCTTCTTTTTTACTGACTTTTTTTTCGCCAGCAATCAGATTGTTTTTGTTTGCCAAGCGAAATTTTGCTGCGCTGGTTATGCAGCAATGAATAAAACACACATACTGTTGTTGTTACCGTTGTTTTTTAATGATTTTGTTCTATTTTAATTTGATTTTTTAGAAAATTGCCCCTTCCACCTAAACGGGGGGTAATAGACCCCCGCCACCCATACGATATTTTTCCTGTCTCAACTCAACCTACACGCTCTTATAGCTTTTTGTCACACCTTAGGTGAATCACCCTATGTATTGTATACCTACATAAAATCAATGTCAATATAGAAACAAAATTGTAGAAAAAACAATAAAATAAAAAATATAGGGAGGTATCTACCTATCGGTTTTTAAAAACTAAATTGTGTTTCCTTAGAAAAAAATTAGGTATAAAAGTTTCTCTTCTTTGATCTTCCAAAAATGATGAGCTTACAAAAAATATTTATTAAACTTATTTTTTAATGGGTAAGGTACCTATACCAACCAACATATGTATACCTATCTACATATAGGTATCTATCTATCTACATATAGGTACCTACCTATCTACACAATTAGAATTACACATTTTGAATCTTTAAAATCTCATAGATAGGTAGGTAGGTACAAAACTTTAAAATTAGGATTAAGAAAAGTTCATACCAAACTCATTAAAGACCAAAAAACGCAACAAATTAAAACATAATCGTCATCACCCCAAATTGCATGAAAGCAACAACAACATCTTTGAATGAACGCAAAGTAAAAAAAAACAACCCTTGAAATTATGTCCCTCAAGTTAGCAGACCAAAGTCAGCAGAACCAATTTTTTGTGACTTCATCATTAGGCGCTTATTAAGTGCTAATTAAGTACCCAACAACAAAATTAAGTGCTCCAGTACTTTTGTTGTAAACTAATGTTCTGCTAACTTGATTTCAAGTTAGCAGACCAATTACCGGAAAATACTTAATACACAAGGAAAAAAAAAAAATTTGGTCTAGTATTTAGGAGCTATTTAAGGGCTCCGGGATCTTAGCACCTCATATATGGGATATTCGCAAAAAAAGTATGCCATCTAAAAGGTCACTAATTGGTCACAAAAGGTCAGCTATTTTAAGAAATTGGTCAGGCTTGGAAAACTTGTAATCCAAGCTTGAACTTTTTCAAGGTCATTAGCGATTTTTGGCACCTCATTTATGGGATATTCGCAAAAAAAGTATACCATTTGAAAGGCCACCGGATCGTGATAAAAGGTCAGCTAGTTTCAGTAATTGGTCAGGCTTAGGTTTTTTTTTATGAATTTTTAAAAAAAATTTCAAGGTCACAGTATAAGACTTTTAGCACCTCATTAGTGGAATTTATAAAAAACAAGTATGCAATTTAAAAGGTCAGTAAAAGGTCATAAAAGGTCAGGTAGTTTCAGTAATTGGTCAGGCATATATTTTTTTTAATAATTTTTTTAATTTTTTTCAAGGTCATAGCGATTTTTAGCACCTCATTTGTGGGATATTCGAAAAAAGTATATGCCATCTGAAAGGTTACTTAATCCTTATAAAAGGTCAGGCAGTTTCAGAAATTGGTCAGGTATAGATTTTTTTTTATAAGCTTTTTAATTTTTTTAGAGGTCATACAAGGTCACGTGTACCTTTAGCACCTCATTTATGGGATATTCGAAAAAAAATTATGTTATCTGAAAGGTAACTCAATCGTCATAAAAGGTCAGCTAATTTCAGAAATTGGTCAGCCTTGGATTTTTTTTTATTCATTTTTAAAGTTTTGTCCCAAGGTCACGTGTACCTTTAGCACCTATGGGATATTCGCAAAAAAAGTATACCATTTGAAAGGCCACCGGATCGTGATAAAAGGTCAGCTAGTTTCAGTAATTGGTCAGGCTTAGGTTTTTTTTTATGAATTTTTAAAAAAAATTTCAAGGTCACTAGTATAAGACTTTTAGCACCTCATTTGTGGAATTTCGCAAAAAAATGCATACCATCTGAAAGGTTATTTTATACTTATAAAAGGTCAGCTATATTCGGAAATTGGTCAGGCATAGATTTTTTTTTATGATTTTTTAAAAAAAAATTTCAATGTCAGTAGTATAAGACTTTTAGCACCTCATTTGTGGAATTTCGCAAAAAAATGCATACCACCTGAAAGGTTATGTTGTACTTATAAAAGGTCAGCTATATTCGGAAATTGGTCAGGCATAGATTTTTTTTAATGAATTTCAAAAAAAAATTTCAAGGTCACTAGTATAAGACTTTTAGCACCTCATTTGTCGAATTTCGCAAAAAAATGTATACCATCTGAAAGGTGATGTTGTACTTATAAAAGGTCAGCTATATTCGGAAATTGGTCAGGCATGGATTTTTTTTAATGATTTTTTAAAAAAATTTCAAGGTCAGTAGTATAAGACTTTTAGCACCTCATTTGTGGAATTTCGCAAAAAAATGTATACCATCTGAAAGATTATTTTATAATTATAAAAGGTCAGCTATATTCAGAAATTGGTCAGGCATAGATTTTGGTTTATTAATTTTTTAAATTAATTCTTTTAAGGTCCTCATTTGTTTGCAACAACAATTTATGCAGTGGTGAATTCATATTTTTGCACTAGTGTGCGTTAAAACATGGATTATGAATTCACCACCATCCGCCATTTTGTTTAGCTTGCAGGCAAAGAATGACAGCCGAGGATTCCAATCTTTATAATTCATAATCTTTGAACACAATAGACGCGCATTTGAACGCGGGTAATCATTAAAGCTATACGCATCTAATCGATTGATGTGTACTACTTTTCCTTTGATTTATATGTGCGGCATCCACATTTTTATCGTGATCGCCACCGCCAGTGCCTCGTTTTGCGGGTAGCTTGCGGAAGGCGGTGATGATCACGAAAAGTTTTATCACACGATTAGGATGCGATCAAAAACCTGGTCATATCAAAGCGATATTTCTATTGTGTGGCGGGTAGTTCAGAAAAATAAAATCTGTAAGGAATCCCAAATTTTTAGATTAATTTTTTTGCTTCGGAAAAATGCGTTTTCAGGGCTATTGGGTGACATTTGAATCGAAATATTCAATATACGCCCAAATATAGTTTGCTGTCCATCTGTCAAGCTATGCCCAATTCCATTGCAAGATGACACCTGAAAATTCTTTTGAGCGCCGCAGCATTTAGCTGTCTAACTGCACGCCTTCCCTATTTGAATGCATTTGTGTAATTCACACTATTTTGAAAAAAGCCTCACTTTTTTCCTCGATATTCCCGTTCCTCTTCTTCTTCTAAGGTTATTTTACAGAAAGAAGCGTCCAGTGAGACAGGTAGATTTTATGTGCGTAGAAACTAGAAGGATTTTGGGATGGAATCTACCCTTTTCGTTTCTACGCACACCTGCACCTGTTTCATTGGATTCTCTTTTCCAGTAAAACGACTATGTAAATTGCCACTTAGACGCAGATTATTTGCGGATTTTTTTCGGTCGTTTCGATTTTCGTTTTTTTGACAGGTAAGGTGAGGGTTAGAAAAATGTTTAGATTGCTTTTTAGCCATGCAATTTCACCTTGCGATTTTAAGGCCTGTACGCAAGGGACGTATGTGGTGGCCTGGGGTAAACAAAATTGCTGAGGTTGAAAAAATTGCAGTGTTATCGCCCTTTCTTCTTTGTACCTTTTCGTGGTTTTTGAGACATAAGCCGTGTTATTTTGCAAGCCCGGGGGGAATTGGATGAAAAAAACGACGTCGGTGCTAAACAATAAACATGTTAAATGCAACAACAACTAATCCCGGAGAATTCTCGGGGTTTAACTTAAGCGCACCGAAAAACTGTGTTACCGGCATGAATTACATACATGTTATCGATAGTTTGTATGAAAACTCCATGTTTTTTACTGTCATGGCGTTGCTAATCCCCGCTGTCGTTTTTTTCAACCAATTCCCCCCGGGCTTGCAAAAAAACACGGCTTATGTCTCAAAAACCACGAAAAGGTACAAAGAAGAAAGGGCGATAACACTGCAATTTTTTCAACCTCAGCAATTTTGTTTACCCCAGGCCACCACATACGTCCCTTGCGTACAGGCCTTAAAATCGCAAGGTGAAATTGCATGGCTAAAAAGCAATCTAAACATTTTTCTAACCCTCACCTTACCTGTCAAAAAAACGAAAATCGAAACGACCGAAAAAAATCCGCAAATAATCTGCGTCTAAGTGGCAATTTACATAGTCGTTTTACTGGAAAAGAGAATCCAATGAAACAGGTGCAGGTGTGCGTAGAAACGAAAAGGGTAGATTCCATCCCAAAATCCTTCTAGTTTCTACGCACATAAAATCTACCTGTCTCACTGGACGCTTCTTTCTGTAAAATAACCTTAGAAGAAGAAGAGGAACGGGAATATCGAGGAAAAAAGTGAGGCTTTTTTCAAAATAGTGTGAATTACACAAATGCATTCAAATAGGGAAGGCGTGCAGTTAGACAGCTAAATGCTGCGGCGCTCAAAAGAATTTTCAGGTGTCATCTTGCAATGGAATTGGGCATAGCTTGACAGATGGACAGCAAACTATATTTGGGCGTATATTGAATATTTCGATTCAAATGTCACCCAATAGCCCTGAAAACGCATTTTTCCGAAGCAAAAAAATTAATCTAAAAATTTGGGATTCCTTACAGATTTTATTTTTCTGAACTACCCGCCACACAATAGAAATATCGCTTTGATATGACCAGGTTTTTGATCGCATCCTAATCGTGTGATAAAACTTTTCGTGATCATCACCGCCTTCCGCAAGCTACCCGCAAAACGAGGCACTGGCGGTGGCGATCACGATAAAAATGTGGATGCCGCACATATAAATCAAAGGAAAAGTAGTACACATCAATCGATTAGATGCGTATAGCTTTAATGATTACCCGCGTTCAAATGCGCGTCTATTGTGTTCAAAGATTATGAATTATAAAGATTGGAATCCTCGGCTGTCATTCTTTGCCTGCAAGCTAAACAAAATGGCGGATGGTGGTGAATTCATAATCCATGTTTTAACGCACACTAGTGCAAAAATATGAATTCACCACTGCATAAATTGTTGTTGCAAACAAATGAGGACCTTAAAAGAATTAATTTAAAAAATTAATAAACCAAAATCTATGCCTGACCAATTTCTGAATATAGCTGACCTTTTATAATTATAAAATAATCTTTCAGATGGTATACATTTTTTTGCGAAATTCCACAAATGAGGTGCTAAAAGTCTTATACTACTGACCTTGAAATTTTTTTAAAAAATCATTAAAAAAAATCCATGCCTGACCAATTTCCGAATATAGCTGACCTTTTATAAGTACAACATCACCTTTCAGATGGTATACATTTTTTTGCGAAATTCGACAAATGAGGTGCTAAAAGTCTTATACTAGTGACCTTGATATTTTTTTTTGAAATTCATTAAAAAAAATCTATGCCTGACCAATTTCCGAATATAGCTGACCTTTTATAAGTACAACATAACCTTTCAGGTGGTATGCATTTTTTTGCGAAATTCCACAAATGAGGTGCTAAAAGTCTTATACTACTGACATTGAAATTTTTTTTTAAAAAATCATAAAAAAAAATCTATGCCTGACCAATTTCCGAATATAGCTGACCTTTTATAAGTATAAAATAACCTTTCAGATGGTATGCATTTTTTTGCGAAATTCCACAAATGAGGTGCTAAAAGTCTTATACTAGTGACCTTGAAATTTTTTTTAAAAATTCATAAAAAAAAACCTAAGCCTGACCAATTACTGAAACTAGCTGACCTTTTATCACGATCCGGTGGCCTTTCAAATGGTATACTTTTTTTGCGAATATCCCATAAATGAGGTGCTAAAGGTACACGTGACCTTGGGACAAAACTTTAAAAATGAATAAAAAAAAATCCAAGGCTGACCAATTTCTGAAATTAGCTGACCTTTTATGACGATTGAGTTACCTTTCAGATAACATAATTTTTATTCGAATATCCCATAAATGAGGTGCTAAAGGTACACGTGACCTTGTATGACCTCTAAAAAAATTAAAAAGCTTATAAAAAAAAATCTATACCTGACCAATTTCTGAAACTGCCTGACCTTTTATAAGGATTAAGTAACCTTTCAGATGGCATATACTTTTTTCGAATATCCCACAAATGAGGTGCTAAAAATCGCTATGACCTTGAAAAAAATTAAAAAAATTATTAAAAAAAATATATGCCTGACCAATTACTGAAACTACCTGACCTTTTATGACCTTTTACTGACCTTTTAAATTGCATACTTGTTTTTTATAAATTCCACTAATGAGGTGCTAAAAGTCTTATACTGTGACCTTGAAATTTTTTTTAAAAATTCATAAAAAAAAACCTAAGCCTGACCAATTACTGAAACTAGCTGACCTTTTATCACGATCCGGTGGCCTTTCAAATGGTATACTTTTTTTGCGAATATCCCATAAATGAGGTGCCAAAAATCGCTAATGACCTTGAAAAAGTTCAAGCTTGGATTACAAGTTTTCCAAGCCTGACCAATTTCTTAAAATAGCTGACCTTTTGTGACCAATTAGTGACCTTTTAGATGGCATACTTTTTTTGCGAATATCCCATATATGAGGTGCTAAGATCCCGGAGCCCTAAGCCTGACCAATTACTGAAACTAGCTGACCTTTTATCACGATCCGGTGGCCTTTCAAATGGTATACTTTTTTTGCGAATATCCCATAAATGAGGTGCCAAAAATCGCTAATGACCTTGAAAAAGTTCAAGCTTGGATTACAAGTTTTCCAAGCCTGACCAATTTCTTAAAATAGCTGACCTTTTGTGACCAATTAGTGACCTTTTAGATGGCATACTTTTTTTGCGAATATCCCATATATGAGGTGCTAAGATCCCGGAGCCCAGTTATACCTATTATTGAAAAATTTAATTTTTAATTGTAAGACGAATAAGAAAATATTACATTTATTTGGTATCAAAACGAAGCTTATAATTTATATTCAGGCCTATTACAGAATCCATCGTGGAAAATTCCCGAATGGATTATTCCACTACGAACCCCGAAAAAAAGGATTCACAAAATCCGAATGGAATCGAAAAAAGCATTGCCTCATTAAAAGAATTAATTCTGAATTTCGAAATCAGCTATACTTGGAGCTTTTAAAAGAAAAAATCCCTTAAACATTTTAAAAAGTCCCATCTCTTTTCCCTTTTTATTTTACACAAAAAAGCTGAATATTTGTGTTAAGTACGGCTAGACTTTTTTTTTAAATAAATATCGCAAGAACAAATCCCAAAATCCCTGAGCAGTATTACAGCTGTCAAATGATTGAGATCGTGAAAAAATTTGTTTTGTTGATATTTGTTTATTTATTCAATGTTTTAGCATTTTTTTCCCAGGAAAATAGATTCAACACAAAAAAATTTACAGATTTCACTCATAGAGTAACTATGGGGACATTGAAAATGACTTGTGTTAGCTCGATAAAATAAAAACATGAATAATCTTGGTGATTTCTAATTTGTATACTATAGTTGCACCAAAACTTCTGAAGCTGTCTAAGAAACCATTCTTCAGTCTGAAATTACAATATGTAGATATTTTTAATGTCAAATCCCAGTTGGCGGTTAAATTAATGTTGTTCAATTCAGTTTATTTAATCACGGCGTTGATGTTGAAGAAAATCAAATATTTGCTCAAATTGATTTCCAAGTCTCTCAACTTATTGAACTATTTATACATAGGCAAGTTATTTGATTTACTGTCAAATTGAACCCTTTTTAACGCGAGACCAAATTTATAAATAATTTGTTGTGTAGCTCAAACTCAATGCAAACCTGATTTACCTAATTGTTTTTAGGTATTCTATAATATTTTGCATTTTGAACTCATCTTTTAATAAATTTAATAAACTCGAGTCGTGTAATTTCTTAAGACAATATTAATGGTTTTGACAGTTAAGCAGTATTCTTTTATCTGAGTATATGAAAAGCAAAGCACCAATTAAGTTGACAGCTGAGTTGACAACCAAATTGAATAGTTTTTTTTTTTTTTCATTTGAGGACCTTAAGGTAGAGCTGTAATAGTCGGAAGATGTTGGAGGAAAATTCTCTCAGTTCACTTACGCATGGAGCGGTCGGTGAGCGCTCTTCACTTCCGAAAGCAAAAGTAAAAAATTGGTCGAAACAAGCAAAACTCAATTATGGGCACGTCATATGAATTCTTTGTAGGTATTCATTTCGTTTCGTACGACCACTTAGGTCGGCATCCGACTATTATAGTTCTACCTTTAACCTTGAACATCTGAACATTAGAACTAAATCTATATAAGTTTATTAAAGAAGTTCAATTATATTGCAGTACCTATGAATATTCTAATCGCATTGGCTTAGACGTAGGTAAAGTTTTGTAACATAAATTTATAGCCTGAGATTTTACTTGAATTCTAAGACCTTAACCTCAAAGATCCGATAATTAGAACAGAAGATAAAAGCTTACCAAATAAACCCTTTTCGATATTTATATTTCAGTTGCTTACGTAAGTTTATCCTCCCTCTAGACTGATTAACGTTAACTTAAATACCTTAACCTTCAACAAATGACCCTTAGAACTAATGTTGTAAGTTTATTAAAGAGAAACGCAAGTAGGTACCTTTGCATATTTCAGGCTCAAAAATAACATTGGTTTGGACGTAGGTCAAGTTCAAAAATCGCATTGGTTAAGACGTTGGTCAAGTTCAAAAATCGCATTGGCTTAGACGTTGGTCAAGCTCAAAAATCGAATTGGTTTAGACGTATAGTTCAAATTAAAAAAATCACATTGGCTTGGACGTAGGTCAAGTTCAAAAGTCGCATTGGTTTAGACGTATGGTCAAGTTCAAAAAACGCATTGGCTTAGATGTTGTTTTGTCACATAAATTTGTAGCCTGAGATTTTACCTTAATTCTAAGACATTAACCTCAAAGATCCGATAATTAGAACAAAAGATACCAAATCAACCCTTTTCGATTAGGTATTATATTTAAGTTGCTTCGCTAGGTTAATCCTACCTCTAGCCTAGTTAACCTTAATTTAAATACCTTAACCTTCAACATCTGGCCCTTATAGAACTAAAGTTATAAGTTATAATCATAGAGGTTCAAGTATAGGTCTCTGTGCATATTCTAGGTTCAACAATCGAATTGATTAAGAATGAAGTCAAGTTTTGTCACACACAATTTTGAAGCCTATTATTTAACTTATTTCAAAACTTTAATCTTTAAGATCCGATTATTATAGTACAGAAGTAAAAAGGCAACCGCAGAACAACTGAATCAATCCTTTTATATAAATGTACATAATGTCATACTAAGGGGTCAAACCTCTTACGTCTCTGAGCCATTCTGAGACATTCCAAACCATTTACATCCCCAGGTCCAACGAGTTATGGTAACACAACGGTGCACTCTAACGCTAATTGGGTCAACGAACTAGGTTGCTCGTGATCGCAATTTCTACTTACCTACCCACCTACATACATAATGTATGTACCTATATAGATACGTAGGTAGGATATGAATTTTGTTGGCGAAGCCAATTTTGTTATTCAATTTTTCAATTTTTGCAATTATTTATTTTGATGAATTAAACCTAAACGTTTTTCACCTACACTTTTATGTTATTTCAATTATTTTTTAATTGAATAAATTAGTTTAATATTTTACCTTCATTTTAAGACCTTTATTTTAAATATCCGATTGTTAGAACAGAAGTTATAAGCCAACCAAACCAACCTAATCGTACCATTATGAATAATATTTGCAAAATACCTACAACAATTTAATCAACATAAAATTTTACAGACATACCTAACCTACTTAATAATGTAGCTATGTATGTATATCACTTTTGTTCTCGATGCGAAGCCAAATGTGTTTGCCACCAGCCACAGTGCAGTGGTGGTTTTTTATTGCACACATTCCACTCCAACCAACGTCTTGCCGACACCCTTACAGCAATGTATATTCTTTGTGGGTACGTTTTTTTCCTTTTCTTTTTGTTTTCTTGTTCCTCACGTCATTTGCCGTGATGAAATTAGTTCTCAAAAGCCAATCTTTCACGTTTTTAGTATGAAATTTTGTAAGCTTTTGCAAACATTTTGATGCAGATTTGTAGCCTGTCATTTTATCTTTAATTATCTATCTTAACATTAAGCATCCGATAATTATAACCTGAGTAAAAGGCTTCTAAGTGCGCTCAGATCGAGTGATTTTAAGATTTCATACAAATTCAACTATCCTCCACTGAAGCTCGTCGGTTGGCGACGATCAAGGTGTAGGTACGATTCATCGATTGTGTCTTTAGGTTCATTTTGGCATTTTCTTTGGTAACACCAACCAAAAATTCGATCCTGAGCCCCCTATACGCTAGAGTTCATTTCGTTCATTTGTTATTGTATTCATTTGTTCATTTAATCATTTTTGTAACACCATATTTTTCTCAAAACGACCCTATAAACATTTTCAATGTTAATAAATAGAAGTTATAAAAAAAGTGGTTTCAAATGTACTGAGGACTAATTTCATTTTAATTCCTTGTTTTTTTTTTTAAGGAACATAGTTTTGTTTATACTATTTTAAGAGTTTATAAATAAAAATTGATTAATTTGCAAACGCAACCATTGCAAATTTTAAAATTTGTAAAAAAAAATAGTTTTTAATAAAACACAATCGTTTACCACTTGGCTACGACAAGAATCAGTTGTCGTAGAAAAGGGCGTCATATTTCCGTTTCATTCGGAATTTGTGATACCAAATTTCCCGAATTTCGAAATTCTTAATAGATTTTCCACTACGAATGGATTCTGCAATACATTTTTCGTGATTCGTAGCAAATTTTCGATTACGATGGAATTTGTGATAGGGCTGATTATAAAGTTATAAAATGTATTTACTTAATAACTGATTAAAATTTTTTTAAATCCATTTTTATTATTTCACTAATCATTCAACTATTTCACTGATCAGTGAAATGAAATACATAAGTATTTTTTTAAGTAAACAAATTTCATTACTTATAAGCTTAATGTCTGTACCAAACAAATGTAATTTTGTTTGCTTAAAATCAAAAGTTAAAATTTTCAGTGATGCATTTCAATGATAGATATAACTGGCATCATAAAATCTCTATCTTAAAGTACATATATTATGAATTTCAATAGAGTAGAAATTACGAATATGTTCCCTTTTTTTTCAAATAAAATTTTATAATATTTTGTATTTTGAATCAATTTTTTTGTGTATTTCTTTTGTTTGTTAAGGCCTGTGAGAACTGTGACCCCCTACAAACTGAATTTCTGGATCCGCGCCTGACAACAATATACAAATGTCCTAAAAACATAATAATATGAACATACATAATATGTATCTTCATAATTTCGAAATTTATTTTCTTTAGATTAAGTTAATTTAAATTACCTAACTACCACGTGGCACGTAAGATATATGTACCTTTATTCATACCCTAAAATCTTTAATTAATTACGGTTTAATTGACTTTGGAAGAAGAAATACAAAGAACATCACTCTTTCAATATTTCTTTGTTTTGTTCAGTTCTTGCATTTTTACTTAATTACTTTGAAATTAATGACAGATGCTCAAGCAAAAGAACAATAATTCGAGTGAGTGTTCTTTTTTCGCGATGTAGGAAAATATAACATGAGGTAATTCATCTTCATTTTCTGAGATTTTGCACAGCTCTATTTGTACTTTACAGGATTATTTTCTGCTTTTGTAACATTTTTCTCGCTCAGACTCCTTGGGGAAATATGAGTGCTTTAGAAGGAGTTCATTATTTGTGGTTGGCTTGTGTTAGGGATATGTGAAAAGGAATGACTTTTCATACTTGTTTAATGTGCACATGATTGCTTTTGTAATGAACTCGAAATTCAATGGTGAGGGTGTAAGAACCTTAAAAAAATTAATTTACTTTCATGCAAAAAGCATTAGTGTAGGTGATATTTTAAATACTCTTCTTAAAATGGCTTTGATCGTAGAATTTAATGACTGTAAGTTTGATAAAGATGTTGCTGTTTAAATCCAGGAAATGAGGAAATTTTAGAATATAAAAAACTGAATTTTTCAGCATAATTAGTAAAAGTCCGAAGTGTTTTGTTTTCATACTTCATTCTGGACTTTTGTCAAAAGATTTCTTGGCAACAGTATCTACCTACGATGGGTGGCCCGTTTCGTGGCCCCGCTGGTTCTATGGCGGTAAAATTCCTTAATGAATTATACAAATAAATCAATTCGGAGTTTTAAAGTGTCAATATGTCACACTGAAAATGTAGTACAACCATGAAGAAAAGAGGTACTTCTAAGTGTTTAATATTTGATATAAATTAATTTATTTATAAGTAAGTAAGTAAGAAATTCATTTATTGTTTGGTATTATATATCATTTTCAAAAGTTTATAATGACTTTTAAAGCTTTGGCTTTCTCAAAGGAATAAATTTGGAGGAGGAGCTTTAAGAGGAGGAACATCTTCCAGATCTATATGGGGACACAATAGATCTTCAGGGGGTCGATTCTCGTTCTGTGAAACTGTGAAGTGATGAAAAAATTATCATTTCGGTGATAACAGAGATTTTTCATTTCAACATTTCATGAACGGGCCTAAGGCGATTCTCCATCTCATTATGAAAAACATCTGTCAAACAGTGTACTAAAAAGTACTAAACGATAAATGCTGTCAGTTTTCTGTCAGTATTTGGTCTGTTTGGTAACGTGAAATTTCTTGCGAATTTGCAAAAATTTTCACAAAATTTCACAATTTTCTGTCAAAACGCATAGAAAAAAAATCGGTTTTGGGAAATTTGTTGAACAAAAAAGTTACCAAACAGGCATATTGTGCTTGCTTTTTTGTGTAAAAGCAATTATATTTTATTTCTGTTTTCTTTTTTGCGAAAAATGTCCGGAATAATAATTTAAATAATTATTAATAATAAACGCCGTACTGAACAAATGTATTTACTTTTATTTAATTGTTGCTTGGTTTCGAAAAAAAATTATAAAATCATTCTTTTCTAGGAACAAATTGAAAATACTGGGGCGTACCCTTCGAGATAGGCAGAATCCATTTGAAGTTACAACTGAGGAACACTTTATTCAGCTTTACAGATTCCCAAAACAACTATGCAGAGGAACTAAAACCATTCCTGAATTTAAACCAACGCATGAATGGGCTTCCAAGTCATTTAAAGGTGTTAAGCGCTTTAAGGTTTTTCCCCACTGCTAGTTTTCAACGTGCTGTTGGTCAAGATTCCTTGTCTTCATTGTCCCAGACTTCAGTGAGTCGCTGTGTTGCGGAAATTTCCATGGCATTGAACACAATAGCCCACAGATATTTGAAATTTCCTACTAAAGATGAATTTCTTGCTATAAAGGCGAAATGCCATGAAATATATGGTTTCCCCGGTGTGGTGGGATTAATTGATGGGACGCACATAAAAGTCTCAGCTCCAAGAAGAGAAATTGAACACGTTTTCTACTGCAGGAAAGGCGGGCATTCGATGAATGTTCAAATCGTATGTGGAGCGGGTTTTGTCATTATCAGTGCTAACGCACAATATGGAGGAATAGCCCACGATGCATACGTTTGGCGACGCTCGAGAGTTAAATCAACACTTGAAGATCTACATAATGAAGGAGAAAGAAACTTTTGGCTATTAGGAGACAGTGGCTACCCATTGCAGACGTGGCTTATGACTCCTATTCTTACGGCTACATCCGAGGCGGAGAACAGACACAACGCAACTCATAAGCAGACAAGAGCACTTGTGGAGCGATGTATTGGTGTACTTAAAAGCAGATTTCGCTGTCTGTCTAAAGAAAGGGTATTATTTTATTGCCCAGCTAGAGCAGGAATCATAATCAACGCTTGTATTGTGCTTCACAATGCGTTGATTAAAGCCCGAATTCCATTTTTGCAAGATGTAGAATTGGGAAATGATAAAGGTGATTTAAATGTCAACGATGATGAAAACTCCACCTTAACTCAAATTTTACAAGAGGGAAGGCGTACTCGAAGCAGAATTGTTGGCCAAGCATTTGCTCATTAAAAAAAATCAGAAAGAGATTGTAAAATTAAAAAAAATAAATAATAGAGAATATAGTTTGGTTTGAATTATTTTTTATTTTTGTAATTCTTGTAGCAATTGATCCAACTTGATTTTAATTTCTAACTGTGTTCGGTTACTTTCTTCCATTAGCTCGACCTTTATCTCTTTCAACTTCAATTTCTTTAATTCTATTTCTTTAAAGAATTTGAAATAATCATCTGTTGTGTTGGAGAGAGTTTTTTTTTTTTGTTGCCTTCTTGATGTAGAAGGTACAGCCTCTTCGATTGGCTCAGAATGTACTTGGGGTGCAGCTTGGCGAGATCCTGATGCTGCTTCTTTATCCGGAACAACATTCAAGTGACGGTCGTCTTCCGGTTGTGCCACTATTATAGGTTCAAAGCCTATTTCACTGACGAAGCTTGAAACACCCTCCACGGCTTCTGTTGTAATTATGCCAATAATCCTTCGATCCATTTCGGAGAGATCTCGTATTGGAAGGAGACCATTTACGCCACATTTACGGCGCTACTCTTTAATGGCACTATCTCGGCTCCGCACACTTATTGTTATTCTGTTAAAAAAAAAGCTTAGATATAATCACTTAAAAATTATTTTTTAACTTTCGTCAAATCCTTCCACTACTTTCTCCATTTGAATCCATCCTTCAAGGCACCTCCTAAGCCATTCAATTTTTCGCTTGGAAGCTTCCATTCACTATCGCGGAAATGGGCACCGTCGCACAGTGGAACGATCAGTACAAAATTCCGGTCATGAGGTGATTTATTTTCTTTAGATATGGACATAATTTTTTATTGCAATGTTTTGAGGAAACAAACCTCTTACATAAGCAATAATTTTTTTTTTTTGAAAACATAACGGTTCTCAAGATATAAGGTCTCAAGTTTATACTTTTTTTCTTAACCGAATAAAATGTGATATCAGGCTTTATTTGTTTTTCGTTTTTTTTCATTCAGTTTTCAAGATAACTTTTTAAAATTTTGATGGACTGAGAATGATTAATTTAACTAATTATTGTTTAAAAACCATCTTAATTAAAAATATTTAAATTTGAAAACACACATTTGTATACCTTTCCTTTTAAAAAGAATAATTTGAACTTTCGGTAAGCTTTTAAAAAAATGCTTACATATGCCTGCTTTCTGGTTAACTTTAACGGAATGGTATGCTTTTTCTTAGTTATATTTGGTAAAAATTGGATCCGACCCCGCTTACCTATGCGTTTTAAAAAAACGTCTATTTATTATTCTTTGTCTGCAAATTGTATTCCTTTATTTTTACTTTACTGGGTTAATGTACAGCAAATAGAATAACATTTTTATGTGTATATATAAAACTATTTTCTTAAATAAAAAAACTCTTTAATTATATACCTATAACCTATTATTTGTAAATATTGAGCTTTCAATATGTTATAAGTTATATATTAAAAAACTGATTTTTCTCAACTTTTCAAGTGAGCTATTAAATAATTAGATGGGTTTCATCAAATCTCGTTACCTACCTCCAAAAATAATTTTCAAAAATATATTAAAATGTTAAAAAAAAAAATTATTTATTTTCCCAGTTAAAAGCAACGCAAAATAACTACCTACTTTAGTTTCAAAAATGTGGTCTTATTAACATTTTTACCGAAACTCAACTACATATATTTAGCATTTTCAATATGTTATAATTAGTTTATTAAGTAAGTATATGAACAAATGAATATAAAAATGCATATGATTCATTTAACATAAGCACTAAATGCGTACCACTTTAGTTCAAGGATAGCAAAATTGCAAAGCTATACCTACATATGTATATCTATAGCTTTTGGTTATTAAAAAGAAAATAAAGTATATTTTTCAAAGTCACAGTACAATCCTGATCATTATTTGGTATCATCAATTTTCAAAGCGGGAAATAATATTTTTTCTAAATATTTTTCAAGGAATTTTTGTGAATTAACTTAAAATTAGTACAAAATACACACTGTATTGTTTTTTTTTTTTGCATGCTAAAACATTTAAGTTTTCAGCGTTTTTTTTTAAGAAACATAATTTGAAATTAAACAGATTCAATTTGGCTTATCGTTCATTAAATTCTTAAAGCTGCTAAATCCACTGTTTTTATGCCATTGGAAAAAGCACATTCATTTGCTAATTATCTTAATCACTTTTGTCCTATTAACATAGTTGTTGCAGAATCGTAGAGTTATCTCTAAATCAATTTTTGTACTTAGCCTAATGCAACATTTTGTTTGGCTTTTTTGCTCTCCAGGAAAATTTATCAAATTAGAATTATGAACTTTTAGGGTTTTTTGGAAATATAAACTATACCTAATGCATACCATTTAAAAAAAAAACGGAATTGGACTGGAAAAATGTATTTATATTTATTTTTTCCTGGACAGAATTATGGTTTTTCTGTATAAATTTAGTTTTTGAATTGTAAATTTATAAATACCTACTTAAATTTGACATACCATTTTATTTTTTGAATGCAGAAAAAATGGACGTACGTTTTAAGCCTGTGTTAAAAATACTACTATTTGTTTGAAGAAATTTTAGTTAAAATTTTATTAATTCATGACATATAACAAACAAAATGGCGAAAAAATCATCAAAATCCATCCACTAATTCAAAAGTTACAGCACGATGTCCACTTTTTCAGCTTTTCGTTCCACTGTGCGTCGGCTGTTGTGAATCTGTGAATTATTTATATTTGTCATTTCGGTAATCTTTTTCAACAATAGAACAGGGAAAATATATATGTAAATATAAATTTATATAAACTTACTATATAAAAATATATTATTACTCCACTAAAAATATTTTTTCGGTTTCAGATGCTTTCGCTCCTCGTTTGTTTTTTACGTCCATCGCTCTTCACAATTCTTCACAGAATGATTTGACTGTGATAAAAAAATCTTCATATGAATAAATTTTGACATTTGTCATCACTTTTTCATACATCGAGAATTGCATTCGGCGTGGAGGCGTGATAAAATTGTTCACTTCACAGCTTCACAGAACGAGAAACATTCATTCATTCCAAACACGATAGTTTAATAATAGGCGTGTTTTTTTTGCAAGCCCGGGGAAATTGGTTGAAAAAAACGACAACGGGGATTAACGATGTCATCACGGAAACAAAATGGAGTTTTCATACAAACTATCGATAACATGTATTTAATTCATGCCGGTAACACAAAACAAAAAAACACGCCTAATGTAACTGTTTCCTGTGAAGTAAGCACCTTCTTTCCAAAGTATGAAACTCTATGTTGTGTCAATATGAGTTTCTTTGATGAATTCAACTCTTACAAAATTTTCGTGCGATTGAATTACTTTATAGAGACGTTCTTAAAGTTCATCAAATTACTGTGATCCAGTCAAAAGTTTCTCTACAAGCATTTTCTAACTTTCCACATTGCCACTCACCAAAAATTCCGCTTCTGAGTTCATACAGAGCCATTTGTTGGGTCAATCGATTGTCTTGATGAGCCAACATCTTTACGATGTAGTAAGCATGCATCTTAAGAATGTATGAGAAAATTTTAGCTTAAAAATTTGCATTTATTTAGTTTTTCATTTAAATACAGTTAATTTTAAATAAGAATAGATTTTTGATATACATATATTTACCGATCGGAATTAATGTGTTTTCAGCTAGATGATTATAAAGATTCATTTTGAAGTTCTTTGCGTTTTTGATTTTCCTAAGTTGTCTGGGCAATGTGTTCCACTGGCGGGTGATATAGGCGAAAAATATACGTTTGGATTTTAAGCCGTTAAATCCTGATTGTATTAAAATGTCTGTTCTTTGGGAGTTTGGAAAATTAAGTCTGTAGAACAAATAGTCAGGTTGATGTGATTGTATGATGCCGTGAAAAAGAATAAGCGATCTAAACTTGATTAAGTCAGAGATTATGAATTATAAAGATTGGAATCTTTCGTACATTCCATCCACCAAAACTCATTTGTTTATATTTTTGTTTTTGTAATTTCATCTCGTGTCGGTGAATAGATGTGAATTGCAACAACAATTTATGCAGTGGTGAATTCATATTTTTGCACTAGTGTGCGTTAAAACATGAACACTAGTGCAAAAATATGAATTCCCCACCATCCGCCATTTTGTTTAACTTATAGGCAAACCAGAATGACAGCCGAGGATTCCCATCTTTATAATTCATATCCTCTGGATTAAGTCTTCGAATTGAAGACCTGTTATTTGCTTAGAATATTCAGATATGTGATCGAAATTTTTTTTATTAAATACATATCGAGCTAAGTTGTTGTAGGTAATTTTTATTTTCATTTTTGTGATGGAATCTACACTACAGAATACTTCACAGCAGTACGTGAGGATTGGCAAATGTAAAGATTTTATCAGTACTATTTTAGTATCCGTTGGAATAAATCTTTGAGAACACCAAAGTAACCGAAGACTGTTATAGTCTGTTCCAACTGTTGTTGCTATGTGGTCTGTCCAACTAAGGGTTTCATTGAAAATGAGACCCAAGTTTTTCGCAGTTTGGAAGTATTAAATTATTGATTCTATGAATTTAACCGGAGGAAAGTTAGAGGTGTCCTGACGTTTTTTGTATATACACAAAGTTTTTGATTTCGCTGGATTAACCGAAAGGCTATGTCTAAGTGCCAATTGCTGAATAATTTGTATATCCTCGTTAACATCATCTATTGCACTTGCAACACCAGTAAATGGGCAGCTCCGATATAACTGGACATCATCTGCAAACATGTGAACTGAACAATGTTTGACAAGTCCAGGCAGCTCATTCACATATAAATGGAAAATAAAAATGGTCCATGAACAGAGCCCGAGGGTATACCGCTTGTTATTCTAAGCAATGAGGACGTTCTATTCAGGTACGAGAACAATAACCTTACTGCCAAAGGTGAGATACCAAAATTATTCAATAGTTTTGTGCAGAGTACATAGTGGTTGACAGTATCAAATGCCTTTGAAAAATCAAGCAATGTCAAAAATTTACAACAGTTCTTATCCATAGCTTTATGAATGTCATCGTTAATAAGCAACAATGCAGTTTTAAATCTTCTTTTAGCACGAAACACGGACTGTACGGAGCTTAAAAGATTGTTTTCGAGAAGACATCCCAGAAGACAGTACAGCTTTTTCAAAAACTTTCGACAAGAATGGTAAGATTGAGATAGGTTCTGTTTTCAATCGATTTTGAGATTTAGGTATGGTGAGTATTTTTGATTTTTTCCATGAAAGTGGGTATTCACGTGTTGTAAGTATGTTGTTAAAAATATAGGTAATAAATTTAAGAATACGGGAGAGTAGTAGCTTTAAAAATCTTGGATTAATGTCGTCTAACCCTGTAGCATTCGACTTTACTGAAGGAACACATTCAACAATGTCTTCATACCGCATCCGTAAGATTACCAAATTTGAACTTTTGTTGGTTACTTTCTAATGTTAAACTTACTGTAGATGTTTATTCATTTACTTAGGTAATAAGTTTGAAATTTATATTCTTAAAGCTTGACTAGAGAGAGTGCATTCAGTAATATAAAATGGTTGTACGGATATGACACTTTCATCACTCTCACTTTTTTGTTAACACGATAACTCAGGCTCAAGATTATAATGGTGATTTGCTTGTACATGAGAAGGAAACAAACTGTGAATTGAGACTACCGCAATCTACATCCGCAGCAACTTCTGGATGCTGTTTTCCATTCCAAAGTAAACGTAACTTTTTCCAAATATCTTTTCCAGGTTGATAATCTAGACAAACATAAGACTCGTAATTCGTTTTGCACTCTGAATTCGTAGCACAACTAAATTACGATATGACCGGTATATTTCAAAAAGCGCGGGCAACTTATAGCGTTTCCATCGAGTATAAGAGTAATGTCGTTTCTTAATTAGGTCAAGAATTTTTATTATTAAGCTTAATGCAAGCAATTACTTTAAAACTAGAGAACAACTGAATACTTAAGATTAACTTAAAACTAAAGGGACAGTAAGAAGGAAATGGGAGGATTTATGTTAGAAGCGCATTTTGAAGAGAAGATTTTGAGAGAATTAAATCAAAATTGGTTGAGTTATTAACTTTACGAAGCATCCTTGGCATGGGTTCATTTTGGCCATATTCAGTAAGATGTAAGGGGATAATGAAAGTTGGTATAGATCTGAGGTGACGATATGGTTTACATTTTGTATAATTTTTCCATGCAGAACCGGGCTGTCGATACCACCAGTCCAAAGTTGATGTATAAAAATTATTTGAGCATTATCACGACGAAGAGCTAGGGTCTGTAGGTTTATTAACTTAAGACGATTTTCGTAGGGAGGTAAGTTATATGGGTCCTCCCAACCAAGCTCGCGCAAAGCAAACCGGACAAATCTTCGCTGAACAGCTTCAATGCGTTGAATATAGACGTGATGGTAGGGTGACCAGACTGGGGAGGCATATTCAAGAAGGCAGAGTTGTAAAGTCACAGTTAATTAACTTAACAATTGAATGCAAGTTAATACTGTGCCTGGGTACTTTAACTGGAAAATAAACAGTCAGCAGTCAGTACCAATATTAGTACTGTGCAGTTAATAAAAGCAGTTAATTGACTAAAAGTTAATTAACTGCAGTACTTTTTAACTGGTGTTAGTCTTTTTAGTCACTAAAAAGTCTTAAGTACTGGCCTTGTTTTGGTTTTAGTCAATAAGTCTTTTAACTGCAGTTAATTAACTGTAAGTTAATTAACTTATTTTTAGTCTTTTAACTAAAATACTTAAGACTTGTACTTATAAAACCACAAGATGTGATATTTTGCATATGTAGCATGTTGCAAATTGCATAAGACATGTTGCATGGTGCGTGTGACATATTGCATGTTATATGTTATACATGCGGCATGTGCCACTTGACACGTGGTATGGGAGCCTTTTATATTTTTTGTAGCCTTTTGATAAATACTTAAGAATTGTATTTCTAAAAGAACAGTACCTATATGTAATAAAAAAAAGAAATTGTTTAGAAAAATGTTTGCATGATTTATGAAGCATAATATGCGAGCGACATCATGATGTTATACCTACATATAAGAGTTGCATATTTTATATATTTTCAATAAAATTGACATACCTATCATTTATTTTTTTTTTTCATTTATTTTATACTTAATGTCTTTATTATATAACACATGTCAAATACATATAAAAACAAATGTAATTGAAGTTATTTTAATTAAACAAAAAATTGTCCAAATGCAAAATATATACATACATACAGTCCGTAACATTTGAATAGCCTCACACTTTAGCTTTCTTACATTCAAGTGTTTTTGATACTTCTTTGATTTGTACATAAGAAAATTTATATTTAAAGACAAGGTTAGAGAACGATTTTTGAGATTAAAAACATTTTTTAACAAATTTTTTTAAAGTTAAATGATCATTTTTTTTGTAACATTTGAATAGCATAATTGATTTTATTCCACATTGTAAGCTATAGTTAGTTAGTTAGTTAGTTTAATGAATCTTTATTTAAATACATATACAAATGTTAAAATTAAAGCAAAACTTAAGATTAAATGGTTTGGTCAAAGGCCGTCTACCAGATTGACATTTTCATTATATGTTTTAAATACTTATTTTTCGATTGTACATTTTGTTTGATTTTTGTCTTTGTTAAAAGTCGCCTGCGATGATTCTCGTTCTATAATTAAGTGACGTCATTGCATATTTATATAAAACTTCCCATCCGACGTCTCCATTCAAAATAGACAGGACCTCGTTCATCTCCATCGTTGTTTGACCAAAGTATCTCACTCGAAATTCCCTTAAAACGGGGCATCTGGCAATAAAATGATACACATCCTCTCTCTCTCTAAGATTGCAAAGGTCACACAAAATTGGCAGGTCACGTCGAAGCGGTATGTAATTAAGTTTAATTAATTCACCCCTTATTTTAAATATCAAATTTATCATATGAAGCGGAAATCGATTTAAAAGGTAAGTATTTTCCTGAAGATTAATATTTAGCTGGCTATAGATCATCCTGTGCTGGGAAGACTGTGCCTCCATCATAAATCCTTCATATGCCAAGCAGCTCGCTCCCTTCAAAACTTTTCCAAAAAAGCTCCTTAAGTCTCCTGGGCTAATATCACCTTGAATACGCACACTTTCTCCAATACTTGCTCCCAGCTCCTCCCATCTGTTGACTAGGTTTCCTCTTGATATAATAATACTCTTGAGTACTTGTTTGGGCAGTCTGTGCTCTTCCATCTCTGGAACTTTCAATACATAATCAAAATGTAATTTAAAGGACTCTAAGAACAATGGTGCTGCAGTTGTTTCCAGGTGAAGCATATAATTTGGTGTATTTGACGGCAATCTAAAAATCCTTTTAAGAAAATACCTAAGAAACTTTTCTACTTCCTCGAATCGGGAATACCCCAAACTTGCGCGCCGTAAAGCAATATGGAAATATTTTTATCTTTGCGCTGTGCTCAATGTACTTGTTATCAATACAACGTTCCCAAACAGACGAAATAACTCTTTTTGCCTCAGCTAACTTCAAAACGAAGTGCTTTTTCATGTTGAGGTTTGAGGTAATCAACACACCAAGATACTTGTACTCCCGCACAATTGAAAGATTCTGTCCTTTGTAGTTCCACTTTTCGGTCCGTGCGTATCTTCCCCCACCATCTCTGAAGATCATCATTTTCGATTTTTCGAGATTAACCGTCAGGTTCCAAAGATCACAGTAGTTTTCGAGCCGATTTATCATTCGCTGCATTTCTTCTACAGACTCTGCCAGAAAAACAATGTCGTCAGCAAATATGAGACATGGTACCTGCTGTCGTCCAAACTCTATACCTCCTCTGATTGACTCCACAATGTCGTTAATAAAAAGAACGAAAAGTAAGGTACTCAATACACACCCCTGCTTTATACCCATTTCTGTTGAGAAGTCGTTTGATACACTTTCACCATCCCATACATAAGATACGTTGCCTTCATACATCGCTTCTAGCATGGTCATGATTTTTCTTGAGATGCCGATCTTGTGGAGCTTGTAAAAAAGACTTTCTCGCGTAATGGAATCAAACGCGGCGCGAAAATCTACAAAGAAAGCATAGAGCTTCTTCTTCTTTCTTCTAAAACTGTCCGCGATGCTGACTAGAGTGAAGATCTGATCCAAGGTCGAGTAGTAAAACCAGCTTGAAATTCATTCAGTATTCCATTGCTGTCAACCCACTGCGTTAGTCTGTTAAATATCAGCGTGCTAAATAACTTAACAGAGGAGTTTAGAAATGAAATACCACGATAGTTCTCCGGGATGTTGTAGGCTCCCTTTTTGTGTAGCGGGTATAGTATTGCTTTTTTGAAGCTATCAGGAACGTTGGCTGTTTCAAATATTCTATTGAATTCCTCAGTCAAAGCATTCAAAAATTCAGTCGAACAATTTTTGTAGAATTCTACTGGTATTCTATCATCTCCCGGAGCTTTCCCAGCTTTAGCGTTTTCAATTACGTTTAGAACTTCCGAAGCTGTAAACGGCAAATCGAGGAGTTCATCGACGAAAAATGGGGCGGCATAGTGGTGGAGCGCTGAAAATCGCGAAGCGTTGAGTAGACTCTCAAAGTAATCCCGAAGCTCAGAAGCTTGTAAAGATGTTCCTATTTTATTGATTCTGCCGTTAATCGCTTTGACAGCTTTCCAGAACTGTACTGAAGACCTCGCAGTATTTACAATTTCGAATGTTTGGTACTCGTGTTGTTTTCTCTTCTCATAGCAGATCTGCTTAAACTTTCTATTCGCTGCTGCGTACAAGGTTTTAAAAATAGGGGTGCTGTACTTTCTTAAAAGTTTTAAGTACGCAAAAGATTTGCTTCTTAATTTATAGCACTCCGCATCGAACCATTTTTGCTTGAAGTGCTCCTTACTCTTCCAATTAGAGCTTAACGGCACCGAATCTTTAATAATTTGAGTGAGATGCTCCATGTGCAGTTGATTGTCTTCTCCCTTGTATTTGTTGAGCTCCGCGTCCAAATTGTTTTGATATTCAGACTGGAAACTATTCTTCCAAACCATTTTTGGCAGTAATTCCAGTCTTTTTGTTTGGGGTGATCCATCAGTTCCATCAAATGCGCACGCAATCTCCAAAGGCAAGTGGTCCGAAAAATTTTGCATAGATATCCTGAAACTATTCAGTACAGTATTCCAAACCCCAGACACAAAACAATAGTCTATGACTGAGCACGCTGTTCCTCTTATAAACGTATATTCACCATCAGGATCATCTCCACAGCTTCCATTTAAAATCCTAGCATCTAACGAATCTGCAATCTCCAATATCTTCTCTCCTTTTCCATCACAAACTTCATCTTTTGACCGGCGGGTGGAATTGAAAATTGGTGATGCAGCTCCACTCATAAAATTGTTTTGCGACAAGCCAATTCTCGCGTTGAAATCACCCACAAGCAATACATTCGTTGTACTCAAATTATGTAATGCGTCGCAGAGTTGGTCGTAGTCTCTCTTCCAATGGTTACAGTTAAGGTAGATCGGGATTATGAACAGCACACTACCATTGACGTTTAACTCTAGCACGTTTGTTTCTTCCACTTGCTTGAATTTCATAACAACTCCTTCTAGACACTTGCGATAGCCATGTAGTTCACCTCCACTCCCTCTTCCATGAATATTCGTTTTAACCGCAGGAATCCATTTTAGTTCAAAGTTATTAAATATACCTTCAAAATATTCAGTTTCATGTTCTAATACATGTGTTTCACAAATCAAAGCTTTTAACATAACTAAAAAAATTTATACTAAAAAAATTATTTTTGAGCACTGATACGTTATATGCTAATATTCTTAAATCTATAATTTTAAATAATTGTTTCTGGCAGACGGTTTCGCATCATTCCTTTCTACCTACGTGTGAACGCACGCTCAGATCTTCTGTTGGTCGCTTGCTTGTGTATGGACCCAAACTACTTACAGCGGCTGTTTCAGATATTTGGTCGGTTGAAACACCACCAACTTCAGGAACCTTTGACGTTTTGCGTTTGACATTGATATTATTTACGTCCCTTTTTGATTTGCTTACTTCATTCATAAAAATTTCCAGAGATGAAAACATGAAATCGATGCCATAAATTGTCCGCAATAAATCCATAGGCTCGTTTGCTCCACTTTTCAAACCACTTGTTAAATCCCAAGAAAAAACATTATTAGAAATAACAAGTTTATCGTCCCTTAGCTGAGGTTTAACCAAGGGAAACTTCTCGCGGAGGAACCTGCAAATCGGAAGCAAATTTGCTCTTCTACGTCTCGCGTTGTACGGCAAATCTTTGTGAATGTGAATTTGTGTGTTCTTTAAACTGCTTGTGTTTCTTAGAACAGTCCAGGCGGCACTTCGCGTTTTCATCTTAACCATAATCATTGCCGTTCTTGTGTCTCTAGATTTTATCGAATGCGCATGTTCAATCTCGGTGTCCCCAGCCGCGCCGATAAGGCCAGCGCAAACCGACTTTGCTCTTTCGTTCATGTCCGCATTTGGCTCCACAGGCAGATGTACTACAATATTTGTCTCCATATTTTTCTGCAATAGTCTGTCCATCTGATCTTCGAGTGCATTATTTCGCCTTTCCAACTCAATTACCTTGGCAGAAATGTCATCGTATTTTATCTTTAGGCCGGTCAACTCAGCGTGAAGCACTTGAAAATCGGCCTTAGAAGGAAGCTCTCGGTACAGCTCTTTATTGTTTTCACGCAATATTTGAACCAGCGCCTCGTTGGTAAGTGGTTCAGTACATTCCATTTCTGGCTTTCGAGTTGTTGCTAAGGATACTCGGCGTTTTTCCTCTCTTTGTTGTTCGGGGGAGGTTTCGAACAAACACCTTTTGCTTATTTAGTGAGGTTAACTTAGAGTTAAAAGATCTCTCAATTCTATTGCTCTTAAATTCTAGAACTTACACAGAATTTTGGTTTTTTTTTGCGACTTTGTAAGCTATATAATTTAACAACGTAAGTCTGAAAAAGTTACCAGGAAGTGATAAAACAGTTACATTTTGTGATTTTTTCAATAAGAAAGTTTAAATGGGTAGACAAAATTCATTAAGGGCTACAGAGATTGCCAAAGCAGAGGCCTATTGGAATCAAGGACTGAAGAAACGTTTTATTGGTCAGAAAATTGATTAAAGTCTCAAATTGGTATGCAATTTAAAAAAAAAATCCGGTAATGTAGACAAAAAGCTACAAAGAACGAACTTTTGCAATTCTTTCCTATCTATCAATGATGAAAATAATATGATAAGCTTCCAAATGCAATCACTCTCTGAGCAAATCAAGACACGGAGCTGGGTTAGAAGTGAGCCGAATTACCTTAAATCGGGTTATCAGAAGTGCCACACACCTACATAAAGCACTTAAAGCTGAAAAAACCTCCGTTTAACAATGCGCGTAAACTATAGCAGCTTAATTTAGCAAGATGCCGAATGCTGAAGGCAGCATCCTTTCAAACAATTGGCAAAAAATGATCTTTTTGGTTGAAGAGAGTTTTCCATGATTTACGAAAAGAAAATTTGTATTTTGATCGCTATCATAGCCGTGAGGGATGAATTATGGTTCGGGAATGCCGTACCATTTAAATCGAAATAATATAATACCTTATTGGAGCAGTCTTGCTTTAGTTTCAGAGTATTTTAAAACTACTGCCGATTTTTTTTGCAACAAAACAATCAGCCGATTCACACAGCTTTAATTAAAATGTTGTAAGCCTTAAATAAACAGCAATTATCGTTACCTCATTAAAAATGTGTGGAGTTTTCAAACATGCAAGGTTTGTGGAAATGGAAGGATGAATGCAAGAAAAGTAAAGTTCATCGTAGCTTTCTAAGTGGAAAAAAGAGAACGGACCGTTGTCGAAAGTCAGCAGAATTTGCATGTAAACAAACATAATATTGTTTTTCGATTCCTGTATTCGCATAATGTATGCTCAGACTGTACATTTTGGATAGCCTCAGACATAGTTTATTTTACAATTAACTATTTTTGGACTTTAATCAATTTTTTGACCAATAAAACGTTTCTTCAGTCCTTGATTCCAATAGGCCTCTGCTTTGGCAATCTCTGTAGCCCTTAATGAATTTTGTCTACCCATTTAAACTTTCTTATTGAAAAAATCACAAAATATAACTGTTTTATCACTTCCTGATAACTTTTTCAGACTAACGTTGTTAAATTATATAGCTTACAATGTGGAATAAAATCAATTATGCTATTCAAATGTTACAAAAAAAATGATCATTTAACTTTAAAAAAATTTGTTAAAAAATGTTCTTAATCTCAAAAATCGTTCTCTAACCTTGTCTTTAAATATAAATTTTCTTATGTACAAATCAAAGAAGTATCAAAAACACTTGAATGTAAGAAAGCTAAAGTGTGAGGCTATTCAAATGTTACGGACTGTATGTATGTATATATTTTGCATTTGGACAATTTTTTGTTTAATTAAAATAACTTCAATTACATTTGTTTTTATATGTATTTGACATGTGTTATATAATAAAGACATTAAGTATAAAATAAATGAAAAAAAAAAATAAATGATAGGTATGTCAATTTTATTGAAAATATATAAAATATGCAACTCTTATATGTAGGTATAACATCATGATGTCGCTCGCATATTATGCTTCATAAATCATGCAAACATTTTTCTAAACAATTTCTTTTTTTTATTACATATAGGTACTGTTCTTTTAGAAATACAATTCTTAAGTATTTATCAAAAGGCTACAAAAAATATAAAAGGCTCCCATACCACGTGTCCAGTGGCACATGCCGCATGTATAACATATAACATGCAATATGTCACACGCACCATGCAACATGTCTCATGCAATTTGCAACATGCTACATATGCAAAATATCACATCTTGTGGTTTTATAAGTACAAGTCTTAAGTATTTTAGTTAAAAGACTAAAAATAAGTTAATTAACTTACAGTTAATTAACTGCAGTTAAAAGATTGACTAAAACCAAAACAAGGCCAGTACTTAAGACTTTTTAGTGACTAAAAAGACTAACACCAGTTAAAAAGTACTGCAGTTAATTAACTTTTAGTCAATTAACTGCTTTTATTAACTGCACAGTACTAATATTGGTACTGACTGCTGACTATTTATTTTCCAGTTAAAGTACCCAGGCACAGTATTAACTTGCATTCAATTGTTAAGTTAATTAACTGTGTCTTTTACAACTCTGAAAGGGACTTAGTGACGTAGGGATTCGAGAATTCTCTTGACCAGCGTTTAATGAACCCAAGGGCCAAGAGTAGAATTAGCTCTATTAATGATACTGTTTAGATGTTCACGAAAGTTGAGCTGGTTGTCACAAATAACACCAAGGTCACAATTCACAAATGGAGGAGATTATCGAAACAGGTTGATTGTTTATCAGATCGGTGTGACAAGGGCGGACGTTTGCGGGAATAAGTGATGGCTTGACATTTATTTACATTGAGTTCAAGAAAGTTATGTCGACACTAAGTAAAAAAAGTTGTTCAGTTCGTTTTGCAATGATTGAGCATCGGTGATACATGAAATGTGTTTTGAGGTCAGATCCCGATAAAATAAGTTCTACCTCATTAATAGTTAACAAAAAAATCAAGGGTCCCAAATGACTTCCTTGCGGGACACCTGATGTTGAAATAAAAGGGTTAGAGGTACATGATCTAAAAATTTCTGTATATTGACGATCCTTTAAATAGGAGAGATATAAACATGGGAGAGAAATCGTACGCTTTAAGTTTGAAAATAGTAATGTTATGGGAGATCTTATCAAATGCTTTGCTAAAATCAGTTGCAATTGCAACAACTTCATGGCCAGCTTCCAGCGCACATATGGTATTAGAGACGAACTCAGTAAGGTTAGTGACCGTAGACCTACCCTAAAGAAAGCCATGTTGTCAAGGAAAAAAGAGTTGCTTGCAATGAAGAAGTAGGGTATCATAAATCGTACTCTCAAAGAGTTTAGGTATGCAAGATAGTTTGGCAATTGGCCTATAGTTAGAGACATCGTTCTTACATCCTTTTTTATGAACGGGGATAATAAAAGAGTCTTTCCATTGTTTTGGGAATACGCCGCATGAGAAAGATAGTTGAAAGAGAGCTGTAAGTGGTTGGGCAAGCTTTGAGACACATTTTTTAAGGACAATAGGAGGAATTCCATCGGGGTCGGAAGAGAAATCGTCCTTAAGTAAGCGGATTTTGTCAACTACTGTAGATGAATAAATATTGATCGAATATAAGGAAGTTTTAGGGCAGCCGCTCATATAATTGAAGTAGTTATGGTCTACATCAGAGTAACACGAAGAAAATACTTGACTAAAGAAATCAGCGAAGAGATTAGAAATAGTTTTTGGGTCGTTGGATGAGACATCGGTATATCTCAGAGTTGAAGGGTAGCCATCAGATTTTTTCTTAGAGTTAATAAATTTAAAAAAGTGTTTTGGATTAGTGATAAGATCAGATTGAGTTTGGATAAGGTGATTGGAATAGAGAGACTCACACAGAGTTGAAAAGTTTTCTTGAACGGATTAGATTTGTACCTGAGAAAAAGATTCCAAAGTTTATTTCTTTTGTTACGAATGAACGAGGTTCTTTGTTATACCAAGAGGGTGAAGAGGTAAAGTTTTTATGAGGTAAAAGTTTTTTTTTTTTTTTTTTTTTTTTTTTTAAAGTGGGATAGCTTGTGAGAAACAATTTTGGATATGAGCATAAAAGGTTTCAATTGCAATGTCAATATTAGACTCACAGGAGATGAAGTCAAAATTTATATTACTAATAAGATCATTCAGTTTATAGAGCAGGTGGATACTTTGAAGGACCTCAGTATTATATGCATCTGATGAGAAGACCAAATCCAATTGCCTTCCTAAACAATTTTTAACATCACTCATCTGAGCGAGATTGTAAGAGAGAAGACGGTCAGTAAATAAAATTTCTTTTTCGAATAAACAAAACAAAATAAATTTTATCTGAGACACCCCAAATTAATCGAGGAAGATTAAAATCACCAACGACGATTATATCATCTTCAGAGTTTGCAAGGTCAACTATAAATCAATTGCAATCACAAAAAGTTGATATTCACTTGTTGGTTGGGTGGGGGTATGTAACAGCATATTATATAAAGGAAGCGCTTAGATAAGCAAATTTTTACACAAACAAGTTCCAGATTAAGAGTATTAGGAATAGATAATATTGATGAATCAAGTTTGAAGTTCAGTGCCAAAAGGCCACCACGACTGGTGGAAGAATTATTTGAGGAATCAGAGGTTAATATATCTTTGCGAAAAACACTAAAATTGGAAATTGGATCGGTGAGAGAAAAAACATCAAAAGGCATCTTTTGAGAGTTCAAGTAAACCTGAGAAGTATTGGTGCGTAAGCCCTTACATTCTGATAGTATATGGAAATTAATTTAGGTTCTGGAGATTTCGAAACATCGTTATGAACGAAAAAGCTTTATATTTTTTTGCCGATTATTATGTTCTTGCGACATACGCTTGGAGCTCACATAAGAGGAAAAGATTTAAGATCGTTATTGACATCGGTAGCAGTTAGATTGAAAGTTTCATGAAAATGTACAAAAATTTGCATAAGTTCATTTGTTTTAGTTGGAAGACCCTCTTGGTGAATAAATACCAAAATGTTAGTCCTTGTCACACCATCAATGCAAATAGAATCAGGTTTGTCGTGTAGATATGCCAAATAAAGCCGAACATTTGTGTATATTTTATGATCTCTTAGTCGTGAAAGAACGTAACGTCCATCGCCATTAAGCCCAGCGAATTGTTTTGTAAATTTGACTTTTGGGGGCATAAGAGGATCGAGGAATGGAAAGAGTGTATTCATTAAGTGGTTGTTTACGATGGGATTTGAACCGGATGTCAAGCGGTTGCTTTCAAGGTCATAATGAGACCGTATTTCTCGGGGAGAATTAAGAAGAGTAACTTTAGAGGGAAGGTTTAAAGTGTGAGAATGTATAAAGTTAGGGTACTTATCAATAGGAGATTTATAAGAGCTAGAAGGATGAAAGCGAGTAGGTAGATTAAAAGATTGATTGTTATTTACAGAGGAAGTATGGTAGATAATCGGTTAATCCATTGGGTCATCTTCATTCCATTGATTTTTAGGATTCGATCAGTCGGATTCAAAAAGAGCCATTCATATTTAGCCGGAATTTCTAATTTGAAAGAATTAGATTTTTTTGAAACCAATTGACCTTTAATGTTCGTTATTCCATATTTGCTTTCGAAGAAGTTTTTTATCCAAGATAAAAATCAGTTTTTCGTGGAGCGCCTTTCAGAAAGAAACTGGAGTATATGCCGTTAGATTTTTCAAGTCGATATAGACAGTTTTGCCACTCTTGTTGAGTCCATAGAGTTCCAAACTTATTAATATTTGCAGATACCGTAGAAATGTTAGTTAAGTTGTTGGAAGTTGAAGGGATATTTGCTGAATCAATGTTGGGAGTATCAAGTGTAATTGTGGATGGATCATGTCTACTGGTTGTACCATCAAGATCTTCAACATGTAATGAGTCGTTGTTGGTGATGTTGTTAGATATCGGAGTAGGTAGGACTAATGATTCGCAGCCAATGGGTTGGCATTGGGAACCTCGACAGGGTTAGACTTGTCAAGATCTTGAAGTTCAATATGAAGTGATTTAGTGTTATGTCTATGGGTATCAGGGGCAGATGCGATTGAGTTGTTTTTACAAGACAAAAGTCTCATCTCTTCTGACATCACTGAGATGGCGGAGCAGATGGCAGAAGATTCTGTTACTAACATGTCTGCAAGGATTATGGAGTTGTTAGCGATTCTGTTTTTAGTGGCTGTAAAATCCGCATCAATTGTTGAAAGTGCAATCGATTGTTTCTTTATAGACCCAGCAATCCTAAGACAACTGTCTTCTATAGAGTTGATTGAGCCAATAGCAGGTTCATGCAACGATTTGATGGCAGCAATAGAGTTCGTGATCTTTACCAGTTGGGGATTTAAATTGTTAGAGATGGAATTCGAGCTGTCGAGGCATTCGGAAAATGTTCGACGGTTCTTTTTCAGGATTTCTTGATGTTAGAAAGTTGTGATTTAACACACAATTAATAATTTTCAAGGTTTTTGACAATTGTATCATTATTTTCAGCCATAATTTCATCTGATTTACTTAAGGTGTTGCGGAAAAAAGACTTTAAGCTTTGTATATAAAAACTATAGTACTATCATGGAGCAAATTTTTTAGGGTTGCGTGTAGCCATACGGTGGCGCTAGAGTCAGTTGAAATTTTTTTGCAGACTCAAATATATTATTTGGACAAGAAATGAAGAGCACGTATTAGAGCGAGAGAGAATTGTATTATTTCAATTCTGAATTCTGATGAGTGATGACTGTAAGGAGAGTGGAAATAACTTTTCAGCTGTTTGCGTCGATGCCTGAGAAAACGAACAAAAATTTTTTATCTTTGTGTATGTATTGTGAAATTTGCTTTGGTTACCTAATAAAAAAAAAGAAAAAACTTAATGTGGGTGTAGTTTTTGGCTTTTAGCAAAACCTTTGTAGGTATAGGTATAAAAGGCAAAACAGATACATACTAAATGTTTCTGAGTATGGTTTTTTTTCACGGTGCAATTTTTTATGTTTCTTCCTACCCACAGCACCTAAAATTTTCGCGCCAAGATATAGGCCAAGCAAGAAATCCCATAACAACAAAAAAAAGGTCAATTCGTGAAAATGACTGAATATTTTTTTATCTTAAAGTTTTTTCTGTTAGTGCATTGGTAATTCGATCAACATATATTTTTATAAAAAAAACAATATTGGAGTTGTTTTAAGACAGGTAGGTAGGTACATACATACATACACATGTATGTACATATGTAGGTAGGTGGTAACCTTAGTAACCTAGGTATACCTACCTACCTAGATAAATATTTTAAGCTTTTCTCGATAAATCATTTTTTTTTGTTTTTTACTAGTTTCTTTAAGGTAGGTAGGTAGGTAGTAGGTACCTACCTATCCATTTTTTTTTAAACTAGGCAGGTATAGGTTTCAGGTTTCAATTTTTACCTACCTAATTTAACAATTCAGAAGGTTACTTATGTAAACAAAAATTCTATAAAATCTACAAAGCGAGAGCTACCTAGGTACCTAGTACCTACATACCTAATTTTTTTTTTAATTCAAAATTAAAGAATTAGAAAATTCCTATAAATCAGGGCGAAGTCCGATCAAAATAAATTGCATAGGTAGCTACCATTGGAAAGTTATACCTACCTACATGTTTCTGGAAATTTTTTACTTATTTTTTGTTTACATCATTTTTTGATTTTTCAATATTTTTTAGGCCAATTAAATTATTTATACCTACCTAGGTATATGTACCTATCTTTTTAAGGGTGCTTTAAAAAAAATCTCAAAATTATGTAGGTATAGTAACATAAAAATATTTAAACAAATCTTAGAAGAATTAAAAAAAATGGGGTTGTTATTTACCGACGGGTTTCAGCAAAGAATTTTCCAATTTTTACGAAATCCGAAAAACACCAGTTCAGGTAAATGCTTATATTTTGGACAAAATTGTCGGATTTTCAATATAGCTAAAGATATGCAATTAAGTAGAAAAGTCAGGGCTTGTACCACTTGCCAACAAATTTTTAAAACCGTTAAAAATGTCATACTAAAAACCTAGATCAAAATTTTTGAGAACTAATTTCACTGTGGAAAATGCAACGAGGAAAAAGAAGAAGAAGAAAGAAGAGCAAAAAAATCCATTTTGTTGAGAATTATAAAATAAAATAAAGATAATGAAGAATAAAGTTGAGGAAAATAATAAAGAAAGAAAGAATTTTGGCTCCGGGATCTTAGCACCTCATATATGGGATATTTGCAAAAAAAGTATGGCATCTAAAAGGTCACTAATTGGTCACAAAATGTCAGCTATTTTAAGAAATTGGTCAGGCTTAGAAAACTTGTAATCCAAGCTTGAACTTTTTCAAGGTCATTAGCGATTTTTGGCACCTCATTTATGGGATATTCGCAAAAAAAGTATACCATTTGAAAGGCCACCGGATCGTGATAAAAGGTCAGCTAGTTTCAGTAATTGGTCAGGCTTAGGTTTTTTTTATGAATTTTAAAAAAAAATTTCAAGGTCACAGTATAAGACTTTTAGCACCTCATTAGTGGAATTTATAAAAAGCAAGTATGCAATTTAAAAGGTCAGTAAAAGGTCATAAAAGGTCAGGTAGTTTCAGTAATTGGTCAGGCATATATTTTTTTTAATAATTTTTTTTATTTTTTTCAAGGTCATAGCGATTTTTAGCACCTCATTTGTGGGATATTCGAAAAAAGTATATACCATCTGAAAGGTTACTTAATCCTAATAAAAGGTCAGGCAGTTTCAGAAATTGGTCAGGTATAGATTTTTTTTTATAAGCTTTTTAATTTTTTTAAAGGTCATACAAGGTCACGTGTACCTTTAGCACCTCATTTATGGGATATTCGAATAAAAATTATGTTATCTGAAAGGTAACTCAATCGTCATAAAAGGTCAGCTAATTTCAGAAATTGGTCAGTCTTGGATTTTTTTTTATTCATTTTTAAAGTTTTGTCCCAAGGTCACGTGTACCTTTAGCACCTCATTTATGGGATATTCGCAAAAAAAGTATACCATTTGAAAGGCCACCGGATCGTGATAAAATGTCAGCTAGTTTCAGTAATTGGTCAGGCTTAGGTTTTTTTTTTATGAATTTAAAAAAAAATTCAAGGTCACTAGTATAAGACTTTTAGCACCTCATTTGTGGAATTTCGCAAAAAAATGCATACCATCTGAAAGGTTATTTTATACTTATAAAAGGTCAGCTATATTCGGAAATTGGTCAGGCATAGATTTTTTTTTAATGAATTTCAAAAAAAAAATTCAAGGTCACTAGTATAAGACTTTTAGCACCTCATTTGTCGAATTTCGCAAAAAAATGTATACCATCTGAAAGGTGATGTTGTACTTATAAAAGGTCAGCTATATTCGGAAATTGGTCAGGCATAGAGTTTTTTAATGATTTTTTGCTTTTTTTTTGTGAAACTCCACTAACGAGGTTCTAAAAGTCTTACACTAGTGACCTTGAAAAAAAAATAAAAAAATCATAAAAAAAAATCTATGCCTGACCAATTTCCGAATATAGCTGACCTTTTATAAGTACAACATCACCTTTCAGATGGTATACATTTTTTTTGCGAAATTCGACAAATGAGGTGCTAAAAGTCTTATACTAGTGACCTTGAATTTTTTTTTAAAAATTCATAAAAAAAAATCTATGCCTGACCAATTTCCGAAAATAGCTGACCTTTTATAAGTATAAAATAACCTTTCAGATGGTATGCTTTTTTTTGCGAAATTCCACAAATGAGGTGCTAAATGTCTTATACTAGTGACCTTGAATTTTTTTTTGTTTTTAATTCAAAAAAAAAAAATCTATAGCTGACCAATTTCCGAAACTAGCTGACCTTTTATGAGGACTGAGTTACCTTTCAAATGATATATATTTTTTTCGAATATCCCATAAATGAGGTGCTAAAGGTACACGTGACCTTGGGACAAAACTTTTAAAAATTAATTAAAAAAAATCCAAGGCTGACCAATTTCTGAAATTAGCTGACCTTTTATGAGGATTGAGTTACCTTTCAGATGGTATATTTTTTATTCGAATATCCCATAAATGAGGTGCTAAAGGTACAAGTGACCTTGAATGACCTTAAAAAATTAAAAAGCTTATAAACAAAAATCTATAGCTGACCAATTTCTGAAACTGCCTGACCTTTTATAAGGATTAAGTAACCTTTCAGATGGTATATACTTTTTTAGAATATCCCACAAATGAGGTGCTAAAAATCGCTATGACCTTGAAAAAAATTAAAATAATTATTAAAAAAAATATATGCCTGACCAATAACTGAAACTACCTGACCTTTTATGACCTTTTACTGACCTTTTAAATTGCATACTTGTTTTTTATAAATTCCACTATTGAGGTGCTAAAAGTCTTATACTATGACCTTGAAATTTTTTTTAAAAATTCATTAAAAAAAACCTAAGCCTGACCAATTACTGAAACTAGCTGACCTTTTATCAGGAGCCGGTGGCCTTTCCAATGGTATACTTTTTTTGCGAATATCCCATAAATGAGGTGCCAAAAATCGCTAATGACCTTGAAAAAGTTCAAGCTTGGATTACAAGTTTTCTAAGCCTGACCAATTTCTTAAAATAGCTGACCTTTTGTGACCAATTAGTGACCTTTTAGATGGCATACTTTTTTTGCGAATATCCCATATATGAGGTGCTAAGATCCCGGAGCCCCATATATGGCCAAAATTTAAATTGCATATGAAAGAATGACATTTTGGCTTCAAAGTCTTGAGGCTATATTTTTGATTTTGGATTTTGTTTTCGTCTTATTTCAAAAATCCAGTAAGAGGTTTTATAAAAATCACGCAAAACTGCCAAATGGATGCCTAACGATTTCAGAACAGGAGAGGAGTACATATATAAAATGTATATCATTTTAAAGGTATTGATTAGGGCTTCAATGCCTTGGGCACCGATTTTTGAATTTGATCCTTTTTTTTTTGAAATATTTGCTTTTGAAAAGTGACAAATTTTCTATTTTTCAATTGTATTTTTAAATAACAAGAAATAAACCAAATAACCCAAAACTTTCTCATAATGACAAAAAATTTCTAATAAACAAATTCACTAAAAAAAACTAGCACAAAAACTTAAATTTTGTTAGAAATAACAAATTTTTCAAAGGTCTGTTTTGCAATAAATAGTCGTTATTTTCAAATATTTCGAATTTTTAGTAAATCTAGCTGCCACATGATGGCTTTTCTTCGAAAATGAATGTTGTAGATCGAATCAAACATGAACCAGAGGCAGCATTATAGAATGGGAATGTGTTGATGATAAAAAGAAATAAAAAAAAGTGTTTTTGTGGGTACTGCTAAGCGAGCGCTGCGCTCTACCATATAGCTACATCCACTTATTTTGTGGGTAATGTCAAAAAGCAATAAAGAGAAAAAAAAGTCTGTAGGTCAAGTCAAACTGATTTTTGTTTGTATGCGAAGGTGGTTTGTAAACAGAATCTATGCAAATTATAATTTCAACTACTGACAAAATAGTTATGAGCAAGCAAAAATATGAGAATTTGGTTTCCATTTTTTTTGTTATGAGAATGAAATGTGAGGTAGGTAGGTAGGTACCATATTTGTGTTGTCCAAGAAGCTTATGCTATCAGGATTTTTTTATTATTTTTTTTTATTAGCATAGAATACAAACAAATATTTTTAAGCTAAGATTTTTTTTGATTTGATTTTCCAAAAAAAATAAACCAAAGTCCATTTTTTTATTCATTGAACGGTGAACACCTATCATAATAAAGAAACCAGGAGTGGGGTAGATACAGGTTTTAGATACAATAAGCTTTATACCGGAGCAATAAACCGAACGACATTTTGTTTGCATCTTCATAGCTTATTACAAATTACAAAAAATATTGGAATATAGGTATGTAGATAGGTACATACCTACTCTCAAATAACATTCGACTAGGTATACCTTTTTATAAAATAAAAACAAACAAATCCAAATTAAAAAAATTAAACTTTCTTCCTTTATACTACATAATATGTACGATAAGAGTACGATAACTTAGGCGCCAAGAAATGATAACGGTCTTTTTTAGAATAGTTCAATACAAGCATTTTTTACTATAGGAGGGGGTTCTATCGCACCCCGTTCAGGAGGTAGGGGTAATTTTAGAAAAAAATTAGTATTTGATAAAATTGAAAATTACCAAAACTACTTTATTATGAGATTTTTGTTTTTTGCTTTCTTACATAATTACAGTGCTATCCTACCACCCAGCATTACGGCGTATAAGCAGCGAGGTATATATGGAAGGTCAAAAACAAGCACTTTTTACTATAGGAGGAGGGTCTATCTAGCCCCGTTTAGAAGGTAGGGGAAATTTTACAAAAAAAAGTTTTAAAATGAAAACAAAATTATTAAAAAACAACGGCAACATTTACAATGAAATAATATACTGGCTTTGAAAGCCAGAAATTTTTTTTTTTAATCTTAAATCTGAATTAAATTATTTATGTCAAATTTTTTGAAAAATTCGCCAGCAAACTCAAAATATTTATGAAAAAATGAAAAAAAATGTTTAAACCCATTTATTTCAAAATACATACAATTTAAGAAATTATATTAATTTGCTGCAGTCGTACGGTAGAACCTAGGTAATGTGAATTTTTTAGAATGCATTACATTTTCATACCTGAACATTTTAAATGTACTAATAGAACAGAGTATTGGCTTTAAATATAGGTAGGTATAATACTTAATTGTAAGTAATACCGTTATGTTTTAATATTTTTTTTACATTATTTAGTTTTTTTTTATAAATTTGCCCCTCCTGCCCAAACGGGGGAGATAGAGCCCCTCCCATTGCAAAAAATGCTTGTATTGAACTGTTCTACAAAAACCGTTATCATTTATTGGCGCCTAAGTTACGTACTCTTGCAGTACATAGTATAAAGGAAGAAAATTTAATTTTTTTAATTTGGATTTGTTTGTTTTTATTTTTCAAAAAAAGTATAGGTATCTACCTAGTCGAAAGTTATTTGACAGTAA
Organism: Epistrophe grossulariae; assembly: GCA_929447395.1. NCBI lineage: Eukaryota > Metazoa > Arthropoda > Insecta > Diptera > Syrphidae > Epistrophe > Epistrophe grossulariae. Next base: position 100,361,797 of record OV839566.1, read on the forward strand.
GTATATACCTATCTACATACCTATTTATTTTTAGTGTATAACCTACCTACAGCCTACAGGTACCTACCAATTATATCTATAACAATAGGTAGGTATTTGTATTTATTTAATAATTTCCTCAAGAAACGATACCTATTTTTGGTATGTAATTCGGGAATTTATAACAAATAATACCTACATCTTCATAATCAAATAAAATCACAAATACCTTCCGAATCGCTTTTGTTACCTACACTCAAATACCTACCTAGAAGAAAAAAAACTCTTGAAACCACACAAAAAGTAAAAAACACCCTAAAATTAAATAATCACTTCTTAGTAAATCCGGAATTTGGAAACATACAAATGCATATTGTACATACCTACCTACATACTTTATCCTTTACCTACCATAACAATATCCTAAAATCTAAAATCATTCAAGTTGAACAAAACTACCCCATTCCAATAAAGTGACCTAAAAATAATTTGAAATGAAAAAAATAAAATATGCATATTATTGAGAAAAAAATTTCAACACAAGTTTTCCTCCACAGAAAAAAACTTCACAAATAGCTCTTCGCGCACTACGATACAAAAGCAAAAACAACGCATAATATCCCTTTCCAACACACGAATACATTTACAAACATTTTACTCCCTATACCCAAGACGAAAAATTGAACAAAAAAAAATAAAAATCTATACCTGCACTGCTTCTTCTTCTTCATAACAAAGTAAAAGTATAGTGCAAAGCAACAAAAACAAACAGCGCTGTATGCGCTGTGAACGTATAGCTTCTATTTTTTTTGTTGTTTCATATGCCATTCGAACGATGTTTGTTCGAAGTTCAAACATGTTGTTAGGGGTGAGTTTTTTTATTGTCGTTTTTTATTCGAAAATAAAAATCTTCGAATCTGACCCCTAACAACATGTTTGAACTTCGAACAAACATAGTTCGAATGGCATATGAAACAAAAAAAAAAATAGAAGCTATACGTTCACAGCGCATACTATTTTTTATTTGTTTGTTTTTGTTGCTTTGCTTTTACTTTGTTATGAAGAAGAAGAAGCAGTGCAGGTATAGATTTTTATTTTTTTTGTTCAATATTTCGTCTTGGGTATAGGGAGTAAAGTGTTTGTAAATGTATTTGTGTGTTGGAAAGGGATATTATGTGTTGTTTTTGCTTTTGTATCGTGGTGCGCGAAGAGCTATTTGTGAAGTTTTTTCTGTGGAGGAAAACTTGTGTTGAAATTTTTTTCTCAATAATATGCATATATTATTTTTTTCATTTCAAATTATTTGTAGGTCACTTTATTGGAATGGGGTAGTTTTGTTCAACTTGAATGATTTTAGATTTTAGGATATTGTTATGGTAGGTAAAGGATAAAGTATGTAGGTAGGTATGTACGATATGCATTTGTATGTTTCCAAATTCCGGATTTACTAAGAAGTGATTATTTAATTTTAGGGTGTTTTTTTACTTTTTGTGTGGTTTCAAGAGTTTTTTTTTCTTCTAGGTAGGTATTTGAGTGTAGGTAAAAAAAGCGATTCGGAAGGTATTTGTGATTTTATTTGATTATGAAGATGTAGGTATTATTTGTTATAAATTCCCGAATTACATACCAAAAATAGGTATCGTTTCTTGAGGAAATTATTAAATAAATACAAATACCTACCTATTGTTAGATAGATATAATTGGTAGGTACCTACCTGTAGGCTGTTGGTAGGTTATACACTAAAAATAAATAGGTATGTAGATAGGTACATACCTACAAATACAAATAACTTTCGACTAGGTAGATACCTATACTTTTTTTGAAAAATAAAAACAAACAAATCCAAATTAAAAAAATTAAATTTTCTTCCTTTATACTATGTACGGCAAGAGTACGTAAACTTTTTTTTGTTCTCATTTTAAACTATTTTTTTGTAAAATAGAAAAAAAAATAACATACTTGAATGCTTTTCTGTTGCATCTCAATATTTTCTCTACATGAAAATGGTCCCCAAATTGTTGGATTTTTTCATAATAAAAAATGGCCCCATTTCCAAATAGGAAAAATTGCCCCTAAAATAATGAAAAAAGACCCCAAAAATTTAACCATACAAATTTAAAATAACCCCACAAATATGTAGGTAAAATAACAACAAAAGACGTCGATTTATGTATGTTGTTCGGATTGATTTTTCAAAGTTTTGGAGCATTTTTTATTTTCAATTTTCGGTTTGGGATGAGACTTCATTATGAAAAAATATACCCCAATCTTTCAATCTTAAATAAATAAATTTATTTCAAACCAAGTATTAAAAAATTTAAACAGTTCATTTTGATTTATTTAATCATATTAACGCACGATATTTTTACATTTTTAAAAATTAAAAAGTTCAAATTATTTTTATCATCATGTCCTAATTCAATGAATGTAAGACAATGTTGGTGTTGTTGTTTTACACATATATTTTTGGGGTCATTTATCATATTTGGTTTCAAGCAATTTTAAATTTTGGGGCCTTGTTTCATCTTATTTGCATTTTAAAAATTGGGCGATTTTTCATTGTGAAAAAATGCCCCCATTTTGGGGTCAATTTTAATTTTTTTATTCAAGATTAAAAAAATTTATGGCGCCTTTTTTTGTAATGAAAAATTACCCCAAAATTGCGTTTTTCCTTCATATTATTTATTTTAATCATGCCACGGGAATTGTCCTAAAATAAACTTTTCGTATATGTATAGGTTTATAAATTTTTTTTAATTCGTTAGCGGGCAGAAAGCGGTTTTTAAATAAAAAACCCTTTTTTGAAAACAATTAAAAACTATTTTTAAAACACCATTGTTAACAGAAATTAAATGAAAATTTGGGTATTGTACATAATATGAAAATTAAAAATGGTGACTTGAAGATTCATTTTGATAAAAATTGATATCAAAGTTCGAATCAGCGCGAAAAATCATTTTAAACAGATGAGTATGTAGATATATGCTTTATAAAAAAATATCCATGTTTTTTTTTTTAATAAAGAAAATGGTAGGTACATATACATATGTAGCGCTAACTTGATATTTAGTTAGCATTACACTTTTAGAAATTAAAAAACTAAGTAAGCAATCGTAACTTTTTTTACTGTATCTAAAGAAGTTGCGAAAAGAAAAAAAATATAAAATTTTTTTGGGAGAAATTTAAAATTCAATTTCAATTCAAATTTATGTGATTCCATAAAATTGTTCATGTTAGGTACCTACCTACATATTTACATGAATGACTTGCTTATTTTGTAAATTTCTCACTAGTTGCCATTTTTTAACAAACTTGCCCCTTAGTTTTGGTTGTTTTCTACCCATTTTTTCACTGTTTTTCACTTCACTGAGAAAAAAAAATATGCAAAAAATTGGATCACATCACCAGACCTACCTCAAACTCTTGTTCAGGCCATACAATACAAGATACATTTCACTCACATTATCTATATGTCTTACCTAATTATTATCTTGTCGATCATGTTTGATTTTCAAATTTCAACCCTGCTATGAAGCAATGCAAACAAAATGTCGTTCGGTTTATTGCTCCGGTATAAAGCTTATTGTATCTAACACCTTTATCTACCCCACTCCTGGTTTCTTTATTATGATAGGTGTTCACTGTTCAATGAATAAAAAAATGGACTTTGGTTTATTTTTTTTTGGAAAATCAAATCAAAAAAATCTTAGCTTAAAAATATTTGTTTGTATTCTATGCTAATAAAAAAAATAATAAAAAATCCTGATAGCATAAGCTTCTTGGACAACACAAATATGGTACCTATAGGGTGGCGCACGAATCGTGCTACAAAAATAAAACGTAATAACTTTTTTTCTGTGTGAGTAATCGGCTTATTTTTTTTTTATTTTGTAGGTTACTATTTAGATTTATAAAAATGGATGCTTGGGATACGGAGAAAAGAATTTGGATAGTGCAACGGTACCATGCTTTGCAGTCCGTCATTTCCGTCCAAAGGGAATTTAGGCGGGAGTTTGGCGGTAATCCCCCGAGTAGATGGACCATTATGAGGTTTGTAAACATGTTTGCCGAATCTGGAAGCATCGCACGAAGGCCGTACCATCGAGATGCCAATGTTCGGGTTCAGGATACAATCGCAGCAGTAGCATCTGAAATACAGGCCAATCCAAACGTTTCGACCCGAAACTTATCGGGGCAAATTGGAATTAGTAGACGGTCATTACAACGGATACTTCATGACGATTTAAACTTGTTTCCGTACAAAGTCCAAATTACTAGCAAGTTAAACCCTCAGGATTTGCCTGTTCGCCTGGAATTTTGCCAAAAAATGATATCAATGGCCGAAGAAGACAACACATTGATCAATTGTTTGTTCATGTCTGATGAGGCCCATTTTGATCTTAACGGCAATGTAAACAAGCAAAATTGCCGTATATGGAATGAGTCTAATCCAGAAATGCTCCATGAGACGGAACTGCACCCAGAACGAGTCACTATGTGGTGCGCAGTTTCATCAAGGTGTATTGTCGGGCCGTACTTCTTTGAAGAAAACGGTGTAACCGTTACTGTCAATGGGGACCGTTATTTAAAGATGTTGAAGGAGTTTTTTTACCCAGAACTGCGCCGAAGACGTATACCATTCAACAGCGTTTGGTTTCAGCAAGATGGAGCAACTGCACATATAGCCAGACCAGTTATGGCGGAGCTAAACAAAAAATTCGCAAACAAATTAATTTCTAGGAACTCCACTCTTTGCTGGCCTCCAAGGTCACCTGACCTGACTGCACCAGACTTCTTTTTATGGGGTTATGTCAAGCAAGAGGTGTATAAAACGAAGCCCAGGAATTTAACTGAATTAAAGCAGTCCATAACGACAATAATTGAGGCGATCCCAACTTCAACTCTTCAGGCCGCAATGAATAATTTTTTGACCAGGTGCCGCATATGCGTGGGACAGCGTGGAGGTCATTTGCGGTCTATAATCTTTAAAAACAACTAACTATTTAAAATAAAATTTAATTTTCTAACCAATAAAAAAAAAAATAAATGAAATACATCTATTGTAGCACAATTGGTGCGCCACCCTGTACCTACCTACCTCACATTTCATTCTCATAACAAAAAAAATGGAAACCAAATTCTCATATTTTTGCTTGGTCATAACTATTTTGTCAGTAGTTGAAATTATAATTTACATAGATTCTGTTTACAAACGACCTTCGCATACAAACAAAAATCAGTTTGACTTGACCTACAGACATTTTTTTTTCTTTATTTCTTTTTGACATTACCCACAAAATAATTGGATGTAGCTATATGGTAGAGCGCAGCGCTCGCTTAGCAGTACCCATAAAAACACTTTTTTTTATTTCATTTTATCATCAACACATTCCCATTCTATAATGCTGCCTCTGGTTCATGTTTGATTCGATCTACAACATTCATTTTCGAAGAAAAGCCATCATGTGGCAGCTAGATTTACTAAAAATTCGAAATATTTGAAAATAACGACTATTTATTGCAAAACAGACCTTTGAAAAATTTGTTATTTCTAACAAAATTTAAGTTTTTGTGCTAGTTTTTTTTAGTGAATTTGTTTATTAGAAATTTTTTGTCATTATGAGAAAGTTTTGGGTTATTTGGTTTATTTCTTGTTATTTAAAAATACAATTGAAAAATAGAAAATTTGTAACTTTTCAAAAGCAAATATTTCAAAAAAAAGGATCAAATTCAAAAATCGGTATATACATTTTATATATGGAGTAGTAGACTTCAAGGAGCTTCTTTGAGCGCTCAAACGTTAGACGGTTCCTTGATGAAAAGTGCACGTGTTCCCAGCTGGAAAAAACTCCCTTAATTTGTGCGGAAAAGGAAGGAATTTGTAAAAATTTTCTGGCTAGATTTCCCAAATTTGGGTGCTGCATGGCAGCAATGTTTCAGAAAACTATAGGTTTTGAATATAATTTTTTAATATTGTTTACATTGTATACATAATTGTTGACATTGTCGACAGTTGTTTACATTTTTGACATTGTCAACACAATTGTCTACTTTTAAATGTAGACAGTTAAAGTCGACACGTAGAGGACCAACACTGTTGGTAGGTATGCAATTAAAAAAAAAAAGTAGGTAGGTAGATGTTTCTTAAATAATTTCGCCATAATTCTAGTGATTATTAAATGTAATTAATTTAAATTGTAGAAAAGAAGTAGGAATATAGGCCTATAGCCACAGATATTTTTTCTTAAATAAGTGGAGAAGTAGGTACCTACATAGGTAGGTTTTAAATTTTTAACTGCATTGATGTTCATTTGTGTTTTGTTAAATTCAAAAGACGAGTAGAAAGGTAGTTTAACAAATATTTTGGTACATACATTAGTACATATCCTCAGCTAAATACGTAAAGCTCCTAAAGCTGGACGAAATTGAGATTTTGATTCCAATTTCTTAAGGATGGTCTATCTTCTCCCGTTTGGGTGGGAGGGGCACTTTCATAAAAAAAGTACTAAAAATCGATAAACAAATATTAAAAAATGACGGCAATAGAATTAAGTATTATACCTACTTTCCCTTTTTTAAAGCGAATACTCTATTCTATTAACAAATTTTTAAATGAAGTGAAATAGATTTTGAAAAAACGGGCTTAAAACCCAAAACTTGGGAAAAAAAACATAAAAAAGTTTAAAATGTAATTTTTTCAAAACTGTAAAATTGTGTAGGTACCTATTATTTTTTTTCTGAATTTCGTTGTTCTAATTAATTCTAAATCAAAAACCGAAAACTATATGATTTTATGTCATTAAAACTACTTTTTTACGATATTTTTGTTCTTTAATTGATTGTTTACATAAATACCGTGCTAGCACCCAGGGTTACCCAGATACGTTTCTCAAAGTCCCACAATTAAAATTTTCAGACATGAAAATGTAATGCATTATAAAAAATTCACATTACCTAGGTAAATATACTACTTCATTTCACAATTTTGGAAAAAGTTGGTCTAAACTTTTTTTTTCATTTTTTTTTATCAACATTTTGAGTTTGCATGCAAATTTTTCAAAAACTATTGACATAAATAATTTAATTTAAATTTAGGATTATAGAACAGATTTCTTTTTAAATCGTTATAGGTAGTACCTACTTCATTGTAGGCGTTGGATTTGTTTTAAAATATTTTTTTTTCTATTTTACGTCTTTTTTTTTCTAAAATTGCCCCTACCTCCTAAACGGAGCGAGATAGACCCCTCTTCAATAGTAAAAATTGCTTTCTTTTGACCCCTCTACAAAAAAAATTATCAATATTAATTGTCGCCTAAGTTATCGTAATCTCCCAAAAATGAGTTTTCATATGGAGCCCAGTGTTGCCGAAAGTACTCCCGTAGGAGTATTTTACTACTTCTAACACCTCCGTACTCCTACTTCCACATTCGTACTCCTATTTTTAATAGTTTTTTTTTTTAATTTTGTTCGTTCCCATAACAGTAAACTCTTAAAATATTATTCAAATCGTTAAAGCCGTTTCCAAGAAATAAAGATATTTTCGACCGTTTCCGTCATACTAAAAAGTAGGAAAAGTGGGCGTTGGAGTGGGCGGATTTAACTAAATCCAAGTTTTTATTTTTGTATCGTTCATCGTAATAAACTCTGAAAATTTTATTAAAATCCATTCCATTTCCCATTTCCGGGAAAGCAAATACAGTCGACTCTCCCTAAGTCGTACCTACTCTCTCTAAGTCGAATTTCTCTCAAAATCGATTTTTTTGCCATATTTGATCATTACCTTCAATTTTCCATACAAAAACCATTCTCTAAGTCGAACTCCCTCTAAGTCGAACTCTCTCTAACTCGAACACATTCTCTCGATTATTGGAACTTTTTTCACCCCTTAAGTCGTATTTTGTTTAGCACAAAACAAAATAAAAAACATTACCCCTTCGATATATGTATTGGGGTATTCTATGACTACGAACCATCAAAACCTTAATATATATGTGTAGCATCGCGAGGACCATCATCGTCAAAATTCGCGTTTCTTCCTATATTCATATCCCTGTTACCTCTACAAAAAGATATAATTTTAAAAAGTTGCAACGCTAAAAAAAAAAAAACAATGTTATTGGTTGCTTTATACATCTATTAACCTTAATTTATTAAATAAACCTTTTAAAACAAACAAAATTTATATTTCTCTCTATAACTCGAGTTTTTCCAAAACTCTCTCTCTCTCTGAAAATTCGACTTGGGGAGAGTCGACTGTGTATATATGTATGTATATATAAATATATACCTATGTAAATAATATATATACAAGAATAGCTCGTTTAAAGTAATAAGATACACTACATGATTTTCTAAAGCCATAATTAAATTTTTTAAATTAAATTTTTCAATCAAGATGTTTGAGTGAAAATTTAAATATAATTTTCAAAGTCAAAATTTTGTAAAAAGGTGAAAAGATGTTGTAATAATTTATTTATAAAATTTTCACATATAGATAGGTAGGTACCGAAACCTAATTGTTGTTTTTTCCTGTACCTACCAACCTGTTTAATATTTATATGAACTGATAGTCGAAATTCAAAAACCAAATGGACTACCTATGTGCCTACGTACTTAGGTAGTTTAGTTTTTGAAAAAATTTGAAATTGAAAACCAACTTTTTTTTCAGAAATATTGGCCTTCCTGCCTATATGAGCAAAAAAAGACTTCCTCCCATACGGTTCTATTCGTGAATCGTGACTATTGCCCCAGCTTTTTGTCACATCTGATGTGAATTACCAAGTCCCTACATAGGTTATCTTAAATAAATATCATTTTTAATTAACCCTTGACAACGACTTTAGCGATAAAATGAAATTCAAAAAAATATAGACATTTTTTTTCTCCATTTAAAACCTATTTAATGTCATCCAAATATGAAAATCCAAAAAGAACTACCTATACGACCATCCAAATAGATATACATACTTACATACAATCCTACCTACACCCATAAATATATACATTACTTATGTACCTATACCTACATACAAGAATTGCACGTTTAAAGTAAAATCAAATTCAACAATAATTGTAAAAACTTTAATTTTGTACACCCCAAAAGTAAAAAAAGCGATCCTTTTTTGTCTACAATATCTTCATGGGGCTTGGTAACAATTAATTACAACAAAAAACTTAAAAAACCGAAGTGATGTAATCTTGATATCCTTCATTCATTCATGCTTTTTAACTACATACTTCGGGTGATACAAAAAAAAAAACACATTCCCTTATCCCAAAAAAAAATTTATGTCTAGTCCACCTGAATGTTCACTGCGCTGCTCAGTGTGCAATGTGCATACATACTCATGTGTTTTGTATGTTTGTAGGTAGGTATGTAGAATAAATTCCACCTTTGTATATAAAAACTATAGTACTATCATGGAGCAAATTTTTTAGGGTTGCGTGTAGCCATACGGTGGCGCTAGAGTCACTTCAAATTTTTTTGCAGACTCAAATATATTATTTAGACAAGAAATGAAGAGCACGTATTAAGAGCGAGAGAGAATTGTATTATTTCAATTCTGATGAGTGATGACTGTAAGGAGAGTGGATATAACTTTGCAGCTGTTTGCGTTGATGCCAGAGAAAACGAACAAAAAATTTGTATCTTTGTGTATGTAGTAGGTATTGTGAATTTGCTTTGGTTAATAAAAAAAAAAGAAAAAACTTAATGTGGGGGTAGTTTTTGGCTTTTAGCAAAACCTTTGTAGGTATAGGTATAAAAGGCAAAACAGATACATACTAAATGCTTCTGAGTATGGTTTTTTTTCCACGGTGCAATTTTTTATGTTTCTTCCTACCCACAGCACCTAAAATCTTCGCGCCAAAATATAGGCCAAGCAAGAAATCCCATAACAACAAAAAAAGGTCAATTCGTGAAAATGACTTTGAATATTTTTTTTATCTTAAAGTTTTTTCTGTTAGTGGCTTTGTAATTCGATCAACATATATTTTTATAAAAAAAACAATATTGGAGTTGTTTTAAGACAGGTAGGTAGGTACATACATACATACACATGTATGTACATATGTAGGTAGGTGGTAACCTTAGTAACCTAGGTATACCTACCTACCTAGATAAATATTTTAAGCTTTTCTCAATAAATCATTTTTTTTTTGTTTTTTACTAGTTTCTTTAAGGTAGGTAGGTAGTAGGTACCTACCTATCCATTTTTTTTTTAACTAGGTAGGTATAGGTTTCAGGTTTCAATTTTTACCTTCCTAATTTAACAATTCAGAAGGTTACTTATGTAAACAAAAATTCTATAAAATCTACAAAGCGAGAGCTACCTAGGTACCTAGTACCTACATACCTAATTTTTTTTTTAATTCAAAATTAAAGAATTAGAAAATTCCTATAAATCAGGGCGAAGTCCGATCAAAATAAATTGCATAGGTAGCTACCATTGGAAAGTTACACCTACCTACATGTTTCTGGAAATTTTTTACTTATTTTTTGTTTACATCATTTTTTGATTTTTCAATATTTTTTAGGCCAATTAAATTATTTATACCTACCTACCTAGGTATATGTACCTATCTTTTTAAGGGTGCTTTAAAAAAAATCTCAAAATTATGTAGGTATGGTGATCGATATTATTGTAGAAAGTGAATTTTGTATAGTAACATAAAAATATTTAAACAAATCTTAGAAGAATTAAAAAAAATGGGGTTGTTATTTACCGACGGGTTTCAGCAAAGAATTTTCCAATTTTTACGAAATCCGAAAAACACCAGTTCAGGTAAATACTTATATCTTTGGACAAAATTGTCGGATTTTCAATATAGCTAAAGATATGCAATTAAGTAGAAAAGTCAGGGCTTGTACCACTTGCCAACAAATTTTTAAAACCGTTAAAAATTTCAAACTAAAAACCTAGATCAAAATTTTTGAGAACTAATTTCACTGTGGAAAATGCAACGAGGAAAAAGAAGAAGAAGAAAGCAGAGCAAAAAAATCCATTTTGTTGAGAATTATAAAATAAAATAAAGATAATGAAGAATAAAGTTGAGGAAAATAATAAAGAAAGAAAGAATTTTGTGGTTTTTTTTGCATTCTGCAGTGTTTTACATACATATATATATGTAAAGAATATTTATGGGATATATGATTCTTCGCTTTTATTGGATTTTGTTTGTTAAAAATGAAGGGGTAATGAAACGGCTTTTAAGTTGGTAATGGCTTTGTATATAAAAACTTTTATAAACCTACAAAGGAAATGGTAAAAGGGAAAATAAGTTCGTTGGTCATATGTTCGGGTGTTTGTTGGTCAATACAATACTTCTGCAAAATTTTCGCGGTTTTTTTTAAAACAGTCGAAATTTTCAGTGCATTCTGTCAGTACTTTGCTATTACCCGTTCTTTATTGTGGAATTGTTCGGAAATTCAGAGTGCTTAATACCTAGTGATTGCTTTCTAAATTAGTTTTTTTCAAAACTACATCCTAAAACACTTTTAAACTTAATAGGTTCACATTACCTACAGAACTTAAAAACAATTTGTGCGTTGTGCCTAAAAATTATTATATATTATATTACTTATATTATGTAGTACCTATGTATTTTTATTATATTGTGTAAATATATTTTATAGAATAATAATATCTATTTATATACATTTATAAACAAAAAAAAAAAACAAAAAAACAACAAAAACTAAAAATATTTATATGTATATTTTTATAGTGCATGTTTAATAATTATCCTACATGTTAAATAATTAAAGTGCATGTTTAATAATTACAATGCATGATTAATAATTAAACTGCATGTTTAATAATTGAGTAGTTTGATGTAGTAATAGAAAGAGGACTAGGCCTACAGGAGAACCTCAAAAAAAAAAAACGCATCTAGTATTCTACCCCACTGGGTGATGTGGAAAAGAATATACCTACCCATGAAATATTTTTCCGATTGAGAGACATCTATGACACCTTTTTTTATATACCACCCGAACTCGATCAAACAAAAAAAAATGTTTCATACAATTTTGTATCAATCGAGCCACCCTTATATACATAGAAACAAACCTACATATTATTATGTAGATAGGTAAGTACCTATTTAGGATCAATTTTGTTGCCGATGTCAACAAAGCCAACTTTTGTTCATTTTTTTCATAATGACGAACAACGAAGTACCTAATTCACTTTTTGCACTCACATTTTTTTGTGATCTTAATTATTTTTTTTAACTCTATAAGTTAGCCCGACATATTACCTTTATTTTAAGACTTTAATCTTACACATAAGCTTAATAGAACAGAAGTTATAAGCTATTTAAAATTAATAACGTGTTTCATTTAAAGGTTTTTTGTGCCTCCGTAATGAATTTGTAAAAATGAAGCCTCTCATTCTACCTAAATTTAATGACCTTAAACTTATCCAAACCAACCAACAGTGAAGTGACCTTCACAATTCTTAGTTGAAGAAAAATACCTGCTACATTTGTGTATACCTACGTACACCTTCGTTCCCGATGCGAATCCAATATGCCAAGGTAATGGTCTATCTCACTCACACCAGTATATTCTTAGTAGCAAACTTTTTTTAATTATTTTTGTGTATTTCTCTTTCTCGTTACGTTTGCCTCGAAAAAATTTGTTCTCAAAATTTTTTTTCAACGGTTTTAGTATGAAATTTTGAACGGTTTTGAAATTTTTTTTTGTAGCTTGTACTCGACTGTGATTCTGGCTGTAATTTGAATTTGAAAATCGGACAATTGGATCTAAAGATATAAGCATTTGACTGAGCGAAAATCGGGTGTTTTTCAATTTTAACAAAAATTGAACTTTTGTTACTGAACCACGTCGGTTGGCAATGAACAACAACCCCAATTTTTTCAATTTTCCGATATTTTTTAACTTTCTTATTGAACTATTGTGAAAGTCGTGTGTGGGGTGTACAGTTATGTATGATATATCAAATTATTTGTCTATTTTCCTAGATGCGAATTAAAGAAAAACGAGTCCTATAAATGAAATAACTACAGAGTTACGAGGTGGTAAATAAAACAACAGAAATATGTCAAAATCTCGGTTAAAAAAAAATTTGAAAAATCTAAAAATTTTACAACAAATGAAGATCAATAATATATATCACCTACATTTTTTAAAGCACCCGTTAAAAAGATAAAAATCAAAAAGTGGTAAAAATTCAATTCAATTTTTGAATCATAAAAATATATGGTTTCAAAAAAAATTTTAATCAAAATTTCCCGAAACACGGATAATTTTTTTTCAAATACCTTTCCAATGGTGAAAAATTTATTTCAATCGGACTTAACCCTGATTTATTGGAATTTTCTAATTAATTCAGTTTTGAACTTTCAAAATTTTATAGGTAGGTATAGGTATCTCGCTTTGTAGATTTTATAGATTTTTTATCAAGTTAGCGATATTCTGGAATTTTAAATTCTAGTTTGATCAATTTTACATAATTTTGTCCTAGGTACTTTAAATTGGAATTTCAAAAAATCCAGTCTTAACTTAAATCTAAAAATTTACTATACCTACTTATACACATATCTACCTACATTTTTTAATGCATGAAAAAGTGAGCGATTCGATATAACTATACCTATACCTATATACATTTTACATTCATTTTCTTCACCATGGCAGAATGAAAAAAATGTAAGCAAAACAAAATTGTGTTTTTTCTTCAATTTATCTTTGTATAGGTATACATAAAAGATTTTGTATTATATTCTCAATAAAAATTAATTTTGTTCGCTTCCTCGCACTCTCTTTAATTTAATATACAGCCGACAGCGTTCACATTCTTCTCTTATTACGTTACTCATTTTACGAATATCTGTAACCTGCAAAGCTGCAAATCACCAAACTCTTGATGAGAAACTGTTGCGTGTATAATATAGGTGCCGCTACTGTCGCACCTCACCATGATAGTACTATAGTTTTTATATACAAAGGTAAAATGGACCATAATAGAATGGGCTCTAGCTAATAAACCATTTATAGTATGACCTTAATATTCAAGTGGACTCTTAATAATGAATCATATATGGAATGGACTTCAAAAAATTAAACATTCCATGAATGGTACATTATTTGGGATCACCAGAATTAAGGTTAATTTTACTGAAATATTTAAGTCGTCGCTAAATTTGATTATTGGTAAGGCCCTATGTGTATAAACCATTGAGTATTTATACATAGAGAAATCAAGATAGTTTCAATCTTTCCCCACAAGGTGTCGCCTGTATGTCCATAATGAAAAATATTCCATTTTAAACTAAAACACTCAAAAAGAACAAAAAAGCTCAAGTAGAAGAAAGAAAAAGAACAGAAAGAATTTTATATTTACTCAAAGTATTTTTTTTTAATAATTTGGTTTTTATGAAGTAGACAAAAAAAGTGTGACAAGTAAATAGCATCGCATCAGATACCTACATACATATTTTATTGAAATTTGCTTTTTGATTGAAAATGAAAAAATGTCAATTTATTTAAACACACATATTATGTAGGTATTTTGATATTTGGACTTTGGTGCCAAAAATTGATAAAAATTTTTTGTAGAGGGGTCAAAAACAAGCATTTTTTTGTTATGGGAGGGGGTCTATCTCTCTCCGTTTAGAAGGTAGGGGCAATTTTAGAAAAATATGACTTAAAATGAAAACAAATATTAAAAAACAACGGCAACACTTACAAAGAAGTACTATACCGGTTTTGAAATTCAGAAATCTGTTTTTCAATCGTAAATTTAAATTAAATTATTTATTACAACAGTTTTTTAAAAATTCGCATGCAAACTCAAAATTTTAATAAAAAAAATTAAAAAAAAGTTTAGACCAATTTTTTCAAAATTGTGAAATGAAGTGCTAAATTGGCTTTTTGTGGTCAATATCAATTCTGAATCGAACACAATTATTGGTATGGCTTTGGGAGATATACATATATATGTAGGACCACCCCATAATCAAAGTACCTAAGGATTAAGCAAAAATTCAAATACATACATAGGTATACATCATTTATTAAAACAAAAATACTTATATTTATCTAGAAAAATTATGCATCATTAGTAAATATTGAAAATAAAAGTTTTTTCAAACCCAATTTGAGATATAGTATAAGGAATCATTTTTAAAGGTTAAGCGTTAATATGTATGTACAGACATGAATGGATGATTGACTTGATCTCACATAACTTAATTGCGTGCCAAGATCTTAATTAAATTAATAGATAATAGTAAATAAGTAGGTAGGCAGCTGAATACCTAATAAATTAATGGGTTTTCTCAAAATTTTCTTATGAATAGAGGTTAGTGTTGTATTGAAAGAAATTTTCTATTCAAATAGCATTTTAAAAAAATATGTGATGATAAGAAATGAAAGCTCATAATCATTTCAACGGTTTGAATTAATCTAAAATTATATTGACTGCTATTTTTTATAGGTTCACCAAAAAAGTATGAAACTGTAATAATAGCTTGGTTAGTTAGAATAAGCAAAAAGGGAGGTATTAATATGTAGGTACTAATTATAGAACATATTTATATGAATCAATTTGAAACAACCTATGGTCTATGGATCTTACCTCAGAAATTTTATAAAATATCCGTATACCTAAGTACACCTGTGTACTGAAAGGGATATTTCTGTACTGACTCTCTAAACAACTCAACTGAAGAAAAACTATCCAAAACAAAATTCAATCCGCATCTGCAATATCCATAACTACCTACTTTCTGGAAAAAATAAAAACATTTACGATCCGCATAAATATACGTCTATGATCTCCAAAGGATATTTGCTGACTGTTGAGTGTATCACTTTTGCTCTTATCAATTTAGCAAGTCAAACTTCCCTCGAACAATTAGATTTAGATCGTACCGTAATTTTAATTACGAAGATATTTTAAATAGAGCTTGCAGTTTTAACTGGGGGGAAATTTACCTCACACCTGAAATTGACGAAAAAGTTCATCTACTCAATTCCTTAGTGGTTAGCTTGTACAATGAATATGTTCCCCTGATAACAAAAGAAGTTAAACCGAAAACGTGCCCTTGGTACAGTAACCAAATTAAGCTTCTCATTCGGGAAAGGGAGTGTTTCTATCAAAGGTTTAGGCGTAATCCTTGTGATTATAATAGAAATCAATATAATTTCGCTCGCAATAAAGTTACATCCCTCATCCGTTCTTCGAAGCGTTCCTACCTACTCAAAAAGCTAGATCCTGCACTCAACTCGAAGGAACTATGGAAAAATTTAAAACAAGTCGGTGTTTCTTCTGACAGAAGCAGTTCAAAGTGTTCATTAAATCCTGATATTATGTGCTCGATCCTCCCTCAACCAATGTCAAACTCAAGAGTGCCTTCCATTAGCTCTGGAGACTTTGAAAATGTTAACTCATTTTCGTTTGAGTGTGTTGATCCTTATACGGTTATAAAAGCTATTTATTCTTTCAAATCGAATGCTATTGGACCTGATGATGTCTCACCAAAGTTCATTTAACTTATTTTGCCAATTATTCTGCAATATTTATTGCACATAGTAAATGTATGCATTTATAGCTGCACATTTCCACAAGATGTGAGTGATTTCCCGAAGAAATCCAATGCATCAAATCCTTTAGATTTCAGACCAATAAGTTTATTATCATTTTTTGGAAAAGTTTTCGAAAGAATTATGAATGATCAAATTCAAACTTACGTTAATATTAACAACAAGCTCTCAAAGTGGCAATCTGGTTTCCGCGATAAACATAGTTGTCAATCAGCTGTATTAAAGGTTACCTCTGACTTCCGCGTAGCTTTAGATTCAGACAACGTTGGCATTATGGTACTTTTGGACTTTTCCAAAGCTTTTGATAGCATTGACCACTCAAATTTAATTACCAAGCTCAAAACTAAATTTATATTTTCTAGTTCAGCAATAAAGCTTCTAGGTGATTATCTTAAAGATAGAGCTCAAAAGGTCAAAACCGAAGTAGGTATTTCTGGATCTTTGGTCATCAATTGCGGTGTACCTCAAGGCTCTATTTTGGGACCAATCTTATTTTCATTATTTATAAATGACCTCCCAGAAGTTGTCCGTTATTGTCTTATTCACTTGTATGCGGATGATGTATTATTATATTTTTTTCGTGCGATAGGTCTTATAGAAGATTGCATAGCAAGAATAAATGAAGATCTCGCCTATGTACTAAATTGGGCTAACCTAAATAGACTAAAGCTTAACCCATCGAAATCTGTTGCAATGCTCTGTTCTAGAGGAGAACTTAATTCGGTTGGTTTCCCTTCTGTTGAACTGGGAAATGAAACCATTGTATATGTTCAACGGGTAAAGTATCTGGGCTTTCATATTAATAGTCGAATAACATGTTGTGATGCTGTATCAGATTCTGTCCGGAGAATATACTATGGGCTTCGTTCATTACGAACATCGTAAGCGAGTGTAAGCACAAACTGAATGTTGCTTTTAATGATTGTATTCGTTTTATACATAACGTTCCAAGGTACTCCAGTGTATCACATTTGCAAAATTCTCTTGTTGGTATGAGTTTAGATAATTATGTCAGCTTTAGAAATATTATTTTACTCCATAATATAATCTATCGAAGATGCCCTGACTATCTTAGCGAAACATTGCAATTTGCCCAATCGAGGAGAGGTCTTACCATTATTTTCCCTAGATGCTCACATACGATTTCAGAGCGATCATTTTTTGTTGCTGCGGTTCGTTTGTAGAATAATCTTTCACACGAATTGCAGAGGATCTCAATACCAGCCATCTTCAGGAGAAAATTATTCTTACACTTCACAAATTAAAATTAAAAATATAAATAAATAAAATTTTTGGCTTTCTTTATTTTTTATTTGAATCAATTTTTGAAAATTTAAAAATAATGTTATTTAACTTGAGTCTGTAACTTAAACTGTATATAAATATAAAAGATAAAAATCTTGATGTAAAATAGTAAATATCTTCTTAATAAATGAAATACAAATACAAATACAAAATACTTTTTTGCTTATTTAATTTCACATAACTATTCTTCTTTTTTTTTAACAAAATAGTTAAACCCGAATTTTTAAACCGACTGCGCCAGTTATGTGGTATTTCTATTTATTTGCTGTTATTTAAAATGAAAACCACATTTGTTTAATTTTTAGTCTTTTATTTTTAAACATAAACGAAACCTTTTTAGGCTTTACATAAAAGACATAGAAAGTCGACTAACTTAAAAATTTACAGATTTCACTCATAGAGTAACTATGGGGACATTGAAAATGACTTAAATAAAAACATGAATAATCTTGGTGATTTCTAATTTGTATCCTATAGTTGCACCAAAACTTCTGAAGATGTCTAAAAAACCATTCTTTAGTCTGAAATTACAATATGTAGATATTTTTAATGTCGAATCCCAGTTTGCGGTTAAATTAATGTTGTTCAGTTCAGTTTATTTAATCACGGCGTTGATGTTGAAGAAATTCAAATATTTGCTCAAATTTGCTCAAATTAATTTACAAGTCTCTCAACTTATTGAACTATTTATATATAGGCAAGTTATTTGATTTACTATCAAAGTGAACCCTTGAGACCAAATTTATAAAAAATTTGATGTGTAGCTCAAACTCAATGCAAACCTGATTTACCTAATTGTTTTTAGGTATTCTATAATATTTTGCATTTTGAACTCATCTTTTAATAAATTTAATAAACTCGAGTCGTGTAATTTCTTAAGACAATATAAATGGTTTTGACAGCTTGGCAGTATTCTTTTATCTGCAGTGTATATGAAAAGCAAAGCACCAATTAAGTTGACAGCTGAGTTGACAACCAAATTGAATCGTTTTTTTTTCATTTGAGGACCTTAAGGTAGAACTGTAATAGTCGGAAGATGTTTTAAGAAAATTCTCTCAGTTCACTTACGCATGGAGCGGTCGGTGAGCGCTCTTCACTTCCGAAAGCAAAAGTAAAAAATTGGTCGAAACGAAGCAAAACTCAATTATGGGCACGTCATATGAATTCTTTGTATTCGTTTCGTTTCGTACGACCACTTATAGTTCGACTATTATAGTTTCTACCTTTAACCTTGAACATCTGAACATTAGAACTAAATCTATATAAGTTTATTAAAGAAGTTCAATTATATTGCAGTACCTATGAATATTCTAAGTTCAATAATCGCATTGGCTTAGACGTAGATAAAGTTTTGTAACATAAATTTATAGCCTGAGATTTTACTTGAATTCTAAGATCTTAACCTCAAAGATCCGATAATTAGAACAGAAGATAAAAGCTAACCAAATAAACCCTTTTCGATATTTATATTTAAGTTGCTTAGGTAAGTTAATCCTACCTCTAGACTGATTAACGTTAACTTAAATAACTTGTAAGTTTATTAAAGGGAAACGCAAGTAGGTACCTTTGCATATTTCAGGCTCAAAAATAACATTGGTTTGGACGTAGGTCAAGTTCAAAAATCGCATTGGTTAAGACGTTGGTCAAGTTAAAAAATCGCATTGGTGTAGACGTAGGTCAAGTTCAAAATCTCATTGGCTTAGACGTAGGTCAAGTTCCAAAATCGCATTGGCTTAGACGTTGGTCAAGCTCAAAAATCGAATTGGTTTAGACGTATATAGTTCAAGTTAAAAAATCACATTGGCTTAGACGTATGTCAAGTTCAAAAATCGCATTGGCTTAGACTTAGGTAAAGTTTTGTGACATAAATTTATAGCCTTAGATTTTACCTTAATTTTAAGACCTTAACCTCAAAGATCCGATAATTAGAACAGAAAATAAAAGCTTACCAAGTCAACCCTTTTCGATTACTACATTTAGTTGCTTCGCTAAGTTAATCCTACCTCTAGGCTGATTAATGTTAATTTAAATACCTTAACCTTAAACAACTGGCCCTTAGAACTAATGTTGTAAGTTTATTAAAGAGATTCACAAGTAGGTATCTTTGCATATTTTAGGTTCAAAAATCGCATTGGTTTGGACGTAGGTCAAGTTCAAAAATCGCATTGGCTTAGACGTAATTCAAGTTCAAAAATCGCATTGGCTTAGACGTTGGTCAAGCTCAAAAATCGAATTGGTTTAGACGTATAGTTCAAGTTAAAAAATCAAATTGGCTTAGACGTAGGTCAAGTTCAAAAGTCGCATTGGTTTAGACGTTGGTCAAGTTCAAAAAACGCATTGGTTTAGATGTTGTTTTGTCACATAAATTTGTAGCCTGAGATTTTACCTTAATTCTAAGACATTAACCTCAAAGATCCGATAATTAGAACAGAAGATAACAAATCAACCCTTTTCGATTAGGTATATTATATTTAAGTTGCTTCGCTAGGTTAATCCTACCTTAACCTTAATTTAAATACATACCTTAACCTTCAACATCTGGCCCTTATAGAACTAAAGTTATAAGTTATACCTAATCATAGAGGTTCAAGTATAGGTCTCTGTGAATATCCTAGGTTCAACAATCGAATTGATTAAGAATGAAGTCAAGTTTTGTCACACAAAATTTTGAAGCCTATTATTTAACTTATTTCAAAACCTTAATCTTTAAGATCCGATTATTAGTACAGAAGTAAAAAGGCAACCGCAGAACAACTAAATCAATCCTTTTATATAAATGTACATACATAATGTCATAAAAAATACGAGATGTAAATTTGATAAAATAAAACACCTACACCGCCCGATGATGGTTATCTAAACCGAAACGCGTCGCAAAATTAAAAATAAAAACTTATGTTGTGTAAATTTAAATTTCTTAAGAAATAAATAAATAAATAAACTAAAATTTTTTTAAATAATTGTTTATATTCATTTTTAATCATACTAAAGGGTCAAACCTCTTACGTCTCTGAGCCATTCTGAGACATTCCAAACCATTTACATCCACACGTCCAACGAGTTATGGTAACAAAACGGCGCACTCTAGCGCTAATTGGGTCAACGAGCTAGGTTGCTCGTGATCGCCATTTCTACTTACCTACCTTCCTACATACATAATGTATGTACCTATATAGATACGTAGGTATATGAATTTTGTTGGCGAAGCCAATTTTGTTTTTCAATTTTTCAATTTTTGCAATTATTTATTTTGATGAATTAAACCTAAACGTTTTTCACCTACACTTTTATGTTATTTCAATTATTTTTTAACTGAATAAATTAGTTTGATATTTTACCTTCATTTTAAGACCTTTATTTTAAATATCCGAAAGTTAGAACAGAAGTTATAAGCCAACCAAACCAACCTAATCGTACCATTACGAATAATATTTGCAAAATACCTACCAACAACAATTTAATCAACATAACATTTTACAGACATACCTAACCTACTTAATAATTTAGCTATGTATATTGTATGTATATCATTTTTGTTCCCGATGCGAAGCCAATTGTGTTTGCCACCAGCCACAGTGCAGTGGTGGTTTTTTATTGCACACATTCCACTCCAACCAACGTCTTGCCGACACCCTTATAGCAATGTATATTCTTTGTGGGTACGTTTTTTTCTTTTTCTTTTTGTTTTCTTGTTCCTCACGTCATTTGCCGTGATGAAATTAGTTCTCCAAAGCCAATCTGTCACGTTTTTAGTATGAAATTTTGTAAGCTTTTGCAAACATTTTGATGCAGATTTGTAGCCTGTCATTTTATCTTTAATTATCTATCTTAACATTAAGCATCCGATAATTATAACCTGAGTAAAAGGCTTCTAAGTGCGCTCAAATCGAGTGATTTTAAGATTTCATACAAATTCAACTATTCTCCACTGAAGCTCGTCGGTTGGCGACGATAAACGTGTAGGTACGATTCATCGATTGTGTCTTTAGGTTCATTTTGGCATTTTCTTTGGTAACACCAACCAAAAATTCGATCCTGAGCCCCCTATACGCTAGAGTTCATTTCGTTCATTTGTTATATATTCATTTGTTCATTTAATCATTTTGGTAACACCATATTTTTCTCAAAACGACCCTATAAACACTTTCAATGTTAAAATAACTTGAAGACTCACTACAAACTCGACTTACGATCTACGCTTACGATAATATTAGGACTCTCCAGCCTTATCTTCTACAGAAGATAATGTTGGAAAGAGAAACTTAAACAGATGATAATAATTTAGGTATAATCATTGCAGACATCAAGAAGTTTGGCGATAAGTGACCTCTTATACTTCTTGGGTGGGTTACGCATTAGGGTGTATTTCACTATGTGACAATATACTTGTAAACTCATGCTAAAGCAAGATGCAATAGAGAAAACAAATCTTGGTGGAATAACATTGCCACATGTCAGGCCACTAAACAGATCTGGCCTATGCTGGATCTGAAGCGCTCTAGGAACCTAATATCTCTAAGCAGACATAGGTGTCATTACTGGACACTGTCTAATAGGCAAGCACGCAACCACTACCAGGCTTTGAGTACTTTATAACGACTTCTGCAGAAGTAATATGGTCGAAGAAGTGGTAGAATCGATTCCTCACCTTCTCTGTACATGTCCTGCTCTATCTCAAAGACATAGGCTCCACATAGGAGAATTCTACTACAATGATCCTAATAATCTGGCAAATCATGACATTAGTAGTCCCGCGCGCTTCGTAAGAAGCTCTAAACGCCGCGCCCGCCACGCCGTCTTCGCCGCCGCAGGTTAATTACTATGAGATTCAACCCAGCCGCTTTTAACCTTAAAAGTAAAAATAGAAATGTTTTCTTCAATTGATACTACCTCATCCGAGTAATTGATTTTTTAAACTCTTTTTGGGGTTCCTATTGTTTCATCTTTTTTACTTCGCATTTTTGTTGTTTAGTTTTTCTTACAATTTTGTAAGAACCTTTTTTTGTTTTTGTTTTTCGATCATTTCGCCTTACAGTCATTTCGCATTTATTTCTCTCTCTTCTTACTCATTTTGATTAAAGGCCCAACTATAATAGGCATGAGCTAGCTTATGCACGCTGAGTAGCCATAATGGAGTCCAGCTCCGTTTCGTCCAATTTTTCAAAGTTTCGTTCAATTAACCAAACATAAACAAGAGCGTCCGGTTCGCTCAGCGCATAAGTGAATTTGACAGATACGGTTTAACACATACAAAATACACATCAAACCCATCGTCTTTGTAAATCATTCGAGATTATTGAAAGTGTATGTGTGATATCTTTGCTATCTCGTTCACAGTACACAAATCAAAGGTATTATATTGCGCAGGTTGTCAAAATTGGAAGTGTCAAAAAATTAAAAATGGCTGTCCCAGTGCCCACAGCAACTCAGCACGCATCATTAGAAACAACAACAAAATATTGAAATTAGACAAGTAAAGGGACACTGGATCCACCCTTTTACCACCATAATACCTCAATTTTGACAGATGCGCAGAACTGAACAAAAATGAAAACGCTAATGATATTACCTTTAATATGTGTACTGTGATCTCGTTGTCGTTGATTCAATGTTCACACACAACAAAATTAAACAGCTGTAAATTTGATTTTGACGGATGCTTTTGCGCGCGTAAGTTATTATGGCTATGCCTGAGACTTTTTGAAACTTAAGCAAACTTTTCGATGGGTTCTGACATTAGTTTATGTTTGCTTAAGCTAATGATAGTTGGGCCTTAAAAGTGCAGAGTTATATGAGTCAAGTTTATTTCGCCAGCGGTTTATTTCGCACTAGGTTTTAATTAAACTATTGCTTTAGCGTGGGTTTAATTTGTATATGTATATCTAGAAAACAGATGTTGTCATAGGATATATAGGATAAATTAAAAGTTGCAAAAGAAACTTAGCTTGCACCCAACCTCGGACCTACCCCAAATCCTATTGTGTGCCCAAGCAATTTTGACAGATGCGCAGAACTGAAAAAAAATGAAAACGCTAATGATATTACCTTTAATATGTGTACTGTGATCTCGTTGTCGTTGATTCAATGTTCACACTCAACAAAATTAAACAACTGTGAATTTGATTTTCACAGATGCTTTTGCGCGCGTAAGTTATTATGGCTATGCCTGAGACTTTTTGAAACTTAAGCAAACTTTTCGATGGGTTCTGACATTAGTTTATGTTTGCTTAAGCTAATGATAGTTGGGCCTTAAAAGTGCAGAGAGTTATATGAGTCAAGTTTATTTCGCCAGCGGTTTATTTCGCACTAGGTTTTAATTAAACTATTGCTTTAGCGTGGGTTTAATTTGTATATTTATATTTAGAAAACAGATGTTGTCATAGGATATATAGGATAAATTAAAAGTTGCAAAAGAAACTTTGCTTGCACCCAACCTCGGACCTACCCCAAATCCTATTGTGTGCCCAAGCAGGGTGGTTGCAGGGGGCAAGCGCAGGGGGTGTAGTATCACAGTTTTGCTTGGCAGAGAATAAAAAAATAGTATTTTTACTCACCAAGCCAGTTGAGATAGATTATTTAGAACGGCTTCAGTAAATAAATAAATAAAAGAGTGGGATGCCACTATGAGAGCCACAAAACCATTAAATCACAATATGTATCTATGTCATTAATTACGCCTGTTATAATTTTTTTCTTTTGTTCTTTCTTTTAAAGACTCTTGATGTTTAAATTTTTTATTTAAAGTAAACACTAGCGCAAAAAAAACATATCACATATCTATATTAATTTGTTAAATTTTTGAATATGATTTTCTATAAGAAAACTAATAAAATATCGCAGAGCTAAGTTAAACACTTCTTGAAATAATGTTACCCCTGTTTACCACATTTCACCATATAAAAAGCCTAATACTACATTTTCATTGGAGCCGAAATGAGCTAATTTCGTAAATTACAGAAAAGGTGTTTTCATTGCAAATTTGCTAATTTCGTTTGACAGATATCTTCATTTTGAATTTGATTTGGCAGTTAATAGCTTCTTTTTCTTGTGTTCTCTTTTTGTTTCTGCTTCTTATACATTAAATTTTGACATTTTCAATGTTTCTACTGGGTTTCCACTGCGGATGCATTCCACTTGGGTGTGTTCATAAGGTTTTTACGTAATTTCCAACCTAATTTCGTGCAAATTTGGTTGAAATTATCTCATTTCGAAATGTGAATTTGTATGGGAAATGAGATAATTTGGAATCGAATTTGGAAATTTTCAACGAAATTACCTCATTTGTTCCAATGAAAACGTAGTATTACATTGATTATTATTGTTGTTAAAAGCGCTCGCTGCTTCAATATAAAAACTAGATAATTCAAAAGACAATGTCAAGATTTCTCAGCTTTAGGTGCCAGTTATAGTTGTCATTGAAACTCATTATTGAACATTATAATTTAAAGTTTTGTGAAACTTAGAAAGCGAAATCAGTGATTATTTTAATGCCAATATAAAGCTGATGACTTAATTATTATTTCTTGTTAAAAAAAAAAAATATATTTAAATATTTGCCTCAAACAATAAAAAAAAAATTCCAATGATGGTTTTTAATTTCATTTTTGCACGAATCTCTTATGGCAGTTCCAATATAAACATATCCTTACATTATCCCTACTAAAAGTATAATCTTTCAAACATCCCGTTCCACAATATAAATAACTTAACTGAACCTTTCTAGCTCTTATCCTCCAAGTAAATCTAAATGTAAACATTCAAAATTCAAACCAAAAAGACTAACCTGGAGATTAATTATTAATATCTACTATGTGATTTTGCTGAAATCTAGAGATTTTTCTTTAACTATATATATTTTTTAATGTTTAAACATGTTATTTAAATTAAAATAGATAAGGTTCGCCTCGGCGATTTGTTTGGCAATTTTGCACAACATCTTAGCTTACACCTTTATTCTTTGTAAAAAAGGAACACAATAATTCTATATACCTAAGTAGATTTTGATTTCAATTTTTTTTTAATATATTTTTATTGCCATTCATTTATGTATACTTACACTGTTTATCAAAATTTCATCCAAAGAATTAATGACACCCACAGAAGCACGAGGTAAGTATAACCACTATTTTTTCACCCTAAACAACCTTACAAAAATTTAAACTCCTTCAAAGTATTATCTTGTAAAAATGTATTTAAAAAACACACATGTTTTAAGAATTCCTCGAACTTTTCTACTTGCCTCTTTAATATGCATAGATATACCATCTGTGTACGTATTACGTAAATACAGTTCATAGCTGCATAGTGCGCAAATAACACAGAAATATAGACTCGACTTGTCAACCCGAACAACTTAAATTTTAATTTAGTTAATTATTTTACCTCTTTTATCAGAAAATTAACAATGCCTGCAGATTAAAATTTATTAGTGTCCTTTTCTGCTTAAACTTCTAATACCGCCTTCCTATGCTTACTATATATTGCAGAATTAAAGCGGCGAACTCTATAATGTATAAAGTACCTATGTACCAATGCCAAACATTCCAAACCGATTACAGTATTGACATTAAATTAAGCGAATATTTATATCTATTTAGTTTAAGGTGAAGTCTTTAAGATTATATCTTTGTGACATCAAGCCATTTCTTTCTGTTTTCAAAACAAAACTACTAATTATGCCAAGCATACTCGTAAATTTTAAGCTCATCATCAAAGGTAAAGGAGTAGGTAAGGTTTCTTTACTTCATAAGTGAGGAATGCGGATATATTCTGCATTGGGCTTTATTAGAAAAAGAAACAGTTTTGCTGTTCACTGACACAATTTCTTTTCTAAAGTGTTCTTTCTGATCGAGGCACCGCGAACCCGATTTGTTTTAATATGTTCAAGTCCAAAATAAAGATTAATGTCAAAGATTTAAAACACAGTTACCTGCGAACAACTGTTATATTGCATGGAGGTTTTGAGGTTTTTATTTAAATACAAAATAATATAATATTCGTATTGTTTAAAGGCGTTTACGATATGTATCCCTCTGGTTGGTTATACTTCGCGCATGCTGAGAGGAGCTGCAGGCAAAAAATGATTTTTTGTACACCCTTTTTATTTGTTAGGTATAGCTTTGGAACCGCCCTGCTGATGATGAAAATGATAACCCATGAAATCATTTTATTTCATCCCCATCATCACATTGCTTAACTTTTGGTTGTTATGTTTTGTTTAATTAATCCCATAGTTGTATTTTTTTTTTTTATGCAGAGGCTATGTTATGTTCTATATTACCTAATAATACGGATTTAAAATACAAAGTTGGAAGCAATATATCTATATAATAACTATCTTGGTATTTTAGTTGTTTTCATAACTGAGGAGTTCAATACTTTTTTGCTTCTTAAAAGAGTTTTGTTTCAAGGTTATTTCGGGTGAAACTCGCGAAAGCAACTGTTGTTCTTTATCATCTTTGGAATTCTGTGAGGTGTTCCAGGGTTGGAGGGTTGATGAGCCGAACAATACATATACTAACCCAGATCCAATCAACATTCCGGCAGTTATAAGAAATACTTGTCTCCAGCTTTCGTAGGTTTGCTTAAAAGAAAATTAATACTATGAACAAAATTCAATAATCAACTTAAAACTTACATTTCCTAGTGTAAGAATTCCAACAATGAATGGGGAAATAAATCCCGGAAGAACACCAATCATTCCACTGATTCCAAGAACTATGCCAGCATAGTTTGGTGAAATGTCAACAATACTAGCAAGAGGCCCAGTTGATACGGCACCATGGAACATTGTTGCAACGGTCAAAAAAACTATTGCGGCGATGGAATTATGACCGTAAAAAGCTAAGGCCAACACTACGCAACCTTTAACAATACAACAAAATGTGGTTGCCAGTTTTCTAACATTGGTTCGAGACATTTTTTCTGTTCGAAGAAGGTAATCGCCGAAGGCAGAGAAAAAATAGGCAAACACCATTCGCATTAAATGTGGCAGGCCGGATAAAATTCCTGTCTGGAAAAAAAGTTATCGTGTTAAAATTTGTTTGTACCTCTTAATATTATATATAATTATATGTAGGTATATTACCTATGTAAATATACACAATGCATATGTATGAATAAATATATTTAAATTGTTGAAGTACAAAAATTGAAAGCGTATTAATAAAATAAAAATATAAACCTAGTCTGTTTATATTTTGGAGATCTTAGAAGATTTTGTATTCTCAATAAATACCTACCTATATTATCACAATTCACACTTTTGCTGTCAGGAAATGAGAATGAAATTTTTTGGATTCATTAAGGTATACATTTTTTTTTCAACATACATACATATGTAAATGATAATTAAAAGATATATTTTTATATAATTAACTAGTATATTTACCCGAACAGTTGGCTTCGCTAACTGTCACACGATGTATGTGCAAGACAATTTATTTGCAAGACAATATATTTGCAACACAATGTATTTGCAACACAATATATTTGCAACACAATGTATTTGCAACACAATGTATTTGCAACACAATGTATTTGCAACACAATGTATTTGCAACACAATGTATTTGCAACACAATGTATTTTGCAACACAATGTTCCAACACAATGTTGCAATACAATGTATGTTGCAACAGAAAGTATTTTGCAACACAATGTATTTTGCAACACAATGTACTTTGGAACACAATATATTTTGCAACACAATGTATTTGCAACACAATGTATTTGCAACACAATGTATGTATTTGCAACCAATGTATTTGTAGCACAATCTATTTGCAACACAATGTACCTATTTGCAACTCAATGTATTTTGCAACACAATGTACTTGCAACATGTATCTCTGTATCTCTTGGTTCAGTATTGACCTACTTTTCTACCTCAAGCCTGATAATTCACCTTAATTTTAGGAAATTAACCTTGAAAATCTGACCATTGTTACTCCATCTAGGCTACCTTTTATTCCAGTAACTTACTTAGTTTCACCTAAGTTGATAAAAATCGATTGCGGGTCCCCTGCAGCGCTCACGCAACTCCGTTGCACCGCTTAGGGTATGTTCAGTCGCCAGGCAGGCGCCCAAGTCAACATTTTTCTCGGAGAAAGGTACCTTTGGGTGAACCGTATGAATAATTGTTTTGCTAACTTAATATAGGTTCACTGTTTAGCCGGATAGGTACATACTTAATTAAAATTTAAAAAACTTGACCTTGAAAATCTGACCATTATAACTGAAGTTATACTTGCCACGTCAATCACTTGACTTCACTTTGCATGATTCTAAATTATTGCTTAGTCGATTTGATGGTTAGGTAGGTAGATAGTAGATACCTAACAAATATAATTATACCTAGGTACCTACTTTAACACACTGTCGTTTAAGAATACCTATAAGATTAGAAGATAATTATGAATTTATATTATTGCAAATAAACAATACAAATATATCACAAACTTTTGTATGTAACTATGTATATGCGTTAACTGACATTATACCTACCTAGATACCTCTCTTAATTTTAAGACCTTAATCTTAAAAATCCTATCATTAGAAAAGAAACCAAATCAACCCTTTTCTATTAATTCACATACCTACATTATGTGCTTACATAGACACATACATATAGATGTAGGTATGTACATAATATGTATTTTAATATCCATGTCAGCGAAATCGATTTTTTTAAATCAACGTCGAAATCATTCACCTTTTTTAAATACCTACCTTCATTTTCATATGATTTCAATTATTATTTTATTATTATAATAACTCAAAATAAGTTAGCCTACCATTTAACCTTTATTTTAAGATTAATTTAAGACCTTAATCTTACAGATCCAATAAGTAGAACAAAAGATATAAGCCAACTAAAAAATATACTCTACCCACATCATAAATTTCCTTAAAAGGTTCCAGTACATGTGCATGAACATTTTAAGGCATCAACCTTAACGATCCGATCATAAGAACAAAAGTTATCAGCCAACCAAACCAACCATGAGGGGACTTTTAGTATTGTTGTGCATGAAAAAAAATACCTACAACCAACGTGCTGCCTGCATAATATAATAATAATAATATATACCTACATGTAAAGGAAATTATGATTTTTTGTTGCACACACTCGACCATCTTTAGAATAGCCATCTCCTTCCCACCAGTATATTGATATAGGAAAGTTTTTTTTTTTTGTTTTATTGTATTCCTCTTTGTTTATACGTTTGCCTCGATGAAATTTTTTCCCGAAAATATTATTTCATGTTTTTAGTATGAAATTTTGAAAGGTTTTGAAAATTTTTTTGTTGCTCTAACTCGACTGTCATTGTGGCTTTAATTTAAAGTTTGAATTTTAAAAATCGGACAATTGGTTGTGAAGATATAAGCATTTGAATGAATGGAAAAGGGGTGTTTTTGAAATTTAACAAAAATTGGACAATTCTCCACTGAGACACGATGGTTGGCAATGAATAAAAACCCCATTTTTTTGGTGTTTTGCGAGATTTTTCAAACTATTTCTTTTTAAACTATTGTGAAGGTCGTGTGGGGTGTACAATTATGAATGATGTATCAAATTAATGGTGTATTTTCGTAGATGCGATTAAAAGAAAAACTAATCGTATGGGTGCAATAACTAATGAGTTATGAGGTGATTAATAAAACAACAGAACACATGTCAAAATGTGTGTTAAAAAAATTTTGAAAAAATCTAAAAATTTTATAATAAATGTAAATCAATTATATGTATGAGGTGTATGATTTTGAGATTTTTTAAACAAACGGTTATTTTTTAAAAATTAAAAAAGTAGTAAAAATTGTATTGAAAAAATGTAAATTTTTGAAAGATAAAAAATGATGTTGAAAAAAAAAAAAATCAAAATTTTGTAAAACATGAATAATTTTTTTTTGAAAAACCTTTCCAATGGTATTTTATTTATTTAAATCGGACTACCCCCTGATTTATTGGAATTATGTAATTTGTGAAGTTTGAAGTATAAAAAATTTTGTATCTCGCTTTGTAGATTTTATAGAATTTATTTTTAAATTAATAAAGTTCTGGAAATTTAATAATGCATTTAATAAAAAATAAATGAATATTGTAGGACTTACCATTTGGAAGTAAGTTTTTGAACCTTTGACCAATTTTACCTTATTTTACCCTATTTATAATGGGAATTTTAAAAAATCCCTTCTTAGTGCTCACTTACATAAAATTTGTAATATAAAAAAAAACTAAAATATTTTAAAAACTTATAGTATAAGCTGTGCGTTGATAGCCTAAAAATGAATGAATAAGTGATGCAGTGAGCGATTCTTTCTTTTATATAGTTAACTAGTATATTTACCCGAACAGTTGGCTTCGCTAACTGTCACACGATGTATGTGCAAGACAATGTATTTGCAAGACAATGTATTTGCAACACAATGTATTTGCAACACAATATATTTGCAACACAATGTATTTGCAACACAATGTTTGTTATAACGCGATGTATTTGCGACACAATGTATTTTGCAACACAATGTTGCAATACAATGTATGTTGCAACAGAAAGTATTTTGCAACACAATGTATTTTGCAACACAATGTATTTTGGAACACAATATATTTTGCAACACAATGTTTTTGCAACACAATGTATTTGCAACACAGCTCAACTCAAAATAAGTTAGCCTACCATTTAACCTTTATTTTAAGAATTAATTAAAGACCTTAATCTTACAGATCCGATAAGTACAACAAAAGATATAAGCCAACTAAAAAATATACTCTACCCACATCATAAATTTCCTTAAAAGGTTCCAGTACACGTGCATGAACATTTTAAGGCATCAACCTTAACGATCCGATCATAAGAACAAAAGTTATCAGCCAACCAAACCAACCATGAGGGGACTTTTAGTATTGTTGTGCATGAAAAAAAAATACCTACAACCAACGTGCTGCCTGCATAATATAATAATAATAATATATACCAACATGTATAGGAAATTATGATTTTTTGTTGCACACACTCGACCATCTTTAGAATAGCCATCTCCTTCCCACCAGTACATTGATATAGGAAAGTTTTTTTTTTTGTTTTATTGTATTCCTCTTTGTTTTTACGTTTGCCTCGATGAAATTTTTTCCCGAAAATATTATTTCATGTTTTTAGTATGAAATTTTGAAAGGTTTTGAAATTTTTTTTGTTGCTCTAACTCGACTGTCATTGTGGCTTTAATTTAAAGTTTGAATTTTAAAAATCGGACAATTGGTTGTGAAGATATAAGCATTTGAATGAATGGAAAAGGGGTGTTTTTGAAATTTAACAAAAATTGGACAATTCTCCACTGAGACACGATGGTTGGCAATGAATAAAAACCCCATTTTTTTGGTGTTTTGCGAGATTTTTCAAACTATTTCTTTTTAAACTATTGTGAAGGTCGTGTGGGGTGTACAATTATGAATGATGTATCAAATTAATTGTGTATTTTCGTAGATGTGATTAAAAGAAAAACTAATCGTATGGGTGCAATAACTAATGAGTTATGAGGTGATTAAGAAAACAACAGAAAACATGTCAAAATGTGTGTTGAAAAAATTTTGAAAAATCTGAAATTTTTATAATAAATGTAAATCAATAATATGTATGAGATGTATGATTTTGAGATTTTTTAAAGAAACGGTTATTTTTTAAAAATTAAAAAAGTAGTAAAAATTGTATTGAAAAAATGTAAATTTTTGAAAGATAAAAAATGATGTTGAAAAAAAAAAAATCAAAATTTTGTAAAACATGGATAATTTTTTTTTGAAAAACCTTTCCAATGGTATTTTATTTATTTAAATCGGACTACCCCCTGATTTATTGGAATTATGTAATTTGTGAAGTTTGAAGTATAAAAAATTTTGTATCTCGCTTTGTAGATTTTATAGAATTTATTTTTAAATTAATAAAGTTCTGGAAATTTAATAATGCATTTAATAAAAAATAAATGAATATTGTAGGACTTACCATTTGGAAGTTAGTTTTTGAACCTTTAACCAATTTTACCTTATTTTACCCTATTTATAATGGGAATTTTAAAAAATCCCTTCTTAGTGCTCACTTACATAAAATTTGTAATATAAAAAAAATAATAAAATATTTTAAAAACTTATAGTATAAGCTGTGCGTTGATAGCCTAAAAATGAATGAATAAGTGATGCAGTGAGCGATTCTTTCTTTTATATAGTTAATTATAACGGTGTTTTCTTTCGGCAGTGCATGCGGTTTTTTTTGGCATATTAAGGGGGCATTGGAAAACTTAAATTTTTTAACACTGTAACAATTCAGTCAACATATCACAAATTATAACTACCTTAATTTTTGTAACCATTTATGACTGGGAGTTGAACACAATGGAACTCATTTTTATCTATTACTATTAGACCCGTGCTCGCGTTGCTTCGCAAAATATAAACTTATTAATATATTATAGTACTCAATAGGGCTAGCCGTAACTTTTATTATATTATTATTAACAAAAAGTTTATACTGTATTGTTTTACCAAGGGTTCGTAATAAATAAAACTTATTTACTTTGTTTAAAACTTCCACTTATTTATTTCGTAAATAAAACTCTTCACTTTCTTACAACCAAACAATTTATTATTCAACACTCAAATATACCGAAATTAATTTCCGAAAACAATTTACTTATCTCTTACTACAACCAACTTTACTCTTTCACTATTAAAAACAAACTGTGCCCAGGTCGGCAACGCAGTTGTCTTATATAGCAAAATTTAGTTTCTATTTCTTTCGCAAAGGTTCTCGTATTTGCTTCTCGATCTTTCTATGACGGTAGAGGGGGTAATAATTCCCCTTCGAATTTCGATCATTTTTTCAATGTTCGAAAAAGCTCACTCAAAGATATCAGTGGTAGCGTTCCGTACAGATTTGTGATTTACCTAAATTTCCATAGGATGGCGTTTCAGGAAAAGGGCCTGTGTCTATAGCAATTCTCTCGAAAGGTGTGCCTACATTATACTGCTGCATTTCACTCTGAATTTTTCTACCCGGTCCTCTGGTAGCAGCAAAAGTATCACATTTGCGGCACTACTTTTCGACGTCATCTCTTGCGTGCAGCCAGTAGAACCGTTGTCGTATCTTTTCCAACGTCTTAATCACTCCCAAATGACCTCTCCAGAAGTTCCGTGGTGCATTTCTTGAAGAACGTCATTAACTTTTGACCGAGGTACGACTAGCTGCATCACATAAGATTTAGCACCTGCGGATTCCCACTTACGCCTTAGTACCCCTTCTTGCACATGAAGCGAGTCCCATTGTGCACAATATGCTTTGAGAGCCGGACTTCGGTCGGAGATATCACACCATTCTGTTTTCTCTTGGTGTTCTTTCCATGCAAGAATGGGTTCTATATCCGAATCTTCTTGTTGGGCCGTTCTAAGTTCTTCGTTACTCCAGCCGTAAATGGGATCAGCTCTTGTTCGTTGGACGATGACCATTTCTTTTTCTTCTTGGGGTGTGCAATGCTTACAGTCTGGTTTGCACGGTCGCCAAGATAGTGCGTCTGCGTTTGAATGCAGCTTTCCTCTTCGATGTTGATCTCATAGTTCGCTCTGACTATGGAAGCAGCAGAACAAGCTTCTCAAGGAGTTTATCGAGTCAGAGAAGTAGTAGTTGAGGAATGCTCATGTCAGAAAATCGCATTCCAAAGAAGCCAGCGTGAAGAACCTCTCCAGCGGCAGTGCAGATTGCCATCTAGAGGACCTGCATGTCAATATTGTGGAAGCAGAAATAGTAACAATAACGTCAATACTCGACCGGTTTCTCAACTGGAAAGCTGGTTTCTGGTATCGATGGCCCCAGAACCACCGTCTAGGTCTCGCAGACTAAACGAAAGAACAAAAGTCTGACTGTGGAAGCAACATTATACGGCAAGAAACAAGTTGCTACGATCAACACCGGTGCCACTGCCTCAATTGTACAAAGAGACTTAGTCAAGATGACTTGTCTACATAACACTAATAGCTACCGTCTGAAGACCGCCACAGCCCACAGGAGAGGCAGCAAAATTGTATGGTGAGGTTCGTCTTACGATCCGTTTGGCAGAACTGAAGTTTTCGCATCTATTTCTGGTAGCAGATATATGTGACGAGTGCATCGTTGGAATCGACTTCATGAAGGAGCATGGAATAATTTTGGATATCGGTAAGCAAGTTCTAAAGTACCAAAATGTCGAGATTCCGATGGTCTATGGCAACGAAAACTCAACAACTATTAGGACCGTCATCAAAGAAGACATTTTCTTGCCTGCTTCTTCGGAAGTGTTCGTATGGACGAAATTTAAGGGTGACCTTGGAAGTCATCGATACCTCATGGTGGAACCAGATACGGAACAATGTTCCCAAAACATCATGGTAGGGAAGACTCTTGTGGCACCAACGAACAACATAGTACCTGTAGGGATACTGAACATTAAACCGTATGAAATTAAGCTCAAGAAGGGAGAAATAGTTGGGCAATGTGAATCTGCATCCGAGATAGCTAAAATCACCGAAACGGAAACAAAGAAGCCTATTGACTTCGAAAATTTAAAAGCCCACATTTTGAAGTCATCTAATCTGAGTCAATATCAGTTTAATGTTGCTGGCAAGCAACACGTCTCCCTTTGGCAAAACAAGCTGAAGTTGAAGAAATGATATCGACCATGAAGAAAGATGGGGTAATCAAAAATTCCAAAAGCCCTTGGGCATCACCAGTCGTTCTTGTCAAAAAAAAAGATGGGAGCACTCGATTTTATCATCGACGCTGATGCAAGTAACGTTGGAATTGGAGTAAGTCCACGACGGAAAGGAAAGTTGTCGCCTACTCCAGCAAAGTACTCTCGAAGCCAGAAAGTAATTATTGCGTGACAAGGAGGGAACTTCTCGCTCTGATATTGGCAACAAAGCACTTCCATAAGTACATCTATGGACAGAAGTTCCTTCTTCGAACAGACCATGGTGCGCTCAATTGGCTTTTAAACTTCAAAAATCCAGAAGGTGATGTAGCAAGATGGATCGAAAGGCTGCAGACGTATAACTATGAGATTCAACATCTGCATTCAAATGCAGACGCACTATCTCGGCGACCGTGCAAACCAGACTGTAAGCATTGTACACGCCAAGAAGAAAAAAAATTTACATTGTCCAACGAACAAGAGCTGATCCCATTTACGGCTGGAGTAACGAAGAACTCAGAACGGCCCAACAAGAAGATTCGGATATAGAACCCATTCTTGCATGGAAAGAACACCGGAAGAAACCAGAATTGTATGATATCTCCGACCGAAGTCCGGTTCTCAAAGTATATTGGGCACAATGGGACTCGCTTCATGTGCAAGAAGGGGTACTAAGGCGTAAGTGGGAATCCGCAGATGGTAAATCTTATGTGATGCAGCCAGTCGTACCTCGGTCAAAAGTTAATGACGTCCTTCTAGAAATGCACGACGGAACTTCTGGAGGTCATTTGGGAGTGAAAAAGACGTTGGAAAAGATACGACAACGGTTATATTGGCTGCACGCAAGAGATGACGTCGAAAAGTAGTGCTGCTACCAGAAGACCGGGTAGAAAAATTCAGAGTAAAAGAAGCAGAATATTTGGGCACTAGGGTGGAGTGAATTTTTGGTTTCTATATATTTAATGTGGCACACCAGCAGAAAGTTGCGTTTTAGGCTCTATAAGCCTCAGCTGCAATATTTTCTATTTTGTTTAATATTTAGAGGTGTCCACTGGTATGACAAAGTTTTAAAAAAATCGCCTAAAACATCACAATTCTTGTCACTTTGAACTTATGGAAATTTATTCTATTTAACTAGTTTCCGTTAATTTTTACATTATTTATGGATTCAATTTTATTTTTGAACATAGTAAACGCAGCAGGCGCTGCACCATCCTTCAGTCGCCAGTGAGCATTCCCAGCTTAAACCTTAAACTATTACTATTTAAATGTAAAATAATCGCTGATTACAAGTGTCAAAAAGAGTGTCGTGTACCTACGGTAGAAAGAAATTTCTTAATTGACTAAAGAACCACAAGAAAAATGATGATTGGAACCGTTGATGTGGCTACAACAAGAACTAACAAAACAAAATGGAAAGAAAAGAAAGAGTTTTATCTCGTTCGAGACAAATTCAAGACGATAAAAATGGTCCTACTTCTCGTTGTCAGCGGATCGAATCAGTTTCTAGCAGCAGTAGCAACATTTTATCTACAAAGGATTTGTCTGAAATATTGCCTTCTTCCAGTCAAGGACTTGACACAGAAATTTAACTACTACAAGATAGTTTTGTTCATGTTCGCAACAAATGCGCATAGATGTCCCATCTTTAGCTCTTGCCTGCGATCGTACTGGATTTTCAGATAGATCTGCCGCTATAATTGCTTCTGCTGTTCTCAAAGACGTTGGCATCATAACACAATTTATAAAAGTAATGTCAAAGATCGGTCAAAGGTTCGACGTGAAAGAGCGAGTCAGCTTTAGTTGCAAGGAATCCATGCTTGGTATTTACTTTGATGGAAGAAAAGATAAAACCTTAGTTTCAGTCAAGAAAGGTGATAAATGGTACGAAAAACGACAAATAGAAGACCATTTTATCGGAACCAGGTAGTGTGTACTTCGGTCATGTCACATGCGAAACAGGGTCAGCTTTGACAATTAAAAACAATATGGTGACATACTTGAAAAGCAAATCTGTGGACTAGAGTTATTTGTCTATAGTGGGTTGTGATGACACAGTGATAAATACTGGATCTAAAGGTGGCATCATTCGCCCATTAGAAGAAGAGTATATAAAAAACCTTTACAATGGTTAATCTTTCAACTTCACGGAAAAACTACAGGACCTCGATGTTTTTCAGGTGTAATAGGGTCTGAACTACAACAATGTGAACAAATGGCTGTTGTGAGGTTTGCAGTAATACCCATGACTCTTCCTGTAATTTCTAAAGACCTGAGTTCTGATCAGAAATACCTGTTTGAGATAATGACTGCTATTAGCACTGGAAATTTTGATCTTGTTAACAAAGAACCTGGCCGGCTGAACCACTCCAGGTGGATTACCACTGCAAACAGAATCTAACGTTTATATGCCACAAAGACTGATCCTAGAGAAAACCTTGTTACATTAGCCACTTTCGTAATGAAAGTTTATGGACGAATGTGGTTCGAAATAAAGTGCAATCCATCGTGCACAAACGGGGCAAAACATTAATTGTGGCTTATAATTAAATGTAGTCGTTATTTATCGAATAATTTGAAAAAGGTGATAGACCCAGTAATCCAAAGAAATTGATATTTCGGTCATCCGGAAAGATTCCGCCTTTTAATTTAAATGCAACAAGTTACATTGACATCATTACTTGGCAAGATATTAAAATTACTGAGCCACCTTTAACATAAAATTTATCTGATCAAAATTTAAAAGAAGTAGCACGAGAAGGCATTGAAACGATGGAAAATATACCTTTGTTTCCTTGTCATACTCAAGCCGTGGAGCGTTGTGTCAAGTTCGTAACAGAAGCTTCCGATGCTGTATGTGAAGAGGAAAGACGTGATGGTTTCATCAGGGCCAGAATTTCATCACGCCATTTTATGCCTTCATTCAATACAAAACATGAATTTTTGTACTTAAATCAAAACTTTCAAAATTTTTAATAAATGTGTAAGAATTTTCAAAAAATTCAAAAATAATTTCTGTTTTTTTAAGTTCTTCCTTATAAACTTTATATTAATGCTGCACAATTTTGTCAGTTACATAAATAAGAGGATTTTATGGCGTTTCGATACACTGCTGTCGTTTTTATGTAATTGACAGGCTTATAAAACTAACAAAAAATTGTTATGAAATTACATATTTTTTCTAATATTTCATCGTGTGGGGGCACCTCAAGACATCATAATATTGAAAAAAATATTTCACACATTTCACTATCTCATCCATGAGCACCTTTTTACCACTATTCCGTTACCGAAAACGCAAAAAAAATAGTGGGCACACCTTTCGAGAGAATTGCTATAGACATCGCAGGCCCTTTTCCTGGAACTAACAGTGGAAACCGATACATCCTTGTAGTCATGGATTATTTCAGTAAGTGGGAAGCATTTGCCATCAAAAAACAAAGAAACCAAAACAGTTGTGGATCAGATTGTCTTTAACTGGGTGAGCAGGTTCGGCGTTCCCTTGGAACTAGGCTTACCATCCGTCAGAATTTCGCCTGACGCGTCAGGCTTTTAATGTCCAATCAGGCTTTGGCCAGGTTTCGTACAAAATACAATCGTTAGAAGAAAAACGTTTACTGAATGCTTTCTAATCAAAATGCTTGTAAATCGCTGTGAACACATTAATTTTTTTCATTTTGTTGTCACTTTTAGAGAGAGACAATAGTGTGATTAAAAAAAACACCTTTCTCGAAATTCAACTGGGAACTGGCGAAATTATGAAGCTTAGATTGAAACTACAAAATTGAAACCATAAAATTCAAACCGAACACCATGTAGCTACAAGCGCTTTTTCAATAATTTTGCTGGAAAGTCTTTGAAAATCGTGTTTTTTTTCAGAAGCATGAAATTTTCAATTTTATGTAATTTTTATTTAAATTTTTATGTAAATATCTTACTACTCAATACAGTAAAACCCGCTTAAGAGAAACTGTAAAATGCCACAGCCTTTCTTTCACTTAAGCGGGTTTTCCACTTTAACGAACCCCGCTTAAGTGAAAAAAAATTGCGGTTAAGCGGATTTAAAAATTCCAAAAATTGTTCAGACATATCAGAAATTCAAATGTCATTTTCGTGATGAAAATTTGGTGGAGGTGAAAAATAAAGAAGTAAAAGCGTTCAGCAAATTTTTTGTTCTGTTCTATTAAATTTTTTTTCACTTAAAAGAGTTTTTTTCAATGAAAAATATTAAATCTAACTGAAAATATGTTTCATGGTATCGGGGTTTTTCAATTAAGCGAGTTTCGCTTAAGCGGAGTGTTATATAGGTAATTGGTCGACAAATACTCGGGGATGAAAAAAGTGTTTCAGATAAGCGGGTTTTTATCTTAAGCGGGTTTTACTGTACCATTTTTGCTTTTGAAAACTTGTCCTAGTTTTGCAATTTCTTAAAAGGTATACAACTGCAGGTAATTGAGCAGTAGGATATTTATACAGGTTGTTATTTGAAACGTTTCAAGTACAAATTAGTTTTGAACACAATTTAGGGCTTTCGATTTATTTGTAGCTACATAATGAAGGTCATGAAAAATATATCTTTATAAAATGTTAGTCTAACTATTCAGCAAAATTAATAAAAAGATGATAAAAAATAAAAATCAATTTTGGACAGGGTGACCAAAAAATTAAATCAAAATAGAGGATTTTCTAAATTAAAAAAAATGTGATAACTCCAAAACCGTTAGGATTTACTATTAAAATATTACGTGTA
The DNA here is from genome assembly GCA_929447395.1 of Epistrophe grossulariae. Lineage (NCBI taxonomy): Eukaryota > Metazoa > Arthropoda > Insecta > Diptera > Syrphidae > Epistrophe > Epistrophe grossulariae. The sequence continues at coordinate 100,402,117 of OV839566.1, forward strand.
GTGATATTCTAAAGAAAATATTTTTAAAAAATGCATTTCGACGCAGTCTGTAAAATATGATATGAGTTTTTCTACATAATGCTGAAAGTGTTGTTTAAAAATTTTAAGCAAGAAATTAACTTCGGGCAGGTTCTTGGTCATTGAAAAGCATTTTCGGTTTAGCTAGACGTAATTTGAAGTCAACACCAAATCCTAGATCCCTTGCGGTTTTTCTGTAGACGCTTTGATTGTATTTATAATTAAAAAAAAGCTTTAAATAAAATATGTCAACAATTAATTTCCAAACTAAATATTCATAAATTACATACAATTATGAACAATCCCTAAAAATGCTTTTAGCATCAAAACTCGAAAATTTATGCAGCTTTTAACATTTGAGAAAAATTCCGATTATTTATCGTCTGTCGTCTTCGTTTTTTTTTTATATAAATGAAGTTTCAAAAAGGAAAAAAAATATTTTTTATTTGTCAGGCTTTTTTCCTAAAAAAATCAGGCTTTTCTTTCTTTACTGTCAGGTCTTGCTGATTTTAGAACTGGTAACCCTACTTGGAACTGCATTCTGACCAAGGAAGGAATTTCGAATCTAAAGTCTTTCATGAGGTTTGCACGCTTCTTGGCATTAAGAAGACAATCTGATGGGATGGTTGAACGATTCAACAGGACGCTTAAAGAACATCTATCTAAGGTTGTCGGCGACTACCAACTAGACTGGGACCGACATATCCCATTGTTCCTTATGGCATATCGAAGTGCAACCCATAGCTCGACGGGAAAAACACCATCGGAAATCGTGTGAAGTGAAATTTGGGTGTCATTCAAATGAGTCACAGGGAACAGAGGAATATGTGGATGACCTGAAAGACAGGCTTATTGACATTCATCAACGAACAAGGACAAACATAAAATTATCCAGTGATCGAATGAAAACAAGATATGACGTAAAAGCAACAGCAACAGGATTTCAAGAAGGAGACCTTGTGTGGTTTTACAATCCTCATCGACAAAAAGGACTATCACCAAAACTCCAACAAAACTGGGAAGGCTCATATACTGTTTTGAAAAGAATCAATGATGTGGTCTACCATATACAGAGAAGGGTAAGAATCAAATTAAAAGTAGTTCATTGTGACCGTTTACATCTATACAACGGTGAAAGAAGTGATGAAATTGCTCGGGACGATCAATCCTAAGAAGGGGGCAATGTAACGATTAAATTACTCAACTGCTTTTGAATTATAATGTAACGTCTTTTATGAAGCGCCATCTCTTGGAAATTTAGGTAAATCACAAATCTGTACGGAACGCTACCACTAATATCTTTGAGTGAGCTTTTTCGAACATTGAAAAAATGATCGAATTTCGAAGGGGAATTATTACCCCCTTTACCGTCATAGAAAGATCGAGAAGCAAATACGAGAACCATTGCGAAAGTAATAGAAACTAAATTTTGCTATATAAGACAACTGCGTTGCCGACCTGGGCACAGTTTGTTTTTAATAGTGGAAGAGTAAAGTTGGTTATAATAAGAGATAAGTAAATTATTGTTTTCGGAAATTAGTTTCGGTATATTTGAGTGTTGAATATTTAATTGTTTGGTTGTAAGAAAGTGAAGTGTTTTATTTACGAAATAAATAAGTGGAAGTTTTAAAAAAATTAAATAAGTTTTATTTATTACGAACCCTTGGTAAAAATTTACAATATGAACAGATTACTTTAACAAAACCTCTTTGTAAACAACATTTGATGTAAGAATGAAATCAGAAGTAACAAATAAATATGTTTCTCGCGCACTCATTCAAGGTGCACCGAAAAATATGTTTCCCCTCCACTCAATCAATGTGCAATGTCAATCATGTTTCTTTCATTCATGCAATCTAGTGATACCTAATAAATGCATTCGGCTTTTTATAATGAGGAAAAAGATTACAAACAACAGAAGTAACACTCATTCAAGGTGTACATATTTTTCTCTTTCACTCATTCAATGGGTTAAGTTTATTTCTTAGAAGAAGAAATAGAGGAATGGGCATATCGAGGAAAAAGAAAAGCATTTTTCAAAATAGTGTGAGTTACACAAACACAAATGCATTCACACAGGGAAGGCATGCAGTTACACAGCTAAATCATGGGAAATTTTTAGCTGTGTTTTGAGATTTTAAATCTTCAAAATAAAAAAAAAGCTTAATAAATTAAATAACCAAGTAAAATAAAAGTAAATAAATGAATATATGCTATTCTTTATTGAAGTAAAAATATAAAACTACATGCGCTGCTCCGTTAAATAGTTTTAAAACACCTATAATAAGCAGTGCAATTTTTGTTCATTTCACAGGTAAGCTGTGTCTCATATTCCACATGAAGTAAGAAAAATTTCTCTGCACTATGGGCGCCTTGCCATCACCAACAAAAGCTAATTCGACCCTGGGCGAGAATTTCAATATAGGCATCTGACATATCACGTTTCAAACTATATTTGTATTTTCAACAAATTTGCCTTTTTATAGCACAATGTAAGGAAATATCAATTTTAAAGTATTCTACGATAATTAATTATTTACATTAAAAATATCAGTAAACATTATTTTATGTGGAATTTGAGACACAATCAGCCCTTGAAATAAAAAGATTGTAAACTCCATATTAATGGTGTTTTTACTCAATTTAACACAACACTGCATGTTGTTTTATATATTTTTTAATAAAGTATTGCAAGTTTCCGGTATTCTCACTTTTATTTCAATTTAATTATTTATCATTTTTCACTATTTTAACGATTGAAAATCTAGAAACACTCTCCTTTAGATCGGCAAAATGACAGATAGGCACCTTTTTGTTTCTTTTTTTTTAATTTGGTGCTTCATTCATATACACTATAAATGTGATATATACCTCTTCCTTATCTTCGTATTCTAAAGCTAAGTACAGACGATTAACAATATTGTCAGATCTGTCAGTGAACAAACTGTTCCAAATGTCTTACAATCGTCTGAACACACAATTTTGTCTGACAATATTGTTAAACACGTCATTGTCAGACGACAATCTGACAAAAAATTGTCAGGTGTCTTACAATCGTCTGAACACACAATTTTTATCATTGTCAGTCGATTAGGACATTGTCAGACTCATTGGTCATTGTCAGATGTTTTCATTGAAAACATCTTACAATTGCTGACAATTTTTTCATTGTTCGAAATGTCAATGAGTTGGTTAAAGAGAGATAAAAAAATAGCTGACAATCAAATTGGGAAGAAATCTACCAACCATGTGAACGGACAATTTTTCATTGTAAGAAATATGTCAATTGTCAGCTAATTGTTAGCTGTTTTCAGACCATTGACAGTTCTGACAATATTGTAAGATCCGATAATCGTCTGTACTTAGCTTAAGGATACAAACAACAGAAGTAGCAAATATATGTTTCTCCCCCACTCAATCAAGGTGCAGCGAAAAACAGATAATTTTAAATTACAGAAGTAATACATATTTGTCTCTTTCACAATCAATGGGTTTTAGTTTATTCGGTTTTTATAAATACGGAAAAAAGAATACAAAAAATTGAAGTAAGAAATGTGTTTCTCCCCCAAGGTGCAGCGATAAAAAAGAATTTGAAATTACAGAAGTAATACATATTTTTCTCTTTCACTCATTCAATGGGTTAAAATTTAAAAGTGAGGCATTCTTTATGTCAAATTATTCATTTATTGAATTATTTGAAACTGCCGAAATTTATAGAAAATATTGTGGTTTAACATAAAGTGTTTGTGCAATGTCATCGCTATGTGTAATTTTCTATCCAGTGATACCTAATTTAGTAGATTTGACTATTTTGTAAGTGAGAAAAAAAGAGTCTGACGACAGAAATAATATATAGGTACATATGATAAAATATGGCTATGGTTTGTTTCGTCTTTTTCATCTCGTTTATATCGTTTTTTTTTTTGTTTCGTTTTAGTCGTTTCGTATTTCATTTGTTTAGGATTTTCATTAATACGTTTTTCAATTATTTGGTTTATAAAAAAAGTTTCGAAAAAAATTCATTTTGTCTTTCACTTAGTTCGTTTAAAGGTCATTCGCCTTTTATTGTTTAGTTTTTCGATTATTTCGTTTTTTGTTTAGTTCGATTTCAGTTATTATCGCCATCGTTTACGATAAACAGTGAGGTATGCAACCCCCCTGCTTAGGCACACAACATGATTTGGGTTAGGTGCGAGGTTGGGTGCATGCAAAGTTTATTTTGCAACTTTGAATTTATAGAATATATCCTATGTCAACAGTTGTCTTCTAAGTATAAAAATGAGATGAAAATGCACTGTTACAATCACCACTGATGACAAATTAAACCCACGCTAAAGCAATAGTTTAATTAACACCTAGTGCAGTGGCGTAGCGTGCTAACATTAGGTTGTGCGAAAATGCCATTTGACATTTTTTTTGTGCGAGAGTGAACATAAATATACGAAAAAATGTACTTTATTGACTTACACCTAACATACACCCTCTGTGAAAAGTAGGCAGTAAATGTAAAAACTAAACATTCTAAAGCGAATAACAAATTAACCAGCAAATTTGAGAGTTGTAAATTAAATTTGGCACACTCTATCCTATTGCCCCATCCCCAAGCGGATAAATGACACAATTAACCGATCAATAACTCCAGAAATTGTCAGTTACTTCAGAATTATTACTAAATTTATTGAAAATTAAAAAGTTTCGGTGATAAAAGTGAGCGATGTATGAGCCAACTCACATCGAATCAGTCAAAACAAACCAAATGTATTTATTTTTTTCGTAGTCTCACTCTCACGACTTACGAGCAGGGTTCGAACCGCAGTACTTAAATTTCGGAACAGACTTGTAAAAAAAGTGAACTAAATCGAAAATTTCCCGAGTAGGTTTTAAAATTAAGGAAAATTTCAAGTTTTCAAACACCATATTTTTAACAACAAAATAATTTTAAAACACATCACAAAAAATCTATTCGTTTCACAACTGAATAGAATTCAGATTAAGACATTGAGAATTATAGTTGCAAAATATAATAACACTGTGCATTTACTTTTATATTTTGATTTGACTGAAGAAAATTTGAAAAAAAAATTAGCTCAAAAGTGACGGAGTAGATTTATTTTCCTTCTTAAAATTGAAGGAGAATTGCAATTATTGGTTGTATCAATAAAAGTTTTCGAAGCTTTTAAATAATTTATTTGGACTGGTAAAATGTATCCAGTTTGAAGAAAAATTGATCCAAATGAAAATAAAATACATAAAGAGAACATACAGAAATCTTTTAACACTATCGCCAGTTTTGATAAATACATGTTTTTAAAAATTGCCGCCCCCTAGCAAACTCTCTCTCGAAAATTTTGGAAATTTGCCGCCCCTAAAATGGATCCAAATGACAAAAAAAATATAAAAACAGAACATGCAAAAATCTTTTATACCTATTAAAGGCCCAATTATAATAGGCATGAGCTAGCTTATGCACGCTTAAGCCAACGAGCGAATATATGAAATTCCTATTGAGTAGCCATAATGGAGTCCAGCTACGTTTCTTAGGATTTTTTGCCTTGATCATTTAGTTTAAACCTCAGCTTAACACTTAAGCCCTGTCGAGATTGAATTCCGAGAAAAGTGTTCTTTTGAAGCACTCTAGTACGAATTAAAATTCATTCTGTTTCTAGGGGTTGCGAGGTCTTCGTGGTTAAAGTGGTAGGGGGAAAGTGAATACATGTCTTTAAGCAATAGATAATGTTTGAAATACAATCATGAGGAATTACACACAAATTGAAATCATCACAATAAACAAAGTAAAAAATAAGTACCAAATTGAGCATTTAACTAGTATTTTAATACAAAATAGAGAATGGAATTGTAAATTTTTAAATGTGCAAACAAATATATATATTTGGATTTTGGACGATCTACCTTATAATTGAAAAGTTTTGTATCTATAAAATATTAACGGTATCTCTTATAGGACCATTTGTTTAGTTTTTGACTATCTGTTGAACCTATTTAAATGAATTTTTTACACAAGGCTCAAGAGCTTCTAATAACTTTAAATAATATTGCATATACAAATTTAAAAAAAAAAACAAATTTCGGAATTTTTTAAATATTAATTAAAAAATAAAAATCAACACAATAAATATTTAATTTTAAAACGTACATTTTTGTATAATATTGAATGCATTTCAGTCTAATTTGTAGACCATCTTCAATACGCAATACAAAAGAATAGATAAACAAAAGAGTTCAAACAGAGACCCCTATTACGGTTGGCAATTATATCAATTGATAGTTGATAGATTTTATAAATCGATAATAAAAACCCAATTGATACAACTTTTGATCGTTGAGAACGTTATGAGTTACAAAAAAATTGATAATTATCGCAGAATAGTTGATCAGATTTTTAATAAATTGAGTTTTAATGTACCAAATTTCAATATTGTAAACTGTGAGTTCCAGGCACATGTATATGTGCAACACAGTGCTATATTGTTCATATTTATTAACTTACATAAACTAAACTACGTTTCAGTGAGTTGGTATAAAATATACCTAGACTCAAATAGGTAATCTATTTCTTTAAAAAGCAGACTAATAGATCTAAATGATTTGATTTAAATTAAGTTACATTCTTATTGTGCTGGATTTCTATTAAATTTGTATTTAATATTAAGAAGCTGCATCCATTGTTCACACATGAACATGGAGTACTTATCTTCACATAACCCAATGCGTATGGTAAATAAATATAACACAGATCATCGAGACCATGCACTGACGGTTATCTAGAGATAAATAAACCATTCAATAAAACATAAATAAGTAAGAATATAGAGGTAAGAAATATGTAAATAATACACATGTAAAAATAGTATTTAAGGAAGATATGTTGTTTAATAAAATCATTATTATTTGGAACTTACAACTCCGAGTATTATTCACACATTTGGTCCTTCGAGCCCGATATGAACCAGCAACATTTGGTCCTTCGAGTATTTTAAAAAAATTTCCCCCACCAGTGGTAAGAGATTTTTTAAAGCACGAGCTAGTGTCCTAATAGCGTTGTCAGAGCTACAAATACTGGCAGGAAAACAAAACAAAACAAAAATCACATACAGTGAAAAATAGCGTTGTCAGAGCTACAAATACTGGCAGGAAAACAAAACAACAATCACAAACAGTGAAGAAAGCCTTGTCAGAGCTAAAATACTGACAAATTGAAATCAAAATCAAGAAAGTGAAAAAGCATTGTCAGAGCTTCAATACTGACTAAGTGAACATAAAGCAGACAAACAAAGAATCAACAAATTATTAAAAAAAGAAAACAAACAACAACAATGTCTTCAAACCTCGTTGAAAGAATACAAAAATTCCTAAAAGACAGTGATCTTGAAAGAGAAGCAACCTGGATGCGGTTGATGAATTAGATTAATTTGAAGCAATAAAACAACAGATAGTAGTTGCCCTGAACAAATATAAAATAAATCAACACGAAATAAACAAAATGATCACGAGGACAAAAAATTCACAGACTGCTGCCCAGATTACAGAAAGGGGAGCTAATGTCATAGACGTATCAAAAATACATACAATAATGGACAATCTTAAAAAAACAATAGAAGATGCAAAAACAGAGGCGACTCACCATCCTCATAACAAAAATATATGGATTGGTAAAGTTAAGCGATGGAATGAACGGTTACAAACACAGTTGTCTAAGATGAATCCAATCGAAGAAGAAAAATTCAGAGAAGACTACTACATAATCGAGTTGGAAGTTGATGTGGAATTGCTTCTAGACAAACTAGAAGGAAAAAATAGAGCCACAGAATTTGATACATGTGCAAATGTACCAACAAGGAGTCATAAAATTGAACTGCCGAAATTCCATGCAAAAATTGAAGAGTGGAAAATGTTTTCCGACCTATTCATAGATGCGTTTCGCAAAAATAATCAACTACCGGATTCTGTTAAATTAAATCACTTACAATCATCCATCTCTGGTGAAGCTCGAACGTCAATTGCGAGCCTCATTAAAGGACCTACAGCAAATTATATGGAAGCATGGAAGACTCTCACCAGAAGATTCGAGAATAGGAGACTTAATTTGTCCACAAAATTGAACCAGTGCATACATTCCATTGATGAACGCTACATCATATACAAGTTTATTTCAGACACTTGAGTCAGCGGTCACATCGTCGATGGATAAAGTTCGGGAGCTGGAAGAAGTTGCGGAAAGTACTATTCAGGAAGACAAAACCTTGGGAAAGTCAACAGCACATCATGATGAAGAAAAAACAGAAGTAATCATCAGCTAACCGATGAAATACCGACAACTGATAAAACAAATGAATATTTGGAGGAGATGCTATCCGAGAGGAAATAAACGTAGAAAATAAATCTGATTTACATGCAAATCTTGGATACTCATTACTCATATCAAATGCTCTAACAGTGAGCTGAAATACAAGCAAGAGATTAAAATAGCAAAAAACACCTCTATCAAAACAAAAGATGAAGATTCATCTTCAGTGCTTCTAGCAACAGCACAAGGAAAGGTCAACAGCGTTACAGCTCTTACAAGAGGAATCGAAAAGGTACTGGTCAACTTAAAGACACCTCGGGCATACGTCATATTTGGCAAGGTCATTAGCAAAAGGCCAACCCGTATTGCAAAGAAGGTTGTCTTCCCCATCTGGGACTATTCAAAATATAATTTTATGAGAAGCAATTCTCTGTTATCACACAGAGAAAAAACGCCGATTCTCTGGTGACCCAATATACAATTACTTAAGCAGAGGTCTTCATGTGATAATATCTATGACGTTACCACCTTCAGGAAAGTATGCTTGAACTAATAGAAGGAAAATCGTGGTACCAACCAGCAATTATAAGATTCACAGGGCACAAATGTGGGTCATGGATTATGGTAAGGAGAAACCCTACGAGCATCAGCATTTGAAGGAAAACACGGTACTGAGCAAAGCCATACTTTCGACTTTGCTAACTACAGTGCAATGTCAAAAGAAGAAAGTATTAAACTGAAAATTCAAGGGGACCTGGAACAGTTCAAGGAAGAAAACATTAACCTTAAGGGCTTGGACTTTCACAACATAAGCGGTCACAGTGGATTAATGTTAAGTTGCATCTTACTCATTATTTTTGTTATTTATATAGTACGGGGCATAACATTCAGAAAAAGAATTTAAGCACTTTCTGTCGGCCCGCAGAATGTTCAAACATGAACATGCAGTACTTATCTTCAGATAACCCAATGTGTGTGGTAAATAAATATAACACAGATCATCGTGAACGTGCACTGACGGTTATCTAGAGATAAATAAACCATAAAAATCTCACACATCGATATAAAGAAAATTTTACTTATGTTGCGTTAGATAATCACAAGGTGATAAAGATACGCTTGGTCATCCACCCCATATCCCGGTAAAACCGGGTGGCCCACCAAAACAGATGTAATTTTTAGGGGTATATAAGGGACAAAACCTACACCAAATTAAAGGTAGTACATTCACCTTTGAAAGTCGTCTGGGGCACATCTTGGTCAGTATACAATACTATTAGCTATATTAATGTTGGGATGAAGGATTCACTTTCGAAGAGTGAAGAACACCCAGACTTTTATAAAATAAGGAGTTTTAATTTAGTTTTATTTTTCGTGTCAAACAAATCAAAAATAAATAAATCATTGTTGTTATGAAAAACAAAATAAAAGGATTGTTTTCTAAAATAATATAAAAGAAAATATATTAACAAATATATATCTATAAAACCAAACCAAAACTAATCATTATTGGTTCTCATTGGCCTCTATTCCTAACAATACTTAAATATAAATCTAATTGCTGAGATTGCAATAAAGGTTCCCATGTGCAAAACCGAGACATTCACCTGGAATTTTCCCGGTGGTAACGAAATGAAAGAATTCAACGGAAGCTCTTGTGCTTCTTTTGCAGTTCTATAAGTTTTGTCAGAACTGTCAGCATAATATTGTTTGAAGTTTAAATATTTTGTATACAAATTGTAAAGAATTGTTTAAAATTGAATAAAAAATGAAAGTTCCCGGTAGCAAACAAAGAGTTCTAGAGTTCCTCATACTTTTTTTTCAATAGTTCTGGCGAATGAAGTGTTAAAATTGGAAAAAAAAAGTTTTTTTGCTAACTTCACGCAATAAGGAAGTTTTTTCAAAAAAAAAGTTCTGAGCATGTTTTTCAACTAAAAATCAAGAGTTCTAGAGTTCCTGATGGGTTTTAGAAAGAGTTCTGCAAAATTGGGAAAGTTAGATCAAATTAAGGTGCCCATTGAACCAAAAATTTTCAAAATCCAAAAACATCAAAAAAAGGAGTTCTGATTAGAGTTCCCGATAGCAAACAAATTGTTCTAAACATTTTCCTAACAACTTTTTTTTCTAAAACTAATTTTTCAAAAGTTATTCGCAAATTTAGATGCCCATTGACTTAGAACCAAAAATTTTCAAAATTCAAAAAAATACAAAAAAGGAGTTCTGATTAGAGTTCCCGATAGCAAACAAAGAGTTCTAAACATTTTCCTTACAACTTATTTTTCTTAAATTGTGCTCATTGACTTAGAACCAAAAATTTTCAAAATCCAAAAAATATAAAAAAAGGAGTTCTGATTAGAGTTCCCGAAAGCAAACAAAGAGTTCTAAACATTTTCCAAACTACTTTTTTTTTCTAAAACTAATTTTTCAAAAGTTATTCGCAAATTCAGGTGCCCATTGACGCCTTGGCAGGGTCCGTCATACTTTTCGCCTTACCCCGGTATATCGGCTCTACCGGGGCTGTCCTTTCCTTTCCGACCTACTCGTGGGAACCTTATTCAAGTTTTTACAAAATGGACGATATACACAATACTGACTTTTTACCATCCGACGACTTTGAGGATGAACATTTGGCTTCCAGTCAGGAAACCATAAAGGGAACCCCAGCTAGAACTGACTCCAGTGCTGTTGGGCAACCCAAACCTTCAGGAAGCATAGGCGGTACCAGTCACACTACTCCTTGGCTTCCTAATCCGACCAATACCAACCCAATACCTTCGTTTAGCAATGCCAGTCATAGCAGCGCTGCACGAGGAAAGAAAAAAATATCGGCTAGCACCTCTCTCAAGGTACAATTCAGGAAAGCGTCCTTCAATGTCGACAAGATTGCCAAGAATGAGGAAGCTGGAAAGGTCCATGAGAGGGACGCCGCCGATAAATTAAAGTACCAGAGGAATTTTGAGGAATACAACAATCTTCCGGCTACAGAAGAAAAAGCCGGCGAAATAGGTCTCGAGACGAAACCAACCAACCTCTCAAGAGGAGCAAGCTTGACGGTCCACGGAAGAACGAAAAAATAATACCACCTCCCAGAGCAGCGCAGCCGCGTACCCTTAGCGAGGTTGTCAGAGACGACCTCCAGGGTAGCAGTTGTAGATGAACTCTCCACAGACAATAGAGGTCTGTTGGTTGTGTGGAGTGCCATCGAAGCCAAGCTGTCGGAGATGGTGTTTTTATATACACTTTCGGCTAACGAGGGTCCCTACCCCATGTTCGACTCTGGGGAGATGCTCAGGGGATACAGGGTAATCAAATTCGAGGACGGGTTTTCTAGGGATTTCCTTAGGTCATCTATTGCTAAGATTAGCCATGACTGGGAGGGCTTGAGGCTCAAGCTTATCCTAGCTAAGGACATCCCTAGACAGCCTAAAGCCCGTATTTGGTTGCCCCTCATGGGCGTCAAACCAAGCGGACCGGAGCTGATTCGTGTCATGCATGACTGGGCTGTCATTAAGGTGGAGGAACATCAACGGAACAGCGGATCTTATCTTCTGAAAATCAGTGAAGAAAGCAGGGGGACCCTTGAGAAGGGCCGAATTCAAGCTGAGATTCGGCATAAGGTTCGTTAAAATTAAGATTCTGCAAAGTCAGGGAGCAGACCTCGACAATGCTGACGATAAAGTCGAGATTGACGATGTCGCTAGAGAGTCGAGGTCCCTAACGAGCTGCCGGGCCCTGATTGCGCAGGATCTATAAGCAATTAAAAACGCGCTGAGGGTCAAACAGATTAATCTGAAGCACACTAAATGTGCTTCAGATAATCTGAGGGTTTTCCTGAGGGAGGGAGACATTGACATCAGCATCATACAAGAACCGTGGGTTAATGGCCTCAGAGTGAGGGGCCTCCAAAACAGCCAGTATGGCCTTTTCTATAAAGCCGCAAACCAAGACCAAGGTAAGCCAAGAACTTGTATTTTAGCTAAAAAACTCTTAAAAGCTTTTTTGTGTCCAAATTTTAGTACTCTAGATTAAGCTGGAAGAGAAAAATGCAGGCACCTTGCTTATAGCATCTGCGTACTCGGCGTCACCGCCAGAAGAACTACGCAACCTTACGACCGAGACAAACATGACAAACCTGTTGATTGGATGCGATGCGAACGCACGGCATACTCTCTGGGGTAGTTCGGAGATCAACGAACGAGGTGAGTCTTTCTTTGATTTTATTATTGAAAACAACTTAACGATCTGTAACAGACGTAATACTCTCACTTTCGTTTTTCTGAGTTCGGATAGTTATGAAGGGTGGGAGGATGTGCTAGATTGTCGTAAGCAAAAATTTTTATTTTATGTTAAATAATTGGGAGTATCGCTATCGAATTCCTTTTCGAATCACAGGTGGATCCTCTTTAGCATTAATTTTGAGATCGAATCCCCTCCTCCCTACAGAAATCCGAAAAAAAACAGACTGGAAGAAGTTCAGTCAAATTGTTAAGTCCAAACTGCGTAATGTACCGAATCTGAGCATAGACTCAGTAGAAGATCTAGAGGCAAAGGTTAAAGTTTTGAAAGCATCCATGACTACTGCTTTTAAGATCTCTTGCCCAGTTAAATACAGCCGTAAAACCTTTCCCCCCCCTGGTCGAATGAAGACTTATCCAATCTCAGAAAAATGACAAGATCAATCTTCAATATCTGCCATAAACATAAGTTCTACCAGCCCTATAAAGACTGTCTTAGAGCATACAAGCGAGCAATCGCATGAGTTAAGCAAGAATGTTGGAGGGAGTACTGTCACTCTATCGAAAATATAAAAGATTCGGCAAGGCAGAGCAAAGTCATGTCGAAGGAGCATTGCAGTCCGTCTTTCTTGAAAAAGACTGACGGATCGTGGACATGGCGGCACATTTTCCGGGTTACGATAGTAGTAACGGCGTCAGGCTTTTAATATCCAATCAGGCTTTGGCCAGGTTTCATCCTTTGTCAGGCTTTTTTATAACTATCGCACAAAATATAATCTTTAGAAGAAAAACGTTTACTGAATGCTTTCAAATCGAAATGCTTGTAAATCGCAGTGAACACATTCATTTTTTCATTTAGTTGTCACTTTTTACAAAGGGACAAGGAGTTGTGCAATAGGATGATTCACAAAAATACCTTTCTCGAAATTCAACCTGGACCGGGCGAAATTATGAAGCTTAGATTGAAACCAAAAAATTGAGACCAAAAAATTCAAAATCGAATATCATTTAGAGTGATTTTGATTGAGACCAAAAAATTCAAAATCGAATATCATTTAGAGTGATTTCAGCGATAGCGAAGCTTAAAGATCGAAAAGCATCCGGATCGATTGGCATTCCAGCTGAATTTTATAAGTATGGCACAGCAGAACTGATCAACAAGCTGACATTTATATATAACAATGTTATTGTGGAAAATCTGAAATAAATGTTCTTCTTAAAAGGAAAAAGGCCGAGATTTAAACAATTGAGACTTTAATTTAATTCAAGTTAATTCTTTGAAAGTACAATTGCGAATAATTTAAAGTAAAGATTTAGAAAATAGATGTATGTAAAATAGACAGTTTAAATTCATGAAAGAAAGAGAAAGCACTTAGTTACAAAACAAATGTAATAGAATAATATTAGGTATTTCATTAGGGCATTAGGTTTAACTAATTTTCAACATCTTCGGCCCGGGTGGTAGGGTTACCAGCTCTAAAATCAGCAAAGCCTGACAGTAAAGTAAGAAAAGCCTGATTTTTGAGAAAAAAGTCTGACAAATAAAAAAAAAAAATTTTTCGTTTTGAAACTCCATTCTTATAAAAAAAAAATTATAAAAAATATTCATAGATAACTTTACCTTGATTTGGATGCACGAAGACGACGAGACGATAAATAGATTGCAACAGCAATCTGCAGCAGACACAAAAAAAGTACACACAAAAATTCGTCATAAAATGGAAGTGTCATATCTTTCACAATAGGGTGATTCAAAATAACACCTTTCTCTAAAACCAACCGGGACCGTGCGAAATTATGAAGCTTAGATTAAAAACAAAACATTAAGATCAAAAAATTCAAAATCGAACAGCATTTATCGGTCGCTAACAGCGCTTTTTCAATAATTTAGCTTGAAATAAGAACTTTTCTCAAATGTTAAAAGCTGCATAAGTTTTTGTGCTAAAAGCATGAAATTTTCAGCGATTTAATAATTTCGCCCGGTCCCGATTGAATTTCGAGTAAAGGTGTTTTTTGAATCACCCTATGGCACAACTCTTTGTCTCTCTCTAAAAAGTGACAACTAAATGAAAAAATGAATGTCTTGAGTGTTCACTGCGATTTACAAGCATTTCGATTTGAAAGCATTCAGTAAACGTTTTTCTTCTAACGATTATATTTTGTGAGATAATTATAAAAAAGCCTGACAAAGGACGAGACCTGCCCAAAGCCTGATTGGATATTAAAATCCTGATGCGTCAGACGAAATCCTGACGGATGGTAAGCCTAGGCCCGGGGCAATGACACGAGCTCCAAGGGGTATAGCAGTTGCACAGGTCTTCGAGTTTTTGATCCATCAGCGTAACGAATTTCACAAGCTCTTACCTTACCGTCACGTCCAGTAAAGGCTGTCTCAACAACTGCTAACTTCCAAGCAATCCTAGGTTTAGCGGAGTCAAAAACGAGAACCACATCATTTGACTTGAGTTGAGCGGATGAATATCCTTGACTATGATGAAAGGACCGCAACAGTTGCAAGTATTCGGTGCGCCATCGATTCCAAAGCATATTCGTTATCTTAAGTCTTTGAGCCCAAAGCTGCTGCACATCAGAAGACGTCATAGGAGTTCGGGAATTCGCAAGAACCCCCTTGCCATGTATGAAGTGAGCAGGTGTAAGTGGTGAAATATCCAAAGGATCACTGCTTACATAGGTTAGAGGGCGAACATTCATCATTCCCTCTGCTTCTGAAATTACGGTTCGTAATTGCTCGAAAGGCAACTTCGCTCTTCCGATTACTACATTTAGAATGTTTTTTATTGATCGTATCAAGCGCTTCCAAAATCCCCCCCACCAGGGAGCTCGCTCAACAATAAACTTCCAACGGATGCGTCTGTTGCTCAGAAAATTTTGCACAAGCTCATCGTCCGGTGCTTGGTTGGTGTCATTGAGCTCTAAAGCTGCTCTTCGAAAAGTCTTGGCGTTGTCGGAATAGATCGTTGTTGGAGCACCTCTTCGAGCGGTAAATCGCCTCAGTCCCATAATACAGCTTTCAATATTCATATTTTTTACTAGCTCAAGATGCACGGCACGGATCGCAGCACAAGTGAAAAGCATCAAGTAGCTTTTCTTCATCTGGTTTGTGGAATCATCTAAATAAAAGAGAGGCCCAGCAAAGTCAATGCCGACGCAGTCAAATGGCCTTGACAACATGATGCGCTCGATAGGTAGAGGGCCAAACGATTGGGATACAGGTTTGCCAAAAAGTTTCTGACAAGTGACGCACTTCTTAATCAATGTTTTGATAAATGGACGCCCTTTTAAAATACAGAACCTTTGACGCAATTTACACAAAATGACATTCGTACCTCCATGACAGGTTCTTTCGTGACAATCATCTATTATAAGCTTGACTATATACGATTTTGGTAGGATGACGGGATGTTTTTCGTCAAGCGGTGCATTTAGAGACTGAAGTCGACCTTTTAACCGCATTAAACCATTTGCACCAAAAAAGGGACCTAGCTGAGCTATTTTTGATGTTTTCGGAACAGACTTTTCTTTCTGTAAGTACAAAATCTCGTAAGAAAATGAATTTTTTTGTAAGTACCTTAGCCAATATAATTCAGCTTCTTCTATTTCGGTAGCGGAGAGAGAGAGAGAGAGTTTTGCAAGTTCATTTGGCTTTTCCTGCAATTTGAAAAACCCTACTGCACGTTAAATAAAGGCTGTGCGGCGTAGCAGACCCTTCCAAGAACTAAAGTCTCTATATGGCAACAAAGGTTCGGTTGAAGTTTCATCTGGAGCAGAAACAGGTGCCAATAGAGCCACTGGTGCTAAGCCTTGAGAATACTCGTTCTCTTCTTCCTTGAAATCGGTATCGCCTTTTAACCAGGTTGGTCCAAGAGCCCATAGAGATGAATTAATTAAGTTATGAGTGGTGACTCCTCTGGTGAGAAGGTCGGCGGGGTTCTCATTTCCTTTACAGTGCCTCCAGTCTGCTACTGACGTTAAGCGACGGATTTCAGTTACGCGACTCTGAACGCACGGCTACCAACGATTAGCATCACCTTGGATCCACCCAAGGGCAATCCTCGAATCTGCCCATAGGAAAAATTTGTGCACAATAACTTTGAGTGATTTTTTCAAGTAAGCGCTAAGTCGAGCTGCTAACAGTGCGGCCGTCAACTCAAGTTTTGGAAGGGATAGTTCCTTTATTCCATCGATTTTGAGTGGTGCAACTCGGTTCTTTGCACATAGGAAAGCGATATTCTCTTCACCACCATTAACACTTTTGACGAAAGCAACAGTTCCAAACGCCCGCATACTTGCATCTGCAAACATGTGAATGTTAATTTTTTTAGAAGATGCTAAACATAGAACAGCGCGTGGAATTGGAAAATCTGTTAACTGATGTAAATTTTTTACACATTCTTCCCAAAGAACCATAAGATCTGGAGTTAGAACCTCGTCCCAGGACAGTTTTTCTCGCCAGATGCATTGAAATAGAATTTTTAATCGTACCATGACAGGTCCAAGCATTCCAAGAGGATGATAGATTCTAGCAATCGTCTGAAGAACGTTTCGTTTCGTAACCTTAACTAAATCAGATGTGAGCAAATTTTGCAGCGAATCTAAGGGCACGGTAATTTCATCGCTTTTGACATACCATGAAAATCCTAGAAATTTTTGCTTAATAGGACACTCACCTGGACAAAGAGTATTACGAATAAGCTCACTGTTAGAGTTCCACTTCCTGAGGTTTATGCTTGCGTTTCGCATCACCAATACAGATTCTTCATAATTGCCATCAAATTTTTTAAGCTGCAATTTGGGGAGTTTAATAGAACAATTGCTGTTGGAAGATGATGACGTGTTGAGAAGAGATTGCCTTGGAACATGAGTCGATGGATTCAGCTTGTTTTGAACTTTCAGCAGACGAGAATTAAGGCGGGAGAGAACACCTATTTCTAAGTCTTGATATTTGCTGATTTTCTCCAGTTCTTTATCCAGCTCATCTGTCTTGAGAAGAACTTTAGTTTGCACTTTTTTGTTCACCGCATTGAGACTTTCATAGACTGCAGACAGTCGCTGGATAAACTGAACGATGTCTTGCTCAATGGCGTCCAGATCATACGTTGAAATAAGTTGAGATTTTTCGCTGTCGAGAAAAACATTAGCACTTTTTACAATTTGTGTTACCTGGCCTCTATAGGCCGATCGTGCGGATAACTCCATGGCTAATACGTTAAATTGAAACGCGCTGTACTCTTACGTTATAAAAAAGAAAACTTTATTAATTTCAATTAATCCCTGTACACCTTTTCCCGGGTGGAAAATCTAAAATAAATGTTCTTCTTAAAAGGAAAAAGGCCGAGATTTAAACAATTGAGGCTTTAATTTAATTCAAGTTAATTCTTTGAAAGTACAATTGCGAATAATTTAAAGTAAAGATTTAGAAAATGGATGTATGTAAAATAGACAGTTTAAATTCATGAAAGAAAGAGAAAGCACTTAGTTACAAAACAAATGTAAAAGAATAATATTAGGTATTTCATTAGGGCAAATTATATGAGTTTAACTAATTTTCAACAGTTATGGAAACCGGGATCATACCACAAGAATTCAAGGAAGCTATTATTTTCCCGATTCAGAAGAAAGGAAATTGGAACGAGCTGTCCAACTACAGAGGAATATCGTTTTTAAATGCATCCTACAAAATATTTACGCTGATTTTGCAAAAACGCTTCAATAAATGGATCAATGACAACAAGCTTTTGAAGGAGTTCCAGGCAGGTTTTAGGGCAGGATATTCTACGGTTGACCACATTTTTACCCTTAAAAGTATTGCGGAAACATTCCTTCATAAAGAAAAGAAACTTCATACTTTTTTCGTGGATTTTAGATCTGCATTTGATAACGGCATGTCATGGAAGTTTGGGAGATTAATACAAAATCTTTATGGGGACACAATGGCTAAGATATGGAATGGTGAAGAGCTGTCGGAAGGATTTAAAACGCAATCGGTAGTCAGGCAGGGTTGCATTTTGAGCCCAAGCATGTTTGCTTTGTTCATAGATGATCTTGTAGACCTCTTACCATGCGGCATTGAATACGCCGGGAAGATAATAAAAGTATTGATGTTCGCGGACGACATTGTACTTTTGGCAGCCTCACCCGAATCATTGCAGCTAATGATAAATCGCCTTTTTCAGTACTGCCAGCTTTGGAGTTTGATAGTTAACCTGGATAAATCCAAAATTTTGATTTTCAAACGTGCAGGAGACCGTAATTGTGCAAACGATAAATGGCACTATAATGGTGAGGTCATCGAAGTTGTTACGGAATTTAAATACCTAGGAGTAAACTTTTCAAGAAACTTGAGTATGGAAAGGCATCTAAAGGAGAAATTGATAAAGGCAAAAAGCGCAATTAGCGCAACTTGGGATAGATGTTTCTATAGTAAAAGTATTGCCCATAGCAGCAAGTTTAGGATATTTGAAGCGGTCTCAGAATCAGTCCTTTTTTACGCAGCTCAGACTTGGGGAACGAAGCAGTATGACACAGTTGAGAAACTTCTGCGATACTTTTGCAAACGAATTTTTCAACTGCCATTTACTACACCCAACTACGTCATCATGTTGGAAACAGGATTGTCGCCTCTGTTCATCCGAACCTTAAAAATTCAAGTGGATTACATAATGAAAGTTTTAAAGATGGATGATAACCGACTACCAAAGATAGTAGCTCTGGAAGCCATGAGGACCAAAACAAGCTGGTGTGCTGATTGGATGGATTTAGCGAGAGAATGTGGAATATATTTAAACCTAAATAATTCCAGTAATGCAGAATTGAAAGCTTCTCTTTACCAGATCATTTCTGCAGTAGACTTAAAGCAGCGTGAGAAATACTTGAATGATGCAACAGGATCTGTCTACAGGCAACTCTACAGTCAACTAAACCACAACTTGGAAGGGAGGAATTATTTCAGAGATGATAACAGCATTGCCGAAATATCGATGGTAAAGCTACGGGGAGAACTTATGCAGCTGAATTGTGCAACTTAGGGGAAAGGGAAGATATTCTCCACTTTATCGGAAGATGCCCGATTCTAAAAGAAATAAGAAGGGATTCTTTTGGAAGCGACATGTTGACACAAAGCCAAGTTATACTCTTACTTAACAATATGGATGTGAAAAAATTGTTCCAATTCTGCAGACTGGCTCTTCTCTATAGAAATCGAATTATAAATGAAAGTTTTTAAAACAAATTTTTTGTATACATATACAATTGGTAGATAGTTGTTTTTAGGTTTTGCGAACTAGGCAGACGGCAATAATGCCATGCTTTTTTTGTAAACCATGTAATCAATCTAAAACAATGGTAACCAATAAATAACCAATCTAAATCTAATCATTTAGAGCTCGCTACAAGCGCTTTTTCAATAATTTTGTTTGAGTCTTTGAAAATCGTAATTTTTCTCAAATGTCAAAAGCTGCATAACTTTTTGAGTTTTGGTGCTAAAGGCATAGAATTTTCAGGGATTGTTCTGGCCAGTTGCACCAAACGCTTTTAACACGTTGAAAGCATCATCGGTGTGCCAAATGTATTTTTGATGTGTAAACATCTATACTGGCGGTAGGGTGAAAAGAAAACGTAACGTAACGTTGTAATCGTGATCGTGGTCGTGATCGTGATTCTGAGCTTTACGAAAATTGAGTGCGTTCAACAATATGTGCGTTCAGTAACTAAACGTTGAGTATTGAAATCGAAAGGTCGAGTTCAGTTCGGGTTGAAATTTGGTTGGCTGCTTAGAGGATATATTAAGCCCCTATTACATGATGATTCTTTGCGTCTGACTCTATTCAAACATAATGAAAGCGAAAGAGAAAAAAGATAAGATGGAAGACCAGTTGCCTTGTGAGTCGTGGGCCAAGTTTTACGAGACTCTTTTTAACGCTTCTTTAGCATTAGGCTACGCGCAAACCAACGCGATGGCGGTGGCGATCACGATAAAAATGTGGATGCCTCATATAAAAATCAAAGCACACTTCAATCGTGTAGATGTGTGCCTTTCCTTTGATTTATGTGTATGGCATCCACAATTTTATCGTGATCGCCACCGCTTTCGCGTTTGTTTGCAGCTACCTTTATCCGTATTTTGTATTCTTTGCATTACTTTTTTTCAATTACATGACTGTTTTGAGACCAGCGGCCTATTTCACAGAACATACATCACATACATTGTATGAATGTATGTACCTTAAAGTAGACACCAAAGATGGCACAGTGTAAATTTTGAATTTTTTGAAAAACTTTGCGTCAACTTAGAAAACCCATAATTTAAAAAAAAAATTAAAATTTACGCCCACTCATCTCGTAGTCGTGATTCTTATCTTGTAGCCGTGGTCGTGATTTTGATTCTGAGCCAGATATTAGTCTGCTATTACACGATGCATCTAGACGCATGCGACTTTTCGAACTACGTAAGTGCAAAAGAGAAAAAAAAATCGAAAAGATGGTACGGAAAAAAAGTGACCGATGTCGCGTGAGTAAAATTTTCGGTGCAACTATTTGGCGTTTCTCTTTTCTCTTGTCCGTTTTTTACTATTCTGCTTCATATGGTTTTGTTGTTTAAAGAGTAAATTTCGATGCAACGCACTGTTTTTGATAGCCTTATAGGCTTTCCAGAAGTGAGAATTCATCTTTAAAAACAACATATAAAAAAAATTATTGCTTTTCTTGACTGATATTCATTTAAAGGCACACAAACCTTTCTTTCTTCAATATATCTAATTAAGAAAACAAAAATAAAAACAGAAAAAGTTTTTTTATTGCTTGAGCACAGCCCAACACGAAAATGAAAAATAAAGAGAACTGTCAAATTAGATTCCTGACTTTGGTTTCAACGTGTAATAGCGCTTGAAACAGCGGACGAAATAACAAAGAAGAATTCGAAGAAGGCGCATGCAACTAGATTCATCGTTTAATAGCAGACTTATGAATTATCCATAATCTCTGTTCTGAGCTTCACGAAAATGGAGTGCGTTCAACGCTATGTACGTTCAGTAACTAAACGCTGAGTGTTTATATACGAAATCAAAAAGTCGAGTTCAGTTTGGGTTGAAATGTGGTTAGTTGCTTAGACCATATAGTACATGGACTGCGCTTTCATTTTCCATGCATCATTACCGATTTTCAAATTTGCTTATGAAAAGTTAAGATCTATATGAAAGTACCAAAAAAAAAATGTTTGCTATCATCCACACCCTAAATTTGATGTAGGCTCTCGGTCTATGAGGCATTCGGACGAATGTTGATGTTTACACATCTTAACCGTGAGTCCCGGCACTCACACTTTTTTTTTTTGTTTTAATGTATGTTTTATTGTGTGTTTATCAGTGTCCAATAGTTTTTTAGTAAAAGTGTATTATTTTGTGTTATGAGAGATGACACCTGGTTTAAAATGGAAGTAAGTGACTATCCCTTTGGAAACTTATATTGTAGCTGAAGAAGCTATCCATCCTTTTTTGTTTCATCACACACATTTTTTTGCGGAAACATTTTTTTTTTTTCACCACCATTTTTTTTTTTTTGAAAAGAATTGATGTAGGTATATGTATGTACTAGGCTTAAATAGGAAATAATTGAAAAGATAAATAATGGATTTCACCTGTTAATTTTTGTTTTTATTTATAACCTCCAACGATCTATTTAATAATGAATATTTTTTTGAATTGTAACTTTCAAATGTCCTATCAAAAGTGAAATATTTTTTTGGAAGATATTTTCGTTAAAACTCGCTTTTAAA
This sequence comes from Epistrophe grossulariae, assembly GCA_929447395.1. Taxonomy (NCBI): domain Eukaryota; kingdom Metazoa; phylum Arthropoda; class Insecta; order Diptera; family Syrphidae; genus Epistrophe; species Epistrophe grossulariae. Next base: position 100,424,465 of record OV839566.1, read on the forward strand.
ATTTAACTGGAGGAAAATGGCATTTTAGTTTATTGGCTTGTTTATCGGCCTTTTAAAACTAAAATTGGTTGGTGCAACCGATAAATGCCATTTTAAAATTTAACGAAGCAGTAAATATTTAAAAGCGTTTGGTGCAACTGGCCATTACACTAATGAAACTCTTTCGTTCAGTTCAAAAATTAGCTGACAAAATCCAGGGATGGTTCGCGAACAGCATTTTAGCTTAAAAATCAGAGAAATACATTCGTGCAACCCAAAAAATTTATCAATTAAATAAATTTTATAAGAATGGTCATAACTTTTGATCTAAGGTGAGTTGTGATAAGTTGTACATCTTTTAAGAATCTGAAAAACAAGCTTTTAAAAGCAAAAAATGTTATTGAGTAGTAGGATATTTATACAGAATGCTATTGGAAACGTTTCAAGTACAAATTAATTTTGAACACCATTTAGGGCTATCGATTTATTTGTAGCTACATAATGAAGGTCATGCAAAGTATTTCTTTATAAAATGTTAGTTTAACTATTAAGCAAAATTAATAAAAAAGATGGTAAAAAATAAATATCAATTTTGGACAGGGTGACCCAAAAATTAAATAAAAATTGAGGATTTTATAAATTTAAAAAAATGTGTTAACTCTAAAACCGTTAGTATTATTAAAATATTACAGGTAATAAAATTCTAAAGAAAATAATTTTCAAAAATGCATTTTGACGCACTCTGTTAAATACTTTGCTTTTGCTACCAAAACTAAAATACCCCCTTTCACGCTACCCCGACTCAACGGCCAAACTCTTTCTCTGTCCTTCAGTGCGAAATATTTGGGAGTAGTTCTAGACCCTAAATTAAACTGGAAATCGAATATTGAAGAACGTGTGAGGAAGGCCTGCATAGCCTTCTATGCCTGTAGTAAAACTTTTGGCAAAAGGTGGAGCCTCCAATCCAAGATGATACTGTGGACGTACACAGCGGTGGTACGACCGATCCTCACGTATGGCTCGATTGTCTGGTGGCCCGCCCTTAGTAAAGCCTATAACATAGTCAAGCTGAAAAAGGTGCAAAGAACAGCTAGCGTTGGCACTACAGGGGCACTTCGATCCTGCACAACGGATGTCTTAAGCGTTTTTCTTCACCTTCCACCTCACCACCTCGACGCCAGTGGGCAAAGTATCGATTTTCATAAAAATAAAAATGCTAACCGAGGTATTCCTAATTGCACATTTCATTTATGTAAATAAAAAAAATTGCACACCCTCCCCTTTTTTTTAAAAAATATAAACAAATTGCACTTTGTATGCAATATTGAAATGGTCATATCTCGGTTACCAAGTCGAATTTCGAAATGCACAGGGGCTTAAATAATTGCACATTTCGAATTCTAATTTGCACACAAAAAATTTTAATTGAAACACCTCTCATTAATTTATAAATCAATAATTAAAATTTTCAAGAGAAAAGCTATATAATTAATAAAAATAATACTTATTCAATATAAAAAATTATCCAGAAAAATTTAAATGTCTTGGTGGTGCGATGGAACAGTTGTCGGCCGGTACACGAAAGATATCAGGTTAAATACTCGTGAGGGAAACACTTTTTTTTTTTTTAAACATACTTTACACAATTTCATTTTATTAAAATGGTAATATTTCGTCCACCAAAGACAATTTTGAACTGTTCAAAATTTTAAGAAATATTTCAGATCAAATGCAATTTGCACACCAAAAATTTCAATTTGCACACCTCTGGTTAAAAAATAAATCAATGATTAAGAAATCGCTAAAAACACGAAAAACTGAATTTTCATGTCTGACTAAAATCTCCAAATTTCGACAACCAAAGACAATTTTGAACTGTTCGAAATTTTAAAAAATATTTCAGATCAAATGCAATTTGCACACCAAAAATTTCAATTTGCACACCTCTGGTTAAAAAATAAATCAATGATTAAGAAATCGCTAAAAACACGAAAAACTGAATTTTCATGTCTGACTAAAATCTCCAAATTTCGACAACCAAAGACAATTTTGAACTGTTCGAAATTTTAAAAAATATTTCAGATCAAAATGCAATTTGCACACCAAAAATTTCAATTTGCACACCTCTAGTTAAATAATAAATTAATGATTAAGAAATCGCTAAAAACACGAAAAACTGAATTTTCATGTCTGACTAAAATCTCCAAATTTCGACAACCAAAGACAATTTTGAACTGTTCGAAATTTTAAAAAATATTTCAGATTAAATGCAATTTGCACACCAAAAATTTCAATTTGCACACCTCTGGTTAAAAAATAAATCAATGATTAAGAAATCGCTAAAAACACGAAAAACTGAATTTTCATGTCTGACTAAAATCTCCAAATTTCGACAACCAAAGACAATTTTGAACTGTTCGAAATTTTAAAAAATATTTCAGATCAAAATGCAATTTGCACACCAAAAATTTCAATTTGCACACCTCTAGTTAAATAATAAATCAATGATTAAGAAATCGCTAAAAACACGAAAAACTGAATTTTCATGTCTGACTAAAATCTCCAAATTTCGACAACCAAAGACAATTTTGAACTGTTCGAAATTTTAAAAAATATTTCAGATCAAAATGCAATTTGCACACCAAAAATTTCAATTTGCACACCTCTGGTTAAAAAATAAATCAATGATTAAGAAATCGCTAAAAACACGAAAAACTGAATTTTCATGTCTGACTAAAATCTCCAAATTTCGACAACCAAAGACAATTTTGAACTGTTCGAAATTTTAAAAAATATTTCAGATCAAAATGCAATTTGCACACCAAAAATTTCAATTTGCACACCTCTAGTTAAATAATAAATCAATGATTAAGAAATCGCTAAAAACACGAAAAACTGAATTTTCATGTCTGACTAAAATCTCCAAATTTCGACAACCAAAGACAATTTTGAACTGTTCGAAATTTTAAAAAATATTTCAGATCAAAATGCAATTTGCACACCAAAAATTTCAATTTGCACACCTCTAGTTAAATAATAAATCAATGATTAAGAAATCGCTAAAAACACGAAAAACTGAATTTTCATGGTGACTAAAATCTCCAAATTTCGACAACCAAAGACAATTTTGAACTGTTCGAAATTTTAAAAAATATTTCAGATCAAAATGCAATTTGCACACCAAAAATTTCAATTTGCACACCTCTAGTTAAATAATAAATCAATGATTAAGAAATCGCTAAAAACACGAAAAACTGAATTTTCATGTCTGACTAAAATCTCCAAATTTCGACAACCAAAGACAATTTTGAACTGTTCGAAATTTTAAAAAATATTTCAGATCAAAATGCAATTTGCACACCAAAAATTTCAATTTGCACACCTCTGGTTAAAAAATAAATCAATGATTAAGAAATCGCTAAAAACACGAAAAACTGAATTTTCATGTCTGACTAAAATCTCCAAATTTCGACAACCAAAGACAATTTTGAACTGTTCGAAATTTTAAAAAATATTTCAGGTCAAAATGCAATTTGCACACCAAAAATTTCAATTTGCACACCTCTGGTTAAAAAATAAATCAATGATTAAGAAATCGCTAAAAACACGAAAAACTGAATTTTCATGTCTGACTAAAATCTCCAAATTTCGACAACCAAAGACAATTTTGAACTGTTCGAAATTTTAAAAAATATTTCAGATCAAAATGCAATTTGCACACCAAAAATTTCAATTTGCACATCTCTAGTTAAATAATAAATCAATGATTAAGAAATCGCTAAAAACACGAAAAACTGAATTTTCATGTCTGACTAAAATCTCCAAATTTCGACAACCAAAGACAATTTTGAACTGTTCGAAATTTTAAAAAATATTTCAGATCAAAATACAATTTGCACACCAAAAATTTCAATTTGCACATCTCTAGTTAAATAATAAATCAATGATTAAGAAATCGCTAAAAACACGAAAAACTGAATTTTCATGTCTGACTAAAATCTCCAAATTTCGACAACCAAAGACAATTTTGAACTGTTCGAAATTTTAAAAAATATTTCAGATCAAAATGCAATTTGCACACCAAAAATTTCAATTTGCACACCTCTGGTTAAAAAATAAATCAATGATTAAGAAATCGCTAAAAACACGAAAAACTGAATTTTCATGTCTGACTAAAATCACCAAATTTCGACAACCAAAGACAATTTTGAACTGTTCGAAATTTTAAAAAATATTTCAGATCAAAGTGCAATTTGCACACCAAAAATTTTAATTTGCACACCTCTAGTTAAATAATAAATCAATGATTAAGAAATCGCTAAAAACACGAACAACTGAATTTTCATGTCTGACTAAAATCTCCAAATTTCGACAACCAAAGACAATTTTGAACTGTTCGAAATTTTAAAAAATATTTCAGATCAAAATGCAATTTGCACACCAAAAATTTCAATTTGCACACCTCTAGTTAAATAATAAATCAATGATTAAGAAATCGCTAAAAACACGAAAAACTGAATTTTCATGTCTGACTAAAATCTCCAAATTTCGACAACCAAAGACAATTTTGAACTGTTCGAAATTTTAAAAAATATTTCAGATCAAAATGCAATTTGCACACCAAAAATTTCAATTTGCACAGCTCTGGTTAAAAAATAAATCAATGATTAAGAAATCGCTAAAAACACGAAAAACTGAATTTTCATGTCTGACTAAAATCTCCAAATTTCGACAACCAAAGACAATTTTGAACTGTTCGAAATTTTAAAAAATATTTCAGATCAAAATGCAATTTGCACACCAAAAATTTCAATTTGCACATCTCTAGTTAAATAATAAATCAATGATTAAGAAATCGCTAAAAACACGAAAAACTGAATTTTCATGTCTGACTAAAATCTCCAAATTTCGACAACCAAAGACAATTTTGAACTGTTCGAAATTTTAAAAAATATTTCAGATCAAAATGCAATTTGCACACCAAAAATTTCAATTTGCACACCTCTAGTTAAATAATAAATCAATGATTAAGAAATCGCTAAAAACACGAAAAACTGAATTTTCATGTCTGACTAAAATCTCCAAATTTCGACAACCAAAGACAATTTTGAACTGTTCGAAATTTTAAAAAATATTTCAGATCAAAATGCAATTTGCACACCAAAAATTTCAATTTGCACACCTCTAGTTAAATAATAAATCAATGATTAAGAAATCGCTAAAAACACGAAAAACTGAATTTTCATGGTGACTAAAATCTCCAAATTTCGACAACCAAAGACAATTTTGAACTGTTCGAAATTTTAAAAAATATTTCAGATCAAAACGCAATTTGCACACCAAAAATTTCAATTTGCACACCTCTAGTTAAATAATAAATCAATGATTAAGAAATCGCTAAAAACACGAAAAACTGAATTTTCATGTCTGACTAAAATCTCCAAATTTCGACAACCAAAGACAATTTTGAACTGTTCGAAATTTTAAAAAATATTTCAGATCAAAATGCAATTTGCACACCAAAAATTTCAATTTGCACAGCTCTGGTTAAAAAATAAATCAATGATTAAGAAATCGCGATTTATTTTTTAACCAGAGGTGTGCAAATTGAAATTTTTGGTGTGCAAATTGCATTTTGATCTGAAATATTTTTTAAAATTTCGAACAGTTCAAAATTGTCTTTGGTTGTCGAAATTTGGAGATTTTAGTCAGACATGAAAATTCTGTTTTTTCGTGTTTTTAGCGATTTCTTAATCATTGATTTATTTTTTAACCAGAGGTGTGCAAATTGAAATTTTTGGTGTGCAAATTGCATTTGATCTGAAATATTTTTTAAAATTTCGAACAGTTCAAAATTGTCTTTGGTTGTCGAAATTTGGAGATTTTAGTCAGACATGAAAATTCAGTTTTTCGTGTTTTTAGCGATTTCTTAATCATTGATTTATTTTTTAACCAGAGGTGTGCAAATTGAAATTTTTGGTGTGCAAATTGCATTTTGATCTGAAATATTTTTTAAAATTTCGAACAGTTCAAAACTGTCTTTGGTTGTCGAAATTTGGAGATTTTAGTCAGACATGAAAATTCAGTTTTTCGTGTTTTTAGCGATTTCTTAATCATTGATTTATTATTTAACTAGAGGTGTGCAAATTGAAATTTTTGATGTGCAAATTGCATTTTGATCTGAAATATTTTTTAAAATTTCGAACAGTTCAAAATTGTCTTTGGTTGTCGAAATTTGGAGATTTTAGTCAGACATGAAAATTCAGTTTTTCGTGTTTTTAGCGATTTCTTAATCATTAATTTATTTTTTAACCAGAGGTGTGCAAATTGAAATTTTTGGTGTGCAAATTGCATTTTGATCTGAAATATTTTTTAAAATTTCGAACAGTTGAAAATTGTCTTTGGTTGTCGAAATTTGGAGATTTTAGTCAGACATGAAAATTCAGTTTTTCGTGTTTTTAGCGATTTCTTAATCATTGATTTATTTTTTAACCAGAGGTGTGCAAATTGAAATTTTTGGTGTGCAAATTGCATTTTGATCTGAAATATTTTTTAAAATTTCGAACAGTTCAAAATTGTCTTTGGTTGTCGAAATTTGGAGATTTTAGTCAGACATGAAAATTCAGTTTTTCGTGTTTTTAGCGATTTCTTAATCATTGATTTATTATTTAACTAGAGGTGTGCAAATTGAAATTTTTGGTGTGCAAATTGCATTTTGATCTGAAATATTTTTTAAAATTTCGAACAGTTCAAAATTGTCTTTGGTTGTCGAAATTTGGAGATTTTAGTCAGACATGAAAATTCAGTTTTTCGTGTTTTTAGCGATTTCTTAATCATTGATTTATTTTTTAACCAGAGGTGTGCAAATTGAAATTTTTGGTGTGCAAATTGCATTTGATCTGAAATATTTTTTAAAATTTCGAACAGTTCAAAATTATCTATGGTTGTCGAAATTTGGAGATTTTAGTCAGACATGAAAATTCAGTTTTTCGTGTTTTTAGCGATTTCTTAATCATTGATTTATTATTTAACTAGAGGTGTGCTAATTGAAATTTTTGGTGTACAAATTGAATTTTGATCTGAAATATTTTTTAAAATTTTGAACAGTTCAAAATTGTCTTTGGTGGACGAAATATTACCATTTTAATAAAATGAAATTGTGTAAAGTATGTTTAAAAAAAAAAAAAGTGTTTCCCTCACGAGTATTGAACCTGATATCTTTCGTGTACCGGCCGACAACTGTTCCATCGCACCACCAAGACATTTAAATTTTTTCTGGATAATTTTTTATATTGAATAAGTATTATTTTTATTAATTATATAGCTTTTCTCTTGAAAATTTGAATTATTGATTTATAAATTAATGAGAGGTGTTTCAATTAAAATTTTTTGTGTGCAAATTAGAATTCGAAATGTGCAATTATTTAAGCCCCTGTGCATTTCGAAATTCGACTTGGTAACCGAGATATGACCATTTCAATATTGCATACAAAGTGCAATTTGTTTATATTTTTTAAAAAAAGGGGAGGGTGTGCAATTTTTTTTATTTACATAAATGAAATGTGCAATTAGGAATACCTCGGTTAGCATTTTTATTTTTATGAAAATCGATACTTTGCCCGCTGGCGTCGAGGTGGTTTCCACCTCTTGACCTTCATATTAAATACCTAGTTTGTTGCAGCGCGATAAGACTAAAGGAATCCAATCTTTGGTTTGCCAAGCCATATGGTCACTACAACATCACTAATCTTATTCCCACAGATATTCTGTCAACAACTACTGATTACTGCGCTCCTACTTTGTGCCTCAGTAAGGATTTTAAAGTTATTTTCTCATCGAGACAGGAGTGGTAAAACGAAGTCGTGACAAAAGACTTCGACACAACTATTTTTACTGATGGTTCAAAGACGGACTGTAGGGTTGGTTCAGGAATATTTTCCGAATCTCTAAATATCTCTAGATCTTTTCGGCTACCCAAATTTGCTAGTGTTTTTCAAGCTGAATTACTGGCAATTGGGGAAGCATGTAAGGTACTCAAACAAGACCCCAACCAATACCGAAATACCACTATCCTGACAGCTGTCAAAGCCATTAGCTCAGCTGCATCGTCTTCCAAATTGGTGCAGCAATGCCGTGATGACCTCGCCAGCCTAAATGTGAATCTCAAGGTGAGGGAAACGAGCGGGCTGACGAACTGGCCAGGCAAGGTTCAGACCTTCTTGACTCACTTGCGGAAACAGTTAACATTTCACTTGAAGTCATAAAGGGCAATACATTCTCTATTTTTCTTACCGAATCCAATCGCAGGTGGGGCAATTTGTCAAATTCCATCATTTATAGGAAGATTTGGCCCACCTATAGTAAATCCCGATCAAACGACTTAATCTGTAGACCAGGCGAGACATAGCCAGGGTCGTTGCAACATGTACAGGACACTGGCCAATCGCCTCGAAGCTAGGTATTCCCCACAATAATCACTGCCGTAGTTGCGGAGACCAGCAGGAAAAGGAAACAGTCATTCATTTCCTCTGTAAATGCCAGAAAAAGAGCTCAATCAAATGGTAGAGCTCTGTTTTCTTTTTTTCAGTAGCTACTGTACAGCTTTCCTAGATAACCATACTAAGGGGCAAACCTCTTACGTCTCTGAGCCATTCTGAGACATTCCAAACCATTTTCATCCACAGGTCCAACTATTATGGTAACGAAACGGCGCACTCTAGCGCTAATTGGGTCTCGGAGCTAGGTTGCTCGTAACCGCCATTTATACCTACCTACCTACCTAGAACCAAAAATTTTCAAAAACCAAAAAGATCAAAAAAAGGAGTTTTGATTAGAGTTATCGATAGAAAACAAAAAATTCTAAGTCAATGGGCACCTAAATTTGCGAATTACTTTTGAAAAATTATTTTTAGAAAAAAAAGTTGTTAGGAAAATGTTTAGACTTCCTTGTTTGCTATCGGGAACTCTGATCAGAATTCCTTCGTTTTTAATTTGTTTGTAATTTGAAAATTTTTGGTTCGTCAATGGGCACCTAAATTTGCGAATAACTTTTGAAAAATTAGTTTTAGAAAAAAAAGTCATTAGGAAAATGTTTAGAACTCCTTGTTTGCTATCGGGAACTCTGATCAGAACTCCTTTTTTTTATTTTTTTGGGTTTTGAAAATTTTTGGTTCTAAGTCAATGGGCACCCATCATGAACTCTAGAACTCTTGATTTTAAGTTGAAAAACATGCTCACAACTCTTTTTCTCAAAAAAGTCGTTGCTGCCTGAAGTTAGCAAAAAAACTTTTTTTTCGAAAAGTATGAAGAAGTCTAGAACTCTTTGTTTGCTACCGGGAACTCTCATTTTTTATTCAATTTTAAACAATTCTTTTGCTAAATTCATAGGATTCAAATTCCATAAGGGAAAAAAGGGACGTTTTTGCAAATTTATGAGAAAAATTTTGTTTGGTGCCAAAACTATTGGACAAATGTTGTGAGAACCTTGGAGAATAATAAATCTTAAGATAAGATCGCAGGTTAGGGTCTAAGCTAATATTATTTTTTTCATTATATCTACATAACATAACTTAGGTAAAAAAAATAAATAGTACTTATGTAACTTACAGTTTTAATGTCCCAATTGTGTATAACTTTAAAGTATGTTGGGGCCTGTGTCATCAGAGTGAATAAGCCCCAAATACCTCCCCATTGTGCAATTACATTCATCCAAACTGATCGAGAAGTAACTATTTCTCTCCATGGTGTATAATTTTGTTTCGATGTTTGAACCGAAGCACCGAGAGATTTTTGTATATAAGAAAGCTCTGATTCCTCAATTCGTGGATGTAAAGCTGGTGTATCGTAAACAAGTACAAGCCATCCCAACCACCAAAATGTCCCAACGGTACCACAAATATAGTAGACCCATTCCCACGAGGTCCAAGAGATAATACAACCAAAGAGTGGATAGAAAATTGCAATACCGACGGAACTTCCAAGATAGGCTGTAACAAACTTACTTCGTTCATTAGGTGGAATCCATTGAGCAGTTAAGACATGCATTGCTGGCCACGAGAGACCCTGTAACAAAAAATATTGTTTTTATTAAGACACGTTCCAAATAATAAACTCCATCACTTAAAATACACTCAGCGGCACGGAATCTTGGCCACACTTGATTTTTGTTGTAGCTCGCCCTCAAATATGTTTTTATTAATGGTTTCATTGTAATTATGTTAAATGTGCATATTTTAATTGTTTGAAACCCTTTTAAGTTAACTGAAAGGTTTACTTTATTTTTTATTACGAACATTTAAAATTTAACATTTTCTCCGAAAAAATATTTAAATTTAAAACAGAATAAAATGAAAAATTACGAATTTTTGGGAGTTTTGAGACGTGTCAGTATCGTGTGTTCCCTCCTCTTGACCATACTACAGCCTGCAGTCGATCTGGCATACTCTGGATAATGTTCTTAATATCCTTTCGCTATAAGCTCTCCCAAGCGGCCAGTGCACCATTCCTGAGTTCGTCCAGTGTTTGTAGGGGGTGGGATTTGCACTTTATCTTTCTTTTTAGCATGTCCTAGATATGCTCTATGAGATTTAAATCCGTACTGCGGGCGAGCCACTGGAGTTCTTGAATACCAGTGCACTGAAGGTATTCATATACGCAACGTGCCTCATTTGATCGTGCATTGTGCTGCATAAAGGGGAACTGATCGTACCCTATGAACCCCATATAGGCTAAGACGACGTGTTCCTCAAGGATCTTCTCAACGTATCGCGTTACTGATAATCGTTTATCAACGATGGCCAACTCCGTACACCCTTCGGAACTTATACCGCCCCATACCATGATTGAGCCTCCCTGAAAAACCATAGTTTCTGTGGTGGTGATAGGTAGAAACCATTATCCTCTTCTTATCCATGCACGTTCTCCTCTTTTTTTCCATAAAAGTCGAAGAGGAGAGGAGTTTCTACCCATCACCACCACAGAAACTATGGTTTTTCATGGAGGCTCAATTATGGTATGGGGAGGTGTAAGTTCCGAAGGGTGTACGGAGTTGGCCATCGTTGATAATCGATTATCAGTAACGCGATACGTTGAGAAGATCCTTGAGGAACATGTCTTACCCTATATGGGGCTCATAGGGTACATGCAGCGCGTTGCGTATATGAATACCTTCAGTGCACTGGTATTCAAAAACTGCAGTGGCTCGCCCGCAGTTCGGATTTAAATCTCATAGAGCATATCTAGGACATGCTAAAAAGAAAAATAAAGTGCACCCCCTACAAACACTGGACGAGCTCAGGAATGGTGCACTGGCAGCTTGGGAGAGCTTATCGTGAAGGGCTATTAAAAACATTATCCAGAGTATGACAGATCGAATGCAGGCTGTAGTAAGGCCAAGAGGAGTGAAGACACGACACGATACTGATACGTCTCAAAACCACCCAAAAAAATATGTAATTTTTTATTTTATACCGGTTTCAATTTAAATGTTTTTTTCCAAGAAAATGTAAAATTTTAAATTATTCGTTATTAAAAATAAAGCCAAGATTTCGTGCCGCTGAGTGTATAATGGCACATTATGTTTAATTAAAAGGTAGAAAGACAAAGAGTTTAAACAAACGGATCATCGTAAAAAAATAAAAGTGAGTGTGACTAATTGCGTGTTGATATGGTGATGACCATTTTTTAAAGAGTATTTCATCACGTCTAATGAAACAAATAAATATGTTTCTCTAGACGCACGTTTCATTTATTTCTGTGAATATCTTCAGGTGGAAATGAATTCTATATTTAAACATTGATAAGGTAATTGCCAATTGGTTAAAAATTTCTTAAAAACATCAGAAAACCATAATAGATATTTGGGTTTTATTTATTTTGAAACCGAAATTCAAAATTCTAATGATGCAGGAATTAGGTGCTATTTAAGTGCTATTTTAGTACCGCAATCCCGGCTTGGAACTAAAATCCATTCCCCCTCAAACTTGTGGCGTTCCCAGCTTGACGTCAAGCTAGGAACACCACACCTCCAAACATAAAATTTCAAAAAACTAATGATAGGGGAATTAGGTGCTATTTAAGTGCTCCTTAGTTGGCGGAACTCCCCATTAAAAAGTCCTCCCCTTACCCCTCAAACTTGTGGCGTTCCCAGCTTGACGTCAAGCTAGGAACACCACACCTCTAAATATTGAAATAAAAGAAAAAGTTTACAATCAAACGTATTTTATCTAGCGCGCATTTATGCACTCCACCAGTTCGTAATAATGAAAGAAGAGAAAGATACATATGAGATAGATACATGTTTGAAATTGAAGTAGAAAATGAAAAATGGACGCGTGCGGACGCGTTCTATTGGATGCGTTTAGCAATGTATATTCAACACCTTCCCTCATTGTGAACACATCTAAAGTTGTTTAATTCCAAATTCCAATAGAAGATCGAAATGTAGAAAATATTGGAGCTGATAATGCTTTCGTGAGAACGTCTGCCTTCTGCTCCTTTGTAGATGTGTATTTGATATCTATGTATGTGATTTTCGGTTTGCAGCTGGCGTATGAAATGATGCTTGATGGAAATGTGCTTAGTTCTCTTATGGAACTCAGGATTCTGAACTAATTTGATGCTGCTCATGTTGTCGCAAAATATTGTTGTTGCACCGCAGCTTCGCTCGAGAATACCAAGCTCCCTCAGAAAAGTTCGCAACCACATCGCTTCCTTCGCTGCTGAACAAGCTGATATAATATTCAGCCTCAGTGGATGATATAGAGATGGTTTTTTGCTTTTCACTGCTCCATGTTACACGTGACCCATTCATCATGAGAAGATGTCCAGTCCGGGATCGGCGAGTATGCAGTGCGTTCATCATCTCCGGCATAATCAGAATTGGAATATCCAGTTAACTCCGTAAACTCTGCAACATTGGAGTATTCGATTCCATAATCCGTTGTTGCTTTTAGATACTTAAAGATCCTTTTGACAACTGTTACGTTTGCAGCAGACGGTTTGTCCAGATATTGGCTGAGAACATTCACCGCATAGGCAATATCTGGTCGGGTGGCAACAGCGAGGTACATTAGACTTCCAATGGCCTCTCGAAATGGAAATGTAGATATGTTGTCATCTTTTGTAGCTTGAAACTTAATGTTCGGATCAGCAGGTGTTTTTACTGGTGATGAAGAATCCATACTAAAATTTCTTAAGACTCGTTCGCAGTATTGCTTCTGGTTGATTATGAGCTTTGAATTCGTATTGATGATATGAAGTCCGAGAAAATATGAAGCTTCAAACTCTTTGACTTTGTAATCAATTTTAAGATGTTGTATTAGACTATCCAAAATATTTTTGTTTGATGAGAATACAAGCCCATCATCAACGTAGAGTGCAAGAATCAAAATGTCGGTACTATTCATTAAATAAACATATGGATCCGCTTGGGATTGTTGAAGATTAAACTTGTTGAGAGTTCCTTTAAATTTTGCATTCCAAACTCGCGCAGCCTGTTTGAGGCTATACAAACTCTTTTTTAACTTCCAGATTTTATTATGATGTTCTATATCTGGTGGTGTAGTCACATAAATCTGATCTTGTAATTCACCATACAAGAAAGCGCATGTGAAGTTGCTTGTGAGCTGCAATTGAGAATAAAACCTGTAAAGAATCAAATCTTACCACTGGGGCGAATGTTTCCTTGTAGTCGATTCCGGGTTTCTGGGACCATCCTTGTAGAACTAGTGTTGCCTTGTAGCGACTCGGCAAACTATCAGCGTCTATCTTCCGTTTGAGAATCCATTTACTTTTAATCGGCTTCATCCAGGTCTCACTTTCAAGTACTTCATATGTGTCAGATTCTCGGAATGATTCTAACTCTTATCCATTGACATTTTTCGTTACCGGATATGGCCTCATCACACGTTGGACCTCCTTTGGCTGCAGCTATAGCACACATATTGGTTGTCATTCTATTTCTCAGTGGGTAACGTTCATCTGCAGTGAAGTCATATTCTTGGGTTGTTGTGGAAACTTCCTCAGGGGTATTTTGTTGAGGATCATTCATCGGAATTGTTACTTGAGCATCACACTGTTTCCCTTGGTCTTCAGTAAGATCATTATGTTGAGAGCTTTGCACAGATTCGAAAATGCTAAAAGGCGATTTACATAGATTTGATGATTCATTTGAATTGGTTTTTGCAGATTCAAAAAATTACTTTTCTTCGTTGAATCGGACGTCTCGAGTTATTACGATTTTCAATCCGTTGTATAGTCTATAGCCGCGTTTCCCAAAGTGTGCTCCACGGAGCATTTAGTGCTCCGTGGAGCACTCTCACTACGATGGTGAGATCGGTGAAGGAGCTCCTCACCCACAAAATCATAGTCATGGCGTAGTGAAAAATACAATCCTTCGATAATAAATGTCATTTGAGTTTCATCGGGGTTTTTTTCGTATTAATTTCGATGATTTTATTTTTGCCTTTTTTTGTTGCAAATGCGATTAAACTCGTGCATTCAATGTAAATTTTCAAATTTTTTTATTTTTTACCAATGCGGAATGCATATTTTTTTCTAAACTTTACTGCGTAATCAAAATGTATGGGATTATATTTTTCCTATACTTCATCCAACAAAAATAGGCAGTACACGTCTTATGGAAGAGCTTTTTCTAAATCAGTAGCGCGCCATATTTTTGCACCATACTAAATTGAAATGACTCCTCCATAAAAAAGTGTGTGTCCGCCCGTGAATTTTCGATTGTATCTGACGCAGACTCAACGTCCTACTGAGCGCACATCTGAGTGCGCACTGATTTACTGAATTGCTGTGGCCTATGGCTGCAACTACTATTCAACCCCAATTAAATATTGATGCGCATTCAGAGTTACCCGTGTCCAGTTGGTAACTCGTTCAGCTTTTTTTTCCTAGGGTTTCTGTTGAGGTGCTTTTGATTTTCGAGCTTTAAAAAAGTTTTTAATAATGAGTGTTATCGTGGAGTGCTTTCATCTTTTGCATTTCTTTTAATGTGTTACAAAACCTAAGCTGTTTTCTTTGAAGAAGAACATTATTCGCGTAGATTTTCCTAGCGCGTGGTCAATTAATGTGAAATAAATTGTATTTTTAAAAGGTAAAATGTGTTTTAATTTTTATAAATAAAACAATTAAATGAAAATTGCTATCTAAAAAAAAGAGCGGTAACCCTATATACTATTCTTTCATATTTGAGTCAATTTAAAATAAACACTACGACAACCCTGGGAGAGCTTTAATGAAGGACAGATTTATACAATCCACTGTAGCCAGAATGCGAGGCAAACGTCCTATCTTGCCCACACTGCCTATTTTTGTTGGATGAAGTATAATAAAATACATAATACGAAACTGATGCGGCTCTTTGAAATGAGAGCTGAAGTCGTAACCTTCCTAATTGACGATGTCTTTGTTTTGAGCGCAAGGCTGTGTAATGAGAGTTAGCTATTTAAATTAGCGTATCTAGCCGATATTCTAAAAAAAAACTAAATGATTTGAGTTTATTACTTCAGGGAAATGCAATAATTGTTTTCGATGCCAGTGATAAAGTAGAAGCATTTAAAAAGAAAATACAGTTTTGGGCTAAATCTATGAAAAATAGAAACCTTGGCAGCTTCCCAACGCTCAACGAATTTAAAGAGGAATTAAATTTGGACATTCCCGAAGATTTTTAAATATGTTCCATGTTTGCTCGATAGCTTCCACTGCTATTTTCTGGAAGAGTATCACTCAAATATTAAGGAAAACGTGTGGGTTGCAAACCTCTACTATGCCGCGTTGGAAAAGCCAAATTCCCTGACATCGTTGCAATTTGAGTGCTTGATTGATATGATATCAGATTCTTCGATAAGGGAAAATTTTGAAACGAAGAACTC
The DNA here is from genome assembly GCA_929447395.1 of Epistrophe grossulariae. Taxonomy (NCBI): domain Eukaryota; kingdom Metazoa; phylum Arthropoda; class Insecta; order Diptera; family Syrphidae; genus Epistrophe; species Epistrophe grossulariae. The sequence continues at coordinate 100,440,334 of OV839566.1, forward strand.
TTTGTCAGAATTCTGGTGTATGTTAAAGGACGATATCAAAATTTTGTCAAACAAAACTAAAGTTATTCTTCTGCCGTTTGCAACAGCATACATATCTCTGCCTACGTTGGAACCAAAACAAAATATAGGTCCCGTCTCGATGCAGAGCCAGGTATTCGGTTATTCTCACTAAAGAAAAAAAGCTATTTATTTAAATACCATATACCTCCATAATACATGTAATATTATTATTAAATTCCTTTTATTTTAATGCACTTTATTATTGTTTTTCGTTGAAGTAACTTCATTTTTCAATTGAATAAAATGTAAAAAAAAATTGAAGAACAGTTATTGCATTTTGTACATACCTTTATATCTAACTGCGAAAAATGGCATAATATGCGCAACCAAGTGCTCCTGAAAAGTGCTCCGCGACTAAAAAAGATTGGGAACCGCTGGTATATAGCCTTTGGTTTCATAGTTGTAGCCTACGAAAGCAGCATGCTTACTCTTTGCATCTAATCCTTTTCGATGTTGTTTTGGAATATTATAGAACGCACTGCATCCGAAAGTGTAGAGTCTTGTAGCTATTTCCAATTGTTTGATCGAAGGGGCAAATATTTCGAGCTTGCACCGCTGTATTGACAGCTTCAGCCCAAAGCAACAGTGGGGCACCACAATCATAAAGCATCGAGAGAGCAGTCTCCTTTACTGTACGGTTTCGCCTTTCAATAAAACCGTTCTGTTCCGGATTATATGGTGCTGAAGTCTCATGATGAACACAATGCTTTGCCAAAATACCTTTGAAAGCCCTGCACAAAAACTCAAAACCATTGTCGCGTACCTTAGTCAGGAACTCGTCGAACTTGGATGCAGTATCAGATTTCTCTTGCAAGAAATAGACCTGAGTGTAGTTTAAAAAATCATCTGTGATGAGCAGAAAATAATTGGAACCTCCAAGGGAAGGAATTTGCATTGGTCCACAGAGATCGGCATGGATCAAATCACTTGGTTCCTTTTTTCTCGATTTTGTATCTTTCTCAAAACTCTGTCGATGAGACTTTCTCAAAGCACATCCCTTGCAAAACAATTTTTCTAGAGAGTTATTTATTTAGAACTGATTGCTTCATAGCATCGACGCTCAGATGTCTAAGGCGCTTGTGCCATAGTTCAATGCCGGGACTGACTGAAACGTGCGCAATATCTGGTTCAACAACGTTCAGACAAAGCTTATACAGCCGGGAAGCTTCCCAACGCTGTCTAACCAGAAGAGTCTGTCCGTTTCTTTTAACTTCCGCACGACCATTCTTGAAACACGTAGTAGCACCATGCATATCAGCTGAGCTGACGCTGAATAAGTTGACCCCAATGCTAGGAACAAAAAGTACATCCGTAAGTGTATGGAACTACACCTTACCAGAAACTTCTGATTTGATTTTTACATCGGCAACTACACCGTTTCCATGTTTCCTAACCAAACTGGATGTTGACGTTCACCAATAATTCGGAAACTGCTGAACGCATTTCTTTGGAAACACATATGACTCGATGCTCCAGAGTCAGTGTACCAGCATGTACTTTTTCTGTCTGTGAAGTGAGCCATTAACGCCGACAATGTGTCTTGTTTGTTGTCCTTTTGTTGTGCCAGTCGGGTGCGGCATTCTTTCCTCCAATGCCCGCGCTTCGGACATCTTTTTCTTATTGTGATGGAACAATGCCTGGGGTGTACTCTGTAGGAGAATCATCTGGTTTTTCAATTAGAAACATCTCTTCTTTCATCAGACGCTGGGTCACATTTTGGAGTGTTTGTTCCGATTGGGCTACGGAATCCCATGCTGATCTGAAACGTTTGAATTGTGATGGAAGACTGCAGATTATTTTTGTAATTATTGCTGATTCTGCCATCGGAGTACCCAGTTCCTCGAGCTGTTTGCCCATTTGTTCTATGGCGGATATTCTTAGAACTTTTGTTGTAGCATACTGACTGAGACTCCGGATCTCTGTTCATAGATGGAAGAAAGTTTGGTCCACATCTTGGCTGCAGAATCTTTTGTCACCAAAAACTTTAGCTGGTTAAAGTCCATCGACGAAGTGATTATTAGTTGTGCCTTTTTGTCTTTCTGAATCCAAGCAGCAAGGGCCAACTAATCTGTTGGCTTTTTGGATTCATCAAGAACGCCTTCCAAATCATGGGCACGTAGATATACTAGTACCTGAAACTTCCAAAGCGAATAATCTCTTCCATTAAATTTCAGCAAAGTTATACTTTTGTCCATCGAGGTGAAGTAAAACCTTTTCAGAACAGTTTGCAACAATTTATTCGTGCTGATAACGTGTTGAAATAAAAGAAAAAGTTAACAACCAAAAGTATTTTATTTAGCGCGCATTTATGCAAGCTACCAGTTTGTTATAATGAAAGAATTTGAATGAGAAGAACAATAAAGAGACAGATACATATGAGATAGATACATGTGTTTGAAATTGACGTAAAAAATGAAAAATGGGCGCGTTCGGACGCGTTCTATTGGATTAACGAATTGACGAACATTATTCCTTTTATTCATAAATTCATGAACTATGATGCCTTCTGGCCAGTATTTCTTATCAAGCAGATGATTAAACAGTTCCTGAGTCAGATATAGTTTAAAAGATGCATAATCTTTACTTTTAATTGGCAATTGTTCAAGTCTGAACTTTGCTTTGTTGAAACGAGAATTAATAAACGTGGATATGTCATCAATGCTTGTTTTGGGATCAAAGTTAGATAAAAAAAATACATTTAAAACGCTGAGCTGCCTTCAGTTGTATTTCTGGAAAATTATCCTTATTTAAATTTGCATCATGAGTATTATTTGGTTGCAATGGTGAGTGTCGAAATAGAAGTAGGTAAAGATGAAGATGACTCAGATACACAGAAAATCGGAGAATGAAGTGAAGAAGTAGAGGCCGTGAATGGTGAAGATATCGTAGGTAACGAAGGAAGTGGAGCTGATAGTGATGTTGATACTGATGATGAGGATATAGAAGACAATGATGTAGACGATGATGATGAGACAAGTGTGGTAGATGTTGAAGAAATAGAACTTGAAGGTATTATAGACGACAGTTGACGATGAAGTTGTGGAAGTGGTTGAAGACTTTGATGATACATTAATATTTGAAGTCGATGGTCTATTAGGCGATTTTGATGGCAGTGTTGGCTTCTTAGTCTTTTTATTTAAAGGAGTCAGAGCAACATTTGCTCCTTTTAAAATATTTCGGGTAACGCGCACAGGAGCAGGAGGTTCAATTACTTTCGGAGATGATAATAAAGCTGTCTTCCTTAGGTTATCAAGTTTTGGTGATTTAGGTATTATTCCCTGAGTAGTGGAAGGATGGTAAAGAGAAAGGTGCTCTTTGATAAAAGCAACCGCGTCCATAAGTTTATCGATTTTTACTTCCAATGAGTTAATATCTGCTCTCAGGTTTTCCATTTTGTAATTTCCTATTCTTGATTTATTTTAAAATATGACGTAGATATTGATTTGATTTCGTATTGATTTGTTTTTTAGTTTTGTTTTTTGTTTTTTTTTTTAATAATATTTTGATTTTTGTTCATTCATGTAATTTTAAAATTTTTAATTTTTAAATAGATGCCGAGATTTTGGTTCTTAGTGCAGTAAATTTAGTTGGTTGTGAAATTAGAAAATAGCTCACAATGGTTTGTGTATTTGCTAGATGTCAGCTTTGTAGTTGTCAGGTAATGTAGTGTAGAGTCATATGCACAGCTCATGAAGACCTCAAACCAGATGTTGTTGTTTTTTGTTGTTGGTAAATGAAAGAATAAAATATATTTATGTGAGGTATCACTGTGGCTACCGGCAGAACATCTACTAAAATTGTACTCACCGGGAGAGATGAGACAAAAGGCGAATCGTTTAGGATTCAATTTGTCTAAATGCTGATGAAAATCGTCGGCTTTCAAATAAATTCGCAGCAAGCGGGGATGTGCAGGAACAAGAAAAAAAATGTTTTTTTTTTTTTTATTTGTGTAGTCTCAATGGTTTTGCTTCGTCATAGCAGAACATAAACAAATGAAATTGCACTCACCAAGGTAGGTAAAGCATATATGTTTATAGCACATTCGGCAAAGCGGAAAAGAGACAGATAGGACGTTTATGATTACAGCAATCAATCAAATTACTTTTAATTTTTTAGATTTTAGTTTTGTAAATGATTTATTTAAAACTTATAAAAATCCACTCGCGTAAAGAAAATATATTCAAAGAATGTATAAATATTAGAATTGAAACAAAATATGATTTTAAAAGTACTAAAACTTTGATAAATTCAATATCGTAGAAGGAAAATAGAAACAGTCAATAGATCAAAAACTAGGGTTCGGAATGATGAGGGAATTAAGTGCTATTTCAGTAATCGTAATTTCGCGGAATTCCAAATTATATATTGCACGATTTGACCTTGAAATTTAGTACCGGAAAAAAAATTGTGGAGACTTTCTATACTAAACACTAAAAAAAAAAAAAAATACAGTTTAGACGAAGAATGAGTTAATTAGAACAATTATTCAATTTCACCTTTCTACTCTCAATGGTTCTGTTTTAAATGCATCTGCACTAACCACCCCTTTTGTGGTGTTCCCAGCTTGACGTCAAGCATGACGTCAAATTTCAAAAATCTAACATTGAAGGATTTAAGTGCTCTCAATTTACCAAAATTCCAAATTAGTCCGCGATTTGACCTTGAAATTAAATTAAGTACCAAAGACACAAAATCGTGCAGACTTTCTATACTTGACAGCTAAAAAAAAAAAATTCATTAGACGCACAGTGGCTTAATTAGAAAAAAAAAAAACAGTTTCACCTTTCTACTCCCAGTGGTTCAGCTTTAAACACTCCTACACTAACCCATCTAACCTTCGTTGCACTCAACATGAACCCCACACTTCTAAACACAAAATTTCAAAAAACTAATGATGGGGGATTTCCGTGCCATTTAAGTGCTCTGTATTAGGCGGAACTCCCGATTAAAAAGTCCACGATTTAACCTTGAAATTTAAAATCGAGAATAAAAAATACTGGAGACTTTTTATACTCTAAATTAAGAAAAAAAATACAGATTACGTAGAATCCGCTATTTAAAAAAAAAATTAGTAAAAAAATTTGTCTACCTTTATCGATATATATATGATGGTACGAAAGCTTAGCAGCATAACTACGAGTGTGTTATGACATACAAAAATCCCTTTGAATTAGGAACGCATATATATACATAAATACCTACCTACGTAGAAATATAGAGCTATGTATATGGTATATGTCTACTCTTTCAACAGCTAGCTAGCTACAACGGAGCGTCTCAATTCTTTGCTTACCTATCCATAATTTGTTCTCATTAGCCGCGTTTTATTATCGGCAATTAGGCCTATTCGGCGAGATCTTTTATTCTTTTATTCTGCTATTCTGTCATAATTTTGCATACAAAACTGTGAGCTGTCAAAAAATCTTTTATGAATTATAATTTTGGTATTCGGCATGCCAAATCTGTTATGAAATCTGCTATCAGGATCTGTTATGAAGTTTAAAAAATTCGAACATGTCAAAAAATCTTTTACAAATCGCATTTTTCGTATTCAGCATGCCAAAATCTTTTATAAAATCTTTTACAAATCATAAAAGAATAAAAGATACATTTGTGTGACTTTTATCATAAAAGAACAACTGAAAATGGATACTCATATTTTATTTCGCCAACGAAATGTTGTTAAAAGGACACAAAATGTAAGTAAATACAATAATAAAAGAATAAAAGACAAATTTTTGTGACTTATCATAAAAGATTTTAATTTATTTAATAAAACAAAACATCTCATTAATTCGGTGCGACACCTGACCACCACCAAAGTTATCCCACCATCTCCAGCTCTCATCCTCCCGCTAGAAGAGAAATCCAAAAAATACCAACAAATATTTGTGCAAATCGTCAGACATGGATCGAAAACACCGATACAATTGAAGAGAAGAAACTCGGCCTGACTGAATTACATCCCGACGTATTTGCCACCAATCCATGAGTTGATGTTATCCAAGAGAACATCGAATGGCAACAAAAGTATCGTTACGTAAGTTTTGCTCATACGAAATCGTGTTCGGAGGTGCGTAGGCCGTAAGCCATGGCCACAAAAGGGTGGTGGACGTGCCCGACATTCATCCATTAGTTCACACTTATTCAATTGTGTTGGCATCGCTCATGGACCACGATCCCCAACAACTCACTTTTATATGTTGCCATTAATCTATAAGCTGGCTTGACTTCGACCTTGTCCGTGAAACTGGCTCAAGACGACTTGCATGTAGTCCAGGATCTGGAAATCCCCAGCCGTGATCCTGAGTTCATTAGTATTAGTTGATTTTCTATATGCGAACTTTTATCTGTCCAATTGCACTGGATCTCGAGATTTCTCTGATACAGGGTGGCGCACGAATCGTGCTACAAAAATAAAACGTAATAACTTTTTTTCTGTTTGAGTAATCGGCTTATTTTTTTTTATTTTGTAGGTTACTATTTAGATTTATAAAAATGGATGCTTGGGATACGGAGAAAAGAATTTGGATAGTGCAACGGTACCATGCTTTGCAGTCCGTCATTTCCGTCCAAAGGGAATTTAGGCGGGAGTTTGGCGGTAATCCCCCGAGTAGATGGACCATTATGAGGTTTGTAAACATGTTTGCCGAATCTGGAAGCATCGCACGAAGGCCGTACCATCGAGATGCCAATGTTCGGGTTCAGGATACAATCGCAGCAGTAGCATCTGCAATACAGGCCAATCCAAACGTTTCGACCCGAAACTTATCGGGGCAAATTGGAATTAGTAGACGGTCATTACAACGGATACTTCATGACGATTTAAACTTGTTTCCGTACAAAGTCCAAATTACTAGCAAGTTAAACCCTCAGGATTTGCCTGTTCGCCTGGAATTTTGCCAAAAAATGATATCAATGGCCGAAGAAGACAACACATTGATCAATTGTTTGTTCATGTCTGATGAGGCCCATTTTGATCTTAACGGCAATGTAAACAAGCAAAATTGCCGTATATGGAATGAGTCTAATCCAGAAATGCTCCATGAGACGGAACTGCACCCAGAACGAGTCACTATGTGGTGCGCAGTTTCATCAAGGTGTATTGTCGGGCCGTACTTCTTTGAAGAAAACGGTGTAACCGTTACTGTCAATGGGGACCGTTATTTAAAGATGTTGAAGGAGTTTTTTTACCCAGAACTGCGCCGAAGACGTATACCATTCAACAGCGTTTGGTTTCAGCAAGATGGAGCAACTGCACATATAGCCAGACCAGTTATGGCGGAGCTAAACAAAAAATTCGCAAACAAATTAATTTCTAGGAACTCCACTCTTTGCTGGCCTCCAAGGTCACCTGACCTGACTGCACCAGACTTCTTTTTATGGGGTTATGTCAAGCAAGAGGTGTATAAAACGAAGCCCAGGAATTTAACTGAATTAAAGCAGTCCATAACGACAATAATTGAGGCGATCCCAACTTCAACTCTTCAGGCCGCAATGAATAATTTTTTGACCAGGTGCCGCATATGCGTGGGACAGCGTGGAGGTCATTTGCGGTCTATAATCTTTAAAAACAACTAACTATTTAAAATAAAATTTAATTTTCTAACCATTAAAAAAAAAATAAATGAAATACATCGATTAAAAAAAAAGTTATTTGAATTTCTTATTGTAGCACAATTGGTGCGCCACCCTGTATAACTAAAATTACGAATAAAAATAAAAAAAAATTAGTTTAAATTCGCGAACAACCACTTCAATTTATGTGTCAGTAATGATTTTTTTTTAGAACAGCTGATTGACAACAGATTTTAGTACTGTTTGCTTGCATATTTCGTTTTCGAAGGTTCATAACAGAATTTTATAAAAGATCGAACTTCTGAATATCAACGATAAAAAATCTTTTATGGTGGAAATCTTTTATGATTCATAGCAGAAAATTCATAGCAGAATAACAGATGTGGCAGAATAGGCCTAAATAACCCATATGGTTCACCCCAATATAATAAAACGATGCGGATCCTAATTACAGCAGTGTTGTATGCTCATCTCTTTTTTTCTTATGTTTCTTAATTTTTCATGTAGATACTGTCTTTTTTCTTTACACTTCAGTTTGTACTCCCTACCGACTGACCTGCCGTCTACCTGCCAGAGTAAAAACTTATTTTTGGTTCCATAAAGCAAACCCCGATGAAAACCTACACTCCGCTTCAACTGAATAAGCACAAACATTTTCTAAGGTACATTGTGCATTTTTTTCAAACCTTAAAGCCTAGTACGCTGCTAACGAAAAATTCCATACAAAAATGACACAACGAAATCATAAACGGAAAATTTCGTTCTGCTTTTCGTTTTGCAGTACGCTGTTCGAAGATCGAAATTTAGCAGATTATTTGGAGAAGTCTCCGCTCCTTTTTCGCACTGAATTAATTATACAGACTATTTACTATGTGCGGAAAATGACATTTGAGTTTTATTTGTTTTTTTTTTTTGTTTATCATTTTCTTACATCATGGGTTTCTCTGAATTTTTGCGTTTATGTTTGATTTTGTTATTTTGGAATTAGTGAAACTCTCCAAGGATATTTTCAGTTGTCTGTTTGGAGATCACAGGAAATTTTCGTTTCGCATCAGCAGCGTACTAGGCTTAAGTCACAGATAATAAACTGCTGTTGTTGTCGTTTTTTTACCTGCTAACTTCACGCAGCAAGGACTTATTTCAGAAAAAGAGTTCTGAGCATGTTTTTCAACTTAAAATCAAGAGTTCTAGAGTTCCTGATGGGTTTTAGAAAGAGTTCTGAAAAATTGGAAAAGTTAGGGCAAATTAAGGTGCCGATTGACTTAGAACCAAATATTTTCAAAAATCAAAAAAAAACAAAAAAAAGAAGTTCTGATTAGAGTTCCCGATAGCAAACAAAGAGTTCTAAACATTTTCCTTACAACTTTTTTTTCTAAAACTAATTTTTCAAAAGTTATTCGCAAATTTAGGTGCCCAATGACTTAGAACCAAAATTTTTCAAAAGATTTATAAGATTGCAGTATTCCCTACGGTATTCATTAAGTCTATATCGCTTCCAGCGTTTGCAAGCTAATTCACGTTTATTCATAAGTAAATGGATTTCGTTAGTGAACCGTAGTCGCTCTCCAGGTTTGATAGTTTTAAACCTAAGAGGAACATGATCATCAAAAAGACATTTTAGTATGCAGAAAATCCATTTGGTCGTCACATGAACTCATAAAGTAAAAGCTGGCAACACTTTTCAATGTCTTAGATGCGTAGTCATGAAATGTTTTTTTCTTGTAGTCGTAACGTAGCTGATGACGAAAATCGACTGCTTACACCTCAAAAGTGGTGGGTTGACGTTGATTTACTGTGAATTTTGAAGTTGCAAAAAAACCGAAAATTTGTCTAAGATGCGTACTCTGGAAACCTAGCCAAAACGTTAGTTGGCATCCTGATGACCAAAAAACCACTGTGTGCACCTGTACAGTGGTGGGAAGTACTGCTGCCAAGGAATTAAAGTTGCAAGAAACACAAAAAATTTGTCTAAGATGCGTATAGTCATGAAACCAGTTGCATATGTTAGTTTAACATTTAAGAAGATGGAAAAACTTTAGCTTACGCCTGGGGGTGGTGGAAAGTATCACTTACAATTAAGGGAAGTTGGGTTACCCTCGTATTGCTTCGCAACCTAATTATTTTTTTTTTTGGGCTTAAAATCTCGCGGAAAAAAATGTTGCAATTGAATTTCATAGATAATCAGACAAAGATTACGGTCATCTTTTACCCTATAAAAACCCTATAAAAAGGGGGGAACGTCTTTTAACAGTTTTTTTATATCTCAAAAACAACATGAATTTTGATAAATCTGATAAAACAATTATAGCTTTCATATAAACATAGAACAAATAATTAATTTATAGAAAAAAAAAGTACCCTTTTTACGCATCTCAAAAACGAACTGTATTTTGAAGACTTTTTTCTACCGAGGTTTGTTTTTTCACAAATGCATACATATATAATTATACATATATGAAATAAGGGAGAATTTTTTTATATTTTATAACGAAAACAAAATTCAAAAGATGGATAAGAATAGTCACAAACCAATAATACGTAACATTTTTTTTCTAGTATACGTTCCTGTCCGTTTTCATCCTGTTTCCATTTAATTTGTATTCATCTATAACTTCTTTCTGGTGTACTTTTAAATAAAAACAGTTATATAACAACTTGTAGAAAACAACCAACCACACTATGATGCTCCAAAAAGGGTAAAATTCCGTATTTTGTAAAATTCTCAGTTTCTTCGCGCTTTACAGCGCAGTAACTCCTTAACATGTGATTTTAAAGCTAAGGACTTCTGAATCAATCTTTTAGAGAATTTGATGTCCTAGACATTACGTGCACCACTTTTTATTTTACGACTAATACAATCGGGTGAGGATTCAGAAAGTATTTAGTTTTTAACATTACTTATATTTGTAGATTTTAGACTTTTTTTTATCGTGGTAATGAAACATTGTAAACAAACGAACACTTAACGGACTTACCGCGATTAATTATTATAATCAAAACTTATTTTCGATTTATTGCCCGACGTTTCGGCAAGGTTGCACTTGTCGTGATCACGGGTTGACTGATGGCTTGTGTGATGGGTATTGTTTATTCTCTTATTCTTTTGATCTCGTTCGTAGATTGTACCGGTGCTTTGAAGGACTTCTAGGCAATAACCCAAGCCAATATTACTGCTATGCGGAACCTTATGTTCTTGATGAAACGTTAGATGGTGAGATAACAATAGAAGAAATAAAAGCTGTACTGGAAAAAGCGAAAAATGGAAAGGCACCAGGTGAAGATGGGATTCCGTATGAGTTCTATATAAATTCTCCTCACACATGCATTAATAAAATAAGGGGACTCTTCAACAAAATCTTTTCAAATGCTGACATCCCCTCCTCTTTCAAGAAGACGGTAATTTGTCCAATACACAAAAAGGGTCCCTTGGACATCGCTGAAAATTACCGAGGTATATCGTTTTTGAATGTGTTAACAAAAATATTCTGCGGTATACTAGTAGAGAGACTTGAAAAATGGGTCGAAAGGAAAAACATTCTGTCGGATCTCCAAGCCGGATTTAGAAAAAACTTTTCAACAATAGACCAGATCTTCACTCTTTCATCAATCATAAAAGCTTTTCAAGCAAGGAACAAAAAAGTTTATTCTTTCTTTGTGGACTTCAAAGCGGCTTTTGACCTTGTAAACAGAAGCGCGCTTTTCTATAAGCTCTCACATTTGGGCATATCTTCGAGGTTTTTGAAAGTAATTAAAGCGATGTATACTGGAACTAATGCAGCAGTCTGGGATGGGAAGATATTTTCAGAATGGTTCGAAACATGTACCGGAGTAAAACAAGGTTGTCCACTCAGTGCCTTGTTGTTTTCGCTGTTCATAAATGACATAGAAGAAGCCTTACCTGGAGGAATACGAATATCTGATTCTGTTATAAATGTGCTACTGTACGCTGATGACCTTGTCCTGTTGTCGGAATCACCAGAAAACTTACAGTTGATGATAAATCGCTTAGCAAATTACTGTGATAGGTGGGGTTTATCTATTAATACAGACAAGTCAAAAATAATGATCTTCTCACGATTCTCACGAAACCTTAGCGGAAATAGATGGTACTTTAATGGAAATCTTTTAGAAATATCCAAAGAAATTAAATATTTAGGGGTAAAGCTAAATTCAACCCTAAATTTCGACAAACACCTTATGGAAAAAGCCAGCACCTCTCAAAGCTTGTTGAATTTATCATGGAAAAAAACTCTCTGCTACGCTTCTCAGGTCTGGGGTGCAGATGAGTACGAAGTGATTGAAAAATTTCAAAGGAATTTTTTGAGAAAACTCTTCAACTTACCGCAAAATACACCGATTTATGCAATATATTTAGAAACCGGAATACCGAAAATTCTCACGAACGCACTCAAGGCGCAGGCGGATTACATTATTAAAACTTGTACCTACCAGGAGAATAGACTGTCGAAAAAAATGCTTTTGTACGAACTGAGGAATAAAGATTGGTGGATGAAAAAATGGCAAGATATCGGTAATACTTGTGGAGAGATACTGCATATAGATGTCAACAATTTAAACAGCTTAAAGGAGCAACTTTACAGGATTATACAGAAGAATGAAGACATAGTTCGAGAATCCTTTATTAATAGAGCCCGCGAATCAGATACTCTCAGCTCAACTATAACCTAAACCAACGAAACTACTTCCATGATGGACTTAGCTACAAGGACATTTCTTTTATTTTTAAAGCAAGATGTGAACTTATAAGTTTAAATGCTAGACCCTATAACGGCAGCTTCAATCAATTTTGTACGTTATGCAATTTAAAATCAAAGGAGGATTGTTATCACTTCATAATTGTATGTCCAATATTCTATCAACAGAGGCTAGTGTTTTATGGGAAAAATACATTAACCATGCAAGAAACACTTCAAATTTTGAACGAATGTGATTGGAAGACCTTAAGCAACTTTTTAAAAGCCATATTTAAGTATAGATTCTTACTAATGACGGAATATGTTTGATTTTTATATCAATTTAAGATTGAAAAATGTGAATTAACAAAACATGTAATTTATTTATAAAATTTGCTAACCAGGCTGACGGCTAAGCCATAGCTTATCAATTCATAAAATTTTAAATCTGTATATATAAGAATATAAATAAATGAATTTGTTACTTACTTACTTGTACCGGTGCTTCTGTGCTTGCAGTTGAGATGGTACATGTTGTTGCAACTGCATTGATTGTTGTTGTTGTAATTTTTGATATTCTTGAGAGCAGGCCCAACTAATAGCATCAGCTGGTAGGTTGTTTTGATTTTTGTGTTTGTTGTTGTTGTTTTTAGCTTCGATATTATTCAGCTTTAATCTGTTTATCAGAGGATCCCATGCCGAGGAGAGATTAAAACTTTGATCACGATTGAAATTTAAGTGTATTTTTATTTCGATTGCCTCTCGCACCAATCTTGGAACATAAAATCTTTCCGTGGAAATTGATTTAGCTAGATCAAAACGTATAAAGTGATCCTCATTATAAGCTAAATGCTCACATATTGCCGATTTGGTTACTTCGTTCTTTTGTATGGCTTTTATATGTTCCTTTAGTCTTGTGGAAATTGCTCGTTTTGTCTCTCCCATGTAAGATGCCACAACTATAGGGCACCGAATAAACTCCTGGATTTTGCAGAGGAATTTTATCTTTTGGAGATCTTAGAAGCTGGCGGATTTTTTCTGGTGGCTTAAATATTGATTTTATGCCGTGCTTCGATAAGATTCTTCCAATTGCTTCAGAAACGCCTTTTCTATACGGAAGGAATGCTCTATTTCACTCAGTTGTGTTTCATTTTCTGAAGCTATTCTTTCTTTCGGTGTCCACGACCGTTGTTTGGAGCCATAACCATTTTTCAAAAGAGCTGCGTCAACAAGTTTTAATTCCTCTTCACGATGATCATTGTCACAGATCTTATTTGCTCTATTAAGAAGAGCTGACACCACGGATGTGAAATTTGACGAATGGTGATGAGAAGTGGCATGCAGATATCTGTTGGTGTGGGTGGGCTTCCTATATACCGTGTGTCATATGGTTCCATCTTGTTTTTTTATGATTTTAATATCTAAAAATGCCAACGAGTTATCTTCTTCAACTTCCATTGTAAATTTTATTTTTGGATGTACCGAATTTAAGTGGTTAAGAAATGCATCGACATCATTTTTGTTGAGGATACAAAATGTGTCGTCTACATATCTTTTCCAAATAATCGGCTTTATTGGAGAAGTCTCTATTGCCTGTTCCTCAAAATGCTTCATCCAAATATCTGCAATAACTGGAGCAAGTGGGGAACCCATTGCTACTCCGTCAACTTGCAAATAAAATTTCTCATTATAAAGAAAATAACCGGATGTAAGGCACATGTGAAGAAGTTCTACTAACTTTGAGTCATCATCGGAAGCAGAGAACTTAGTTTTCTGTCGGTCTGTTACTTCGGTAGAAAACATGCAACTTTAGGCCCTTGGCAGCAGTACTTCCCACCACTGTAGAGTGTAAAGCAGTGGTTTTTTGTCATCAGGGGGATGTCAACTAACGTTTTCGCTAGGTTTCAGAGTACGCCTATTAGACAAATTTTCATGACTACGCAAATCTTACACTTTTTAGTGTCGCCAGCTTCCGGACTATAGTACTGCATGGCTGCTGGATTTATATTTCCTTCAATTGTATAAACGCATCTCGCTGTTTTTGGCTCCATTCGAATTCTCGACCGACTCTGGTCAAATTACTACGGCCTACAGGATATGGCTAGCTGGGACTTGGGAGTAGTTTTTCACAAATTGTCTTGAAAAATCCGAAGAGGCAAAGGAATTGCTTTATGAGGTTTTCCATTCAGGAGGCGTGGTATCCACCCACTTTCCTAAAATTGTTATCAATTATATAGAGCACTTCCGATTGCTGTAGAATGATGAAATTTGGAAGAGCTTGGAGTGCATACCAAACTAAATTTTTTCCATATTATTAACATTATACATATACTTATACAGTTAAACCCTCTTAAGAGAAACCCTCTTATACGAAACACTTTTTTCATCCCTGAGTATTTGTCGACCAATTACCTTCAAAACACTCCGCTTAAGTGAAACTTGCTTAAGTGAACAACACGGATACTTGAAACATATTTTCAGTCAAATTTTATATTTTTCATTAAAAAAAACTCTCAAGTGAAAAAAAATTGAATCGAACAGAATACAAAATTTCCTGAAGGGTTCAAGTTTTTTTTATTTTTCACCCCCAACAAATTTTCCCCACGAATGACGAAAATGACATTTGAATTTCTGATATGCACAATCGTTTTTGGAATTTTTAGATCCGCTTAGGTGAAATTTCTTTTTCACTTATCCGGACTCCGCTTAGGTGGGGTTCGTTTAAGTGAAAAACCCGCTTAAGTGAAAGAAATACTGTTACATTTTTCCATTACTTTTAAGCTGGTTTTACTGTATACTGTTGCTTATATTAATAAAACTTGAATTGTTCGAATAATAAAAAAATATGTCTATATATAAAAAAAATAAACTAAACAAAAAAATATAAATAGGTATAGGTATATTGACTTATCAATAATCAGGATAATTTATATCTCCATTTTCAGATAGGAGTCACGATTTTATTTTTATGCTTTCCGAATTGTAATCGACGTGAGTGAACCATTTCTTTTTTTGATTCTTCTTTCACCAAATTTCAGTTGAGTTTAGCTCGTGACACTTCTACTATAGAAAACGAAAGTAAACTAAACTGAAGAAAAAGTAGATATCCACCATCATGGCCCATATGATTTTCTTGTATTCGCTCATCTTCGTTAGATAACTGCCGTGGCCAGTGAGTTTGCGACTGTTAAAGTTCTACCTGTGGTGGTTGGATGCTGTAGCAACTAGGGGCCTCGAGCTGTATATTTTCCTACGCATCAAGTGCTTACATTACCTCTACGTTGGTAACCACCGCATACTGGTCTTGGCTTTATGTCATGACTTGCTAAACTTGTAAGCGCGAATGTTGATCAAGGAAAGAATTGCAACATTTAACCTATGGCCCTACAGATTGGAGGTTAGTGCGTTGGGCTAACGACCCGACCACAGTCAAAAAAAAACCATTGTTATGAAAGGGACGCGAGAAGCCTCGGATAACGACCCCCTCAAATAGCAACCAGACCCGGAACGAAAATGGACTACGATCTACGAGTATGCACCTGGAATGTAAGGACACTCTATACGCCAGGTGCTACTCAAAAACTTGAATCTGTCCTCTCGCGGTACAAGGCAGATATTACCGCGATCCAGGAAATACGATGGATAGGATCAGGAATAACGAAAAGAAAAGATTGAGACATTTATTACAGCTGTCATCAAAGATTGCACATGTTAGGATGCGGATTCGTCGTGGGAAATCGACTCAGATCGAAAGTCATCGATTTTAAGCCGATTAGCGATCGCCTGGCTGTGATCCGCATCAAAGCTACCTTCCAAAACATCAGCCTTATATGTGCACACGCCCCTACCGATGAAGCTGAGGAGTCTTACAAGGAGGAGTTTTACGACCTCCTGGACGGAGCCTACGGAGCCTGTCCGGATTACGATGTCAAAGTCGTGCTCGGAGACTTAAATGCTAAAGTCGGGAAGGAAAATATCTTTGGCGGATTAGTTGTAAAGCACAGCCTCTACGAAACGACAACAGATAACGGCTTCCGACTAATCGACTTTGCTGCAGCTCGTAATACGGTGATAAGTAGCACTAGGTTCCCCAGGCGAAGGATACACACAGCAACCTGGCGATCTCCAGATGGTCGAACCGCCAACCAAATCGACCACGTGCTAATTGACGCAAGGCATGCATCGAACATCTTGGACGTACGAACTTTCCGAGGTGCAAACGTGGACTCTGACCACTTTCTTGTTGTGACAAAGTTCAGAGCCCGACTTTCCAACGAAAAGACACCGAAGACCGCCCAAAGGAAGAAATTCAACATTGCATGCCTTAGCACACCTGAGAAAGCCAGAGACTATAGTGAGCAATTGACCGGGAAACTCTCTGCCGTACCCCCAACCACAAGCGTCAACAACCAGTGGAACCGGTATCGCGATATCATTAAGGAGGTAGCCGAGACCACCATAGGCTACCAACCACCTAGAAAAAAGAACCCGTGGTATGATGATGAATGCGTGGCATTGAAGCAGGAAACGGAAAATGCACGAATGCAAATGCTGCAAAGGAAAACAAGAGCAGCAAGAGAGGTACCGTGAAAAGAGAAGGAAAGAGAAAAAACCCTGCGCAGAAAGAAAAGGGCATCCGTAGCCTCTCAGCTCAGGTATCTCGAGGAGTTTAGCACCACCACCAACACCCGCCGGTTCTATAAAACAGCCAAACAACTGGCATCTGGTTATAAGACCGGCACGCAAGCTCTTCGAAATAGCGAAGGGAACCTAGTCACCGAAGCTCAGGGAATTGTAGACGTGTTTAAAGAGCATTTCCAGCAGCTGCTTAATGGGCATTATGTAGAGGAAGCAACAGGAGAACAAAGAAGCATGAGACCAGTCAATGAAGATCTAGGCCCACCGCCCAGTACTGAAGAGGTTAAGAAAGCCATCCACAAGCTTAAGAACAACAAATCCGCCGGCTCGGATGGCCTACCTGCGGAACTCTTCAAGTGTGGAGGAGATTTCCTGGTAGGGTGCATGCACCAGCTCATCAACCAAGTGTGGGAGGAGGAAAGTATGCCCGACAACAAGTCAAACAGCTCCATATGCCCAATCTACAAAAAAGGTGATCCTATGTACTGCAAAAACTACAGAGGCATATCCCTGCTTAATGTTGCCTACAAGATCCTATCCAACGTACTATGTGAGCGTCTAAAACCTTTCTGCAACACTATTATCGGCACGTACCAGTGTGGCTTCAGGACAGGCAGATCAACGATAGACCAAATCTTCACATTGAGACAAATCCTGGAAATGACTAAAGAATTTCAAGTCGAGACCCATCATCTTTTCATCGACTTCAAAGCCGCATATGATAGCATAAGTCGCCAAGAGCTTCTATTGGCCATGTCGGAATTAGGGATCCCGAAAAAACTGATCCAGCTATGCCGCATGACGTCACAAAATACGCGGTGCAACGTACAAATGGGTAACAGCTCATCCGAGCTCTTCCAGACGTGTACAGGGTTCAGACAAGGCAATGCGCTATCATGTGACTTCTTCAACCTAGTCCTGGAGCAGATAGTGCGCAAGAGTGGTGTTAACCTGGAAGGCACTATCTTCAATAGGTCTTCCCAACAGCTTGGCTATGCGGACGACATCGACATCATCGGCCGCTCCAAGCTAGCTGTACTAGAAGCATTCAAAGGTATTGATGAACAGGCGAAAAGCGTTGGTCTTGAAGTGAATGAGGACAAAACAAAGTATATGCTATCAATAAACAAAGCCTCATCTGTCCATCGCCTAGGACAAAACGTCACTGTTGGTAGCAGTAATTTCGAGGTTGTCAAGGAGTTCACCTACCTCGGAACAAACATCAATTCCACAAACGACACCTTAGTGGAAATCCGACGAAGAATTACCCTAGCGAACCGCTGCTACTTCGGTTTGGCCAAACAAATGGGTTCAAAACTCCTTTTTCGAAAGACAAAGTGCATGCTGTATAAAACGTAATTTAACCAGTTTTACTCTACGGCGCCGAGTGCTGGACGATAATTAAAAAAGGGGAATTGATACTGGGCACTTTCGAGAGAAAAATTCTTCGGCGGATATTTGGTCCTATATGCGAAGAGGGCGAATGGAAGAGAAGATTTAATCGTGAATTGTACGAGCTGTACCAAGATGTGGATGTAGTCCAAAGAGCCAAAACACGTCGACTACACTGGCTCGGCCACATCGAGCGAATGGAAAACAACGCTCCAGCCAAGAAAATCTTCGAATCCCAGCCCCCAGGTTCGAGACGACCAGGAAGACCAAACCTCCGCTACAGGGACCAGGCGGTTACAGACGCAAGACCGCTTGGTCTCGACGACTGGAGGGAGCTCGCGAGGGACCGCATCCGATGGAAGACCGCAATATCTCAGGTAGAGACCCTCCATGGATCGGGAGCCGGATAAGTAAGTAACGCGACTTTTTTCGTGTATCTTACATTTTTTAACTGCTCCGAGACATTCGGCTTCGATTTCAGGTTGATTTGGGATAGGTTCTTCATTTAAAAATAACTTCGAAATCTGAACATTCTTATTTGTATACACATTAACCAAATTTAACCAAATGAATTAAAAAGAGCGTTCATGCAAACTTTTATCATTTTACACAATTTGTAATCTTTCGACGTTGTTGCATGAATATTAATAGGATAGGATTTCGGGGACCCATTTTTCATTATTCAAAACTGCTCCGGGGATGCATGCAGAACTAGAAACAGAAGCTTAAATTGGATTTTCTTTTTATGTTGTTTTTTGAAAAATGCGGCCTTAAAAATTCAAAAATTTCTCATTTTCTAATGATTTTGTTTTACCTTTAATAACAACAATACGACTACAATATCACTTTTCCAATATGACATACATATATGTTTCCTTCAATTTGATAAAAAAAATTATTCGAATTGTCACAAATTTTTTTTTTAAATATAACATTTTATATTACTCATTTTTAGTTCACTTATTTGTATCTACTTTCGAAGATACCTATATCTACGTACTTAAACAAATAATAAATTAAAACTAAATCATGTTCCACAATTTGTCTGATTAATAGTCGACTACTTACAAAACTACTATGTTTTTTAGTTACTTACACATATCAATCCTTGTAATACTCTCCACCAAATAAGTGCTCTGTAGTCCCAATATGAAATTATTGGAATAAAAAAACACATCCAGCATCCTGTCGCATTAGATAAACCAAATACTAATTTAGTACCGAATTTTTTTGCGAGTATTCCACCAGGTACCTGTGTAACCCAGTGGGCCCAAAAAAAAGCCCCAAGAACGAGGCCCTGCTGATACTCATTCCACTCAAATCCATTTTCACTATATTCGATCTGAAATTTGAAATTTTTTAATAAGTGGTCGGAATAAGAAAAAGTTATAAAAATAATCTTCGATAACATTGTTGTTGCTAAAAAATTTATTTGAAGAACACTATGTAAGGTTAAAAATCGAGATATGCCAATTTTTTAAAACCATTGTAGAATATCTAGGGCATCACATAAATTCAAAATGTGATAATTGTCAGTCAAAATAAACAAATTCGGTCTACGTAAGGTGATTGTCACATGTGATAATCATATTTTTGCGACTTTTTCTTGTGACAGCTATTTTGGTGTCATTTTCATATAGAATTGACAAGTTCAAGAAAAATTAATTTATTTGTACCTGTGCAATTATTTTTAAGATCATGGAAATTCACATACATAATAAGAATGTTCGGCCAGATCCGAGTTTTTTTTCCATGACTGAGTCATGAGTTTTATTTGCATTTTATTGGCTTGCTTCTCATCAATGAAAATGATTTCATTTTCTTCAACTCTTAAAACGATTAAAATAATTTTTACTTACATTTTTATTAACTAATTTTTAATGGCACTCAACAAAGGCGGGTAAAATAATCATTTTACCGACAAAAAAATCAAATGAATTGATTTATGACAACTTTTAGTACTTGTCTGTCAAAGTAATGCCAAGTTTTGAATAACTTTTGGTGATCACTTTAAATAGGCGCAACATTTAATCTGATCACATTTGATTGTCATAAATGTGACAATCATCAATCACCTTAGCCGATTCCACCCCAGAAAAAATGCGATCAATTTTGGAAGCATCGACTCCTACTAATGTAACATCACTGAAATCATGTGTAGGGCTTTTAAATTTCTATGGTAGGTTCATACCTAATTTGTCTTCCAAGCTTTTATAATCTGCTCAGCGATGCCATAAATGCAGATTCGTCTTTTTTGATTTGGCTTTTTTGCTTTTCTCAGACTTCCAAAATAGCTAAATCTGCACAATTTGTCTTCACTCGTAAAAAAAAGAACAAATTGATAAACTTCTGGCATTTAAATAGAAAAAAGAATTTAAAAACATTGGGATTTTAAGGTGTTTATATGCTAACTATAGGCGTGTTTTTTTTGCAAGCCCGGAGGGAATTGGTTGAAAAAAATGACAGCGGGGATTAGCGACGCCATGATAGTAAAAAACATGGAGTTTGCATACAAACTATCGATAACATGTATGTAATTCATGCCAGTAACACAGTTTTTCTGTGCGTTTAAGTTAAACGCCGAGAATTCTCTGAGATTAGTTGTTGTTGCATTTAACATGTTAATTGTTTGGCACCGACGTCGTTTTTTTCATTCAATTCCACCCGGGCTTGCAAAAACCACGGCTTATATCAGAAAGTAAGTACATAATACAAACACTTTTCGTACGTTCCTACCTCCAAAAACCCATTACATTGATTACATTGTTGTTTTTCTTATTGTATTGTATTGTGTTGTATTGCATCCCCTAAGGGTTACAAGTCTCCCATCCGTCCCTCCTTACTCCTTCTCGCAACCTCTAGTGCCTTTATACATTCTTCCCCCCTCCCTCCTTCGTCCATTACATCCCTTAGTTTTTCCTCTATTGATCTCCCTTCATCTCCACCTGACCTGCATCTTCCCACGTCTCTGGCTCACCTTCACACACTCTGCACATTCTCTCTTCTTCTTGTTTCCAGTACCATCTTTCTTTCACCTCATACCCTAGCCTAACTCTCGCTATTCTCTTTGTTCTGTCTGCCTTCCATCCCGCTTTCAGATATTGCGGGATCCCCTTGGTCATTACTTCCTTATACCACCTGTTATATCTGGATTCCATTATTAAATCCCGTCTTTCCTTCTCCTGCCCTCCTCTGTCTTCCCATTCTACTCTCTCCTATCCTGTCATACTGTCTCCTCTTCCTTCCTCTCTCTCTCTTGTTCCCATCGTGATTCTCTCTCGTTTCCATTCCTCTCTCTCTCTCTCTCATCTCCTCTAAACATTCCCTCGCTATCTCGCTTCCTTTTCCACCTGTTGATTTCTCTTCATAATTCCACGCCCTTCTCCCTGCTCTTATCGTTAACTTATCCCTTTTGGTTTCCTCTCTCACCATGTATCCTGGAGTTTGCCATTCTAACCCTAGTGTCCATTTGAGGTACCTCTCCTGCAATCTTTCCATTTCTTGTCTCTCCTTCCATCCCCATACCTCTGCCCCATATCCCATTAACGTCCAAACCAGGGTATCAAAGAGCCACATCTTCCTCTCCCAAACCTTCTTGAATTTCCTCCTCCTAATACCCCAAGCTTCCTTCATTACCGCTGCTGCCTTTTTTATTCTTTCCTTTATATGTGCTTCCTGCCCTCCATTCTTTTTGAACACATACCCCAGGTATTTAAATTCTTTTTCTCTTTTTTCCCCTCCATCTCCAGTCTACTGTTGTATTCCTCCCTCCTCCTTTCCTGAACCTCATCACTTTCGTTTTTCCCACGTTCACTTCCAGTTTTTTCCTTTCGAAATACTTCTCTAGTCTTCTTATCATGCTTTGCATCTCTTCTTCATTATTCGCCATTACCACCACATCATCTGCGTATGCCAACAAGCAAATTCTTCTTCCTCTTACTTTTATCCCTCCCCAACTGCCCTTGCCCAGTTCATCTTCTATATCCGCCGTCAGTAATTTAAAGAGAATTGGGCTCATTGGGCACCCCTGCCTTACTCCCTTTCCCGTCCAGAATCTTTCCCCCATCTCACCACCCGCTTTTACTCTACTCGTCGTTTCTTCGTAGACCTCCCCCACTCTTTCCCTGAGCCCTTATCTCACTCCTCTTTCCACCCAGGCGTTGGTAATAATTTTTCTATCTACTGAGTTAAATGCAGCTTTTAAATCTATAAACAATGCCACTAGCTTGCCCTTCTCTTTTGCCACTTCTCTGTTCACCACATAGTTTAACACATATACATTGTCTATCGTTCCTACTCATCTTCTGAAACCCGTTTGATTCGGTGGTATCATCCCTTTCTCCTCGGCTTCTTCCTCTAGCCTCTTCGCTTAAACCGCCGTATATATTTTATATAGCGATGGCATGAGCGTTACTCCTCTGTATTCCTCCACCTTTGTTCCGGCCCCTTTCTTTATTATCGGCGCTATCACTCCCTCTTTCCACCCCTCCGGCCATCCTTCTCCTCTCCACACTTTTCTGCAAATTTCCCATGCTACCTCTATCACTTGTTCTCCTCCATATCTCCACGCCTCATTCGGTATTTCATCTATTCTCATTGCTTTTCCTTCTTTTAGTTTTCTCACCACCTCTCTGAATTCATCTTCGCTAATTTCGGCGTCATCTACCAGTCTTCTTATTCCGTCTGCTCCCATTCTCACTTTTCCTTCCACCCCTCCAATTAGACTCATAAAATACCTTTTCCATTCCTCTTCTTCAATCCCTTCCCCCATTCTCTTTCTCATCTTTCTTTCTATATTTATTATTTCCCATACTTTGTTTTCTGTATTGGCCTCTTCAATTTCTCTTATCCTGTTCCTCCTTTTTCTTTTTCACAATAATCCCTTGATATTCTCTTTTTTTCTCCCTGTATTTTGTTGTTGTAGGTACATATTTTGCAAATATTATTCGTAATGGTACGATTAGGTTGGTTTGTTTGGCTTATAACTTCTGTTCTAACAATCGGATATTTATATTTATATATTTAAAATAAAGGTCTTAAAATGAAGGTAAAATACCAAATTAATTTATTCAGTTAAAAAATCATTGAAATAACATAAAAGTGTAGGTGAAAAACGTTTAGGGTTAATTCATTAAAATAAATAATTACGTAAATTAAAAAATTGAATTAAAAAAAATTGGCTTTGTCAGCATCGCCAAAAAAATTCATATACCTACGTATCTATGTACATTGTACATACATATGTATGTATGTATTTATATATATAAAAGGATTGATTTGGTTGCCTTTTTACTTCTGTACTAATAATGGGATCTTTAAGATTAAGGTTTTGAAATAAGTTAAATTTCATTCTACAAAATTTATGTGACAAAACTTGACTTTTGTGTTCAATGTTAATTTATTTATTTATTTTTATAAAAATTATTTTTAAAAATTAAAAAAAAAGAAAAATGTTAAGATTTAAATTCAATTTAAAGTAAAATAATTATGTAAACCAGTGTCAAAACAATTAAATAAACTTAAACCCCTGAAGAAGCCGGAAAAAACCGGAGAAACGTCGGGAAAAGAATGAATTAATTGTTTTTTACTTAATTGCTTCGATTTCAATGATCATTAAGCCCAATTTCCCTCATTAAAACTTGACTTCATTCTTAATCAATTCGATTGTTGATACTTGAACCTCTTTGATTAACTTATAACTTTAGTTCTATAAGTTCTTGAAGGTTAAGATATTTAAATTAAGGTTAACCGCAGGCTAGAGGTAGGATTAACCTAGCAAAGCAATTTAAATATAAAGCCTAAGTTGATTTGGTATCTTCTGTTCTAATTATGTTTGAGTTTAATGTCTTAGAATTAAGGTAAAATCTCAGGTACAAATTTATGTGACAAAACTTAACCAACGTCTAAACCAATGCGATTTTTGAACTTGATCTACGTCTTGGCCAATGCCATTTTTTAACTTGACCTACGTCTAAGCCAATGCGATTTTTGAACTTGACCAACAACTTCTAAACCAATGCGATTTTTGAACTTGACCTACATCTAAGACAATGCGATTTTTGAACTTGACCTACGTCCAAACCAATGCGATTTTTGAACCTAATACAAAGGTACCTACTTGCGAATCTCTTCAATAAACTTACAACATTAGTTCTAAGGTCCAGTTATTGAAGGTTAAATTAAATTATTTAAATTAACGTTAATCAGTCTAGAGGTAGGATTAACTTACCGAAGCAACTTAAATATAATAATGTAAAGGGAAAGGGTTGATTTGGTAAGCTTTTATCTTCTGTTTTAATTATCGGATCTTTGAGGTTAAGGTCTTAGAATTCAAGTAACATCTCAGGCTAAAAATGTGTGTCACAAAACTTTAACTACGTCCAAACCAATGCGATTTTTGAATCTTAAATATGCAAATGTATCTACCTACTTATGCGAACCTCTTTCATAAACTTATAACTTTAGTTCTAAGCGCCAGTTGTTGAAGGTTAAGGTATTTAAATTGACGTTAATCAGCCTAGAGGTAGGATTAACTTACCGAAGCAACTTAAATATAATTATCGAAAAGGATTGATTTGGTAAGCTTTTATCGTCTGTTCTAATTATCGGATCTTTGAGGTTAAGGACTTAGAGTTCAAGTAAAATCTAAGGCTAGAAAATTTTTGTCACAAAACTTTGCAGCTACGTCTAAGCCAATGCGATTATTGAACCTAGAATATGCATAAGATACCAATATACTTCAACTTCTTTAATAAACTTATAAATTTAGTTATAATATTCAGATGTTCAATGTTAAGGTCCTCAAATGCAAATAAAATGTTAGGCTTCATTTAAAGCAGCTCAGCACGATTCAATTTGGTTGTCAACTATGCAGCTGTCAACTTAATTGGTGCTTGGCTTTTCATATAATCAGATAAAAGAATACTGCTTTACTGTCAAAACCATTATTCTGTCTTAAGAAATGGCACGACTCGAATTTATGCAAAATGTTATAGAATAGAGAAAATTAGGTAAATCAGGTTTGCATTGAGTTTGAGCTACACATCAAATTATTTATAAATTTGGTCTCTTGTTAAAAAGGGTTGAGCAAATATTTGATTTTCTTCAACATCAACCGTCAAATTGATTAAATAAACTGAACTGAAAAGCATTAATTTAACCGCCAACTGGGATGTGACATTAAAAATATTTACATATTGTAATTTAAGACTGTAGAATGGTTTCTAAAACAGCTTCAGAAGTTTTGGTGCAACTATAGGATACAAATTAGAAATCTACCAAAATAAAGCTAAGTACAGACAATTGTCAGATCTTACAATATTCTCAGATCTGTCAGTGAAAAACCTGTTCCAAATGTCTTACAATCGTCTGAACACACAATTTTTGTCTGACAATATTGTCAGACACGTCATTGTCAGACGACAATCTGAAAAAAAATTGTCAGGTATCTTACAATCGTCTGAACACACAATTTTTATCATTGTCAGTCAATTAGGACATTTTCAGACTCATTGGTCATTGTCAGATGTTTTAATTGAAAACATCTTACAATTGCTGAAAATTTCTTCATTGTTCGAAATGTCAACGAGTTGGTTAAAGAGAGATAAAAAATAGCTGACAATCAAATTGGGAAGAAATCTACCAACCGTGTGAACGGACAATTTTTCATTGTAAGAAATATGTCAATTATCAGCTAATTGTTACCTATTGTCAGACCATTGACAGTTCTGACAATATTGTAAGATCTGACAATCGTCTGTACTTAGCTTTAGTCATGTTTTTTTTATCGAGCGACACAAGTCATTTTCAATGTCCCCATAGTTACTCTATGAGTGAAATCTGTAAATTTGTTGAAACGTTCTTGATTCAGCTCTATATAGAAACTCAATGATTATAGGTAGATATTATGCTTTAAATGGGTGGGATGACAAACCATTTAGAAGTGATTAACACCCGGAATAAATTATTTAGCTGTATAAGCTGTATAAGTCTTCAATTTATTTAAGATAAAGGATGAAACAAGTTATACAAAATGCATTTCTTCTTTGTAATAATAAAAATAGTAATTTGTATGATTTTGGAACGCAATAAAATTTAAGCTACTAAGACTTACCAGTTTCCTCCACTAGAACATGATTGAGGAAGTAACAAATCTTAGAACAATGCAAGAATTAGGCAATGTCAAAACCCATTTTCCCCTTATGTGAGGAATTTTCGCCCCAAACCTGAAACTCAGTTTTACTACATTAGCCGCGTTTTATTAACCACGAAAATCCATATGTATCATCCCATGAAAATAAAACGATACGGATCCTAATGACAACAGTTTTGTATGCTCATCTCTTTTTTTCGTATGCATGTTTATTTTTCTTGCAGATACTGCATTTTTTCTTTACACTACAGATTGTATTCCCTACCGACTGAAGAACCGTCTACCTCCAGAGTAAAAATTTATTTTCGGATCTTTAAAATAGATCCAGATACAGAGCTGTATCCAAATTTGTATTACGTGTTAAAAGATAATCCCGATCCAGATGCAAAGACAATAAAACGCGGCTGTTATAACTTTAGGCATATAACAGGTACGAATATTAATCAAAAACGATAGCGTAGTTTTGGAAAAAAATAGAAAAATCGAAATGGTATGTATGGCAACATACCCATTCTAGATGAGTTAAAACAAAAATCTATACCAGGGAAATTTCAAGTAATTTGGGTTTTAAGGTTTTGTGGGTGGGTGTATGTATAAAAACATTTTCACCGACCGACGGAATGAATGAAACTTAACCACTTTTTTAAACTTCTACATCATCGTTATGTTAAGTTTCATCGACATTTTTTACACAAAAGCAATACTTGCCCTAAACCATTTTCAATTCGGAACAAATTTTTAATTTAATAAGAACTCAAATGTTTTAAAACTTACATCAATCAAACGTAGGAAGTATCTTTCTATTGAAAACTTTCCAATATTTTTTACTATTTTATGGTTTAGATATTCCACCGTCAAGTTATCCAGCTCAACTGTATTCCCTGACCACTTGCTATGTATTGTATTATTTGAATTGAAATTGTGATTCTCCAATTCAATTAGGCTTGCATTGCTTATACTTATGTTAAAGTCAACCAATAAATCTCTATGTAAAGATATGAGACGGTTCTCATCTCCGATGCCGTCACTTAGTACATCCAATCGTTGTAAATTTTTAGCTTTCGACATCACCATTTCAACTATTGTTATATTTAAATTGATTCGAATCATATAGTTAACAGCAAATCCTACGAATACAAGGTACCATAGTACTGTACGTGCTTGAACTGTAAATAATAACGAGATAAATTTTTAATAAATAAATAAATACATATATGTGTATGTTTATTGATAAACTGCACAGCTTATATGTTACCTTTAGTCATACTAGAACCTTATCGTATCACAGTTTAGAAAATTAAAGATTTTTTGTCTAAAATATATATTGTTTTAACTTCCCAGACAATTAATGATAATACTTTCGCTTGTTTTGTATAAGCATACATAATACTAATTAAATTTAAAACTACATGTTTTAGGTACTTTTTTTTAAAAACACATGATTAAAAACAAACACTTTGTCTTAAAAAAAACTTAGTTGCCTTTTAGTTTTTTAAAGCTTAGATAATTACGGTTAAAACTGACGATCGAATAACATGCCGAATCATCGACGACCATTGAATTCTAAGGCTTTTAAAAGATGAGACTATTATAAGCATAATATGTGAACCAAAGGGGGTTGATCACGACGACGATCAACCATATTGACTTAAAGCAAATAATGTAGGTGCCCGAGAAGAAAAGGCATTTCTTCATTTCATGGTTTTTATTATTCAGCTGCGATCAGTGTGGAACACTGTTATCAGGTGTTATCAGCGTTAAGTAAACTTATTTTGCTCGTATACTTTTTAAATTGTTGCTATTAACAATTATTATTTCTGATCATTGTTTAAGATCTTACGAGGAAATACTAATCCATTATGATAAAAAATATATTTCGCTTTTAATATCTACACTTAGACAAATACAAAATAATCTTCCTCCATTTCATTGAAACTATAACTGTGGAATGTAGATACTAAAATGAGATATGAGATATTAAGAAAATTATTTTGTTTGTAATAAATCGTTTGGAAGGTTAACCATACGACTTTAAAACAGATACTGTGGAACTTCCTTTATATTTGTTTATACTTTTTGGCAGAATGTAGGAGAGTCAGAGAAGTTGTAGGTTGATCTATCAGCAGAACTGAGTCGGTGAGTACAATGGCCTATTACACCAATTTTATTCTACAAATCTGTGATTGTGATTCAAAATTACAAATCGTCAGCTAAGTTGTATCTTGTCCAATAGAACCATTTTGGCGAAATAGAGTTAGATATGCAATCATACTAACTAGCGTACGCTCTTTAGTTTGGTGAAATCCGTTTTGATCTATTTCTTTTCGTTTTCAAGTTATAGAAATATGAGAAACTCTAACCTATACGGGCTCATACTTTTACTCATACCATACATCATTGTCCAATATCCAAAATAACATGATGATACATTTTAATTTTTAATTAATTGGAAGAAAATTTAGGTACAAAAGTATTTTAGTCATTAAATATAAAATTGTGTGAGTTTTCATAAAAAAAATTTAACAGCAATCTGGTTGATTCAATAAAGACATTGAGCCTGAAATTTAAAAATCGATTTCCCAACAATTTCAAAAATGGACATTGGACAACATAGAACTCAGCCGACGAAATTTTGTATATTTTCTGATATATTGAGGAAAAAGTAATTAAATGGAATTATTATGCTTATAATTTTTGTTTGCCTTATTATGTAGTTACTGAGTCGAAATCGTTCATTAAAATTTAAATAATTGTTAAAAATATAATTAATACGCGGACGTTAAACTGTTTTTGAACGATGAAAACCAATTCAGCCATTTTACAAAAAAATTAATAATTTTTGTTTTTGCAACGAAAAAATCTATTTTCAACAAATTTGTGACTTCTCAAGTACAAATTTGTGTTTGAAAAAAAAATTACAAAAAACAAAATCGTGATTATTCCACGGAGGACTTTGTTTTGGAATTTTTGGATGGTTTCAGCATTTGTTTTCTTTGTACAACCCCACAGTTGGATGCCATAAGTCCAAACGGGTTTTAGTACTTGGTTGTAAAGGATTATTTTGTTCTGGATAGATAAGTCAGAACTCTTACCCAGTAGCCAATACATTTTTCTATATTTTAGGTTAAGTTCCTCTCTTTTCTTTTTAATGTGTTCTTTCCACTTTAGCTTGGCATCCAAAGTCATTCCAAGGTATTTGGCAGTATTGGCGTAAGGTACAGCTTTACTGTTAATAATAATTGGAACATTAATAATCTTTTTGTTGGTAAAGTTTATATGAGTTGATTTTGTTTCATTTAGTTTTATACGCCATTGTTACGTCCAATCTCTTACTTTATCGGTTGCATTTTGCAATTTTTCTGTAGCCTTAACAACGCATTTATCAGGCACTAAAATGGCAGTATCATCTGCAAATGTGGCCATGATAGCATTATTGTCCACTGGAATATCCCTAGTATATAACAAATACAGTGTTGGTCCTACGACACTTCCTTGTGGTACACCGGCTTTAATTTTATTGAGTTCCGAATACTCTTGCTCGTACCGTACTCTAAAGAGGCGGTCGGTAACATAGGATTTCAGTATTTCGTAAAACCACCTTGGGAGATCTCTATGCAGTTTGTACTCAAGTCCCAAATGCCAAACCTTGTCAAAGGCTTGAGCAACATCTAGAAATAGAGCGGAACATACTTGTTTTTCTTCAAGTGCCTTTTCATCAACATCCATAATTCGATGCATTTGGTCTATCGTCGAATGTTTGTTTCTGAATCCAAACTGATGGTTTGGGATTAGCTTTCTTTCTTCTATTACTTTGCTAAGCCTCTTCAGGAGCAGTTTTTCGAAAACTTTTGCCATTATTGGTATAAGAGATATTGGCCTGTAGGAAGTTACTTCTGTTGGTGGCTTACCTTGCTTAGGAATAACAATGACTTCTGCAATTTTCCAATGATGTGGTACATATTGGAGCTTAAGGCATGCATTTATTATATATTGGAGTTTTTTGAAGGCTACTGTTGGCATTTCTTTCAAAACCTGAGCAGTAATTAGATCATACCTGGGTGCTTTTTTATTTGACAACTTGTGTTGACACATGCTTCTTACTTCTTTGAGCGAGACGAAGGGAATTTCCAATTCGTCGTTTCTAACAACAAAATGTAAGTTATTTGTAACTGCACTTTCTGGAAAGGGCTTAAAAACATTCGAGAGATGTTCCGCGAAGAGTTCAGCCTTCAGTTTTGGGTTTGCAGTCCATTTTCCGCTTTAATATGCGGATTTTGAATTTGAGGTCTTTTAAGGCATTTAGCTGCTTTCCATAAGGAGTATTCGGTAGAAGCATCCGTTGTCAAGCTTTTCAGAAATCTACTAAGTGATTCGTTTTGGAATTCACCGATTCTTTTTTTGAGTTCATTGCTCAGACGGTTAAATACAGCCTTATCGTCAGGGAATCTTGTACTTTGCCATTTTCTTCGAGCCTTTCTTTTTTCAATACCAGCTCCCTTATTTCTGCAGGGTATTTTATTTCTGTTTCTCTTCTGTTCGAAATAGTTGGTGTACTTTCTTCAGCAGCCTGTTGCACATCAGCAATAAATTGCTCTACTTCATGATCAATTTGTTCATTTGTTTCCATAGGGGATCCTAGGTTTACATAACTTTCTAGTTTCTTTCTGAAGTCATCCCAGTTTGTTCTTTTATTAACGAGTTTAGGATTACTTTTTTCTCTTAATTCTACTTCACTCAGTGATAAGATAACTGGAGAACGATCTGATGTTAAATCGTAATTACCTTATACCCTTGTATGATTTCGTTTAATACCTTTAGCTACGAAAAAATCAACAAGGTCTGGTATTTTATTTGGCTCAGATGGCCAGTAAGTTGGCGAGCCAGAGGAATAAAATTCGCATTTGTGCTTGCGGCCAGCTTGGTAAAGTCGTTTACCTTTTGTTGTTATGAGCCTAGATCCCCAGTGGGTGTGTCATTGAAGTCACCACCATCTAGTAGATTTAACAGTTCTGCATAGTCTGTTTCAGTTGGAGAGCACCTCGGTGGGCAGTATATTGCTGCTGTTTTAAATTCTTTATTTTTAATATCAATACTAATTATTGTCACTTGCATGTTTTCATTAGAGAACTTGGCTTCTTCATAGTGTTGTAATAACTTTTTTATAAGTATTGCCGATCCTCCTCTAGCTTTGTCAGCTGGGTGCGGAGCGTGATAACACGTATAGTTTGGTATTTTATTTTCAAGACTTTGCCCTTTTGCGAAATGTGTTTCGGAAACAAGACATATATCTATGTCTAAAAAGATGTTTAATTCGGATAAATTTTGTAAAAGACCGTTTGCATTCCATGTTGCTATTTTAAGTGTTCTGTCCATCATTGTTTTTTATTAAGAGCGACTTCTTCGCTTAGCTGCTTGATGTTCAAATCTTGTTTGTCAATCCTTTTAAGAATAAGTTCCAACATTTCTTTAATTGAAGTTTCCTCACTTTTCCGTACATTTGTAACAATCTGGGAATAGGATTTACTGGCTCCGGGATCTTAGCACCTCATATATGGGATATTCGCAAAAAAAGTATGCCATCTAAAAGGTCACTAATTGGTCACAAAAGGTCAGCTATTTTAAGAAATTGGTCAGGCTTGGAAAACTTGTAATCCAAGCTTGAACTTTTTCAAGGTCATTAGCGATTTTTGGCACCTCATTTATGGGATATTCGCAAAAAAAGTATACCATTTGAAAGGCCACCGGATCGTGATAAAAGGTCAGCTAGTTTCAGTAATTGGTCAGGCTTAGGTTTTTTTTTTATGAATTTTTAAAAAAAATTTCAAGGTCACAGTATAAGACTTTTAGCACCTCATTAGTGGAATTTATAATAAACAAGTATGCAAACAAGGTCAGTAAAAGGTCATAAAAGGTAAGGTAGTTTCAGTAATTGGTCAGGCATATATTTTTTTTAATAATTTTTTTTATTTTTTTCAAGGTCATAGCGATTTTTAGCACCTCATTTGTGGGATATTCGAAAAAAGTATATACCATCTGAAAGGTTACTTAATCCTTATAAAAAGTCAAGCAGTTTCAGAAATTGGTCAGGTATAGATTTTTTTTTATAAGCTTTTTAATTTTTTTAAATGTCATACAAGGTCACGTGTACCTTTAGCACCTCATTTATGGGATATTCGCAAAAAAAGTATACCATTGGAAAGGCCACCGGATCGTGATAAAAGGTCAGCTAGTTTCAGTAATTGGTCAGGCTTAGGTTTTTTTTTATGAATTTAAAAAAAAAAATTCAAGGTCACTAGTATAAGACTTTTAGCACCTCATTTGTGGAATTTCGCAAAAAAATGCATACCATCTGAAAGGTTATTTTATACTTATAAAAGGTCAGCTATATTCAGAAATTGGTCAGGCATAGATTTTTTTTATGATTTAAAAAAAAAAAAATTCAAGGTCACTAGTATAAGACTTTTAGCACCTCATTTGTCAAATTTCGCAAAAAAATGTATACCATCTGAAAGGTTATGTTGTACTTATAAAAGGTCAGCTATATTCGGAAATTGGTCAGGCATAGATTTTTTTTATGATTTTTTAAAAAAATTTCAAGGTCAGTAGTATAAGACTTTTAGCACCTCATTTGTGGAATTTCGCAAAAAAATGCATACCATCTGAAAGGTTATTTTATACTTATAAAAGGTCCGCTATATTCGGAAATTGGTCAGGCATAGATTTTTTTTTATGATTTAAAAAAAAAAAATTTCAATGTCAGTAGTATAAGACTTTTAGCACCTCATTTGTGGAATTTCGCAAAAAAATGCATACCACCTGAAAGGTTATGTTGTACTTATAAAAGGTCAGCTATATTCGGAAATTGGTCAGGCATAGATTTTTTTTCATGAATTTCAAAAAAAAATTTCAAGGTCACTAGTATAAGACTTTTAGCATCCCATTTGTCGAATTTCGCAAAAAAATGTATACCATCTGAAAGGTTATTTTATACTTATAAAAGGGCAGCTTTATTTAGAAATTGGTCAGGCATAGATTTTGGTTTATGAATTTTTAAAATTAATTTTTTAAAGGTCCTCATTTGTTTGCAACAACAATTTGTGCAGTTGTGAATTCATATTTTTGCACTAGTGTGCGTTAAAACATGGAATATGAATTCACCACCATCCGCCATTTTGTTTAGCTTGTAGGCAAAGAATGACAGCCGAGGATTCCAATCTTTATAATTCATAATCTTTGGTCACGACATCTGGCGGTCAACGCTCGTTGCTTACTTACTAACTGAACACAATAGACGCGCATTTGAACGCGCGTAATCATTAAAGCTATACGCATCTAATCGATTGATGTGTATTTTTCCTTTGATTTATATGTGCGGCATTCACATTTTTATCGTGATCGCCACCGCCAGTGCCTCGTTTTGCGGGTAGCTTGCGGAAGGTGGTGATGATCACGAAAAGTTTTATCACACGATTAGGATGCGATCAAAAACCTGGTCATATCAAAGCGATACTTCTATTGTGTGGCGGGTAGTTCAGAAAAATAAAATCTGTAAGGAATCAAAAATTTTTAGATTAATTTGTTTGCTTCGGAAAAATGCGTTTTCAGGGCTTTTGGGTGACATTTGAATCGAAATATTCAATATACGCCCAAATATAGTTTGCTGTCCATCTGTCAAGCTATGCCCAATTCCATTGCAAGATGACACCTGAAAATTCTTTTGAGCGCCCCAGCATTTAGCTGTCTAACTGCACGTCTTCCCTATTTGAATGCATTTGTGTAATTCACACTATTTTGAAAAAAGACTCACTTTTTTCCTCGATATTCTTCTTCTAAGGTTATTTTACAGAAAGAAGCGTCCAGTGAGACATGTAGATTTTATGTGCGTAGAAACTAGAAGGATTTTGGGATGGAATCTACCCTTTTCGTTTCTACGCACACCTGCACCTGTTTCATTGGATTCACTTTTCCAAAAAAACGACTATGTAAATAGCTACTTAGACGCAGATTATTTGCGGATTTTTTTCGGTCGTTTCGATTTTCGTTTTTTTGACAGCTAAGGTGAGGGTTAGAAAAATGTTTAGATTGCTTTTTAGCCATGCAATTTCACCTTGCGATTTTAAGGCCTGTACGCAAGGGACGTATGTGGTGGCCTGGGGTAAACAAAATTGCTGAGGTTGAAAAAATTACAGTGTTATCGCCCTTTCTTCTTTGTACCTTTTCGTGGTTTTTGAGACATAAGCAGATTAAAGAGTGTGGAGATACGTTTCCTTTTCATTTAACAAAAATCGCAGCTATTAAAATTCGCACCGTTTAAAAGCATCTCTGCAACCAAAAGGAGATCTAAAGAGAAACGAAGCTTAAAATTCGCAGTCGTCTAAAAGCAGTCTTTGTGAAGAGGAATGTCAAAAAAATCTCCTCAAATCATCGACCGGTGAGATTTCGGTTCCTCCTGTAACTTTGTGCCCTTCTCACTAACAAGCTGAAAGTTGTTGGAATCTCAGTATCCTCGTGTGAAAGGGGACTTAACAAACAGTGGTATTTATAAACTTAAATTTCTATTTTTAAAAGTCCTACTTTTTAAGATCCTCACCACGACTTCATCACAGAGGAAAAAAAATGTCAAATAAAAAATTTGTTTTATTGAAAAATTAATCTTATTTTACAAACAAGTAAATATTTGCAAAGATTGGCGCAAAATTTTAAATTACCTGATATTAAGGTATTAGCATGATATTACTTAATACGTTACTAAATTACTCTCTTTACTAAAATGTTCTGAGTTTTAAGGTTAGACCGCACTAGACGGAACTGCACTTCAGCGACATTGCGTGCACTTTAGCACGGAACTGAACGAAACTTCATGTAGCGACGAAGTTGGTCAGATTATCAACTTTACCGCATGGTGGCGCGCCGCGAAGTGAAGTTGTCGCTTAAAGCCCTTCCACACTATCCTACTGAGTATTAACACATGCCAACAAAAGTGGGAAACAAATCATGTAAAATAGATTTAAGTTTATAAATACCTCTGTTTGTTAAGTCCCCTTTCACACGAGGATACTGAGATTCCAACAACTTTCAGCTTGTTAGTGAGAAGGGCACAAAGTTAGAGGAGGAACCGAAATCTCACCGGTCGATGATTTGAGGAGATTTTTTTGACATTCCTCTTCACAAAGACTGCTTTTAGACGACTGCGAATTTTAAGCTTCGTTTCTCTTTAGATCTCCTTTCGGTTGCAGAGATGCTTTTAAACGGTGCGAATTTTAATAGCTGCGATTTTTGTTAAATGAAAAGGAAACGTATCTCCACACTCTTTAATCTGCTTATGTCTCAAAAACCACGAAAAGGTACAAAGAAGAAAGGGCGATAACACTGTAATTTTTTCAACCTCAGCAATTTTGTTTACCCCAGGCCACCACATACGTCCCTTGCGTACAGGCCTTAAAATCGCAAGGTGAAATTGCATGGCTAAAAAGCAATCTAAACATTTTTCTAACCCTCACCTTAGCTGTCAAAAAAACGAAAATCGAAACGACCGAAAAAAATCCGCAAATAATCTGCGTCTAAGTGGCTATTTACATAGTCGTTTTTTTGGAAAAGAGAATCCAATGAAACAGGTGCAGGTGTGCGTAGAAACGAAAAGGGTAGATTCCATCCCAAAATCCTTCTAGTTTCTACGCACATAAAATCTACATGTCTCACTGGACGCTTCTTTCTGTAAAATAACCTTAGAAGAAGAATATCGAGGAAAAAAGTGAGGCTTTTTTCAAAATAGTGTGAATTACACAAATGCATTCAAATAGGGGAGACGTGCAGTTAGACAGCTAAATGCTGGGGCGCTCAAAAGAATTTTCAGGTGTCATCTTGCATTGGAATTGGGCATAGCTTGACAGATGGACAGCAAACTATATTTGGGCGTATATTGAATATTTATTTATTTATTTATTTACCGTCTTTCAAGTTACAAGACTTTATGAAGACTACCATTAAAATTAACCTTAAATATATATACAATTTTAAATAGATAAATTAATTAAGTTAAATATATGTTGTAGGATTTGCAACAAGCTTAACAGTTTTCTTTTAATTTCATTTCTATTCATATTAAAATCAATTGCATAATCATAATCATTAAAATCAATGCACGCATTAGTGATTGGATTGTGCCTAGCATAACTTGTACTATGAAATGGAACATATAAAAAATCACCATTTCTTGGTCGCAAACTGCGAGCAGGTGCATACATATTAAACATTGACAACAGCACCGGACAATCAATAATAGAATTGAGAACATCATAAGCAAAGAGTACAGAATTTAATTTTCTTCTTAAAACGAGAGGTTTTAGGTCGATGAGAACACATCTGCTTTCATAACATGGAACACTCAAAGAACCAAAAGTTTTACGCAAGGCAAACTTAGTAAATCTTCTTTGAATTTTTTCTATACGAAGGATACTTGACTGGGTGTAAGGACTCCATACAACGCTACAATACTCCAGCAACGGTCTTACAATACTTGTGTAAAGAGTTTTAAGTGTATAAGGATCCTCGAAACATTTTGAATTTCTAACTATAAAACCGAACATCGAGTTAGCCCTAGAAATTATATGATCGATGTGAAGCGAAAAATTTACTTTCAAGTCGAAAATCACTCCGAGATCGTTCTGGTAATCTACTCTTTGTAAAGAGTGGCTATCAAGCTTGTATTCAAAACACAAAGGATTTTGTACTTTTGAATAAGTCATAACACTACATTTGTTATTATTAAAAAAGAGCCCATTCAACTTACACCATTGAAGAATTTTATTTAGATCAGCTTGAACATTGTTCGCATCTGATAACGATTTTATGCAGCTAAAAACCTTAAGATCATCAGCATACAAAAGGCATCTTGAAAAAGAGAGAAGACTAGGCAAGTCATTAATAAAAATAATGAACAATAACGGTCCAAGGTGACTACCTTGAGGTACACCTGAGGAGTTCACTATTTCTTTAGACAGCTCGTTTCCAATTTTGACATATTGTTTTCTGTCCTCTAAATAACTTTTAATCCAACTAAGCAGCATAGAATGAAAACCAAACATTTCAAGTTTCTTTATCAATACATTATGTTGAACGCGATCAAAAGCCTTTGAAAAATCAGTGTAGATGGTGTCGATTTGAAAATGTTTTTCCATATGACTAAAGCAATAGCTCGTAAAAATCGATAAGTTAGTCGATGTGGACCTTACACTCATAAAACCGTGTTGGTGCTGAGATATATGATTTTGAACTAAAAAATACAATTTGTTTTTCACTATAGCTTCAAAAACTTTAGGGATCAACTGAAGTTTTGCAATAGGTCTGTAGTTCTCAACAGCACTTTTTGAACCGGATTTATGCAGAGGAATAATAAATGAATATTTCCACGTATCCAAAAATACACCTTGATTCAAAGACATATTGAAAATAAAACATAATGGAACCGCAAGTTTAAATCTACAAGCCTTCAAAAGAATTGGCGGAATGTTGTCTGGTGCAACGGAAAAATTCTCATCAAGAGAGGATAAAACGGCTAGTACATCGTCTACTGATAAATATAGATTACCAGCGTCAACAACTGAGGTTGAGTTGTCAAAATTTTCACAACTTAATTTCAAGTCAATAAAATTTGACTGAAAAAATGATGCGAAACTATTGCAAATAACATTCAAATTATCTGAGGCAACCCCTTTGTATGAAACGTTGGATGGAATCCCAAGCGTCCCACGTTTAGTATTCAAAAATGACCAAAAACACTTCGGATTCCCTTTAATGTTCGATTCAAGAGAGCAAATGTATTGTTTATAAATAAATTTTCTTAAAAATTCGTACTCTCTCCTTACCTGTTTAAATTGCTCACGAAGTAAAGCAATTTTTTTACTCTTTTTATGCAACTTATTCATGGCATTCTTAAGCCTAGACAAACTATTATTAAACCAAACAGGTTTCCTAGAATTTTTGAACTGTTTTAAAGGAACAAAATTTGAAATAATATATTCTAGAATGTTCCGAAACATAGTAAAAGCTAGCTCCAGATTTGTGCACTTAAAAATTGGCTGCCAATCAATAGTTTCAAAGTAAATATTCATTGACACATAATCTGCATTTTTAAAATCATACTTTTGAACAATATTAGAAGATTTTGATTCATTTAAAACAGAAAAGTTAAATACAATCTCAAGTGCATTGTGATGAATACTATTTTCCAATAATTTAAAACTTGCTTCATTCAATTGAGCTTCAAAATTACTATCAATATAAATAAGATCTAAAATACGTCCTAAAGAATTAGGCACATTATTAATTTGGTACATATTTAAAGCAGTTATACTATCAATCACGTTATATTCAAAATCTTTGGTGACATTTACAGGAAACATTCTTTTTTCATCATTTGAGAACAACCATTTTACGTTTGACAAATTAAAATCTCCAACGATTACAAAATAACAATTTTCATCAATATTTTTAACGATATTTGTAATATTCTTAATATGAGTATCATAAATTGCATATTGTGATAAAGGTGGAATATAAGAAACAAAAAAGTATACATGAATAATTTCAAGATTGGAGTGAATAGTTAAATCTACACATACACAAATTTGTTCAACAGAATCTTCTGATAAATTAATTTCTTTACTTAAGTAAATAGATTTTATAGCTAATAAAACACCGCCACCTCTGTTTAGGCCAGTCCATTCGGAACAACGATCTTTACGAAAAACGTTGAAATCCGAATTGAAATATTCACTAGTGAAAATTTTTTCATTTAACCATGTTTCGGTCAGGGCAATTACGTCATAAGAACAGTCAGCAGCAGCAGTAAAAAATTCATGAGACTTTGTTCTCATTCCTCCAGCATTATGATAATACATAGAAAAATAATTATTGGTTTCAGAAGCAGAAAATATTCTGTTTATATTTTTGCGACCTCCAGTTGTTTGCCAAGATCGTTTTTTGAACGGCTTATAAATTGTTTAATTTGAACTCCTATTGGCCAAGTAGACTCACGAAGTACATCATTAAAAAATCCCGCAGGGACCCCAAGTTTAAAATTTATAAAATGGAACGATGAAACATTCGCATCTTTTTTAATTAATTTAGAACAAACCAAACTTTTCGATGGCAAATTTAGTTTGTGTGCAACGAAATCAATCACATCTTTTTCAGTGACTGTATTCATTAATCGAGAGATGTGAATAAATCGAAGCCGAGGTACAGATGGAAGAGATGTGACAGCGTTAACATCGCTGCCTACCAGCTGTTTTTGTTTGTGCTTACCAGTAGATGCAATGTGTCCAGCAACAGGTGTAGGAGCGTCGGCATTATCATCTTTGATACCATCAACAACACTACCATCAGCAACTTTAGCATCAACAACAACAGCAGCAACATCTTTAGAAACTTCAGACATTGCAACATCAAAACGTGTTTCAGCAACTCGTATATACGCAGCAACATTCTTTTCACCAATTGCTTCACATCCATTTTCGCCACCAGCAGCAACAACAGCAACAACAGCAACACCATCGATCGCATCATTGAAATCGACATCAGTAACTTGGGTCGACTTAGCATCTACATTTTTTTCCTCAACATCTGATGTGGTAGAAAGAGACACCAAATCGATCTCATTGCAAGCATCGGCATTAATCTGGCTCCTGACGATAGTATTTGCAGTTGATTTTGTTTGTGTAGGAGTGAGAAATGATTTAGCCGGAGAAAGAGAATTCTTTGGAAGAACTTTATTTTTTAAAGAATTTCGATCTTGAGGAGTGGATGTTCCCGGAAGAGTAATCTTCCTTCCAGCAGTAATCGAAACCCGTTTTTCAGTCTCACTAACTTTGGAGATTCTCTGAGCACGAGTCTTATCACGAACAAGACGACTTGTATCCAATTTGGACGGATTTGGATTAGTATTTGTCACTGATGGAAAAAGCCTTACTATTGTACTGAATTCAATACAATTTGATTTTCTCAGTACGTAAGTACATCTTTGCCATTTTCAGTACAATTTTGAATTGTTTGTACAAAATTGATAATTTTCTCTTATCTTCATTAAAAAAATCTATGTGCGATGCGAACATACTCAAAGCCCAATTACCCAATATCAAAACCATCCCCACTGAAGGCGATCATTTGCTTTTAAATACTGAACTGAATATGTAAGAGTACATATTTAGCTTCCAATTTTTAAGTTCAAGTGATCTCAACTCCAAAAGTTGCGTTTCGCCCAGGTACGACAGTTGGGCTCATCACGTTTTCTTAAACGCACTTCAAAATTTCTCACAAAGCGCAGTATTGGATGGTCAAGTTAACTCCATCGTTCAATTTGCTTTAAAGTTTTTTCCTAATGAACACAAAAATATTGAAGCTATAGGCAACGAATATAGAGCTCTAGCTGACTGCGACTATATAAAGAAATTTAAAAAATGTATTTGAATAATAATGAAGGTCCTTTGCTATGTTACCACAATACTTATAACAAATTAATTTTTTTTATTCTTCTTAATAAATCAATTTTGTTTTTGAATTTGTGTGTTTGCTAGTTTTTATCCATTTAAAAGAGCCCAGTACTATTTGTTCTTTTTCAGTACTATTTTGTTTCAGCGTTCAGTACAATCGAAAAAAGTCGATTTCCATCACTGGTATTTGTGCAACTTCCAACTGCACTCTGAGAATCTTCCAATAAATATACTGAGAGATCTCTCATTTTGTTGATACATATTTGCAGTGGAATATGCAAGCACTTATCACATTTAAAAAAAAAAAATTCTTATTAGATTTTATAAAATTCATGTCTTTTTTGCTAATATTGCAGCAATTCAAATGAGAGTCTCTGCCACATAAATCACATGATATGAAAAACAAATCGGATATGACTTTAAGACATATATAACACTTTGAATTCATCTTTAAAGAAATTTTAGGAAGAGCAGACAAAAAACACAGCCACTTCGTTTGAAAGACAATACTATTATTAATATTTAATTATTAATTTCCGAATATAGCTGACCTTTTATAAGTATAAAATAACCTTTCAGATGGTATGCAATTTTTTGCGAAATTCCACAAATGAGGTGCTAAAAGTCTTATACTAGTGACCTTGAAATTTTTTTTTTTTAAATTCATAAAAAAAAACCTAAGCCTGACCAATTACTGAAACTAGCTGACCTTTTATCACTATCCGGTGGCCTTTCAAATGGTATACTTTTTTTGCGAATATCCCATAAATGAGATGCCAAAAATCGCTAATGACCTTGAAAAAGTTCAAGCTTGGATTACAAGTTTTCCAAGCCTGACCAATTTCTTAAAATAGCTGACCTTTTGTGACCAATTAGTGACCTTTTAGATGGCATACTTTTTTTGCGAATATCCCATATATGAGGTGCTAAGATCCCGGAGCCGGATTTACTTTCATCATTTTTGCCTTGATCAACTAGTTTAGTCGGTTGGTTCTTAGGTTTATTTTCAGCCGTCGGTTTTTTACTTTGTACTACTGCTTTTGAGATTGTTGTGTTTTTAAGCTTCTTTGAGGTTTTGTTTTTGCTTTTTTTTGTCTTGGAATTGTTTGGCAACTGGACATTCTCAATAGCTTGCAAGATGTTCGCCTTGGCAGTTCACACATTTCGCTTTGTGTTCTTTGCTCAGCGGACAGTTTTTTGCCTCACATTTAACACAAGCAAACTCGCGTTTGCAGTATTTTTGCGTATGACCAAAGGCTTGGCAGG
This sequence comes from Epistrophe grossulariae, assembly GCA_929447395.1. Lineage (NCBI taxonomy): Eukaryota > Metazoa > Arthropoda > Insecta > Diptera > Syrphidae > Epistrophe > Epistrophe grossulariae. The sequence goes on from OV839566.1 coordinate 100,482,603, forward strand.
GTTTACACTGAGGAACAGTCTTTGGCTTTCGCAGTGGTTCAATCTTTACAACTATACCCATGATTGATCTAATACCGTAGATCTTTTCCAGACTTTCAGCATTTTCAAAAGTGAGCATAAATAAAGATAGAGATCTCTTTTTTGTCATTGGTGCCTCATTGGAGTCTTTGATGATCTCATTTTTGATACGATTATTTGCATGGAGAGCTTTAAAGCCTTTATGTACAAGGTCTTCAACAATTTCTTTGGATATACACGATGAGTGAAGGCCTCTAGCTAGTACTTTTGTTGCTCTTGTAGCTTTGTTTTCATATGAGTGCCACTGAATTTTGTGTTTGTTCAGTTCTTCAGTGACAGATCTGTACGCATTGGCGTCTTCGACAGTGACTTTCCAATTGTCTTTATTGTACGAAGTATATTTACACACTTCCTTAGTACACTTTTCTATAATTTTTTAAGTTCTACAAATACTGTTAATCCTGAGATCATTATTGGTGGTGGTGCAATTTGCCTTTGACCTTTACCGTCGGACTTCCTTTGGGGCATGACTTTAACTCCTTTAATTTTAGCCTTCTTGAAGGTTTTTATTACAATATTCATACTTTCTTGATTTTCCTTTATTTTTCGTCTTCTATTTTTTAATAATTTTAAATATGTTTTTAAGTACAAAAATGTTAAGTATTTTTAAGAACATATATTGGACCTTCATAATAAAAAGAAAAAAGTTATACTTAATAACGTGTTTTTTAGAACAAAATCATAGCGAAGTCAAAAAAACAACCTTAAAATTCTTAAAAAAAGTGTTTGATAATAAATTGCGGGAAAACCGTTATCCACACAGAAAAAAGTTGTATGGCAGATAAAAATTTCTAACTGTTTTTCTTTAAATAAAAAAAAATTTCAAAAATCGGTTGTAGATTGGCAAAGTTAGAGCCAGTCAAAGGAAAAAAGAAAACAAATCATTAAAACCGTTATAAGTCGAAAACGAAGCGAAAACGAGAAAATTACCTCATAAGTTTTTCGACTTGAAATGACCTCAGGAACTCATGGTTTTCTTCTGAGGCGGTGATTTCGGGACACCCTGTATAATAATAGTTAATAATATAATAATATTTAATAATGTAATAATATAATTTTAATCTCAATATCACGAAATAAAAATATCAATAATGAAAAAAAAAGATAAATACAAAAATTAAAAATTTGCAAATCTAAACCAATACAAACAAAAAAATATATATGTAGCTAATTTTATGCAAGCTCTTTGATTATTATTCAAAAGTAACTTCTTTTTTTTATTTTACAATTTAATATTTCACTATCTAATGTTTTTCAAAATAGTATTATTTTAACTATTCTGATATTTCCTTAGTTCATCGATAAAGAAAATGTAATCTCATAAATTGGTCTTTACCAATTCGAAAGCGTTGTTTTGTTTTTATTAAATTAATTTTGTTATTAAAAAAATACTAAATATCACTTTTATTTTTTTTTTGTTTTGTTTGATCTTAATTAACTTAGTTAAAAATCACCATGAAAAGCTCGATAATATTCAAATAATAAATATAAATATAAATCTCATAAAAAGAATTCAAGATTCGTTCGTTCAAATTTACTTAATCACTTAATTTAAATTAATAAATTATTTAATCACTTACCCCGTCAATTATTTTTGTATGTTGTTTAAGTTTATATTATGTTGAATTGTTTTTCGTTGTTTTATGAATTTTCTCCTCGATATTGTACAGAGCATCCAGGAAAGATATTTGAAGATGACGATTTTTTTTTATAAAGCTGAACTAAAAAATTTTAAGAAAAGAAAACCCAGTTTGAACGTACAGAATTTACAATGTTTAAACAAAATAAAATAAGATATAAAATAAAATAATATAGAATAGATAAATTTGAAAAAAAAATTAAAAATACTTAGCTTTAAGTTGGATGGTGAATAAGATAATGAAATAAGTAGATTTTATTTTGTACAGATGATATATAGAGATAAATCGTGGATCACAGGAGAGAAGAGAGATTAGCTCATGGAGCCACGATGTGGCTTAATATGGAGCAAACTCCATTTTGATGTGCTCTCTTGACTCACTGCTTGGAGCATCGGCTTTACGCTTTTAGTTGTTGTTGTTGGATTACGATGATATGTAGGCACAGTCTGATCTTTATTTTTGTTTGTGTTTGATGAATTTACTATGTCTTATATATCGGTTGTTTGTCGAATTTATTTTTGCTTGAAATTACTTTAATTACAAAAGATGCGTCGTTTTTTTTTTATGTCGTGGGGAATCAGAATCTGACACGGGGACAGAAATACCCTCGATCTGAACAAAAACTGTCACTTAGGATAGTTTGTTGGTGGTTTTCTTGTTAGACTTGGTCCTATAATACAATTTGGTTTACACAATTTGTTAAGTATAAACACCCTATTTTTGGAGCATATGTGTACTTAGAAAAAAAAAAACCTACTTCTTGTGGACCTGGTTATATGCCCACTTGGACACACTATCCAAGAATTGGCTGTTTTTTTCACAAGCGTTGGGTGTATACTGATGGTCGAGCTTGACTTTAACGTCAATTTATTTGGAAAACTCAAGTCGGTTCTTCTATGTGGATTAGGTTCCTAGACAAAACCCCGCACGACCTTTTCTACGGCCACGTGTAACCACGAACTTGGACGATGCACTTGGACTATAAAATGTCTTATGCAATTCAAGCACAAAATTTCACCAATTACCAATAGAATTTTTAATCTTGGTGTTTTACAAAATTTTGGGTAGTGAACAATTATATGCACTGAAAAATTTTATGTTTTATATAATTATATTTTTTTTTTCAAAATTTTAACTATCATCTTTTTAAATAAAGATTTATTTTTCTTTTTTTTTTCTTTGATATAGAAAGTATTTAATTTTTAAGATATTATGTAAATTTATTTTTGTACATTAACACACAAAAGAAAAACTTTAATTGAAACTTTCGTTTGTGCAAATAGCTCGGTTGCCAGGACTTGTTTGAAGAAAGAACCAATTTGGATTTGTCAGAGGTGTTTATAGCCCGAAACCCAAGCTCACAATCAAACAAAACAATCATGGACGTACTCTGGACTTCCTATTTATCCCAAACCTGTATGAATCTTAATCTTAAAATCTGGAACTTAATTTAAAAATTAAATTTGAATTTTTTTAAAATACATATGTGTATCAAATTGCAAATATTATAATCAAAATTCACCAAGTTTAAGACTTTTGGAAGTCGTCCATATTATTTTTATTTTTATATTTTTTTTGTTTTGTAAAAATCAAGCGACTCTCGAAAACGATGGCCTTGAACCTTGTCTATTTTTGTATTTATTGTAGAATATGACTACTTTTTATCAGGCGATCTTCAAGACATCTATTGGTACGATACGTAAGTGCTCGGACTCATTTTTATGGGTCACCAGTTTAAATACTTGTGCCATATACTTTTTTTTTTATTTTACTATAACATTTTTTTATTTAATAAAATTTCATACCTATACCTTTTTTTTATTTATTTTTAATTAAAAATCATCGATCTGTTTTAAAACCGGGGTCTATAAAATTGCATCGTATCGTTAAATTTAATTTAAGATACTTTAAGGTGCCTTGTCTCTATCAACGTTTTCCCAGCCTCCGCTTTGAATGTGAGTGGACAGTTTGGACCATTCTCTCGTTTTAATATCGTAATAATACATGCAATCAAATTATGATTTGTCTATGTACTAAATTTCATAAAGCTTAATTTCTCTTCCCCACAGCTTCTCAAACCAACTAACATTGAGATCGTAGCTTATCGTTTGAGTCAATGTTAAAATATGCATTTAGCAAAGAGAACAATAAAACTATTAAATCCAGTGATGTTATATAGGTACGCATTTTTTTACTTTTAGATTATATATTAAAAATTCAGCCGCAGAAAAAAATTTTAAGAGTGCTGATTAAAGAGAAATTTCGCACTTTACTGATTATTCGATAATGAACATTTTAAAAAAATAGAAAAGAGGCAAAAGGAGAATAATTTTGGTAGGTATAGATATCGTAACCAAAAATAAAAGTAAAAAAATGAGTGAAAGTAGGGTAGTGAGTCATATAACGCTTTAGAACTCAAATACGAATCGAGATGGTTAGGTTTCCCACAGGCGAACATGATGGTAAGTATATTTATTGTTGTGATCAACATATAAGTGCATGTGTGAATGCATTTGTGTTTGTGTAACTCACACTATTTTGAAAAAACCTCATTTTTCCTCGAAATGCCCGATCCTCTATTTCTTCTTCTTAGGTTACAACTTACAAGAGTTTACCATGTTTACGATTTTTAAAAGATTTCCCATACAAATTTTGACAGTTCTCTTACGACTTCGTAAACTTTAAGACGTTTACGATGCTTTTCCGACGTTTGTATATTGTGTCTAAATGGATATAGCCGACGGAGAAAATAAAAAAAATGTGTAAATTCACTCTCATACGAAGTGACGCCACACCAAAAAACAGTAAAGTCGTAGGAGACGTTTTTGAGAAAAATAAAATTTTCCTTACAGTTTTAAACACTCGAATGGTACCCTTATTTTTTATCATAAGAATAATTTTTGTTTTTAATCAGCTAGATAAACTAAAAAAACTTGCATGGTGCCAAGTTTAATAAAAAACGACCAAGTCGTTTCCGAATTATTAAGTTCTCAAAAAAGAATTTTGAAACTTTTGAAAATTTTGAAATCAAAATAAAAAATTAAAAATTTTTTTAAACATTCAAATATTTTTCGACTTCGCTATCATCATCATTTCAAGTTTGATCAAAATCTCAAGTCCGGTTTTTTTTAACAATACATACCTACTTAATTTGTCATAAATGTAGAACCTACTTTCATATGAATATAATATGTTCTTAAATCGCAACTAAAAATAAAGAATCGAAAATTTTCATATGTAAAAAAGAATTGTTGCATTTTATTAAAATTTATTGCAATCACAGAATAAAGCATTACAAAATAATCAAAACTGACAAATATAGACTTTTCTCTGTTAGTTTTAGTTTATTCGGACTTCGGACTTCTCATCTTGGTTTAGCTTGGTTAAGGCAGACACATGGTAGGTGCCAAACGGAAGTTTTGGGTCATCATTATTTACAATTTTGAAAGCGGAAGATCCGACTTTACTGACAACCACAAATGGCCGTCTCGTTTCGGAACAAATCTCAGTTAGTGAACTTCTTTTTGTATCTACGTAGGCTTTATTTCGATTTTGCGTGAATTCTGTTTTTGGCGTATAAAAAGTTTAATCTTAAAATTTGAGGAATGAAGTTTTCAATATCTTCTATTGTTCTTATATTGTTTGTGATTTCGTCTATTGTTCGACATCCTCGACCAAACGTTAGGTATGCAGGTGTGAATCCAGTGCTTTGACATTTAGTTGTATTCATGGTGAATCGAATAGATGGCAAATGATCTGCCCATGTTGTATGGTTATTTCCGACAAGGATGGCAAGCTGACTATCACGATTTCTCCTTTCAACAGGTCCGTCAAGCTGGGAATACCACAATCGAAATTCAAAATTCTAATGATGCAGGAATTAGGTGTTATTTAAGTGCTAAGTTAGTATCACAATCCCGGCTTGGACCTAAAATCCCTTCCCCCTCAAACTTGTGGCGTTCCCAGCTTGACGTAAAGCTAGGAACACCACACCCAAATTATTTAGTCCACGATTTGACCTTGAAATTTAGAACCAAATATACAGAATCGAGGAGACTTTCTATACTTGACAGCTAAAAAAAAAATATCATTAGACGCGCAGTGGCTTGGTTAAAAAAAAAAACAGTTTCACCTCTCTACTCCCACTGGTTTAGCTTTTTAACACTCCTACACTAACCCCTATAACCTTCGTTGCACTCAACATGAACACTTCTAATCACAAAATTTAAAAAAACTAATGATGCGATTTTAACTTGAAATTTAAAATCGAGAATAAAAAATACTGGAGACTTTTTACACTCTTAATTAAGAAAAAAATACAGATTACGTGTAGAATTCGCTAATAAAAAAAAATTAGTAAAATGATTTGTCTATATCAATATAAAAATGATGGTACGAAAGCTTAGCAGCATAACCTTTGTATATAAAAACTATAGTACTATCATGGAGCAAATTTTTTAGGGTTGCGTGTAGCCATACGGTGGCGCTAGAGTCACTTCAAATTTTTTTGCAGACTCAAATATATTATTTGGACAAGAAATGAAGAGCACGTATTAAGAGCGAGAGAGAATTGTATTATTTCAATTCTGAATTCTAAAGAGTGATGACTGATGACTGCAAGGAAATAACTTTTCAGCTGTTTGCGTCGATGCCAGAGAAAACGAACAAAATTTTTTTATCTTTGTGTATGTATTGTGAAATTTGCTTTGGTTAATAAAAAAAAGAAAAAACTTAATGTGGGGGTAGTTTTTGTCTTTTAGCAACTAACTTTGTAGGTATAGGTATAAAAGGCAAAACAGATACATACTAAATGTTTCTGAGTATGGTTTTTTTCACGGTGCAATTTTTTATGTTTCTTCCTACCCACAGCACCTAAAATCTTCGCGTCAAAATATAGGCCAAGCAAGAAATCCCATAACAACAAAAAAAGGTCAATTCGTGAAAATGACTTTGAATATTTTTTGTATCTTAAAGTTTTTTCTGTTAGTGCCTTGGTAATTCGATCAACATATACCTATTTTTATAAAAAAAAACAATATTGGAGTTGTTTTAAGACAGGTAGGTAGGTACATACATACATACACATGTATTTACATATGTAGGTAGATGGTAACCTTAGTAACCTAGGTATACCTACCTACCTAGAAAAATATTTTAAGCTTTTCTCGATAAATCATTTTTTTGTTTTTTACTTGTTTCTTTTTTTTTTAAACTAGGTAGGTATAGGTTTCAGGTTTAAATTTACCTAATTTAACAATTCAGAAGGTTACTTATGTAAACAAAAATTCTATAAAATCTACAAAGCGAGAGCTACCTAGGTAGGTACCTACCTACCTACCTAATTTTTTTTTAAATTCAAAATTAAAGAATTAGAAAATTCCTATAAATCAGGGCGAAGTCCGATCAAAATAAATAGCATAGGTAGGTACCTACCTACCATTGGAAAGTTATACCTACCTACATGTTTCTGGAAATTTTTTACTTATTTTTTTTTTTACATCATTTTTTGATTTTTCAATATTTTTTAGGCCAATTAAATTATTTATACCTACCTACCTAGGTATATGTACCTATCTTTTTAAGGGTGCTTTAAAAAAAATCTCAAAATTATGTAGGTATATTATATATATATTTATATTTTGTAGGTAGTAATCTCAGAAGAATTAAAAAAAATGGGATTGTTATTTACCGACGGGTTTCAGCAAAGAATTTTCCAATTTTTGCGAAATCCGAAAAACACCAGTTCAGGTAAATGCTTATATCTTTGGATCCAATTGTCGGATTTTCAATATAAAGATATGCAATTAAGAAGAAAAGTCAGGGCTTGTACCACTTGCCAACAAATTTTTAAAACCTCTAAAAATTTCATACTAAAAACCTAGATCAAAATTTTTGAGAACTAATTTCATTGTGGAAAATGCAACGAGGAAAAAGAAGAAGAAGAAGAAGAAGAAGAAGAAGAAAGAAGAGCAAAAAAATCCATTTTGTTGAGAATTATAAAATAAAATAAAGATAATGAAGAATAAAGTTGAGGAAAATAATAAAGAAAGAAAGAATTTTGTGGTTTTTTTTGCATTCTGCAGTGTTTTACATACATATGTATATTCAAAGAATATTTGTGGGATATATGATTTTTCGCTTTTATTGAATTTTGTTTGTTAAAAATGAAGGCCTTGTTTAAACATAATTATTTTGGGATTCCTATTGAGAGACACCTATGACACCATTTTTTGATATATCGCCCGAACTCGATCAAACAAAAAAAAATCGAGCCACCCTAATATACACAGAAACAAACCTACATATTATTATGTAGATAGGTAAGTACCTATTTAGGATCAATCTTGTTGCCGATGTCAACAAAGCCAACTTTTGTTCATTACTTTTCATAATGACGAACTACGAAGTAGGTAATTCACTTTTTGCACTCACATTTTTTTGAGATCTTCATTTTTTTTAACTCTATAAGTTAGCCCGACATATTACATTTATTTTAAGACTTTAATCTTACAGATACGCTTAATAGAACAGAATTTATAAGCTATTTAAAATTAGTAACGTGTTTCATTTAAAGGTGTTTTGTGCCTCCGTAATGAATTTGTAAAAAAAATTAAGCCTCACATTTTACCTAAATTTAAAGACCTTAAACTTATTCAAACCAACCAACAGTGAAGTTGGTTGAACAATTCTTAGTTGAAGAAAACTACCTGTTACATTTGTGTATACCTACGTTCCCGATGCGAATCCAATTTCCCAAGGTTATGGTCTATCTCACTCACACCAGTGTATTCTTAGTAGCAAACTTTTTTAAAATTATTTTTGTGTATTTCTCTTTCTCGTTACGTTTGCCTCGAAAAAATTTGTTCTCAAAATTTTTTTTCAACGTTTTTAGTATGAAATTTTGAACGGTTTTGAAATTTTTTTTGTAGCTTGTACTCGACTGTAATTCTGGCTTTAATTTGAACTTTGAATTTTGAAAATCGGACAATTGGATCTAAAGATATAAGCATTTGACTGAGCGAAAATCGGGTGTTTTTCAATTTTAACAAAAATTGGACAGTTCTCCACTGAACCACGTCGGTTGGCAATGAACAACAACCCCAATTTTTTCAATTTTCCGATATTTTTTTTAATTTCTTATTAAACTATTGTGAAAGTCGTGTGGGGTGTAGACTTATGTATGATATATTAAATCAATTGTCTATTTTCCTAGATGCGAATTAAAGAAAAACGAATCCTATAAATGATATAACTACAGAGTTACGAGGTGGTAAATAAAACAACAGAAATATGTCAATATCTCAGTTGAAAAAAATTTGAAAAATCTAAAAATTTTACAACAAATGTAGATCAATAATATCTATCTCTTACTTTTTTTTTAGATTTTTTAAGGCACCCGTTAAAAAGATAAAAATCAAAAAGTGGTAAAAATTCAATTCAATTTTTGAAACATAAAATATGGTTTAAAAAAAATTTTAATCAAAATTTCCTGAAACACGGATAATTTTTTTTTCAAATACCTTTCCAATTGTGAAAAATTTATTTCAATCGGACTTAACCCTGATTTATTAGAATTTTCTAATTAATTCAGTTTTGAACTTTCAGAATTTTATAAAGGTATCTCGCTTGGTAGATTTTATAGATTTTTTATCAAGTTAGCGATATTCTGGAATTTTAAATTCTAGTTTGATCAATTTTACATAATTTTGTCCTAGGTACTTTAAATTGGAATTTCAAAAAATCCAGTCTTAACTTAAATCTAAAAATTTACTATACCTACTTATACACATATCTACCTACATTTTTTAATGCATGAAAAAGTGAGCGATTCGATATAACTATACCTATACCTATATACATTTTACATTCATTTTCTTCACCATGGCAGAATGAAAAAAATGTAAGCAAAACAAAATTGTGTTTTTTCTTCAATTTATCTTTGTATAGGTATACATAAAAGATTTTGTATTATATTCTCAATAAAAATTAATTTTGTTCGCTTCCTCGCACTCTCTTTAATTTAATATACAGCCGACAGCGTTCACATTCTTCTCTTATTACGTTACTCATTTTACGAATATCTGTAACCTGCAAAGCTGCAAATCACCAAACTCTTGATGAGAAACTGTTGCGTGTATAATATAGGTGCCGCTACTGTCGCACCTCACCATGATAGTACTATAGTTTTTATATACAAAGGTTGAACGAAATTGTTTCCAAAGTATTCAATTATATATTTTTGTGGTGCGTTTACAAAAAAGAGTCCAAATTTTTAAAAGGAGTCAAATTTCAAAAAGATGAGTCCTGGAGTCCCAGCGTTAAAAAAAAGAGTCAAACTACCTAAAGAGTCCCGATTCCCGAAGGTAACACTGCACACTGCAGAGGTCTCAGCACAGAGACAAAGTGACATATAATGGTCGGCATTTTGTATTTCTTTTCATTATTTTATATTCTCAATTCGATTGCCGAAAGGGTTGGTTGATGTATGAATTTATGCGAGACTTTTTTCCTTTTTTTAGCAAAGTAAATAGGCGAGGAGTTGATTTGTTTTCTTAAAATTACTTCTTTTTGGTATTAAAATCGCGGCTCCGGGATTTTAGCACCTCATATATGGGATATTCGCAAAAAAATATGCCATCTAAAAGGTCACTAATTGGTCATATAAAAGGTCAGCTATTTTCAGAAAATGGTCAGGTTTAGAAAACTTGTAATCCAAGCTTCAACTTTTTCAAGGTCATTAGCGATTTTTAGCACCTCATTTATATCATTTATCTTCGCAAAAAAAAATTTACCATTTGAAAGGCCACCGGATCGTAATAAAAGGTCAGCTAGTTTCTGTAATTGGTCAGGCATAGGTTTTTTTTATAAATTCAAAAAAAAAAAACAAATTTCAAGGTCACTGTATAAGACTTTTAGCACCTCATTTTGTGGAATTTATAAAAAAACAAGCATGCAATTTAAAAGGTCGGTAAAGGTCGTAAAAGGTCAGATAGTTTCAGTAATTGGTGAGGCATATTTTTTTTTAATAATTTTTTCAAAGTCAGCGATTTTTAGTACCTCATTTGTGGGATATTCGAAAAAAGTATATACATATGTACTACAAATTAAGTTTTGAAAAATTTGGATTATAGGTAACCCTTTGTTCCCGAATGTTTCTTTTTTTTCTACTTAATGTAAATAATCTGAACATTTTCATAGAACCTACTTCCCTTATAATAATTGTTATACCTAACCAGAAAACCAAGTCATTAATTTGTTTAAAATTTTAATTGCTGTTTTTTATTATATGTCCCATATGCTCCAACACGTGGAAAATGAAAATGGAATGTAAATATTATTATCTTCTGTAATTTTATTAATTTAAACAATTATGGTATATTAGAAAAAACGCAATTTGTTAATAAGTTGCCAATGCAAGAAAAAAAAAAAAACCGCTTCATACGCAATGAAAAAAATCGCAAATTAATTTTTTACGTTTTAGAACAAATACATGATCGTAAAAGTTCTTTTTGATTCCAATATAAAAATCTAGGGGTAGGTATAGAAAAAAATATTTAATGTGTGATTCCATTGTAAAACCACATAGGGAACAAAGAGATAAGCTTGAAAACAGTGATGCTTAAAAAAAATTCAAAACCAAAAAAAAAAAAACAATGTTCTTGGTCAAATGTAAATACATAATATGTAACTCAAAAGTCGTTGAAGCGGTTTATTTAAAAATTACACACACCTTGTCTCAAGAATAAATGTCCATTCCCATGAAAGCGACCAACGAATAAAAGAACAAACTAAAAGCATACAAAAAACCAAAAGAACAAACGACCAATTTAATTTCTCCAATTTCCAAATTAAAACGCAAATTTTAGTATCTTAACATTAATTTAAATAAGTTTTCTACCATTTTGTCTGGTTTTTGGGAAGAATTTAGGCTTATTAGATGTTTAAAATCCCATTTGTTTTTTATTCGTCGGTCGTTGGTCGCTTTCATGTGAATGGGCCTTAATGGTCCAAGCTAAAACCTGTAAAATCTCAGCTTGGGTAACTTGTTCATGCAAAATCTTACCGGTATTCAAATTGAATCATTATTTTTTCGTTTTTTATTTTTTAATTTAACAATTGGTTAATTGGTTAAAAAATGAAAATATATGTAAATGACGATCAGTAATCAAGATTCAAGGTCTTCATACAAAACACGGCATACAAACATACATCACTCTGGCTGTGTGCTGTCGCTGTGTATTTCTGTATATGTATATGCGTTTCGTTTTCCTTGTTTTTGTATTCTTTTCCTTTGGCCTGATCTGTTCGTTGCAAAATGCAACAATTAAGTTCATTTGTATTCTTTGAACTAAAATGTGTGAAGCAGAAAATACTTCAAACTTACAGTATGTATGGTGGAGGCAATCTCGGTGGAGGCAATCTGAAATTGGTTCTTTATATGAAGTGTCCTGTGTCCTATCATTAAATTTTCAAGACATTTATTTTGTGCTTTTCCTTTTTGTCCCGATTTTTTTGCATTTTTGCTCGTCCAAATACCTACAATTTTTTCTTAACAAAACAAGGATCATAAATGAAAGGGCTTTCAAACGGTGCTCACTACAAATTGTATATTTAAACCAATCAGGGCAAATTGACTGTTTCTTTAATGCACATAGATACTATTTGGGATTTTATGTTGATGATTTCAGGACTATTGGTTTAATATACTTTTTCAAAAACATTCGTTTGAAGCTTTCAAATTTCGAAAAATTTATTCGAATGCGGAAATAATTTTCCAAAGTCTGATTCTGAATTAATGTATGCCTTGTGATGAATCGATAACTCCGAGTTTTCAATACAATCATTGTATATAAACGCTAATAGTAGTCTCATGAAGAGGAACGTCTCTTACGCCATTGCGTGTGCCGATTTGGAAGCTTGCGAAAATTCAGAGTGGAGAGATTGGAGAGTTGAGAAGGAGGAGATAATCGAAGAGAGAAGAATAAAAAATAAGGTTAAAGAAAGAAAAGAAGAATGAGAAGACTGTATAGGATATTTATGAAAGCTAAAGTGGGACAAGAATTTATCGATTTTGCGTATTATTCTTGTAGGGGGGTAGGTTACAGAAAGAATGAAAATAAATGATGTTCAAAAGGAACTTGGATTTTGTTTCTGTATGCAATGACCTATATTTGGTAGAACAAAAATAAATGTAAGTATAAAATCGCCACTATTGCCACTCGCAGAAAATAGGGTGTTTATAATTTTTCAGTTTTTCGTCACAATTGAAGTATGGAAAATATGTTCCAAATTAATAGGTGCCAACGTAGGTAGGTATATGCAAATATATTTATAGGGTGTTTTTTTTTATTAAATGCCTCATTCTTTTATGAAAACGCAGTATTTTATTTTTTTTGTATAAACAATTTTAAAAAAATAGAGAAGCTTTAGTTTGCAAATTTTGAAACCAATCGAAATAAGTAGGTACCCGTAAAGACAATTTTTGAAGGAAAATAAAAAAAATTCTTCCAAAAAGTAAAACAAATGGGAATTTGGTTTGGAAATTTTCTTATTCGATTCAAATTATTCGGAAAAATATTTTTTGGGTATAGTCAATTTTATAAAAATAAAAAAAAAATAAAAATTTAGTTTGCAAATTTTGAAAATCGATTGAAGTACACGTGAAAAAATTTTATTATTTTTTTCGGAAAAAAACATTTATTTAAAAAAAAATTTTAAAAAATCAAAATTTAATTTGCAAATTTTGAAAATTGATTTTGAAATACACGTGAAAAAAAGTTTTTCGAAAAAATTTTATTATTTTTTTTTTAGGTTACCAAATTTTATAAAAATTTAAAAAAATCGTAAGATATGCCAATTATAATTTCCTACCAAAATAAATAATAAAAGAATTTAATATTTTTCGGTGAAATGTTAGCTTAATTTAAGTGCGAAATAAATTTTTTCACAAACGTTATGCGCGTACCTTGTTAAATTACAACGTGCCTTCGAAATTTTGTATTTTAAGCTGTCAAATAAAAATAAATAATAACTAAAAAAATTTAAAATTCTAAAAAAAAAAATTTCAAATTCGAAATAAATTTATTTTGGTTAAAAATACAATTTATTTTGATTTTGAGTGAGAGCGCGGTGATAGATATTTCTTTTTTTAATGAATAAAAGAAAATATTGCATTATTTTTTTCTCGCCGCCATGTTTTCATAACGGAAGAAGGTTTCTTCAATACAGCTGTTAAATCACTTTGAGCTTTTTTTGTGTTTGCTATAGAGCTGCAATATTAATTACTGTTGATATCGAGCTCTTATATCACTTAAAGATTTGCTTTCTGTACTTTTGGAGCTAGTTTTAACAAGATGGCATTTTTCTGGTTTTTATACTTTTTTAATGAAATAAAAAGGGGGTTTCAGAAATTGAGTTTCGGCAAGTGGATATAAAAATAAAATAGAATTATTTGTATGAAGGTAGATTTTTATTTGAAAAATTTTTTATTCTAAAAATGTATTTTAGGTCCTCGGTATATTTTTGTATGTACGTAATAAACTTTTCAAAGCTTATTTTTAGAAACGAAATTGTCATCAAATAAAGTTTTCATAACTCACCCGCCATCCATTTGGAAAAAAACAATCCTTTTAACAACCAATATGACGAGAACAACACATCATACAGAATGAAATTAATTTATTTATTTTAAACTGGTTTAATTTTTTCTTTGGAAATATGTTATTATTTTCTTCGTATTCTAGTATGGAACATCCCATAACATGAGTGCTATGGAATTTTTTTAGAGAGGTTTCATGTTATAGAATTTTTGTAAAACTCGAAAATGCGCATGCGCTTCACGAAGTATTTTTGTGCAAATATTAGTAATTGGGCTCTTCAGCCGCTTTTTGTACAGCTCTGTAAATGCTAAATTTTTACATTTCAGTAGATAATAAGTTAATAGAGCTAAAAGTGTTCTCAAACTTCAATTATAGAACATAATTTTTAAATAAAATGAAGGGAGCTGTGAAATGATCTTTTACAGAGCAATAGCTTTCAATTTTGCTAGCTAAGAGCTGTAAAAGAGCAGTTTTGCATCTTATAGCTCCAACGATGTTACTTGGGCAAATTTTTCAAGCACTAAAGAAGAACATTTTATACACCAGTTTTAAAGACTAATTGATATACATACACATAAAAATAATTTTCAAAAAAAAAAAACAAAAAATTTGTTGTTTTTCATGTACCTATCCAAAAAATGTGTTTTTTTTTTTGTTGAAAATTTTGATATGTAATGACTTACCTATCGAAGAAAAAAAAAATTACGTTTATCAAAGTATTTTGAAAAAAGTGCCACAAAGTGCAGCAAAATCAAAAATTTTAAAAATACAACGAAAACCACGAAGTGTTTTTTTTTCTTCAATTAAATTTCTTAATATAATATAATACAAAATATGTAATAATAATTTTACATGCAACTAACTAATTTTTTTTTGTTTTTGTTTTTTTTTATATATACTTATATAATAATATAGTATAATAATTTAATGAAATAATATAATATAAAACAAAATAATATGAATTTTACATGCATCTAACTAATTTTTTTGTTTTTTTTTTGTTTTTGTTTTTATATACATATAATAATATAATATGATAATATAATGAAATAATTTAATATAATACAAAATAATATTGAAATAACTTAAAACCTAAACCCAAAATCCAGAAACCTAAACCCAAACCTAAACCTAAACCTATAAACCTCAACCTAATCCTAATCCTCAACCTATTCCTAAACCTAAAAACCTAAACCTAATCCTAATACAATACCTACCTATAAATATAAAAAAAAAACCAACAACAATCCATACCTACCTGGATCTTCCTATAAGAAAAAGCATAATAAATGCTTTTCAAAATTTGCAAACTAAATTTTAATTTTTTTTTTATTTTTATAAAATTGACTATACCCAAAAAATATTTTTCCGAATAATTTGAATCGAATAAGAAAATTTCCAAACCAAATTCCCATTTGTTTTACTTTTTGGAAGAATTTTTTTTATTTTCCTTCAAAAATTGTCTTTACGGGTACCTACTTATTTCGATTGGTTTCAAAATTTGCAAACTAAAGCTTCTCTATTTTTTCAATTTTTTAAAAATTGTTTATACAAAAAAAATAAAATACTGCGTTTTCATAAAAGAATGAGGCATTTAATAAAAAAAAACACCCTATAAATATATTTGCATATACCTACCTACGTTGGCACCTATTAATTTGGAACATGTTTTCCATACTTCAATTGTGACGAAAAACTGAAAAATTATAAACACCCTATTTTCTGCGAGTGGCAATAGTGGCGATTTTATACTTACATTTATTTTTGTTCTACCAAATATAGGTCATTGCATACAGAAACAAAATCCAAGTTCCTTTTGAACATCATTTATTTTCATTCTTTCTGTAACCTACCCCCCTACAAGAATAATACGCAAAATCGATAAATTCTTGTCCCACTTTAGCTTTCATAAATATCCTATACAGTCTTCTCATTCTTCTTTTCTTTCTTTAACCTTATTTTTTATTCTTCTCTCTTCGATTATCTCCTCCTTCTAAACTCTCCAATCTCTCCACTCTGAATTTTCGCAAGCTTCCAAATCGGCACACGCAATGGCGTAAGAGACGTTCCTCTTCATGAGACTACTATTAGCGTTTATATACAATGATTTTACTTATCTTCTTCCCGCCTTTTTATCTCTCCAATTTCAGATTCTGTCGACGGCAGCGCCGCTCAAGACCCGATTCAGAACTATTTTTTTTCGTTCCATGAGACTACTATAGGGTTTATATACAATGATACAATTTTGACATCGTGTATTTATAGTTTTGAAAAGCTTATAACAACAGTATCCTGCGAAGTACCTATCGAATTGAGATATTTTTGATAGTCGTTCAAGTGGATGGCTGTTCATCTGAATCAAACAAGCTTTTAGTTTCACAGAAAGGGCTTGATTCTGTTGCTATTTTGGTAGCATTGAGTGTCGAAGTTAAATATTCACCTGAAATATTAATTATCGCAGACCAGTCAGCATCAAGTATTTCATCTGAGTCCAGTTCACAATTAGAAAATTTTGATGCAAACAAGACATTCAGTGAAATAATTTTGGCTATAATTGATTGAAACTCGAAAACGTTAGGGTTTCTTTTATTTGCATTTCGAGCACGAACATGCGAAAAAATTTTCCAGTGGATCCTGGTTCATTTTATTCAAATATAGATAGCAAATAGCAAATCAGAGAGGAATGATGTTATGGTCAAAACTATTCCTTTAAAGCAATTAACTGTGGTTTTTTATTTAGTTTTAATAACCCGAATAAATCTTTCATTTCATTTAGAAATTCTAAATTTATGGTGTTCCTCACTAATGGTGGGTGACCATTGCCGATGAAACACTATGTGAAAATACTGGAGTGGCTTAACCTACAGACATTTTTTGAAAATTTGTAGGGTCCACATGTGTTTGATCTGATTTTTGTTCATACTCTTACAACATTTTGAGAATCTATATAGCATATAATTCCCTTACGACCGCGACGTCCCAGCTGACAATATCTCCATTAGAAAGACAAAAGTTCGAAGACATTATGTTGCAACATTATTTAACTACGCGAATTTTAGGATGTTTTATTATGATATTTAGGATGACGAATAACTAGAAAACCGCTACTTTGGATTATGCGAATCCAACAATATTGATCTAATAAAATCACAAACGAATTAATAAATTAAATTGTGCAACCGGCACACGCGGAAGATAAGATCGATATGACGAACTGTCAAATCGATCGTTGAAGAATGTGAGATAAAGAGGAGAGACAATATTGCAACAACTCTGCTTGCAACTACGATGCAGCCAACCGGCTAGTCAGCTGGGGGTGGGTTCGTCGAATTAATAATACGAATGAAAAAAAAGTAAGTAAACAAATGGAACCAAATAAAAAGGGGTATTGAATTAATTGTTTAATAAATAAAAAGTTAGCACAAGGGCGTACTTACGCTGTAGGGTGGGCGCCGGGAAACTGTTGAGGGTAATTTGCCTTGACCGGGTAAGCTGAAAATTCTTCTTCAATAATGAAGGAAAACAATGGTTTATATTCCCAAAGGGAAGTTAAACAAATTTTATTTAAAATTATCTGGGAAACCTTGGCTTGCGCCTGGATTAAAACCCAGAATTTTTTGCGATAAAAAGAAATACAATTAGGAGTTTAAAATGGTCGTGACCAATTTTAAAACAAAGGCAAATTTTAAAACAAAGAAACAAAGACCGCAAGATTGGACCGCTATCACTAGGTCCCGAAATAAACGGATAAGAAAACTACTTTAAGAAAAAAGGGGTCGCGCTTCTCACAATTTTGAGATTAATAAAACGTAAGTTCAAAGACCAACCGAATGTACTAATATTTGAAAACAATTTTTCATCAACGAATAATAAAACACTAAAACATTCTACTTATCTTCTTTTCCTTGAATTTTCTCTCCTTCCTTCTTCCTTTCCACAGTTTAATCGCCCAGAGTGACGAATACAAATTTTCTCTTCTAGTATTTTACTTATTCCTGCTTCGAACACTTTTAAACTTTCTCAAACTATTAAATATTTTATTTTCAACTTCTTATTTTCTTTTTCTTCTTCTCAAAAATTTCAGAACCTTTTCACTTCGCACCCCCTCACGGTTTTCGCCTTGTTGTGGCGAGGGGGCTTACGTCTAACTCTTCAGCAATCTAGCTGCGGAGTAAGACAACTAAGAAAACCACCAAAAGCAGAGATGTTAATCGATAAAAAGAAATATGGATAAAAGTTTACTAAATGAAGAAAATCGAACGGGGATATACGTTCAAGTGTTGGCAGAAGTCACGGCTGCCGGCGAGGGCTTGGCTTCGCAAGAAGCTAAGTCGCCAGTGACAAAAGTAAACTCAGAGAAAGAAAAACGAGAGCTAAAAAGACAACCGGTCATTCTCTCAGTGGATCTCCTTCCCGACATAGATGGTTTAACTATCAAAGGTACGGAGACCTCGGACAGACCTCCTTCCATAGGTATTCAAACCGAGGACGAGCTACTGATGGAACCGAGTCAAGAAGAGACTATGCTGAAGTCTGCTGCACCCCTCAAAGTTTCGAGGCAACGCAGCAACTACAGATCCTCCAAAAGATTCGTGAAAACGACCGAGTTGAAAGACCCTGCGACGCTCAGTTCGAGAGATAAGGCTCTCCTAAAAAAGCATAAGAAGCTAGTTAGTAACTTTGAGCGGCAGCTGGCAGAGACTGCCACTGCACCCAGGGGAATAACAGAGCAAGGGAACACCAAAGAGTCGGAGAGCAAAGGAGTAGATGCTGCCAAATCTAGGTCTGCCTCTAAAAAGGCAAACCGTGAACAGGCTGGCAATAACTCGACCGCTCGGAACGACAAAGGTAAATTTCAGGCGACTTCCAGCAAGAAACAGCAAGCCAACGCTAGGAAAGACCATGCACCGGCAAGCACCTCTTCTGGAACGAAACCAGGAACGTCCAAGAGACAAAGATCGGAGGAGATAGTCAAGCAAGACGATGCTAAGAAACAGAAAACCAGCAGCTTCGACACCACCCCGATTGACCTACAAATCGCCATAATAAGCCGTGACGACCCAGATGGGAAAATCTCGGCAAAAAACTGGCTTCTTGTGGAAAATGAGATCCTTAAAGCTATGATGGCAGCATCAGAGAACGATAGTTCTGAGGACTATATCTTTGATGGTGCCGGATGGCGGCGAGGAGTTAAAGTAGTCTGCTGCGGTGACCAGAAATCACGGGAGTTCCTGTACCATACAATCGCCAACATTGACGAACTATGGGAAGGTTCCTCCCTTGAAGTTCTACCCGCCGCAGCTCTACCACTCCGACAGCAGTTTAGTATCTGGATCCCCCCTCCTGCAGAACATGAGGACGCAGCCATTATTAAGCTGTTGGCGAAGCAGAACAAAGAGCTTCCCATTTTAGAATGGAAGCTCCAACACTCAAGAAAGAGTCATGGTGGCGAAGGGAAGGACCTCTTGTTTGTGGCAGACAAGAAATCTGACCTTCTGCTCAGAGAAAGGAAAGACGTGTTGAGGTATGGTCTCGGAACCGTAAAGGTTAAGAGGCATGAAGGCAAAGGGGAGTCAAAAGCTGCAAGTGGTGCAAATAAACCTGCACCACGCTAAAGCAGCAACGTACGACCTTACGCTCTACATGTCTCACGACAACGTGGATGTGGCCTTGATCCAGGAACCATGGTTAGGCAAAAACCGAATCCGTGGGTTGAGGTCAAAACACTACAACCTTTTCCATTCCACGTCAGATGAAGGTGATATAAGAAGTTGTATCCTAGTGAAAAAATCAATTAACGCTTTCTTCCTATCTAGGTACAACAACAAGGACAACACGGCAATCAGCGTCGAATCAAATGAAGGAAACTTCATTCTAGCGTCGACGTACATGCCGTACGAGGAGGAGAGCCCACCATCAAAAACAGTCCGCGATCTGGTGGTCCATGCCACAGCAAGCGATACACCTTTGGTGGTAGTATGTGATGCCAACGCTCACCACACTCAATGGGGCTCAAAGGACATCAATAGAAGGGGTGAGTCAATTTTTGAATATATTCTCTGTTCTAATTTATCGTTATGTAATAGGGGCAATCACCCTACCTTTCGAAACAAAAACAGGGAGGAAATCATAGATTTGACTCTTATTAGCAATAATAGTAAAATTTCAGTTGAAGACTGGAGAGTCTCACCTAAAGAATCTTTTTCGGATCACTTTAGGATACTCTTCTCTATAGACAGGAACTTTACTGAAAAGAAACCTTACAGGAACCCAACTAGAACGAATTGGACAGAGTACGAAAAATGGCTGAAAGACTGTATTGATCCACCAGAGGACAATACAAGTCTAAGTATTCCAACCATTGACACTGTTGTCCAAAACTTGTCTAGCAAAATGAGAATGTCTTTTGAAAAACACTGCCCTTTATCTCGTTCCAATAACTCCACTAACCCACCCTGGTGGAATGGTGTACTAAAGAAACGTAGAACAGAGGTTAGAAAACTTTTCAATAAAGCTAAACTGAGTAAATTAGAAGAGGACTTAAAGTCTTATAGAGCCGCACTTAACATCTACACCAAAGAGTTAAGGAAGGCCAAAAAGGATTCGTGGGCTAAACATTGTGAATCCATTGAAAAAACAAGCGAGGCGGCGAGGCTCCGTAGAACCCTGGCCCTTAATCCCACGATCCCGGGGTACATAAAACACCCTGATGGATCATGGTCGAACTCGAGCCTAGAAACGCTTGAACTCTTCATGGAAACTCATTTCCCCGGTTGTAAAAACCCAGAAAGTTCTGATTGCTCGCAATCGAACACGCTGGATTTTACTCACACGGAATCGAATTTAGAACTTAATCAGGTTATTACTGAGCAGAAGATTATCTGGGCAATAAACTCGTTCAAACCCTATAAATCAGCGGGACCAGACGAGATTTTTCCAGCTCTTCATCAAAATGCTCTCAAAGTAATAACTCCGTAGCTTAGGGTAATCTTCATAAGTTGTATCAAACTTAGATACGTCCCTAATAGCTGGAAAAAGGTCAAGGTAGTCTTTATCCCAAAAGCAGGAAAACCGACTCACTCGACCGCTTAGGATTATAGACCAATAAGTCTCTCTTCGTTTCTCCTTAAGACACTAGAGAGGATAATTGATCTACATGTTAGAGAACTTCTCAACGAAAACAATTTGTGCAACTACCAACACGCTTACCTTAAAGGTAAATCAGTGGAGACTGCTCTGCATGAAGTAGTTTCACATATTAAGAAAAGTCTTGAACATAAAGAATGTACCCTGGCAGCATTTCTTGATATCGAGGGTGCGTTTAATAACGTTAAAACGGAATCAATCAAAACTGCCTTAGCTGAGGTTGGAGTTGAATCATTGTCGATTGGATCTTCACCATGTTAAATGGCAGAATTATCAACTCTCAATTAGGAGTTAGCACTATCGAGAAAACAGTTACTAGAGGCACACCACAGGGAGGAGTCATCTCACCCCTGCTCTGGATCCTCGTAGTCAACAAAATTCTCACAAAGTTCAAAGATCAGGTCATTAAAATCGTTGCATATGCAGATGACATAGTGGTTTTGGTATCAGGCAAGTTTCTTACCATCATCGAAAACATTATGGAAAATGCATTAAAGGATTTATCTTCTTGGGCAACTAAGAACGGTCTCGGGGTCAACCCCACCAAGACAGAGCTAGTTTTGTTCACGAAGAAACGGAAACTGGAGGGCTTCAACCCTCCCAAACTAAATGGTATTCCTCTAAAACTTTCAAAGGAAGCTAAATTTCTAGGAGTAATCCTTGACTCCAAGCTTACATGGAAGCGTAATACTGAGGAGAGAATGAAAAAAGCACTATGTGCATTCTACACATGCAAAAAGACCTTCGGTGTACGTTGGGGTATGCGACCGCAAGTCATCCAATGGATGTACACAGCGATTGTCAGACCCATTCTTACCTATGGCTCTATTGCATGGTGGAAGGCGGTAGAAAAATCAAGCTATCTCAAGAATCTGAATAAGGTACAGAGACTAGCCTGTATAGGAATAACAGGGGCTCAAAGATCCACACCACAAGCTGGGTTGGAGGTGATCTTGGACCTCCAGGCTCTGGATGAGTTCATAAGATGCACGGCAGCCAAAACTGCAATTCGTTTAAGAGAACTAAGTTTTTGGAGGCACAGCACTTATGGACACAGGTCAATCTTACAAAGATATGACACGATTCCAGGACTGATGAAGACCACCGATTACATCCCCCCATTACTAGATTTCGATAGGAAATTTTCTATTTTCATACCAAAAAGACAGGATTGGGATCCTAATTCACTTATAAGTAAACAGGGTATCCCTTTCTACACTGACGGTTAAAAAATGGAAACAGGAACAGGTGCGGGAGTGTTTTGCCAATCACTCAACATCAGAGTGTCATATGTATAAACTCCCAGCTGACTGTAGTGTCTTTCAGGCCGAGATCTTTGCCATTGGAAAAGCAGCTGAATTGGCACATCACGAAAAGCTAAGCTCTTCGGAGATTACTTTTTTCGTGGACAGCCAGGCTGCTATCAAAGCCTTAGCCAGTGAGACCATAAGATCAAAAGCAGTTTTAAACTGTAGGAAGGAACTAAATAAAATCTGCCACACTAACCAGGTAAAGCTCTGCTGGGTTCCTGGACATAGCAATATAGAAGGGAATGATATAGCAGATGAACTAGCCAGGAAAGGGTCAGAAGCAGAGACAAGTAGTAGCGACCATTCAGTTAGGGGACCACTCGTCCCGATTGGGGTACTCAAGAGGAAGATAGACCTTAAACTAAAAGAGGAAATCAATAACTCCTGGAAATCCAGGGACGATTGCGCAATCTCTAGAAGTTTATGGCCTAACACAAATGAAAAGGAAACTCGGTATATTCTATCGCTGAGTAAAAAGAACATTAAAACCTTGATAGGTGTACTAACAGGTCATTGTACCATTGGCACAATGGCTAACAGGATAGGGGCATTTGCACCCGATTTTTGTAGGAGCTGTCAAGAGGAGGAGGAAATAGAAACCATTAAACACCTGCTCTGTGACTGTCCGAACCTCCAAACCGGCCGACTCCGTCATTTCGGAAACAGGTTTGTTGGAGAGCTGGATGATCTAGCACAGGTCTCAATGGCAAACATGAGGAAATTTATAGATAGCACAGGCTGGTTCGTTAACGAGCCAGTCTACGCTAATCGGCAAAATTGAGGAGCATCGATGCTAACTTTTACAGGGGATCACAATGGACCAGTAGGCCCCCGTGTACGCAACAGCTTCATGCTGTGCACACCCCTTATAACCTAACCTAACCTAACCTTTCGCTTCGCCAGTCAACCAAAAAGTGGTTGGTCATGCGTAGTCTTTGTCCTCTATTGGCCTCCTCTTTCACACACACATTCTCACTCTCAATCACAAGCTTTCGTGGAACTCGGCTAGGGTATCACTCCGAGGTTAAATTCCATCGAAACTCCCTCTCACCCACACATTCACTGAATTCCCCAAGTTGTTGGTGCTGTCCCAAAACTTGACCAATCCAAGGCCGTGTCTAGACATATTCACGATATAAAACTCTTGAGAAAATAAAAAAAACTACAAAAAGTTGAAAATATTATTCTGAGCATTCTCTCAGCTACTCTACTAAATTTAACTTTCCGAAAATGTTTCGAAGGAGGAACAAATACTCTAATGCAAATTTCTAATACTTTTTAAGGAATTGAAGGAGGAAGGCAAATACTCACATCAAACTACCAAACGTGCAATCTACTATTCGGTGGACCTTTGTGCAGATTTGGGGGATTGAGGGAATAGCGTTAAGCGTTCCATTCTTTTATGTCGGTCGATGTTATTTGAATTAAATTTGACGTTATGAATTCTACGATGGGCTCGAAGCCATATTTAAAAATGAAGTTAAAATGTATGTTGGTGTTTTGTTGTGCTGGTTTAAAATCCACTTGTAAGTGTAAGTGTATATCTCCTTCTATACTTGAGTGTTGTCATATTTAGAGAAGAGCTTCCTCGCTCTATACATAGATGGTGTGCGAGTCTCCAGCCCATCCGCTGGCTCAACACGATCGAATTAAGAGGTACCTATATTGCTATCTTCTCTGAGCAACTCTCCAGCTCCATGAGGACAACGGACTCAAAATTATGGGTCGAAAAATGGGAATGGTTGGGATGAAGGGGAAACAGATAACGAGAGTTAGACTATGATGACGAAACAACATAGCCAGAAAGAGGTTTTAAGAACCGAGTTTAGGAATGGTTTTTGTTGCGGTAAATCTTACCGTAACATATAGATTTGTTGTTATGGATTTTATCAGTATCAGTAATTACATCAAAACAGAGATATGTATATCTTTTTGCCCTCGTAAGCAAACCAATTACTATCGATATTGTCAATGCTACCATCTTTATATCCTAGATTTGAAAATAAGCTCCGGTTTGTTGAGCCTTTGCCAAATTTGAGCGCTCGCACAAATATTCCAAGGTTTTCACAAATTCTCAAGCATTTAAAAATTTGTTTTTTTAATTCTAAAACTGGACAAGATGTGGAAGTTGAAAACGTTTTTAAAATTGGAGCAGAGCCCTCTAATCATAAAAACATGAATAGTTTTCCCTCGGACTGGTTTCCTTTTTCCATCCCCATAGTCAACAAATCCGTCAATTCTGTCCTTGAAGTTGTTATATGTCACATTCTCATCGATAGAAATTTCATCAAAAATAAGTACTACATTTTTACTCATTTCAGGCAGTTCATCAACCTTGTCTTTTATTTTAGATAAAACTTTTTTATGGAAGCCCGTCGATAAATGTTTAATTTTCATCCCCTTGTACAAGGACGTAGGATGATAAAATTATATAGAGCAGCATTTCTAAAAAATAAGTTTTGAAAAAGCCATTGAATACATTTTATCCTTAGTTAAAAACATTTTTATTTGCGAAAGGCAAAGAATCGATTAAATTGGAAATTTTTTTCAAGCCTGTTTTGTCATTTTAAAGGCTGTTGATCTGTTTTAAGATCAAATCGTCTCCCATATAAAAAAGGTCGTAAATATTTAGGCCTTGTCCGAATTGCGTTAAAATGTTGGTTAAAACTTGACGTTTGGTTAAATTTTGACACGAGCGTGGTGAATAAAATGGGTTAAAAATTACCCAGCTCCAGAGCAGGTAATTTAGCCTGTTCACGCACTCCCATACCAGTTTCGAAGTAATGCCGTATGAATTTAAAGCCTTTAGTGCGGCTTGGCTGTCTGACATGATAGCAATGTTTTGGTTTTTGTAGTTTCTTTCGAGGTTACGTTCTGCACATTTCCTATGGCGTTTACTTCTGCCTGGAATATGCTTGTAGACTGTCCCATCGGTAGAGAGATTTTGGTTCTAGGCCCAAAAACCCCTGCCCCAGTCCCTTCAGAAGTTCTCGATCCATCTGTATACCACTTGATGGTGTTTGCTTTAAGACTGTAGTTCTCCGTTTCACCTATCCAGTCTTTTTTGCTACTTAACTCCGTTCGGAAGTGTTTTTCAAAGTTATATTTTCTGATCATGCCGTCTCGAGGAATGTCAAGAAGGTTTGTTACTGTGGACTTGATGATGGTGCTCTTTTCTCTAAACTCAATGATCTTAAATGTCCCAGTACCCTCCTTTGCAAATCTCATGATGGCTCCCTTAGCAGCACTTTCTATGACCACGTGTAGTGGACTTAGATGCAGGATATTTTCCATTGCTGCTGTAGGGCACGTTCGCATTGCTCCGGTTATGCATAAGCATGCAAGCCTTTGCACTTTCTCTAGTGATTTCCTAGTTGTTGTTAATTCGGTTCTTTTATGCCACGCAACCGCCCCATAGGTAATGATGGGTCTTACCATCATGGTGTACATCCATCTAATTATGTTTGGTTTGCAACCCCATGATGTACCTGCAAGTCTTTTGCATATCATAAGGGCTTTTGTGGCTTTCCCGACAGTTATTTCGACATGTTTATTCCAGAGGAGCTTACTATCTAGTGTAATGCCTAGATATTTGACCTCCTTTTGGATGTCGATTACTTCTCCAGCCAACCGGATAGGTTTCATGCGTGGTAGAAGTCTTTTCTTGGTAAATGGTACTATTGTCGTCTTCGTAGGGTTGATTTTTAAACCCACTGAAATACACCATTTCCTAGTTATAGTCAGTCCTTTTTGTATTATGTCACAAAGAGCTTCTTCGAACTTTCCCAAGGCTGTTATAACAATGTCATCAGCAAAGCCGATGCAGCGTATTCCTTGCGAAGAAAGACTTTCTAGTAATTCATCCACTACTAGACTCCACAGTAAGGGTGATAATACCCCTCCCTGAGGACAACCTCTTGTTGTGATGACTTTCTGGACACTTTGTCCTGCGTGTGATTCCGCCGTTCTTGTACTTAGCATTTTACCTATCCATCTGATTATAGTGATGGGTACTCCCTTTCTTCCAAGAGATCTGTCAACAGCTTCGTGAGAGGTGTTATCAAAGGCTCCTTTCATATCAAGGAAAGCACATATGGCAGTTTCTTTTGAATCTAAAGCTAACTGTACAGTGTTTGTGAGTTCATAAAGAGCGGTTTCTGTGGATCTTCCCGCTCTGTAAGCATGCTGGCGATGATTTAGAGGCATGCTTACTAAAACTTCTGATCTAATGAAGTTATCAACTACCTTTTCCAAAGTTTTCAGTAAAAAAGATGTTAAGCTAATTGGCCGGAATGACTTTGGATGAGTTGTATCTTTTTTTCCCGCTTTGGGAATAAAGATTACCTTTGCTCTTCTCCATAGACTTGGTATGTACCCAAGTGCGATACTACTTTGAAGTAATCTAATAATATAGGGCATTAATTCCTCTTTCCCTTTTTGTAGAAGGGTTGGGAAGATGCCATCTACACCCGGTGATTTAAAAGGTTGAAAAGTACTTATCGCCCATTCAATCCTATTGCCTGTGCAAATAGTCGAAGCTATCTGCCAGTCTTCCCGGTTTGGCCTGAGAGGTATTCTCTCTATCACATTTCCTACCGTTGGTAAACTTCCTGGAAAATGAGTGTTTAGCAATAGGGTAGACCTTTGCTCCTCATTTTCAGTGAAGCTACCATCGGGGTAGCGAAGTGCCAGCGAAGTCAACGTATTTTCTTTTGCTAGAGCTTTGTGTAGTCTAGCCGCTGCAGGGGAGGAAGAAACCCCCTCACAGAATATCATACAACTATTCCTTTTTGCCTTTCTAATTTCCCAGTTATATTTGGTCAACTCTGCAGAGTAATTATTCCACTCTCCAGTACTCTTTGCTTTATTGAAAAGTCTTCTTACCTTGGATCTTAGTTTTGACAGATTATTGTTCCACCACGGAGCATCTTTCTGCCTTCTAATGGATTTGAGGGGACAACTGAGTTCATAGGCCTCATTAATTGCCCCACTAAACTCATTTACTAAGTGTTCTAGCTCAAGGTTACTATTTGTCGTTTCTACTACACCTAATCGTTCGAGGTTTGTCTTAAGAACGTTTTTGTAAAGGCTCCAGTTTGTTTTCTTAGGATTCCTGCCAGAAGTATTCTCTGTGAGCAGGTTATCTAAGGTAAACACTATAATTCTATGGTCAGACATAGACGGTTCGTTGGATACTCTCCAATCCCTAATCAAGCGACTTAGGTTCTGGGTTCCAAACGTTAAGTCCAAAACTTCTTTTCTTACTCTAGTTACAAAGGTAGGTGTATTCCCTACGTTATATATATCTAGATTTTTCTCGATAATAAAGTCTAAAAGGTACTCACCCCTTTGATTGATATCGGTGCTACCCCATGTTGTATGGGGTAGCACCCCTTTCATAAGCACTGCTCCAATTGCATAATTGGATGCATATGTCGTTAAGACAAATTTTTCATTAAAATCAGGATATGCAAGTACTGGTTCTGTTTGAAGTGCATTCTTTAATTCTCAATGTGCTTTAATTTAATTAGCATCGATTCTATCAATTTTCTTATCTTTCTTCAAATCAGTGTTGCCGCTATCGCATTTCGACCCTTTTTTTGCCTCATGCGACAATGATACGACCTTTTTAAAAAGTGGCTACCCCATCTCTAGAAAAATGTACGGAAAAGATAATTACACTTTTTTTGTTGAAAAAATCTTTTCAACCATCCATAGAAATAACCATTTTCGTTTAACTACCAACAATCAATTGGTCAGTTTATATTTCAGAGTCCTCACTTATTTTTTGTTTCAACTTTAAAAGACGAGTGAATATCACATAGATCTTTTATAAATGGACTGAACACTGGGGCCCTATTCTGTATTTTGTTCCAAAACTCAATCTTCTTCGAAAAT
This sequence comes from Epistrophe grossulariae, assembly GCA_929447395.1. Lineage (NCBI taxonomy): Eukaryota > Metazoa > Arthropoda > Insecta > Diptera > Syrphidae > Epistrophe > Epistrophe grossulariae. Next base: position 100,511,274 of record OV839566.1, read on the forward strand.
GCTTTTCGTTCTGCTTTTGAATAGTTGAATTTGATTATTTTTTTTTTTCGAGTCTTGAACTAATTTTCTTTTTTAGATTTGTCAAATCAAGAAAACAAAGAATAAACAAGGCGGAAAAGGAGAAATTTTTGTTTTAAAAGAAAAAAATTAATATATGAAAATGGATTCGGTTGCGGAAGATTTTACGGGAAATGTGTGATAAAAGGTATAATATTCGATTGAAGACAAAGATTCATTTCACTTTTTAACAATTGTTTACCATATTAGTATTGAACAGAATTTTCGCCTGTCGAAAAATGCTTTTTTGTATGTTTTCTATACAAGATGAACTTTCTGCTCCTATAAGTTCAACTCCAGCTGCAGCTATTACTGTAAAGTTTTTAGGAAAGGAGGATATCAGCATCAAATAGTATATGACTTTAGCATTAGCATGTCTCAACAAACAACATCAAATTCTATTGCGGAAGTCTGCAGTGCTATAGAAAAAAATATTGTGTTCAAAACACATAAACACGCCACGCATATCAGATTAGTTCAGTCTTAGAAGTCGTATGCACTAGGGATTCATTTAAATTTGATGAAAATCGTTTGCAAAGTCATAGGCATAGAGTACCTATATTATCTAGAGAACCGAACCGACTTAAGGGGTTTGTTCTCTTTCGACCTACAAGCTGCTAGAACACTGAAATCTACTTTTTCATAAGCATGTATTAGTGGTCCCGTGCATTTTAAATGGGAGCCCATGCCAACACTTCTTTGAGCAAAAGTAGACACGCTCAGTTTGAAATATGGAGGATTATACGCTCAGATATTCAAAATAAGAGTCCGTTAAATTCAAAAAATAAAAATTAAATTAATTTTTTGCTTTTTGATTTTTATCTTTTTGGCGGATACTTAAAAAAATCTCAAAATCATACAGATGATAGATATTGGTTATCTAATTGTTTTGTAAAATTTTTAGATTTTTCAATTTTTTTTTAACCGCGATATAGACATACTTCTGTTGTTTTATTTATCACCTCATAACTCTTAAGTTATTGCATCCATAGGATTAGTTTTTTTTTAATTCGCATCTAGAAAAATAGACAATTAATTTGATATATAATACATAACTGTACACCCTACACGACCTTCACAATAGTTAAACAGGAAACCAAAAAAATCTCAGAAAAATTGAAAAAAAATGGGGTTGTTGTTCATTGCCAACCGACGTGTTTCAGTGGGAATTGCCCAATTTTTGCTAAAAATGAAAAACACCCGATTTGCGGTCACTTAAAAGCTTATATCTTTGGATCCAATGGTCGGATTTTCAAAATTTAAAATTCAAATTAAAACCAGAATGACAGTCGAGTACCAGCTATAAAAAAAATTTCAAAACCGTTAAAAATTTCTTACTAAAAAAATTTAATTAATTTTTGGAGAATAATTTTCGTCGAGGCAAACGTAACGAAGAAGAGGAATACACAAGAAAAAAAATAAAAAAAAGTTTGCTACTAAGAATATACTGGTTGGAGGGAGATAGTAATTCTAAAGACGGTGGAGTGCGTGAAACAAAACATCATAACCTTGGCAAATTGGGTTCGCATCGGGAAAAAATTTGCTATACATATGTAAGTATGCACGTTTGTCGTTTGTGGTAGGTATTTTTCATTCATTATTTGTTAAGGTGCCTTCATATGCTTAGTTTGGTTGGCTGATAACTTTTATTCTAATAGTCGGATCGTTAAGGTTGAGGTCTTAAAATTTAGGTTGAATATCAGGCTACATATTTTTTATAAAATCATTGCAGAGTAACATAAAAGTATGTTTACAATACAATATTATTATTATTAATTAAATTTTTTTAGTAAAAAATTTTCGACGGTTTTGAAAATTTTTGTATAGCTGGTACTCGACTATCATTCTGGCTTTAATTTGAATTTTAAATTTTGAAAATCCGACCATTGGATTCAAAGATATAAGCATTTAAATGATCGAAAATCGGGTGTTTTTCAATTTTTCAACTTTTTGAGCTACTGGCACCAATTGTTTTTATATCAACAATTCACACGTATTCACGGACAGGGAATTTAAGAGAGTTTTCTCTCATTGAGCTAAAATAAATTTTGAGGGTGCTTCAGGCAAGGGGGGTACGAGTCGGTTCTCTAGATAATATAGGTACTCTAAAAAAAAAAAAAAAAAAAAAAAAAAAAAAAGAGAACATAACTGCTGCATTTGGATATTATCATCGCTTCTCATACAGATCTTCTGTTTCCCCCCTCCCTGGTGAGTGAAACTTTTTGTATATGTTCTGCACTCGAAGCTTTGTGGATACTGCATTGAATCCCAACTTTTTGTTTACCTTTTCATATTGCAACCGAGCTTTACCTGAGTGATTGGCTACTTTTTGCTTCAGACTGCATTATACGCTTACCTGCTAGACGATGCTTTTTTGTTTTCATTGGCATATATAAATACAAAAACAATTTTGTTGTTGGTGCATTTTATTTTTGCCTTGTTGACTTTATGCTGATCATCTGTAATCTATCATCTGTCATCTTTCATTTGGCTGCTGTCATATTAAACTACATTGCCGATACATTGATTTATGGTTTGTGCACTTACTAAGTACATTACTGAATTCGGAGTACACTGTGAGTGAACATTTTGGCAAGTAACATCAATTTTTATTTTTTTATAAATCAAAAATCGCCGTAAATCCAAACTATCACCTCCAAAAAATAAAAAAATATAAATAACAAAAATTATTATGTCTGCGTGCGCTTTGTGTGATAATATCGCAGATTACCTTATTGACGCTATTATTTGTCATGGAAGCTGTCGCAAGTTATTGCACATAAATTGTATTAATGCTCCGTTCAGCTCTATTAATCTGTTCAAACAGAGAAAATCTTTTTATTTCTTTTGTGAAGAATGTGACCCGTTTGCTTATACGAATATTGTCCGTGATGTACTACAAAATAAGCAAAATCTTGACAACCTTCATAACCAATTGCTTCAACTAAATAAGAAAATTGAAGATATTACCTCCAATCAACATTCTTTACAAAATGTAGTACAAAATCATGATTATTTAATAGTAAATAATCCATCTACATGTGATTCTGCACTCTTGAAAAGAAAACTGAACGAAATGGATACCGAAATATCTGAAACCAACCATTTGTCAAAGAAACCTGCCACAGCTATAGTAATAAATTCATCCCAAGAATCTGCAAATAACACATCACAACAAGAACAATCCGTAGATCTTGATGCTTCGAAGGAACCTTTTACATTAAATCAATGTAATTTCCCAACTTTATCTGCAAATACTACATCAACAGCTACTTCTCCGTTATCGAATGACCAGCAATCTTTAGAAATGATAACAAATCCTGTCAATACTTTTCCTCGTACGGGCCCTGTTACTGATGGACATTTTATTTCACCTATTGAGTCTGGTTTAAAAATTGTTGAAGGACACAAAACACTCTTTATAACTATCTTAGAGTACATTAAGAAAATAGATGATTGTTTAAGTCCCGGTCCTGATGGTTTTCCCGCTTTTATGTTAAAAAAATGTGCAATATATATGTCATACCCGTTATATATACTTTTTAATCAATCTATAAAAAACTGTAAATTTCCGGCCCTTTGGAAAAATGCATTCCTTATCCCTACTTTCAAGAAAGGTAAAACAAACTTAGTTTTAAATTACAGACCAATAGCTAAACTATCTGCTGTTCCTAAAATGTTTGAATCTATTATTTGTGATAATTTGTCTTTTCATTGTACCTCCGTTTTATGTGACAATCAACATGGCTTTGTTAAAAAGAAATCCACTGTAACTAATTTATTACAGTTTACTACATTTTGTATTGACGCGTTTGAAAAAAAACAACAAGTTGATTGTATTTTTACTGACTTTAGCAAAGCATTTGACAAACTTAACCATCATGTACTGTTAAGAAAACTTCAAAATATAGGTCTTAGCGACAGTTTTGTGTTATGGATATCTTCATATCTCAAAGATAGGTTATATAGTGTTGTTTTTAAGAGTGAACGTTCTAAATGTTTTACAGTTAACTCCGGTGTTCCTCAGGGTAGCCATCTTGGTCCGTTATTATTTGTACTTTTTACTTTTTATTAATGATCTCCCGTCAGTCCTAGTTAATTCAATGTCTCTTATATATGCCGATGATGTAAAAATTTTTCGTACAATTAACTCTGTAGAAGACTGTGATATTTTACAAAAAGACCTTCAAAGTTTCTGGGAATGGTGCAATATTAATGGTTTAGTTTTAAATATTGACAAGTGTAAAACAATGTGTTTTACACGCAAGAAAAATGTGATTGTGTATAATTACGCTATTAATTTGTCACCATTGTGTAATCTGTCTAGTTTTACTGACCTAGGGATAGTGTTGGACTCTAAACTTACTTTTATTGACCATTTTGACTATATAATTAAAAAAGCTAACATGACTCTCGGTTTTATTAAAAGGTTTGCTCGTGAATTTCGTGATCCTTATGTTTTAAAAACTCTTTATGTCTCTTTTGTAAGATCCATCTTAGAGTATGGTTGTGTTGTATGGGCACCTTATTATGCGGTTCATATAAACAGATTGGAGTTCGTTCAAAGAAGATTTATGAGATTTTGTTTAAGATTATTACCATGGTCGAATCGATTTAACTTGCCACCTTACGCTCAACGTATTCAATTAATAAATCTCCCATCTCTAACAAGTCACAGAGCGTATATACAATTTTGTTTTATTATTGGAATAATCAATGGATCAATTTCAGCTCCATTGATCCTCAGTCGTTTGAATTTCACTGCTAGTCAATATAGTTTGAGAAGGCAGTTGCCAATTAGTAACATTTTCAGTAGATCAAACTACGGTGCTAATAGTCCTTTAAATCTTTTAATAACTATCTACAATAAAAATTCAAATATAATTAATTCCACCAATGTTAATGTTAAATCACTTAACTTAAGAAAAATATTTTTCATTCAAAACAATTTATAATATGAACTAGATGTAAGTTTTTCTTTTATTTTGTAAGAATATAATATATAATTGTAATTTTAATTTTAAGAAAATGTACTTATGTACCGTTAGTATTTAACGAAATAAACTAACTATGCTTTTCTCAGTGATTGAATATTATATAAATGAATACAGATGGTCGAATTTCGACCGTAGGCGATACTAGTATATTTAAATATGTAAAATAGTTTAGATTCATAAATTTCAGCTGGGCATTATAAAGTATGTTTAGGTACTGAATTATCTGATAGCCTTAGCACCCGGAAATATAAAACTATAACATTTATTGAGCAATATGAAAGAAAAAGGAAATTGTATTTAAAAAGGTATGCACGTATATGATAGGTTTGAACTGGTTTGAAAATACGGGGCGAAACTGAAGTTGTTAAATTAAACTTTTTATTGTACAAAATTAAATAAAATATTTTATTTATTACTTTACGGGAATTTATATTCTCATCATAGCAAAACTAAAAATTATTTACGTTATAAATTATTATTTATACAAAACATTCATAGGTTTTTAAGAGTATTGAGCTAGGAGAAGTAAGAAGAAAAAAATCCCTACGTGAGAAACAGTCGTATGCAGCCTCCAATTTCATGACTGAAACAAATTCTGGAAGATTTTATATAACAATAATTTGCTGGTCTTAAAACTACGCATTAACAAGGAAGACGCTTTCAACAAACAAACATTTGATACAGCATTAAAAAGTACACGGAAAAACGATACCCCACTCGACCTAGTTCCAAAAAGATGAGTTTTCATTCATTCGCACCCCCTACCATTTCCTACCCGTTCACTTTTCACCCAAAAAATCAAAAAACTTTTGCATTTGGAGACTCATAAAATCTGCATAGTGTGAAATTAATGTTAATCACATTTTTTCATTAATGTACACTAGTTGCACCCTTTTTTTAAAAGTTCTTTATTGAAAACGCTCAAGGCTATTCCGGCATTCCGGATTCTGCACCTTTTTTCATAGAGGAACCATCACTATGTATTGTATATACCTTCTGAGATTTTGAGTTCAGGTTGGTTTTCCCTGACTATAGCAGAATTTAATAAGCTTTAATTTTTGTGTTAACATTTTTCCTCGTAAAATTGATAAATCTCGAGTTTTGTTAAAAAAAAACCGGGACAAAACCCCTTTTGCCTCTTTTCACCTTCTCCTAAAAAAACTGGTGCGTAATATACAGAATACTATTCAGGGCATGTTCAGGACATCAAAATAAAGGTTTCCACAAAAATTCAAATTTTGCGGGTTTATTTTTTAATTTTAATGTGTAAATAGCAGCCACTTTAAAGTCGAATTTGAGCATATTCCGTCACACTAATTTTTAGTCATTTTTGCCTGAATTACTCTCATCATATATCATATCATATTTATATTTACATATTTTCGAAAAATCTATGTTAAAAAGTTTCATCTTTCAGTTGCCAGTTACTCCCTCACTTGAAGGTTTTTTTCAGTGTTGAGTTGCAGGCCTAATAGATATCAAGGTCGATGGGATGAAAACATATTGGCTGATTACATGCTGGTGTATCATGCGAGAGTGCCTTAAAAACATTCATAAAAGATAATCTCTAAAAAGAAGCTTTCTTCATGTAGAATAACGCAATTAACTGTTAAAAAACCACTAAATTTGTATTATTTGCACATATTATGCTGTATCTCAAAAATTACACATAGGATCAAAAAAGTAAGTATACAGTTAGTATCAGGGTTGTATAATATCATACCATCATACCATCACCATAAATAACGGTAGGGAAAATCTCATTATTCTCGAAAAACGGCTCCTACGATTTTGCGAGGTAATATCAGTACGATCTACCATATTATTGGAAAAACATATTTTCTATCGATTAAAAATGGTCTCTTATAGAACCATTTTTTTTTTGGTTTTCGACTACATCATTATCTGTTGAACCGATTTTAATGAAATTTTTCACATAAAAACTTCTAATAAGTTTGAGCTGTGTGAAGCCAGGTTTATCCAGGAAAAAAGTTATTAAGCTTTTCTTTTTTATAGGAACACCCCCATAAATTAAAAAGTCGCCTCGCGCCCGCAAATGATAACTTATATGGATGGGACATGGTGCATTCGTTTGTCCAGCAGCCGATACTGATTGTCCACCAAAAATTTTCACTTTCTCACCCTTAGTTCGAAAGTTATTTAACATTTCTTTTTTATGGCAACACCCCCACAAATTAAAAAGTCGTCTACCACCCACAATTAATAACTTAAGAGTATGGGACCAATTGCATTCGTTTGTCCACCGGCTGTTTATGATTGTCCAACCTTAGTTCAAAAGTTATTTAACATTTCTTTTTTATAGCAACTATCACGACCCTAAAAACCTTAAAAATCGTCTACCACCCACGATTTTCAACTTGGAACGTCGAAACAAAAGCCTTCGTTTGTCCAGCGGCCCATACTGATTGTCCAACAAAAATTTTCGTTTCTCCACCCTTAGGTCAAAAATTATTCAACTTTTCTATTTTATGGCACCCAACCCCAAAATTGAAAATTTCACTTAACCGAATGAAACCTTATGCAATCGTTTGTCTATCGTTTGTCCAGGCTAGAAAAAAAATTAAAACCATTTTTCGACTCCCTTCAAAAGTTATTCAACTTTTCTATTTTATAGCAACACCCCCAGAACTTCATAATTTGCGTAGAAAAGGCTTGTTCTATGTACAATGTATCCCGAAAATTAAATATGAACTTGTCGATTATCGTCCTCTTCCTGCGTTAAACATGCCTCTACAAAACAAGAAGCCCTTTGATGAGGACAAATGATTAACATATCTCAGTGCTAATATCTTTTTACTTCCGGACAAAATGAAACAGTTTTATAATTGAATTGAGAGAAATCATTTGTTTTGCCCAAATTTTCAAAAATGTCTGAGGCGTTATTTTAAATTTAAAGTGTTATGAGAAATGTGAATTTTTGAACTAAAATAACGCATTCCGTGATTTTACATCGGAGGCAAATGACAATCTTAACAAAATAAATTTGATCTCTAATAAAACAAAATAATAAAATACGAACAAATTTTATTTTAACATAGTTCTTAGCTAATATTGCATTATCTCGTTAAGCAGTTAAAAAATAAGCTTATCTAATATTATTCTTAATTATTAAAAGGAAAACGGAACAAAGCCCTGAAAAACAACATTTAATGCCTATAATGAGGCAACAGAAAGAGATGACAGATTTATTTTATATAAATAATAAATGTCATTAAAAGCCTATCCCACGTTCTCGTACGTCAAAGTGCGATCTCCGTTCATCGCCGAAGGAGGGGTAGCTGCAAACAATGGCGCAGGGTGATGTTGATGATGTTGTTGATGAGGATGAGCCTGGGATTGTTGTTGATGTGGGTGCTCGTTGCGGATTTGACCTAAAGGAAACAAAATTCCGTGTGGCATTTGTGGGTGATGCAAGTGTTGGTCGTTGTTTGGCGGTGGTGGTGGTGGGGGAGGTTGCTGTGTTTGCTGATGGGGATGGGATTGGGTTTCTATAAGCTGCTTACGTTGCTGATCGCTTTGTTGTTGTTGTTGTTGTTGCTGCTGGTGGGCTTTGTCATTTTCTTCTGCATATTTCTTTTGCATTTGAAACAAGTTATGAGAAATTTGTTGTGCATGAATTCTTTGCGGGTCGTTGGTATCACGGTTTGGTTGAGAATGTTGTTGCCTTTGTGAAGTTTCAACTTGTTGCTGTGACGAAGGATTGGATTGTTGCTGATCGGATTTCTCTACGTTTTTTTCATATTTTTTTTGTAGCTGGTACATGCTATGCGGATGTTGCTGCTGTGGATGCATTTGTTGGGTATCTTGTCTTGACACCTTGTCAGAAGACTGTAACTGTTTTGATATCGACTTATCCATAACCAATTTTTGTGTACCTTTATTCTGGTACCTTTTAAGCACTTGAATAAGCTCCGCTTTAACGTCTAATCGAGTTTCTTCTGGAACCTTTTTCATTTCTTCGTAGAGTGAAAGTAAAAAGAGTTTATCTGGGTCACGTTTCTTACGCTTTCTGTCTTTTTTAGGAAACGCATCTTGCATTAACTGCAAAAGTTTTTCCTCAAATGCAGATTCTCTATGAATTGCAGCTGCGGCAGCTGCAACAGCTGCCTCTCTACGACGATGATGTAAATGTTGATGTCCACACGTAACTGACGCTCCTGAGATACCCGTAAACACTGGATGGTGGCTTGCAGAACCATTTGTTTCAGCACTGTGGACATTAACTGCAGACCCAGAGAAGTTTCCTCCATGTTGATGTTCTTGATTCGATGTTACACTAGGCTCGGTCCCATCAGCGTCATGTACATCTTGAGTAGGATGACCAGCATCTTTATTGTTTTGGCTACTGCTCACAGCAGCAGCAGACAGTATAGCATCACAAAACTGTTCTGGCACATATTCGAATCCTGTCATGAAATTTTCAGGTTTGAGCTCGCCGCTCATTTCTTCGTAAAAATACTCAGAGCCTACAATATCGATTATATCATTATCTTCTTGATTGAGCTCTATTCCTGGAGGTGGGGACCCACCAGCTATTTGGCACCGTTTCATTTCAGCTAGTTTTTTACGCGTAGTCAAACGCATGTCTCGCCAACACTGTAATTAAAATAAAATACAATTTTAAACGACCAGGATATTATCTATTTATATATTAATACGCTAAGCATTTTTTATAGTGCCTTTTTACTGTACTTAAACCGAACGGAAGACGATAAAAAATATACCATTTGAAAGGTAATTTTAATTAGAAGTGCCATCAGAAAATATTATGTGACTCGTTCGACTACATGCGTGTAAAAATAGATATATGTATGTGAAATCATGGATTCCACATACAAAATGTCTACAAAAACAAATACAACATATACACAGCCATAGAGTACCTATATTAACTAGAGAATCGTTCCCCCTTGCCTAAAACACCCGCAAACTTCATTTGAGCACAGTAAGAGAAAACTCTCTTAAATTCCATGTCCGCGAATACGTGTGAATTGTTGATACAATAACAAATTGCTGCCAGCAGCTCAAAATTTTGAAAATTTGAAAAACACCCGACTTTTGTTCATTTAAATGCTTATATCTTTGGATCCAATGGTCGGATTTTCAAAATTCAAATTATAGCCAGAATAACAGTCGAGTACGAGCAACAAAAGGCAAACATAACGAGAAGGAGGAATACACTAATGTGGTTTTCCATTGGACGTTTGGAAGCGTCCAGAATCAAAAAGAACTTTTCTAAAACCATTCCATTAGCAAAAAAACAGTCAACCGACGCTTCTCAGAAGAAAATTTCGCTTCTTGATTTGATGTCAGAATCCACTCAAGAAGCACTAATACATTTAAGCTATAACAAGAAGAGAAACACAAATAATAAGAAAATTATTATTTTTGTTTTTGTTTTAGTGGACTGTATTGAATGAAATTCAAAATAAAGTTTTTTTGTGACCTTTAGTCCAATGCGGTTCGCCCAGGCACGATGTATGCTGCAAATTGTATAAGAGTCGGTAACCATCGACCAAAAAATTGCGTCTTAGAAAGGTATGACAGCATCTAACTGATGAGCCCAACTGTCGTGCCTGGGCGAAACGCATTGGACTAAAGGTCACAAAAAAACTTTATTTTTAAGCTATAACTTCAAAACAAACTCACTCAAATGTCAAAAGTAAACATCGGACTCTGTTTGATTGTATGCCTGTTCGATACATGAAATGTTCACGATGATTCACCAATACAATGAAATAATTTCTAAGTTGAGTAGAAGAATGCTATAGCTTGAACCAAATCAGTTGGCCATTCTACTGCGCAGATCTCTTTAAATTTCTTTGCTCATCTCTTTAATTTTAAAAGATACACACAAATCACTGAAAAAAAGAAAAAAAAGATGTACATTCCAACGTTGTTGTCATAACCGCTGCTGCGATCATACTGAAGCACTAAGGAGGGTGAGTTTTGTTTATAGCTTCGCTCAGAGTAAATTAGAAATGGATTTCCAGCGATGGACTTTCCTTCATTGAGAGATGATCATGGAGTAATTTTTTTTCATAGCTTGATGTCTAAAAAAGTATTTCATCTCTGGTGGGATAAAAGAAAGAGATTTTTTAGGTGTAAACTTTACTTCGAAAAGTTAAGATTAAGAATTTTTGATTTTATTATTGGGACAAATTTAAGTGCACCTATAATAAAAAATAAATCTATTGCTTACACATAAAAAACTACCTGTGACATAGGATTAATTGATAAATAGTTAAGGGATTATTGTTTGTTTCTATGTTTTATGGTTTTATGATTTGTGGCTTAGGAACAGAGGATCCGTGGGCGATGTGTTTATATTTGTTTTATGGCGTTAGTGTTTATTTGATATATTTTTTGACCTGTGGGGTTTTGGGGAATGCATAACTTCCACCAGGAGGAAAAGATGATGATATCTTTGAAAATGTTAAGAGAACGAGTCCAGGAAGACTTGGAGGTTAACTTAAGTATTACGTCTCTCAACAGGATTTTAAGAAGCAACGGGTTTAGCTACAAGAAAACGCAAAACAACCGGAAACTTCTTTGTGAAAGAAATGATATTAAACTCATGCGAGTGAAGTATCTGAGAAAAATCCGGGAATACAGATCAAAAGGATATGACATCATTTATTTGGACGAAAGCTATATTCACAGCTCACATACAAGGCCAAGGGCTTGGACTGATGACAGTAGCAGTGGGTTGAAGACGCCAATTTCAAAGGGACAGAGGTTGATAATGGCGCACGCTGGTGGTGAAAAAGGTTTTGTGAAAAACGCCTTACTTTTATTCAAATCTGGAACGAAAACGGGAGACTATCACGACGACATGAACTTCGAAAATTTCTGCAAGTGGATGCAAGAACAGGTTTTGAATAACTTGGAGGAACCTTCAGTTATTGTAATGGACAACGCCTCGTATCACAATAAATTAGAAGAAAAACAAATTACTTCTGCTAGCAAGAAATCCGAGATGATACAATGGCTAACCGAAAACAATATTCCGCATACTATACAGATGTTGAAACTTGAACTGTATGAGGTAATAAAACGACACCGAGTTATACACAATCCAAAGCATAAGATTGACAATATTATTCACGATATGGAACATGAGGTTCTACGTTTACCACCCTATCATCCTGATCTCAATCCCATTGAAAATATTTGGGCAACTGTCAAGGCAAGAGTAGGCTCACGAAACACAACATTCAAAATATTAGATGTTCAAAAGTTAGCAGAAGAAGAATTTTCCAAAATAACGGCTGAGGATTGGCGAAAAGTGTGTGAAAAAGCCATAAGAACTGAGGAAGAATACTTTTCTCACGACCTGATGTGGGACACAATTTCGGATTCAATTATAATTAATCCAGGTGACGACTCTTCAACCGACTATGATAGCGATATTAGTTCTTAAAAATTTGGTATATTTAAATGAATAATTATTATTTAATTTATATTATTGTTATTTATGTTATTTTATTATTTTGTTTTATATTTATTTCTGAAATACAAATGTATAATAATTATTTTAAATTAAAATAAATTAATGTTAATTATTCCTTACTTGCGGGTAAAAGTTATTAAAACCTAAGGAAATTTCATTCTTAAAAACTCGTAGGTAAAAATTATTCAAACTCGTAAACGCTGATCTATTAATGATTCCCCAAAACCCCACAGGTCATAACGCCATAAAACAAATATAAACACATCGCCCACGGATCCTCTGTTCCTAAGCCACAAATCATAAAACCATAAAACATAGAAACAAACAATAATCCCTTAACTATTTATCAATTAATCCTATGTCACAGGTAGTTTTTTATGTTTAACCCAATTGCGTTTTGCAAAATATTTCTTTTTTATAAGTGCGCTGAAATTATGCAAATAAAAAAAATTAAACTCATACATTCAATCTCATTTAAGATAAAAAAAAAACAAAGTTGAGTTAGGCACTGTAGAATTCAAGGAAAAATCTGGACTCATTAAATATCTTGCGTGCCATTTTTGTTCTCTTAAATCCTCTCTCTGCGCAACCGACCGTTGGCCAACTGAATTGGTTCAAGCTATAACTTTGTTCCATTGGATTTCTGAATGAGTTAATCCTGAGTGAAACCAATGGAAAACGACATAAAAAAATAAAAAAAAGTTTGATACTAAGAATATACTGGTGGGAGGGAGATAGCAATTCTAAAGACGGTGGAGTGTGTGCAACAAAAAACCATAACCTTGGCAAATTGAGTTCGCATCGGGAAAACATTTGTTATATGTAGGTATGCTCGTTTGTGGTAGGTATTCTTCATTCATAATAATTATAAAGGTGCTGTCATGGTTGGTTTGGTTGGCTATAACTTTTGATCTAATAGTCGGATCGTTAGGGTTGGGGCCTTAAAATTTAGGTAGAATGTCACGTTATATTCATGAGTGAAAAAATGTTTTTAATTAAAAATTTAATGGAAACAAAAATTTTATTGAAAAAAAAATAAAAAAAATTCATGCACGTGTGCTTCACCCTTTTCTCAGTGATTGAATATTATATAAATGAATACAGATGGTCGAATTTCGACCGTAGGCGATACTAGTATATTTAAATATGTAAAATAGTTAAGTATGTTTAGGTACTGAATTATCTGATAGCCTTAGCACCCGGAAATATAAAACTATAACATTTATTGAGCAATATGAAAGAAAAAGGAAATTGTACCTTGAGTTTTGTATTTAAAAAGGTATGCACGTATATGATAGGTTTGAACTGGTTTGAAAATACGGGGCGAAACTGAAGTTGTTAAATTAAACTTTTTATTGTACAAAATTAAATAAAATATTTTATTTATTACTTTACGGGAATTTATATTCTCATCATAGCAAAACTAAAAATTATTTACGTTATAAATTATTATTTATACAAAACGTTCATAGTTTTTTAAGAGTATTGAGCTAGAAGAAGTAAGAAGAAAAAAATCCCTACGTGAGAAACAGTCGTATGCAGCCTCCAATTTCATGACTGAAACAAATTCTGGAAGTTTTTATACAGGGTGTCCCGTAACTCAAAGTCAAGCGGGTAACGGGTGATAGGGTAGGTTGTACCTGTTCTGGAAAAAATAAGAACAAAAATCTATCTCGCTTGGTTCAGTAATAATAGCAATATTTAGAAAAATAGTGAAAATCGATACCCTAGACCACATTTTTAGGTACTGTGGTCACAAATTTCCGAATTTTGACGTGTTTATTTTTTTAACGTAATCCTAAATAACCATGCTATTGATTTCAATCACAAATTTAAAAATAAATATTGTAAGTTTCGTAAGAAAAATAAAGTTTGACTGAGTCATGTTTAAAAAAAAATTTTTAAGCGAACTTTGACACTTCATATTTAAAAAAAAAATTTACTACACTACCTTGGCAAGTTTTTTAAAAAATTGGCGCGTTTCGTCAAGATTTCAAAATGGTACAACACTTGCTACTTATTCATTCGTAAAAAATATTTTTCATTTTTTATTTGCAAAAAACACCTCAGTTCACTTCAATCACTTTTACCAGAATAATGCGTTTTTGTATTCAAAAATCCATTTTACCAAGGTGTACGTGACATAAACAGAGGCACTAGAATCAGACACTGTTTGCCGTCAATAAGAGTGAGACAGATCTATATTACACAATATGGTACGCTACGATATACGTTCGGTACGGTACGTTCCTTGTTTTACTCGCAACTTCTCACAATCGTGCGTTTTTGTGATACCCTGGACTCGATTATTGTTGTAAAAATTTTGTCAGTTATTATCTAGAAATAGGAACTAAAAACTTCCATATTTTTCGCCAACATTGTTCTGCAGATATCGACTCTGGGAGCGTTTAGTCACGAGGTAGCAAACTTTGTACACGTTGCACATAGTACGGGCTGAAGTAGTTCTGTTTTAAAATTCGATGAGCAATGCTTTTCGGTATTCCAGTGGATCGAAAGATACCCAAATGTGGGGCATCACCCATGACCACCGGGTGTTCATCTATGCACACCTATCATACTCGCAAGGACGATTGCCTATAGTACTCGTATGGCGGCGCTGCAGAAGGGAGAATCCAAGGACATAACAACGAAGTAGTTTTAAATTAAATTGAATTGAATGTGATTCCAGCGCTTGATCAGTGCGATTGAAAGATCTACTGGAATACCGAAAAGCATTGCTCATCGAATTTTAAATCAAAACAACTACCACCCGTGACCCGAACCATATGCAACGTGTATACGAAGTTTGCTCTCTCGTAACTATACGCTCCCAGTGTTGATATTTGCTGAACAATGTTGGCAAAAATTTGTGAAGTTTTTAGTACCTATTACTAGATAATAACTGACATAATTTCCACAACACTATTCGAGTCCAGGGTAACAAAAGCGCACGATTGTGAGATGTTGCGACTAAAACAAGGAACGTAGCGTACCGAACGTAGATTGTAGCGTACCATATTGTATAATGTCGATCTGTCTCACTCTTATTGACGGCAAACAGTGTCTGATTCTAGTGCCACTGTTTATGTCACGTACACCTTGGTAAAATGGATTTTTGAGTACAAAAAAGCATTATTCTGGTAAAAGTGATTGAAGTGAACTGAGGTGTTTTTTGCAAATAAAAAATGAAAAATTTTTTTTACGAATGAATAAGCAGCAAGTGTTGTACCATTTTGAAATCTTGACGAAACGCGCCAATTTTTTAAAAAACTTGCCAAGGTAGTGTAGTACATTTTTTTTTAAATATGAAGTGTCAAAGTTCGCTTACAAATTTTTTTTCAAACATGACTCAGTCAAACTTTATTTTTCTTACGAAACTTACAATATTTATTTTTAAATTTGTGATTGAAATCAATAGCATGGTTATTTAGGATTACATAAAAAAAATAAACACGTTAAAATTCGGAAATTTGTGACCACAGTAGCTAAAAATGTGGTCTAGGGTATCGATTTTCACTATTTTTCTAAATATTACTATTATTACTTAACCAAGCAAGATAAATTTTTTTTCTTATTTTTTTCAGAACAGGTACAACCTACCCTATCACCCGTTACCCGCTTGACTTTGAGTAACGGGACACCCTGTATAACAATAATTAGCTGGTCTTAAAACTACGCATTAACAAGGAAGACGCTTTCAACAAACAAACAAACAAACAAAGGACATAACGTCACTATGGATAGCAGCAAATTCAATATGGTTAAGGGGTTCATCTACCTTTAAAACTCACGCGAAGGACCAAGTGCACGCTCTAAAAAACTTATACAAATACTAAAAACAAACAATATATAAAACATGCCTATTTTATTAGAAAAAGTTCTATTTAATATCTAGAAAATATGTATATACATAATTAGAATGAAAACCTTAGTGAAAAGTTATTCTATCGAAAATGTGGTGGCGTAATTTGATTCAGTATTAAAAAATACATAGATACCTACTCAACCTAATTGAATTTTCCATTCATTCGCACTCCCTCCCCTTTCCTACACGTTCAGCCCACCCGAAAAACTATTTTTGTATAAAGTCTGGATTTCTAGTGTAAAATTAATGTTTATCAAAATTCTTAGAACACCATCTGTCAGCCTTTTTTCAAAGTCCTTTATTGATGATTTCATATCAAAAACCTTAATGAAAAGTGATTATATCGAAAATTTAGTGGCGACATTTGATCCAGCATTAAAAAGTACACGGATTTTGCGGTTTTTTTTTATTTTAATGTGTAAATAGCAACCACTTTAAAGTCGAATTTGAGCATGTTCCGTCACACTTATTTTTAGTCATTTTTGCCTGAATTACTCTCATCATATATCATATCATATTTATATTTACATGTTTTCGAAAAATCTATGTTAAAAAGTTTCATCTTTCAGTTGCCAGTTACTCCCTCACTTGAAGGTTTTTTTCAGTGTTGAGTTGCAGGCCTAATAGATATCAAGGTCGATGGGATGAAAACATATTGGCTGATTACATGCTGGTGTATCATGCGAGAGTGCCTTAAAAACATTAATAAAAGATAATCTCTAAAAAGAAGCTTTCTTCATATAGAATAACGCAATTAACTGTTAAAAAACCACTAAAGGACCATCGACATTTTGGGCCCACTTTCAACATTGCTCAACAGTGATGAAACTGAAAAGAAAGAAAATTTTTCGAAAGCTATTTATACAAATAAGTTGATTTAAAAATAAAATGAAAGAACAGACTTCAGGCTTTCAGAAAAGGTGAAACACTTTTTAGTAAGTGTTGCCGTTTTTAAAATATTTTTTTTTTGCATTTCAAATACTTTTTTTATAAAATGTGCCAAAACACAACTTTTGCGCTCGATTTCAATTTAGCGGCCATATAATGAAATAAAGTGCTCTCCATACGCTTTCATA
This sequence comes from Epistrophe grossulariae, assembly GCA_929447395.1. Taxonomy (NCBI): domain Eukaryota; kingdom Metazoa; phylum Arthropoda; class Insecta; order Diptera; family Syrphidae; genus Epistrophe; species Epistrophe grossulariae. The sequence goes on from OV839566.1 coordinate 100,528,743, forward strand.
TGACATAAGTTTCATCACTGTTGAGCAATGAAAGTGGGCCCAAACTCCATAGTCCATACAAAGTTACCCATGGTCCTTTGTAATTTGTATTATTTGCACATATGCTGTATCTCAAAAACTACACATATAGGATCAAAAAAGTAAGTATACAGTTAGTACCAGGGTGGTATGATATTTATCACCATAAGTAACGGTAGAGAAAATCTCATTATTCTCGAAAAACGGCTTTTACGATTTTGTGAGGTAATATGAGTACGATCTACCATATTATTGGAAAAACATATTTTCTATCGATTAAAAATCGTCTCTTATAGAACCATTTTTTTTTGGTTTTCGACTATATCATTATCTGTTGAACCGATTTTAATGACATTTTTCACATAAGAACTTCTAATAAGTTTGAGCTGTGTGAAGCCAGAACCCCGAGCTCAAAATTTTGGGTCCAAATATATCAGAATCGTTTGTCCATCGTTTGTCCATCGTTTGTCCATCGTTTGTCCACGTTTGTCCAGGAAAAGAGTTATTAAGCTTTTCTTTTTTTATAGGATGTGGATGGGACATGGTGCATTCGTGTGTCCAGCAGCCGATACTGATTGTCCACCAAAAATTTTCACTTTCTCACCCTTAGTTCAAAAGTTATTCAACATTTCTTTTTTATAGGAACATCCCCACAACTTAAAAAGTCGTCTACCACCCACAATTAATAACTTAGGAGTATGGGAACAATTGCATTCGTTTGTCCACCGGCTGATTATGATTGTCCACCAAAAATTTTCGTTTGTCCACCCTTAGTTCAAGTTAATTAACATTTCTTTTTTATAGCAACTATCACAACCCTAAAAACCTTAAAAATCGTCTACCAACCACAATTTTCAACTTTGAACGTCGAAACTAAAAGCCTTCATTTGCCCAGCGGCCCATACTGACTGTCGGCTCCGGTATCTTAGCACCTCATATATGGGATATTCGCAAAAAAAGTATGCCATCTAAAAGGTCACTAATTGGTCACAAAAGGTCAGCTATTTTAAGAAATTGGTCAGGCTTGGAAAACTTGTAATCCAAGCTTGAACTTTTTCAAGGTCATTAGCGATTTTTGGCACCTCATTTATGGGATATTCGCAAAAAAAGTATACCATTGGAAAGGCCACCGGCTCCTGATAAAAGGTCAGCTAGTTTCAGTAATTGGTCAGGCTTAGGTTTTTTTTTATGAATTAAAAAAAAAAAATTCAAGGTCACAGTATAAGACTTTTAGCACCTCATTAGTGGAATTTATAAAAAACAAGTATGCAATTTAAAAGGTCAGTAAAATGTCATAAAAGGTCAGGTAGTTTCAGTAATTGGTCAGGCATATATTTTTTTTACTAATTTTTTTAATTTTTTTCAAGGTCATAGCGATTTTTAGCACCTCATTTGTGGGATATTCGAAAAAAGTATATACCATCTGAAAGGTTACATAATCCTTATAAAAGGTGATGTTGTACTTATTAAAGGTCAGCTATATTCGGAAATTGGTCAGGCATAGAGTTTTTTAATGATTTTTTGCTTTTTTTTTGTGAAATTCCACTAACGAGGTTCTAAAAGTCTTACACTAGTGACCTTGAAAAAAAAATAAAAAAATCATACAAAAAATCTATGCCTGACCAATTTCCGAATATAGCTGACCTTTTATAAGTACAACATCACCTTTCAGATGGTATACATTTTTTTGCGAAATTCGACAAATGAGGTGCTAAAAGTCTTATACTAGTGACCTTGAAATTTTTTTTAAAAATTCATAAAAAAAAAATCTATGCCTGACCAATTTCCGAATATAGCTGACCTTTTATAAGTACAACATCACCTTTCAGATGGTATACATTTTTTTGCGAAATTCGACAAATGAGGTGCTAAAAGTCTTATACTAGTGACCTTGAAATTTTTTTTGAAAATTCATAAAAAAAAAATCTATGCCTGACCAATTTCCGAAAATAGCTGACCTTTTATAAGTATAAAATAACCTTTCAGATGGTATGCTTTTTTTGCTAAATTCCACAAATGAGGTGCTAAATGTCTTATACTAGTGACCTTGAATTTTTTTTTGTTTTTAATTCAAAAAAAAAAAATCTATAGCTGACCAATTTCCGAAACTAGCTGACCTTTTATGAGGACTGAGTTACCTTTCAAATGATATATATTTTTTTCGAATATCCCATAAATGAGGTGCTAAAGGTACACGTGACCTTGGGACAAAACTTTTAAAAATTAATTAAAAAAAATCCAAGGCTGACCAATTTCTGAAACTAGCTGACCTTTTATGAGGATTGAGTTACCTTTCAGATGGTATATTTTTTATTCGAATATCCCATAAATGAGGTGCTAAAGGTACAAGTGACCTTGAATGACCTTAAAAAATTAAAAAGCTTATAAACAAAAATCTATAGCTGACCAATTTCTGAAACTGCCTGACCTTTTATAAGGATTAAGTAACCTTTCAGATGGTATATACTTTTTTCGAATATCCCACAAATGAGGTGCTAAAAATCGCTATGACCTTGAAAAAAATTAAAAAAATTATTAAAAAAAATATATGCCTGACCAATAACTGAAACTACCTGACCTTTTATGACCTTTTACTGACCTTTTAAATTGCATACTTGTTTTTTATAAATTCCACTAATGAGGTGCTAAAAGTCTTATACTATGACCTTGAAATTTTTTTTAAAAATTCATTAAAAAAAACCTAAGCCTGACCAATTACTGAAACTAGCTGACCTTTTATCAGGAGCCGGTGGCCTTTCCAATGGTATACTTTTTTTGCGAATATCCCATAAATGAGGTGCCAAAAATCGCTAATGACCTTGAAAAAGTTCAAGCTTGGATTACAAGTTTTCCAAGCCTGACCAATTTCTTAAAATAGCTGACCTTTTGTGACCAATTAGTGACCTTTTAGATGGCGTACTTTTTTTTGCGAATATCCCATATATGAGGTGCTAAGATCCCGGAGCCCTGACTGTCCACCAAAAATTTTCGTTTGTCCACCCTTAGGTCAAAAATTATTCAACTTTTCTATTTTATGGCACCCAACCCCAAAATTGAAAATTTCACTTAGCCGAATGAAACCTTTTGCAATCGTTTGTCCAGGCTAGAAAAACAATTAAAAAAAATTTTCGACCCCCCCCTTCAAAAGTTATTCAACTTTTCTATTTTATAGCAACACCCCCAAAACTAAAAACTTGCCTACCACCCACAATTTTCAATTTAGAACGTAGAAACAAAAAGCCTTCGTTTCTCCAGCGGCCCATACTGCTTGTCCACCAAAAATTTTCGTTTGTCCACCCCAAAGTCAAAAATCATTCAACCATTTTATTTTTTTATCAAGATTTTAGTTCAGACTAAAATCATATAGTTCGCACATTTAGGTGAAGGGCTCTTAATGCAAAAAATTGACGAATTAAATTTCCATTTTATTAATGCAAAAAATGTTCGAACAAAATTTGCATTTTTTTCAATACAAAAAATGTTCGAACAAAAGGGCCATGGGCATTTTGGGCCCACTATGCAACATTGCTCAACAGTGATGAAACTAAAGTTATATGAAAGCGTATGGAGAGCACTTTATTTCATTCTACGGCAGCTAAATTGAAATCGAGCGCAAAAGTTGTGTTTTGGCACATTTAATAAAAATACGCATTTAATGGCAACACTAACTAAAAAGTGTTTCACCTTTTCTGAAAGCCTGAAGTCTGTTCTTTCATTTTATTTTTAAATCAACTTATTTGTATAAATAGTTTTCGAAAAATTTTCTTTCAAACTCAAAAAGCTGAAAAAGAAAGTTACTATGTACTTTTCTGTATATAGGGTGTCCCAAAACTCGCTATTTCACTTCCTTTCCCACCTGTTAATTTCTCTTCATAATTCCATGCCCTTCTCCCTGCCCTTATCATTATCTCATCTCTTTTGGTTTCCTCTCTCACCAAGTATCCTGGAGTTTGACATTCTACTCCTAGTGTCCATTTGAGGTACCTCTCCTGCATTCTTTCCATTTCTTGTCTCTCCTCCCATCTCTTCTCCTTGCATCTCTTCTTCATTTTTCGCCATTACCACCACATCATCTGCGTATGCCAGATTCTTCTTCCTCTTACTTTTATCCCTCCCCAACTCCCCTTGCCCAATTCATCTTCTATATCAGCTGTCAGTAAGTTAAAAAGAATTGGGCTCATTGGGCACCCCTGTCTTACTCCCTTTCCCGTCCAAAATCAGTAGCGGCTGCTGGACAAACGAATGCACCATGTCCCATCCATATAAGTTATCATTTGCGGGCGTGAGGCGACTTTTTAATTTGTGGGGGTGTTCCTATAAAAAAGAAAAGCTTAATAACTTTTTTCCTGGGGGTGGTGGTCAAACGAAAATTTTGCCTGGACAAACGATGGATAAACGATGGACAAACGATTTTGATAAATTTGGACCCAAAATTTTGAGCTCGGGGTTCTTGCTTCACACAGCTATAAGTTTAAATAATATTGCGTATCAAAATTTTCAAAAAAACAAATTTTGAATACAAAAAAAAATCTCAGAAATTGAGATTTATTAAAGAAACAAAATTGCGTTGGTGTCAAAACAATTTCAGAAGTTTTATAATCAATTTATTCCTAACTATAGGTGCGTTTTATTGGTAATTTATACCTAGTGCAGCAATCAGGTACCAATAAAACGCTCCGGCTGTGTTCAAAAACGCTTTAGCCACTTTTGGTTGTGTTAACAAAGTATTTCTGCTTCCGTGTCTCCACTAAACTACAAATATCATAGAACACATCCATTTTATGAGTGAAAAACAACATTAAGGTTCAAGTCATGAATAATTTTCAACGCGCCATCTTCATCTTCAAAGTTTCAACTTTCTTTATCCACTTCCATATCCACTATTTTACTGGAAAATTTATCGGCAGTAATTGATTGTTGTTATTGTTCACCGAGGGAATTTCTACTGTGCTAGCTATAAATTTACCAATAAAACGCACCTTATATTGATTTTTTAACATTTTTTTGATTAAGACTGTAAGTAATTTTTCCAAGCATACATATTCAGCCTTATTTATTAGATTTCACTAATACTCGTTTCAACCTCGGAATAGTTAAACCGAGTCGAAGCACTTACTCCGTCTTTACGCCGCGTCAAACAAATTCTTATTTATTAAGTCGTTTTAGCGACGGAGTAAATTTACTCCGACTTTACTTCGCCTCTTATCCTGAAAAACTTATTTATAAAAAAATAAACGATGATTAGAGGCGGAGTAAGCTAAAACTGGTACATGGTAGGATTAAAGCCGTAGTAAAGCCGCTTTAGGTATCTAAATGACATGACATTTAGTAACTAAAAAGGTGTGTAGAAGAAGTTTTTTTTATCCGTTTGTTACTAATTGTGTGGCAAAATGGATAGTTATTATGCATTTATAAATGATTTAGATTCTCTAAACGCTTTAGTTGCAGTACAAAACTCGTTTAATCCCATATTATAATAACCAGAGAGATTGTTTTTTTTTGATAATATATTTGACATAAGGAGGGTGTAGCTAAAACCGTTTGACGTGACGTTATGACGGAGTAAGTGCTTCGACTCAGTTTAACTATTCCGAGATTGAAACGAGTATTAATGAAATCTAATAAATAAGGCTGATTATGTACAACACGGTGCTAAATTATTCAATTTTGTTTACTTACATTCTATCTTAAACTAAACTACACATAATATAAAGGCTCCCGTAACTTATTTATTTCTTTTAAAATCAGATGAATAGATCTAAACTATGCAGACTTTAAAACCACAGTGTGATCGCACATAAGAGCAAATTCGTGCGACCCAGTCGTGCATTTTTACTTGCGATATATAGGAACAACTATACAGGGTGTCCCATAAAGAATGGTCCAAACTGAAACTGGTGATACACCAGGTCATGACCACTCAGAATTTAGTAACTTGTCCGTACCGCATCATTACGGTTTTCGAGTAACGGCTGTTTTTTTAAAATTTCGAAAAACCCCTACTTCGACCCAGTTTTTTGGTCACCCTGTCCATAATTGATTTTTGTTTTTTTTTTTTTTATTTTTACACTCAAATATTGCTCAATAATGAAACCAATTTTATGCATTAAAATATTTTAAATGTTTTGTACCATTCTGCTAAAAATTAATAAATATCATGATGCATTGATCAAATATATTTTTTTCCTTCGATTTTCAAAAGAGCACCCTAAAAAAAATCGTAGAACTTAAAACTGGTTTTTACTTTTAAAAATTGGCCACATTTTTGAAGTTTCTTAAAAGGTATAAAACTTGCCAATATTAGACTTAAGGGCCAGTTATAGCTTTCATTGAAACTCATCATTGAAAATTTAAATTTAAAGTTTTGAGGCACTTAAAAAGCGATATCAGTGATAATTTTGATGCCAATAAAAAGCTGATAACTCGATTATTATTCTTTCTAGTCAAAAAAATATTTTGGACCTACCTTTCACATAAAACGATTTCTAAGATTTCAATGATCAATGATAAGGTAGTTCAATCATTGAAATAAAGAAATTCATTTCCTGCGATAGGCTGGGCCCAAATGAAATATTTTTTTGACTAGAAATAATAATTGAGTTATCAGCTTTTTATTTGCATTAAAATAATCACTGATTTCACTTTTTAAGTGCCTCAAAATTAACAATTAAAATTTTTAATGATGAGTTTCAATAAAAGCTATAACTGGTGCCTTAGGTCAAAAGTTATAACCATTTGAACTAAATAAAACAGGGTTCTAAAATAAATAAAAATAAATCTTTTTTTAAATAATAACTGTTTTATTAATTTTTATTTTTTATTTTTACAGTTAGCTTAAATTTTTTGTTACTTAATTTATAAAAATTGTTCAAAATGACCTCCTGGCGCACTTGTACAAAACCGAAAACGTTTTAAAAACTGTCTTTTCAAGAGTTTTGTGCTTCCCGAATTTTGTATCTCTTGAGTTCAATAATGCTACTTATTGGTTTTGCATATACTTTTCCTTCGAGGCAGCCCTAGCAAAAAACAATTTTAGCGGATTTAGGCCCGCTGACCGAGATGGCCCAAAAATTGGTCCACCAGGCCCGATCCAACGTTCAAGGTGAACATTGTTTAAGAAGCGTTTTACAATACTACTACTATGTGCTGGGCAGCCGTCTTGTGGAAGCATCCTTGACTATGTCAACGACGAGGGGCATGTCCGAAAGAAGATGTCCAACAGAAAAAACCGTCTTTTTTCGAGAAAAATCAAGTGATAATGGTTAATGTTGCTAATGGTTCATAGAGTCCTAAAACTTGGCATTCAGAATAACAGTCCATAAGTTGATTTTGGATTGGTATTGCGATTTTCCGTCACGTTTCAAAATATGTGGGTTTTCCAATTGTCAACTGTATAGTTATGATTTATGAATATTTACGTATGGATACCCCAAAATTCATCAGTCCATAAAATTTTTTTTTGAAAAAGCCTGAATCTTCTTGATTTGTATCAAGCATAATTTGATTGAATTCCAGTCTTTGTCGATAATTCTTTCGAACTCAAGTCTGGAGGTGCTGCAGATGAAAAGAATGCAAGTTTTACGTTGTAAGTATCCTCTGAATTGTAAATTTTGGTATTCCATGTTGTTCTTTCGAAACAAGGGATCGAAATTCGGGAAGCATAAGACACGACAGTTTTTAAGACGTTGTCGGGCTTGTACAAATGCAAGAGAGGACCATTTTAAACAATTTTTGTAAATTAAGTAAGAACAAATTTAAGCTAACCGTAAAAATAAAAAAAAATTAAATTAATAAAACAGCTATTATTTCAAAAAATATTTATTTTTATTTATTTTAGAACCCTGTTTTATTGGGCCTTACCAATAATCAAATTTAGCGACGACTTAAATATTTCAGTAAAATTAACCTTAATTCTGGTGATCCCAAACAATGTACCATTCATGGAATGTTTAATTTTTTGAAGTCCATTCCATACATGATTCATTATTAAGAGTCCACTTGAATATTAAGGTCATACTATATATGGTTTATTAGCAAGAGCCCATTCTATTATGGTCCATTTTACTGAAATATTTAAGTCGTCACTAAATTTGATTATTAGTAGGGCCCATTGAGTTCAAATGGTTATAACTTTTGATTTAAGTCTAATATTGGCAAGTTTTATACCATTTAAGAAACTTCAAACATGTGGCCAATTTTTAAAAGTAAAAACCAGTTTTAGGTCATACGAGTTTTTGCAGGGTGCTCTTTTGAAAATCCAAGTTGTTAGCACAAAATTCACGGGCTAACGCATTTGCTTTTTCTTCATTAGAAAGTAAAACCGTATTGCTAATCCCAAAAGCAGGAATATGCAATTTTTTCTTTTTAACTACTTTTACTATGTTCCAAAATGGCTTGCTACCATTCAAGCCCTGAAGTTTAAAGTTCCACCTTTGGTTTCTGAATATTGCAATCGAGGATTTAATAATCTCGTTCAGTACCTTCAATTCACGAAACAAATGTTGGTCTCATGTCTTCATCCACAGAGTTCTATATCTATTCCTTAATTTAATGGTTTCTACTACACTAGTAGGAAGAGCATTACCATTATATCTATGTAGTACTCTTTTTGGCACTGATTGGTCTACACTTTCAAGTACTGATGTTGTAAATATATTAACAGCATCATCTATGTGTGTTGTTTCTATATTATCTAGATTGATTTCTGGGATAAGTCTAAGTTTTAGTTTTATATATTTTTTGAACTTTTTCCAATTAGTATTTTGGAAATCATAGTAACAATTTTGTTGTTCTACAGGTGTTGAGTAAGTGCTTAAAATAACAGGAAGATGATTTGAACTAAGATCATTCTCAACATTAGGCTGACCAAATAGTTCAGGCATATTTGTAAGAAATATATCTATCGTTGAAGGATTTGTTCTGTTGTTAGTGGGAATACAGGTAGGTTGAGGGGGATAAAGTATATTAAACGGATGGCTAGAATTAAGATCAGACAGTATATTACCCCATGAATTAGCTCTCATGCATCCCCAATTTCTATGTCTACTGTTTAAATCTCCACCGATCAAAAATATGTCATTTAACGTTATAAATTTACGTAAATCGTTCTTATAATCAAATCTTTTCCTTCACGTAGTATTGCCACCTGGAAAATAAATTGAAAATATTTTAATATTACCTCCATTTTCAAATGGTACTTCGATTCCAATATTTTCAATCAGTTTAGTTTTTATCACAGGTAGTACTTTATGCTTAATTATTTTCTTAACAACCGAATGCTTCTAGCATTCCAACAATTTATCTGGAGGTTAGCATTCATCATTATTTACCTGAGTATAAAAACTTAACAGCTAATTGTGCAATCGTATTAAATTGTTCAGATTTTGTTTTGCACCGTCCAAGCAATGTTATCATCTCTGCTGTGAGGGAGTTGATTTCTTCCATCGAAAAAAGGTCATTGGTCCCAGTAAAACCGGTTTTGTCCGAGCTGTTAGCCCATGCATTAGAATTGTTGTTGGTTTGTACAATGTTTGGATGACAAGAAGCTGCAGCGGCAGTTGAGTTTCTAATGTTCCTCTTATTGGGGGAGAGGGCAGGGAAATCTGCAATATTTGGTGTGTAGGCAGAATGTTGTTGTGACTCAGTATGCCTAGACGTCATCATCAGAGTACTTCCTCTATTGCGCGATGATAATTTCTCCCGTATATTACAAAAGCTCTTTCGGCTAATACAAATGGGGTCATTGGCTTTGTGTGTTTCGCTGCAGTTTGCACATTTTATATTAATCGAAGTACAATTTTTAGTTTCGTGGTTTTCTGCACAATTAGCACAATGGGTTTTTATATGGAAATTCTTCTCACCATGTCCATACATTTGGCAGTTGTAGCACTGTGTGAGTTTATTTCGCTGTCGTCGAGCGAAGTCCCATTTTACTTGGGTTTTGAATATAGATCTAAACTGCTTTTTAAGTTCATTTAATTTAATTGAACCACACTCGAGATATATAAGAAAAATATATCTGTGAAACTATCATAGTTCTTTTTAATCATTTTCACATTTAGACATTTAAGCCCGAGCGATGTAAGTTCTTTTTTAACTTCTTCAGTTTTAATTTCATGCAAGCCATAGAGCATAACCTTAAATGACCTCAATCGTGAGAAAAAAATTGCCAATTTTTTGTCGTGAGGGCATCACAGAGTTTGGCATGCACGTCTTCGTTTTCACAATTAATTTTAATACCAATAGTCATTTTTTTAACACTATATTAGTCTATATTTAGTTCACGGAATAGAGTATGAACATTTTCGCTTGTTTTTTGCAAAACACAAACCGAAGGAATCTTTGCTTTTCGATTGGAAACTTGTTCTTCAATGGTTTCATCAATTTCAATTTCATTGATGTCAATGTCTGTATCCGGATGGGTTTGTAATGATATCCAACGATTTTGATCTTTAAAGGTCCATCGTGGATTTTTACTTAGTGAAGACATGGTGTCTTCACCATTAGGGGTTCGATTTCTTTTAGAAATTTTGTTTTTACTTTTATATATACCGCACAGAGTAGAACACACGTCTTACGCATTCAAAGTGCCGATTGGTACTGATATTTATTACTAATTTTTAGCAAAGTGGTACAAAAAATTTAAAATATTTTAATGCATAAAATTGGTTTCACTATTGAACAAAAATCAATTATGGACAGGGTGACCAAAAAACTGGGTCGAAGTAGGGATTTTTCGAAATTTCAAGAAAACAGCCGTTACTCGAAAATAAGTCATGACCTGGCCTATCACCAGTTTCAGTTTGGACCATTCTTTATGGGACACCCTGTATATGGCAAGTTATTGATTCGTAAAAAAAATCGAACTCGGGATTTTGAACAAAGATGACGTTACGATGATAGCGAAGTCGAAAAAAGTGGGTCTCGCAATTCTGTCCGTCTGTTCCTTCGGCTGCAGCCTAAACGGGTCGGTCGATTTTCTTCAAAGTTGGTAAAAAATGCAATAATTTTTTTTACAAAAAGGCAACCATTTTGTAAAAAATTTTTTCGAAAAATGGTTAGATATGGTACCTCCAATAGAACCATTTTTTTGATTTTCGATTTTCTCAAAAACGGTTGAATTGATATTCACCATTTTTTTTTTTGGAGAATGTTTGAAAAAGTTTTTTATATACCAAAATTTTCAAACAAAATTTTGTTGGTATTTTTAAAAAAGTTTCAAAATTTTTTTTTTGTAACTTTATAATTTAAAAAAAACAACTGGGTCAATTTTTATTAAACTTGGTACCCAACAGTTTTTTAAAATTGTCTAGCAGATTTTAATTAAAATTATTCTTATAACTAAAAATAACGGTACCTCCCATACAAATGTTTAAAAACCGGTATTGAAAATCTCATATTTCTCAAAAACGGCAGCTCCTACGATTTTGATTAAATTTTTTGTGTGATGTAATATTTATACGATCTACCATATTAAAAGGCCTCCACCCAAAATTTTGAGAAAAACGTGAAATTGGGCAAATAGCCATAAAGTTTCAGAAGTCAATACAACACGTATTGTAAAAAACTAAATTGTTTATGAAAGAATGATATTTTAGCTTGCAAATCGTCGAGCCACTTTTTTATTTAATCATATTTAATTTTAATATTCTAGTTGCCTCTTTCTTTAAATTTCACAAAACTGCTCAAAAGGCCTATAAGTTTGAGAGAAATTGAAATGGGAAATACAAATTATTTCAACGTCATTTTATAGGTAATGAGCAGAACTTGAAATCCGTCCGAGCGGATTTTTAATTTTGGACCCTATTTTCAAATAATCATCTCTTGGAAAACATCATAATTGCCCAACCTCTAATGCATCTTTGAATGCGAAGTTGTATAAAAAATGCAACACAACTTTTCCCAAATGTCATAATGCTTTCTGAAATTGTTTCAATAAAAAAAGTTTATCAAAAAGGAACTTATTATTCCAAAATAACACATTTTAAAAAAGTCTTATTTTTTATACAAAAGTCGTTACTTTATTTTAACGGCCGTTTTTAGTTCATCTACATATTTGCCACAAGGAAGTATTTTTCGAACATATTTTTTTTTTTGTTGGAACATAAACAAAAAAGTATGAGGTATATGCGAGGCGAGTAATTATTTGTGTGCATGAGAGCAGAAACCAAGTAAGGGTGGTTGATGATATTGAGCGCTATTGTAAAAAGCGGTTGGTAAGCGATGAGTATGTATGTATGTGTTGGGTATCTGGTCTGAAATGAATCAAAGGAGTAGATGTAAATTGTTGTATTGTTTTTTGTATGTTATTAGGCAGAAAAATACTATACACATTCATTAGCGCCCGCAGGATTTTTTGCAGGTGTGGGCATCGGCACTTAGGAGATTTTTCAAAGGTGGGGCAAACATGGACTCCAATAGAAAAAAAACAAAGAACAAGTAGTATTTTTCAAAAGTCCATAGTAAAAAATTAAAAATATTTTGGAAACGTGTAATTTTTCAGAGCAAGAGGAGGGCAACTGACTAGCAACTGACTAGCAACTGACTACCCTTGCCCTAATCTCCGGGCGCCTATGAACACATTGGTTGATATTAGGGAAACATAATCTCAGTCTCAAACTCCCAGGTCTCTTTTTTTGTCATTTTTTATGAAAAAGTGGACAAAAAATATGATTTGAGACTGACAATACATTTGCATTCAAAATAAATGTTATTCTTGGCGTCTGGCGATAAGCTTGGTGGACATGCATGAAGTTGTAAAGTAGAATATATTAGGTATGTTTGAATAATTGATAAACTACTAGCCAAAAAAATTAAGGGAACTAGGTATTCAGAATTGTTCAGATTTTTTGTTTACATGAAATATGGCCCCAAAAATTTACATGAGAAGCAAGAACAGTAAAAAATAAATAAAATTTTGTAAATTGGGGTGAATTTTTATTATTTTGGGGTGATTTTCCATTTTCAATTTTGGGGTAATTTTCATTATAAAAAATGGCCCCATACATTTTTTTAATCTTGAATAAAAAATGAAAACTGACCCCAAAATGGGGGCATTTTTTCACTAGGAAAAATGGCCCAATTTTTAAAATGCAAATATCACCCCAAATAAGATGAAACAACGCCCCAAAATTTAAAATTGATTCAAACCAAATATGAAAAATGAATGTGTAAAACAACAACACCAACATTGTCTTACATTATTTGAATAATAATGATAAAAATAATTTGAACTTTTTAATTTTTAAAAATGTAAAAATATCGCGCGATTTTTACTTGCGATATTATATATGTAGGTACTATATGGCAAGTTATGGATTCGTAAAAAAAATCGGACTGGAGATTTTGATCAATGTCGACATCACGATCATAGCGAAGTCGAAAAAAGTGGGTCTCGCAATTCTGTCCGTCTGTCTGTCTGTCCTTTCGGCTGCAGCCTAAACGGGTCGGTCGATTTTCTTTAAATGTAGCGTTTTTTTGGCATTTCCGCCATCCTTTTTTTCATTTTTTTTAAGACCAAAAATAACGGTTGCTAATTATAAAATGCCACCACAGTTTTGGTTAAAAACCCAAGATATATATTTTATTGAACCTTTCTGGTTAAATGTTGGGTGAAGACTATCTACAATATTTCCGAATGAAATATTCTTGCATTGTTTTATGTGCTGTGTCATGATTTCTCCTTATCATCATCTCTTCTGTGGTGGTCTCTTCTTTATTAAAATTTGGTGTTTATTTATTTTGGGATTTCCGTCTATATGTGGGAGAACATCAACGGATCCGTTGTGTTTGCTGCCGTTATATGGTGGATGGGAAGCTCAAGTGTAACTTGCTGCCGAACAATTTCTTTTAGCAAAAAATGGAAATCTTATTTTTCAAAAAAACCTGCCAACATTTAAAAAAAAAATTCAGTAATTTTTTTTACAAAAAGGCAACCATTTTATAAAACAATTTTTTTCGAAAAATGGTTAGAAATGGTATATCCCATAGAACCATTTTTTTGATTTTCGATTTTCTCAAAAACCTTTCAATTGATATTGATTAATTTTTCTATACAGAATGTTTGAAAAAGTTTTAAAAGTTTTGTATACCAAAATTTTCAAAAATTTTTGATTTAATTTTGATTTTTGGATTTAAAAAAAAAATTCAAAATTTTTTGTAGAGAACTTATTAATTCGAAAACGACTCAGTCAATTTTTATTGAACTTGGCACCCAACAGTTTTTTAACATTATCTAGCAGATTTAAAATGAAAATATTCTTATAACCAAAAATAACGGTGCCTCCCATACAACCGGTATTGAAAATCTCATTTTTTTCAAAAACTGCTCTTACGATTTTGATTAAAATTTTTTCCTGAACTTACCGAAAAATCGGTTTACGCACTGAAATGATAGGTAGTTTGGAAATGCATTGCTTATATTCAGAGTATAACACGATTTAATTATTACAAATTACAACAAATATTGGACTTTTGAGGGAAATATTCATTATAATAAAAAAAGCTTGAAATTTTTAATTTTTAAGTTAAAAAGTGTTTTGTTAAAACAAATCACTCTTATTTCTATGTAAGTGACAAAAAGGGGTGGGGTCATTATTCTGTAAGTGCCAAAATTCAGTTTCGAAAATTTTGTATTTCAAAATTCTGTAAAACTAAAATTCTGAAAATCTAAAATTCTGTTAAACCATTATTCTTTATTTCAAAATTCTGTAGTTCAAAATTCTGTAATATAAAAGAAAAATTATTTTGATAATGAAAAAAAGTGCGCACTTTTTATGATCATAAAGAATTTTCAATTCATTTACAGAATTTTGTAATACAGAATAACGACCCGTTCCCGACAAGAAATATTGGATTTTTAGGACAAAAAGATTTTGTCAAAAACTAAATAGTTTTTTTTTTTTTTTAGCAGAATAAAATTTTCTCAAGAAAACTAGATCCACGTTGGGCGCCATCTTGTTGCTGGCAAATGGAGAGGAGGGGATAGAAGGTAATGAAGAGTCGGAAAGGCAGCAGAACTGAATTACCGAGCAGGAACCAAAAAGGAGGGAAAAGGATCAATGTGGAAAGGGAAAGAATGTCTAATCCCGAGAACGTGGCCTGCTTGCTTAGCGCAGCTTAACTCGCCGGATGGGGGGGGATCTTGTTCACGGAATCAGACCTCACCAGCAGCAAAAACATAAATCAGGCCGGTTATTCTAAAAATTCGACAGAGGACGGAAACACCGATAAAATATAAGACTCATGAAATTTCTAAATTTATGTTATGCCTTTTTTCTTTAATTTTTTATTGTTATTTCTTTTATTTTTATTTTTATGTTTATTGAAGATAGATTTTTTTTTTTAAATACAATTATTCATGTTTAATCAAAGATTAGGAAATTCTTTCTTTTCTAGAATGGCTAAAAAAAACAATTAACAAACTAAAAATAATAACTAACACCTTTCTTTTTATAAATAGGTAACATTAATATTGAAAAGTTAACGCAAGATATGATGATTGATGATTATATTTAGCTACAGATGATCGGTCTTCCTGAAGATTTTTTTTTTTCGAGTAGAGAATTCCTGGGTAGATCTGATTGTATCCCTTTTGAGATATCTTAGAGGCTTTGCAACCAAAAAAACTTCCAAAATACTTTGAGCAAAGGGCACGCGTATTTGATGGCACTTGAAGTTCAATTTCCCTTAAGCACACCTTTAGTGGCAGTTCTTTTGCGTAAGCACTTTTTATTCTTATAGATTTTTCACTTTTAGCATGGGATTTTTTTTTTTTGTTCTGTGGTTTAATATTTTGTAATTGTGAAAGCCGGAATGTGTTTTTTTTTTTTGATTTTTTTAGCGTTTTTATTATTTATTGACGGGCGTATGTTTTTTTATTTTCGGTTTTATAAATTTTATTGGCAACGATCGAGGTACCTTATGTTTATACTTTTTCTTTTTTTTTTTTTGTTCTTTAAAACGAGAATTTATTTTATATGCGTTTTAAAAACGAATTTCTGCGATTTTTTTTCGCGGCACAATTTTTTTTAGAAATTTTAGCCGCCAAATCAGAGCTCGAGAACAGAAAACTTTTTGGCCCTTTATTTCGTCACAGAGGTTTTTTAACCCAACCGCCTTCGTCAAAAAGATAACCACCAAAGAGAGCGTTTTTAGCTTGAGAGGGGTTTTTATCCGATCAAGCAGCCTCCCTGAATCCACCCATACCACTGCATTTAATGGCGGTACTGTCTTCCGTTTTGGACTCCATCAGGCTCAATTTTGACCAGAAAATTGTGATTTTGAGTTTAAAAAATCTAATTTTAATTTAACAAAATACACCTATTTTTGTAAAATCTCAGTTTTATAGTTAAAAAGTTGTGAAATTGGAAACCGGAAATTTAGAGCCTACATGATATATGCACTAGTATTGGTCTAAACTTGTCAGTCTCATCAAACTTAGCTATATCTTTTTTTCTCCCTCTAACTAAAGGCTTTTTTTTTATCTTTTTGTGAGATTCTGACTTGGTACAGATCGTCAGATCGTTGTGAAAAAGTTACTAGACAATCGAAAAATCTTTTGACGAATTTTAAAGTCGTTAGTTAGTCAGTTGAGTTCATTTTTGAGAAATTTGAAGGAGTTTCCAGAATAGGGAAACTCAAGTTATTTGTCGAGGAGATAAAATCTGCGAAGGAGTAACTTCAAAGAGTTAGGACCAGGTGGGCCAGAAAAGCTCTAGACTCTAGAGGATTAACCCAATTTCGTTGAGAAAAGCTAAGTATTTTGTGGTGATTTTTCTTAGTTAAAGTCGTATTTTTCTGTTCGCCAGTTTGGGCAAAAATTTGTGTACCGCTAGTCCTTCGTCTTGTTAAAAAAAACCGTTTCCCGAAAATACGGGAATTTCATAACCCCGTTTTTCATTCCTTTGTTCTTTCGGGAATCTTTCCCAAGATCACCTTTTTCTCGTCTCGCTTGTGACACTTTTTCAATTTGATAAATGAACTTAAAATCTACATGTAACTTGTTTTCCTATTTGTTATTTTTCATTTTGGTCTTTTGCCAAATTTACACATTGTCGTATTTATATTGTTGAAAAAATATAGGGTTTTTTCACTTATACTCGTAAAGGTTTTCCTAATAAAATCTTAAACTTCCTTTTGGAATTAAATTTGTGTGTTGTTAACTCAGTTTGGAATTATCTTTTGATTAATTTATTGTATTGGTATTGGTAAGTTTTCACAACGGATAGAAAATAACTTCCTGGCGCCCATAGTAAGTAGAAGTCCCTGTACTTCCATCGTTTTATAATTTTTTTTATTGATACCTTTTTTTAATATTTTATTAATCGAACGCAGATTGGGCGCTCGATCAATAAAATTACCTACACTCCACCTCCACCCATCGCTGAGCGAAATCAGTGGTAGCACCTTTAATTGCTGCCGTGTTGCAATTTACCTCGAACGCGACCAATTTTAAAAGATCGTCATCCATCTCCTTTTTTTTACTCATTCGAACTTTACCTATCGCGAAGCACATCGGTGTCTTGCACTAAATATTTTTTTTCGTAATCGTTTTATTTGGTGGATACGAATATCCAAAGTCGCGATTTATTTTCTATAAACTAGAAAAATCGCTCAACCTAAATCGTAAATCTTATATCGCGAAATAAAATTGCAATAATTGGATGATAACCGACTACCAAAGATAGTAGCTCTGCAAGCCATGAGGACCAAAACAAGCTGGTGTGCTGATTGGATGGAATTAGCGAGAGAATGTGGAATAGATTTAAACCTAAATAATTCCGGTAATGCAGAGTTGAAAGCTTCTCTTTACCAGATCATTTCTGCAGTAGACTTAAAGCAGCGAGAGAAATATTTGAATGATGCAACAGGATCTGTCTACAGGCAACTCTATAGTCAACTAAACCACAACTTGGAAGAGAGGAATTATTTCAGAGATGATAAAAGCACTGCCGAAATATCAATGATGGTAAAGCTGCGGGGAGAACTTATGCAGCTGAATTTCATACCACATAGAGATGATTTACCTATTATATGCTCTTTGTGCAACTTAAGTGAAAGGGAAGATATTCTCCACTTTATCGGAAGATGCCCGATTCTTAAAGAAATAAGAAGGGATGCTTTTGGAAGCGAAATGTTGACACAAAGCCAAATTGTACTCTTACTTAACAATATGGATGAGAAAAAATTATTCCAATTCTACAGACTGGCTCTTCTCTATAGAAATAGAATTATGAATGAAAGTTTTTAAAACAAATTTTTGTATACATATACAATTGGCAGACAGTTGTAATTGATGGAAAATCTAATTTTAATGTATTAATTTTTAAGTTTTGTCTAGGCAGACGGCAATAATGCCATGCTTTTTTGTTTTTTTTTTTTTGTAAACTATGTAATCAATCTAAAACAATGGTAACCAATAAAAACCAATCTGATCTATATTGTTTTTTTATGTCGTGTGCTATATGGTGTTTAAATTAGGTGTTCCTAGGTTTGTTGCACTGGCGGGCGCCGTGTGGTTGGGTCGCTATTTTGAGTGGAATAGTTTTCCTAACAAACATACCAAATGAGTATTTTTTAAATAAAAGTAAAAGTAAATCATATTAATAAAATAACCTTTTTATTTTCAAAATATGCATACAAAATATTGTTTTATTTATTTTGTTTTTTAATAGGTATCCATGAATTGTGATCGGATGCAAAACCAAGCCATTTTACAAGCAATCGTTTTTTCCCTTTGAAGCACTTTTTCGACTAGATAAGTATCGGGAAACTTAGTTTTTTGTAGTTCCAGCTCATAGAACCCGCCTTTGGTAGGGTTTCCCTGATAGTCTTCTAGCAGATATGTAACTGGATTTGTGTGTTGAACTTTGGTTATTTTTAAAATTTCTGTTGTCCAATTCGTTGTGTATCCTTTATCAAATTCATGCTTGTATTCACTTATTTTTCTCACAAAATCTCCCACCTTGAACTTTGGATAAAAATGAATTTTGATGTTATTATATATTGTTGACAGTATTTGCTTTTCATTTGCAGCATTGACTTTGGACGGCTTCATTTGAATAGTGCGATGTTTTGAATTGTTGTGCGTTTTAGTTAATGTATCTACTATATTTATCCATCAATATGAACCTTTGTATATAAAAACTATAGTACTATCATGGAGCAAATTTTTTAGGGTTGCGTGTAGCCATACGGTGGCGCTAGAGTCACTTCAAATTTTTTTGCAGACTCAAATATATTATTTGGACAAGAAATGAAGAGCACGTATTAAGAGCGAGAGAGAATTGTATTATTTCAATTCTGAATTCTAAAGAGTGATGACTGATGACTGCAAGGAAATAACTTTTCAGCTGTTTGCGTCGATGCCAGAGAAAACGAACAAAATTTTTTTATCTTTGTGTATGTATTGTGAAATTTGCTTTGGTTAATAAAAAAAAGAAAAAACTTAATGTGGGGGTAGTTTTTGTCTTTTAGCAACTAACTTTGTAGGTATAGGTATAAAAGGCAAAACAGATCCATACTAAATGTTTCTGAGTATGGTTTTTTTCACGGTGCAATTTTTTATGTTTCTTCCTACCCACAGCACCTAAAATCTTCGCGTCAAAATATAGGCCAAGCAAGAAATCCCATAACAACAAAAAAAGGTCAATTCGTGAAAATGACTTTGAATATTTTTTGTATCTTAAAGTTTTTTCTGTTAGTGCCTTGGTAATTCGATCAACATATACCTATTTTTATAAAAAAAAACAATATTGGAGTTGTTTTAAGACAGGTAGGTAGGTACATACATACATACACATGTATTTACATATGTAGGTAGATGGTAACCTTAGTAACCTAGGTATACCTACCTACCTAGAAAAATATTTTAAGCTTTTCTCGATAAATCATTTTTTTGTTTTTTACTTGTTTCTTTTTTTTTTAAACTAGGTAGGTATAGGTTTCAGGTTTAAATTTACCTAATTTAACAATTCAGAAGGTTACTTATGTAAACAAAAATTCTATAAAATCTACAAAGCGAGAGCTACCTAGGTAGGTACCTACCTACCTACCTAATTTTTTTTTAAATTCAAAATTAAAGAATTAGAAAATTCCTATAAATCAGGGCGAAGTCCGATCAAAATAAATAGCATAGGTAGGTACCTACCTACCATTGGAAAGTTATACCTACCTACATGTTTCTGGAAATTTTTTACTTATTTTTTTTTTTACATCATTTTTTGATTTTTCAATATTTTTTAGGCCAATTAAATTATTTATACCTACCTACCTAGGTATATGTACCTATCTTTTTAAGGGTGCTTTAAAAAAAATCTCAAAATTATGTAGGTATATTATATATATATTTATATTTTGTAGGTAGTAATCTCAGAAGAATTAAAAAAAATGGGATTGTTATTTACCGACGGGTTTCAGCAAAGAATTTTCCAATTTTTGCGAAATCCGAAAAACACCAGTTCAGGTAAATGCTTATATCTTTGGATCCAATTGTCGGATTTTCAATATAAAGATATGCAATTAAGAAGAAAAGTCAGGGCTTGTACCACTTGCCAACAAATTTTTAAAACCTCTAAAAATTTCATACTAAAAACCTAGATCAAAATTTTTGAGAACTAATTTCATTGTGGAAAATGCAACGAGGAAAAAGAAGAAGAAGAAGAAGAAGAAGAAGAAGAAAGAAGAGCAAAAAAATCCATTTTGTTGAGAATTATAAAATAAAATAAAGATAATGAAGAATAAAGTTGAGGAAAATAATAAAGAAAGAAAGAATTTTGTGGTTTTTTTTGCATTCTGCAGTGTTTTACATACATATGTATATTCAAAGAATATTTGTGGGATATATGATTTTTCGCTTTTATTGAATTTTGTTTGTTAAAAATGAAGGCCTTGTTTAAACATAATTATTTTGGGATTCCTATTGAGAGACACCTATAACACCATTTTTTGATATATCGCCCGAACTCGATCAAACAAAAAAAAATCGAGCCACCCTAATATACACAGAAACAAACCTACATATTATTATGTAGATAGGTAAGTACCTATTTAGGATCAATCTTGTTGCCGATGTCAACAAAGCCAACTTTTGTTCATTACTTTTCATAATGACGAACTACGAAGTAGGTAATTCACTTTTTGCACTCACATTTTTTTGAGATCTTCATTTTTTTTAACTCTATAAGTTAGCCCGACATATTACATTTATTTTAAGACTTTAATCTTACAGATACGCTTAATAGAACAGAATTTATAAGCTATTTAAAATTAGTAACGTGTTTCATTTAAAGGTGTTTTGTGCCTCCGTAATGAATTTGTAAAAAAAATTAAGCCTCACATTTTACCTAAATTTAAAGACCTTAAACTTATTCAAACCAACCAACAGTGAAGTTGGTTGAACAATTCTTAGTTGAAGAAAACTACCTGTTACATTTGTGTATACCTACGTTCCCGATGCGAATCCAATTTCCCAAGGTTATGGTCTATCTCACTCACACCAGTGTATTCTTAGTAGCAAACTTTTTTAAAATTATTTTTGTGTATTTCTCTTTCTCGTTACGTTTGCCTCGAAAAAATTTGTTCTCAAAATTTTTTTTCAACGTTTTTAGTATGAAATTTTGAACGGTTTTGAAATTTTTTTTGTAGCTTGTACTCGACTGTAATTCTGGCTTTAATTTGAACTTTGAATTTTGAAAATCGGACAATTGGATCTAAAGATATAAGCATTTGACTGAGCGAAAATCGGGTGTTTTTCAATTTTAACAAAAATTGGACAGTTCTCCACTGAACCACGTCGGTTGGCAATGAACAACAACCCCAATTTTTTCAATTTTCCGATATTTTTTTTAATTTCTTATTAAACTATTGTGAAAGTCGTGTGGGGTGTAGACTTATGTATGATATATTAAATCAATTGTCTATTTTCCTAGATGCGAATTAAAGAAAAACGAATCCTATAAATGATATAACTACAGAGTTACGAGGTGGTAAATAAAACAACAGAAATATGTCAATATCTCAGTTGAAAAAAATTTGAAAAATCTAAAAATTTTACAACAAATGTAGATCAATAATATCTATCTCTTACTTTTTTTTTAGATTTTTTAAGGCACCCGTTAAAAAGATAAAAATCAAAAAGTGGTAAAAATTCAATTCAATTTTTGAAACATAAAATATGGTTTAAAAAAAATTTTAATCAAAATTTCCTGAAACACGGATAATTTTTTTTTCAAATACCTTTCCAATTGTGAAAAATTTATTTCAATCGGACTTAACCCTGATTTATTAGAATTTTCTAATTAATTCAGTTTTGAACTTTCAGAATTTTATAAAGGTATCTCGCTTGGTAGATTTTATAGATTTTTTATCAAGTTAGCGATATTCTGGAATTTTAAATTCTAGTTTGATCAATTTTACATAATTTTGTCCTAGGTACTTTAAATTGGAATTTCAAAAAATCCAGTCTTAACTTAAATCTAAAAATTTACTATACCTACTTATACACATATCTACCTACATTTTTTAATGCATGAAAAAGTGAGCGATTCGATATAACTATACCTATACCTATATACATTTTACATTCATTTTCTTCACCATGGCAGAATGAAAAAAATGTAAGCAAAACAAAATTGTGTTTTTTCTTCAATTTATCTTTGTATAGGTATACATAAAAGATTTTGTATTATATTCTCAATAAAAATTAATTTTGTTCGCTTCCTCGCACTCTCTTTAATTTAATATACAGCCGACAGCGTTCACATTCTTCTCTTATTACGTTACTCATTTTACGAATATCTGTAACCTGCAAAGCTGCAAATCACCAAACTCTTGATGAGAAACTGTTGCGTGTATAATATAGGTGCCGCTACTGTCGCACCTCACCATGATAGTACTATAGTTTTTATATACAAAGTATGAACCATTAGCACTGAACTCTTTCCACATAAGTCCGATTAAATTGTTCGACAGTCGAAGCCTTAAGGGTTGTGAATGCCGAATAATGATTGATGTGATGTTTTTTCATAAGACTTTGAAAAGTAGTGTTGAAAAATTCTTTCCCGTCATCTGTTTGTAAATTGTTTGGAATACTTATTCTTTTTAAATATATTTTCCATAGCTTCAGTGACGTTCTTGACCCGGTTTTATTTTTAATGTGGGCTGTCCAAGCAAATTTAGAAAATGTATAAATTACCGTAAGAAGATATCTATTATTTTCATTATCTGCTGAATATTCCCCCATTTCGACTAGATAAGCTTGCCTTAAATCATAAAGCCCTTTTATAATGACTCTCCTTTTTTGAAATTTCTTCTTGCTGAATTATGAAGTTCTTCGACAATTTCTCTACTCATCTTTTCTCAGAATGATTAAAACAACAAAACATTTTACATTCTTATTAGTTTATTCATTTAAAATCTTTGTAAACAAAAGCAAAAAAAGTAGAGAAGGCGACAATATATAAATTTCGATCATTATTTCATGTGCATGAAGTTAGCACCGCCATTTTAGATTTTTGTAAAAAAAAAGGTTGTGCTGCGATGTGCCGTATTTAAAAAAAAAATCTTTCTAAGCGTTTGGTTTTTAGAGGCTATTCTTAATTTTTAGCGTGAAGTTAGCACCGCCATTTTCGAATTTCAAAAAGAAAAAGGTGTGCTGTATTGTGCTCAACTTGTGCCGGCATGTGCCGTAAATTTTTTTTTCAATCCGCAAATTTGCAAATTTTACGAATAAAATTTTTTGCAAAATTGCGATTTTCAAAAAAATCAAAGTTGTGCTGTATAATGCTCAAAAAATAATACTAAGAACCGAAGAGATAACAAAAAAATTCTCATATTTGCAGCTTTTACAATCGAACGAAAATGTTGCGAAGCGACGCAGCGTGAAGTTAGCACCGCCATTTTTGAATTTCAAAAAAAAAAGTTGTGCTGTATTGTGCTCAACTTGTGCCGGCATGTGCCGTAAATTTTGTTTTTCAATTCGCAAATTTGCAAATTTTACGCATAAATTTTTTTGAAAAATTGCGATCTTCAGAAAACTCAAAGTTGTGCTGTATAATGCTCAAAAAATAATACTAAGAACCGAAAAGATAACAAAAAAATTCTCATATTCGCAGCTTTTACAATCGAACGCAAATGTTGCGAAGCGACACAGGGTGAAGTTAGCACCGCCATTTTCGAATTTCAAAAAAAAAGTTGTGCTGTACTGTGCTCAACTTGTGCCGGCATGTGCCGTAAATTTTGTTTTTCAATTCGCAAATTTGCAAATTTTACGCATAAATTTTTTGAAAAATTGCGATCTTCAGAAAAGTCAAAGTTGTGCTGTATAATGCTCAAAAAATAATACTAAGAACCGAAGAGATAACAAAAAAATTCTCATATTCGCAGCTTTTACAATCGAACGCAAATGTTGCGAAGCGACACAGCGTGAAGTTAGCACCTCCATTTTCGAATTTAAAAAAAAAACGATGTGCTGTATTGTGCTCAACTTGTGCCGGCATGTGCCGTAAATTTTGTTTTTCAATTCGCAAATTTCAAAATTTTACGCATAAATTTTTTTGAAAAATTGCGATCTTCATAAAAGTCAAAGTTGTGCTGTATAATGCTCAAAAAATAATACTAAGAACCGAGGAGATAACAAAAAAATTCGCATATTTGTAGCTTTCACGATCGAACGAAAATGCTGCGAAGCACCAGAGCGTGAAGTTAGCACCGCCATTTTGGAATTTCAAAAAAAAAAGTTGTGCTGTATTGTGCTCAACTTGTGCCGGCATGTGCCGTAAATTTTTTTTTCAATTTGCAAATTTGCAAATCTTACGCATAATTTTTTTTGCAAAATTGCGATTTTCAGAAAAGTCAAATTTGTGCTGTATAATGCTCAAAAAATAATACTAAGAACCGAAGAGATAACAAAAAAATTCGCATATTTGCAGCTTTCACGATCGAACGAAAATGCTGCGAAGCACCAGAGCGTGAAGTTAGCACCGCCATTTTCGAATTTCAAAAAAAAAGTTGTGCCGTATTGTGCTCAACTTGTGCCGGCATGTGCCGAAAACATTTTTTTAAATTTGCAAATTTTACGAATACATTTTTTGTGTTTAAATTGCAATTTTCAAACAAATTAAAGTTGTGCTGTATAACGGTCAAAAAATAATACTAAGAACCGAAGAGATAAAAAAAAAAATTTAACATTATGACATAGAAGCTCGCGACACCTGTTTTTAAAAATTCAAAGTTGTATTTACCGAAAAAACCATAACTTTACTGGTATTTTTAAATTTCCTGTATAGAAATGTGCGACATCTATTGTATTTTGTCTTCATTTTTTTTAGTGTTGGTTTGGAGATTGGTTATTCAAAATGAAACAATTCACCAAAACCTTTGTATATAAAAACTATAGTACTATCATGGAGCAAATTTTTTAGGGTTGCGTGTAGCCATACGGTGGCGCTAGAGTCAGTTGAAATTTTTTTGCAGACTCAAATATATTATTTGGACAAGAAATGAAGAGCACGTATTAAGAGCGAGAGAGAATTGTATTATTTCAATTCTGAATTCTGATGAGTGATGACTGTAAGGAGAGTGGAAATAACTTTTCAGCTGTTTGCATCGATGCCTGAGAAAACGAACAAAAATTTTTTATCTTTGTGTATGTATTGTGAAATTTGCTTTGGTTAATAAAAAAAAAGAAAAAACTTAATGTGGGGGTAGTTTTTGGCTTTTAGCAAAACCTTTGTAGGTATAGGTATAAAAGGCAAAACAGATACATACTAAATGTTTCTGAGTATGGTTTTTTTCACGGTGCAATTTTTTATGTTTCTTCCTACCCACAGCACCTAAAATCTTCGCGCCAAGATATAGGCCAAGCAAGAAATCCCATAACAACAAAAAAAAGGTCAATTCGTGAAAATGACTGAATATTTTTTTATCTTTAAGTTTTTTCTGTTAGTGCCTTGGTAATTCGATCAACATATATTTTTATAAAAAAACAATATTGGAGTTGTTTTAAGAAAGGTAGGTAGGTACATACATACATACACATGTATGTACATATGTAGGTAGGTGGTAACCTTAGTAACCTAGGTATACCTACCTACCTACATAAATATTTTAAGCTTTTCTCAATAAATCATTTTTTTTTGTTTTTTACTAGTTTCTTTAAGGTAGGTAGGTAGTAGGTACCTACCTATCCAGGTAGGTAGGTACATACATACATACACATGTATGTACATATGTAGGTAGGTGGTAACCTTAGTAACCTAGGTATACCTACCTACCTACATAAATATTTTAAGCTTTTCTCAATAAATCATTTTTTTTTGTTTTTTACTAGTTTCTTTAAGGTAGGTAGGTAGTAGGTACCTACCTATCCATTTTTTTTTTTAACTAGGTAGGTATGGTAAACCGGGGCACATTCGTATTTGGGGCACATTCGGCATTGCCGTTTTCACTTAGAATTCTACTGTGTAAGCCAATAATTTTAACTCAGAACGCTTCCTCCCGAAAATTCATAGGATGCTTTGTAATTTGACAGTTCCAGTTAGTTTGTGAAGAAAGTTAGAAGTGTTTGTTTATTTTTTTGCTCCTGGCTGTAATTTTCGAATTCAGGTAAGTAAGCAATTCTTAATATTTATTTGGTGAAAATAAGAGTGATATTGTACGAATAATGTTATTAAGTATTGAACTTTAAGTTAAACAACACGAACCTGTTTAAGTTTCATATTCTTTGGTGTAAAAAGCTCTAAAATGAAATTTTAGACTTCGGGGTAGATTCGTCGTTTCGGCAAGGGGAACATTCGGCGCCTGACGGGGCACATTGAACATCAGCCGAATGTACCCCAAAGTACAATATTTGAACGTGATTTATAGACAGCTTTTTTGTTTTGTTTCTTTTATCGTATAGTGGGGCGGCTTAGTTAAATAATTGTGCACTTTGTGATAAAAGCATCAAATTTTTTTCATTGTTGGTACATTATATGAATATGATTTTAAGATATTGGGCCACTTCAAAATTCCGCCCCTTTAGGTGGGAGGGGCAAATTTAAAGAACAAAATACATAAGATTGAAAAAAAAATATTAAAAAACAACGGCAACACTTACAATATCATGCTATACCTTTTTTTAAAGCCAAGAACCCATTCTTCAAATCTGTTTTCAAATTAAGTTATTTTAGTGCTTAGTTTTTGAAAAAATTATTTTCAAACTCAACATTTTGAAAAAAAATTTAAAAAAAAAATGTATTATGATTTTTTTTGTAAAATTTTACGTTATTAAGTACTAATTTGCTTTTTCATTTTCGATACTCTCATTAACTCTCAGTCGAGTGCTAAAAACTAGATAGTCTTAAGTTATTTAGTTTTCTAGAAAATTGAAAATTACAAAATCTATTTTTTTCTCAGAAACATTTAAACCGTCATTTTTGAACAAAACGATGGATTTTGACTTTCTTGTCTAAATTATAAAATTGGTCCAATCGATAAAACTATTAAAGGTCATGTAGTTATAAATTTTTAAAATGTTACTTAATAAGTTTGGTAGATGAAAAAAAAAATTTTTGACAACCACGCCCCCTCCACCCCTTCAGTATCATAATTAAATCACAGAAAACCATCACTTTTCAGTCTTTTGCCTTGAACATCATTCTGGTATATGTATTTTAAGTTATTTTGCGACTTCTAGAAAACAAATGAAGCTACAAATATGATCCACATAGTATTTTTGTACATAATCGACACCATTAAGCTAAAATAAAAACTTAAAATTCCGTTAGTTGTAAAATTCTCAGTTTCTTCGCACAGTACAGCGCAATAACCCCTTAAAGTCTTCTGAATAAATTTAAAATTTGATCACATACAAATTACCACTTTTTTTTTGCGACGAATACCTATATTGAGGGGGGAATTGAGAAAGTGTTTTTTTTTTCAAACGTTTCATTTTCAATTAAACTGATTTCTGTTCGATCCACTACAAATTTTGCGAACGATTTTTAACTTATTGAGACAAGAAATAAGGTACATATGGGGTTGATGTTATCGGTCCACGGAAGGCCACAGAAGCCGGCAGAGGTAGGTAGGTAGGGTGAAATGGCGGTCACGAGCCACCTAGCTTATTGAGCCAATTAGAGCTAGAGTGCATCGTTTTGATACCATAACTCATTGGACTTATGGATGGAAATGGTATGGATTGTTTGAGTCTCGCAGCAACATGCCATATTGATCAGATTGTCGGTTGGCTCAGAGACTTACAAGGTTTGTTCCCTTAGAACGATCATCTAGTCCTAGGAAAGATGTACAGTGCCTACTGAAGTTTATCCTAGAGCTAGTGCGTTTCGTTAAGGAAGGAGATCAAATCTTTGATCCTCATCTCAGAAAGTTCGTTAAGGTCACGGAAAAAAGCTTTACCAAGTGACTGAGCTCTTTTTCTGGCCAAAGCGGAGCATTTACAGAGGAAATTAATGACTGTCTCCTTTTCCTGCTGGTCCCCGCAACTACGACAGTGATAATTGTGGGGAATATCTAGCTGTGCTGCATGCTCTCCACATGGCCATATCCTGTTCATGTTGCAATGACCTGGCTATGTCTCGCCTGGGTCTGCAAATTAAGTCGTTTGTTCGGGATTTACTACAGGTGGGCCAAATCTTCCTATAAATGATGAAATTTGACAAATTGCTCCACCTGCGATTGGATTCGGTAAGAAAAATAGAGAATATATTGCCCTACATGACTCCAAGTGAGTCATGAAGGGGGGAACCTTGCCTGGCCAGTTCGTCAGCCCGCTCGTTTCCCTCACCTTGAGATTCACGTTTAGGCCTGCGAGGTCATCACGGCATTGCTGCACCAATTTGGAAGACGATGCAGCTGAGCTAATGGCTTTAACAGCTGTCAGGATAGTGGTATTTCGGTATTGGTTGGGGTCTTGTTTGAGTACCTTACATGCTTCCCCAATTGCCAGTAATTCAGCTTGAAAAACACTAGCAAATTTGGGTCGCCGAAAAGATCTAGAGATATTTAGAGATTCGGAAAATATTCCTGAACCAACCCCGCACTCCATCTTTGAACCATCAGTAAAAATAGTTGTGTCGAAGTCTTTCGTCACGATGTCGTTTTGCCAGTCCTATCTGGATGGGAAAACAACTTTAAAATCCTTACTGAGACACAGAATAGGAGCGAAGTAATCAGTAGTAGTTGACAAAATAACTGTGGGAATAAGATTATTAATACAGCCGGCAGAGGGGTCACCCTTGTTTGGCAAAATTCATTTGGCATTTCTTTGTTTCGCTGTGATCGTTAAATATTTTGTTTAATTCGCAATCCACAATTGGCAATTTACGTTTGGCTTTTTATTCATTATGTTTTTCAATCATTACGCAAAAAACATTTGGCGATTTTACATTTCGCTTTTTCTTTAAAATATTTTCAATCATTTCGCAAAATTCATTTGGCAATTTATTGTTTAGCTTTTTTTGTTAAGCCGTTTATTAATTGGCCAAGTTTTTTATTCGCGGAATAACGTTTCGCCGTTTCATTATTTCGCAAAATTTCAACAAGCCGTTTTATTACTTCGCTGATAGATCATTTGGCCGTTTAGTTGTTTGGTCGTTTATTTAGGAAAGAGCTGTTGACATTGGAAATAAAGGGTACAATCAAAGTTTTTCTAAATCCAGATTTTTCAAATGCAAAAGAAACTTTGCATACACCCAACCTCGCACCTACCCCAAATCCTATAGTGTGCCAAGCAGGGGGGTTGCAGGGGGGCAGCATGCCCCCCATACATACCTCACTGTTTACACGCCGTAATGCTGGGTGCTATAGCAAGCAAAAAAACAAAAATCTCATACAAAATAGTTTTAGTAATTTTCAATTTTCTCAAGAACTATATAGAAGTCATAAAATCATCAGTTTTTAGGTTTTGATTAAGAATTAATTAGAGCAACGAATTTTAGAAAAAAATTTTAAGACTTGTAATCGAAGCCCAAAAAATTGCAAAACAATTGATTGCCAAATAAAAAAAAGCGAAACAATAAAATGCAAAATAAAAAAAAGCGAAATAATAAAATGCCAAATAAAAAAAAACGAAATATCAAAATGCCAACTAAGAAATTGCCGAACTTCAAAAAGCCAATCAAACAAAAAACTAAATGAAAATTGCGATATGTAAAATGCGGAAGGATGATTTGTCAAATCATTCAAAAGACAAAACGTAATTTGCGAAACGTAGAATGTCAAACAAGAAAATGCTAAACAAACAAAATGCGGAATGAAAAATGGCGAAATGAACCCCCGCGAAACGTTAGTTTGCCAGACAATTCTTGCCAAACATACCATACCCCCGGCAGAGGTATTGGCCTTGTTAATTATTTGACCAAAATGGGAGCGAAGGTTAGGCTCACTGTCACAAATAATTCCAAGGTCTCGAATGGATTAAATTATGGGAATGACCACGTTGCGAAAGCAATATGTACTAGGGGTTGAGGGAAACCGTTTA
Source organism: Epistrophe grossulariae (assembly GCA_929447395.1). Classification (NCBI taxonomy): domain Eukaryota; kingdom Metazoa; phylum Arthropoda; class Insecta; order Diptera; family Syrphidae; genus Epistrophe; species Epistrophe grossulariae. The sequence goes on from OV839566.1 coordinate 100,559,242, forward strand.
CGGGAGAAGGTTATAGATTGAAAGTAATGTTGAGTTCTAAGAAATTCTTTTCGCACCAAGTTTGAATAAATTGAATTGACCTTAATGATTTTAAAATCAACTACATAACTACGATATGAGCCAGTAGCTATATATTGACTGTCAATATCGTTTATTGTTAGAAAAAAGGTAAGAGGGCCCAAGTGGCTTTGAAGAACGCATGAAGTGGAGTAAATGGGGATATGGGGGTCAGAGATTGAGAACCTGAACAAAACCGGAATGATCATTATAAATCCTTCTTTCATTCCGTTAACTATTTTCCAAAGTAAGATCAAAGAATGGTTTGAAAAATATATGTTAATTCACAAACGCATCGTTGCAGAGATGATGCTAAATCACTTGGGTCAAACATTCATAAAGCCATCAAACCAGCATCAGTTTTAATGTAAAGTGTTCACTATTGCAAACTTGCATCAAATAATGCGCAAACTTAAAGCAAAACCAGAATCAAGAAAATTCGATGCGTAGTTGCTGATGTATTGCATCAGCATCAGCTGCGTTGCGCATCAGCATCGCAACAAAGCAAATGTTTGATGTTTATGAATGTACACTATTGTTGATTAAAAAATTTACTGTCCGTTATCAATTGAGACAAATTGTATAAATTTTTATATTATAAAACAACTAAAGTCTTCTTATTAAGTGAATAAAAAAATTTTAATCTTAATGTGCATGCAATAGATCTTAGTAATAATTCTCATTTGATTGTATTTGTCGCAAAATATTTTTTGTTTGCTTAAATAAAAACCAGAATGAAGTTATAGGCAAGAGACTGAAAAAAGTATGGGTTTTTCAGAATTGTCAAGGATGGCGTATGGGGCGTGGTTGTCGTAATTTGTTTTTTCATCAAACAACCATATTAAATAACATATTAAAAGTTCATAACTACCTAAACTGTTGTAGATCTATTGATTAAACTAATTTTATAATTTAAACAAGAAAGTCAAAATCCATTGTTTATGTTCAAAAATGACGGTTTTAAGAAAAAAGTAGTTATGGTAATTTTTAATTTTCTAAAAAACTAAATGACTTAAGACTATCTGGTTTTTAGAACTCGACTAAAAGTTAATAAGAGTATCGAAAATGATAAAGCAAATTAGTACTTAATAACGTAAAATTTTGCAAAAAAATTACAATAAACTTTTTTTTTTTATTTTTTTTTCAAAATTTTGAGTTTGAAAATAATTTTTTCAAAAATTAAGCACTAAAATAACTAAATTTGACAAAAGATTTGAAGAATGGGTTCTTGGCTTTAAAAAAAGGTAAAACATGATATTGTAAGTGTTGCCGTTGTTTTTTAATATTTTTTTTTTCAATCTTATGTATTTTTTTTTTTAATTTGCCCCTCCCACCTAAAGGGGCGGAATTTTGAAGTGGCCCAATATCTTAAAATCATATTCATATAATGTACCAACAATGAAAAAAATTTGATGCTTTTATCACAAAGTGCACAATTAACTTTTATATGGACGCTATGCCGCTCCACTAGTAGAAATGGTTCGCAACTATAAAAAAAAAGACCAACAGAGTCAATATAAACGAAACCGCAATAAAAAAAGCCATTTCGGACGTAAGACATGGGCGAGAGACTTTAACTTCAGCTTCTGGTATCAAACGCACAACATTACAGTCAAGAATAAAAAAGCGTGCATCAACATCTAGATCTCGGACTAGATTTTGTTTTAACATCAACTTGTCTCACTACTACGTCAAGTAACCACAACATTTTTGCTGGATGTTTTTAATAAGTCTTATGAATTATTTTGTTCCTTTTTTTCTGCGATAAAAATATTATTTTATTTATTGTTATGAATTTTTACGTTATGTTTTTATGTTCTCTTTTATCTGTTTGTGAAATAAATATTAAAATTGCTTTCAATCAATTTTGTTTTTTTTTTTGTTTTGACGCAAAAGGCTTCTGTGCCGAATGTACCCCGAGCAAAAACGAAAGTGCCCCGTGTCGGGGCACATTCGGCGGAATGACTTTTTTTCATAAAATAGAAAAATATTAGTGTTTTGCAAGTGATACGGGAAGTTTTTTATTTCATTTTAAAGCCTAAATATTAACATTTCATATAATGTTGAATGTTTTTCAATACGTTCATTAACTTCGTGAATTCGAAGGTTTGAACTTTTGATGCCGAATGTGCCCCGGTTTACCATATAGGTTTCAGGTTTCAATTTTTACCTACCTAATTTAACAATTCAGAAGGTTACTTATGTAAACAAAAATTCTATAAAATCTACAAAGCGAGAGCTACCTAGGTACCTAGTACCTACCTACCTAATTTTTTTTTTAATTCAAAATTAAAGAATTAGAAAATTCCTATAAATCAGGGCGAAGTCCGATCAAAATAAATTGCATAGGTAGCTACCATTGGAAAGTTACACCTACATACATGTTTCTGGAAATTTTTTACTTATTTTTTGTTTACATCATTTTTTGATTTTTCAATATTTTTTAGGCCAATTAAATTATTTATACCTACCTACCTAGGTATATGTACCTATCTTTTTAAGGGTGCTTTAAAAAAAATCTCAAAATTATGTAGGTATGGTGATCGATATTATTGTAGAAAGTGAATTTTGTATAGTAACATAAAAATATTTAAACAAATCTTAGAAGAATTAAAAAAAATGGGGTTGTTATTTACCGACGGGTTTCAGCAAAGAATTTTCCAATTTTTACGAAATCCGAAAAACACCAGTTCAGGTAAATACTTATATCTTTGGACAAAATTGTCGGATTTTCAATATAGCTAAAGATATGCAATTAAGTAGAAAAGTCAGGGCTTGTACCACTTGCCAACAAATTTTTAAAACCGTTAAAAATTTCATACTAAAAACCTAGATCAAAATTTTTGAGAACTAATTTCATTGTGGAAAATGCAACGAGGAAAAAGAAGAAGAAGAAAGAAGAGCAAAAAAATCCATTTTGTTGAGAATTATAAAATAAAATAAAATAAAGATAATGAAGAATAAAGTTGAGGAAAATAATAAAGAAAGAAAGAATTTTGTGTTTTTTTTTGCATTCTGCAGTGTTTTACATACATATCTATATTCAAAGAATATTTATGGGATATATGATTCTTCGCTTTTATTGGATTTTGTTTGTTAAAAATGAAGGGGTAATGAAACGGCTTTGTATATAAAAACTTTTACAAACCTACAAAGGAAATGGTAAAAGGGAAAATAAGTTCGTTGGTCATATGTTCGGGTGTTTGTTGGTCAATACAATACTTCTGCAAAATTTTCGCGGTTTTTTTTGAAACAGTCGAAATTTTCAGTGCATTCTGTCAGTACTTTGCTATTAGCCGTTCTTTATTGTGGAATTGTTCGGAAATTCAGAGTGCTTAATACCTAGTGATTGCTTGCTAAATTAGTTTTTTTCAAAACTACATCCTAAAACACTTTTAAACTTAATAGGTTCACATTACCTACAGAACTTAAAAACAATTTGTGCGTTGTGCCTAAAAATTATTATATATTATATAACTTATATTATTTATTATTTATTATGTATTTTTATTATATTTTGTAAATATATTTTATAGAATAATAATATCTACTTATAGACATTTATAAACAAAAAAAAAACAAAAAAACAACAAAAACTAAAAATATTTATATGTATATTTTTATAGTGCATGTTTAATAATTATCCTACATGTTAAATAATTAAAGTGCATGTTTAATAATTACAATGCATGATTAATAATTAAACTGCATGTTTAATAATTGAGTAGTTTGATGTAGTAATAGAAAGAGGACTAGGCCTACAGGAGAACCTCAAAAAAAAAAACCCATCTAGTATTCTACCCCACTGGGTGATGTGGAAAAGAATATACCTACCCATGAAATATTTTTCCGATTGAGAGACATCTATGACACCTTTTTTTATATACCACCCGAACTCGATCAAACAAAAAAAAATGTTTCATACAATTTTGTATCAATCGAGCCACCCTTATATACATAGAAACAAACCTACATATTATTATGTAGATAGGTAAGTACCTATTTAGGATCAATTTTGTTGCCGATGTCAACAAAGCCAACTTTTGTTCATTTTTTTCATAATGACGAACAACGAAGTACCTACATAATTCACTTTTTGCACTCACATTTTTTTGTGATCTTAATTATTTTTTTTAACTCTGTAAGTTAGCCCGACATATTACCTTTATTTTAAGACATTAATCTTACAGATAAGCTTAATAGAACAGAAGTTATAAGCTATTTAAAATTAATAACGTGTTTCATTTAAAGGTTTTTTGTGCCTCCGTAATGAATTTGTAAAAATGAAGCTTCTCATTCTACCTAAATTTAAAGACCTTAAACTTATCCAAACCAACCAACAGTGAAGTGACCTTCACAATTCTTAGTTGAAGAAAAATACCTGCTACATTTGTGTATACCTACGTACACCTTCGTTCCCGATGCGAATCCAATATGCCAAGGTTATGGTCTATCTCACTCACACCATTATATTCTTAGTAGCAAACTTTTTTTTAATTATTTTTGTGTATTTCTCTTTCTCGTTACGTTTGCCTCGAAAAAATTTGTTCTCAAAATTTTTTTTCAACGGTTTTAGTATGAAATTTTGAACGGTTTTGAAATTTTTTTTTGTAGCTTGTACTCGACTGTGATTCTGGCTTTAATTTGAATTTGAAAATCGGACAATTGGATCTAAAGATATAAGCATTTGACTGAGCAAAAATCGGGTGTTTTTCAATTTTAACAAAAATTGGACTTTTGTTACTGAAGCACGTCGGTTGGCAATGAACAACAACCCCAATTTTTTCAATTTTCCGATATTTTTTAACTTTCTTATTGAACTATTGTGAAAGTCGTGTGTGGGGTGTACAGTTAAGTATGATATATCAAATTATTTGTCTATTTTCCTAGATGCGAATTAAAGAAAAACGAATCCTATAAATGAAATAACTACAGAGTTACGAGGTGGTAAATAAAACAACAGAAATATGTCAATATCTCGGTTAAAAAAAAAATTGAAAAATCTAAAAATTTTACAACAAATGAAGATCAATAATATATATCACCTACATTTTTTAAAGCACCCGTTAAAAAGATAAAAATCAAAAAGTGGTAAAAATTCAATTCAATTTTTGAATCATAAAAATATATGGTTTCAAAAAAAATTTTAATCAAAATTTCCCGAAACACGGATAATTTCAAATCAAATACCTTTCCAATGGTGAAAAATTTATTTCAATCGGACTTAACCCTGATTTATTGGAATTTTCTAACTAATTCAGTTTTGAACTTTCAAAATTTGCTTTGTAGATTTTATAGATTTTTTATCAAGTTAGCGATATTCTGGAATTTTAAATTCTAGTTTGATCAATTTTACATCATTTTGTCCTAGTACCTACCTACGTACTTTAAATTGGAATTTCAAAAAATCCAGTCTTAAATTAAATCTAAAAATTTACTATACATATACACATATCTACCTACATTTTTAAATGCATGAAAAAGTGAGCGATTCGACATAACTATACCTATATATACATTTTACATTCATTTTCTTCACCATGATGGCAGAATGAAAAAAAAATGTAAGCAAAACAAAATTGTGTTTTTCTTCAATTTATCTTTGTATAGGTATATATAAAAGATTTTGTATTATATTCTCAATAAAAATTAATTTTGTTCGCTTCCTCGCAATCTCTTTAATTTAATATACAGCCGACAGCGTTCACATTCTTCTCTTATTACGTTCCTCATTTTACGAATATCTGCAACCTGCAAAGCTGCAAATCACCAAACTCTTGATGAGAAACTGTTGCGTGTATAATATAGGTGTCGCTACTGTCGCACCTCACCATGATAGTACTATAGTTTTTATATACAAATCTAAAAATCTATAAAAGCGAGATACCTATACCTATAAAATTTTGAAAGTTCAAAACTGAATTAGTTAGAAAATTCCAATAAATCAGGGTTAGGTCCGATTGAAATAAATTTTTCACCATTGGAAAGGTATTTGAAAAAAAATTATCCGTGTTTCGGGAAATTTTGATTAAAATTTTTTTTGAAACCATATATTTTTATGATTCAAAAATTGAATTGAATTTTTACCACTTTTTGATTTTTATCTTTTTAACGGGTGCTTTAAAAAATGTAGGTGATATATATTATTGATCTTCATTTGTTGTAAAATTTTTAGATTTTTCAAATTTTTTTTTAACCGAGATATTGACATATTTTTGTTGTTTTATTTACCACCTCGTAACTCTGTAGTTATTTCATTTATAGGATTCGTTTTTCTTTATTTCGCATCTAGGAAAATAGACAAATAATTTGATATATCATACTTAACTGTACACCCCACACACGACTTTCACAATAGTTCAATAAGAAAGTTAAAAAATATCGGAAAATTGAAAAAATTGGGGTTGTTGTTCATTGCCAACCGACGTGGTTCAGTAACAAAAGTCCAATTTTTGTTAAAATTGAAAAACACCCGATTTTTGCTCAGTCAAATGCTTATATCTTTAGATCCAATTGTCCGATTTTCAAATTCAAATTAAAGCCAGAATCACAGTCGAGTACAAGCTACAAAAAAAAATTTCAAAACCGTTCAAAATTTCATACTAAAACCGTTGAAAAAAAATTTTGAGAACAAATTTTTTCGAGGCAAACGTAACGAGAAAGAGAAATACACAAAAATAATTAAAAAAAGTTTGCTACTAAGAATATACTGGTGTGAGTGAGATAGACCATAACCTTGGCATATTGGATTCGCATCGGGAACGAAGGTGTACGTAGGTATACACAAATGTAGCAGGTATTTTTCTTCAACTAAGAATTGTGAAGGTCACTTCACTGTTGGTTGGTTTGGATAAGTTTAAGGTCTTTAAATTTAGGTAGAATGAGAAGCTTCATTTTTACAAATTCATTACGGAGGCACAAAACACCTTTAAATGAAACACGTTACTAATTTTAAATAGCTTATAAATTCTGTTCTATTAAGCGTATCTGTAAGATTAAAGTCTTAAAATAAATGTAATATGTCGGGCTAACTTATAGAGTTAAAAAAAATGAAGATCTCAAAAAAATGTGAGTGCAAAAAGTGAATTACCTACTTCGTAGTTCGTCATTATGAAAAGTAATGAACAAAAGTTGGCTTTGTTGACATCGGCAACAAAATTGATCCTAAATAGGTACTTACCTATCTACATAATAATATGTAGGTTTGTTTCTATGTATATAAGGGTGGCTCGATTGATACAAAATTGTATGAAACATTTTTTTTTGTTTGATCGAGTTCGGGTGGTATATAAAAAAAGGTGTCATAGATGTCTCTCAATCGGAAAAATATTTCATGGGTAGGTATATTCTTTTCCACATCACCCAGTGGGGTAGAATACTAGATGCGTTTTTTTTTTTTGAGGTTCTCCTGTAGGCCTAGTCCTCTTTCTATTACTACATGGCAACACTGTGTCCATTTGTGTTTGACGTGTTTTTTTTCACTCCTGAATAAAATTTTTTTTTAACTATCATTCAATCCTTTAATTTTCCAAGTTTTTGATGATTTTTATTTTTGTAATTGAAATATTATAGACTGAACCCTGTGTCGATTGTTGATTTCTTGAGAATTTTGACTTTGATAAATAGTGTTTTATTTTGTGCATTGACAAATTATTCTCCGTTCCTGAGTGATTCAGTGTAATCTCTTTACTTGAGTGAAAAAAGAAAACAAAAAAAAAAAAAAAAATTACATGGTATACGGCTGTTTCTTTCTGTGCAATTTAATCTGTTTTATTGAACTATAATTGAGTGTTTTTTTACCACTTGACATATTTTATTGCATACTTTTGAGCAGTATAAACTATATTTATTACAAAATTTGTGTTGCATACATTTGGACTCTATATGGTTTATTTACTTGATAAAACAAAATAAATTCAAGGCCGTAGCTAGCATCGCCCCCGAATATACATTAATTTTTCAGAAACTTTTAACTTTTACACGAATTGACATAAGACATTTATAAAATGGATGTTTTTATAATAAATAGCCTCAGAGGTGATATTAATTCCTTAGAGGGAAAAGTTGATCGACTTTTTGACGCTGTTGCTCTTATCAATGAGCAGCTTTCAAAATTATTTATATCTTCACCTAAATCTCCGAAACAATCGATTATTGAAAATTTAAAAAATAGAGAAGTAACATTTCATAAACCTTCACCAAAGTTAAAGGAACCTGCTGGCTCCAGCCGTGTTACCCGCAATACCCTAAAAAGAACAAACTTAAGTCTTACACCACTAACCCAAAAGAAAAAGAAAATAACTTCCATATTGAAACCTCAATCTTCACCTTCTACTAAATCATCAATTTTAACAACCTCGTCGTCATCTACATCTTCTATCGCTTCTTCTCAGTCTTCGTCATCATCATCTACGTTATCTACATCTTCATCATTTTCATCACTTACGACATCCAAGGCCCCAACTTCATCTCTGTCTACAATATCAGCATTAACTGTGCCCTCTACATCGTTTGTGTCACAAATGCCTCTTTCATCTACGACATCTAAGTTTCCATCTGTATCATCCTCATCTACATCTTCTTCGACATCTAGTTTCTCCTCTTCACCTACATCATCGCTTTCTACCGAATTTACTCTTTCAACACCATCAACATCTATGCTATCTTCGACTTCTTCAGTTTCTTCTATCTATTCACTACCATCGAATTTATTTCCAATCACCACGTCTACTTCTTCCTCATCATCTTTAATACTACCTGCTATAACTTCAGATGCTCTCACTCATAAGGAAGTTCAACTCAAAGCAGCAGAGCGTTTTAAATGTCTATTTTTATCTAATTTTGATCCTGAAACAAGTTGTGATGATATATCCAAATACATAAGTTCACGCTACAGTAAAGCCAAGCTAAGGCTGGAACAGTTGCCTACCAAAAGTACGGATTATGCATCGTTCAAATTGTACTGTAATCAGGAAATTTTCAATCAACTCACTGATCACAAATGTTGGCCTAATGACATAATCGTTCACGAGTTTGTAAATAAAAGGAATATGTCCTGCAATCCTTTTCAGAAAACACTGACAAGACAAACAAATCGTCGCCAATAATTGATATATTTTATCAAAACGTTAGAGGACTACGGACTAAGACCAATAAGGTCTACTATTCATCATCCATCTGTTCCTTTGACATTATTGCCCTCACCGAAACTTGGTTATATGCTGGTATCAATGACTCTAAAATTTTTGACAACACTTTTAATGTTTTTAGGCGTGACAGATACGCTGATCCCAATATTGATACTGTGGGAGGTGGAGTTTTAATAGCCATAAAGTCTTGTTTCATAACCACGCAAATTCATGTTCCTGTAGCACTTGACAAAGAATTTATCTGCATTAAAGTCAGTCTAAAAAATAAAAACTTATATGTTGTAACGCTATATATCGTACCTGGAAGTCCTCGTGATGTCTATATAAAAGCCTTCGAGTACCTGAGCTTCATCAACGATTTATTGGAGTATCAGGATGAAATTATTTGTTTGGGCGATTTTAATCTTACCCACGTTGCTTGGATACGCTGTCCAGATACAAATGTTATGTTGCCAACTGGAAATTTGAAATCGGACGATTCAAAACTGATGATTTAACTTCTATTGGACTCGTAACGATATTTTAAATACAAATGGAAAGCTGTTGGACTTAGTATTTACCACTATTGAAGACGATATTACATTCGAAAAATCAAGCGAGCCTCTAGTGTCTGAAGACATCCATCATCCAGCGCTGACTTTTTCACTTTATTTTAACTCAGATAATTTTAATAATGAAATTTTAGAAAATTCATACGCTTTTAATTTTAAAAAAAAAAATTTTTTAAAACTAAATACTTTGCTATCACAAGTAGACTGGTCTTGTCTAAATAACTGTTTAAATGTTAACTCAATGGTCTTTGAATTTTATAATATTTTGTTTGATTGTTTTCTTAAATCAGTACCTCTTGCTATTCAAAAATCGAGATCTTCGGTTCCTGATTGGTACGATAATGAATTAAAAAGTCTTAAAAATCGAAGAAATAAATTTTGGTCCGCTTATAAGCTATTTCAAAGTGAAGCAAATTTTAAAAAATATTGTGAATCAAGAGATATTTTTAATAGAATTTCAAGTTTAAAGTATTTTAATTATCTTCAGAAGGTGCAAAGAGATCTTAAAATGAATCCGAAATGTTTTTGGAAATTCATAAACAGTAAAAGAAAGTCTTGTCCTTACCCGTCTGTTCTCAAGTCGAATGGCATTTCAAGTCATGACCCTCGAGTTATAACGCAACTTTTTTCTGACTTTTTTCAAAGTGCCTTCAACTGTGATACTAACAACTGTGATACTTTAAACTGTGATACTTCGAACTGTGATAAACTTGACGAAAATGACAATAACTTTGACCTTTTAAAATCTTTTCCTTACTTGACTGATATAAACTTTAATATTTATTCTGAAAACATTAATAAGTTTATATCTAATCTGGATGAAAGTTGTGTACCAGGTCCTGATGGTATACCTTCCATTATTTTGAAGAACTGTGTAAATCACTTGTCGTTTCCTTTGTCTATTCTTTTTAACTTCTCTATGTCTTCTTGTGTTTTTCCGTCTACTTGGAAAGATTCTTTTATAATCCCTTTACATAAGAAAGGTAAAAAAGATGATATTAAAAATTATAGACCAATTGCTAAGTTATCCGTTATTCCTAAACTCTTCGAGGCTATTATTTGCGAATCACTATGTTTTTATGTTAAATCAATTATCGCTGCAAATCAACATGGTTTTACAAAATGTCGCTCTACTGTGACTTTTTTAATGGAATTGGCAGAAAGTTGTATTGATTCGTTTAAAAAAAGAAAACAAGTAGATTGTGTCTTCACCGACTTCAGTAAGGCATTTGACAAACTCTCACATCGAGTTTTGTTATTAAAATTGAGGAAGATGGGGTTTAGCGAACAGTTTGTATCGTGGCTCCAGTCTTATTTATTTGATAGATTTTATTCGGTTCTTTTCAATGGCTGTGAATCAATTAAGTTTAAGGTTAACTCTGGAATACCAAAGGGTAGCCATTTAGGACCCGTACTTTTTATTTTATTTATTAATGACTTACCGTCTCTTCTGAAATATTCCAATTGTCTCATTTATGCGGACGATGTTACAATCTTCAAAACTATTGAAAATACTCGAGATTGTGAAGAGTTTCAGTGTGATCTTAATTCTTTTTTCGATTGGTGTGTTCGTAATTGTTTGACTCTCAATATTGATAAATGTAAAACTATTACTTTTACGAGAAAGCTATCTATATCTCCTGCAAATTATTTTCTTAATGGTGTATTATTGTCACGAGTTAGCGATTTAACTGTCCTTGGTGTCCTATTTGATCAAAAACTTGACTTTATACAACACATCAACTCCATAACTAATAAAGCTAATTCAATTCTTGGGTGGATAAAGAGAGAGTCAAGGCAGTTTTCTGATCCTTTTGTTATCAAACAGCTTTTTGTGACATTTGTGCGACCCATTATTGAATATGCTTGTCAGGTTTGGTCACCCCACTATCACTGTCACATAGCCAGATTAGAACAAGTGCAAAAAAGATTTCTGAGGTTTGCACTCAGAGGATTGGGTTGGGAAAATCCTTACGAACTCCCGCCTTATAACAACAGACTGAAACTGATAGACATGCCTAGTCTTGAGAGCAGACGCTTGTATTTATCTTTTGTCTTCATTGTGAAACTTATAAACGGAAACATAGACTCTTTGCACCTTCTGTCTCGCATAAACTTTAATATTCCCCAAAGGAGTTTGAGGAATTTGTCCGAATGCATATTTATTTCAAATTATCGGACTAATTATGAACGATTTTCTCCTCTCAATAAAATGTTTAAATTATTTAATTTTTTCAACAGTAAATATACTAATTTGTTCAACCAAACTGTTAATACTTCAATTAAATTTAAATCAACTTTTTTTCAATTTTGTAACATGTACATATAATTATAACCTTTAAAGCTAGCAATTAGCTGAGTTAATAAATAAATAAATAAATACATCAAACTACTCAATTATTAAACATGCAGTTTAATTATTAATCATGCATTGTAATTATTAAACATGCACTTTAATTATTTAACATGTAGGATAATTATTAAACATGCACTATAAAAATATACATATAAATATTTTTAGTTTTTGTTGTTTTTTTGTTTTTTTTTTTTTTTTATAAATGTCTATAAGTAGATATTATTATTCTATAAAATATATTTACACAATATAATAAAAATACATAGGTACTACATAATATAAGTAATATAATATATAATAATTTTTAGGCACAACGCACAAATTGTTTTTAAGTTCTGTAGGTAATGTGAACCTATTAAGTTTAAAAGTGTTTTAGGATGTAGTTTTGAAAAAAAACTAATTTAGCAAGCAATCACTAGGTATTAAGCACTCTGAATTTCCGAACAATTCCACAATAAAGAACGGCTAATAGCAAAGTACTGACAGAATGCACTGAAAATTTCGACTGTTTTAAAAAAAACCGCGAAAATTTTGCAGAAGTATTGTATTGACCAACAAACACCCGAACATATGACCAACGAACTTATTTTCCCTTTTACCATTTCCTTTGTAGGTTTATAAAAGTTTTTATATACAAAGCCAAAAAAAAAATTTTGATCTAGGTTTTTAGTATGAAATTTTTAATGGTTTTAAAAATTTGTTGGCAAGTGGTACAAGCCCTGACTTTTCTACTTAATTGCATATCTTTAGCTATATTGAAAATCCGACAATTTTGTCCAAAGATATAAGTATTTACCTGAACTGGTGTTTTTCGGATTTCGTAAAAATTGGAAAATTCTTTGCTGAAACCCGTCGGTAAATAACAACCCCATTTTTTTTAATTCTTCTAAGATTTGTTTAAATATTTTTATGTTACTATACAAAATTCACTTTCTACAATAATATCGATCACCATACCTACATAATTTTGAGATTTTTTTTAAAGCACCCATAAAAAGATAGGTACATATACCTAGGTAGGTAGGTATAAATAATTTAATTGGCCTAAAAAATATTGAAAAATCAAAAAATGATGTAAACAAAAAATAAGTAAAAAATTTCCAGAAACATGTAGGTAGGTGTAACTTTCCAATGGTAGCTACCTATGCAATTTATTTTGATCGGACTTCGCCCTGATTTATAGGAATTTTCTAATTCTTTAATTTTGAATTAAAAAAAAAATTAGGTAGGTAGGTACTAGGTACCTAGGTAGCTCTCGCTTTGTAGATTTTATAGAATTTTTGTTTACATAAGTAACCTTCGAATTGTTAAATTAGGCAGGTAAAAATTGAAACCTGAAACCTATACCTACCTAGTTAAAAAAAAAATGGATAGGTAGGTACCTACTACCTACCTACCTTAAAGAAACTAGTAAAAAACAAAAAAAAATGATTTATTGAGAAAAGCTTAAAATATTTATGTAGGTAGGTAGGTATACCTAGGTTACTAAGGTTACCACATACCTACATATGTACATACATGTGTATGTATGTATGTACCTACCTACCTGTCTTAAAAAAACTCCAATATTGTTTTTTTATAAAAATATATGTTGATCGAATTACCAAGGCACTAACAGAAAAAACTTTAAGATAAAAAAAATATTCAGTCATTTTCACGAATTGACCTTTTTTTTGTTGTTATGGGATTTCTTGCTTGGCCTATATCTTGGCGCGAAGATTTTAGGTGCTGTGGGTAGGAAGAAACATAAAAAATTGCACCGTGAAAAAAAACCATACTCAGAAATATTTAGTATGTATCTGTTTTGCCTTTTATACCTATACCTACAAAGGTTTTGCTAAAAGCCAAAAACTACCCCCACATTAAGTTTTTTCTTTTTTTTTATTAACCAAAGCAAATTTCACAATACATACACAAAGATAAAAAATTTTTGTTCGTTTTCTCAGGCATCGACGCAAACAGCTGAAAAGTTATTTCCACTCTCCTTACAGTCATCACTCATCAGAATTCAGAATTGAAATAATACAATTCTCTCTCGCTCTTAATACGTGCTCTTCATTTCTTGTCCAAATAATATATTTGAGTCTGCAAAAAAATTTCAACTGACTCTAGCGCCACCGTATGGCTACACGCAACCCTAAAAAATTTGCTCCATGATAGTACTATAGTTTTTATATACAAAGTGGACACTGAGAAACTAGAAACGCCATCGTTGTTTTCGTGGTCATTATCGGCAACATAATAAAATATTAAATTGTTGTTTGGTTGCGAAATGCGCTAAGCAAATTCAAATAGGGATATTTTTAGGGAAATTCGTTTACAATATACTTATGTACATACATACGGTGGAAGTGTTTTTTTTTTTTTCATGAACAACAAACAACAACAAGAATGCCATTCAAGGTCAACTGAAAGCGTTCGGTAGTATAGGTAGGTAGGTAGATACTTCAAGGGTTGCTTTTGCATTTTTTGTGGTTTCTCTCAAATAAGGAAGGTGACGTGTGACGATAAATGATGTTTGTATGTTTTTATTTTTGTAAATATTATCTTCAGTCTGATATTTTCTATTTTGCTTTCAGATTTGTAGATCTAAATCCCACATAGGTAGGCACATACCTACCTAAGATTACCTATTTAAACGTTTCTTTCACGGTTGCTCAAAGGTTTATTAAATGATTGTTAAAATTTTAAGTTTTTAATTATCGTCAGAATAGCTAATTTCTTAGTTTTAAGTGTTAAATATTATTGAATCATGTGTTAATGTTGAAGAGTAAAATATTTTGCTTGAACAGAGATTTAAACAGGTTGTTTTGCCTAAGATACGACAAAAGGCTAGGGCTAGTAAGCAGGTTGGATCAAGGCAAGATAAAAATTGTATGGGCGGAGAGGTCTAATTCAACCTGCTAAGCCGAGAGGGTAATTTTCCAAAAAAATCCACTTGAAATAAAAAAAAAATCATGACACAGTGTCATGCTATACTATTGTGAAAAGCCCTAAATACACTTAGGTATATAGTCTCAAAAGAAATTGACTAAAAAAATCAAATTTATAACAATTTTTTTAATATAAAGATAAATAGATACTGTTTTTTACAACCCAGCGCCGCCAGGCCATTGCCCCTCGCTGCCGGTGGGCAAACTTTGGGCACCCAGAGATTGAAGTCGCGCACGAATCAGGTTAATTCATGTCCACTTTTAATTGCGGTTCTTCTTAAAAATGGTTAACATACATATTTTGTTATTAATGATCATGAATAATATTTTTAACGAATAGGTACGAGTATATTACGTATATTGATCATGAAAATGTGGAAACGAAGGCAATATTATTGAGCAAAACCGTTGGTGTTGAACCGTAGATCCAAATAGGATACTGAGAACAATGAACATACATTATGTAAGTGGCAATAGATGCAAACGTTTTAGAAAGAAGCGAAAATCTTGTCGCCAATAAATTGAGTCTGTCTGGCTAAAAAAATGCTTTTTTATGGTTTTAGGAACAAAATACCTAAGTAAAAACCATTCTAAAATGTGTCTTTGCTTTCGTTGCATCAGTGATAATTTCGATAATTTGTAAAAAATTCTACTTACTTATTAATTAAACTTACGAGTATTATTAAAATTATAAAGATGACTATAACAATATAAAAATAAAAAAAACTCTCGCGTTCCCAGATTTGTTTTACCTAACGATTATCGTCGTGAAATATGGTTACCAAATTCTGGGAAGAGTTTCTCAGAAAAACTTATTTGCGACGAAAAAATTTATATATGTGCGGATCATTTTGACGAAAAAAAATTTAAGTCTGGGAGCTTTCCGTGCATGCACAAATAGAGAGGTTTGTCCGTTCAAAATAAAAGTGAGTGTGTTTTAAAAGAAATCACAAATAACTTGCAAAATTTCAATCCACAGTTGTTATAGATGTTATTTTGGCATTATTAAAACACGTTTTGTGGTTCAAATGCAAACGGCAGTACCAACATATGTATTCGTTTGCGTAAGATCCCCAGAATTGTGTGGAGGCCCTGCATCCACTCCCAAAATTTGCTATCTGTTCTTCGAAACACTCTTGACAGTATCTTTTAGAAAATTCATTCAAGTGAAACCCCAATTTTTTCTTCTGAACAAATTTGATTTATTTTGCGAAAAAATATATGTACAGTCGACTCTCCCTAAGTCGAATTTTCACGGGATACCAAGATTTGTTCGAGTTAGAGAGAGTTTTGGAAAAATTAGAGTTATAGAGAAAAAAAACATTTTTTTATTTTAAAAGGTTTATTTAATAAATAAAGGTTAATATAAATATGTATTAAAGCAACCAACAACACAAAGAAAAGGATAATAATCCTTTTTTGTTTTTGCGTTGTTACTTTTTAAAAACTGTATCTTTTTATAGAGGTACCAGGGTTATGAATAGGAAGAAACGCAAAGAGCTGACGATGATGGTACACGCGATGCTACACATATATACATATGTACCTATTAAGGTTTTGATGGTTCGTAGTTTTACTATACCCAAATACGAATTCCGAAGGGGTAATGGTTTTTTATTTTGTTTTGTTCTAAACAAAATTCGACTTAAGGGGTGAAAAAAGATGCCAATTATCGAGAAAATGTGTTCGAGTTAAAGAGAGTTCGACTTAGAGGGAGTTCGACTTAGAGAATGGTTTTTGTATGGAAAATTGAATGATAAAATATGGTGAAAAGGTTCGAATTAGAGAGAAATTCGACTTAGAGAGAGTACGACTTAGTCGAGTCGACTGTATAATTTTAATTATTTATTAACAAAATAATATTTTTTTTCAAAACTTTACGTTATTAAGTAATATTTTTACGTTATTAAGTAATATTTTTGTTTGTAATATTTGAATCTCCTATCAATTTTTAGTCAAATACTACAAACCGGATGCCCAAGGGTCTGTTTCATAATGTCTGATTAAAGTGCCAATTAAGCTACATGGAACTTATTCGACAGTTAACAACGTCATTTACGTGTCAATGTCAATGTGGCAATTAAAGTTCTAAGTATTTTACTGGCAAGATGAAGTGCCGATTAGAAAATTAAACTAACAATTAAAAATTCAAAATTTTCTTCACTAACACTCACACTTCAATTCAACACTCAATTACCTCTTATTATTCACATCTCTTTGAAACAATCCCCTCGACACTTTTAACATATACAATAAGATGACCCACCATGAAAAACTAACTATATGGTGATTATAAATATTTTTTCTTCAATGTTTGACATGAGTCAAATTCTATTTGTCTGGAAAACTGGAATAACGAACGAATAGCTAATTGATCATTGTGAAACGCAAAGTTTTTTAATGGGAGGATTTAATTTTAGGATCAATTAAATGTCGGATAACTAATTAGAAATTTACTCAGACATTGTGAAACAGACCCTGAATGCCAGCGCAGCACAAGTCTGAATAAAAAGATCACTCACTCTATACGTTCATTTGAATAATTGAAAGCTCTATCGTCAGCACAGCCATCTTCTTTTTTACTGACTTTTTTTCGCCAGCAATCAGATTGTTTTTGTTTGCCAAGCGAAATTTTGCTGCGCTGGCTATGCAGCAATGAATAAAACACACATACTGTTGTTGTTACCATTGTTTTTTAATGATTTTGTTCTATTTTAATTTGATTTTTTAGAAAATTGCCACTCCCACCTAAACGGGGGGTAATAGACCCCCGCCACCCATACGATATTTTTCTAGTCTCAACTCAATCTACACGCTCTTATAGCTTTTTGTGTATTGTATAACTACATAAAATCAATGTCAATATAGAAATAAAATTGTAGAAAAAACAATAAAATAAAAAATATAGGGAGGTATCTACCTATCGGTTTTTAAAAACTAAATTGTGTTTCCTTAGAAAAAAATTAGGTAGGTATAAAAGTTTCTCTTCTTTGATCTTTCAAAAATGATGAGCTTACAAAAAATATTTATTAAACTTATTTTTCAATGGGTAAGGTACCTATACGAACCAACATACACTGCCGCTCATCTGAATAGGTTCAAACTTTTGTTCACCTTCTTGTTACGCTCTCTTCATATATATTGCAATGACACATCTTTGTTATATATGTAATGAAAGAGCATCATTATACGCTTAGTTTGAGAGACAAAATTTTGTCTTAAAGCTTACCGTTATTCTGAAACGCTAGCTAGAACAAATGTATCCGTAGAAGCGAACATATTTTTTGGCTCAACTGAATAGGTTCAACAGCAAAAACTTTAGTCTACGTTGAGCTGCGTCGGTCAATTGTACTCAAAATTTTGTCTGCCAATAATTTTAATTGTGTTTTACTTGTCAGCGTCGAAAATAGGCCGCGGAAAATTTTTAAGCGAGGAAGAAAACGGAAAAATAAAAGCATTTCGGGAATTAGGCCTAAACCAGCGATGCATCGCGCAAAAATCAACAGAAGTCAAAATGAAATAAGCAGTTATTTGCGAAACGTCGAAAAGTATAGACAAAATATGAAATATTAAAGTTATACGGCCACATTAAGAGCCCATAGACGTGCAATCATTAGAGCAGCTTTCAATTCTGCATGATTCCGCGTCAAAAATCAAGATAAAAAACGATGTAACATGTAGTTAGTGTTAATATAGAGGCATTATCATGTTGGAATGTCATCGATTGGTCTAAACAGATCAGGTCTGTAGGAAGGCCTTTTTTAGCACACCTTTATACGGATTTGCATTCATTCTCGATATAAGAAATTGGAGTTCGAAGGTTCCGTAGAAGGAAATAGCTCCCCACACCATGACACTACCTCCACAGCTATGCAAACGGCTTTAATAATGCTCCTATTTTTTAGAAGGTCATGAAAATAATAATTACAGCCATCGGGGACCTTAAAATAAATTTTTTTTTTCATTTGAGAAAATCACTTGTTGCCAGTCAGACTTCTACGACATGTATTTTTTACAAAATGGAGACGAATTACATTTCTGGATTCGTTAAATGGTAGTTTTTTCAGATTTTTTTTTCTTTTCAAATGTTTAGCACTTTTAAAAACCCGTTTTACCGTCGCCAAACTACATGTTGATTTTTGACGCGGAATCATGAGAATTGGAAGCTGCTGTGATGATTGCACGTCTATGGGCTTTTAATGTGGCCGTATAACTTTCATATTTCATATTTTGTCTATACTTTTCGACGTTTCGCAAATAACTGCTTACTTCATTTTGACTTCTGTTGATTTTTGCGCGATGCATCGCTGGTTTAGGCCTAATTCTCGAAATGCTTTTATTTTTCCGTTTTCTTCCTCGCTTAAAAATTTTCCGCGGCCTGTTTTCGACGCTGACAGGTAAAACACATTTAAAATTATTGGCAGACAAAATTTTGAGTACAATTGACCGACGCAGCTCAACGTAGACTAAAGTTTTTGCTGTTGAACCTATTCAGTTGAGCCAAAAAATATGTTCGCTTCTACGGACACATTTGTTCTAGCTAGCGTTTCAGAATAACGGTAAGCTTTAAGACAACATTTTGTCTCTCAAACTAAGCGTATAATGATGCTCTTTCATTACATATATAACAAAGATGTGTCAGTGCAATATATATGAATAGAGGCTAACAATAAGGTGAACAAAAGTTTGAACCTATTCCGATGAGCGGCAGTGTATGTATACCTATCTACATATAGGTACCTACCTATCTACACAATTAGAATTACACATTTTGAATCTTTAAAATCTCATAGATAGGTAGGTAGGTACAAAACTTTAAAATTAGGATTAAGAAAAGTTCATACCAAACTCATAAAGACCAAAAAACGCAACAAATTAAAACATAATCGTCATCACCCCAAATTGCATGAAAGCAACAACAACATCTTTGAATGAACGCAAAGTAAAAAAAAATAACCCTTGAAATTACATTTCGTTCAACAAACCTAGTTTGACCTTGTCTGGCATGGCAGACGACAATTCAACTGCAAAACCAAAGTGGTTGTTTTTGTTGTTGCCTCCCTTTCATTCGAACGGAAATTTCCCTCATAATTTCCTCAAGCATATTCAATGGTTGTGGTTTTCACTATTCAGTTTTTAAATCGACAACGTTGACTTTGATTTCCGGCCATCTAGCGGCGATCTAATCCGGTGTCCCTTCTATTTGTAATTATTCAATGCTAATATCACTGATGATGAAGAAATTGCCGAAAATACGATTTCAACGGGAGTCCCCAAAAAAATGTAGAATTGCATTTGCATTTTGTTTAAATCATCCACAATAATATTCGTTTGTAGAAATCTTGAGCAACATAAAACGACAGCCCTCGGAGAGAAACCAGATGAAAATATAGCTTAAGCAGTTATTTCTGATCTGTTTTTTATAGATCAACAATTGACCACAACGCACTTCGTGGTCTTTATTTTTTTTTTATTAAATAACGGATTTTAAACTGTTTTAATGATTTTACTTTAAATATTTCACTTTTTAATCACTTAGTAGTTTCATCTATGATCTCAAATCTCAAGTAAAAGAACAAACAGAAGTGAACAAACCAGCTGTTTTCCAAAATAAGTCTTAAAACGTATACTAAAATTTTATGGATTTTTGTGAAATACGTGTTAGCTGATTTTCAGCTGTCTAGTCTCACACTTTTCTTGGCAATGGATTAAAAAACACGCGGTATTTCTAGTTTGTGGTTTTTTTTACATAGATTTTGATTTTTACCGAACAAAATAAAATATAAAATGTATATAAAATAAAAAATACATATAAAATTTCAGACAAACCTATCCAATCCGGTTTTGGTCGTTCGATATCCGATGCAAATCGATCTTAGATACCCTATCGGCCTATCACTCGAACGCGGCCATTTTTTCCTTCTGTACAAAATGTCAAAATTGAGGTTTAGTTTTTTTTTCGCTAGTTGCAGTGAGGAGGGCTAGGACACTGTTTAGATTTGGAAGATTGAGTCCGGACTGGTGAGTCCCATCGTGTTTACATTATAAACTTGGAAGCGCCTCAAAATATATTGAAACAACGAAAATTTTGACATTTCGCACATTGAAACAACAAGAAATGAGACTCGAGTCCGGTTTTTATATTTTTTCGTTTGTCACGAGAGCCCTCACCCCACACTTCTCTTGCCAATGAACTGCCGTGATACCGGACTCAATCTTCCCCAATCTAAACACCGTCTAGTGTCGCCAAAAAAGTCCGAGTCTAAAATGGAACCAACCTGAGATTGGCAACTAGCAGTCCATATATTATATAATATAACGTCCATGCTTAAGACGCTGATTACACGACTCGTTTTTTCAGTTGTTTTTCCTTTCGTCTTTTTGACAGCTTTGGTGAGGGGTGTAGAAATGTAGGGGGAATGAAGCAACAAATCCATACATTTCTACAAGCTGTCAAAAAGACGAAAGACGAAACGACCGAAAAAAAGACTCGTGTAATCAGCTTCTAAATCTATTGCATTGGATATGTGCCCGAACGCGGCCATTTAGTGACTCAACTTCGGTCTTTCTTCGATCCTTGCAAAACGGAGGTCTCAAGCAAGCATCTTGTTTATTATTGCCCACAACTTTTTTTTATGCCACCTCTTATGGCGTAGAGAAGACATTTGTTTTATGAAAAATTGAGAATTGTTCGGTTAAGCAAACATATTAAGTTATTGTTTTTTAGTTAATTTCATCGTTGCTAGAGCAAAAAAAAATAATTTGAAAATGTTTTTTAAAGTTCATAAATAAAAGTGTCTTGAAATGAAAAAAAGCTTTCTTTGTTTAAAGCATGGTACACATTATTGATCATGCACGACACTTTTGCTCACGACTGATAGTGTGTACACTCTGAGTGATGGTTTGTTGATCAAAACGGAAAAATTTTTGATATTTATTGACACTCAGCCGACTGTTTGTGTGTTTCATCGGTAATGTGTACCCAAGAACTTGTTTTTTGATTGTGACTTTTCACTACGACATGACGATGATTTTGTGGAAGAAAGCGGTGAGGAGCTCTGTTCCCTCCATCGATCTCACCTACAAAACCATCGTCATGGCGTAGTGAAAAGTCACAATCTAAAGAGGGTCCAAATCATTTATCAGACACAATCAGTAGACATGCGGTTCAGTTTTGTTTGTTTAGTTAATTTTTCATAATGTTGACACTTAAATCCTGTTCTGAAATGAAAATTTGTACTTGACTGCCGGCCAACAAAACTGATATGTGTACGCGAAAATTTTCACGCTAAACGGATGTCGACCAAAACTGTCACTCAGGATCGATAATGTGTACCATGCTTAAGGCTTAACTACATTCAACTTACTTTTGTACAAAAGTGAATAAAATGTTTTGTCTTTTTTAACGTTCTACGAAATCCTATCTTTCTCAAATTTTACAATAAAGTAAAAGTTAAAGCGGTCTTAACTTTTACTTTTGCACAAAAGTAAAACCATTGAATAATTACAAATAGAAGGGACACCGTATTAGATCGCCGCTAGATGGCCGGAAATCAAAGTCAACGTTGTCGCTTTTTTCCGTGTATCCGGATATTAAGCATACACGGATCTTTATTACACGGATTCCTAATACACGGAATGGTTTTTGATTTTTATCTTTTCAAGGGGTGGGCTAACAAGCTCAAAATTTTACGGGATAATGGATATTATAGACTTTTATTTTTGGTGATTTTCCAAAAAAAATCGATTTTTAAAGAAAAAATTAAATAATTCTGACAGATTCGACTACCAAGTCGTTGTCGTATTTTTATCAAAAAAATCCCATAAATTTGGCTCTCTCCAGTCATGATTGGATTATTTAAAATACACGGATCTTCGGATACACGGATCCACGGACACACGGACGCACGGATGCACGGATACACGAAATACACGGATTCAAATCCGGATATTATAAGAACACGTGTATCCGTGTTTTTAAATATCCGTGTAATAGGGAGCTCTAGTAGGTACCTATATGTAGATAGGTTTACATATGTTGGTATGTATAGGTACCTTACCCATTGAAAAATAAGTTTAATAAGTATTTTTTTGTAAGCTCATCATTTTAGGAAGATCAAAGAAGAGAAACTTTTATACCTAATTTTTTTCTAAGGAAACACAATTTAGTTTTTAAAAACCGATAGGTAGGTACCTCCCTATATTTTTTATTTAATTGTTTTTTGAACGATTTTGTTTCTATATTGACATTTGACTTTATGTATACAATACATAGGGTTATTCACTTAAGGTGTGACAAAAAGCTAGAGCGTGTAGGTTGAGTTGAGACAAGAAAAATAGAGTATGGGTGGGGGGTCTATTACCCCACGTTTAGGTGGGAGGAGCAATTTTCTAAAAAATCTAATTAAAATAGAAAAAAATAATTAAAAAACAACTGTAACAACTACAATATGTTTGTTTTATTCATTGCTGCATCGCCAGCGCAGCAAAATTTCTCTTGGCAAACAAACGAAAAAAGTGTCAGGTAAAAAAAAGATGGCTGTGCTGGGATAGAACTTTGAATTATTGAAATGAACGTATAGAGTGAGTAATCGTTTTATTCAGACTTGTCCTGTGCTGGATATCCAGCAATGAATAAAATACACCTAATGGCATGCTATACACTTTTATAAAGCCAAAGATTTCTTCTTTCATTTTCTTTTTAAATTAAGTTGTTTGAGTGAACAGTTTTTCAAAAATTAATTTTCAAACTTAAATTTTTGAAACAAAAAATTAAAAAATTGTGTTCAATGTCATTTTGTTCAAAATTGTATGTTATTAAGTAGTAGTTTTGTGTTTTATATTCAATGCTCCAATCAGTTTTTAGTCAAACACTAAAAACCATATGGCAAAATGTTTTCTAGTTTTTGAGAAAATAACAAAAGTAAGTTTTCTTAAATTCGACTTCCATCCATTATTTTGTTGCTTCAAGAATCCTATTATTTTCTACTAATTCAAATTAATTGAATTTTGTTTACACCCGTAAGTCCGTTAATAAAATTATATAAAATGTATAACAATCGCGAATACAAATGTTTAAAATATAAAATTGTAAGCCTTTAGGAGAGGCAACTCACAAACAATTACGACGGTGAAAAGCTTCGCACCAAACGCGCGCGTCTGTTAAATTTAATAGTGTTTTTAAAGAGGTGTCGTGCGGAGAAAATTATAGGGTGTAAATAAAATTCAATTAATTTGAATTAATTAATTAAACGCGGTAGGTCCGTTAATAAAATTATATAAAATTTTCTACTAATTAAGAAGTAAAGTAGATTTCGTTATTAGAAATAGGAGATTTGAATATTACTCAATAACGTAAAGTTTTGAACAAAATATATTATTTTGTTAATAAATAATTTTAGATATACATATATTTTTTTTATAATTTAATTAATAAGTAGAATTTTTTACAAATTATCGAAATCATCACTGATGCAACGAAACGGAAGCAAAGACACATTTCAGAATGATTTTTACTTAGGTATTTTGTTCCTAAAACCATAAAAAAGCATTTTTTTTTTAGCCAATTTATTGGCGACAAGATTTTCGTTTCTTGGTTTCGTTTGAATGGTTTGCATCTATTCTATTGCCACTTACATAATGTATGTTCTCAGTATCCTATTTGGATCTACGGTTGCTTTGTTTGCTTGCAAATTTATTTTTAAATTAATTTCAAACTTCAACACCAACGGTTTTGCTCAATAATATTGCCTTCGTTTTCACATTTTCATGATCAATATACGTAATATATTCGTACCTATTCGTTAAAAATATTATTCATGATCATTAATAACAAATGTATGTTAACCATTTTTAAGAAAGACCGCAATTAAAAGTGGACATGAATTAACACGATTTGTGCGCGACTTCAATCTCTGGGTGCCCAAAGTTTGCCCACCGGCCGTGAGGGACCCTGGCCCGGTGCTGGGTCGTAAAAAACAGTATCTATTTATCTTTATATTAACAAAATTGTTATAAATTAGATTTTTTTAGTCACTTTCTTTTGAGGCTATATACCTAAGGGCCATTTGCTGAAACGAAACTTAAATATTTAAGTTCTACATACTGGCTTAGGTTCCTTTTATTGGTTTGCACCAACAAAAATCTTAAACTTAAAAGTTGCTATGTAGAACATAACTTAGGGGGAAGAAAAAGTGGAACCTAAATTTCCTAAGTAGTAAATAAAGCAAAAAATAATTTTGTTGTCAATTTTGATTTAAATTTGTCAGAACAAGAAACAAATTTATAAATTGAAAATTAATTTCAAAACGCTGCTGGACGTAATTGAGGATGATGTTTTTATTATTGTTTTCGTCGTCGCCAACGAAAATTCGCGTTGGTGTGAGGGAACCTTAAAGCTTACGCATATGCGCATGTCTTCATTCTATGAATTAGGTCAATATTAATGTGTTAAAACCTAGGAAAAAACATCATAAAACAACGTAATTTTCAGTATGAAGTGATAGGTAGGTATGTTTCTTTTTTTATAATAAAGAAAGAACAAATCCATATAATGGGTTAAATTAAAGTAACGATGCAAAGAAATAAACAGTATCAATAAAAAGTAACTTAAAACTGAAGTATTTTTGTAGTCAAATCTAAGAGATCCATATCATTTTTTTTTAAAGTATCCTTTTTAATTTTTTTGAGGATCTCTTGCTTGATTTCAATGTCTAGTAGGAGGGATTTTTTCTTCAGTTCATTTTCGGGCTTTAGAGTAGCAATTTGCAATTCAGCCAACTCTCTTTTGATTTTTAATAATTGTGAGTATTGCTCACCAATTTTTGAACTGGGTAAGCTCGAAGCTATGGGCCTTCGTCTAGCAGACCAAGTTTTGTCCACTATTTTCTTTTTAACTGGATTTTCTTTTTCCTTCGTTGATGGACATTTCTCTTCTGAGCTTCTCTTTGTGCGTGAAGTTGGGATTTCTCTTCCTTTTTTCGGCCATTTCATATGATGTTTAGGGATGTAGGTATAAATAATATTTTTTTTTCAGTTTTGATGAAAATAATTATTAAGTTTGACACTCAATTAATTCATACATAGCTAAGATGAAATTTTATTTTTGTTAGCAACGTAAAATAAATAAAGTTAATCTTAAGAACTAAGTTCCACATAGAGCTAAGTTGAAAATAGTTAAATTCCAGATTTATGATTCGTTTTAGCAAATGGCCCTAAGTGTATGGCTTTTCACAATCAAAATTAAAAACAAAAATCTAATTTTGAGCTTGAATTTTTTTTTTTTAAACTATGTATTCAATAGAATAACTTGATTTAAAAACAGAATTAAGGTGTTGATTGGCTTTAAAAAAGGTAGTATAGCATGACACTGTGTCATGATTTTTTTTTATTTCAAGTGGATTTTTTCGGAAAATTACCCTCTCGGCAGGTTGAATTAAACCCCTCCGCCCATACGATTTTTTTCTGGCCTTGATCCAACCTGCTTACATGCCCTAGCCTTTTGTCGTATCTTTGGTAAAAAAAACCTGTTTAAATCTCCGTTCAAGCAAAATATTTTACCATTCAACATTAACACATGATTCAATAATATTTAACACTTAAAACTAAGAAATTAGTGCCTATTCTGACGATAATTAAAAATTTAAAATTTTAACAATCATTAAATTAACCTTTGAGCAACCGTGAAAGAAACGTTTAAATAGGTAACCTTAGATAGGTATGTATGTACCTGTGCCTACCTATGTATATGAGATTTAGATCTACAAATCTGAAAGCAAAATAGAAAATATAAACTGAAGATAATAATTACAAAAATAAAAACACACAAACATCATTTATCGTCACACGTCATCTTCATTAATTGAGATAAACCACAAAAAATGCAAAAGCAACCCTTGATGTATCTACCTGCTTACCTATACTACCGAACGCTTTCAGTTGACCTTGAATGGCATTCTCGTTGTTGTTTGTTGTTTATGACAAATAAAAAACACTTCCACCGTATGTATGTACATAGGTATATTGTGAACGAATTTCCCTAAAAATATCCCTATTTGAATCTGCTTATCGCATTTCGCATCCAAACAACAACTTAATATTTATTATGTTGCCGATAATGACCACTAAAACGGCAATGGCGTTTGTAGTTTCTCAGTGTATACTTCTATTTGTAATTATTCAATGGTAAAACACCAACACACATAAATAATCAGTTTAAAAACCGACTAACAGATGTCGCCACTGGGGGGGAAATTTTGAGGGAACAAAACTTTTCATACAGACAGTGCTTGGGTTTTTTAAGCCAAATGGCAGATCCAACAGAGTTTTGGTACAAATTTCTCCAAGGAGATGTCGCTAGAGTATGTGTTTATTTTTCCTTTTTTGTACTTTTTGCAAAAAGTTTCGAATGTAGTTAAGCCTTTAATGTAGAACTTGAATGGAAAATTACTTTTTTATCCGTTATTTGTTTCAGCTTTCAACGAGTGCTCTCTTTCTCACAAAAGAAGATAGGTACTCAAGCACAAAGGAACACACCTAAACTTAATTAATCATGACTTCAGTTTTGACTGACGGCTGATAGTGTGTACATTCTAAATTATGCTTTGTCACGAAAAAAGGGGGTTGTCATTCCTAAAAGAATTCAGTAGCCGCTTAAAAATTCAACTTTTTGATAATCACCTTTCACACGAGGAAACAAGTAGCTGGAGATTTTTTTGACGTTTTCTTTTAATTTCCTTAAAAATCTCTTGTACATTTCACACGTGGAAAAAATCGTTGAAATTTTCTGTAGTTTCATATTAAAGTAGCTTGGTTGAACAAAAACTACTGTGTGTGTGTGAAGAGGAATGTCAAAAAAATCTCCTCAAATCGTTGAACGGAGAGATTTCGTTTCCTTCTCTTACATTGTGCCCTTCTCACCCAAAAACTGAATGTTTCTCAAAAATTAAGCTAAGTACAGACGATTTTCAGATCTTACAATATTGTCAGAGCTTAATTTTTGAGCAACATTCAGTTTTTGGGTGAGAAGGGCACAATGTAAGAGAAGGAAACGAAATACGAAAAAATACGAAAAAAAAAAAATGTAATGTGTTTTCTTTTCTTCTTTAGCAATCGTACTGAATTTTTTTGTTTCTATTGTGCTACAAAGAAGAAAAAAACACAAACAATATACACACACTCTTGAATGCGGAGATCAACCGTTCGTTGTGTGGGTTTCAGTGACCTGGAAATGGGATGAGTAGGTATACCTACATAATTGGTGGTGGATGTTTTTTTTCTTGTGTGGAATGTGGATAAAGGTGAGAATCTTAGATGATAAATAGGTTCTACAAATAGTTCCACATTTTAGGTGAAGGGCTCTTAACTCCAAAATCACAATAATAATAATAATAATAATAATTATTATAAAATAGATTCACAAGCTAACCATTCATTTAGTTCTACTACAACAGCAACACTGTCAAGACAAAACTATCATCTGAAAACAAGACCTACCTTCTTACATAAGATTTTTAACTAAAATAAAAACAATATGAACGAAATATTAAACATAACCCATGGGCCTAGCTATGATAATAGCATAGCTAAATTTGAGTACCATAGTTACTTTATCCTAATCAAACAAAATGCCTAAACCATGGAAAATGCTGCGCCCTTCAAAATGTTTATCTTCTAAGCAAGTTCATGAGAGAAGCAAAACAGTTGTAATATAAATACATTTTATAAATAAAACAAAACTTGTGTTATATATGTATATTTTTTATCTCATAAGCTAGAATACTGTCTTTTAAAACCGAACGGTACGGAACTGTGATAATCGAGAAAACGACGTTTTTCTGCTTCAGTAGTGTGATTCTACAGTAACCACTTGATGTTCTTTTGTTCGTCTTATGTTATTAGACTTAATAACTATACTTTCATCGCGTGAATCGCGCACACAAAGAAAAACAAAGCAATTAAAAACCAGCCACCAAAAAAAAACCATTAAAATGGTCGTAAAAAAAGTTCCCAGCTTTAAATTTCCCTATACCTACCTACCAATGTTTCAAATTTAAAACACTAGGCACTTAGTTCAGCATAATTTATCCAGGGTATATTTGGGATATCATTATTTATTTCTTTAACACTCGTTACAAAGTATTTGTTAAACTTATCTGCAATAACCTTATTATTGTCAATTTTAATTTGACCGAACTCGATACTTTTATTTTCAGTGAGTTTGCACATTGACCTAGCACTAGATTGCTTGTTTCATTATTCACTTGTGTTATTATGCTTATATTATTTATTTCGTCTTATATTTTGAATAAATTGAAAACTGTTATATTTTAAATATTTTATT
Source organism: Epistrophe grossulariae (assembly GCA_929447395.1). Classification (NCBI taxonomy): domain Eukaryota; kingdom Metazoa; phylum Arthropoda; class Insecta; order Diptera; family Syrphidae; genus Epistrophe; species Epistrophe grossulariae. Next base: position 100,588,629 of record OV839566.1, read on the forward strand.
ATTTACGTTTATCACACTTTTCTTTTGGGTTTGTTTGTATTTTAAATGATTTTAGTTGAATATAGTTTAAGTGGGATGTAGGTCAATAAAAGATGTACATATATTCTTGCAACGTTTAGAACGTGTTTACGTTCTTCATCAAGCCTTTTTATTATTCAAATATAAAAATAAACAAAAATATATTTTACATTAGTTCACCAGAATAATGAAAATTCAAACAAATGAACTTACAAAAACTTAGCTATTTCAATATTTATAAATAAATACCGCAGGTATCACGAAACCACATTAAAAATTTGTATCAAAACTGAAAAACAAAATTTGCAAAGAAGTAAAGAAGTAAAGTTACATTTACACGTACAATTATTTATACATTTTCAAACAAAAATCATAAGAGAATATTAAAATAGGAAAGAAGATGAAGAGCTACGTCATCAACACCCTCATTCTCGCACATAATCATATTTATTTTGATCAACCAAAATTGTTAGGCCACTTGGTCAGTTGACTATATGCGCTGTTAAATTTTCGCAATCAGATTTTTTGTTGACTGCATTGTCAGCGTTGATAACATGAAGTACCTATATTATCTAGAGAACCGACTCGTACCCCCCTTGCTTAAAACACCCTCAAATATTATTTTAGCTCAGTAAGAGAAAACTCTCTTAAATTCCTTTCCGTGAATACGTGTGAATTGTTGATACAACAACAAATTGGTACCATAAGCTCAAAAAGTTGAAAAATTGAAAAACACCCGATTTGCGGTCACTCAGGTTGAATATCAGGCTACAATTTTTTTACAAAATTCTTGCAGAGTAACATAAAAGTATGTTTACAATACAATATGTGTAAGATACAATATATTATTAATTATCATTAATCATTAATTTTGATTATAGTCAACAGAAAAAACTAATCCTATAGATGCAATAACTTAAGATTTATGAGGTGATAAATAAAACAATAGAAATATCTCAATATCTCGGTTAAAAAATTTTCGAAAAATCTGAAAAAACGAAACAAGTAGATAAACAATGTATATCATCTGTATGATTTTGAGATTTTTTAAACCATCCGTCAAAAAGATAAAAATCAAAAAGTGGTAAAAATTCACCCAAAAAATTTCTGTTTTGAAAAATCAACGATATTTGTTATAATTTATATTGATAAAGGGTTACAAAAAGAAATTTTACTAAAATTGAATTTAATTTTTCAATTTTTGAATTTAACGGAATCTTATCTACTATGCTCAAATGTAGTGGGGGCATCGGGTCCCATTTAAAATGCACGGGACCACTAGTTCATGCTTATGAAAAAGTAGATTTCAGTGTTCTATTCTAGCAGCTTGTAGGCCGAAAGAGTACAAACCCCTTAGGTCAGTTCTCTAGATAACAAACGTACTCTATGGTTGATAATGTGCAACATCTCACGAAGGTATCTCTTTGCATGATTCTTCTGTGTCTGCAAAACTTTTACTCCGTCGAAATCCGGTTTATGTTTCTCTTGTAAACAATGCAGTGCAAGCGCTATTTTCTGCAAACTCCCGCTGTTGACGTCTGACTTGTGGCCAGACACGTTTTTTTAAATTTTGTTTTGATGTACCAATATTCACCGATGTACATGTAATCCCATTTCCACCAAGACAATTTATCAATTTATTTGATAAACAACATTGAATCTATCCATGTTGTCTATTCTTCCATTTGTATTGGTAAATAAAAGAGTATGAAGAGAGGAAAGCTATTTTCGTTTTTTCTTTATCTCTTATAGGTGCACATGACAAACAGTTGGAAAGAAGGGGGATGAACAAAGAACTTTTATAAATTGCCGGTTGTTGCACAGTTGTTGAAGGTTTTTTTATTTACCATGATTCAATATCAACTTATTTACAAGGGGGAGTGGGAAAGAGTTGGAACATAGGCTGTCTCGGATAATGTTATAATTTTACTTATGGAAAATAATATTACTTGTTTCGGCTGTTTGGACATAAAGTTGATGAGTCTACCCGACGACGCACGTGGGTTTCTTATACCACTCGAAAATTATTTGGTTATGTTTTCTAATTACTTTCACGTCCAAATAAGGGAGTTCTCCTTGTTATTCCACTTCCAACGTAAAACTTCTGTTAAAAGAATTTAAAGTTTCATCAACTTTAGAAGATTTTACCACCGCAAACAGGTCATCTACGTATTTGGTAACAATTTTCGGTTTGACACTTAGCTTACATAAAACCTCATCCAATAGTGCCTCCATTACTATATCAGCGAGAACTGGTGTTCCAATGGGCAGCTCAGCACCACATCGGTGTATATTGGTACATCAAAACAAAAATTTAAAAAACGTCTATCTGGCCAAAAGTCAGACATCAACAGCGGGAGTTTGCAGAAAACAGCGCTTGCACTGCATAGTTTACAAGAGAAACATAAACCGGATTTCGACAGAGTAAAAGTTTTGCAAACGGAAAAGAATCGTGCAAAGAGATACCTTCTTGAGATGTTGGACATTATCAACGCTAAGAATACAGTCAACGGAAAATCTGATTGCGAAAATTTAAGCAGCGCTTATAGTCAGCTGATCAAGAGGCTTAACAATTTTAGTTGATCAAAGTAAATCTCATTGTGTCCGAGAATGAGGGTGTTGATGACGTAGCTCTTCATCTTCTTTCCTATTTTAATAATTTTGTTTTAATATTCTCTTTTGATTTTTGTTTGAAAGAAGTAAATTTATAAATAATTGTACATGTAAATTCAACTTTACTTATTTTCAAATTTTGTTTTCAGTTTTATACAAAATTTTAATGTGGTTTTGTGATACCTGCGGTATTTATTTATAAATAGTGAAATACCTTAGTTTTTGTAAGTTAATTTGTTTGAATTTTCACTATTCTGGTGAACTAATATAAAATGTATTTTTGTTTATTTTTATATTTGAATAATAAAAAGGCCTGATGAAGAACGTAAACACGTTCGAAACGTTGAAAGAATAAACATATTTTATTGACCTTCAGCCCGCTTAAACTCTTTTCAACTAAAATTATAGAAACAAAGGTCACGTAAATAAATAACAACACTGATTTTTAATTCATTATCAACTTTGACTACACCACTTTTAGAGTTCTAAACTACGCAATCTAAAAGTGTCTTACTTGTTAAAGTTATCCTTGTGGGTTCAATGACTAGTTGATTGCACATATTTTCACGAAACATACACTCAAGTTCTCATTTATATATGCTATTTACTAACTAGTCTTTATTGAAATCACCTCTTCAAGTTTTTTTTATTAAATGGGGGAGAAAAAACCCCCTCCTCCCACACGATTTTTTTCTTATCTTGACCCAACCTTTGTTAGCGATGTGCGTGACGTCCTTTTGTATGATCAGTTGTCAGCTGCAGCATTTTCAAAGCATAATCTCATTTTTTTGACTTTCAACTATAAGGTTGATAGTCCTCCAAATTCTTATGAATACAGAGATTTTGGGAACATCGGCTATTCCGGCTTAGAGCTTAGTACACGAAGTGTTGATTGGGAACAGATTTACTTTGTACTTTCACCTGATGAGAAAATTGAGTTTCTTAACAATAATATCAATAGTTTATTTAATAGATATGTTCCGCTAAGAAACAGAACAGTAAACTATGACGAACGTCCTTGGTTTACCAACGAAATTCGTAGGCTTATGGTTCAACGAGAAACGTTATAGATTGGATGTTCACCATATGATATTTCGCAGATTGCATAATCAAGTAGTCCGCAAAATACGAGCTAAAATTAAATTATATAATAGAAAATTTATGAATGGTCGTCAACTATGGAATAACTTGAGGGAGACAGGGTTAGTGAACAAAAACCGGGATTGTGACATGAATATTAATATCGATTCACTAAATCATGAATTTGTTACATTATCATTTCGGATTTCCAGCCCTTCCTAGCAGTTCCCTAACTTTATCTACGTCTCCTAATGCATATTCGTCAGAAGTTCACTTGTGTGGATACCACTGACATAGTTGAAAGTGTTTTGTCGGTTAGGTCCAATGCGGTAGGGATTGATGGAATAAGTACTGTATTCATTAAGTCGTTTTTACCTATTATTTTACCTTACATAACACACACGTTTAATACTATAATAATGACAGATTTATTTCTATCCCAATGGAAACTAGCCAAGTTTTACCGATTCCCAAAAGTAAGAGTGGTAATGATTATAGACCCTGGTTCTGTGTTCCCTTTTTTGTCAAAAGTTTTCGAGAGGGTAGTACAAAAACAACTTAATGCCCATCTTAGAGCCCAAAACATTCTCTCATCTGAGCAGTCTGGGTTCCGCCAAAAGCATAGCTGTTCCACTGCTATCATTAACATTGTTGAAGATATAAGACTCGCCTTGGATGAAGACCATGTCACTTTTCTTGTATTGCTCGACTTTACTAAAGCGTTTGACACAGTAAACCACGCAAATCTGTTCTGTAAGCTATCATAATTTTATGGTTTTCCATCATCTGCTGTTCTTTTGTTGGCAAACTAACTTCGGGATAGGAAAAAAGCTGGTTCAGTTGGCAATAAAATTTCAAGTTTCCTACCGACCACTAGAGGAGTCCCTCAGGGTACGATCTTAGGGCCACTTCTTTTCTCCCTTTATATAAATGAACTCCCCTCAAGGATTGTTAGTTCTTCTATTCAGATATACGCTGATAATGTTCAATTATACCTATTAATAAGGACCTTGAAGAAATTTCCCGCTGGTCGGCAAGCAATCGCCTGTTCCTGAATCCCCTGAAATCCAAATGCATTGTCATTAGCAGAAAAGCCTTCAACCTTGATTATTTTCCGAACTTGTACTTAAATAACTCGAACATTCTTTACGTTTCTACCGCCAAAAATCTTGGTATGTTGTTCATCAGCACACTGTCTTGGGATGTGCACATCAATTCTGCCGTCGGTAAAGTCTATGGAGTACTACGTATCTTATGGGCCTCTCAGTATTACACTCTTTAGCTTTTGGCTAAAACGCTAGTATTACCAATTCTCAGTTACGGATGCGAAATTTTTTGTGACTGTGATGCTCTCAGCATGAGAAGGCTTAATGTTGCTTTCAGCAATACCGCGCGTTATATATTTGGGTTGCGAAGATTTGATCATGTGTCAAATTTCTCAATGCAAATATATAACATCTCCTTTGATCATCTTATGCGCTTTTGAACACTTATGTTATTATTCAATGAATATAATTCAAACACAGCAACCATGCAGTCTATTTAACTGGATACAGTCGATTCCTCTGGCAGATCTCAACAACTCATTCATCCTCGTTATTCTTGTCTAACATCAGAGCGCCAGTTTTTTGTTAACGCCATCCGATTGTGGAACTCTCTTCCCAAGCACTTAAGGAGAGTAACCGGCGAAGCACAGTTTCGTAGAGTTCTATGTACTTATTATCAAAACTAATTCTGTTTTTCTTTTACCTAGTGAATATCTTTCTCCTTTTTTCATATTCAATAGAGATGTATTGTACTTTTGTTTCTTTTGATGTAAAAGGTGTATTTAACTTTTGTATTTAATTTTTTTATATATTTTTCTCTCTTTTAATTTTGATTTTCTCAAAAATATGTAATGTATGATATTATTACCAGTATTCTATAACAAAAATATTATAAAGTAGTTTTCTTCAAAGCATCATTGAAATAATTAGCTTAACACTAATTGATAAGAAGTATATTCTTAATGTGTAGGCATACATTAAATTAAATAAACTAAACTAAACTAAACTAAACCTATACCAATCAAATTCAAAAATTCAATAATATTCCGTCTGAAATTTTCGCCATTTTAATGAAATAGTCTTTTTGGTGGACTTCAAATATTCATAGTGACGTTATATTGTCAGAAATTAATAAACAACATTATTATTATTATTATTATTATTATTATTATTATTATTATTATTATTATTATTATTATTATTATTATTTTAAGCTTTATTTACCAAAAAATATATACAAATACAGATTTACATAGTATTAAAAACAAATTAAAAACAATCTTTTTTTGTTTTCTTTTTATGAAGTTATTACAGTAAAATTAGTATTATATCAATAATCGTTCATGGTGATTTCATCCGGCATAAGCCTCCCCCATTGCTGTCGTTTCTTATTTAAAGGTATCTATTTTGTCACTAGCTTCGTCCAACTTTGGTCCTCTAATCTTGATAAGTGTCCAGCCCAGCTCCATTTTAAAAGTTTTGTTTTGTGTATGACGTCAACAATTTTCGTTTTTTCTCTTATATCCTCACTTCTTATTCTTTGCACCTGTCTTATGTTTAGTAATTTTCTTTCAATTTTTGTTTGGCATATTCTTAGTTTATCGAGTAAGTTTGATGTCAGTCCCAACGTTTCCAACCCATATGTCATTATAGGTAGAATTGTGGAGTCCGTTATGTATTTTCTCATGTCGTCACTAAGTTTTGAATCTAATATTTGTTTTATGCTCCAGTACTGCTTCCAGGTATTGCTTATTCGTCGGTTTATTTCTTTTTCTTCTTGATTTAAAAATGATTTAATTTGTCCCAGATATATATAGTCATCAACATAAGCTATTTTTTCATCATTAAGAAGTATGTCTATTTTTAAACAGTTTGTCATGATCTTTATTTTCGTTAAGTTCAAATATAGTCCATAATGTTTACAAGCTGAAGCAAGTTCGTTTATCATCGATTGCATATCATTTGGTGAGTAAGACAGAAAAACCACGTCGTCTGCAAATCGTAGATTATTCAGTTTATGTCCCCAGATGTCAAGTCCATATCTATTTCTCCATTTCAGTTGTCCAAAAATATCTTCTAATACTGCTGCGAAAAGTGATGGAGATAGCGGATCACCTTGGCGAACTCCTCTTTTGATTTCAAACTCTCTTCCAATTTTATCTGTTTTTATTTTAGCCGTATTGTGTTGTATATGTTTTTCATTTTTTCTATAAAAATTGAGTAAATTTTTTTGTTGCATTGTTGTCCAAATGCATTTATGTTCCACTGTGTCAAACGTTTTAGTGAAGTCAATAAATAGTAAATAAAGAGGTTTTTTGTATTCATTGTGTTTTTCTATAAGCTGATTTATTGTCTGTAGATGATCAGCAGTGAAAAACCTTCTCTGAATCCAGCTTGTTCCCTGGATTGTTTGTCATTGAGTGATTTTTTCGTTATTTTAAATAAGGTCTTGGAGAATAATTTGTATATTGTCGATATCAGGCTGATCGGTCTATAATTGTTAATGTCATCTTCACCTCCTTTTTATGTGCTCTTTGCTGCCATTGTTTGGGTATTTTTTGCGTTGTCAGAATTACGTTAAAAATTTTGGTTAATACTGTCTTTATAACATCTTAAACAACATACCATTTCATTATTATTATTAATTGTATTATTCATACCAGAATGTCAGTTTATTAGACTTGACCATTCTTTATTCCGTCAATTTCATTGAATTTTTGAACAGCAAATTAAAGGTGCTACCACCAATTGTTTACGAATTAATTTATAAATCGTTTTAATTAATTATTTGGCTGGAAATAAGCTATTTCAATGGCTGCAAAGCCCTATCATCAGTCTCCTGAGCTTTAATCCAATTTTATTATGAAACACTTTCTACATACACACCATATTAATCGAACCCACGCATATCAGATAAGCTCAGTCTTAGAAGTCGTATGCACTACGCATTCCACTGCTTATGACCACTGAAAACATTAAACATTAAGTTCACCACTCCTACAAGTGAAAATAAAGAAATCCTTTAAAGAATCAATTTTTGTCCATACCTTCTCATATAAAAGTACCTACCTATATACTTATGTACGTACATACATAAATAAAAATTATTATTCAACCAGCACAAAATCCTCAAAAGACAAATAATTTCATAAAGAAAATTCCATTACTGAAGAGGATCTCCAGAACTGAGTCAGGGTCGGGGACTTCAATGCCAAAATTGGTAAGGAAAACATATTTGACGGTTTATTCGGAAAGTGCAGCCTCCACGAACAAACCACCGATAACGGTTTTCGACGAATCGACTTTGCAGCAGCTCGTAATACGGTAATAAGTAGCACATGGTTTCCGCACAAACGTATCCACACAGCAACTTGGCTTTCTCCAGACGGTCGAATCGCCAACCAAATCGACCATATCCTTATTGACGCGAGGCACGCATCCAACATATTGGATGTAAGATCTTGTAGAGGTGCAAATATCGACCCTGACCATTTTTTGGTCGCAGCCCGATTCAGATGTCGATTATCCAATAAGAAGATGCTGCGCACCACCAAAAAACGTAATTTTCACATTGGACGACTCGCGCCAATTTCTCAGAAAAGCCAAGCAACTGGCGCCTGGCTTTAAGTCAGGCACATATGCTTTTCGAAACTGCGATGCAAGCCTTGTTACCGATCAACAAGGAGTAGTGCAGGTGTTCAAACAGCATTTCTACCAGCTGTTAAACGAACATCCGCAAGAAAGAGCAGCAGTGCATGAAGAAGTATGTCCACTGAACAATGAACTAGTCCCCCCACCAAGCAATGAGGAGATACAGCTAGCCATTAATAGGCTTAAAAACGATCCACTGTCCCCTAAAAACTACAGGGGCATATCCTTGTTGAATATTGCATACAAGATCTTATCCACTGTACTGTGTGATCGTCTGAAGCCTTTTTTGCCAAACACACATCGGTAACTATCAGTGTGGCTTCTGGCCCGGCAAACCGACTATAAACCAAATCTTCACACTAAGGGAAATCCTGGAGAAAACCAACGAATTCCAAGTCGAAACTCACCATCTTTTCATCGACTTTAAGGGCCCCTACGACAGCATATCGCGAGAAGAACTCTTTAATGCGATGAAAGAGTTTGGGATCCCGGGAAAACTGATCCAAATGGGCCGCGTAACCCTCAACAACACCTTAAGTTTAGTGCAGTTAGGAAGTGCCACTTCGAACTATTCGAAACCTGCACTGGCTTCCAGCAAGGCGATGCGCTGCTCTGTGAATTCTTAACAGATAATGCGAAGGGCAAATATCAACATGGAAAGCACTTTTTTCAAAAAATCCGTACAACTGTTGGGTTTTGCAGACGACCAGAACATCATGGATCGTTCCCAACGTGCGGTCGTTGAGGACTTATCTTACCAGTTCTATTGTATGGTTCCGAGTGCTGGACAATGACTAACAGAGCGGAGCAAAGCTTGGAAACCTTCTAACGAAAGATCCTTCGTCGGATATTCGGTCCTGTGTGTGAGGAGGGCGAATAGAGGAGAAGACGCAACCGCGAACTCTATGAGCTGTACCAAGACGTGGATGTAGTCCAAAAAGTGAAAACTAGGCGACTACTATGGCTCGGACACGTCGAGCGAATGGACGAAAATGTTCCAGAGGGTCTTCGAATCCCAGCCCTCAGGTTCTAGACGACAAGGAAGACCGAAAGAAAGATCAGGTGACCGCGGATGACAGAAAATTTGGTCCTAGAAACTGGAAGCAACTCGCCCGTGATCGAGTTCAAAGAGGGCCGTGTCACAGGCCGAGACTCAACGTGGGTTGCAGCACCCCTAAAGAAAGGAAGTATGTTACTATGTGCATGCTGTTGGAACTTGTGAATGAAGATTTTAAGACAGAATCAGACAGATTTTAAGAAAGAAACCTTAGTTTCATTTCTGGAAAAAAAGTTAGTTCAAAAAGGATGGAATCGAAGTAGGGAAGTTTTTGATACTACAATTTGAAATATTTCCGATCATTTTATATTTTAAATAAGGACACATTATTTGACCCAGATACAAAGTCCTCAAAAGTATAACACTTCAGAGATGAAAGATAATAAATATTTATGTAGACAATATGTACATCCTAACTAAAAAGCACACTTATTATAATTATCGATCACATCTTGTTGTCTCTAAAACAACCATTTGTCAAAAAGCAAATGTCTGTATCTTTAGTTGTATTAAGGTATTATCGACGGCCGTTGATTTATTTTTCAGTGAAACTGAAAATTGTAGTACAAAAATGCTATGTTATATGTTAATTAACTTTAACAAAAGGCTTTAAACAGAATTATTATATTTTAAGAAAAAACCTTAAGTGGCTGTGGGTGAGAAAAATTTGACTCAGCGTCAAAAACAATGAGAAAATATTTTTTGAATATGTAACAGTGAAACAGTGGTCTTAGGTAATTTAAAGTGATCGTTGTATGTATGTTTAAATGCAGTCAATTTACTAAGATAATCCGTTTACATTTTACTTACATTAACAAGTCAATATCTTAAATATAGATTTCGTTTCAACTAACTTACCATTTACTTATTTTAAAGATATCAAATGAAACATGTGCCAACTTTTGCTATTTTACGTTTTACTAGTACTTTAGTGAATATGGTACATTAGCCACTTAGCTTACTAGCAAATATCTTCAATAAATAATTTGATTTCGTTTCAAAAAACTTTAAACTTAGCATTTTGTGCTTATTTTAAAGATATCAAATGAAAAACATCCCAACTTTTGCTATAGGATTTTTTATAAAGAGAATAGATTTGTTATTGTTATCACTAAATATATTGTTAAAATAAACTTACCTTTTTCCATTGAATTATGGTCTTTTTTGGCCCTATAGTGTTAAGTGCGGCTTGAATTTTCTCCCAATACCATTCCTTTTCCTTTTTGCCTTCCATATATTTTGTTTCGCGCAGCAAAGAGATTAACATTTTTTTTTGTGGTTTAGTCACACGATCCTTGAATAAAATATTGAAAACCTAATTAGAAAGATATTTTCCAGCTTTAACATTACTTGAAAAAAATTCACTGTTGGTTAAAGAATATTTAGCAAATAATGTAGCCCTAGGAATGAAGTTTCAATGGTTGCCTTCTATTAATAGATGCATCAATATGTTCAAACCCAAGGAGTAAACAAATACTCACCATATCTTTTCACCTGGAAATCTATTACAGAGGCTTTATTTCTTATTAATTAATTGGTAAAATTATTTACTGTCCAAACACACAACAGAAATATATTTTCAATTCTGTCTTTTGTGTTTTGTCCAGCAAGTTGCTGATATTTCATATTGTTGCTGTCACTTTGACGTTTCAAGCGACTCAACGCTTGTAATCGCACTAACCGTATTACATTCGATGTTAAGCCACTATGACATTAGCCGCGATTATAAATAAACGATATTCACATTGAACTGCTTCCTCCGACTTTTTTTTATGTGATTGGCCGCGTTCAGGTTGCACTAGGATAGCCTATCTAAGATACTCGAGTATCCATTATGTTTCTGAACGCAAATCAGCTGTTGTTGACATTTCCCATAGGATAGATGAGTATCCCAGAATTTTTAGGATAGCTTGAGATTTTTTTTCGCCAACAGCTGCTTTGTCATCAGCTGTGATTTTACAAGGGATTACAACAACACAAAGCTATCCAGATCGCTTTGGATACAAACATGAACGCGGCCATTCCCACATCTATTACCCCTATTACACTAGGCGTGTTATTTTGCAAGCCTGGGGTTAATTGGTTGAAAAAAACGCGGGGATTAGCGATGCCATCACAGAAACAAAATGGAGTTTTCATACAAACTATCGATAACATGTATGTAATTCACTCCGGTAATACAGTTCTTCGGCGCGCTTAAGTTAAGCCCCGCGAATTCTCTGAATTGTTTAGCATCGACGTCGTTTTTTGTATCCAATTCCCCCCGGGCTTGCTAAAAAACAAGCGTACTTTACCGACAAAGCAATCCGATTCTGTATGGGAATTTACACACCCATATGTCGGTGTGGGGCTGTCAATTGTCTTTCGATTTGGTCTACAATTTTCTTTTTTTTGCAAGCCCGGGGGAAATTGGATGAAAAAAACGACCTCGGTGCTAAACAATTAACATGTTAAATTCAACAACAACTAATCCCAGAGAATTCTCGGGGTTTAACTTAGGTGCCAGTTATAGCTTTCATTGAAACTCATCATTGAAAATTTTAATTTCTTATTTTGAGACACTTAAAAAGCATAATCAGTAATTATTTTGATGCCAATAAAAAGCTGATTACTCGATTATTATTTGTAGTAAAAAAATATTTCATTTTGGCCCTACCTTTCACATAAAACCAATTCTAAGATTTTAATGATCAATGATAAGGTAGTTCAATCATTGAAATAAAGAAATCCATTTCCTGCGATAGACTGGGCCAAAATGAAATATTTTGTTTACTAGAAATAATAATTGAGTGGATAATGAAATATAAATATCTTGGCGTTATCTTCACGTATAATATGTCTTGGTCTGAACACTTAACAAAACGTCTTGCTGCTTTTTACTTTATAAACTCGACATTAGGCGTGTTTTTTTGCAAGCCCGGGGGTTATTGGACGAAAAAAACGACGGCGGGGCTTAACAATCACCATGTTAAATACAACAACAACTAATTCTCCTGCGGGATTAGCTTAAGCGTACAGAATTCTCGGTGCTAAACTCTTGGACAAGCTAAAAACTGTGCTACCAAATACAACTTTGGTTAAGTTATCGATAAATTGTATAGAAACGTCAAAACCGACGTTAATCAATTTTCGTTTTACAATTTACATAAAAAATAAAAATGTCTGAACACAAAGATGGCGATTCGAAAGGTAAGTTATACCTTTTTATTTGTAAAATAAATAAAAATAAATAAAAAATATTCTTGCTGATAAGCTAAATTTGTGTGCTCTTTGTGTAGTGTGTGCTGATGGAAGTATTCAACTACGATCTCTGCAGGACTTTAAACTCATCACCACCATTGAGGTCCCTAACGAGCAATTTGTCTCGGCTGCTTATTGTAAGACACTGGACAGACTATGTGGATGCACTAGAGTGGTTCTCTTATTTTCTATTCGCTGCACTATACCGATAATGAATCTGGCGATGAAACGGTAGATGATGAAAACGCAACGTTTGTGGAAATACGGATTTCTCACTTCTATGCTTTTTTTGCTTGCTTACATAAATACAGTGCTAGCATCCAGCATTACGGCGTACAAGCAACCCACCTGCTTGGGCATGTCACTATAGGATTTGGGGTAGGTGCTTGCTTCATTGGGATGATTGAAACGGTTCTGAGTTCTTACTTAGGTCCTCTTACGTTATTTAAAATTCATTTTCAATTCTATCAAAAATTAAAAAAAATTTCTATCTAAAAGTAATTCTGCCATGATTTTTGAAAATTGAACAACGGCGGAATTACTTTTAGATAGAAATTTTTTTAAATTTTTGATAGAATTGAAAATGGATTTGTGTAACGTAAGAGGACCTAAGTAAGAACTCAAAACCGTTTTAATCATTCCAATAAAGCAAATTGTTTTGAAATAACAGCATTTTTTATGTAGCTCTTACAAGAATTTCAATAGAAAATCATACGAAATTTGTTTGACGGTTACATAAAAAATAAAAATGCTGTAACTACAAAACTACTTGCTTCATTGGGATGATTGAAACGGTTTTGAGTTTTTATATAGGTCCTCTTACGTTACACAAAATCCATTTTCAACTCTATCAAAAATTTAAAAAAAATTCTATCTAAAAGTAATTCCGCCGTTGTTCAATTTTCAAAAATCTTGGCAGAATTACTTTTAGATAGAAATTTTTTTTAATTTTTTATTGAATTGAAGATGAATTATGTATAACGTAAGAGGACCTAAATAAGAACTCAAAACCGTTTTAATCATTCCAATGAAGCAAATAGTTTTGAAATAACAGCATTTTTTATGTAGCTCTTACAAGAATTTCAATAGAAAATCATACGAAATTTGTTTGACGGTTACATACAAAATGCTGTAACTACAAAACTACTTGCTTCATTGGGATCTTTGAAACGGTTTTGAGTTCTTACTTAGGTCCTCTTACGTTACACAAAATCCATTTTCAATTCTATCAAAAATTAAAAAAAATTTCTATCTAAAAGTAATTCCGCCGTTGTTCAATTTTCAAAAATCATGGCAGAATTACTTTTAGATAGAATTTTTTTTTAATTTTTGATAGAATTGAAAATGAATTTTATCCAAGTCCTTCTGGTCAAAATTATTTAAGGAATTATTTTTTTTTAAATTCAAATTCTTCTGTCACTGTCAATCTGTCAGCTGATTTCGAAATGTCACTGCACATTACACGGTGCTGCCAAGTTTTTCATTAAGCCCCGTCGTCGTTTTTTTCGTCCAATAACCCCCGGGCTTGCAAAAAAACACGCCTATTATCTATGTAAATTTGTGCAAAATAAATTTGTTACACACTCTGCTAAGTATAAAGTGCACGACGCAGCCACAAAATCAATAATAGGCGTGTTTTTTTGCAAGCCCGGGGGGAATTGGTTGAAAAAAACGACAGCGAGGATTAGCGACGCCATGACAGTAAAAAACATGGAGTTTTCATACAAACTATCGATAACATGTATGCAATTCATACCGGTAACACAGTTTTTCGGTGCGCTTAAGTTAAGCCCCGAGAATTCTCCGGGATTAGTTGTTGTTGCATTTAACATGTTAATTGTTTAGCATGCACGTCGTTTTTTTCATCCAATTCCCCCCGGGCTTGCAAAAAAACACGGCTAATGCACTATACTGCGCGCAAGTGTGGGGATATAAAGAATACCCCAAAATGATTGGGTCGATTTCACCAGCAGTGCACTTCAGTCGCAGTATCATGATGAATATTGTAACCTCCTTTATACTGAGGTTCCGAATTACTTTCATGATAGTAATCCACGAGACATGATTAACCTAATTTTCAAAGCAAGATGCGGACTTCTGAATAATGATACAATAGGCCTATGCACTATATGTAATCTGGATGCTACAGAAAATACTTACCACTTCATTGGTGTGTGCCCCATCTTTGGAGGATATCGCAAAAAATATCTAGGAAGCGATAAACTAACCGACCAACATTCCTCGATATCTTAAACGGCCTAAATCAGAGAGAAAGAACTAATAGAGAGAGTCAAATTTCCTCGTCCCCGTCCCCTCGAAACCTTTTGTTTACATTTTTTATAACGTGTTGAATTCCTATCGGTGTGTACATGTTTGCACCTCGGGCAGTGCAAAACAAAAACAAAGGTGGTAAGTATGCACACCTTCTTGCATACGTATTTGTCCCCACATTTTTATTATAATGGAGTTAATAATTAATTATACATATGCAAGATGGTGCGCAAGTCGCAACATCGTAGCTTGTAGGCTAAAAGAGAGCCTCCGTCGAATTTGACTCTCTCTACTAGTTCATTCTCTCTGGCCTAAATTACAAAAACCTCTACATTTTTTTTTTTAAAACTCACTTAAATATCGAAGTCTTATAATAAACGAATTTAGTTAAAACTCGCTTAGGTTTGCTTTTATAGAGTAGATTCATTTTTCGAACCTGACAGACAACTTAAAACAAGTTATTGTCAAATTTGATTTTGAAAACCAGCAAAAACATGTTTTTGTAAAAAATTTAATTGAAAATAAAATTATTTTATCTATCTATCTATATAGAGGACATCAACATAATCTTCAAGAAGTGGGAAGAGCTCACGATGAAGGCCATAACGATAGAACAGTATAGACAAAGGCAAATTAAACAAAGAACAGAGAAACCTAAAAGTAAGAAGCGAGGCGAAAGAAAAAGGCAGTTCCAGCGAAAATGTGCTGATCTGCAAAGAACCATCAACATTGCACAAGGTACCTTAAAAAAAGAACTATTAGAACTCAAAACCTTAAGAAACCAGGGGTGGAAAAATTTTCCGAACCCAAATAACATAACACACAACTAATATCATGGGTGTAAAGACATCGAAGGAAGAGATTATCAACAATAATGTGGCAGCAGCATCATCAACAGCGAATACAACAACAGGTTCATTATTATCAGACAAGATAGCATACATTAATTGTTTTCTTCTGATAGTTATTATTCTATGTAAATTAAACACATACTAGAATTATTTAAGAAAACATGCGGTAAAAACATTAATTAATGTTTAAAAAAATTTCAAATAAAAATATATACATTTAAATAAATATATAAAAAAAATTGTTTATAAAAACAAAAATATTTAGGTAAAAATAAAAATAATAAAAAAAAATATATAAATAAAATTTTATGGAGTTTAATACGTTAGAAAATTTATTGCAAAATTTAAAAAAAGCACCAAACAGAACTTATTCCGGAGACTATGTACAAAAAGTAAACAAACAAATAGACACTATATGGCTACAAGTAACTAAGAAAGCAGTACTAAAAGACATACAAAACCTAAAAGACAAATTTGACAAATTAGTTGAACAGATACAAACATATTAAAAGACCAAAGACGAGGGACAAGAAATTAACAACGAAATGGCGAATTTTGACTTAGTAACTGCTACTAAAGTCATCCCTGAATTTCAAGGTGATCATAAAGATTTAAGCAATTAATTGGGTTTAATTGATTTCTATTATAGCACTCTCAAAGATGACGCTTAAAAAGAGCTTTTAATAAAGTTCATTTTAGCAACCAAACTCTCAGAAAAGGTTAAAAATAAAATTCAAACTCAGAAAACTCCAACAAAATTTGATGATTTTAAAAATGTTTTAAAATCTGTATCTGTAACAAAACTGCGTCAAGACTACATAGTGACATTGCAAAATGTTATCAAGGTTATCAAACAATTCCAATCTTTGCATCACGAATAGAATCATTGCTAGCTTCTTTGAACGAATTACAGATCTCTGAGCAAGGGGATGAGCACAGAGAAGTTATAGTTAAATCAAATGATCAAATAGGAAGGAATGACGGCTTTCAAAAATGGTCTATCAGAAATTCAGAACTGTACAAGTAGCATTAGAAATAGACCCAGGTCGATCAAATCAAATTATGCATTTTAATAGGGTACAGAGAGGTAGAACAATAACAGAAATTTTAACCAAAAGAGGGGTCAGAACAACAACAGAGGACAACATAGAGTACAATGGAATATGGATAGACGAAATTTTCAGGGAAACGGGTATGTCCACGGACAACAAAACCCGGGGCTAATGTCCAAAAGAAGATAATCCACATAAAGAAATCAGAAGGACATACGAATTTTATAAAATTCAAAATAAAAAATAGGAACCAACCGATAAGTCTATTAATAGACACGGGTGCCGATATTTCAATAATTAAAAATAATGTAATAGATATCAATAGTATAGAGTATGGTAAAAATTTCAAATAAATGGTATATCCGAAGAATCAATATTAACTATAGGTATAACAAAAATTGAATTACGCATAGAAGATATAAAAATAGAGCATACATTATTGTAACTAATGATACTTTGAATTTAGCAACAGATGGAATACTAGGTAGAGATTTCTTATTAAAACACAACTGTAAAATTGACTATGAGACATGTGTGCTGATAATTTCGTTGAATGAAGAAGAAATAATATTACCAATGAATATGAACACAAGTGACATTCACAGTGATATCAAAATACCACCCAGAACAGAGATGATTCATAAAATTAATTTAGATTTAAAGGAAGATAGTATAATTTATGGGAAGGAAATCAAGAAGGGAATATTTTTAACTAATTCGATAATACCAGCGATAGGAAATAAACATATCAAAATTCTAAATACAACTGACAAAGAAGTAACATTAAAACATATCTCATTAGGAGTAGAACCAATTTCCAACTATGAAATATTACAGTTTAAAAATAATTTAGTAGGTGAATACCGATTTAAAAAAATAGAAAATAAAATAAAAGTAGACAGTTTAGATAAGAACGCAAAATCAGAAATTTTAAACATATGCAAGCAATTTCAAAATTAATTTCACCTAGAAGGAGAAATACTAACTAAAAATAATTTTTATGAACAAAAACTAATAACTGTAGATAAAACACCAGTATACAGTTCTCCTTCCATCCGTAATAAGTTAAGCTTATTGAAAGATGTCTTTTCACCTGGCCCCGACGGCATTCCAGCAATATTTCTTAAAAAATGCGCCAATGTACTCTGTGAACCTCTTACTGATCTCTTTCAACTCTCGCTTTCACATGCAGTTTTTCCTTCACTTTGGAAAGAATCTTTTATTTTTCCTATTTTCAAAAAGGGTTGTAAGAACCAAATTTCCAAGCTCTTTGAGAGCATAGTGTACGACTCACTTTTTTTCATTTTAAATCAATTGTTTCTCCTCTACAACACGGTTTCTTAAAAGGTAGGTCCACCACGACTAATCTAACCCAATTTTTCTCCATGACACTCCTGGCATTGGAAAAAGGTTATGACGTAGGCGTTATAATACTGATTTTAGCAAAGCGTTTGACAAGATAAGTCACCAAATAATTTACCTCAAACTAAAAGCCTTTGGTTTTCCACCAATTTTTATTGAATGGATCAAATCGTACCTCGAGAACCGAGTATATAGGGTTGTTTTCAGAAGTGCCGTGTCTGATCCAAACTTCAGGTGTTCCCCAGGGCAGCCATCTTGGACCACTTCTATTTGTGCTTGCCATTAATGATGTGAGTAGAATCATTTCTTTCTCCGACCTCTCTATCTATGCAGACGATATAAAAATAATCGCATCTTCTCAAGATTCTTCCCTTCTCCAACTTGACCTTAATTCTTTCCTTTCCTGGTGTAATAAAAACTTTTTAGAACTTAATGTAAGTAAATGTCAATCAATGTCTTTCTCCCGCAAACGCTCACCCTCTTATCCCCGAATTTATCACTTCTCCAACGTCCCTATCCCTATTGTTTCCTCTATTCGTGATCTTGGGATTTTATGCGATAAAGAGCTTAATTTCCGCTCTCACACAGATCTTGTTATTGCGAAAGCAAATTCTACCCTCGGCTTTATAAAACGGTGGTCTAAGGAATTTTCCAACCCCTACGTTACAAAATACCTATATAACTTATACGTCAGACCTATCCTAGAATATGCTATTCAAGTATGGTCTCCCTATCAAATCACCCAATCTCAGCGTCTTGAAGCAGTGCAACGTAGATTTCTTCGTTTCGCATTGTGTAATCTGTCTTGGTCTGATAGATTTATTTTACCAACCTATGAGGATCGTCTCCAATTAATCAGCATGCACACCTTGGCTCAACGTCGCCGTGTCGCTGACATACTTTTCATCCATCAACTCGTCACTGGTATCATAGACTCTCCGGGATTTCTTTAATTAATTAATATAAACACCAGTCCTCGAAATATAAGATCTGTCCCTTTCTTCTCCCTCCCTACTCACCGTACCAGTTATGGCCATTTTAACCCAATGTGTCGAATGTTACGTTCAGCCAACACAGTACAAGATTTATTTGACTTTTCCCTTAGTTCCCCATCCCTCAGAAGAATTCTATACACCTCCCCCCCTAAACCCTCTAAACTACTCATTTTTTCTCGTTTAAACTTTTTTTTTTTAATTATATTGTATTTTTTATTTTTTTGTATATTTTTGTACATATATTTATATTTTTATATTGAATAAGTTTCGCTTGTAATAAGCTAAATAAATAAATACATATAAAATTACAGACTGCCGCATGCGAATTTGAATGAAATAAAAGATCAAGTTGAAAAGTTAATAGATGAAGATATAGTCGAACCATCTACAAGTCCGTATAACTCTCCGTTGTTAATAATACCGAAGAAAAGCACAGAAGGAAATAAAAAATGGAGATTAGTTGATTTTAGGTCTTTGAACAAAAAAGTGGTTGATGACAAATTCCCATTAAATCGTTTGGAAGACGTATTAGATAAACTAGGAAAATCTAAATATTTTTCAACTTTGGATATACCAAGTTCATTTCACCAAATTCCATTGCATCCAAGATCCAGACCACTAACAGCTTTTTCAACAAACACAGGACACTTTCAATTGAAAAGATTACCTTTTGGATTGAAGATTTCAACAAATAGCTTTCAGAGGATGTTATAAATTGCACTAAGTGGTTTGCAAGCATCTGCATTCTTATATGTAGATGATATAATTGTGTTTGAAATCCTTAGGAACATAATAACAACCTAACAGAAGATTTTAAGAGGTTATGTAAATACAATTTGAAACTAAACCAAAGATACTGAATTATAAAGATTGGAATCCTCGGCTGTCATTCTGGTTTGCCTACAGGCTAAACAAAATGGCGGACACTGGTGAATTCATATTTTTGCACTAGTGCAAAAATATGAATTCACCACTGCATAAATTGTTGTTGTAATTCACATCTATTCATCGACAGAGATGAAATTACAAAAACAACAATGTAAACAAATGGGTTTTGGGGGATGGAACGCACGAAAGATTCCAATCTTTATTCAGTATCTTTAAATTAAACCCGAGCAAATGTAATTTTCTTCGACCGGAAGTAGTATATCTTGGACACTTAATAACTGCAGAAGGGGTAACCACAGACCCAAATAAATACTATGTTATCCAAGAATATCCAAAACCAGATAACGCAGGTAAAGTTAGTACCGCGTTTCCCAAAGTGTGCTCCGCGAAGAATATCCAAGTGCTCCGCGGAGATATCGGAAAAAATATTAAAATTCCATCACACTTATTAATTTTGTGCTTTTGAACTTGTCATTTTGATCGCAGCAATCGAATTTGAAAAGTTCATTTAAAAAATTTACCCTATTTGCCATTCCAGCATACTTGAGGTACATTAGAAATAAAAAAAGCTTTTATGTATTTTAAAACTTTGAATAAAGCAAGCGGTATTCTTTTTTAAATTTGCTCTTCTCCACATCAGCGATGCCAGATTGAGGGATTTATAACTTTTTGTGGGAATTTTACGTTTAAAATAAGCTAAAAGTGAAAAAGAGATTTTTTACACCTCATAGGTGTAATGGATTTTAATTGGTCATTTTATAAAAAAAAAATTGTATTGAACTATGAACAAAGACCCTATTTAGATTGTGACTTTTCACAACGCCATGATGGTGAGATCGGTGAATCACAAAATCATAGTCATGGCGTAGTGATAAGTCACAATCCTTCGATAATAAATGTCATTTGAGTTTCATTGGGTTTTTTTTCTCGTATTAATTTCGATGATTTTATGTTTACCTTTTTTTGTTGCAAATGCGGTTAAACTCGTGCATTCAATGTAAATTTTCAAACTTTTTTATTTTTTACCAATGCGGAATGCATATTTGTTTCTAAACTTTACTGCGTAATCAAAATGTATGGGATTATATGTATTTTTCCTAATAAAATACATAATACGAAACTGTTGCGGCTCTTAGAAATGAGGGCTGAAGTCAGAACCTTCCTAATTGACGATGATTTTGTTTTGAGCGACGGGCTGTGTAATGAGAGTTAGCTATTTAAATTAGCGTATCTAGCCGATATTTTTAAAAAACTAAATGATTTGAGTTTATTACTTCAGGGAAATGCAATAACTGTTTTCGATGCCAGTGATAAAGCAGAAGCATTTAAAAAGAAAATACAGTTTTGGGCTAAATCTATGAAAAATAGAAACCTCGCTCAACGAATTTAAAGAGGAAATAAATTTGGACATTCCCGAAGATATATTAAATGAGTTCCATGTTCACCTGTTAGGTTTGCTTGATAGCTTCCACTGGTATTCTCCGGAAGAGTACCACTCAAATATTAAGGAAAACGTGTGGGTTGCAAACCCATACTATGCCGTGTTGGAAAAGCCAAATTCCCTGACATCGCGATGGTTGCAATTTGAGTGCTTGATTGATATGATATCAGATTCTTCGCTAAAGGAAAATTTTGAAACGAAGAACTCTTTGTCAGAATTCTGTTGTATGTTGAAGGACGAATTCAAAATTTTGTCAAACAAAACTAAAGTAATTCTTCTGCCGTTTGCAACAACATACATGAGGATAGAAGAACCCCTGCCTACGTTGGAACCAAAACAAAATATAGGTCCCGTCTCGATGCAGTGCCAGATATTCGGTTGCAGTTCTCCCAAATTCAACCAGATGTACCAGCATTATGCAAAAAAAACAGGCACATGGTTCTCGCTAAAAAAATAGAAGCTATTTATTTAAATACCATAATATGTACCTACATAATATATTATATAATATTATTATTTAATTCCTTTTTTTTAATAAACTTTATTATTGTTTTTCGTTGAGGTAACATTTTTAAAATGAATAAAATGTAACAAAAATTGAAAAACAGTTACTGCATTTTCTACATACATTTTCTATATCTAACTGCGAAAAATGGCATGTGCGCAACCAAGTGCTCCGCGAGAAATTCCTCGCCTGAAAAGTGCTCCGCGACTAAAAAATATTGGGAACCGCTGAGTTAGAAGATTCATAGCTTTTTGTAATTATTATAGACGTTTTATACAAAATTTCGCGGAAATTGCCAAACCATTAAATCAATTACTAAAGAAAAATCAAATTTTTAGTTGGACACAAAGTTGTCAAATTGCCTTTGAAACCCATGAAATAAAGTTAATGTCACCACCAATACTATCTTACCCAGACTTTTCAAAACCATTTATATTGACGGCAGATGCATCAAATTATGCATTAAGAGCCATTCTATCTCAAGGAGAGGTAGGTAACGATAAGCCCATTGCATATGCAAGTAAAGCATTCCACGAAAGAAACAATATATGCAGTTAAAGATAGAATAGGGTAAAGTGTGGGTGGGTCTTCCAAAATAAACAACATTTTTTTTTTATTTTATATAAATATTCTTTATTATATTATATATGTAATATTAACATTACAATGTTTTGTAAATGTAATTTCTATTTTTAATAAAAACAATTAAAAAGTATTAAGAAAAACCATCTCCCCCTATAGGGTGGGGGGGATGGTATACCCAAGTGGGTGAGATGGCGCAATATCTACTTTTGATTTATATTGCCACATTCATTGCACGTATGTTTGTACGATGTGCACGAATCATGTGCCCATCTATGGCACATGATGCACTGCAACCATTAGTTTTCTTGAGTTGATCCTGGTTGACCTTGATATCGATGGGATTGGCGATATGATCACTAGCGCCTTACTCGGGGTTATATCGTTCCAAACAATGTCTTCGATGTCTTCAAGAGCAACCTATTGTTATAAAAAATGGTTGGTTATCAGGTGTCACTTAAAATAATGCTGTAAAGTTTTTACCTGTTGTTCTTGTTCCATTTCCCAAGTAACAATTTAACTTGTGTAAGGTCCATTTTTTTGAATTCGATAAGCTATAGCTAGCATATACATTTTATAAGGCTTTATTATGAAAGTCAACCATTTTATAAATTATGTTTTTAATAGTAACTTCTTTAATGCCTTTTAAAAGTTGGTACACAGGTTCTATAAAAGGCTTGTATACTAAAGCCTGTACAAGGCCTCCCAAATTGTTTCAATGAAAGTGAAGCTTCTATAGAGCTTTCAACTGAAAGAAATTAACAACACTTTCTGTATGGCTTGCTTTAAAAAACTTTATAAATATTTAATCTTAATACTGCTCATAATTATACAGATGTCAACAGAAAGTGTAAGTACATTTTGTATAGGGCTTACTAATAAAATAATTATATCAAATTTGACAAATTCACCGCTTTTCATTTAGATTAGAAATATGTAGTCCAAAAAGGGAAGTTTTTTTTCTCACATTATAAGAAAAACTAAATATCCAATAGGGTAAATCATCTAAGCCTTTACAGACAATAGTTAATTCGTGGAAAAAGTTTAAAAGATCAGGACCGATGTTCTGTAACTAGGCGATAACTTTTCGAGGCGATAAACGGCGAAAAATGGAACAAAACCCATAGGATTCCTATGAGTTTTGTTTCATTTTTGTTCCATTTTTCGTCGTTTCTCGCCACGAAAAGTTATCGCCGAGTTACAGAACATGGGTCCAGGATCGCCTATTTTGTTCATAGGAATATTTTCTGGAACAAATAAGTGTACTGACTTGGAATAAAATGTTAACAGCAAACTTATGGAAATGATTGCCTTCTTTAGTGAACTATTTTACCTTTGTATAGCAACTATTAATAGAGGGAATTTATTTGGATTAAAAAGCGTCCATTTTGGTTTGCTATTGGCTTCTGTAAGATAAGATATAAAGCTTTTATAAAATGTTAATAGCAAATTCTACAACCATCACAACAAGCGTCCATTTTGTTTTGCTATTGGCTTCTGTAAGATGAGATATATAGTTTTTATAAAATGTTAATAGCAACTTCTACAACCATTACAACAGCGTCAACCATTACAAAATATGTCGCTGTAGCAGATACGTGAAGTATCAACTAATAAACATTTTAACATCCATCTCCTGTATTGCAAATTAGCCTGGTGGGTAGCGTGCTGGGTCTTTGATTGGAAGGACGCGAGTTCAAATCTCGGAGAAACCATGTAAATAAAAGTGAAGTTTTTTTGAAATTAATTTAAATTCTATACATTTCAGATACAGAAAAAAGCTATTTCAAACCCTTATATGAAGAAACAAATTCAGATAAATAAATAAACTAAAAATTTGAAAGGACGCATTTTTTTTCAATTATACAACTTCATTGCTTGGCATAAGGCCTTAATGGAAAATTTAATGTGAGCTATTGCTTTCATAGCAGGGCAATGACTTTCTTAAGTTTATCTTTATAAGACCTTATTACACTGTTCGTTGGAGACTATATACTTGCATAGCACTTGTGATGAAGTGTCTTAAGGAACTTCTATAATGTGCGCCAAAATGGTTTGCATAGGGCCTTCTTCTATTACTATACAAGCCAGAAAATAGCTTGCATTGAACCTACAACAAGCTAAATTGTTAGTTGGGTTGAGGATTTTGTGGTTGTTGGATAATCGGCTGATGCAGTGGAGTAACCTCTCGGATGTTTCTCTTTAGGTAATGAAGAAAAAAGTTTTAAATTTTAGTAGGTAAATCTGTTCTACAAAATTCAAAATTATGTTTACCTCTTCAATTGTGTTGATTTCTTCATTTACTTCTATGAATGCATAGTCTGGAATAGCTATTCGATTAAGTGGACAGATTCCTGTAGCAGCAAAAGATGAAATTCCGTTGCTTGTCGTTGCAGAAGCACTCCAAGCATCGTAAAGTAGTCTTCCGAATTGGAGCCTATTTATTTTCCGGTTTGGATTGTTTTTCATATAAGTGTTACAAGCTAAATTATAATGATCTTTTAAAGAGCGGAAAAAAGCCCTGTCCAAAGGCTGAAGGAACTGTGTAGTGTGAGGAGGAAGGCACAAAAGTACAATATCATTCTCTGTGGCATACTCCAACATTTCGCCATTACTGCAGTGGGAAGAATGTCCATCGAGAATCAGAAGAACTTTGCCTAATGGTTTCCTTGGGACAAAATGCTCTTTCAGCTAGGAAAAAAATATTTCACTTGTCACATAGGTTCATTTCTGTCCCATAAAAGCAACCGATTCTGGCGGCTCAAATTCTTCTTATTTTTACCTTTAAAAGCACATGCAGGGGGCAAGAAAAGTCCCTCAGTATTACAGCAGGCAATCACCGTGATGGTCTCCTCTTTCTCAGCAGATGTTATGGCCGCAATATTTTTGGACCCCTTTTCTGCCACGACAAGCTCAGGTTTGTTGCCTAATGGTTTCCTTGAGACAAAATGCTCTTTCAGCTAGGAAAAAAATATTTCACTTGTTACATAGGTTGATTTCTGTCCCATAAAAACAAACCGATCCTGGCGGCTCAAATTCTTCTTATTTTTACCTTTAAAAACACGTGCAGGGGGCAAGAAAAGTCCCTCAGTATTACAGCAGGCAATCACCGTGATGGTCTCCTCTTTCTCAGCAGATGTTATGGCCGCAATATTTTTGGACCCCTTTTCTGCCACGACAAGCTCAGGTTAGTTGTTAAGTTGGCATCCGGTCTCATCCATATTGAAAATGTGTCTAGCCTTACCGATAAGGTCATTTTCGGTGAGCACTTTTTCTAAAAGGTCAAAGTAAGTATCAACTTCTGGTCGATTCATACCAAGTGCTTGTGACTGCGAAACACCCTCCGACTTCCTTATGGCCAAATCTGGATTTCTTTTCAAAAAAAAGTTCAAACCTCTTCCAGCTCTTTTGAGGTGCGTGGAAAACCGGTGCTTGATGTTATATTTTTCAGCTATTCCATAAGCCATTCTGCAAACCGCATCTCTCGTTGGTGCAAATCCGTGAGCCTGCATCTTCTTTTTGTGGTTACTTATTTTTTTTTCAACTTTGGTTCCCAAACATGCAGAAGCGCCTAATTGTTTTATTTCGGAAGAGTTTTTTAAATGTCTGCGAAGTGTTGTCGCGGGTAAATTGTAAACTATGGCAGCAAAGTTTATGGACATCAGCTTTTTATTAACATCATTTATTGCAGCCGTCAGAGAATGCTGTGTCCAAGAGCCCCTGCTGGAATTAGGTTTTTTGATATAGTTTGTTGGCATGGCTAAAAGGTTTTCAATTATTTAAAGGGCGAATGAAGTTAAGCACATGAGCACTATCGAAATAATGAAATTAACTAGAAAATGTAAACGTTTGATACGTTCACTAATACTTCTTCACGTGTGCCAAAGAAATTTCAAAAAGGCAACGCTTCATATTTTTAAATATTTGAAATAATAATAAATAATTAGCGGGTGAGATGTTATGCGGCCATAGTACACAAAAGTGAAAAAGTGTGATGCGGAATGCGCCAACTCACCCTCAGAAAACTTCGCCATCTCCCCCTCTTTGTCATTCAACATTATTCTTAAGCACAAAAAAACACCCGTTGCCACTTTTACAAAGTTCTAGTAGAGAGTTCATTGCCAATAGTTTTTTGTATGTATTGATATATCATAGACATCCAAGCAACAATCGACTTACAAAGAAAACCGAAACAAAAGAGAGAGCAAACAAATTTTTCGAAAAAAAATACCTAAACCAAACCGGCAAATACTGGCTACTTCGATTTAAAATGATAAAATGCATAGAAAAAAAGTTTAAAAGTTTTGATTGAATATTAAATGTACGAGATATTAAAGATGCGCCATCTCCCCCGCTGCACCATCTCACCCGATTTTACCCTACATGTTGGATACAATGATAATTCTCTATCAGACTTAAAATTGATTTTGAAGAAATTGATATCCTATACAAAAGACTAACGAAATATTTGAAACAATATCAGTGCACAAATTTAAAGAGAATAAGAAAAGAATAAGAAAGAAAATTGTCTAGACAATATTATATAATCAACCAAAAAGAATAGAACATGCGAATGAGATGAATAAATTAATAAAAAGAAGATCATGATGATAAATTAGGAGGACATATTGGTATAAGAAGTTGTATAGCAAAACTTAAGCAAAAATATGTATGGAAGAATACAAACAAGATGGTTAGAAAATATATAAATAGTTGTAATATTTGTAACGAAGTTAAAATTAATAAATATACTTAAGAACGATTCATGAGGACAGAAACACCTAGCACATCTTTTAATAACAGTAGATACAATAGGACCACTTAGACCATCGAATGGATATAGGTATATTCTTACAATTCAAAGTGAACTAACAAAATTCATTGAAGCATTTCCATTAGTCACGAAAGATGCTACAGTAGCAAAAACCATTGTAGAGAAATTCATTTTGAAATATCGTTGTTTTAGGAAACTAAAAACAGACAAAGGTACAGAATTTACTAATGAACTATTAATAAATATCTGTAAGTTATTAAGAATAGAAAAAACTACGTTTACACCATTTCACCATGAAACTTTAGGCTCTGTAGAAAGAAACCATAGAGTTCTAAATGACTACTTAATGACAACAGACGGAAAAGACAACTGGGAAGAATTACTACCTTACTACACTTACAAATACAATACTACACCACACAGTACTACAAATTACTCACCATTTGAATTAGTCTACGGAAAGTTATGTGCGCTACCTTGTGAAATCATAAAAAATAAAGAAAGTATTTATGACATTGATATCTATGTAAATGAATTTAAAATAAAATTAAAATATGCTCATGAAAAAGCTAAAGAAAATTTAGAACAAAATAAGAGTAAAGTATGTAATATGTATGTAATAATTTTAAAGTAGGAGATTATGTTTATTTAAAAATTGGAAATAAAAAAAAGTTAGATAAACCTTTTAAAGCTCCTTATGAAATAATAAAACAAAATGGACCAAATAGCATTATAAAAACTGAAAAAGGAAATAAAGAAGTACGTAAAAATAATTTAATAAAAGCAAGAAATGTATAAATTTTTTTAAATTCTCAAATCATTTTAAAGTAATTTTCAATTTGTCAAAAATAATTTTCTCATTTTAAGATAAAATAAATCAAAACAAAAAAATGTAAACAACAATGCACTCGTATGCATATCGCCCTACATCTGGTTATGTTAAGTATGGTCAGTCATCACCTATCGCTACCATCGTTCGTTGACCTGTTCATATTACAATATAACGCAGTCGGTCGCTATGCATGCAGTGTAAAAGCAAAATGCTTATGACGATTTATGATTGCTCATATTGAGCAAGCATTTGGAATGCACTTGAGGAAATACAACCGAAGGTTTATTTTGTCAAGTGGATATTAAATGTTTTTGTGGGTAAATAGTAATTGAAAAATGCTCAGCAAAAAGGGAGAAAGAAATATTAATATAGAAAATTATTGATCTAGTTTTTGTAAATAAAATTTAGTCTATTTTTTGAATTGAAACGTGACTCTCATTCTCGGCTAAAGAGTGAAGAGCTCAGATAGCACTAAACATTTAATCGTGCATTTTAACCAATTCTCGGATACATAAGCGGCTATTTGAGCTAAGAACAACCGACGACATAACTACATAACATATCACATGTTAAATGCAATAACTACTAATCCCAGAGAATTCTCGGGGTTTAACTTAAGCGCACAGAAAAACTGTGTTACCTGCATGAATTACATACTTTGGTACGTTTCACCATCCAAAACCCAATTTTTTTACATTGTTGTATTTGTAATTTCATTTCGTTCTTAGGTGTTGTTGCGACGCAACATGCATCATCTTCATCTGAAAACCAAAAATCTACATTTCTACATTTCGCAAATCAAAGATGCAAATCGCCGACGGCATTCTCATTACAAAAGTTGAATGCAATTACCGACGGCAAAACATGCATACACTTTTTTCATCGTTTGGTCCATACATAATCGTACCTATTGCCAAAATTGGGAGCGCATGAAAGATGACACCAATTATCATAATCAATTCGTGGGAGTTAACTCCGAAAATAGGTTTCGCCCTATAATAATTAGCCCCTCCCACTATGCGATGTTTTTTTGTGTATGTATGCAGTGGATGGTCAAGCAGCAGTTGTCGATCTATCGTGGTTTCTAAGCTAAACGAAGAGGATGAGAGGTGCGAGGAGAAGCTTTGTGTGTGCATTTGCATATGCATTGGATGGGCATGGTCAAGCAACGGTGGAGAATAGATCGATGATATTGAAAGTTCAATGATCTATATCTGGACCAAAAGCGGAATCAGCTGTAAGACCGAGGTTTTATAATAATTGTAACATGCATGAAAATTTATTCCAAATTCGAAAGCTAAATAAAGAAGTTCTACCTAAGAAAGTACAAACTAAATAAAATACAAAATTTGAATTTACATAGTAAAATAAAAACTGTTTTTTTATTTCAAATGGTTAAATTCGTTTAAATTCTTTTTATCTTATTTTGGGCACTTGCAATCGTTGATTGAATTTGTGCGATTCTTTTTTTGAATTACCGACGGCAATTTTATGTTTGTGACTTCGCGACAGTTGGACTGCGGAGAATAATCTTTAATAATTTGTATGCTATTGTCCTTGCGGCAAACATTGGTCCTTCGAGCCGGATAATAAAGGATTCAAAAAGGATCATTAAAAACAATAGAAAAACAATCAAAAAGTGCGTGAAAAAAAAGATACAATAGTTTCGTGTGCGTATAGGTTTAAAATAAACCTCAAAGACAATCGCGTTCGTGTGTATCTCAAAGACAATCGTGTTCGTGTGTCGGATAAACAAAAAAAAAAAACATTTGAAGTTCGTGTGGTCGATTTTTTAAATTATACTGTGAAGATCTGGACTATAAGAAGCTGATTCAACGAGGGAGCAACGCATAACTACAGGTGTGTGGCTTTTAATTAAACATTATTTTATAGTTTTTAATTTATTGATCACATTGATCTTAATTAAAACGTGTGTTGTGTGTTCTCTGGGTAATTAATTGAATATCTTTGACTTCAATATGAGTAAGAGCAAACTTCCTGGTTTAAAAGATGCGGTTCACACCACTTTACAAGATTTAGATGCTGACTATAAAGCATATAAAAAATTAGATTCATCAAAAAATACGATACACATGAACGAAGTGCGTTTAACTAATTTAGAAACATCTTTTGATGAGGCTAGAGTCCTTCATCAGAAAATCGTTGAAGCTCCTACTGAAGAAGCAAAGAAAAAAGAAATTTATTTTAATTATTCGTGCGAGTTAAAAGAGCAGATTTCCAAAATTGAAAGCCAAGGTTTTCAGAATAAGTCTCTGATCGGATCAAATGCACCATCACCGTCGGTCGAACTTAAACTCCCTCCAATTAAAATTCCCACTTTTGATGGTTCGCTTAAAATGTGGCCAGAATTTAAGGTGACCAAATTGTTTGAAGCAATGGTAAATAAGAATACTTCGATATCTGATGCTCATAAACTCCAATATTTGAAAGGTAATTTATCCGGTGAGGCGGCTCGAATTCTTCGAAATACAGACACAAATTTTGAATCTGCGTGGGCGTTGTTAGTGAAAAGATTTCAAAATATCAGATTATTGAAAGATAATCAATTCAAACTTCTTTTCGATCAGTCCAAAATAACTCAAGAGTCATCAGAAGATCT
Organism: Epistrophe grossulariae; assembly: GCA_929447395.1. NCBI lineage: Eukaryota > Metazoa > Arthropoda > Insecta > Diptera > Syrphidae > Epistrophe > Epistrophe grossulariae. The sequence goes on from OV839566.1 coordinate 100,619,507, forward strand.
CAAACTCTTATTAGATACGACAAACGAAGCGAAGCAATCATTAAAAAATCTTGGGGTAGCTGTAGAATCGTGGGAAGATGTTCTCATATTTCATACAGTACAAAAACTTCCTTATACAACTCGTGGGCTTTGGGAATCACATATTTCGACGCATGTTGATTATCCTCAAAACAGCGTCTTAGAAGATTTCATTTTGATGAGATCGAGGACATTAGATGTCATTGGACAGTCCTCCTCAGGTTTAAATCACCAAAAATCTAAAAAGACATCGTCAAATACGGTTCGTGTTCACAACTCTAAAAATGTCAATAAATGTTCGCTGTGTCAGGGCTTACATTCTATTCGAAATTGCTTTAAATTTAAAGCATATAATGCAAAAAAAAGGCATGAATTTGTTAAAAAGAATAATCTCTGCTTTAACTGCCTTTCAAATTCACATTTTACTCAAAACTGCACAAGCACATTCACGTGTTCCACTTGCCATCAAAAACATCACTCGTTACTGCATTTAAATGATGCAGCTAATGCAACACAGGTCACCGAAAACATTCCTGTACCACAATCAAACAAAGCGACTTCCTCTTCCGCTCATACTTCCCAATCGGGATCAGAAAGCACTGCACCTTCAACTGCAATTGCTTCAGCAAATAACGCGTGTCTAGCCGAAAACGAAATTGCACCTGTTCTTCTGGCTACGGCCCTCATCAAGGTTTTGACACCTGCTGGCCAACCGTTGCTGCTGCGAGCATTATTAGATCAAGGGTCAGAATCGTCTTTCATTACTGAGTCTGCCGCTCAACTTCTCAATTTCAAAAAGGAAAAGAATTGCGTTAAAGTAATTGGCGTTGGATAGAGCAATGTAAGTACCTCAAATTGGAAGGTCACTTTAACGATTTTGTCTAACGTGAACAAAGACTTTACTCTTCAGTTAAATGCCTTGGTCCTTCCAAAACTTTCAGCTATTCTTCCCACGCGTAAGATACCTATGTCTAATTGGAATCATCTTAAGAATATAGAACTTGCAGATCCTAAATTCAACAAACCAAGTAAAATCGACATCTTGTTAGGCAGCGATGCGTACTCTTCCATTATCCTTGAAGGATTAATAAAAGGACCACAAGGTACCCCTATAGCCCAAAGAACAGAGCTTGGCTGGGTTCTTTCTGGAGGCATTTCACCCGATGGCCACTCACAAGTACAAGCCTTTCACATCAAAACTGAATCTGAATCCCTAGACCAAATGCTAAGAAAGTTCTGGGAACTTGAAGAAATTCAAGATCGAAAGTTTCTATCACCAGATGAAGAAAAATGTGAAAAGCATTTTTGCAGAACACATCAGAGACAATTAGATGGAAAATATGTTGTCCAACTTCCTTTTAAAGAAGGAACATATCCCTCGATAGGGTTATCTCAAAGGTCAGCGCTTGTACGATTCTTACAATTAGAAAGAAAATTCAAAACAAATTCGTTGTTCAAAGAAGAGTACACAAAAGTATTCAATGAATATAAAGAGCTTGGACATATGACTGAGGTACCACTTGCTGCGCTTAATTCTCTTCACTACTTCTTACCTCACCATGCCGTGGTAAAAGAAGCTAGCTCGACTACAAAACTGCGGATTGTTTTTGATGCGTCTTGTAAAACATCCGATGGTACGTCGCTCAATGATCATCTTTATACTGGTCCTAGATTACAAGATGACATCTTTGACCATATCGCAAGGTTTAGCAGATTCAAAGTAGCATTTGCAGCCGACATAACTAAAATGTATAGGCAAATTTGGGTCACTCCAGGTGATTCAATGTATCAACTTGTGCTATGGCGAGATGTAGAAGGAGGAGAAGTGAAGGCATACCGCCTTAATACAGTCCTTTTGGTACTGCCTCTGCACCTTACTTAGCCATCCGAACGCTCCAACAATTGGCATCTGATGAACGTGATGATTTTCCTCTTGCATCGAAAATAGCCTTAAAGAATTTCTACGTCGATGATGTAATTCACGGGGCAGACTCAGTGATAGAGGCGGTGGAGATGCAGACACAGCTCACAAAGATGTTGAAGAAAGGAGGGTTTCCATTACGAAAATGGGCAAGTAACTGCGAGGAGCTGTTGATGTCTGTACCAGAGGAAGATAGGGAGGTACAAATCCCATTATCGTTTGATAAAAAAAATGCAATAAAAGCTCTTGGCATTCAGTGGCATCCTGCAAAGGATATTTTTGCATCCAAAATCTCGCTTCCAGAACATACAAAAATTACAAAGAGAACTATACTATCAGATCTTGCTCGCCTGTACGATCCAATGGGTTGGATAGCACCTTGCGTCATCGTCGGAAAAATAATAATGCAAGAAACTTGGAAAGATAAACAAACATTGGATTCTGAGCTCCCATCATCAATCATCTCTGCGTGGCAAAGTTTGAAAGCTGGACTGAGCCTTTTAGATGCCATCGAGATCCCTCGCTGGTTAAATCTCACCAATGAATCACAGGTCGAGGTCCACGAATTTTGCGATGCATCTGAAAAGGCATATGCGGCAGCAATATATCTTAGGGTTACCACCGGAAATGAAACGTTCATCAATCTCATTGTGTCAAAAACTAGAGTGGCACCTCTTAAAACTAAATCTTTAGCTCGGTTGGAGCTTTGTGGAGCTCTGTTGCTGGCACAGTTGTTGGTACACACTGTGGATACGATGGAACTTCAATCTGCAAAACTGTTCACTTGGTGCGACTCTCAAATTACTCTAGCTTGGATTAAAAGCGCACCCTACCTGAGAACAACGTTCGTTGCCAACAGAGTGGCAGAAATCCAAGAACTGACTGATGCTGGCCATTGGAATTACGTTCCATCTAAGGAGAACCCCGCTGACATTGCATCTCGAGGAGTCTCTCCTAATGATCTCATTCAGAATCGAAAGTGGTGGCATGGTCCTGAATTCCTAAAATCGTTTGATGAAACTCTTCATACGCCTGTTGAACTCAAACCTACAGAACTGGAAATGAAAGGGTTGGAGAGTTCAAAAACCAAAAGTAAATTGCTAACATCTGGGTACCCCATAATTAATGTTTTTTAGCTCTGTGTTCACTTCACTGCTTTTGAATCGAATCAATCTTTTTTCAATCGTTTTTCATCTCTTAATCGGTTATATCGAGCTGCAGCATTCTGGAGTCGATTCTTAACAAATTTTCAATTTAAGGCAAAGAAACTAGAAACTCGTGTGCGTGGACCACTTTCAGTCGATGAAGTATCTTCAGCACGATTACGTTTGATTGTCTTTATACAACAGGAGCATTTTAATGAAGATATCTCCAAACTAAGTAGGGGAGAAATCGTCTCTAAAAAAAGCAAGATAGCGAAACTTTCACCATTCTTGGATGAAAAGGGTATATTACGAGTTGGGGGTCGTTTAGAAAATGCTAATCTGCCTTATTCACAAAAGCATCCTATAATACTCCCATCAAGTAACTTTCTTACGTCACTCATCGTCCATGACACCCACATGAAAACTCTCCATGGTGGACAGCAATTAATGATGGCTACACTTCAATCGGAATATTGGATTCTGCACTTGAAATCTACAGTCAAACACTGTATCCACAAATGTCTTAAATGCTACAGATTCAATGCAACAGAGATGCAGCAGAAAATGGGCAACTTGCCAACGTTGCGAGTGAGTCAAGCGCGCCCATTTCAAACATCGGGAGTCGATTATGCTGGTCCTGTTCAACTCAAAGCTTGGAAAGGTCAATGTAGCAAAATTACAAAAGCGTATATCGCGATTTTTGTATGTTTTTGCACAAAAGCAGTTCACCTCGAGCTTGTTAGCGACTACACCACATCCGCATTTATAGCAGCTTTTAGACGTTTCACTGCTCGCCGTGGAATATGTTCAAATTTGTACAGCGATTGTGGTACGAATTTCAAAGGGGCTGCAAATATCATGGATGCAAAGAAAAACTTCATGCCAAAGCAGTGGACAAAAGACATCGCAAAAATTCTTCAAGAGAATGGTACACAATGGCATTTCAACCCCCCTGCTGCTCCACATTTTGGTGGTCTTTGGGAGGCAGGTGTGAAGTCCATGAAGTACCACTTAAAGCGCGTAATCGGGCATTACACCCTTACCTTTGAGGAATACGCCACCATACTCACTCAAGTGGAAGCTTGCTTAAATTCTCGCCCACTTTGTCCTGTAAATGAAGATCCTGATGATCTCTCAATCTTGACACCAGGGACACTTTTTGATTGGGTGAGCACTTAACACAGCACCAGAAAAGGATTTCACACAACTTAAAGAATCTCATTTAGATAGATGGCAACTTATGCAAAAAATCCACCAAGATATTTGGAAAAAGTGAAAATCTGAATATTTGGTTCGATTACAAAAGCGTCCAAAGTGGCTAACGCCAAATAATGATCTCAAAGTGGGTCATCTCGTACTTTTGCCTGAGGAACAAACACCCCCCACTCTTTGGCGGCTCGGAAAAATTACGGACATGCACCCTGGAACGGATGGAAAAGTTCGTGTCGTCACAATAAAAACTGCAACCGCTTCATTAAAGCGCCCTATAGCTAAACTTTGTTTCCTGCCGATGGTAAATGAATCAAGCACACAAACCCACACACACACATTTCAAAACTAATAATCCATAACTTACAACCCAATATAGCCACACACCATTCACCATTCCTACCTTTTCTTTTCTTCTTTTTCATGTACACTACATACCCGACACACGTCGAGGACCCACGATCAAACATCTCACAACAATATCACATCGAAAATCAACTCAAGTTTACCCAACCATTCCCTTGATGTCATCGTTTCCTGTCCCGGGGGGCCCGGCAGGATGTTGCGACGCAACATGCATCATCTTCATCTGAAAACCAAAAATCTACATTTCTACATTTCGCAAATCAAAGATGCAAATCGCCGACGGCATTCTCATTACAAAAGTTGAATGCAATTACCGACGGCAAAACATGCATACACTTTTTTCATCGTTTGGTCCATACATAATCGTACCTATTGCCAAAATTGGGAGCGCATGAAAGATGACACCAATTATCATAATAAATTCGTGGGAGTTAACTCCGAAAATAGGTTTCGCCCTATGAATAATTAGCCCCTCCCACTATGCGATGTTTTTTTGTGTATGTATGCAGTGGATGGTCAAGCAGCAGTTGTCGATCTATCGTGGTTTCTAAGCTAAACGAAGAGGATGAGAGGTGCGAGGAGAAGCTTTGTGTGTGCATTTGCATATTCATTGGATGGGCATGGTCAAGCAACGGTGGAGAATAGATCGATGATATTGAAAGTTCAATGATCTATATCTGGACCAAAAGCGGAATCAGCTGTAAGACCGAGGTTTTATAATAATTGTAACATGCATGAAAATTTATTCCAAATTCGAAAGCTAAATAAAGAAGTTCTACCTAAGAAAGTACAAACTAAATAAAATACAAAATTTGAATTTACATAGTAAAATAAAAACTGTTTTTTTATTTCAAATGGTTAAATTCGTTTAAATTCTTTTTATCTTATTTTGGGCACTTGCAATCGTTGATTGAATTTGTGCGATTCTTTTTTTGAATTACCGACGGCAATTTTATGTTTGTGACTTCGCGACAGTTGGACTGCGGAGAATAATCTTTAATAATTTGTATGCTATTGTCCTTGCGGCAAACATTGGTCCTTCGAGCCGGATAATAAAGGATTCAAAAAGGATCATTAAAAACAATAGAAAAACAATCAAAAAGTGCGTGAAAAAAAAAGATACAATAGTTTCGTGTGCGTATAGGTTTAAAATAAACCTCAAAGACAATCGCGTTCGTGTGTATCTCAAAGACAATCGTGTTCGTGTGTCGGATAAACAAAAAAAAAAAACATTTGAAGTTCGTGTGGTCGATTTTTTAAATTATACTGTGAAGATCTGGACTATAAGAAGCTGATTCAACGAGGGAGCAACGCATAACTACAGGTGTGTGGCTTTTAATTAAACATTACTTTATAGTTTTTAATTTATTGATCACATTGATCTTAATTAAAACGTGTGTTGTGTGTTCTCTGGGTAATTAATTGAATATCTTTGACTTCAATATGAGTAAGAGCAAACTTCCTGGTTTAAAAGATGCGGTTCACACCACTTTACAAGATTTAGATGCTGACTATAAAGCATATAAAAAATTAGATTCATCAAAAAATACGATACACATGAACGAAGTGCGTTTAACTAATTTAGAAACATCTTTTGATGAGGCTAGAGTCCTTCATCAGAAAATCGTTGAAGCTCCTACTGAAGAAGCAAAGAAAAAAGAAATTTATTTTAATTATTCGTGCGAGTTAAAAGAGCAGATTTCCAAAATTGAAAGCCAAGGTTTTCAGAATAAGTCTCTGATCGGATCAAATGCACCATCACCGTCGGTCGAACTTAAACTCCCTCCAATTAAAATTCCCACTTTTGATGGTTCGCTTAAAATGTGGCCAGAATTTAAGGTGACCAAATTGTTTGAAGCAATGGTAAATAAGAATACTTCGATATCTGATGCTCATAAACTCCAATATTTGAAAGGTAATTTATCCGGTGAGGCGGCTCGAATTCTTCGAAATACAGACACAAATTTTGAATCTGCGTGGGCGTTGTTAGTGAAAAGATTTCAAAATATCAGATTATTGAAAGATAATCAATTCAAACTTCTTTTCGATCAGTCCAAAATAACTCAAGAGTCATCAGAAGATCTCAAACTCTTATTAGATACGACAAACGAAGCGAAGCAATCATTAAAAAATCTTGGGGTAGCTGTAGAATCGTGGGAAGATGTTCTCATATTTCATACAGTACAAAAACTTCCTTATACAACTCGTGGGCTTTGGGAATCACATATTTCGACGCATGTTGATTATCCTCAAAACAGCGTCTTAGAAGATTTCATTTTGATGAGATCGAGGACATTAGATGTCATTGGACAGTCCTCCTCAGGTTTAAATCACCAAAAATCTAAAAAGACATCGTCAAATACGGTTCGTGTTCACAACTCTAAAAATGTCAATAAATGTTCGCTGTGTCAGGGCTTACATTCTATTCGAAATTGCTTTAAATTTAAAGCATATAATGCAAAAAAAAGGCATGAATTTGTTAAAAAGAATAATCTCTGCTTTAACTGCCTTTCAAATTCACATTTTACTCAAAACTGCACAAGCACATTCACGTGTTCCACTTGCCATCAAAAACATCACTCGTTACTGCATTTAAATGATGCAGCTAATGCAACACAGGTCACCGAAAACATTCCTGTACCACAATCAAACAAAGCGACTTCCTCTTCCGCTCATACTTCCCAATCGGGATCAGAAAGCACTGCACCTTCAACTGCAATTGCTTCAGCAAATAACGCGTGTCTAGCCGAAAACGAAATTGCACCTGTTCTTCTGGCTACGGCCCTCATCAAGGTTTTGACACCTGCTGGCCAACCGTTGCTGCTGCGAGCATTATTAGATCAAGGGTCAGAATCGTCTTTCATTACTGAGTCTGCCGCTCAACTTCTCAATTTCAAAAAGGAAAAGAATTGCGTTAAAGTAATTGGCGTTGGATAGAGCAATGTAAGTACCTCAAATTGGAAGGTCACTTTAACGATTTTGTCTAACGTGAACAAAGACTTTACTCTTCAGTTAAATGCCTTGGTCCTTCCAAAACTTTCAGCTATTCTTCCCACGCGTAAGATACCTATGTCTAATTGGAATCATCTTAAGAATATAGAACTTGCAGATCCTAAATTCAACAAACCAAGTAAAATCGACATCTTGTTAGGCAGCGATGCGTACTCTTCCATTATCCTTGAAGGATTAATAAAAGGACCACAAGGTACCCCTATAGCCCAAAGAACAGAGCTTGGCTGGGTTCTTTCTGGAGGCATTTCACCCGATGGCCACTCACAAGTACAAGCCTTTCACATCAAAACTGAATCTGAATCCCTAGACCAAATGCTAAGAAAGTTCTGGGAACTTGAAGAAATTCAAGATCGAAAGTTTCTATCACCAGATGAAGAAAAATGTGAAAAGCATTTTTGCAGAACACATCAGAGACAATTAGATGGAAAATATGTTGTCCAACTTCCTTTTAAAGAAGGAACATATCCCTCGATAGGGTTATCTCAAAGGTCAGCGCTTGTACGATTCTTACAATTAGAAAGAAAATTCAAAACAAATTCGTTGTTCAAAGAAGAGTACACAAAAGTATTCAATGAATATAAAGAGCTTGGACATATGACTGAGGTACCACTTGCTGCGCTTAATTCTCTTCACTACTTCTTACCTCACCATGCCGTGGTAAAAGAAGCTAGCTCGACTACAAAACTGCGGATTGTTTTTGATGCGTCTTGTAAAACATCCGATGGTACGTCGCTCAATGATCATCTTTATACTGGTCCTAGATTACAAGATGACATCTTTGACCATATCGCAAGGTTTAGCAGATTCAAAGTAGCATTTGCAGCCGACATAACTAAAATGTATAGGCAAATTTGGGTCACTCCAGGTGATTCAATGTATCAACTTGTGCTATGGCGAGATGTAGAAGGAGGAGAAGTGAAGGCATACCGCCTTAATACAGTCCTTTTGGTACTGCCTCTGCACCTTACTTAGCCATCCGAACGCTCCAACAATTGGCATCTGATGAACGTGATGATTTTCCTCTTGCATCGAAAATAGCCTTAAAGAATTTCTACGTCGATGATGTAATTCACGGGGCAGACTCAGTGATAGAGGCGGTGGAGATGCAGACACAGCTCACAAAGATGTTGAAGAAAGGAGGGTTTCCATTACGAAAATGGGCAAGTAACTGCGAGGAGCTGTTGATGTCTGTACCAGAGGAAGATAGGGAGGTACAAATCCCATTATCGTTTGATAAAAAAAATGCAATAAAAGCTCTTGGCATTCAGTGGCATCCTGCAAAGGATATTTTTGCATCCAAAATCTCGCTTCCAGAACATACAAAAATTACAAAGAGAACTATACTATCAGATCTTGCTCGCCTGTACGATCCAATGGGTTGGATAGCACCTTGCGTCATCGTCGGAAAAATAATAATGCAAGAAACTTGGAAAGATAAACAAACATTGGATTCTGAGCTCCCATCATCAATCATCTCTGCGTGGCAAAGTTTGAAAGCTGGACTGAGCCTTTTAGATGCCATCGAGATCCCTCGCTGGTTAAATCTCACCAATGAATCACAGGTCGAGGTCCACGAATTTTGCGATGCATCTGAAAAGGCATATGCGGCAGCAATATATCTTAGGGTTACCACCGGAAATGAAACGTTCATCAATCTCATTGTGTCAAAAACTAGAGTGGCACCTCTTAAAACTAAATCTTTAGCTCGGTTGGAGCTTTGTGGAGCTCTGTTGCTGGCACAGTTGTTGGTACACACTGTGGATACGATGGAACTTCAATCTGCAAAACTGTTCACTTGGTGCGACTCTCAAATTACTCTAGCTTGGATTAAAAGCGCACCCTACCTGAGAACAACGTTCGTTGCCAACAGAGTGGCAGAAATCCAAGAACTGACTGATGCTGGCCATTGGAATTACGTTCCATCTAAGGAGAACCCCGCTGACATTGCATCTCGAGGAGTCTCTCCTAATGATCTCATTCAGAATCGAAAGTGGTGGCATGGTCCTGAATTCCTAAAATCGTTTGATGAAACTCTTCATACGCCTGTTGAACTCAAACCTACAGAACTGGAAATGAAAGGGTTGGAGAGTTCAAAAACCAAAAGTAAATTGCTAACATCTGGGTACCCCATAATTAATGTTTTTTAGCTCTGTGTTCACTTCACTGCTTTTGAATCGAATCAATCTTTTTTCAATCGTTTTTCATCTCTTAATCGGTTATATCGAGCTGAAGCATTCTGGAGTCGATTCTTAACAAATTTTCAATTTAAGGCAAAGAAACTAGAAACTCGTGTGCGTGGACCACTTTCAGTCGATGAAGTATCTTCAGCACGATTACGTTTGATTGTCTTTATACAACAGGAGCATTTTAATGAAGATATCTCCAAACTAAGTAGGGGAGAAATCGTCTCTAAAAAAAGCAAGATAGCGAAACTTTCACCATTCTTGGATGAAAAGGGTATATTACGAGTTGGGGGTCGTTTAGAAAATGCTAATCTGCCTTATTCACAAAAGCATCCTATAATACTCCCATCAAGTAACTTTCTTACGTCACTCATCGTCCATGACACCCACATGAAAACTCTCCATGGTGGACAGCAATTAATGATGGCTACACTTCAATCGGAATATTGGATTCTGCACTTGAAATCTACAGTCAAACACTGTATCCACAAATGTCTTAAATGCTACAGATTCAATGCAACAGAGATGCAGCAGAAAATGGGCAACTTGCCAACGTTGCGAGTGAGTCAAGCGCGCCCATTTCAAACATCGGGAGTCGATTATGCTGGTCCTGTTCAACTCAAAGCTTGGAAAGGTCAATGTAGCAAAATTACAAAAGCGTATATCGCGATTTTTGTATGTTTTTGCACAAAAGCAGTTCACCTCGAGCTTGTTAGCGACTACACCACATCCGCATTTATAGCAGCTTTTAGACGTTTCACTGCTCGCCGTGGAATATGTTCAAATTTGTACAGCGATTGTGGTACGAATTTCAAAGGGGCTGCAAATATCATGGATGCAAAGAAAAACTTCATGCCAAAGCAGTGGACAAAAGACATCGCAAAAATTCTTCAAGAGAATGGTACACAATGGCATTTCAACCCCCCTGCTGCTCCACATTTTGGTGGTCTTTGGGAGGCAGGTGTGAAGTCCATGAAGTACCACTTAAAGCGCGTAATCGGGCATTACACCCTTACCTTTGAGGAATACGCCACCATACTCACTCAAGTGGAAGCTTGCTTAAATTCTCGCCCACTTTGTCCTGTAAATGAAGATCCTGATGATCTCTCAATCTTGACACCAGGGACACTTTTTGATTGGGTGAGCACTTAACACAGCACCAGAAAAGGATTTCACACAACTTAAAGAATCTCATTTAGATAGATGGCAACTTATGCAAAAAATCCACCAAGATATTTGGAAAAAGTGAAAATCTGAATATTTGGTTCGATTACAAAAGCGTCCAAAGTGGCTAACGCCAAATAATGATCTCAAAGTGGGTCATCTCGTACTTTTGCCTGAGGAACAAACACCCCCCACTCTTTGGCGGCTCGGAAAAATTACGGACATGCACCCTGGAACGGATGGAAAAGTTCGTGTCGTCACAATAAAAACTGCAACCGCTTCATTAAAGCGCCCTATAGCTAAACTTTGTTTCCTGCCGATGGTAAATGAATCAAGCACACAAACCCACACACACACATTTCAAAACTAATAATCCATAACTTACAACCCAATATAGCCACACACCATTCACCATTCCTACCTTTTCTTTTCTTCTTTTTCATGTACACTACATACCCGACACACGTCGAGGACCCACGATCAAACATCTCACAACAATATCACATCGAAAATCAACTCAAGTTTACCCAACCATTCCCTTGATGTCATCGTTTCCTGTCCCGGGGGGCCCGGCAGGATGTTGCGACGCAACATGCATCATCTTCATCTGAAAACCAAAAATCTACATTTCTACATTTCGCAAATCAAAGATGCAAATCGCCGACGGCATTCTCATTACAAAAGTTGAATGCAATTACCGACGGCAAAACATGCATACACTTTTTTCATCGTTTGGTCCATACATAATCGTACCTATTGCCAAAATTGGGAGCGCATGAAAGATGACACCAATTATCATAATAAATTCGTGGGAGTTAATTTCGAAAATAGGTTTCGCCCTATGAATAATTAGCCCCTCCCACTATGCGATGTTTTTTTGTATATGTATGCAGTGGATGGTCAAGCAGCAGTTGTCGATCTATCGTGGTTTCTAAGCTAAACGAAGAGGATGAGAGGTGCGAGGAGAAGCTTTGTGTGTGCATTTGCATATGCATTGGATGGGCATGGTCAAGCAACGGTGGAGAATAGATCGATGATATTGAAAGTTCAATGATCTATATCTGGACCAAAAGCGGAATCAGCTGTAAGACCGAGGTTTTATAATAATTGTAACATGCATGAAAATTTATTCCAAATTCGAAAGCTAAATAAAGAAGTTCTACCTAAGAAAGTACAAACTAAATAAAATACAAAATTTGAATTTACATAGTAAAATAAAAACTGTTTTTTTATTTCAAATGGTTAAATTCGTTTAAATTCTTTTTATCTTATTTTGGGCACTTGCAATCGTTGATTGAATTTGTGCGATTCTTTTTTTGAATTACCGACGGCAATTTTATGTTTGTGACTTCGCGACAGTTGGACTGCGGAGAATAATCTTTAATAATTTGTATGCTATTGTCCTTGCGGCAAACATTGGTCCTTCGAGCCGGATAATAAAGGATTCAAAAAGGATCATTAAAAACAATAGAAAAACAATCAAAAAGTGCGTGAAAAAAAAAGATACACTAGTTTCGTGTGCGTATAGGTTTAAAATAAACCTCAAAGACAATCGCGTTCGTGTGTATCTCAAAGACAATCGTGTTCGTGTGTCGGATAAACAAAAAAAAAAAACATTTGAAGTTCGTGTGGTCGATTTTTTAAATTATACTGTGAAGATCTGGACTATAAGAAGCTGATTCAACGAGGGAGCAACGCATAACTACAGGTGTGTGGCTTTTAATTAAACATTATTTTATAGTTTTTAATTTATTGATCACATTGATCTTAATTAAAACGTGTGTTGTGTGTTCTCTGGGTAATTAATTGAATATCTTTGACTTCAATATGAGTAAGAGCAAACTTCCTGGTTTAAAAGATGCGGTTCACACCACTTTACAAGATTTAGATGCTGACTATAAAGCATATAAAAAATTAGATTCATCAAAAAATACGATACACATGAACGAAGTGCGTTTAACTAATTTAGAAACATCTTTTGATGAGGCTAGAGTCCTTCATCAGAAAATCGTTGAAGCTCCTACTGAAGAAGCAAAGAAAAAAGAAATTTATTTTAATTATTCGTGCGAGTTAAAAGAGCAGATTTCCAAAATTGAAAGCCAAGGTTTTCAGAATAAGTCTCTGATCGGATCAAATGCACCATCACCGTCGGTCGAACTTAAACTCCCTCCAATTAAAATTCCCACTTTTGATGGTTCGCTTAAAATGTGGCCAGAATTTAAGGTGACCAAATTGTTTGAAGCAATGGTAAATAAGAATACTTCGATATCTGATGCTCATAAACTCCAATATTTGAAAGGTAATTTATCCGGTGAGGCGGCTCGAATTCTTCGAAATACAGACACAAATTTTGAATATGCGTGGGCGTTGTTAGTGAAAAGATTTCAAAATATCAGATTATTGAAAGATAATCAATTCAAACTTCTTTTCGATCAGTCCAAAATAACTCAAGAGTCATCAGAAGATCTCAAACTCTTATTAGATACGACAAACGAAGCGAAGCAATCATTAAAAAATCTTGGGGTAGCTGTAGAATCGTGGGAAGATGTTCTCATATTTCATACAGTACAAAAACTTCCTTATACAACTCGTGGGCTTTGGGAATCACATATTTCGACGCATGTTGATTATCCTCAAAACAGCGTCTTAGAAGATTTCATTTTGATGAGATCGAGGACATTAGATGTCATTGGACAGTCCTCCTCAGGTTTAAATCACCAAAAATCTAAAAAGACATCGTCAAATACGGTTCGTGTTCACAACTCTAAAAATGTCAATAAATGTTCGCTGTGTCAGGGCTTACATTCTATTCGAAATTGCTTTAAATTTAAAGCATATAATGCAAAAAAAAGGCATGAATTTGTTAAAAAGAATAATCTCTGCTTTAACTGCCTTTCAAATTCACATTTTACTCAAAACTGCACAAGCACATTCACGTGTTCCACTTGCCATCAAAAACATCACTCGTTACTGCATTTAAATGATGCAGCTAATGCAACACAGGTCACCGAAAACATTCCTGTACCACAATCAAACAAAGCGACTTCCTCTTCCGCTCATACTTCCCAATCGGGATCAGAAAGCACTGCACCTTCAACTGCAATTGCTTCAGCAAATAACGCGTGTCTAGCCGAAAACGAAATTGCACCTGTTCTTCTGGCTACGGCCCTCATCAAGGTTTTGACACCTGCTGGCCAACCGTTGCTGCTGCGAGCATTATTAGATCAAGGGTCAGAATCGTCTTTCATTACTGAGTCTGCCGCTCAACTTCTCAATTTCAAAAAGGAAAAGAATTGCGTTAAAGTAATTGGCGTTGGATAGAGCAATGTAAGTACCTCAAATTGGAAGGTCACTTTAACGATTTTGTCTAACGTGAACAAAGACTTTACTCTTCAGTTAAATGCCTTGGTCCTTCCAAAACTTTCAGCTATTCTTCCCACGCGTAAGATACCTATGTCTAATTGGAATCATCTTAAGAATATAGAACTTGCAGATCCTAAATTCAACAAACCAAGTAAAATCGACATCTTGTTAGGCAGCGATGCGTACTCTTCCATTATCCTTGAAGGATTAATAAAAGGACCACAAGGTACCCCTATAGCCCAAAGAACAGAGCTTGGCTGGGTTCTTTCTGGAGGCATTTCACCCGATGGCCACTCACAAGTACAAGCCTTTCACATCAAAACTGAATCTGAATCCCTAGACCAAATGCTAAGAAAGTTCTGGGAACTTGAAGAAATTCAAGATCGAAAGTTTCTATCACCAGATGAAGAAAAATGTGAAAAGCATTTTTGCAGAACACATCAGAGACAATTAGATGGAAAATATGTTGTCCAACTTCCTTTTAAAGAAGGAACATATCCCTCGATAGGGTTATCTCAAAGGTCAGCGCTTGTACGATTCTTACAATTAGAAAGAAAATTCAAAACAAATTCGTTGTTCAAAGAAGAGTACACAAAAGTATTCAATGAATATAAAGAGCTTGGACATATGACTGAGGTACCACTTGCTGCGCTTAATTCTCTTCACTACTTCTTACCTCACCATGCCGTGGTAAAAGAAGCTAGCTCGACTACAAAACTGCGGATTGTTTTTGATGCGTCTTGTAAAACATCCGATGGTACGTCGCTCAATGATCATCTTTATACTGGTCCTAGATTACAAGATGACATCTTTGACCATATCGCAAGGTTTAGCAGATTCAAAGTAGCATTTGCAGCCGACATAACTAAAATGTATAGGCAAATTTGGGTCACTCCAGGTGATTCAATGTATCAACTTGTGCTATGGCGAGATGTAGAAGGAGGAGAAGTGAAGGCATACCGCCTTAATACAGTCCTTTTGGTACTGCCTCTGCACCTTACTTAGCCATCCGAACGCTCCAACAATTGGCATCTGATGAACGTGATGATTTTCCTCTTGCATCGAAAATAGCCTTAAAGAATTTCTACGTCGATGATGTAATTCACGGGGCAGACTCAGTGATAGAGGCGGTGGAGATGCAGACACAGCTCACAAAGATGTTGAAGAAAGGAGGGTTTCCATTACGAAAATGGGCAAGTAACTGCGAGGAGCTGTTGATGTCTGTACCAGAGGAAGATAGGGAGGTACAAATCCCATTATCGTTTGATAAAAAAAATGCAATAAAAGCTCTTGGCATTCAGTGGCATCCTGCAAAGGATATTTTTGCATCCAAAATCTCGCTTCCAGAACATACAAAAATTACAAAGAGAACTATACTATCAGATCTTGCTCGCCTGTACGATCCAATGGGTTGGATAGCACCTTGCGTCATCGTCGGAAAAATAATAATGCAAGAAACTTGGAAAGATAAACAAACATGGGATTCTGAGCTCCCATCATCAATCATCTCTGCGTGGCAAAGTTTGAAAGCTGGACTGAGCCTTTTAGATGCCATCGAGATCCCTCGCTGGTTAAATCTCACCAATGAATCACAGGTCGAGGTCCACGAATTTTGCGATGCATCTGAAAAGGCATATGCGGCAGCAATATATCTTAGGGTTACCACCGGAAATGAAACGTTCATCAATCTCATTGTGTCAAAAACTAGAGTGGCACCTCTTAAAACTAAATCTTTAGCTCGGTTGGAGCTTTGTGGAGCTCTGTTGCTGGCACAGTTGTTGGTACACACTGTGGATACGATGGAACTTCAATCTGCAAAACTGTTCACTTGGTGCGACTCTCAAATTACTCTAGCTTGGATTAAAAGCGCACCCTACCTGAGAACAACGTTCGTTGCCAACAGAGTGGCAGAAATCCAAGAACTGACTGATGCTGGCCATTGGAATTACGTTCCATCTAAGGAGAACCCCGCTGACATTGCATCTCGAGGAGTCTCTCCTAATGATCTCATTCAGAATCGAAAGTGGTGGCATGGTCCTGAATTCCTTAAATCGTTTGATGAAACTCTTCATACGCCTGTTGAACTCAAACCTACAGAACTGGAAATGAAAGGGTTGGAGAGTTCAAAAACCAAAAGTAAATTGCTAACATCTGGGTACCCCATAATTAATGTTTTTTAGCTCTGTGTTCACTTCACTGCTTTTGAATCGAATCAATCTTTTTTCAATCGTTTTTCATCTCTTAATCGGTTATATCGAGCTGCAGCATTCTGGAGTCGATTCTTAACAAATTTTCAATTTAAGGCAAAGAAACTAGAAACTCGTGTGCGTGGACCACTTTCAGTCGATGAAGTATCTTCAGCACGATTACGTTTGATTGTCTTTATACAACAGGAGCATTTTAATGAAAATATCTCCAAACTAAGTAGGGGAGAAATCGTCTCTAAAAAAAGCAAGATAGCGAAACTTTCACCATTCTTGGATGAAAAGGGTATATTACGAGTTGGGGGTCGTTTAGAAAATGCTAATCTGCCTTATTCACAAAAGCATCCTATAATACTCCCATCAAGTAACTTTCTTACGTCACTCATCGTCCATGACACCCACATGAAAACTCTCCATGGTGGACAGCAATTAATGATGGCTACACTTCAATCGGAATATTGGATTCTGCACTTGAAATCTACAGTCAAACACTGTATCCACAAATGTCTTAAATGCTACAGATTCAATGCAACAGAGATGCAGCAGAAAATGGGCAACTTGCCAACGTTGCGAGTGAGTCAAGCGCGCCCATTTCAAACATCGGGAGTCGATTATGCTGGTCCTGTTCAACTCAAAGCTTGGAAAGGTCAATGTAGCAAAATTACAAAAGCGTATATCGCGATTTTTGTATGTTTTTGCACAAAAGCAGTTCACCTCGAGCTTGTTAGCGACTACACCACATCCGCATTTATAGCAGCTTTTAGACGTTTCACTGCTCGCCGTGGAATATGTTCAAATTTGTACAGCGATTGTGGTACGAATTTCAAAGGGGCTGCAAATATCATGGATGCAAAGAAAAACTTCATGCCAAAGCAGTGGACAAAAGACATCGCAAAAATTCTTCAAGAGAATGGTACACAATGGCATTTCAACCCCCCTGCTGCTCCACATTTTGGTGGTCTTTGGGAGGCAGGTGTGAAGTCCATGAAGTACCACTTAAAGCGCGTAATCGGGCATTACACCCTTACCTTTGAGGAATACGCCACCATACTCACTCAAGTGGAAGCTTGCTTAAATTCTCGCCCACTTTGTCCTGTAAATGAAGATCCTGATGATCTCTCAATCTTGACACCAGGGACACTTTTTGATTGGGTGAGCACTTAACACAGCACCAGAAAAGGATTTCACACAACTTAAAGAATCTCATTTAGATAGATGGCAACTTATGCAAAAAATCCACCAAGATATTTGGAAAAAGTGAAAATCTGAATATTTGGTTCGATTACAAAAGCGTCCAAAGTGGCTAACGCCAAATAATGATCTCAAAGTGGGTCATCTCGTACTTTTGCCTGAGGAACAAACACCCCCCACTCTTTGGCGGCTCGGAAAAATTACGGACATGCACCCTGGAACGGATGGAAAAGTTCGTGTCGTCACAATAAAAACTGCAACCGCTTCATTAAAGCGCCCTATAGCTAAACTTTGTTTCCTGCCGATGGTAAATGAATCAAGCACACAAACCCACACACACACATTTCAAAACTAATAATCCATAACTTACAACCCAATATAGCCACACACCATTCACCATTCCTACCTTTTCTTTTCTTCTTTTTCATGTACACTACATACCCGACACACGTCGAGGACCCACGATCAAACATCTCACAACAATATCACATCGAAAATCAACTCAAGTTTACCCAACCATTCCCTTGATGTCATCGTTTCCTGTCCCGGGGGGCCCGGCAGGATGTTGCGACGCAACATGCATCATCTTCATCTGAAAACCAAAAATCTACATTTCTACATTTCGCAAATCAAAGATGCAAATCGCCGACGGCATTCTCATTACAAAAGTTGAATGCAATTACCGACGGCAAAACATGCATACACTTTTTTCATCGTTTGGTCCATACATAATCGTACCTATTGCCAAAATTGGGAGCGCATGAAAGATGACACCAATTATCATAATAAATTCGTGGGAGTTAACTCCGAAAATAGGTTTCGCCCTATGAATAATTAGCCCCTCCCACTATGCGATGTTTTTTTGTGTATGTATGCAGTGGATGGTCAAGCAGCAGTTGTCGATCTATCGTGGTTTCTAAGCTAAACGAAGAGGATGAGAGGTGCGAGGAGAAGCTTTGTGTGTGCATTTGCATATGCATTGGATGGGCATGGTCAAGCAACGGTGGAGAATAGATCGATGATATTGAAAGTTCAATGATCTATATCTGGACCAAAAGCGGAATCAGCTGTAAGACCGAGGTTTTATAATAATTGTAACATGCATGAAAATTTATTCCAAATTCGAAAGCTAAATAAAGAAGTTCTACCTAAGAAAGTACAAACTAAATAAAATACAAAATTTGAATTTACATAGTAAAATAAAAACTGTTTTTTTATTTCAAATGGTTAAATTCGTTTAAATTCTTTTTATCTTAGTTTGGGCACTTGCAATCGTTGATTGAATTTGTGCGATTCTTTTTTTGAATTACCGACGGCAATTTTATGTTTGTGACTTCGCGACAGTTGGACTGCGGAGAATAATCTTTAATAATTTGTATGCTATTGTCCTTGCGGCAAACAGGTGTGTTTTTTTCCAATCCCGGAGGTAAGTGGTTGAAAAAAAACGATATCGGGGATTAGAAAAAAAATGGAGTTTCCATACAAACTATCGATAACAAGTATGTTATTCCCGCCGGTAATACAGTTTTTCTCCGTGCTAAAGTTAAACCCCGTAAATTATCTGCGTTTAGCTAAACCCATTGGGGGTTAGTTGTTCTTGCATTTAACATGTAAATTATTTAGCCCCGAAAATTTTTTTTATCCAATTTCCTTCGGGTTTGAAAAAAAAACACGCCTCTTATAGGCGAGTTTTTTTGGCACCCGGAAGGTATTGGTTGAAATAAACGACAACGGGCATTAGCGATGCCATCACAAAAACAAAATGGAGTTTTCATACAAAATATCGATTATCGAACACGACTTATCGGTTTGAAGGTTTGGTAAAGTCTTGGCGTGAATTACATACATACTTGTTCAAATCGATAAGTCGTGTTTTTGTTAAGCTCTTACTTAAAGTTTACTTTTCACTTTTTATTGCGTATATTTTCTGCCCTCTCGCTAATCGCTTTGTCATCATTATTTTTCACACAACTCCCTGACAATATTAAATTATTGAAATATCAGTGACCTCATTATTCAGTGCCAACTCATTTTCAATCAATTGTCATCATTATTTTTCACACAACTCCCTGACAATATTAAATTATTGAAATATCAGTGACCGCATTATTCAGTGCCAACTCATTTTCAATCAATTGTCATCATTATTTTTCACACAACTCCCTGACAATATTAAATTATTGAAATATCAGTGACCTCATTATTCAGTGCCAATTCATTTTCAATCAATTCCCTGACAATTTAAATTTAAATCTGTGACCCCATTGGAAAAGTAAATATCGTCAAAAAAAAAAAAAAAAAAAAAAAAAAAAAAAAAAAAAAAAAAAAAACATAATTAACAATGGATAGCAACTGTTGCGATTATTCTAAGTGTGCCGTCGATGGTAAAGTTGCTGACCGGGTGGTTTGTCATGGCCTTTGTAATAGATCGTATCACCCCATTTGCACAGGCCTAAACAAGAGGTCAATCCCTCATCTGAAAGACTACCTTGAGAACTTTGTATTCTATTGTGATGAATGCAAAGTTTTATCCCTTTCCCATGCGTTGCTCGCGGTTAAGTGCCATGCAAAAAATTTCAACTGAAACAAATTCGTTTCATAAGCACGTCATTGCCCAACTAAATCTTCTTGACGATTTCTCCAAGAACATTGAAATGTTAAACAATACCGTTGAAAGTAATGGTAAGCGTTGTCTTGAAAAGCACGACCTGGACATTCATCTTCAATCAACTTTTTGAACTTCTTCTACCGCTTCCTGTCAACTCGATAACGTAATTTTTGATCTGGTATCTAAAACTAATGAAATTAGCAATGACCTTGCCGCTGCACGTATTTCTATTGGTGAAATCTCAGAAGAAATCAGAACAGCCTCCTATAAGATTGATGAAATCCCTGATCACATCCAATCCACCACTTCCATCTATAACACAAATGCCGAATTCACCCCTTTTTACATCAAAGGAGCCCCTAAACAAGCAGACGTCCCCTGGATTCGAATTTCTTTCTCCCAGAAATTTGCTATCACCCTAGGAGAATGTACTAAAGTTTCTCCTTCAAGCTTCAAGATCTTCATTTACTCTAAATATGAATGGTTGTTTTCTTCATACCGCTCCGCTTGTATAGGCAAAGCTAAAATCTCTAAGTGGATTAACCATTCAAACAACAATAAAAAGATAAATATAAAATCTAACATTAAAAAACCATCCAACCAAAAAAATGCATCTAATTGGAGCTTTAAAACCAACATCTTTCCTAATTTTTCTCCACTTGTCAGTCCGAAAACTTCAGTTAATCCTCTATTACCAAAACAAAAACGTGTATCATTTAACCTTGAACCTTCTCCAAAGACTACGGTTTCCTCTCATTCCTCCATTAACATCCATTATCCAAATTTCATACGCTCCCATACCGTATACCCTTCCACTCCTTCTCCTTCAGTTTCCAACTCTACTGCTCATCACCAACCCAATATTATTCCTAGGAGATCTCCTGATCCCGCTTCTGCAAATTGTCATCCCTCGATTTTTGGCCCTATGCTTCCTTCCTCTGTGAAACTTACCTCTAGATTTGTTGCTCCATCTCCTACTACTAATGACCAAGATGGGCGTTATATGATGGCTCGTTTACGAGACAGTAAACTTTTTGATAACGTTCGGATTTTTCTCTTGCGTACTTATTTGACAAACCCGACTCAGTTTGTATTGAAGGTAAAACAAAAACAAATGTTATCGTATCCATTCAAAAAGAAGGCCTTCCAACAGACCCTGAATGCCTTCGTATGATTTATATCCGTTTCCATGAAGGCTTCAATATTTCTCCTAGTACAGTTACTAAAGACCTTACAACTTCTCATATTAGCTCTAAACGCACATCATACCTCCAAAACACTCGCAACACCTTTAAAAATTATTATCGACCCTAACTAATCGACCATATTTCGTCTCTTTATTACCAAAACGTACAAAAACGGCGTCCATTTTCCTGAACTCCCAAATACTTCCATATGAAATCTTTGCTTTAACTGAAACAAACCTTTGCCCCTCTATCCTTAACGAAGAACTTTTTTCTTCCGAATTTGCCGTCTTTTGTACCGATGGACTTAGTAACAAAATTGATATCTCTGGCCGTGGTGTTCTTTTGGCGGTACACAATCCTTTTGATGCTTGCTTAGTTAAAAAGTCTTGTGCATCTTCGTTTGAATTTGTGTGCGTTAAAATTTCCTTAAAACAACGGAATATATTTTTTGTCTGCGCCTATATTCGCCCTTCACAACCCACTCAAGTATACCAAGTTGCAGTTGATGAAATCGAAACCCTGGTTGAAGTTACTGATCCCTTAGACGATTTCATTATTGTCGGTGATTTTAACCTTCCACATCTACGATGGGATCCATCTAAGTATGAAACTTTTTGTATGCCTGTTAGTTCTTCTTCGGAAAGGGATTTCCTGCTTTCTGACCGATTTTTTGACTTAGGTCTTTTCCAGGTTAGTGGCATTACCAACAACTTAGGTAGACAGCTTGACTTAATTTTTTCATCAGATCCCAGTAATTTCTTTGTTTCTTTAAGCTCTCATCTACTCTCTAAACTCGACCATTTCCATCCTCCTCTTTCCCTCACTTCTTCTTTTGAACTCGTCAACGACTCATTACTGTTTGAAAATTCTTTCTTTTTCAATTTCCGCAACGCTGACTTCGTTTATTTTAATAAACTAATCAAAAACATTGATTTTGGTTCCTTCCTGCACAGTAAAAATTCAATCGATACGGCCCTGGAATCCTTCTACATGTCTATCTTTGACTGACTCGTACAGTCTGTCCCCTATATACCACGTAAAAATGTCTCCTCTTCCCCTCCGTAATTCCCGTAATAAATTATGGAAAACTTATCTGAAATCCAGTTCTTCTTCTGACTTCTCAAATTATCAGGAAGCTCAAAGCCACTTCTATGCTCTTTGCGAATTTCTCTGCCTCGAATACATTGATCGAATGCAAAACTGTCTAATTTCTGATCCTAGGCGTTTCTACCAATTTATCAACATGGCTTTTCCTCAACTCTCAAGTTCTTGGACACGACATCTGCCGACCCTAAAATAATCACAAACCTTTTTGCCTCCTTCTTCAGCCAATCGTATAGCGATCACCCGCAAGAACCCGGCCAATTCTTTTTTAGTAACTTCAAAAATACCGCTCACACTTCCTTTGCCTCAGTTGACATTCGTGTAGATATTATCATCAAAAAGATAAGTTTAATTAAAGATGACTTCTCTGCTGGTCCGGATTTCTTACCTGCAATATTCCTAAAAAAAATGTGCTAACTTTCTCTATCAGCCACTCAACGTATTATTCCGTCTTTCTACCGGCCTGTAGCCAAACTCTCTTCCATTCCCAAGCTCTTCGAAAGCATTGTGTACGACTCTCTGCACTTTCACTGCAAATCTATTTTTTCTCCACAAGAGCATGGTTTTTTAAAAGGCAGATCTACTACAACAAACCTAACGGAATTCGTTTCTTAGACTCTTAATGCATTAGAAAGTGGGCATGAAGTGGACGTTATCACCAAAGATTTTAGTAAAGCATTCGATAAAATTTTTCATCAAATCATTTACCTTAAGCTTAAAACCTTTGGTTTTCCACCTTTTTTCATCTCATGGCTCAGATCATACCTAGAGAACCGCCAATACAAAGTTATATTTAGGTTCTCAATTTCCGAACCCATTTATGCTACCAAGGTAGTCACCTTGGATCTTTGATCTTTGTCTTCACAATATACGCCGATGATATGAAAATAATTAAAGACATTTCTACTCCCACCGGCTCTATTTCATTTCAAAACGACCTTAATTTATTCCAAACCTGGTGTGACAAGAATTTTTTAGAACTTAATGTTGCCAAATGTCAGTCCATAACTTTCTCCCGTAAGCGATTACCCGTACCATATCCCGAACATAATACTTTCACGATGTTGCTATTCTATTTGTTTCTTCTATTCGAGACATGGGAATTATTTGCGACACTCAGTTAAACTTTCGTGTCCATTGTGATCACATAATTAACAGGGCCAATTCTTCACTCGGCTTTATAAAACGTTGGTCTAAGGAATTCTCGAACCCTTATGTCACTAAGTCTCTTTACATAACATTTGTTAGACCCCTCCTTGAATACGCTAGCCAAGTTTGGTCGCCATATCAGAACTCTCATTCCCAAAGAATCGAAGCCGTGCAACGCAGATTTCTGCCATTTGCCCTTTGTGGTCTTCTATGGTCTGATAGTCTGATAATCTCATCTTACCCCCCTATGAAGATCGACTAAAATTGATCAATTTACAAACCCTTCAAAAGCGTCGTGAAATCGCTGACATTCTCTTTATGCATCAGCTCCTCGCTGGGACTATTGACTCTTCCTACCTTTTAGAAATGATTCCCATTTATACTAACCCACGTAACCTCAGATCCACTCCCTTCTTCCGTCTTCCACATCATCGAACAAACCTCTTTGAACCTATATCTAGAATGTTGCGTTTAGTCAATTACTCCCAAAACATCTTCGACTTCCATATCAGCTCTTCCTCTCTCCGCAACTCCCTTTACACCACGTCCTAATACAAAACCCCCTTTTATCATTTATTTTTAATTTTTTTTATGTAAAAAACTGGTGGGTGGGCCCAAGGGCCCAGATCAACAATAAAATAAAAAAATAAAAAGATTAAAAAACCGAAAAAACAAAAAAAAACAAAATCAACGAAAAACCCACCATAGATTTAAGACTAGATTTAAGAAAAACTAGATTTAAGTTAAGATTTAAGTATTGCTTGTACTAAGCTAAATAAATAAATAAATATTAATACAGTTTTTCTGCGCGCTTAAGTTAAGCACCGACAATTCTCAGGGATCAAAGTTTAGCCCGCAGGGGATTAGTTGTTTTGCATTTAATATGTAAATTGTTGTCTTTTTTTTCATCCAATTCCCTACGAGCTTGCAAAAAAAACACGCCTTATGAATAGATGTGAAATCCAACAGCAATAAAAAGGCGGTGTGCGGATCCCTACCGTCTATATGTGAGGTTTTCACTGATTTCACGCAATAATAGGCGTGTTTTTTTCCAAGCCCGAAGGAAATTAGATGAAAAAAAGACGTGGGGATAAATAATTTACATGTTAAATGCAACAACAACTAATTCCCAATGGGCTTAGCTAAACCCAAATAATTTTCGGGGTTTAACTTAAGCACGCAGAAAAACTATACTTGGCGTGTTTATTTGCAAGCCCGAAGGAAATTATATGAAAAAAACGATTCGGGGCTAAATAATTTTCATGTTAAATGCAACAACAACTAACCACCAATGGGTTTAGCTAAACCCAGATAATTTACGGGGCTTAACTTTAGCACCGAGAAAAACTGTATTACCGGCGGGAATTACATACTTGCTATCGATAGTTTGTATGGAAACTCCATTTTTTTTCTGTAATGACGTCGCTTATCCCCGATATCGTTTCTTTCAACCACTTACCTCCGGGATTGGAAAAAAACACACCTACTACCGCTTCGGGAATAACATACTATGTTATCGATAGTTTTTATGGAAACTCCATTTTTTTCTGTAATAGCGCCGCTAATTTCCCCGATATAGTTTTTTTCAACCATGTTCCCTCCGGTATTGGAAAAAAAACACACCTATCATTAGGTGAATTTTTTTTCCAGCCCGAGGGCAATTGCTTGAAAAAAACCAAAACGGGGATTAGCGACGCCATGTCAGTAACACAGTTTTTGTGTGCGCTTAAGTTAAGCCCCGAAAATAACCTGAGTTTAGCTAAGACCGTTGGGCTTGGGCATTAGTTGTTGTTGCAATAAGCATACTAAGGGACCAGTTATAGCTTTCATTGAAATTCACCATTGAAAATTTTAATTTTCAGTTTTGAGGTCCTAAAAAAGCGATATCAGTGATTATTTTGATGCCAATAAAAAAATGATGACTCGATTATTATTTCTAGTTAAAAAAATATTTCATTTTGGCCCTACCTTTCACATAAAACGATTTCTAAGATTTCAATGATCAATGATAAGGTAGTTCAATCATTGAAATAAAGAAATCCATTTCCTGCGATAGGCTGGGCCAAAATGAAATATTTTTTTTACTAGAAATAATAATTGAGTTATG
This sequence comes from Epistrophe grossulariae, assembly GCA_929447395.1. Classification (NCBI taxonomy): domain Eukaryota; kingdom Metazoa; phylum Arthropoda; class Insecta; order Diptera; family Syrphidae; genus Epistrophe; species Epistrophe grossulariae. Next base: position 100,645,438 of record OV839566.1, read on the forward strand.
AGCTTTTTATTTACATTAAAATAATCACTGATTTCACTTTTTAAGTGCCTCAAAATTAACAATTAAAATTTTCAATGATGAGTTTCAATGAAAGCTATAACTGGCCCCTAAGGCCAGTATTCAACCAGCACTCATAACTTATGAGCCTCATAAACCTATTCACCAAGCAATAATAAGTGGAAGTTATGAGTGGTCCCGGACACTCAAAACTTTTGAGCGCTCTCTTCGAAAAATGTTCCGAAATTTTCGAAACTACTTCCACAACCACCACCCCCACAAACATCTCCATCGCTACCACCCTTCAAGCAAACGAATCCGCTTTGGATCCACGCACGTAGTAAACAACGTATGGATGACTCCGTATACGGATCCAAACATGGATCCGCAAAACTGCGTTTGTCGGCTCAAATTAGTATGGAAATTAGAATCACCACGGACTCATTTTGTGCATGTATTGTGAGAGAGAGCTTCCCATTTAACAATACTCAGCGAGAACCGAAACAAAATGGAATCCAGAACGGATCCAAAAAAATTAACGAACGAGACAGGCGTTTTGTAGTTGAAGAATATTATGCAATTTATTTTCTTCTATCGTTTGTATATAAGTGAAACATCACGATGTATTTTGTAATTAATAATTAAATAATTAACTTTTGATTTTAAATTGATTTTCTTTCTCGAGGGAATTTTTATTAAACTGTTGCGCTGGGCACGTTCGTGAACGCATTGAAAAAAGTTAATTGTTTTTATTGTCTTCTCCTTTGTTTTCAGTCCATAAAAAAATACTCACCATTAGGGTATTGCAAACATTCTCTCTTTCTCAGTAAAAAAAATTACTCTCGATTTTCGTTCTTTTTTTGCATAAATTTACAAAAAATGTGCTAATGTGTGTATGACACTCCGTTTTGAAATGATCCAAGAAAGACCGAAAAGTTGGGTCAGTGAATTTGCTTGAAGGCATTGTATATAAACTCTATAGTAGTCTCATGAAGAGGAACGTCCGACGCGCTATGAGGTGAGCCGATACTGAAGCTTGTTCCATTTCAAACCATTTCAGTTGAGAAGGAACAGATAATCAAATACAAGAGAATAAAAATTAATGTCGAATTCCTTCCAACAAAAGAATCGATTTTTTTTCTAAAAAGAATCGAATTTTTTCTGTCGTTGAAAGGAAGACGAAAAGAATCGATTTTTTTTGTGATTGTGTGTGTGGCACTTGACAAAAACAATTTTGAAGTAAAATATCCAGAAAATATTCAATTCGGAAAATATTATTATTGTTAATTGAAAAGCAACGCACTATAAAATTCACCGAAAATTCGTTGCAACCAAAAACACAATTTGTTTTCTTAAAACACCCCGAATTTCAATTTGACATTTTAGAAATTTCAATTCTTGCTGTGTGCAAATCGGTGTAAAATCTTTCTTGAATCTTGCTAAATTAGCAAGATTTGTTTTGACAGAAAAAATTCGAATTGTTCAGAAAAAAAATCGATTCTTTTAGAAAAAAAATCGATATTTTTGTAGAAAGGAATTCGACATAAGATTAAAGAAATAAAAGAAGATAGAGAACAATGTATAGGAAATTTATGAAAGTTGAAGTGAGACAAGAAAAAATCAATTTTGGGACTTTTCTTGTATACATTTCTATAAAAAAGGGGAAGGATATAGAAAGAATGATAAAAGAATGATGTTCAAGGTCGTTTATTTGGTAGAGGAAAATTTTTATTTAATTTAATTTTGATTTTATAATTACTTACTTACTGATTCATTTGTATTTTGGTAAAAATATATAGTAAATTTTTTTAAATTAGCTATTTTAAGTAAATGAGCACTAAGATGGGATTTTTTGAAATTCTAATCTTAAGTCGGGTAAAAAAGGATAAAACTGGTCGAGGGTTTAAAAACTAACTTCTAAACGGAAGGTTGTAGAACATTCATTTATTTTTTATTTAATAGATATTCAAAATTCCAGAACAAAATTTAAAAATAATTCTATAAAATCTAAAAATGATAAATATAGCAACGTTGTATTTACCTCACATATTGTGAAATTTAACAACCTTGCTTTGATATATTCAATTTGCATCAAATTTGAAAATTTAAAATATTTCAATAAAAATAATATAATACCTACATATCTATACCTAAACCTATATATATACCCCTGTCATGACAAAACACAATAAGCTTCGTCCATACGACAAAAAAAATTTCATTTTCTTTCCCTTATTTTGCTTTATGCTACGTCAAAAAATATGATTTAACCATCTCCCTTAGTCTCATTATTGTTGTCAGAAAAATATTAATATAATCGTCTCGTTCTTCCTACTCATCTTCATTTCTTTTTGATTTGTTTTCCTCCCGCCTTTTTGTTTCTCCAATTTCAGATTGTGGTGATTGCAGCGCTGTATGAGAGGCGATTCTGAACTAATATTTTTTGTTCCATGAGAGTACTATAGTGTTCATATACAAAGCTTGAAGTTAAGATCCATGTTTTTATTTAACTTTATTTTATGAAGGGGCATAATTTTCTATAGGAGTTTTCTTTTTATTTTAATGCGGCGTGGCTGATAATTTTTTATTTTGTACGCTCACCACAAAGCTGAAAGAGCAGCGATGATATTTTGTTACAGTAGTAGCCGTATCTATTAAATTTTCTTAAAACGTCTCTTAGAGGCCATTTAGTTAAGTGTTTTTAAATATTTAAATTGCCTCTAAATGATAGCCGTGTCTTTTTGCAAGCCCGGGGGGAATTGGATGAAAAAAACGACGTCGGTGCTAAACAATTAACATGTTAAATGCAAAAACAACTAATCCCAGAGAATTCTCGGGGTTTAACTTAAGCGCAAAGAAAAACTGTGCTACCGGCATGACTTTACATACATGTTATCGATAGTTTGTATGAAAACTCCATTTTTTTTTCTGTGATGGTGTCGCTAATCCACGTTGTCTTTTTTTCAACCAATTGCCCCGGGGTTGTAAAAAAACACACCTAATACTACGTTTTCATTGAAGCCGAAATGAGGTAATTTCGTAAATTATATAAAAGAAAATTTCCTAATTTCGTCTGACAGATAATTTATTTTTGAATTTGATTTGGCAGTTAATGGGTGCGTTCAATCGATTACGTTTTACATCTGAATTTTCAGATTTCTGAATTTTTGGAGCTTCTGATTGGCCAGCTGTCATAAAAAGTTAGATGACTTTTAGTGACTTTTAGTTACGTTTAGTTACGTTTCATCTGAATTTTCAGACAAGAAATTCTCATCTGAAAATTCAGATGAAAGTTGTTTGTGGTGGGGGAAGTGCCAAAAGCACACATAAAAGCTGAACTTTATAATTTTCGTCTTGTTGGTGGTTGATTTTTTTAGTTTTTTTCATGAAAATTTAATACTTATTTAAATTAACGAACTTTTTGTTTATGTTTAGTGAATTTTTAAATCAACAATTCTTTTAATTGATGTTTGGAAAGTTATTCTATGTTTTTGTAAGTCATACATATCAATAAAAGGACTTTTAATGAAGGTAATGAAACCTGTTGCTGATTTAGTTACATATATTTTCATCCTCACAACTACTCACTCTCAATGTTTAATTTACAAATGTAATTAAAGTTCTATTTTATTTCGCTTCAATGTAAATCCTTTAGGTAAAAGCAGGAATTTGACACAATGACTTTCGACTGAAATTTCAGATTTTTTTGCGTTCAACGACATAAATTCAGAAATCTGAAAATTCAGATGTTACGCTATTTTTATTGAACCCGCCCAATAGCTTCTTTTTGTTGCGTTCTCTTTCTGTTTCTATTTTCTATACATCGAATTTTGACATTTTCAATGGTTTCCAATGGGTTTCTACTATGGATGCATTCCGATTAATTGTGTTCATAAAGTTTTTACGTAATTTACAACCAAATTTCGTGCAATTTTCGTTGAAATTACCTCATTTCGAAATGTGAATTTGTATGGGAAATGAGATAATTTGGAATCGAATTTGTAATTTCAACTAAATTACCTCATTTGCCCCAATGAAAACGTAGTATAAGACTAAAAATCACAGCTATTAAAACAGTGAAACAGATTCTTCGCTTTGAGCGTTTTTTGGTTGCAAAATTAAAAAGATCAAATGGAAACAAATGAGGCTTCGCAAACTTACGGTTTGAATAAAAGTCTTATTATACTATATTCTATTTTCGACTTAATAGTCGCGCAAGTGGGTTAGTCTTACCTATTATTCGAAAAACAAATACTCAAACAATAATTTTTTTAAACGTTCCTATTTATTTGTAGAAAATCGTGCATTTTCATCAAAAATGTCTGAAAACAATAAGTGTGTTTATACCAAAAATTTATTGCGATCACTATCTTTTAATCGAAACGAATAAAAATCGCAAGTGTGTTTTTAGCCTTACTTCGACGAAACACACAAAATAAACCGCCTTACAGTTTAGTTGGCTATGTGAGGTAAAGATTTTACCCAATTGCTTTACAAGATTTTACATATGAAAAATGAAAAATAAAAATGTTTTTTTTTTTTTAATTTATTTTATATAAAAAATAATTTAATTTATTTATAATTTAATTTCACAACATTATATGTTTTTAATTTATTCGAAGCGACGCGTTTCGGTTTCATGAACCATCATCGGGCTTGAAAATCTTGACTGTCATATTTTGCATATGAATGGGTTCCATTGTTTTAGAGTCGGACTTTAGAGAAAAAAATGTTCGGGGTAAGTTAATTGTTTTAGTTAAATTCAAACCATATAGGAAGACTTCTGCTGTAATTTAGTGGACCGAAAACTTGATTTCTTTTTTTTTAAGAAGAACGAAACATTGTTCCTCTCTGCTTGTTCAACAAGTTTTATGTGTCATTGATGGTCAGGCCAGAAAAAAATTTTGTGAGCTATAAAAGTGTTGTGTATGTACGTAATCAAAGATATCGTCTTTGATTATGTACATACACAACAGTGGCGACGAGGATGGGATTAAAAATAGATTATAATGGTTTGTTGTCCGTTTGTAACGTGTCCGATCGCCTATAAATGAGCTAATACATACCACCGGTCGATCACCCTTTAAATAAAATAACACACTACACTCTTTAAACGTAATATGTATTTAAAAAAAGAAAACAACTATATAACACAGAGAAAACAAATATAAAAACACAAATCCCTGCAACTGTCCGGATTGGGGGGTGGTTTTGTTGTTTTGGGTGGTTGGTTGCACTTCGCTGCACTGCATCGATGATCCTGTCCTGTAGGTACCTGAAAAGAAAAATAAAATAAATAAAAAAAGTTTCGAAAGATGAAAGTGTCATCAGAATCTGTCGCCAAACTACCCTTAATTTGACGTCAGTTTTTCTGTTAACAAAATACTTATCCTAAATCAAAGAATATCGTGGTGTTCCGGTGAATGATTCTGGTGATGGATCTGGAAATAGTAAAAGAAAATATGGGAAAATAAACGCAAAAAAAGACATTACAAAAGACTCACCCGATCATATCTCGTTCACTTATTTTACCTTGTGCTGCCTGATACATATTTATTTGAGTGTATATTTTGTTGTTTTATTTTTTTAATTTATTTGTTTATTTATTATAGTTATTTTATGTAGTTAGCTATATTTAAATTTTCTTTTCTACATTATTTAACAAACAAATATTTATCAATTACGAAACTAGAAGAAAATATGTTGTTGTTAAAAAGGCATTGCCAGCACATTGTGCTGAATTAGATTAGTAGGTAGTATTAGTCAAGCTGTGATGTGGAATGTAAGTTATAAAGGGGTTAGTGCAATATTAATAGTTATAAGATAATTTATTTTAGTATTATTATTATTATTTTCAATTATAATTTTCGTTACTTTTTCCAAAGTAATCGTTACTTTTGAGTAATTACTTTGATTACTTTTTTCAGAAAAATTTGACAAACTTGCTTCATAAATCCGGTAATTCTAGACAAAAACATTAAAAAGAACATTGATTTTCGGTCGAAATTGTGTGTTTACCTAGTAATGTACGTAGTACTACTAGTATAGGTTAAATGTTATATACTTATTCTGCGTGATTCTTAAATTCACATAAATAAAATATTTTAAGTTGTGTAGCAGTGTAGGGTTGTAGCCAGATAATAGTTGTGTTTTATTTCCTCCAAGATCCAATCCACATCAGATCATGAAAATAATACAACCCAGGATCGCAGTGACAACTTGTTATACCCAACTTTTATTAGTATACACCACCCCTTGTCTGACGACATTTTGAAATTAAGGGGCTGTATTCAAAATGGATTTGGGAATCTTAATCCAAAACAAAGTAGGAACTTGTGTTGGATTTGACACTATTTAAAACAATTTGCTTTCTAAATTAATGACTAAATTATGAAATTTTAAAAATTTAACATAACTTTTTTATAAAAGTTCAATAATAGTGCCCCAACTTTTTCCTGTTAAATCTACCACTTGAAGCTTAAATTATTGTAAAGGAACATTTTGGCGACAACTTTATCGTAATAGTTCATTTTTTAATATAAATTGTTCGAATGACCCCTCCATTAATTTGTAGCTTATTATTTTTCCTCGATTTTAATACCTCAACCTTAAAGATCCATCAGCTAAAACTCAAGTTATAGGCTTTCAAAGAGAACCATGTCTTAACTAAATTATACTCGGATCGCCTTTGAGTACTGATTACTGAACGAAACGATTACCTATTGAGTATCGTTACTATTGGATTTGATTACTTTTGATTACTTTCGTTACTTTTGGATTTGATTACTTTGATTACTTCGATTACTTTGATTATTTTTAGATTTGGGTACTTTTCGTTACTTTTGGGTTTTGGTAACGTGAACGAAGTACAGGTAGTGGGTACTTCTAGGAGCAAAATTTTAAAAACCATTTTATTTTCAGTTTTCAAAGTAGGGTGCCGCGAAAAAATACTTTTTTCCACATTTTTGGAAAAAATTAAATAAAACACACACTGCTCAATTAGAAAACAAAATTATTGTAAAAAACTGATTTCCCATAAGGGTGGTCAAGAAAAAAGGATTAGCGGTTTTTTTAGGTAAAACTTTATTAAAATCATTTTTTTTTTGAAAAAAAAAAAATTGTAAAACACAATATTTTCACAGAAGATGCCGCTTAAATGTTTTCTTCAACATTTAAAAAAAAATTAAATAAAACTCACACTGGTCAATTAGAAAACAAAATTATTGTAAAAAATTATTTCCCATAAGGGTGGTAAAAAAAAGGATTTCCGGTTTTTTTAGGTAAAACTTTATTAAAATCATTTTTTTATGAAAAAAAAATTGTAAAACACAAAATTTTTACATTAAAAAAAATTTAAATAAAACACACTGGTCAATTAGAAAACAAAATTACTGTAAAAAAATGATTTCCCATAAGGGTGGTAAAAAAAAAGGATTTCCGGTTATTTTAGGTAAAACTTTATTAAAATCTTTTTTTTTTTGAGAAAAAATTGTAAAACAATATTTTCACAGTAGGGTGCCGCTTAAATGTTTTCTTCCAATTTTTTTAAAAAAATTAACTAAAACTCACACCGTTCAATTAGAAAACAAAATTATTGTAAACAAATAATTTCCCATAAGGGCGGGCAAAAAAAAGGATTGCCGGTTTTTTTTAAGTAAAACGATATTTAAATCATTTTTTTTTTTGTGAAAATATTGTAAAAGACAATATTTTCACAGTAGGGGGTCGCTTAAATGATTTCTTTCACATTTTTCGAAAAAAATTAATATAACTCATACTGGTTTCCGAAAAAATTAAATAAAACTCATTCTGGTCAATTAGTGATTAAAATTATTGTAAATAAATGATTCAATATTGCGGATTCCATAATCAATCATGCTTATTTTGATATTCGCTTTCGGTCTAAAGTTAGTCGAATTCGAAAAAATTGCATTTTGAGATTCGATCAATTCGAAAGTTCACCGAATCAATCGAAAGTTCATTTATTTTCAAAAACTAAGCAAACTTTGACTTTCGAATGATTTGAATTAAACGTCATTTTTGTGTCGTTCAAATTTTTCCTGGTGAATAGATAAACAAACATGTAAGTTTAAACAAATTTTATACGATAATTAAATAAAAAACTTATATTCAAGACTTTTTTTTTTTGTCATTTTACAAAGGACACAATCGCATTCCAATTGGACCAACAGGGAACAAAAAGAAGTCCTGATAAAGTTAATGGAGGAGAACCCGGAGGTTGCTAAGGGTTTTTCTGTAAACCGGACTGATATTGACCGGTTTTGGAGAGATGCTGCCGTGAAGCTCAATAGCTATGGTCATCCATCTAAAGACGGTGCTACCTGGAAAAAGTTTGTAAATAAAATTAGTAAGAATTTAGAGAAAACAAATTTTTGTGTTCAAGGTCTGGGCTGATTTCAAAAACAAAAAAAAAGTTGGTGGAAAATGAAACGAAAAGGAATCATTCGGGATTCAATGAGAATAATTAAATTGATCTCACAGAATTTAAACAAGCCATCGTGCGAATTACCTCGCTAAGCCGGTCTGTAAGAGGAATCAGGGCCAGGGTATTTGGCCTTAATCAAACTCGTCTTGAGGAGCCTGACGTGTCTGAGACGGCATCAACATCCAATAACATTTCCATGACTTCTTTTAATGAAAATGAAGAGTATTTGGTGCAGGAACAGCGGTCTGAACGAAGTCATAATAAAACAAAGGACAATCCAATTAAAATACTTCAAAAGCAAAACGAAGTTCTTGAAAAGTTTTTTGGTGATTTGTGTTCCAAGCTGGACGAGATGAAATATGAACTCCATCGTATAACTAGAAGTCTTCAGAAGACTGAAGACAGGCAAAGAGAAATATACGAAGAAAATCGTCGGCATAATCTCGTCATGGAAAACAAATGCGGCATATTTTTTTTTGAAAAATCACGAAGTTAGGCTGTGATTAGTGGTATCATTAGAAAGAATAAGTTTTGTTTGTGTTTATTTTTTTAATAATGAGTTCGTTAATTTTATATTTGTTTATTAAATAAAATAAATAAGAATATACTTTAAAAAAATTAAAAATGTTATGTTTGTTGTTGTAGCAAAAAAGATGGATTTAATTAAAATAATCCAGCGATTCTGTCACGAGCGTTTCGAGCTTCGTTTAAATACGTATATTCATTCTCAGTATCAGGATCAACGTCCATTAAAATATGTTCGGTGCGATCTTCAACATCAATATTTTCGGCGTCTTGAACTTTAAAATGAATGCAAATATTGTGCAAGGCTGCGCAAACATTAACTATTTGAGCAGCTTTCTCTGCAGAATAATGCAACTGCCTTGCTTTAAGACAGCACCTGAATCTATTTTTAAGTAAGCCTATAGTTCTTTCATTAATTTTGCGTGCCTTGGAAAGCTGAATATTATATTTGCTTTCAGGACTCCCGGGAACCGGCGATCGATATGGTGTCATTAACCAAGGTTCAAGTGGATATCCTGCGTCACCTGAATCATTTAAGTGTTAAATATGTATATTATATGTATATGATATCTATGTATATAATTTTGTTTTTTTGTTTGCAGATACCTTCCAAGCTAAGGCGTTATGTGTTGCACCGGGATGAGTGGCATCAATGTACCTAATTTTCATTTTTGGTCGCAGATCTGCCATAATGTAAATTTTGTTACATAAAATTATTAAAAAAAAATACTTAACTTACTATCATAACATTCAAACTGTGGAATCCTTTTCTGTTATAGAACAAGTGTCTCAGTTCTGCTGGAGGGGGTTTGATGGCAATGTGCGTACCGTCAACGCATCCGAAATCCAAATTTTTCAAAAAAATGTCCCCTAATTTCTTCCCTTTCCTCGTGATTCAATTTAAAACGAATCCATTTTGTACAAAGTTTAACTTCCAGTTTACTTATAACTATTTTTATGCATTTCGATACAGATGATTGCGACAGCTTAATTGTCGCATCTTTACCCACTCCAAATTGGTACCCTTGGTTAGGTTTAGGTTAGGTTTATGTGCTTGTCAGCAGAACGTTGGACACACTTAGACCATTGGTTGGCCCATTGTGATACCACTGGAATCTAGGAAACTTTCTTCCTACTCGTTGAACAATTTAGAGCTTCTTACGAAGCGAGCGAGACTATTAATGTCATGACTTGCCAGATCACTAGGATCATTGTAGTAGAATTCTCCTAAGTGGAGCCTACGTCTTTGAGTAAGAGCAGGGCATGTTCAGAGAAGGTGAGGAATCGATTCTTCCTCTTCTTCGTCCATACAACTTCTGCAGAAGTCGTTAGAAAATACACCAAGCCTTGTTGCATGCTTGCCTATTAGACAGTGTCCAGTAATGACACCTATGATGGAGCCAATGTGCAGTCTGCTTAGAGATAACAAGTTCCTAGAGCGCTTCAGATCCAGCACAGGCCAGATCTGTTTTGTGGCCTGACATGTGGCAATATTACTCCACCTAAGATTTGTTCTCTCTATTGCATCTTGCTTTAGCATAAGTTTACAGGTAGCGATGGGTATACCAACATTTGTCCGATTTGACAGTATAGGTAGTAAAGTTCCACTTTTGGCGAGTTCGTCTGCTTTGCAATTGCCTGGAATGTCCCGGCACCCAGCAAAGGTGAATGTTGAACTGCTGTGCCATCTCCAAGAGAGATGATCGGCAATTAAGGGCAGTTTTTGAATTTGTAGAGACAGAATCCAGAGATTTAGAACCGTCAGTATAGATGTGGATCGATTCATCTTCCAGGAAAGCCAGGTCCTCCCAGAGAGATCTGGAAGGAATGGTAACCTGAAAGTTTTTATGGAACTGTAGCTGTGGGGTGGTGTAATCTGTAATACTTGGGAGTGATCTGAATGAGTTCAGAATGATCGAGTGGCCAATATCATTGTTGGACCATTGTGAGGAGGCTTTCAGACGTATAGCTGTGCTTGCCGCCGTTTGTTTGCAAAATATATCGAGAGGTGTGAGATGGAACAGAATATCCAATGCAGCGGCAGGGGTCGTACGGAGAACTCCACCCATGCATCGGCAAGCTGAAAGTTGGACCTTGCTTAGTTTGCCAACATTTGTTGTTTTATCTAGAGCGGTCCACCATACTGACACACCGTATGTTAGGATCGGTCTTACTACCGAGGTATATAGCCAGTGAGCAATGCGGAGTTGGAGACCCCATTTATTGCCGATGGCCTTTAACTCTTTCGTTTATGTTAGGTTTCCAGTTTAACTTCTTGTCAAGAATAAGGCCCAAATATTTTGCTTCATTCGAGAAAGTTAAAGGTACACCTTTGATGGTAGGAGGGTCTATATGGGGAATTTTGTATTTCCTAGAAAAGAGGACAAGATCAGTTTTGTGAGGGTTGACACCCAGTCCACAGCGATCTGCCCAGTTTGTTAGCTTATTTAGCGCGTTTTGTAAGAGTTCACTCAAGGTATTGGGATGTTTTCCTGATACGGCAATAGCAACGTCATCCGCATAAGCAATCACACTGTACCTCTCCTCCTCAAGGCATATCAGGAGTTCATTAACGACCAAATTCTAGAGAAGGGGAGATAGGACACCGCCTTGCGGCGTACCTCTACTGACAAATCTTCTGGCAGAAAAGCCGCCCAGTTTTGAATTGATAACTCTGCTGGTCAGCATTTGATTAATCAATTCACCAAGCGAACCATCTACTTTCAGAGATGACAGCGCAGATTCGATTGCAGATGTGTCGACGTTGTTAAAGGCGCCTTCAATATCTAGGAATGCGACCATAGTGTACTCTTTATGGTGGAGGGAGTGTTCGATGGTTCGCACTAGTGTGTGCAGAGCCGTATCTACTGATTTCCCTTTGCAGTAAGCATGTTGAGCTGAAGACAAGAGTCTTGAGTCAATGCTTGTTCTTAAGTGGATATCAATCAGTCGTTCAAAAGTTTTAAGAAGGAATGATGATAGGCTAATAGGTCTGAAATTTTTCGGATTTACATGGGAACATTTTCCGGCTTTGGGGATAAAAACAACTCTTACTTCTCTCCATAACAAGGGAATGTGAGCCATCTTCAAACAACCGATGAAAAGTACCTCCATGATTGGCACAATGATGTCAGAAGTCATCTGAAGTTCGGCTGGTATTACACCGTCTGGCCCAGCTGACTTGTAAGGTGCAAAGCTATTGATAGCCCATTTTAGCTTGTCCCTTGTAATCAGACCGTGTGGATAAGTTAATATATTTTTGGACCTAACGTGGTCGCTATTATTAACAATTTGGGAGCTACCTGGAAAATGAGTGTCTAGTAGCAGGCTGAGGGATTCTTCGCTTGAGTGGGTCCATGTGCCGTCGTCGTTTTTTAAGAAACTGGGCATCACTGGATTAGTTGAGAGGATTTTTCGTAGTCTTGATGCTTCGGAGGTTTCTTCTATTTTAGTACAGAAGGTCCTCCAAGAAGATCTTTTACATTTCCTCAATTCTTTCTTATAAATTTTTAGGGATTCCTTATATGAGTCCCAGTCTAAAGCTAATCTTGTGCTTTTTGCTCGATTGAATAGTTTCCTACAACTTTTTCTAATCGGCTCGAACCCTGAGTTCCACCAATGCGGTTTCTTTTTACCCCTTACGTGAGTAAGAGGGCAAGCGATTGACATTGAATTGTTAAGGGCATAGGGTGAGATCTGACTTTGTTGAAATTGGTACACTCCTTCGGCAAAAAATCGCAAAGTTGTAGGTAGCATTATGATGGGCGGAATTGACAAAGATGATCCTCTTTGTACTTCGATGGAAAGCTCATCCAAGACGTATTTAAAAGCCTGTTTATTAAGGCGAAAGTTTCTTACAAATCTACAAAATAAAGTTTATTTGTGTTTTGCATTGGAAATTTTGTTTACATGCATAATATGGGTACACTTATACTTTATATCATCAAACTCGAACGGATTTGATGCATCCATAATCCTTCTTCTATAGACTCACTCTTCCCTTCAGAATTCATAAACAAAACTATTGCCATTTCTTAAAAACATTGGGTAATTTCCAAAATATGCTAAATTACACAGATTTGAGATTCTTGATTCCTTGGTTTTATAAACTTCTATTGAAAAGTGTGACCATATGTGACGAATATATATACAATATTAAACAGTATTAAGACGACATGGAAGAAATTGTTACCTTAGTTTACAAAATGTTAGATTTCATGTCTTGAATGTTTTTCTATCAGTTATCTTTATCACTTTATTAACTTCACTAAATTTTTCAATTAAGAAAGTGTTAATCTACTGACAAACTTTGAATTGAAAATAAGATTCTTCGAAAAAAAACAGTGTATGGTCACGCAAAATCAAATAGAAATGTCAAATAATTTCGAACAGCTGATCTCCAAAATAAGGTTCATTTAGGTTTATTTTCTGCAATGAACATTTTTCATTCGAATCTCAAAATAAGCAAAGTTTATTCGAACGAATAGATCTAGTCATTCGAATTAACGATTCGTTCGAATCTCAAAATAAGCATGAATATGAATATCTTACAGGGTATGCTAAAAAAACACCTTCTTCCACTTTTTAACAAAAAATTAAATAAAACTCGCACTAGTAAATATGTAAACAAGATTATTGTTAAAAATTTATTTGCCATAAGGGTAATCCAAAAACGCTTTTCCCGAGTTTTAAGTTAAAACTTTATTAAAATTATTCAAAAAGTGTGGGAAGTTTTTTTTTCTGACAAAAAATTGAAGGCTACTCAAAAACACATTCTTTGGCATAAATTATATGTATGTTATTAAATAAAATAAAATAAAACTCGGTGTGCATAATGGAGGTCAACAAACTACTTAATAAAAAGTTGTCACGTGTACTTGATAACAAATTATGAATCTTAATACTTTTTTTAACCAACCTTATGGGAAGAAATTGTTTTTTTTTCAAATAATAATCTTGTTTTATTTAAGTTTTTTTTTAAAACGTGGAAGCGGCAACCTATTATAAAAATATTGTGTTTTACATTTTTTTCCAAAAAATAAAGTCTTGCTAAAAAACTGGAAACCCTTTTTTTTGACCACCCTTAATCATATTTTTTACAATAACTTTGTTTACATATTAACCAGTGCGAGTTTTATTTATTTTTTCCTAAAAATGTGGAAGAAAGCATTTTTAAGCGCTACCCTAATGTGAAAATATTAAGTTTTACAATTTTGTCTCCAAATCAAAGCTTCACAAACTTTGTGTACCTATGCTTTTAATAAAGTTTTATCCTAAAACTTCGGAAATCCTTTTTTTGACCACCCTTATGTCAAATCGTTTTTTTTGATAAAATTCTTGTTTACATATTGACCAGTGCGAGTTTTATTTATTTTTTACTAAAAATGTGGAAAAAGGCATTTTTCAACGGCATCCTACTGTGAAAACTGAAAATAGAATGTTTTAAAATAATTTTTTGTTTACCTACATACAACATATACATATCTATACTTCGTTCACGTAACACGTTTGCCAGCCCAAAAATAATCAAATCCCAAGGGCCAAGGTATTTATTACAAAGTAACGATTACTAACGATTCCTTACACCCCTAAAAATAGTGAAGAATTGATGTGACAGAGAACAGTTGAGTGCAACAATAAAGAAAGCAAGTAAAAAGGCGGAATGGTAATATGCCTATTTTAGTGTTGGTTAAACATCCATACTCCATAGTCTATCGATAGTTTTTTACCATCGATATTACCCCCGATAGTTTAAAACTATCGATACTATCGAAAAAATGTACCTCCACATTTTGTTTTAGAACTAAGCAGTCTCATTTTCTTGTTTTTTTTTTTGTCTTGTGATGTTTTTATAACAACCCTGTACTTTAGCATTCCAATTCCAATTGAAAAGCAAAGAAACTATTGGAATATGACTGGAATGTGGGAATATGGAAAAAGTGGGCCAAATAATCTTTAGTATTTTTTTTTTATTAACATCATCTAATGAAGTTGGGTAATTTTATAAAACTGAAATCAAGTCGTATAGCAGTTCAATCTTCAATTTGTTGAGATTCAGATATTGGCTTTTAAAGTATCTTTTTATTATTAATACATAATTTATTAATTTAAAGTATAAAGTTGTCTTATAAAATTCTAAAAAAAAAAGAAAATTCTTGTATTTATGAACTTTATTGAAGGATTTTTTTTAAACCACCTTGTAAGTATAACTGTGTTAAAAAAGAATATGAAACAAGATTCAAGGAATGGATTTTACTTTTTAAATAAAATGTCGAAAAAATGACTTCGGATTTTACTTATATAAGAATTATGAAGATACGTATAGTAAAACTAGTTTTTTCTACCTAATCCCTATACCCCCAAAAGTATTTCAAAGGTAATTAATGCATAAGGCTATAGCATCATTCAGCATCTTTTAATGGTAATCAGCCACCAAATCGGTCCTGCTGCACCCAAGTCCAGTGCACTCCATGAAAATAAATATACAAGTACATTTATACTTACATTTATATATGAAAAATGTATCTTTCTGTTGATTTCGTTTTTGCAAGAAAATTAAATACTGAACCATCGATAGTATCGATAGTTTTTGCGAAAAACATCGATACTATCCATAGTAAAATTTTCCGATGTTTAACCAACACTAGCCTGGTTGGTAACTTTTTTTTCAACAAATTTCCCAAAAACTGATTTTTTTTTATGGGTTTTGACAGCAAATTGTGAAATTTTGTGCAAATTCGCAAGAAATTTCACGTTAACAAACAGACCAAATGAAATGGAACGAAGCGGAAACCCGTGTTTGCCCATGAATCGAAATTCTAAATAAAAAAATTCAAAAAATTATATTTAAATTTGTATAAAAACATAATTACTCAGTGTGTATATAATTAAGAAAAGATTTAGGGCTTAATTTGCATACAAAAATTGGCTTTAGAAAATAATTTTTGTTTTTTTTAAATATCAATTAGTTTCGTATTTATAAGTGAATATGTGGGTCAATCTCAAGAAAAAAAGCTGACCAAAAATTTAAAAAATTTAATTTTCATAATAAACAACCGAATTAGATAAACAAAAACTTGTCATTTACAATCTTCTAAACAAACTAAATAATAGTTTCGTCTTTATATAATTGTAATGCTTATTGGCAACGCTGGTCTGTTTGGTAGTGGTTGACAAAATCTGTGAGTGGTGAAAAAAATCAAAAAATTAACTATAAAGAAACTGTGAAATTAGTTGAGAAGTAGATTATTTAAAGCATAAGAACGCTGCCTAAAAACGAGAATAAAAGCATTTAAACTTCAGGTATTTATTAACCCAAAAATTTAAGTTTTTATGTGAAGAAATCAGTCTCAATTAAAATCTGAAAACAAAACGTCAAAGATTAAACAAAAAGAAAAAAAAAAAAAAAAAAAAAAAACAAAACAAAATATAAGAGAATAAATAAAGCTTTTCACTAATTGCAACAAAATAAATCGAGGATAGGCCACAAAAGTATGCAACACTAACTACTTCTGCGAAATTTATTACCGACATCTATCCACTTACAGCAAATAAAAACCAATCAATCAAAGACACAAACCTAGCCATTTATGCATTACAAATTACAAAATCATATATAAATTTCAGCTTCAATATAATTCACGTACTTTTTTTCCAAAACATAATAGTAGATATACAAAATATGTCTTTCGCCGAAAACAATGATAGAAACGAAGTTAGTAATTCCGAGCTTAAAGACATGATTGCACTTATATATAGAAGTGTTGAGGAATCAAAGAAGGAAATAAAATCTGAAATTCAAGAAGTAGGAAATAGTGTTGTAAAACTTGATTCAAAGGTTGATACAATTACCACCAAAGTCAACAAAATTGAGGGAAAAGTCAACAAACACGAAGAAAAAATCAGTATTTTAGAAGTTCAGCTACGGAGAAAAAATATAATCCTTTTCAACTTAGAGGAAACGGAAAAATCAACAAGTGAACTCGAGTCAAAGGTTCTATATATTTTTAAAGAGATCTTCGAAATTGAAATTTTAATAACAGATTTAAGCCTCAACTACATAAGCCAAAAAAGTGAAAAAGTGCAAAAGTGAAAATTTTTAAATTGATTTTGTGATAGTTTTTCTGACTAGAAAACTTATAAAAATGATGCAGAAAGCTTAAATTTTGGTTTAAAAACAAATTTGTGTATTCTTTTTCACAAAACAACGGCGCTAGCGGTAAAAAAAATATTTTTACTTTTGTACTTCAGTACTTTTTGGCTTATGTAGTTAAGCCTTTAGACTTTATCTACCGTCTCGGAATTAAAAATGCAAATAAGATTCGACCGATCAAAATTGGATTTTTGTCATACAGAACAAAATGCCGAATCGTAGATGAAAAAACTAAACTCAAAGAATACAATGCAAAAAACAACACAAAACTAACCCTTCACGATGATCTGCCGAAAGATATACTAGAAAAAAGAAAAATATTGCAAGAAAAGGCGAATGCTTTAAAAAACAGTGATGACAATTCAGTAGTTAAGATTAAAAACAATAAGTTGATTGTAGATGGAAAAGAGCTAACGGAAGAGGAGGTAACCAGCATAAAAGTACATCTCTATCAAAATAAAAGAAAACTCTCTGATGATGACACTGATAAAGATTCTGAATCCGACAAACCTATGAGTTCACACACAGGAACAATTAAGAAGAGCTATAAGACAGCAGGAAGAACTAAACTTAATACATCGTCATCAACATCCCCATTAATGAAATATGTGCTAAAGAACACCGTTACAAAGAATCATGTTGCTAATACTAATAATGGTAATATAACAAATATTAATGAAATCGAAAAAACACCCAAGCAATAACAATTAACAAACTGTACACCACCACAAATGCGTAAAATCAACCCCAGCATGTCAATTAACAACGAAAATAAATTTAAAATAGAAACACAGTCAGATGAACCTCCAATCCGGGCGGCCACCGTGGAGGATTTCGGCCAAAAACCCCCCTTAAAAGATTTTGCGGAATGCATCTCTAACAGAAATTATAAGAATATAAACATAAACCCAAACAAAAACAAAAACATTGAAAACAAGAATCAATTATTTGTAGCAACACTAAATACGAGAACACTTCAATCAACATCAAAATTTAAAGAATTAGAAAATGCCTTAGAAAAGATAAATTGGGATATAATCGGCTTAGCAGAAGTAAGGCGACAAGGCGAAAGTATTCAAGAACTCAACAATGGAAATATATTTGCCTACTATGGAACGGTTAAAGGTCTATACGGCACCGGTTTCCTTATAAAAAAAGAATTTAAGAAAAATATTCTAGAAATTAAAGGATTTAATGACCGTATAATAGGAATGAAAATGAGATTAGGGAAGTGTAACATATCCATTCTACAAGTATATGCACCAACTAAGAATGCAACTAACGAAGAATTAAATCGCTTCTATAATTCACTGGAGTCAGCAACAATACACTTTAAAACAGAGATAGTGTTAACAATCGGAGATTTTAATGCTAAATTAGGATTCAGAAAAGACGGAGAAGAAACAATTATGGGGGAATACGGATACGGAAGTCGTAACGAAAGAGGAAGTCGACTTATTCAATATATTTGGCAACAAAAACTAACTGTAGGTAACTCATTATTCAAAAAAAAGCCAAAAAATCAATGGACTTGGATTACACCAGATAAAAAACACAAAAATCAATACGATTATATTCTAATCAACAAAAGATCAGTCCTTAAAGATGTCTCCGTCCTAAATAATTTCGATTTTGAATCTGACCACCGATTAGTTCGTGCTGAGCTGATAATTAACCATAGAACTAGAAAACTACATAGGACCACACCAAAAGTAATATTGAAATCAGTGAATACAGAAGCAATCAACAGCTATAATGCAGATCTACACCAACGATATCGTATTATATCACAGATGAATGAACCTTTTCAAGTAACATACAATAAAATGGAAAGGACTATCAAAGAATCGGCTGATAGATACATCCTTACAGCTATGTCAAAAAAACCACAAAAACTATCGAATGAGACTCTGAAGTTAATAACGCTTCGAGAACGCCTACGAAAGATACCAAACCCTGATGAGCAACAAAAACAAGAGCTTAGAAACATAAGGAAAAACATCAAGAAAAAATCTCAAGAGGATATCAACAAATTCAATGAGAACCTTTTAAAGACAGCCATCGAAGAAACAAAATCTATTAAAAAAGCTAAGAACGCAGTCAAAGAGCATAAAGAATGGATAACTGCAATATCCGAAAGTGGTAAAAAGAATCACGTTAGGCAAAGTATCAACCAATTAGCTACAAAATTTTACATTCAACTATACTCAAAACAAATAACAACAACCGAAGATCAATCAATTCTACAACAAGTAAATCGTGAAGAAGAATTCCCACTTTTTCTTAACAGCGAAATAGAAAAGGCAATACTTAGCTTAAAAAACAATAAAAGCAAAGGTAACGATGGGATAGCAGCAGAATATCTCAAGTTCGGAAAATTTTCAATGGCCAACTGTTTGACAGATATTTTCAACCAGGTTTTGGTCACAGAAGTAGTCCCAGACCAATGGACGAAATCAGAGATAATACTCATACACAAAAAGGACAATAAAGACGATATCAACAACTATCGGCCTATAAGCATAATATCGTCAATCTATAAGGTCTTTGCGAAGTGTGTATTTGAGAGAATAAAAGCCACTCTTGATTTTAATCAACCATTCGAACAAGCTGGTTTTAGGTCAGGATTCTCCACAATTGATCATTTACAAGCCATAAGCCAAATAATAGAAAAATGCAAGGAATATAATATAACCATCTACTTTGCATTCATTGATTTTTCAAAAGCTTTTGATACAGTCGATCAGAGCTTTATTTGGAAGGCTCTTCTTAACCAAGGCGTAGATGACAAAATAGTCCGAATTCTAAAGAAAATGTACGAAAGTAGCACCGCACGCATAAAAACAGAGTGTATGGGACCAGAATTTAAAATTTCACGAGGTGTAAGGCAAGGAGATCCCCTCTCACCAGCACTTTTTTCGACAGCTCTCGAAGAAGTCTTTAGAAAGCTAAACTGGGAGAGTAAAGGCTTAAAAGTAAACGGCAGATATCTTTCAAACCTTCGATTCGCAGATGACGTAATACTTGTCTCAACTAGCAGTGAAGAACTCCAAACAATGCTTAACGAATTATGCTCCGAATGTGCAAATATTGGCCTATCGACAAATCAACAGAAAACCAAGGTTATGACAAATGGCGATGTGAATACAATAAGTATTGACAATCAAATACTAGAGTATGTTGAAGACTATACTTATCTTGGCCAAATTGTTTCCTTCAAAGACAGAGAAATCAAAGATGTAGAGCATCGAATAACAAACGCTTGGAAACAGTTTTGGAATGTGAAGCATCTACTCGACCTAAATATTTCAAACAAAACGAGAAAGTATGTGTTCGACGCAACAGTGCTTCCAGTTCTGACTTATGGGTGCCAAACTTGGCAAGTTACAAAAAGTACTGAGACCAAACTTCAATCGTGCCAAAGAGCAATGGAAAGAGTTATCTTGAACGTTCGTATCGTTCAACGAACAAACCACAACATCCTTAGAAGCCAAACCAATTTTGAAGATGTACGGCATAGGCTAAGGAAATTTAAATGGGACTGGGCTGGACATATTATGCGAACAAATGATAACCGCTGGACAAAATTAACAACCGATTGGGTACCACTAGATACGAAAAGAAGCGTGGGCGGCCAATTTAAACGATGGAAAGATGACATCCAAGCAATGTGTCCATTATACTGGCGAGAGGCGTGTGACAGAAGAAGGTGGAGAAGTCTGGGGGAGGCTTATGCTCAAATAACATAAATATTTACGTCAAAAAAAAAAAAAAAAAAAAAAAAAAAATCTGAATACTTTAATTGTATAATAAGAATTGAATTTAATGAGTGAATAAAGCTTGAAATAATAATAATAATAATAATAATGCTTATTGGTGTTCTATTTGAAGTTTATAGAGGAATCTTTTTTGACTCCTCTTTAAAATATTCAGAGGTAACCCTGTGCGTGATTCTACCTGCGGCTTCGTCTCAGTGACGCCAGATCGTGGGATTTATCCCTTTTTGTGGGAATTTTGCATATAAAATTAGCTTAAAGGGATAAAGAGATTTTTCGAACCTCATAGTACACAAAAAAGGGATTTTGCGTTAAGCTAAAATCGTTTCCTATATTTTCTTATTAAAAAACATATGTTCAATTATGATAAAAAAAATAATACATTTTCAAGCGCGGAAATAATTCATTCTAAATGTCTGGATGCGTTCATTTTCATCTTTAAAATATAGCCTACTTAAACTGATTCATAATTGGCGAATGTCATGAAAACGTCATGCAAAAGAAATGAAATGTCAAACTAAAAAGCAATATATTTTTAAAATAATGAAGTTTCTATTTTTTTACGTTATAAAAATCTATATGCTGTACACATGTACATATATATATATATATATATATATATATATATATATATATATATATATATATATATATATATATATATATATATATATATACATATATACATATTTATATATATATATATACATATATACATATTTATGTGTAACATACATAATAATAGGCGTTTTTTTCTCTTTTCTATAAAGTTTATAAAACAGTTCAATGAATCAAAATTATAATAACATATCATAGCAACAAGACTATACAGCTCATAAAAAAAGTCCCGATAGATTTCCAGGCTAACGATAGACTGTATAGTTGAGTTGCTATCCTACGTTATTACTTATTTTGCTTCAAATTTAATACAAAATACATTCTTTTTTCAAGCTCATTGTTTTTCTTTAACAATATTGAACTGTTTTGTAATACCATAAAGATTATAGAAAAAAAACACGCCTAATATATAAATATTTATTTTTGTTTTCTTAATTATCAATGTATAACTACATATTAATAAAAAAAGACCGAATTACTATGAAATATTTAATGCTTTTTTATTTATTATTTTCGTGGAAAGGGAATTTTTGGGTGCAACTGTGGGAAAACCTGCTTCCGAAGTCTGGCACCACTTCGTCTGCGATGAAAAACGAGCCCAAGAGTAAAATTAAATTTCAAATACAGAATTTGATGAAGAGAGAGCTTACTAACACACTCAAATTCATTTACATGAGTTTTGAGTTGGCTGGTTAGGGACACCTACACTTATACTCTGTTCAATTTATATTTGCAGAACAGGCCTTATGGGAGAGCTTTTTCAAAAACACTGGTGCCTGCTGCTGCTTGCGCGGCACCTTAACTTAAGAAATTGTT
Source organism: Epistrophe grossulariae (assembly GCA_929447395.1). NCBI lineage: Eukaryota > Metazoa > Arthropoda > Insecta > Diptera > Syrphidae > Epistrophe > Epistrophe grossulariae. The sequence goes on from OV839566.1 coordinate 100,667,768, forward strand.
ACTGAAATAAGAAACAGAATCACTGAGTTACATTTAAATTGTTTGTGTAATCTTCTTTGAGCTCACGTACATCCCACCATGACCTATCTGCTCCCCGGGTGAAAGGAGACTGATGCTGATCCTAAATTTGCAACCAACCCTTCTTGACATTGTTTTTACTAAAAAAAAAAAAACACTTTAATCAGAGTTACCATTGCCCAGTTGATGGAAATTCATATGGCATATTCTTTGGTTTTTGCAATGTAACTTTCAGGATTTAAGTTTTCTTAGAGCTTTTGCTAGCAATTATTTCTACTTTAGAGAAAAAAGTGTTGACGCTTGGTGTTTTTCTGTTTTCATGTTTTAGGATTTCATTTTATGAATGGAAAAACAGTTAAAAATTAAAATGCAGTTATACAAATTGTTAGCTATTGTCTTTCAGAGAGGTGATTAAATTTATTTAGGATATCATTGTTTTTTATTATAAAATACGCGTATATTAATAAATAGTTGGTAACTCTATCGATATTTTTGTGAAATTTGCGGAAATTTTAAATGCTCACTACTGCAACCCTGTAAGAGCTTTAAAATGAAGATAGCTTATCGAATTCCATAATGGTGAGACTGAAAGGCAAATAGCCTATCTTCCCTGTACTGCAAATATAAATTGTACAGAGTATAGTATTAAGAATTTCGTACATTTACCAATTTTGCATGCCCCAAATCAAATATTTTAAGAAGAGTAATATTGAATCAACACCAAGTTATGAGAGAAATTTATTATTTAATGATTACTGACTAAAATTTGGGGGTTCACATTGCCAAGTTTTCAAAACGTTTTGAATTGTGAGTAACTTTATTGGTACTGAAGTTAGAGGGGGGTCGAAAATCGCCTGAGTTTGTTCCTGTTAAAAGGGTGTAGTGACAGAACTTGGCTGGGCACTGCCGTGCCCTTTGATAATCAGCAGTGTACTAATGTACATTAATGTTATTTACTTTGTAAAAGACAACAATTTTTTGTTTTATTTGTTTCGAACATAGTTTTCAATCGATTTAAACTAAACCAATATTTTCTTATCTTAGAAAGACTTTTAAATCAGCTGCTGATTGTATTAAAACTTTTATGCCTGGCATAAAACCCGCCGTCTGCGCAAAATCAGTTCCAAAGGCTATTGAAGTATGAGTTGCTAAAGCATTGCCATAATCGCCTATTTGAATAAATTGTACAATTTGATTCAAGGCTTCAATTGTATTAGAAGTGAGCTTAAAAGAAAGAAAAATAAAACAAGATTAAAGTATATCAACATGTAACACACTTATTTAAAAAAATAAACTTACTCTTCCATCCCTCAAACAGTCATATAGGTTTTCCAAACGTTTTGTAACATCTACAAATTTTCTTTTCGTTCGCTAAAAAGAAATAAAATCATAACTGTTTCAATTAAAATAATTCGTATAATATAAAACTAGTATAGATAATATGACCATTTAACTTCATTCAATATATGTATGTAGTTTCGATTATAAAATAAGATCCATGGCCAAATTTCCGAAATTTTCATTTATTACAATATACGGACAAATACATTGTGAAGCGTTCTGCTTTTTATGCTTCGAAAACCATTAAGTCAAATAAAAATGTTCTAAAATATAAATGTTGGTTAAATTTCCGACACATTTCATACAATCCCGTACATCCATATAGCCGGTAGAAACACTCGGATTTTGAAAGAGAGAAATTGAAAAAAAATGATGAACGAAGAGGTGATGAACCGCTTAGCGGCCTTATTGGAGCATTAGCACTTTTTTAGCAATTTTTTACTAACCACTAACACATGGACTTATGATGAGCCTCTGATTGTTATAATAACAGTGTATCGAATGCAAGGCATACGTGAAACGAGTGACGAGAGGGCACAACCTTAAATCAACTCAGCTATATCTCATAAGAAGGAGCAAGGGAGAAAGCTATCTTCTGATGCAAGCAGAATAAAAGATTATATATTGTAAAATTAAATGTAATTTCAGTCCACCAAGCAAGCTCATCCTGTTCGGATACTAAATAAATGTTGGGTTTTTTTACACTTATTTTTCCCAACAACAAAATATTGTTGTGTCGTTATTTGAAGTAGTTTTTTTACTTAGGTTCCTTTTTAAATAGTTGTTGTTAGGTTTTAGATTATACATTTTGGTCCATGTCGAGCCGGATATTGAGCGATGTGTGAAATTCAATAATATGCAAGCAAGTTTTTTCTAAAAATAAATAATAAAACTCCTAAACCAAATAATAGGCGTTTTTCTTTTTTGGCCCCGAGCGTGGCACTGAGCAGTCAAAAAGAAAACAATGTTACTTTTTAACTCGGAGCGCTCCGTGCTCTCAGCTTGCATTTCTTTTTTAGCTCAGAGCTCGACCGGGGCTCGGTCGATGAGCTCGGAAAAAAATGACGGAGCACATCGAGCACAAAGCTGAGCGCGGCTAACTTCATACAATTTTCATGTTATTTGACAGATATGAGAGTTCAGTGCTCAATTGAGTTTATTAAATAGATCGGTGCGCTCAGGTCACGCTCTGTTCGGAGTGAGCTCTATTCGCTCAGAGCCCGCTCTGTGCCCCGCTCGGGGCTAAAAAAGAAAAACGCCTAATGTGTGCAAGCGAATACTCAAAATGTGCAAGATCGCCGTTAGGCATTCAAATATTTCATTTACTACTCCAGTAAAAATAAATAACAAATTCCTACGCGAGCTTCCCTACAAAAAACAGATGAGCCACAAAAAACTATGTATTAACCAAAAAGCGGTGGCACACACACAGTAGCTGCAAATGAATTCAACCACGGCGAGCACAGAACAGAAAAATAAATATACATACATAGATATCATACATAGATGTCTCAACGAACACACAGCTTGTGCAAGGGAGTATATATATATTTTCTTTTTTAATTTTCCCCAGGTTTATCTGCGAACGATACAATGTGCAAGCTAAATTTATAGATTTGTGCGAGCTAAAAAGAAGCGCCAGCAGAACGAAGGCAACAAAAGTACATAATTGTGTTTATTGTGGGGATTATATACATGATTGTATTATGGCAAGGTTCGTCATTAGTTTTTGTGTAAACAAAGTGTTCAGTTGTGCGTGAATTTTGTGTTACAAATCAGTAATTCTAATTGACCTAATATCATTATTTTAAAGTCCTAAATTATTAAATGTATGAGCAAGCTTAGATATAAGCTAAAAATAGATCTACAAGTCGAGCAGTGGCGAGTGAAATATTTCTTTTCGATGTGGTGTTTATTATATGTGAATATTGTACCTCCCGCCGCTGCCGTGTTGTTGCTGCACTTAGGGGATATTTTTTTGATGTGGTGTTATTGTTATGGTTATGAATATTTATTCTGTTCTTTGCTGCGTAGCAAATTATGTTATGTGTTGCCCTCACGGCAAAGTGAAAAAAAACATATGTGATGTTTCTTTTATTTAACAGTCGAGCAGGAGTACAAACAATTACCCAGATTATTTTGTAGGTAGGTTTTGCGTTTCTTGGTGCAGTGACTTATCGGTGAGGGTGCAATTGTAGGTAGGATAGGAAGGTATATGCAGTGTTTTAAGTATAGGGCTGTAACCATGTGCAAGTTGATAGGAAAACGCGAATTCCTGAAGAGAAATTCGAAACCTTTTTATGCTCGAATTTGTAAAATATATAGATACGACATATGATCGTATATGAAAGCTAAGCTCAGATGCGAAAATCAATTACATTATGATATGCAAGGTGATTTAGGAAATTAAAATTATAACATTTGATATGGTTACAGAAGCTAATAAGAATGAGCAAGCTGAACAAATAAGAATTATTGCAAGGAAGACAAGCTCATAAGACAAAATTAACTCGAGAGATGCAATTAAAATGCAAGCTAAGAAATTATAATTTCAGTGCAAGACGCAAGCTTAGAATTTAAAATTTTCGTGCAAGGTGCAAGCTAAGAGTTAAATATAAACTTTTCTTGAGGGATAAATAAACTGCCATGTTCACTTGTAAAATAACTCAATGCCAAACATTAAAATGAAAGCTAAGAAAGTACAATTTTTAGCGCAAACCGCAAGCTCGGAATTTAGAAATTCTTATGCGAGGTGCAAGCTGAGGGTTGAGTATAAAACTTCTCTTAATGTTCTCTTTTCTTTTAATATTTTTTAGCAAATGCCCAATGCCAGGATATATTCCGCCTGTGTATCTGCTATACGCAGTATCACTACTTACGCAGAGGAGCTGCAAGATGAGCAAGCTACAAAAGCTGAGCTAGAGGTTCGCCTAGAACGTTTAGAACAGGCACCCAGCTCTTAAATCATCATTTAAAGACCCTTGCTTGCAAGGGAAATGATACCGAGAAAGCTGAAGAACAGGTGATAAAAGCTGAAGAGTTCTTTTTGAATGCCAAGACCATCCTTCGGGAAAAGTTGAGTACGATGCAAGCTGAAGAGACAAGGATGCAGGAGAATGCTCCACCCGTGCAAGCCAATTCCGTCATTGAGGTGCAAGTAAGCATGCAAGCCTTCCCATAGAGTATTGGGATATGTTCATCGTCCATATGCTCCTCGACAGGTTAGATGGGGAAACAGGACGACATACAGTGGGAGCTGCAGAGGCAGTCTGGGACTCCAACAGCAAAGGAGATGCTGGAGTTCTTGGATAAGCAGGCAGCTGCAGAGATTAAAATGAATATGTTCGACTTTATTCGAACAATTCTCTATTGTTCTTTATGTTCTTTTATACTCGTTTTGCCTCTATACTCGAAAGTCATTTTATTCACAAATAAAAATACTCACGAGAAAACTCAAACAAACAGGTCGACTCGTTTGTGTCGTTTGACTTTTCACACCCAAGAACAAAATTACTCGTGAACAGTTGGAACTAGTTTCGAGTACCCGAAACAAAAAAAGTTGGTTGATCGTGAACATCATCCAAGATCGTGAACATATCTCGGGTCGTTTGTGGATTAGGTAGATTTTAGGTACATATTTATTTGTATTCGGTATTTAGGGACGCTTGGTGGTGTTCACAAGAAAAACAACCGGTTTCTATTTCTATTATAGAGATGAAATTATTTACTATTGGTTGGTTTGTTTTTTTGTTTATTTGTTCTAGAGGATTATTTTGTATTGTTTTGGTAGGTATGATGATAGATGATTTAATTATGCAACCAATGATCAATAAAAGCGACAAATGCATTTATGTAGATTATATTCTTAATATAAACTACACACTACAAAGGAAAGTTTGGGACAGTGCAGTTGTCGGAAAATTGTTTTAAAAAGAATGGATCTTTTGTTTTTAACCGGAAAACAGCTCAATCGAAAAAATAAAGTTTCAATAAAAAACAAATTAGTTAGGTACTTTTATTTATATTATAAGATCATAATCCAGAAACTCACTGCTGCTTAAGTCGTAACGCTGAAAAAGGCAATTGAAAATAAAAGAACCAACCACCAAATTTCGCACAGCAGAGTTTAGCTTATCCAATACAATATGTAGTGATTTTTGTATTAAGAAAAAAAAACCAGATTGAATCCGGAAACTGTCAACAATTTGATGGTCGCAAATTCAAATTTGAAAATTAATCCTATTTCTTACTTAAAAAAAATTTCTTAGCTATGTAGGTACCTACATTAAATATTTATGATTTATTTATAAGTTATATATTTTTATTTATTTTTTTTTTGTTTAACGTAATCCTATTTATTTTTGTTCATTTATTTTTACTTTATTTTACTTCATTTCATTTTGTTTTCATAATATCATTTCCCTAGTTCCTACTTAGTTTGATTTATTCAATAAAAAAATGTTAAACAAACTAATTAGGTATTTTTATTTATCTTAAAAGATCATAATTCAGAAACATACTGCTGCTTGAAAATCACAAAACCAACCCCAATTTTCGCACAGCAGAGTTTAGGTTATCCAATACCCATCCACCGTCAACCTCGAATACACAATACACACTACACAAACAATCGAGTCGAGCCCATTCGAGCATATCGATCGTGGACACTTTGTTCACGGTCGCTTGACTCGTTTTTATTCGAACCAATTTAACTCGGTTGCAAGGTATACTCGTTCGTATTCGTTTGATTTGTGTGGTGAATCACGAGTCATCATACTCGTGGCCAGAAAAACTCGTAAACATTTTCCTTGCGTTGACTCTGTTTGTTTGAACTCGCTTTTTTCGAGTGAGTATTCGATGTTCGTGAACATTACACGACTCGTTTTATTCTCTGGGCAGCCGCTAATTCAAATATCCAACCCGAACGTCGTACGCGAGCTTCTGTGGCTCAGCTACAGTGGCTCAGCGAGAGTCCAATCGAGAAGCAGATACAGCCCTTTTGATGGTGAGTGAGCTGGTCTGCAAGCAGTAAACAATAATCAACAGCTGAAAGTATCACGATAGGTGCAAGCTAAGCAAGCTATTCCAATTGACAACAGCAACATGCGAGCTGGCCGCAGGTGCGAGATGTGCGGTTGAGACCATCAGCTATACATTTGCGAGCGGTTCATGAGCTCAAAAGTACGAGCAAGGCTAAATTTGGTAAAATCGAAGGGGCTATGTGAGAACTGCCTCAAGCAAGGGCATGACATCGTGGACTGCTTTCAGGGTCCGTGCCCGCATGTCCATTCAAGCTGATGCATAATAGTGCATTATGTGGGATACGCGAGGAAGCTAAAACTGCAGCAGCTGCTAATTTGCGAGTGTTTCAGCTAATAACAGGCGAGGTGAATGGCTAGAGGAGGTGCCAGCAAAACGAAAGAAAGTTCCTGACAAGGCTCCAACAGCTAATGCATGGCGATCACATCAAAGTAATGTATTAAAAAACAAAATAAATAAAATTCTAAATTTCAAATATTTAAATGCTTTTAAGTCATTTTCAGATTCCGCAACAACATAGCTGCCACTCTAAACATTACTTCTATAGGACCAGTTCGTGCATTGCTAGATTCAGGGGCACAGTCGAACTTGGTTCCTCATAATTTAATTGAGGCATATCATATTCCCACTGAGCCATTATCTCGCAAGATAATTGGAGTGGATAGTAATATTATCCAGGTGCAAAGACAAGTCAAGTTGAAGATAGCACCATGGTTCGATACCGCATCATGGATAGAAGATGAATTTTCTACCAAAAGATACGAAATGGTCTTTGGTAACGCCTCAATTAAAAGCAAGCTGTGAGGTTCTTTTTGCGGATCCAGAATTTTGGAAGAAAGCGCCAGCTGATATTCTGTTGGGTGTAAGATTCTTTGTAAGGGTAATGATTAGCTCAATTCCTCGCGGTACAGGAAGACTAGTCGCAATTAGAACAGCTTTTGGGATTGTGGTGTTTGGGGTTCATTCCCTGAATGCAAATAGAGAGCAAGCTGCCAGCTTACCTGGTGCAAGGTGTTTGAGAGCAAATGATATAGACAGCATGATTCGACGGCCTATGGGAAATGGATCAGACAGGGCATCAGCAAGCTAGAACTATAGAAGAACAAGCTGTGGAAGATAATTTCAATAGGACTGCAAGCTGTGATGGACAAGGTGGTTTTTTCGTCACGATACCTATAAAACCTGGCATCCAGGATATAGGTGATTCAAGAAGAATAGCTTTGAGGAGATGTATGTATCCCCAAAGGAAGTTCGAACGAGAGCCAGCTTTGAAAGAAAAATATGTCGATTTTATGCAAGAGTATGAAGATCTTGGGCATATGACAAAGGTGGCCAAAGAAGCAAGGGGTGATGAGCCGGTTTACTATATACCGCATCATTGCGTAATCAAAAAGTTTAGGGTGGAATTTGTTGATGAAAATGGCTTCGAGTTATTTTGTTTTTTGAAGTGCAACAACATATTCTTTTTGAAATTATTCTACGATTTAGAAGACACCAGATAGCATTTAGCGCCGATACCAAAATGATGTTTAGGCAGGTTCGAATAGCTCCACATCAGTGGGACCTTCAGAGTTTTACGTACTACCAAAACGGAGATCCAATAGCCAATGGCTAGCAAGCAAATTTGAGGCATATCATATTGTTGCAATGGTTGATTGATACAGATCAATTCACATTTGTAGTAATAACCCCAGAAATAACCGGTAACATCACTAAAAGAAAGGTGCTAATAAATTTTGTGGTGTTGTCTCCATTGTATGTTGTATGGTTTATGAAAATAAAGATAAACGTAAAAACAAAATTTTAGTATAAACACAATTTTTATTTTTATTTTATTTTACTTATATTAACTTTAATAATTACAACATTATTTTATTTGAAATTTAATTTGTTTTCGCGACGCGTTTCGGATTAAAAATCCATCATCGGGCGTAGGTTCAGTTTACGTTTTGATGTTTTTGTTTGAATGCCAATTCTAATGTGGGTGTCTATCTCCTTTTATCTCCTTTTTTTATTTTCGTATTTGATTGCTGTGTCATATAGTGCGTTTTGTTTTATTGTTAATTTGTCGTTGAGTATTTTGTCTTGGTTTGTCTTATTAGCGTATTCTTCTTAAAAATTCTTTTATTATTTATTTGTTTTTGAATTTTACAAACTTTAGTGATTTACATTTTTAAAAGCATGCCGTCTGCCAGTTGACAATTTAAAAGTTTACGTTTATAAGAAGTGACAATAAGTGTTTTTGTTTTTCCTTAAAAAATTTCTTCAATTATTTGTTTTCTATAGCTGAGTGCAACCTTCACAAAGTCAAATAGAGCATTCCAGTCAGATCCGTTAAGAATACCAGTCATCTCATCCTCGCTGAGGGTACTTTTACCGAAAACACTCCTCCGGGTTTCCATTAAAATTGGGCACTTGCCAAGGAAGTGGAACACGTTCTCTTTTTCTCTTTGGTTACATAAACTGCAAATTTCTGGGCGATCGTGTCTATAAGGAATAAAGTTAAGGGGCAGCAACTCCCCTCTTGTTTTTAAAACGAGTGACAAGAGGGCAGTTGAGTACTCTTCCTTAACCCTGGTTTCATAAACATGGGTCTCACAGACCCCGGTTTCCAGTGAACTCTGAAAATTAACCCAGAAAGAAATGGTGTTTTCTGCGATTTCAAATATAAGCGTAACACCAGATTTTTTTGCAACTCCTGTAAACGTCACGTGTGCGGGGAGCATCGCTGGAATTGGTGTCAAGATTGCTCCGAGTCAAAAAATTTCATTATTTTTTCTTTTAATTATTTTAAACAAATGTTCCTTTGAGTAACATGTATTTTTTTTTGCAAAAATATTTGTAGATAAAAAATAAGTTTCTTTGAAGGTAAGGGTTCTCACAGACTTCTGTTTATAAACGATGTTACAATGAATATAGTTTATGAATGTAGGGTTAAAATAACTGTTGGATGCCAGGTTATATTCTAGCCTTGCGTAAATGACACCCCTATTACGGTTGTCAATTATGAATTGATAGTTGATAAATTTTGAAAATCGATAGTAAAAAACTCAATTGATACAACTTGATGATTGAGAATGGTGCAGAACGCTTTACAAGAAAATTGATAATTATCACGGAATAGTGGATCAGATTTTTAATAAATTCAGTTTTAACGTACCGAATTTCAATATTTATCAACTATCAATTTATAATTGACAACCGTTATAGAGGTGTGAGCCTGTTAGTTGATTGACGCGCTCTTGCGACAAACTCCTCCCTTTTTTTGACATCAACTGCAGATATAAGGTCATATAGTTCTCTTTTCCAACTGTCCACACTGTCTTGAGTAAGGAAAAGCTGTCGGTCGCAAGACGAAGCTAAGCTCGTCCAACTCTCAAACCAGGATAACTTTTTTCTTATCATGACCATACTTAGTTTCTTTGGCAATCTCTACTCACCCATATTGACCGTTTTCAAGATGTAATCAACTTGCATTTTCAAAGTTGAAATGAATATCGGGGGGAGACCCGTCTCGAGCATTAGCAAGTGGTTTGCGGTGGTACTTGGAAGACGTAGCGACCTCTTCAGAAAATACCGCAAGAGCTGTTCGACCTCGTCGTATTCCTTGTGGCCCCATACCTGAGCGCCGTAGCACATGATAGCCCTCGCTGTTGTTTCGAAAATATGGAACTTCGAGTTGAATTTTACATCTCTGTTCTGCATAACTTTCTTCCACGTTGCATCGATAGCGTTTTTTGCCTTGGCGAGTTTCTGCACCATATGGTTTCTTAAATTGAAATTTCTAGCGATGTTCATTCCGAGGTAACAGTAATTATTTACAACTTCAATGTCCTGCTCCTCAAATTTCCATCTTTCATTGCGACAACATGGGCCACCACCGTTGAGAAAAATCATGACTTTTGATTTGCTGAGGTTTACCTGAAGCCTCCAAGTGTTGCAGTACTCAGCTATTCTGTTGATCATCAATTGGAGACTTTCAGGCGTTTCAGCAAACACAACAATGTCGTCAGCGAATTTTAAGACTTTAACTAGGAGGTTCGAGGTAACTCTTGCTCCCCCCTGTAGAACATCCTCAATATCATCTATGTATAGAGCAAATAGTAGAGGGCTTAAATTACAACCTTGCTTTCTTCTAAAGCGTCCATTGTTGTCCCTTTTTTACAAAATTGTAATGCTTTTACATTTGTTTCAAAATTTGTGTAATTGTGGTTGTTGTCTATTAGATGTTGTGCGAAGTTTGATTTTGTGTTTGGTTTTGGTTTGTGTTCGATGAACCTGTCGTAGAAAGTTCTACCAGTTTGTCCAATGTAATACATTTGGCAATCGTCACAATTGCTTTTATATACCCCTGAGCTATTTTTTATTTCGTTTGTTGGTTCATATTTTATTGTTTGTGGTATTATATTAGTGTAATCTATTGAGATGTATTTATTGTTTGGTAAGATATCTTTATTAGTTAAGTTTTTTCTTTTGTTTTCTAGTTTCTTTTTTATTATTGGTGATTAATTTGTCTATCATATCTATTTTGTATCCGTTTGTTAGTGCTATGTGTTTTATTGTATTTATTTCACCTTCGTAGTATTCTTTACTCATTGGTACATTTAAAAGTCTGTTGGCAAATGCAGTATACGCAGATATTTTTTGTGCAAATGGGTGGTGGGAGTTATTGTTTATTGTGATATCTGTGGTTGTTGGTTTGCGGTATATTTTATCTTTTGATTTTTTGTTGTTTTTGGAGATGGTTAGGTCGAGGAAGTTAATCGCGTTGTTGTTTTATTTTGTTGTTGATATTGTTGAGGTATTTGTTAAGCATGTCGATTTGTCTATTCGTGCCGTCAAATACAATAAAAGTGTCATCTACATATCGTGCGTAGAATATGATTTTTTGTTGTTGTTTGTTGAGTTGTGAGAGTATGTATTTGTTTTCGTAAAAATGTAGGTATCCCATTGCCAGTTCTTCTTCTATGTATAATGAATGTTGTTAAAAGTAAAATAATTTTGTTTAATTGTTATCTGTAGTAATGTTATAAGTTCTTCTATTTCTTGATGGTTTAGTTTTGCGGTGTTAGTTAAGTTTTCTTTTAGTATGTTTATTGTTTCATCGATTGGTATGTTTGTATATGTACATGTTGGTTATTATCAAGTGAAGTTAATTTATATTATGGTGTTATGTTTATTGTTTTTGTTTTTTCAAAAAAAATCAAAAACAAAATCATATTCTACGCACAATATGTAGATGACACTTTTGTTTTTACGTTTATCTTTATTTTCATAAACCATACAACATGGAGACAACACCACAAAATTTATTAAAAGCTGAAAATGCAAACATTGTCTATAAATGTAAGAACACCACAGTGCCTCAAAAAACATATAGTACCAAAATATGCACAAATAAAAACAAAAACCACATCAATAGCCGCCATTAAAACACAGAAAATAGCACAGACAATACGTATAAAAGAAGAAATAAAATACTTATACAGCAAAAAAACTAACTTAAATTACACACTTTACAAAATCCACCTTCAACTATACAAAGAATTAAATTTTATTACTGCCGAACTTTATACACAAAACATAAACCAAGAAATTAAAATAATCGCCAAAGAAATTACTATAAAACAACAAATTAAAATACAAAAACTATGTAACACAGAAAACATAATAATTCCAAAAACCAAACACACATTTTACCCCAAAGTTATAAATAATACAAATATTCAACTTACAAAATCAAAAATAGAAACATTAAATAAAGGCTTAAAATACAATATACCTAAAAACAACAAAAACAATATAACCCAAGAACTTATAAATGCTGAAGCGGCAATAAAAACAATACCTACACAAAAAATACAAAATGAAACAAGAATAACCATCAACAAAAAACTAAAACATATCCTAAAAACAAATAACAACACACAAAATAAACTCAAGAACCAATATAAAGAAGACCTATCCAACCTAAAAAACATAAAATTAAAACTAAAAGACAATAATGCAATAATTACTAAAGCGGACAAAGGAAATACAACGGTCATAATAAATAAACAAGAATACATTTACAAAACTTTAACCTTTTCAATAACAACAATATAAAAACATTACAGAACGACCCAACAAAATCATACGTCAAAAATATAAACAAAGCCATAAACAAATGCAGTCACATCTTCCCCAATATAAATAAATTAAAACTAAAACAACCGAACGCACAAGCACCAAGCTTCACAGGTTTACCAAAAATACTTAAAACTGGAACACCAATATGGCCACTAATCAACTATAAAACAGCACCATCTTACAAAGTCGCAAAAGAACTACAAAAAATCATCAAAAATAACATAAATTTACAAAACAACAAAAGCATCAAAAACTACACTGAGTTCATCGAAAAAACAAAAACAATAAACATAACACCACAATATAAATTAATTTCACTTGATATAACCAACATGTATACAAACATACCAATCGATGAAACAATAAACATACTAAGGGTATTCACGCAACGTCGTAAGTTTACCAATTGTGTAAAATGATAAGTTTACACAAAAGTTTGCGTGAACGCCCTTTTAATTAATTTATGAATCAGCTGTTCGCTAAACGTCAAATATGAAGCTCCAAAATATGTATACAAATAAGCGTGTTCAGATTACGAAATTATTTTTAAATGTAGAACCTCTCCCAAACTACCTAACTTGAAATCGGAGCAGAATGTCTCGGAACGGAAAAAAATGTAAGGTACACGAAAAAACAGGTTTTTTTTAAGCCTAACGGGAATTATATAAGAAAACGATTTCAGGGTTAAATGTAGAACTGTAATAGTCGCAAACTCATGGCACTGATTGAACGAAAATGAGCGAATACACGAAAAATCATATGGCACGCCCATAATGGTGCAGGATATCTACTTATCCTTCAGTTTAGTTCACTTTCGTTTTCGGCAGTAAAAGTTGTCCTGAACACAACTGAAATTGGATGAAAGAAGAATAAATGGTTCTTTTCACTTCGATGGCAATTCGGATACCATAACAAATACAAGTAAAAGCATTTACTTTTTTATATCCATATGGCCCATTATATGGATTTGTGTAAATAAACAATGCTGATCAATAGTCAGAAAATGTGCATGTCCTAATTAATTTTTTTTTGTATAAACAACGTTTTTATTCACAACTTTCATCGCCAACTAATCTCAATGCGATAGTAAAAGAACACGGGCAGAGTTTTTTTTTAGTTCTCTGAGATACCTAATTATCATATTTCTGAAGACGTTTGGTTAAGTTTACCAAAAAAATTTGGATAATTTTATCCAGCAAAACCAACCTTCGCTTGGCAGTCACCTTGTAGTGGTGCGAAGGCTTAAGTTTCAAAGATTCATCTGACCCACCGTGTTTGGGCAACCCAAGAACAGTGGCTATTTTGAGGAGTTACGAACCAAGAACTGCCCCCCCCCCCTTCCCACAATCCCTTCCCCCCCCTAATCCAGGGTGTAAAGTGGACCGTGCCTATTGGATGGTTTGCAGCCAGGGGTTATACCGGCTGTAGTCTAACGGTGCCTCTTTGATACCAGGTCGAATCAAAGAGTAATATAGACCTTACCATACTATGCGGAGCTCTGATATGGAGGACCCCAATATTTCTCTAGCTACTCGTGGGACCAAATATGCCAAAAAAACATTAAACAAAAAACAACAAAAATTTTAAAAAGTTCAATACGCCGCGGGATGTTACCGCGAGCGAATACGCGCATCGCATGGAGAGAGATCTCCGTGGAGAAGATCCGAGACCGGACATCAGTAAGTACCTGAAGAGGATGCCTTACGGGAACTCACTGAACCGGGCAGAAAGAGGAGCATCAACCTCTTGTCAAGGGAGAATACCTCCTAGACAAGAGGAAAATGCGACTCAGTGTACAGCGTCCACTAGCAAAGGAAGCTTGCCTCCCATGCAGGTGGTAGTTGCCACTAAAGCCAAAGAAGGCAAAGATGATGGGAAGTTACCATCAATAAATACCTCGGCACCACCAAAGAAGCCACAAAGCCGACAAAGTCACAGAATTTTTCCGCTTCCAGAACCGGGCAAACCAGGTGCTCTGGATGACCCGCTGAGAAAAGGGCTAAGCGGAGCAGGCACAAAGTGGTACTTCCGATTCCTTGCAGAGGGGATGTCCCCGCAGGAAGCCAGGAAGAAGGTGGATGACAGGAGAGAAGCACTCAAAAGTGAAACTGCAAGCCTCGGCCAGGGTAAGAGGAAAAGTAGTCAAATAACTCCTCCCCAAAGGCAAGAAGCCAAGAAACCCAGGACAACGGTAACATCTTCTGCAGGTCCAACCACTGCGAAGACAAAACCTGTTGAGAATAGGCTCTCTTATGCGAGTGCGGCATTGAGCGTCAGAGTTGCTGTTCTGCCGAGGGAGTACCCTCAGGCCACCCTGAATGCCGAAGAGCTGACGGCACTTGAGGAAGCCATCATTGAGGAAGTGTCTCTCGGCTGGAAGCATAAGCTGAAGTTCAACGGCGTACACTTCAGAACAGGTCTGCTCTTGATCGACTGTGCTGGACCAGACACAGCGAGTTGGTTAAAAGAGAGTGTACCAAAATTGAGCGCTTGGAAGGGTATCGAGCTAACAACGTGCAGGGGTGACGATATCCCCAAACTGCACACGATAACTTTGTTCCTTCCAAGAAGTATGGGGCAAGATGACAAGATGTCCTTGGCACTTGTGCAAGCCCAAAACGATGGACTAAACGTCCAGGCCTGGAAAGTAGTTAGAAGCAAATAATAGAGAGATGTCTGATTGTGAATAGACGTACTTTTTGCTGCTCTCAAAAGTTTTCCGTATTTTTAAACGATAAAAATATATACATAAGAAAAAAAAAAAAAAAGAAAAAATTAAAAGTGAAATAAATTATTAATAACTTAACAAGAAAAAAAAAACCTTTTGAAAACTAAGAAAAAAAAAAAAAAATTACATTAACATTTATTAAATAAGTTTCGTGAGTGTCACTTCTCCAGTCTACCTTGGGTGCTTTTTTTTTTTTTTGTTTTTCTACTTTTTTTTTCCGCTTATACTCTATGCCTCCAAAAAAGAATATTGGCGCTCCCACTCAAATGAACACCAGAAGCAAGGAGACACCCATAACCCCCCGCTCCGTAGTTCCATCACTGCCTGCAGAATCGACACCAATGGAGACGGGCATATATGAAAAAATTAAATCTCTTCTCAGAGAAACTGAAGATCGTTTAACTCTGAAGATTGATGATCTGTTTAAAAGTTTTTCAAATCGTTTGGAACTGGTTGAAAATGAAATAGCTGCACTTAAAACAAGTAATGAAGACCTGAGAGATCAACTTAATGACCATCAGCGTACGCAGAGGCTAAATGACATTGTGTTGAGAGGAATACCGTTCACCCAAAGCGAGAACACAAACTTAATTGTTAAAAACATTGCTTCTGTTATTGAACACCACCTCTCGCCTCACTTTGAATCATTCAGACCGAAACCAAAATCTGGACCACAGTCTAAAACCACTCCTATCATCGTGCGGTTGTCTTGCCAAGCTGAACAGCGATCATTTTTGTCTGCTTTTCGACAACAACAAAATGTAAAGCTCTCCCAAATAGATGGTTTCAGCACTGCTAATGATAATGCAATCTACGTCAACGAAAGCTTATCTGCTAAGAACAACGCAATTTTGCGTGAGGCATTGAAATTACGAAGAAATGGTCAGCTTTATGCAGTGAGAACTAGGAATGGTTTTGTTCATGTAAAAAGAGCAGAAGGTGATAACGAGCAACGTGTCACTAAATTGTTGGAGCTTTCTTGATGTGCATCTTACTTTTCAATGAATTTTGTCGAAGTTATGTAGTGGAAACAGTGCTCCCACTTTATCATATTAATTTTTATTTACTTTTTTTTTTTTTTTTCTTTTTTTTTAATATTTTCCTTTTCATTTACTTTAATTATTATTATAAAATTATTATTTTTCTATTTAATTTTTGAGTAAGTAGTACCTAGTACTCTTAATTAATTGATTCTTTTTATAAGTTTTTGTTTCAAAATTATTCAAATTTTATTTTTATATTTTCATTTCATATTCTATTCTTTTTTTTTTATATTTTTTTTTTTTTTTATTATTTTCTTAATGAATCATTGTGGTGTGAACGATAATTGCGCTGGTCGTGTTGTACTTGAAATTTTTTCAAAGAAAGCCAACGGCTTCAAGGTTTGTCATTTAAATTCGCAAAGCGTTACAGCTCACATAGATGAATTGCGAATTATTTTTTCGAATGGTTTGGTTGACATAATTTGTGTGTCTGAAAGTTGGTTGAAGGCAGACATTCCTGACTTCTGTGTAAATTTGCCAGGTTATTATATATTGCGCAATGATAGGGTTTCTAAGCGTGCGGGAGGAGTTGCTATATATTGCAAATCAAATTTAAAATGTAAAATGATTGACTGCTCAAAAAGCTCTGAAGTTGAATATCTTTTAGTTGAAGTGTTTGATGTTGGAAGTAGCTGTTTAGTTGGCTGTGTATACAATCCACACAAAGAAAATTGTTTACAGAACTTTTTTGATACCCTCAGTGTTTACTCTCCGAGTTATAATAATATAATAATTTGCGGTGATTTTAATGCCAACCTTTTAATTGATAATCGCATTTCTCAAACGTTCAAAGACTTCTGTTCTATGGTTGGTCTAGATATTGTTAATGTTAACGTCCCAACTCATTTCCGTCCTGGATGTGCACCAAGTCTACTTGATTTGATTCTTACATCAGATTTAAATCTAATTAAATTTTACAATCAAGTTAGTATCTCTGGTATTCCATCATACCATGATTTGTTGTTTCTGTGTTTTGATCTGACTTTTGATTCACAACCATCTCCATCTGATTTTATCTATCGAGATTTTAATAGAATCAATCACAATGAGTTACATGAAGATGCTGCAAGTATTCCATGGTCTGATTGTTGGAACGTGGCTGAAGTCAACCAAAAGATTGAAATTTTCCAATCCTTGATTCAGGATCTTTTTAATCGCCATGTTCCTTTGAGAACAAAAAGAATTGAACATTCTAGGGTACCATGGTTTTCTAAACAAATAGAGAATATTATCGCAATGAGAAATAAATTGTACGACAGATGGCGTCGAAGTCGTAGTATAGTTAATTGGCAAATATATACTAATTTTAGAAACAAAGTTACTGCTCAGATAAGAAAAGCTAAAGCCAACTACTTCTCAACTAAACTTAAACCCAATCAAAATAGTTCTGTCATTTGGAGGAATCTTAAATCATTAAGAGTTATTGACAAAACAATTTTCAAATGTGATCTTGACTCAAATCACCTTAATAACTACTTTCTAAAACGTAATGCTAGTGACACTGGAAGCAATAATGAAACATCGTGGAATGTATTTAATTCTTTAAATAATGATGAATTTCATCCTAATTCTTTCGAATTTCAGTGCGTCTCTGAGTTTGAGACTGTAATCGCAATCAAAAATGTAAAATCAAATGCAGTAGGTTATGATGGGGTATCTCTTAAATTCTTAAAAATGATTTTACCTCACGTTTATTATAGTTTTACCCACATTATAAACTGCTGTATTATGAGATCAGAATTTCCTGCAATATGGAAGTTTGCAAAAGTGGTTCCGATACCCAAAAACTCTAACAGAAGTAAACCTGAAGACTTTAGACCAATAAGTATTCTGCCATGTCTGTCGAAAGTTTTTGAAATATTAATGCGTGATCAGATTTATGATCATATTAACCAACAAAAATTACTGACTTCTTGTCAGTCCGGTTTCCGTAAAAACCATAGCTGTACAACTGCAGTTGTAAAAATTCTTGAAGAATTAAGATGTGAATTCGATAATAATAATATTTCAATTTTGTGCCTGCTCGATTTTTCGAAGGCTTTTGATAGTGTTGACCACCAAATTCTTATTAAAAAGCTGAAACATAATTTTAACTTCTGTAAAAATTCATTACTTATGGTTGCTAGCTACTTAAGTGATAGATTTCAACAGGTGTGTACCGACTCTGGTGTCTCCTCATTTTTGAAGGTTCAGTGTGGTGTACCTCAGGGGTCTATATTAGGTCCGTTACTTTTCTCCCTGTTTATTAATGACCTTCCTGTCGTTTGTCATAATGCCACAATGGATCTCTATGCTGACGATGCTCAGATTAAGTTCTCTAGACCCATTGGTTTGATCGAAGACTGTGTTGCGAGATTAAATGAAGACTTGGATCGAATATATGCTTGGGCTCACGTTAACAAATTGCTATTAAATCCTCAAAAATCTAAGGGCATAATCATCTCCAAGAATATAATCAATACACATAGTATACCAGCTCTTCTATTAAATAATAGTATTATACCATACGTGGATGAAGTAAATAACCTCGGGATTATTATCAATCGTAAACTCTCTTGTGAAAATCATATAAATATGGTTGTTAAAAGAATCTACTGTGGCTTACGCCAGCTTTACATCTCTTCCAAGGTTATTCCAGTCACTATTAAATTGAAGCTGGTTCGAGCTCTTTTTTTACCATTTATAAATTACTGCGCAGTCGTTTACTGTAATCCTGATTCAGCTTCTTTCCGAAAGTTAGAACTTGCATTTAACTCTGCAATACGCTTTATATATGGACTTCGTAAATTTGATCACATCTCCATATTTTCTTCTAATGTTACTGGGTGTTCACTCAGGCAACATATAAATATACGAAATTGTATATTCCTTCATACCATAATTCAAAGTCATCAACCAATTTATCTGTTTGAGAAAATAATTTTTGCAAACTCTATTCGAACTCGAAATATAATTCTTCCCCGTTTTAACTATTTAAATAGCCAACGACTTTTTTTTGTTCACGCTATAAGATTGTGGAATTCACTACCTTTGTCAATTCGATTAGTTATTTCAAGTGTGAATTTCAAAAAATTGCTGTTCACATATGTAAGAAGTAATCAAATAAATAACTTATTTAATTGAAATGTGCATAATGTACTCTCTTACAATAATTTAAATTTTTTTGTAAATATCTAACCATTTTCTTTCAAGTTTAGTAAATTTTTAATATTTTATAATATGTAGGTACAAATTAAAAGAATTTAATTCTTAATGTACTCCCCATGTTTATATTTATGAATAAAGAATAAAGAATAAAGGCAAAAAAAAAAAGCAAAGCTGAGGGAAGAGGCCAACTGCTGACAATAAACATCGACACTAAGTCAGTAGAGACCATAGTTGCAGCAAACCACCAGCTGCACTATAAATTCGGCAAAATAACGGTTTATGGTCTACAAAAATCGGCAACCCCAAGCTCCTACGAACCAGCCAAGAATGCCTCGAAACAAAGTTCGTCAGAGGAAATCCTGGAAGTTGAGATTCCAGATGCTAACAAAACCCCTACTAACCCAACATCAACCCAACCCAACCAAACTCCTACTCCTTCTCCAGCCGACATCCCAATCCTGAATATCCCACCAATCATACCATCTTCCTTCCCAAAGACCCCTCTTCAATCCCCTCCTCTAAACCAGGTTATGTCACTGGCGGATATGGAACTGGGTCCAACAGACGAAGAGATAGAGGGCATTGACCTCTCTCCAAGTCCAATGGACCAAAATGAGATTCCTACAGCAGAAGAGGAAGAAAACCTGCTAGCGGATGAAGGGGCCTTTGCCCCCATCTGCTAAAAAATACACAAATGACCACACGCGGGATCAGTACCAAGCTAGCCCAAGTAAACATCCACAACGCCAAAACAGCATCAGCAGTATTAGCAAGAAAGTTTGCTACTGACAACTTAGGGCTAGCACTGATCCAAGAACCCTGGATTTACAGGGGTCAGGTAAGAGGTTTGAAAAGCAGCGATTCCAAACTGATATGCGAAATGAGAGAAAACTCACCCAGAACTTGCATAAAAATAAGAAATAACATACATTTTATATGTCTTTCAGAATTTATGACAAGGGACTTGGTCCCGATACAAGCCCAAATTAACATCGATGGAAATATTCGGACAATGGTTGTAGCAGCAGCCTATTTTGCCGGTGACGAAGCCAACATACCACCGATCGAAGCACAAAGGTTAGTGGAGAACTGCAACCAAAGGAAGCTACCACTACTAGTCGGATGCGATGCAAACGCCCACCATACGACATGGGGTAGCACCGACATAAACCAAAGGGGTGAGTACCTTTTAGACTTTATGTTGGCAAAAAATCTAGAAATATTTAATGTAGGGAATACACCTACTTTTGTTACTAGAATAAGAGAAGAAGTTCTGGACATAACTTTTGGAACTCCTAACGTAGGTCTTCTAATAAGGGATTGGAGAGTATCCAATGAACCCTCAATGTCTGACCATAGAATAATAGTGTTTACCTTGAAAGGCCTTCTCACAGAGAATATCTCTGGAAGAAATTTTAAGAAAACAAACTGGAGCCTATACACAAATACTCTAAGATCTAACTTAGAACGAATAGGCCCAGCTAGTACGACATATAGTCACCTTGAACTAGAACTTAATGTTAACGAGTTTAGTGGGGCTATACAGGAGGCATTTGAACTCAGTTGTCCTATTAAACCAATGACTAAACAGAAAGACGCTACGTGGTGGAACAGCAATCTGTCAAAGCTAAGATCCAAGGTAAGAAAACTCTTCAATGAGGCAAAAAGAACCAGGGAATGGCAGAATTACTCCGAAGAACTAACAAATTATAATAAGGAGATAAGAAAGGCCAAAAGAAACAGTTTTACTAAATTCTGTGAGGGTATCTCCTCAACCCCTGCTGCGGCAAGAATACATAAAGCTCTTGCAAAAGATAAGTCCATTACATCATTAGCACTCAGGTATAATGATGGGAGTTTCACAGAGAATGAAGAGCAGAGGTCCACTTTGCTGCTTAACACGCATTTTCCAGGCAGTCTACCGTTGGGAGACAACTCTCTGGAGAGAACACCTCTCAAACCTAACAGAGAAGACTGGAAAACAGCCGTAAAGATATGCTCAAGTAAAAGGATAGAGTGGGCGATTAGCACCTTCCAACCTTTTAAGTCACCAGGGGTAGATGGCATCTTCCCAGCCCTTTTGCAAAAGGGAAAAGAAGTTCTCATGCCCTATCTTATTAGTATCCTTCGAAGTAGTATTGCTCTTGGGTATATACCAAGTCTATGGAGAAGGGCTAAAGTAATTTTCCTCCCCAAAATTGGGAAAAAAGATACAACCCATTTAAAGTCTTTCAGGCCAATAAGCCTAACATCTTTCATACTGAAAACCTTGGAAAAAATTATTGATAACTTCATTAGATCCGAAGTTCTAATACATAGGCCTCTTAATCAGCGACAGCATGCCTACAGAGCGGGTAGATCTACAGAAACCGCCCTATTTGAGCTCACTAATACCTTACAAAAAGCTTTGGACGCAAAAGAAACAGCATTAGCTGCTTTTCTAGAAATAGAGGGAGCGTTTGACAACACCTCCCATAGTGCAGTCAACAATGCCCTTGTAAGGAAGTGCGTTCCCATCACCATAACTAGATGGATAAACGAAATGCTAGGCACTAGAACAGCAGAGGCACAAGCAGGCACAACTGTACAGAAAATCATCACTACAAGAGGTTGTCCTCAGGGAGGGGTACTATCACCCTTGCTTTGGAGTCTCGTAGTAGATGAATTGCTAGAAAATCTTACTTTCCAAGGCATACACTGTATCGGCTTCGCTGATGATATAGTAATCACAGCCTTAGGGAAGTTCGAAGAAACTCTTTGTGATATAATCCAAAGAGGACTAACAATAACTAGGAAATGGTGTCTATCAGTAGGACTATCAATCAATCCTACTAAGACGACGATTATACCATTTACCAAGAGGAGACTTCTACCACGCATGAAGCCAATTCGACTAGCTGGGGAAGAAATCGAAACACAGAGAGAGGTAAAGTATCTAGGAATTACACTAGATAGCAAGCTCCTCTGGAACAAGCACGTAGAAAAAACAGTCGGGAAAGCCACAAAGGCCCTAATGATATGCAAGAGACTTGCACGCAAATCATGGGGTTGCAAACCTAACATCCTCAGATGGATGTACACCATGATGGTAAGACCCATCATTACCTATGGTGCAGTTGCATGGCACAAAAGAACCGAATTAGTAACAACTAGGAAAGCACTAGATAAAATCCAAAGGCTCGCATGTATATGCATCACTGGAGCAATGAGAACTTGCCCTACAGCTGCTATGGAGGTAGTCCTTCATCTGTCTCCTCTACACGAGGTCATTCAAAGTGCTGCAAAGGGAGCTATCATGAGATTTGCCAAAGAGGGAACTGGGACAGGAAAATGTATAAGGTTCACCACAAGAGACAGCTTGCCAAAGTCCGCAGTAACAAACCTCATTGACATCCCAAGAGATAGCATGATCAAAACATATAACTTCGAGAAAAACTTCCAAACGAAGCTAAGCAACAAAAGAGGGTGGGTAGGTGAAACAACAAACTACACACTCAAAGCGAATACCATCAAGTGGTACACTGATGGATCGAGAACGACTGAAGGGACGGGGGCAGGAATTTTTGAGCCAAGAACCAAACTTTCTATTCCGATGGGACAGTCAACTAGCATTTTCCAGGCCGAAGTGAATGCCATAGGTAAATGTGCAGATCGTAACCTCGAAAGGAATTACCGACACCAAGACATCGCAATCATGTCAGATAGCCAAGCAGCGCTCAAAGCACTCAGCTCCTATTCCATCAACTCCAAAATAGTATGGGAATGCATAGGCAGGCTAAATGAACTTGGCAAAAACAACAAGGTCACACTTCATTGGGTACCTGGACACGTTGGTGTTCAGGGTAATGAAGAAGCAGACTCCCTAGCAAAAATAGGAGCTAAAACCACCTTAACGGGACCAGAGCCCTATTGTGGCTTAGGGGAAAATGTCATCAAAGACAAAATCAAAAAAGAAGAGGAGGCCAATAGATCCAAAAATTGGAAAGAACTCCCCAAACTGAGGCAAGCAAAACTCCTACTTGGGAATTATAACCAAGAACGTTTTAATGACTGCATCAGTTTAAGCAGGAACAACCTCAGAATCATAACGGGCCTCCTCACCGGCCATTGCAAACTAAAAAGGCACCTAAATATACTAGGCCTAGTAAACAGTGCCATATGTAGATTCTGCAATATTCTAGAGGAAACACTAAACCACATATTAGGCAGTTGCGATGCACTCGTTCACCAAAGGAAGAAACACCTGGGACGCTACCAGGTGGAGGAATGCAATCTATCCTCCCTGAGAATACCCCAAATACTTAAATTCCTTAGAGAAATAGGTTTGGAGGAAGAGCTATAGTATGGAAATCCTCATCCAGCTCTAAATGGGGGCACAATAGATCTATAGGTCGCAGCGCTATACACCCCACAATAATTCATTCATTCATTCATTCATATCCAGCAAAATCCTTGGAGAATTTTAACCAAATTGTGTAAATCATTTCTCATACAAAATTTGACAGTTCATTAACCAAATGATAAACTTAACCAAATGGTAAACTTATCCAGTGTTTTACATCATTGCGTGAATACCCTTACTAAAAGAAAACTTAACTAACACCGAAAAACTAAACCATCAAGAAATAGAAGAACTTATAACATTACTACAGATAACAATTAAACAAAATTATTTTACTTTTAACAACATTCATTATACACAAGAAGAAGGACTGGCAATGGGATCCCCATAAAGTGGAATCTTAGCAGACATATACCTAAATTTTTACGAAAACAAATACATACTCTCACAACTCAACAAACAACAACAAAAAATCATATTCTACGCACGATATGTAGATGACACTTTTAGTATATTTGACGGCACGAATAGACAAATCGACATGCTTAACAAATACCTCAACAATATCAACAGCAAAATAAAATTCACAACAGAAACTGAAAACAACAACGCGATTAACTTCCTCGACCTAACCATCTCTAAAAACAACAAAAAATTAAAATATAAAATATACCGCAAACCAACAACAACAGATATCACAATAAACAATAACTCCCACCACCCATTTGCACAAAAAATATCTGCGTATAATGCATTTGTCAACAGACTTTTAAATGTACCAATGAGTAAAGAAGACTACGAAGGTGAAATAAATACAATAAAACACATAGCACTTACAAACGGATACAAAATAGATATGATAGACAAATTAATCACCAATAATAAAAAGAAACTAGAAAACAAAAGAAAAAACTTAACTAATGAAGATATCACACCAAACAATAAATACATCTCAATAGATTACACTAATATAATACCACAAACAATGAAATATGAATTCAAAAAACTAAACATAAACGTCTCATTTAAAACAAAAAATAACATACAAAAAATATTACAACAAAAACCAACAAGCGAAATAAAAAATAGCTCAGGGGTATATAAAATCAATTGTGACGATTGCCAAATGTATTACATTGGACAAACAGGCAGAACTTTCTACGACAGGTTCATCGAACACAAACCGAAACCAAACACAAAATCAAACTTCGCACAACATCTAATAGACAACAACCACAATTTTGAAAAATTTTGAAACAAATGTAAAAGCATTACACTTTTGTAAAAAAGGGACAACAATGGACGCTTTACAAGAATACGAGATTTACAAAGCTAATAAGACAAACCAAGACAAAATACTCAACGACAAATTAACAATAAAACAAAACGCACTATATGACACAGCAATCAAATACGAAAATAAAAAAAGGAGATAAAAGGAGATAGACACATATTACACAATATGACACCCACATTAGAATTGGCATTCAAACAAAAACATCAAAACGTCAACTGAACCTACGCCCGATGATGGACTTTTAATCCGAAACGCGTCGCGAAAACAAATTAAATTTCAAATAAAATAATGTTGTAATTATTAAAGTTAATATAAGTAAAATAAAATAAAAATTGTGTTTATACTAAAATTTTGTTTTTACGTTTATCTGCATGGCGCAATTACATGACCCCAATGGAGTGGGAAAAGCTTGAGTATGTCCTGTGGACGGATTCAATGGTAACGTTGCATTGGTTGCAAAAGTTTCCTCGCGATATGAAAACTTATGTAGCAAATTGTGTTTCGTTCATTAAGATGAACACATGCATAAAGTAGTGGCGGAATGTCGGGACAAAGGAAAATCCTGCCGACTTGTTGAGCCGGGGAGTATTGCCAGCAGAACTAATAAGCAGCAAGCTATGGTTACACGGGCCAAGTTGGCTGATTCTTACAGAAGATCAGTGACCAGTTAATTTAACTTCAAAAGAAGTACTACCGATAGCTATAAGCGAGATGCATGTATCCATGATAACATAAGCAAGGGAAAGAGTAGGTATATGGCTACCTGAAAAGCAAGCTACGGTTTCGATAGCCGAATACGCAAGCAATCTAGAAAAGGCGGTAAGCATCATAGCATTTATATTTCATTATTTCAATCAATTAAGGGCAAGGGTTAAGCAACGTTAGCAAAAAGAGGGGCAAGGTGTCGGCAATGATGTTGACAACAGAAGAAAGAGCATTAGCGATACGTTATTTGTTGAAGCAAGCTCAAGAAGCACTATGGCAAGGATGTTGCAGCTCTTCGTAAGAAGGGGCAGTTAACAGAACACAGCAAAACAGAGTCACTCAAACTAGTTTTCGGTAGTGAGGGTATATTACGAATCGGAGGACGGCTTCATCATGCATATGGCGATTATGAGACGCGTCACCCTGTAACGAAGTTACATAAAATACCCACAAAACACACCTCATGGACTAGCATAACATACATCAAGGCGCCCACAACTACATTCGACGATGAAAAATACCTCAAGGCGCCCACGAAATTGATGACGACGACCAGCAGCACATCAACACACGAAGTAATGAGTCAACAGTGGCTGCATACAAAATTATAAGTATGTTGTTTCTTTGAATTTATGGAGTTCACACTCACTCATAAGGGAGAGTGCCATTAACTCCAAAAATCAGTAATATTTCCTCTGCGATGCTGAGTAGTGTTATTATAGAACTATATACAACTAGAAAGAGCCAAGAAGCAATACTGAGAGTGTGTAGTACACTATGGTGCCTTCTAAATTAGTTTTTGGCATTTTGCCGTATACCTCCCCCTCCTCCTCCTTTTTTTTGCCTTGACGTTATTTCATGTTATGTCAGGAATGGGAAGACGTTGTCGAAAAAATAAACGTCGCAGAACCGTCCGAATATGACATCCCGCCGTCCGAACCACTACCGTATAAAAGTCTCATCAACATACATTTTTCGCCCGCCCCGTTGACTGCACCGACGTTCTTGACAGTGCCCGAAACAAAGAAACCAGCCCTCCTCGCCCCGATATATCAGCCAGCCTATGCTCCGACATATCAATCCACCTACGCTCATCAACCGCAAACGTCAAGAATTACCTCTCAACCTGCATCTTTACAGCCGCCCAGATTAGAACAACCTACCATTTCTGGCCGAATCACACTAAGCTATGAAGCTGAAATGATGAATACAGTCCGAAAGTGGGGATTAAGGTTCGACTCTACGGGAAACCCGCTAGAATTCTTGGAGAGGCTAACAGAGTTAACCCGATGTTATAATATCCCACCTAACAACATAATACAGACATTTCCAGAAATGTTCCGCGGAAACGCTTTGGAGTGGCTTCGCATAAAAGGGGAGAGCTTTTTCACTTGGGAAGGATTTCGTGAGGCGTTTATCCAACATTTCTTGCCAGCCAGATACTTGCACAAGCTGGAAGAAGAAATATTGCGCAAACGTCAAGACCCCCGTGAACAGGCAAAAGATTACATATTTGCTGCCCAATACCTTATAAGGCAACATCCCCGCATTTCCGTGGCTGACAATATTGATCGTATTTTCGATCATATGCGACCCGAGTACAGGTACTTCATCCGTCGTCGAGATTTCACTACCTTGGATGAACTCGCATATTTAGCAGATGAATTTGAAGCCATTAAAAACGATGAACGTAATGTTCACCTTCCGCCGACACCTACCCCCTTAACTTCACCAATCTACCGTGGTCCGTCAACACAAGTTCCGTATGACCGTAATACACATTGCTGGAACTGTAAGCAGAGAGGGCACCGAAAAGAGACTTGTCGTAGATGGAAAATTAACGAAAGATTGTTCGTGCCAAAGAAAATCCGTCGCCGCCGCCATAACTACGCCATTTACACCAGATTTTCGATATTTCATCCCGATTCAAGTCGAAGGAGAAAATTGCCAGGCTCTACTTGACACCGAGTCTACGAAAACATTCGTAGGCAATAAGCTTAGGCAAAAGTTCAAGGAACTGGACCTCTCCATGCATGAACAACATCGGTCGATTCATTTAGCAAATGGTAGCCCAATTACGAATTGCGAACATTATACCGCTACGTTAACTGTAGAGGATTAAACCCTTATCGCCGAAGTTACTTGCCTGATTTGGACGTAGATGGGATAGTTGGGCTAGAATTATTGAACCAAGTCGGTTTCCAAATGTTTTGGAGAAATAAACCCATGATCGGTGGAAAGACTGGTAAGGAAAGTGAAAGTAACCACGCTCGTTTGGAAGTTCACCATCTACCCAACAGTCAGCAAGAAACCTTCGTTAATGTTCTGGAGAATGAACTACCTCAGTTCGAGGAAATAAGCAAAGATGTCCAAGTCGCAGTTCTAGTCATTCAAAGCACGACTAGCAACCCGAACAGTAACCAAGACATCTCTACTCCAATTCCGAGGGATCCAATTGAAAGATCACCGCCCAAACTTCAGCTGCAGCAACAGTTCGAGGAGCTGAAACACAGTCCTTGTGAACACGATAAGCAGTCCCCAAGTATACGTTTTCAACGGCTATCAGCTTTCAAACGAAAAGCGCTTCATAATACTTCAAGCCGATCAGCAAAGCCGTTTAAAATGAAACTTTCAGCCAGTTCGATCTGCATCAGCCGAGCACTTCGCTCACCTAATAAAAAGAAACCGACCACACCCATAACCGCACCGCCATCACATCTTAACGCCGTGGCCTCACCTATCCCACCGCAGCCACCGCCTTGGGAAAGATTTTGGAGCCGATGGACGAAAAAGCGACGCAAGCCAATCACCATTGCGTACTAAGACCGTCGAGATAGAAAATTCTTCGTATTTATTTTATATAACTACCCGATTTTGGTTTATATTATTTTTTTTTATGAATTACAATGTACTTATTATTATAATTATTT
Source organism: Epistrophe grossulariae (assembly GCA_929447395.1). Classification (NCBI taxonomy): domain Eukaryota; kingdom Metazoa; phylum Arthropoda; class Insecta; order Diptera; family Syrphidae; genus Epistrophe; species Epistrophe grossulariae. Next base: position 100,696,488 of record OV839566.1, read on the forward strand.
AAAAGAAGAAAACTTGAATTGAAAAAAAAATATATATAATAGTTAACCTGCTATATAAAAAAAATATATACAAGTTAACTATTAACTTAATTAAAATTTGAATTATAAACATTCCCATCAAAATAATACCCGACAGCACATTCATCACTTCATCACATCACCATAGCCAATTGATAAACATTGATATCAAATATCACAGCACATAGTGAGCACATCACCATACGTGGGAGTAATCCACCACCAACGATGCAGCCACCAACGATACAGTTGATAATGGCAATGGTTGAATTAAATTAATTTTGTAAATCAGTTCTTATTCGAATATCAAATAAAGAGGTTCATCCTCATGAAAAAATATTTTTTTATATTAATTTAATAAGAATAAATCTAACTTACATATACATATACAGGGTGTCCCGAAATCACCGCCTCAGAAGAAAACCATGAGTTCCTGAGGTCATTTCAAGTCGAAAAACTTAAGATGTAATTTTCTCGTTTTCGCTTCGTTTTCGACTTATAACGGTTTTTATGATATTTATTATTTATTCCTTTGACTGGCTCTAACTTTGCCAAACTACAACCGATTTTTGAAATTTTTTTTACAGTTAGAAATTTTTTTTGAACAGTTAGAAATTTGTATCTACTGTACAACTTTTTTCTGTGTGGATAACGGTTTTCTCGCAAATTATTTTCAAGCAGATTTGTCAAGCTTTTTTTGGTTGTTTTTTTGACTTCGATATGATTTTTTTCACAAAAACACGTTATTAAGTATAATTTTTTTATTATTATGAAAGCCCAATATGTGTTCTTAAAAATACTTAACATTTTTCACCTAAAAATACATTTAAAATTATTTAAAAAAATACCTAAAAAACAAAAAATAAAGGAAAATAAAAAAAGTGTGATATTTTATGAAAACGAATTAAAACGAATAAAAAACTTACGATGAGCGTTTAGTGTTGAATGTTAGAAAGAGTAAAGTAAGAGTAAGACCGTTAGAAGTTTTTTATTCGTTTTTATTCAAATATTCATATTTTCTTGTTTTTTAAGAAAACATATTGGGCTTTTATAATAATAAAAAAAAATTATACTTAATAACGTGTTTTTGTGAAAAAAAAGTCGAAAACGAAGCGAAAGCGAGAAAATTACCTCTTAAGTTTTTCGACTTGAAATGACCTTAGGAACTCATGGTTTTCTTCTGAGGCGGTGATTTCGGGACACCCTGTATATTAAAAAAAAAATATTAATAAAAACAAAAAAAATATATTTTAAAATATCATGAAATATTATCAGAATTAACATTTAGTAAACAAGTTAATTAATAGCTCCACTTTCAGATGGAAGTCACGGAACTAATAGAGAGAGTCCAATTCGACGGTTGCTCTCTTTTAGACTACAAGCTACGATGTTGCGACTTGCGCACCATCTTGCATATGTATAATTATTAACTCCATATAAAAAAAATGTGGGGACAAATACATATGCAAGACGATGTGCATACTCACCACCTTTTTTGTTGTTTTGCACTGCCCGAGGTGAAAACATGTACACACCGATAAGAATTCAACACGTTATAAAAAATGTAAACAAAAGGTTTCGAGGGGACGGAGATGAGGAAATTTGACTCTCTCTATTAGTTCTTTCTCTCTGCTAGAAAGAGCCAAGAAGCAATACTGAGGGTGTGTAGTACACTAAGGTGCCTTTTAGATTAGTTTTTGGCATTTTGCCGTATACATCCCCTCCTCCTCCTTTTTTTGCCATGACGTTATTTCGTCACCGTCTGCTCGCCGCACCACGCCTTTATCTTGGTTACCTTGGTACCACGCCTTTACTTCGATTTAGGCTAGGGAATTTATCCCCACCGTCTGCTCGTCGTACCACGCCTTTTTAGGCTAGGGAATTTATCTCACCGTCTGTTCGTCGCGCCTTTACCTCGGTTTTAATTTGCTTTCTTGTAAAATCCTGGACCCCGCTGTCCTGCCTCAGCTGGAAACAAAAAAGCATCACAAACCAGCGATCATACTAAATGGGTCAAGACTATTTTGGTTAGTCATTGATAGTATACACAAGCAAACGAAACACGGGGCCATGCAAGTAATGATGCAAGCTATACGCGAGAAATATTGGATACCAAAGTTACTCAGCGAGCTGAGAAGATACATACATAAGTGTGTGATCTGTGTTCGTTACAATTATCGGTTAGAGTAGCAGCTGATGTTAGAGTTACCAGCAGATAGGGTGCGAGCTTGGAAGGCATTCTTGCATACAGGTGGAGATTAGGCAAGGGAAACAGATAGCTATATGCAAGTCTTGGGTTGCCGTATTTGTGTGCTTGAAACTCATCAAATCATTTCTCGCTTGTTATGATCGGTTCATCAGTAGGCGAGGACATTGTCAGCGCATGAACAGCGACAATGGGACGTCATTAGTTGGTGCAGCAAGGGAAAATAAGCGAGCTTGGAAGGAGTGGCAAGATCATGACCTATTTAGTTGTCTGAGCCAAAGAGGCACTGATCGGGTATTTATTGTGTCCGCAGCCCCGCATCAAGGTGGAATATATGAGGCTGCGGTGAAATCAATGAAATTTCATCTAAAGAGAATCGTAGGTCAAAGGGTTTTAGAAATCGAGCAATTCTCGACATTACTGGTAGGAATTGAGGGAATATTGAACTCTCGTCCGATGTGGAGAAAAAAGAAGGAAAGCTTAAAGATAGGACAGCTAGTTATAATCAAGGGTGAAAATTTGCCACCAGCCCAATGGGCTATGGGACGTGTATGCGAGCTAATCAAAAGCAGAGACGGGATCGTTCGTTCCGTAGTTCTCCAGACAGACAGGCCAGCTGGTCAGACCGGTACAGAAAATATGGGAAAGGGACTAATTGAAGTCAAGCTTATCCGAGCCAGCTAATAATAATAAATATTTTTGTATTCTGTGTTTATTTCTTCCTTTCTATAGATAATGAGCAAGCAATTAATCCTATTTTTACGCAAGGGGGATAACTGCCAATCCAGAGCAAACTCGGTCAACACGATAACAACGTTAGCCTATTGGAAGACGTCCCTTTTCGTCGGGACTGTATCGAATGCAAGGCATACGAGTGACGAGAGGGTAAAATATTGTTGTGTCGTTATCAGAAGTAGTTTTTGCACTTAGGTTCCTTTTTAAATAGTGCGGTTGTTAGGTTTTAGATTGTACAAACAGTTACCGTTCAACCATTGGAATGTCTCCAGAAGAAGCAATGTCCACTGACATAGCTACTTTGAGAAATCACGTTAAAAAAGAAAATGAAAAGAGAATAGAAAAGCTTAACAGAAATAGGGAAGAATATAGTGAAAATAGACAGGTAATACCATTCAGGATACAAAGATAATACTCCATATAATAAACAATTAGGACTTAAAACTCACAATTGGTGCTATGAGAGAAACATCAAAAATTTAAAATTATATAACGACTCAATAATTAGAAAACAATTAGATACAATAAAAGCCAAGGTAAAAGCAATAGAACCAAAGTCAAATATTAGACAGAAAAGAGGATTAATTAATATTGTATGAAGGGCAAGCAATTTCCTCTTTGGTACAATGGACGACGACGATAGAAAAGATATACTACAACATATTAGAAAAGAGAATAGAAAAGCTTAACAGAAATAGGGAAGAATATAGTGAAAATAGACAGGTAATACCATTCAGGATACAAAGATAATACTCCATATAATCAACAATTAGGACTTAAAACTCACAATTGGTGCTATGAGAGAAACATCAAAAATTTAAAATTATATAACGACTCAATAATTAGAAAACAATTAGATACAATAAAAGCCAAGGTAAAAGTAATAGAACCAAAGTCAAATATTAGACAGAAAAGAGGATTAATTAATATTGTATGAAGGGCAAGCAATTTCCTCTTTGGTACAATGGACGACGACGATAGAAAAGATATACTACAACACATTAGCGCATTAGAAACAAACATTGAAAACGCGATTAATGCAGGAAATAAGCAAATAGAAATAAATCAAAGTTTTAACGAAAGCATAAGACATTTCAAAAACATTATAGAAACTGATAGGATAGATTTAACTAAATCCCTTTCCGAACTAAAAGAAAATGAAAAACAGTTTATACTTAAACAAATTAAACAAGATCAACTTCTAAAATTTAATATGTTAGAAGAGAAATTAAACCAGATCATAGACAATAGGCCCTGAAGTCACCCTGGGGTCGCCCTAAAGCGTTTTTTGAAAAACCTGAACTCAGCCTGATAATCAAATTCTGTGTTTTTTGAGACCTGAGGCCGCTCTGAACTCGCCCTGAAGTAGAACTAGGTTTTCTGCTGTGGCGAGTTGAGGTAACGAATGAACTGCCAAAGTGACACGAGTTGTGAGGCAATTATATTTTTATTATTAGTTGTGGATTTGCTTGTTGCAGGTAATAGCTAATTTTTGAAATAGAAATTAAAAGAAAGATTGAAAGATAACAAATAGAAATAGGAACAAAAAACGCTTGATGTTGTTTCAATTCATTTTTAAAACTAATTTAAACACATTTTATGTTTTAATTATTGAGCACATAGCTTCTTGTTTTTTGCGTTTAATGTCAACGTCACAATTTAAAGCCCTCTGGCGTTTTTTGAAAACCAAAAAACCCAAGTTTTTTTGACAATTCTTGGGGGTGTCAAGAAAACCCGGGTCCAACCTTGGGCAAAGTTCAACGAACGAAACTAATATAACTTTAATAAAACATGGACTAATACATCCTACAACAACAACAGAAATTATAGACACAAAGCTTGATTTATTGAAAGTTGGAACGTGCACTGACGGTTATCTAGAGATAAATAAACCATTCAATAAAACAGATAAGTAAGAATATAGAGATAAGAAATATGTAAATAATACACATGTAAAAATAGTATTTAAGGAAGATATGTTGTTTAATAAAATAAGTATTATTTGGAATTTACAACTCCGAGTATTATTCAAACATTTGGTCCTTCGAGCCCGATAGGAACCAGCAACATTTGGTCCTTCGAGTATTTTAAAAAATTTCCCCCCACCAGTGGTAAGAGATTTTTTAAAGCACGAACTAGTGTCCTAATAGCGTTGGCAGAGCTACAAATACTGGCAGGAAAAGAAATCACATACAGTGTCCTAATAGCGTTGTCAGAGCTACAAATACTGACAGGAAAACAAAACAAAACAACAATCACAAACAGTGAAGAAAGCGTTGTCAGAGCTAAATAACTGACAAAGTGAAAACAAGATCACGAAAGTGAAAAAGCGTTGTCAGAGCTTCAATACTGACAAAGTGAACATAAAGCAGACATACAAGAATCAAAAAATTATTAAAAAAAAATAAAAACAACAATGTCTTCAAACTTCGTTGAAATAATAGAAAAATTGCTAAAAGACAATGATCTTGAAAGCGAAGCAACCTCATACAATAAATTAGATGAATTTGAAGCAGTAAAACAACAGATTATTGTTGCACTGAACAAATATAAAATAAATCAACACGAAATAAACAAAATGATCACGAGGACAAAAAATTCACAGACTGCTGCCTAGATTACAGAAAGGGGAGCTAATGTCATAGACGTATCAAAAATACATACGATAATGGACAATCTTAAAAAAACAATAGAAGATGCAAAAACAGAGGCGACTCACCATCCTGATAACAAAAATATATGGATTGGAAAAGTTAAGCGATGGAATGAACGGTTACAAACAGAGTTGTCTAAGATGAATCCAATCGAAGAAGAAAAATTCAGAGAAGACAACTTCATAATCGAGTTGGAAGTTGATGTGGAATTGCTTCTAGACAAACTAGAAGGACAAAATGGAGCCACAGAATTTGATACATGTGCAAATGTACCAACAAGAAGTCTTAAAATTGAACTGCCGAAATTCCATGCAAAAATTGAAGAGTTGAAAATGTTTTCTGACCTATTCATAGATGCGTTTCGCAAAAATAATCAACTACCGGATTCTGTTAAATTAAATCACTTACAATCATCCATCTCTGGTGAAGCTCGAACGTCAATTGCGAGCCTCATTAAAGGACCTACAGCAAACTATATGGAAGCATGGAAGACTCTCACCAGAAGATTCGAGAATAGGAGACTTAATTTGTCCACAAAATTCAACCATGCACTGGACATTCCATTGATGAACGCTACATCATATACAAGTTTATTTCAGACTCTTGAGTCACAAAATCAAACGATGACTCGAAACAAAGAAGTCAACAGGTACTTTGGAAATTTCCAATCAGACACATTACAAGAGAAACAACAATGTAACAAAATTATGTCAGCGGTCACATCGTCAATGGATAAAGTCCGGGAGCTGGGAGAAGTTGCGGAAAGTCGTATTCAAGAAGACACAACCTTGGGAAAGTCAACAACACATCATGATGAAGAAAGAAACAGAAGTAATCATCAGCTAACCGATGAAATACCGACAAATGATAAAACAAATGAATATTTGGAGGAGATTCTAGCTGAGAAGAAATCAACGGAGAAAATATATCTGATTTCCATGCAAATCTTGGATACTCATATCAAATGCTCTAACAGTGAACTGAAATACAAGCAAGAGATTAAAATAGCAAAAAACGCCTCTATCAAAACAAAAGATGAAGATTCACCTTCAGTGCATCTAGCAACAGCACAAGGAAAGGTCAACAGCGTCAAAGCTCTTACAAGAGAAATCGAAAAGGTACTGGTCAACTCAAAGACACCTCGGGCATACGTCATATTTGGCAAGGTCATTAGCAAAAGGCCAATCCTTATTGCAAAGAAGGTTGTCTTCCCCATCTGGGACTATTCAAAATATAATTTTATGAGAAGCAATTCTCTGTTATCACACAGAGAAAAAACGCCGATTCTCTGGTGACCCAATATACAATTACTTAAGCAGAGGTCTTCATGTGATGATATCTATGACGTTACCACCTTCAGGAAAGTATGCTCGAACTAAGATACGGAAAATCGTGGTACCAAACAGCAATTATAAGATTCACAAGGAACAAATGTGGGTCATGGATTATGGCAAGGAGAAACCCTACGAGCATTAGCATTTGAAGGAAAACACGGTACTGAGCAACGCCATACCTTCGACTTTGCTAACTACAGTCCAATGTCAAAAGAAGAAAGTATTAAACTGAAAATTCAAGGGGACCTGGAACAGTTCAAGGAAGAAAACATTAACCTTAAGGGCTTGGACTTTCACAACGTAAGCGGTCACAGTGGTTAAGTTGCATCTTGCTCATTATTTTTGTTATTTATATAGTACGGGGGAAAAAGAATTTAAGCACTTTCTGTCGGCCCGCAGAATGTTCAAACATGAACATGCAGTACTTATCTTCAGATTACCCAATGTGTGTGGTAAATAAATATAACCCAGATCATCGTGAACGTGCACTGAGGGTTATCTAGAGATAAATAAACCATTCAATAAAACAGATAAGTAAAAATATAGATACATATAAACAAAACAATGTAGGTACTATCATCAAAATGATGTCCAATATAAAAAGGATTTAATTACTGTTAATAATTGCATGTGGTAGCCCGTGCCGTAATTGTTAGTGCGTAGGACTGTTACGTCGAAGGTCGTGGGTTCGATTTCCAGCCTATGCCACTTAAAAACAAATGTTTTTCACGGGTTACTGCCTCTTGCGCGGAATTACAATTACTAATAAAAATATGTATTTTATTGAAAGATTTTACTATGATGAAACGGAGAACTATAAGTTTACTAAACAGTTAGACTTTGAAGAAATTATCCTTAAGAATATTGTTTACCTAAAACCAATAAAATTATTGAAAATGCATAAAAACAAATATACAATACGTCATAGGTTCAACAACTATAATACTTATTTTTATACTAGTTTTAATATTTGTCAATATCTTAAAAAGATATACAAACATTACTATTTTAGTTAAAAATATTAAAGAAGAAAATATCCAAAATTTAGAAGAAAACTTTAAAGAAATTCCAAAAATTCCGGAGAATTTACAGAGAGGTTACATATCCGACACATTCCACACAATCCCGTACATCCATATTTTCCCAGTAATCAAATTTATATTTTCACAGTAATCAAATTTCTTTTGATTTCCGTTCCCACAGAAATAAAAAATGCATTACTCTTTTATTTTGCATATTATAATATTTCCAAAGCTCATTCCTATTCTTGGAACCAACCTTTTAAAGATTGAATAAATATAAAAATACTTTTTCAAGTTAGTTGTAACTTGTAGTTGTAAGTTATAAATAAAGTCAATTTCTCTATTCATAAAAAAAGTTCTCTTTTTTAAAAAGACGTTCCGCTCACACAAACATGTTTTTTTTCAATACAATATCCCAATCACGCCACATTTTTTCTAGTAAATTTGTTAAGCGGTCCCTAGACGCTCGATATTATTGTGCAATATTTGATATTTCACAGTATTATTTTTCGTCTATGGATAATACTTCAAGGTTGTGCAATATATTGAAGAAAATCAAAACACTTTTGATATTTTATTGCACAATATAAAAATATTGTATCGTATGTCGGTACAGTTGCACACTATTTGTTTATTTAACAACAACAAGTCTACACAAGTATCAGCTGTCAACTAAATTATTGTATAAAATATTGAACCATCTGGGGTGCCTATACTTTGTTCAATTTATATTAGCAGCACAGGCCTTATGGGGAGCTTTTTCAGAAACACTGGTGGCTGCTGCTGCTTGCACGGCACCTTAACTTAAGAAATTGCCACTGAAATAAGAAACAGAATCACTGACCTATCTGCTCCCCGGGTGAAAGCCGAAAGGAGACTGATCGCAAACCTTATTGACATTGGCGCAAAATTTTAAACAGTTCTCGTTTAAGCAATAAACCCGACTCTAGTTAAAATAGTCCTTTATTTAAAAATTCTTGTTTAAATTTTTCTTAATTCTAAACACTTTAAACAACTCTTCTAACTAAAGAACGTGTTTAACAAAACGTCAGCAAACTTTTGTGAAACACGCCTAATTTTGACAGCTGAATAAATCAAACAGAACGAAAAATAAAAAAAAAAAACAAAAAGAACTCAATCTGTAATTTTGCCGAGCTATAGGAAAGTGTTTCGAGATTTAAATTTCGAGTTAAAATAGTGAAAATACTAAATAAAAAAGTGAAATAAAAGTTAACATAGTGAATTATTGCAATATTTTATAAAAAAAAAACAAAACAACATGAGGTGCTGCGTTAAATCGTGTAAAAACACCTATAATATGGAGTTTTCAAATTTTTCTTCTCACGGGCTGATTGTGTCTCTTATTCCACATAAAGTAATGTGAAGTGATGTTTTTTAGGCTAATACATTATCTGAGAATACTTTTTAATTGATATTTCGTAGCATTTTGCTTTAAAAAAGCAAATAAAAATACACTTCAATCACGGGAATTAGCTGAACCCTATCTGTGAAAATTGAAATTCTCGTCCAGGATAGCATTAGTTTTTGTTGGTGATGGCAAGGCGCTCAAGTCCATTGAGCGCCCGTAGTGCAGAGTAATTTTACTTACTTTATGTGGAATATGAGATACAGCTTACCTGTGAAAAGAACAAAAATTACACTGCTTGTTATAGGTGTTTTTAAATATAGGTGCAGTATTTAACGCAACACCGCGTGTATTTTTCTATTTTTGTACATTTTTGTATTGCATGTAATCACTTTAATTACTTTTATATTACTTGTTTCTTTAATTTACTAAGCTTTTTTACTATTTTAACGATTTAAAATTTCAAAACAATCCTAAAACAAAACAGATCAAAATGCCTTTGGGTACATTTAGCTGTCTAATCCCACAGATAAAGCATACTTTAAAAAGATAGAGAAGCGTTTTGCTGGTTTTAAAGTTAGAAGACCTCTTTAACGCTAAAGTATACTTTATGGCGTTTAAAATTTACAAAGAGCCGCCTCTCATTCTAAAGTTATTATTAAGAGCCGACTCCCATTTTAAAGTAGATTTAGAGCCGCGTTAAAATGTTTAAAATTTTGCACCATTGTGTTTACTAAAAATAAAAAACACTTTGAATCAAAGTTACCATTGCACAGTTGATGAAAATTCATATGGCGTATTCTTTGGTTTTTGCTATGTAACTTTCAGGATTTAAGCTTTTTTAGAGCTTTTGATAGCAAATATTTCTACTTAACAGAAAAAAGTGTTGACGCTTGATGTTTTTCTGTTTTCATGTTTTAGGTTTTCCTTTTATGTATGGAAAAATAGTTTAAAATTAAAATGCAGTTACACAAAATGTTTGCTATTGTCTTTCAGAGAGGTGTGGAAAAAGATAGATTCAATTTATTTAGGTCATCATTGTTTTTGATTATAAAATCTGCGTATATTAATAAATAGTTGGTAACTCTATCGATATTTTTGTGAGATTTACGGCAATTTTAAATGCTCACTACTGCAACCCTGTAAGAGCTTTAAAATGGAAATAGCTTATTGAATTCCATAATGGTCAGACTGAGAGGCAAATATCCTATCTTCCCTGTATTGCAAATATAAATTGAACAGCCAATAATGTGCAATATTTTGCACAATAATATTAAGCGTCTAGGAACCGCTAAAGGGACACAGATTTTTCATGCGGTAGACAAGAAAAAAAAACACATTCTGTCGTTATGCAGGTATATATTCTGATTGTGTATGTTTTCTTGTATATCTATTCAATATCTATGAGCAAGACTAAATGAAAGAAATTTGTTTTCAATGGTTTGTGTCCCTTTCTTTTTTTCTTCAAGTAGGTACATATGTAGGAATAAGGAAATCACTGATTTTATTATGGTGAATTTTTTTGATTTTAAATGTCGATTTGGTTTTGCCATTTGGGATTTTTATCCGGGATTGCGGATTTTTCGTGGTAAAAGGAAAGCGAAATGTGATTAGTTTTTTTTTATTGTATGTGTGGCACGTCAAATTTTTCATTATTTCCTTGCTGATATCAGTGATAGTACGGGAAGAGAAAAAATTCCTACAAGTGGGTATTTTAAAAAATTAGGAGAACATTCTTTTATTTAAATTATTATATACAAATGTTTTAGTCCAATCAATAAAGCATTTGACTCTAAAAAATTAGAAATACATTCTTTTATTTAAATTATATACAAACGTTTTAGTCCAGTCAATAAAGCATTTGACTCGGAAAAAATCGCCGGAAAGCTGGATTTTAGTATATAGCCTTCTCATAGCGTTCTTAAGAAACTGTCAAAAGTCCCCATCGATATAAGCGCCGTTAACAATTTTACGGGGGGTTGAAGGCCCCAAAAGAAAAGTCAACCATTTTCTCCCTCGTGTGAGTATAAAAATATCAATTAAAAATAAAATACAAATAAGGAATTCTTTGATCTTTAAAAGGAATTTTATTTCGTTCGTATACTCACACTGCATAAATTTCAATTATTTTAACAAAAAAAAAAAAAAAAAAAACATCAATTCTGAACAAATGATAATGCAGCACCTTCTCTGCCTGGAAATTGTAATGCAATTTCATTTCACTTTTCTTATATATTTAGATATCCCTGAAGGTGGAATGGCTGCAGCAACGGCAGAGTTGCATTCCTTATTCTACAGTCCACTTAAACTGAGCAATACACGATTCCAAAAAATGCATTCGGCAGGTATGTACACCGATTTTCATCGTGCGTCGTTCTTCGAGTTCATATTGAATTTAAATAACAATTTAAATTTGAAAAGGTGCCGAAAAAGGAATAATAATTTTATTTTCAAAAAACTTGTGAAGTAAACACAACAATTTCCGAAATGAAAAATTTCACAATGACGTCTAGATAAATGTCACTTTACTATTGTGTGTGTGTAAGTGCGTGTTTTGTGTGGGTGTAAATCTCTCTTGAAATCGAGATCAGAGATTTTGATCCCAAATCATAAGGGATCGATTTGTTTTGGTCTAAAGGAAAGCGAAAACCGGCCCGGGATCAAAATCCCTCAAAGGGATCGATTTTTTTTGGTTGAAAGGAAATCGACATAAGATTTCGTTGGCTGCTAAAAATCAAGAAAGGCATTTTTTTAGGTATGTATTTTTTATTAATTAATAAATTATGATACCTATAGGCATGTGTTTATTTAACGCTTTCTAATAGATATGAAGAAACCTTATCAAATTCTGTGCCTACGTTCTGTAACTCTCGCATCGTTAAAATTGGTCGAGAAACGTTGAAAAATGGAAAAAAAACTCATACGATTTGTTTCAATTTTGATCGTTTCTCGACTGATTTTGTCGATGCGAGAGTTACAGAACGTAGGCACAAAATTTGATAAGGTTTCTTCATATCCATTAGAAAGCGTTAAAAAATGCATTTATTTATATTCCTGATATAAATCGATGAATTAAATAAATTAAATAGGTATGTATTTAAATAAGTACCTACCTACATTTTTCTAAAACAAATAAAAAAGCATTAATTAAGCAGGTGGCGCACAGTGAAAAATAATGGTGTGTTTCGGATCAAAAATATATAACTTTTGTTTTTAAAGATAGAACGTTGAAATTTTGCACCAATTAATAGGAGTGTATAACATTTCCAGTGAAATTCTTTTAATAGGTAAGGATATTAATAAATATTAAAAAAAAAAATTAAAAAAAACTCCATCGAATAATATATAAGGTGTGACAAAAGACCAAAACGTGTAGGTTGGGTTGAGGTAAGAAAAAAATCGAATTGAAGGGGGTCTATTTCCCCCGTTTAGGTGGGAGGGGCGGTTTTATAAAAAAATGACTCAGAACACACAAAGAATTATTAAAAAACAATGGCAATACTTACAATATCATGGTCTTCTGAATGAAACCAATACAGACACTTTGGTGGAATCCGCTTATAGTAATTTTTTAGTTAATATTAAGATTATAAGTTATAATGTGTCAGGATTGAAGAATAAATTATTATTTGTAAACTTTTTTAATTATAATAAACAATTTGATATTTTTATGCTTTTCGAGACACATTTATTAGAAAACGAAGAAGAGCAATTTAAGAAAATATTTAGTAATTATGAAATAAGATGGGTAAACGCAATCAAAACAGCTAACTATGGTCGAGGCAGCGGAGGTGTATTTTATGGTTATCGCAGAAATTTAAGTGATGTTGATATGAGTTTCAGAAGAGCAGTAAATTCTTACGTGATGGCTGTTAAACTTGGAAGGGATGCAGTGTGCATTGTGCCTATTTATATAAATTGTAGTAACTGGCAGTCCGACTTCGAGAAACTAAGCGAGACTCTGCAAGATGTCGATTCGTCTAACTTCATGATTATTGGCGACTTCAATGGCAGGATTGGATTGTCACAAAACAACTTTTTTTTGTACACAATGGCCTGTCTTTAACATCAATCGAAAATCAAAAGATGCAATCTGTGACCGTAAAGGCGAACAAATCTTGGAACTTTGCGATGCATACAATTGTCATGTATTGAATGGTAACTGCGCAGGAGATTCAGAGGGTGAGCTTACATTTATAAGAGGTCAAGCTAGCTCTATAATAGACTACTGCTTTGTATCTGGATTGTGGAACAATATTGTGAGTGATTTCAGAGTAGGTACTCAGACTTTTTCGGATAACATGCCGCTAGAAGTTACTTTTACAACATCACGAACAGAAGCACCAACCGAAGCGAAACGATGAAGTCTTATCCCAAAAATGCGCTGGAACGAAAGAAATAAGGGCGAGTATCAAGAAAACATGAGAAAAGAAATTAGAGAGCTTCAGGAACTAAACGAAGTCGTCGACATATCTGTTCTGACGCAGACCATCAAACCAGCCGGCAAAACAGAAATCTAGTTATAAGCAAAAGTGGTTCGATTCTGAATATGTTTAGTGAAAAAAATCCGCTTTTGAGCTAGAGACAGTATCGGTATCAATCGCACCCGTAGTTCTGTTGAATTCTGGAAGGCTGTGAAAACCTTAAATGGAACCACGAATATCATTGCTCTAGGATTACAAGCACAAATTCTAAGTGATCACTTCAAAAAGCCCCTTAATGCTACGATTAGATCACCATTGGTACAATACGCAGCGCCTTCAATCACAGACGACTTTCTAGATGCACCGTTTTCAATAAATGAAGTGAAAGAGGTGACCGTATTCCTTTTGACCACTATAAACACGCAACTGATGAATTTGTATTGCTGCTTACCAACGAATTTAATCGACTTTTTTGAAACGAAAGTTTCAGAAAATCAATAATTTTTCCGCTTTTCAAAAAAGGAAACTATGATGAAGCTTCAAACTATAGAGGTATCTCTTTCTTAAACACAAATGCTATGTTGTTCGCTGGACTTATTGAGAATAGAATGTCCGAATGGGTGAGCAGAAGAAGTATACTCTCTGAATTTCAGGCCGGTTTCAGGAAGAATTATTTAACAACGGATCACATATTTTCACTGTACAACATTGCCGACTCTTATATCAGGAGAAAGAGAAAACTATATGTGTTCTTTGTTGACTTTCGAGCAGCATTCGACTCTATCGTCCGTGAAGTGCTTTTCTATAAACTATATACCATTGGGTTATCGAGTAAAACAATAAACATTCTAAGACCCTTGTACACAATGAATACAGCATACGTAGGGGATGGAGCGTCTATCTCGGCAAAGTTTCACACAGAAATGGGTCTCAAGCAAGGGTGTATTGGTGTATCCTAAGTGCTTTTCTCTTTATGTTGTTTGTAAACGACATAACAGATGTGGTCAGAGGTGGAATAGTGTTTGGAGGAACTACCATACCCGTACTTATGTATGCAGACGACATAGTTTTCTTTGCAGAGACAGTTGATGGATTGCAAATGATGAGGAACAGGCTGAAGGACTATTGTGATCACTGGAATCTCGACTAAATCTTTCGAAATCCGAAGTAATGGTATTCAGAGCGGGTGGCGGCAGGAATGCAAGAAACGAGAAGTGGACGTTCAATAACGAGGCAGTCGAAATTGTTCGAGAGTATAAATACCTTGGAGTTCTATTTACTTCGAATCTAAATATGAAAAAGCATCTAGAACGGAAACTAACGGAGTCAAAGCGTGCATAGTGCAAAGCTCCAACTTTTTCGCTCTACAGCGACATCGATTTTGTTGTATTGAGCTCAGGTTTGGGGTTACTGTTCTTTCGAAGCAATCGAAAAGTTTCTCCGATACTTCATTAAAATAATCTTCCGGCTTCCGAGGAATACCCCAAACTACATGCTGTATTTGGAAACAGGACTGCCTCCCATGATATTGGAAACTCTTAACATGCTCTTTAACTATATTGTTAAAGTTTTTCAAATGAGTGATGAAAGAATACTCAAAATCGTTCTGAAGTTCTCAATTATGGCGACAGGCCATATGGCAATGGAATGGGAAAGTTTGGCTGCTACATGCAGTATGAATCTAGTGGTTACTCAAAATGAACAGCCTACCCTGCTTATGAAAAAGTTTGATACTCTCTTAAAAAATTATGGTCATATCTTGTACGACAGAAATGCATCTGAGGCCCGTTCGTCGCTTTTTAGATGTTATTATAACCGTTTAAACTTCTTCCTTGGTAATGATACATACCTTCTTAACTCCATGCCATTAAACAAAATCAGCACTATTTTAATAGCCAGAGAAGAGTTACTAAAACTTAACTTTATGCCTCATCGACCTGATTTGCCTTTACTTTGTAGTCCTTGCAATCTGAACATCCGTGAAGATATTCATCATTTTATTGCGATTTGTCCAATCATGAAAGAGTTTAGGGTGAGATATTTTGGCAAACAAAGCCTTAATGAAGTCGAGCTTATTGATATACTAAACGGAAATGTTGGATGGAATGCCCTATATTGCCGCTGCTCTTCGTTATAGAAGTTGTACAATAAATGAAGATTTTTAAGATGCAAATCAAGATACAAACACTTGTTAATGAAAAATGTTTTTTTTGCAATAATAATGTATTTATAGTTAAACTCAAAAATGTCAGTCTGGTAGACGGCCATAGGCCAAACCATATAGACTTAAGTAAGCTTTTTTTCCATATTATATGAATATGTACAAATTGTTATTGTATATCTAATGAAATAAAGAGTCAACTAAAACTAACTAAATTAAACTTTTTGCTTTGCTTAAATTTTTCTTAAAAGCCAGAAATCCATTCTTTAATTTGCTTTTCAATTCAAGTTGTTTTAGCAAATAGTTTTTGGGGAATTAATCTCCAAACTCATAATTTTGAAAAAAACATAATTTTTTTGATCAAACTGATTTTTTTTTAATTTAACGTTATTAAGTACTGTTTTTAATTTTAATATTCAATGCTCTTATCAATTTGAAGTCAAACACTGAAAATCAGAAGGTTCTAAGACCTATACTTTTAAAGATATAGATAAGAAAATATCTAAAACAACTTCGTTATAAAAAGAAGAAAAAACTGAACTGACCACATTCATATCAGTAGGGTAGCTGAAATGATCATTATAAATTGAATTTTTCTCCTTTTTGTAACGAAGTTTTTTTTTTGGATATTTGCGTATATCTTTTAAAGTATAAGTCCTAGAACTTTCTGGTTTTCAGTGTTTGACTTCAAATTTACAAGAGCATTGAATATTAAAATCAAAAATAGTACTTAAAAACGTAAAATTTTGAAAAATTTCAGGTTGAACAAAAAAAATAATTTTTTTTTAAATTTTTTAGTTTGAAAATCAATTTTTCAAAAACTATTTGCTCAAACAACTTGATTTAGAAATCAAATTAAAGAATGGATTTTTGGCTTATAAAAAAGATATAAGATGACATTGTGAGTCTTGCCATTGTTTTTTTTAAATTTTTTAAAATAGCTAAGATATTTTTAATTTTCTCGCTTTTGTCACTGTTTTGCTGATAACTTTCGAAACCGCACGTTTCCGCAGCTGATTCTTAAAAATGCTTTTTTATAAAAACCTAAATCAAAACTAAATGTAAAGCGTGGTAAGGCGTGGGTAACTACTAAGTCTCGGTGAACAAAAATTTTTATTTTACTTTTTAATTAATTATACTTGTGAACTTAAACATACAATTAAAAACCTTAATGGCCAGTTGCACCAAAATCCACTAATACCAGTTTTTGCTAAAATTCTTATAAAATTTATCGGATTGATAAATTTTTTGGGTTGCGCAAATATATATTTCTCTGATTTTTTGGCTAAAATGCTGTTTGCGAACCATCCCTGGATTTTGTCAGCTTATTTTTGAACTGAACGAAAAAGCTTCATTAGTGTAAGTAAGATAGCGCGATATGAGAGATGACACCTGGTTTAAAATGGAAGTGAGTGCAACTACCCTTTTGAAACTTGTATCACAGATAATAAACTAAACAGATGTAGCATCCCCAAAGAAAAAACTGGCCTAATTAATTTTTACACCACGGAGACGATCAACAGGCAAGAAAGCTCTTTGCCTGTTAATAGTAAAGCACAGAAAGAAAGCTATTTTGTCTTTTGCAAAAAGTTCTCTCTTGCGTGCTCGCTCATATGTTTTCCCTCTTGCTCTGTTACTCAGGATAATATAGGAATGAAATGAAGGGGGAAAAATTGAATAAAAACGTGTTTTTTTGTTTCTGCAATACTATGCAGTCAGCAACGATCGAGAGGAAAACGAAAGACATTGCGATTATGTTTGTTTTTTTTTTACTGACTTTTACTGGCGACAAAAATTAAAAAGTATATGAACTCTTTTTCTTCTTTGCATCCATGGATATTGGCTATATTCTTTATGTGGGTAGGTAGAACATTTTTTTTGAGTGGTGGGGTTTATTTTTTTAAAGACGGAAAAATGTCTTATTTTTTGTGTAGTTTTCATATTCTATTCTAGATTCGTTAGATCGGAGCATTTTTTGATTAGACATTATTTTTAATTTTATTTAAATAATCATTTTCCAGTTTCTTATACCTATTAAGAAATTTATTTCTAGGCATTATTAATACATTTCAACATTTTGAACCTGTTGTTTAGTAAAAGGAAACAAATACAAAATAATTTAAAAATATGTAATTAAAATAAAATATTTAAATTTGATCTGATAGGTAGATTAGGTATACCTACCTATAAATCAAAAAAAATTTCTCTGCAGGTCGAAATTTTCAAAAGATACCTCGTAATATTCGGTTCCGAGTAGTGTGGGACTTGTGCTGCACTAAAACCACCGGAAAATCAAGACCAATCTATGAAAGATCGACAATTATTTCTTCAATTCAAAATCGCATTGGGAGAATTTTAAAAAAAATTTTAAAAACTTTCCCATCGATTTTAGACCATCAGCTCATGAGGCTTTGTTCTTCTTTATCTTCGAACATTATCTCTTACATTTAATACAGTATCCATCTCGGAGTTAAAATGACTATGTAGTCGGTGATTATGTGATACAGCGTGTTTTTCTAATCACTTCAGAAACCATTTCTATTTGCAGGTCACGATGTAAATCGCTATTTCTAATACACCAAGGAGCATTTATTATTCCACGAAGGACTTTATTTTTGAATGGTTTTAGCATTTATTTTCTTTGTGCAACCCCACAATTGGATGCCATAAGTCCAAACTGGTTTCAGTCTTTGTTTGTATAGCATTATTTTGTTCTTGATAGAACGCATTTATCAGGCACTTAAAAGGCAGTATCATCTGCAAATGTGGCCAAGATAGCAGAATTGTTCACTGGAATATCCCTAGTATATAACAAACACATTGTTGGTCCTAGGCCACTCGCCTGTGGTACAACGGCTTCAGTTTTATTCATTTCTGAATACTCATGCTCGTGCCGTACTCTAAAGAATCGGTCTGTAATATAGGATTTCAGTATTTCCTAGAGCTGCCTTGGGGGGTCTCTATGCAGTTTGTACTCAAATCCCAAACGTTGCCAAAGGCTTGAGCAACATCTAGAAATAGAGCGGAACATACTTGTTTATCTTCAATACCTTTTCAACAAAATCCGTAATTCGATGCGCTTGGTCTATCAGGGAATGTTTATTTCTAAATCCAAAATGATGGTTTGGGATTAGTTTTTGTTTCTTCTATTACTTTGCTAAGCCTTTTCATGAGCAGTTTTTCGAAAACTTTTGCCATAATTGGTATAAGAGATATTGGCCTGTAGGAAGTTACTTCTGTTGGTGGCTTTCTTTGCTTAGGAATAACAATGACTTCTGCAATTTTCCAATGATGTGGTACTTATCGCAGCTTAAGACATTCGTTTATTATAATATATTAGAGTTTTTTGAAGGCTACTGTTGGCATTTCATTCAAAACCTGAGCAGTAACTAGATCATACCCGGGTGCTTTTTTATTTATAGCTTGTGTTGAAAAATGCTTTTTACTTCTTTCAGCGTGAAGAATGGAATTTTCTATTCGTCGTTTCTATCAACAAAACGTAAATTATTTGTACCTAACTGCACTTTCTGGAAAGGGCTTAAAATCATTCGAGAGATGTTCCGCGAGGATTTCAGCTTGCTGTTTCGGGTTTGCAATCCATTTTCTGTATTGTGCTTTGATAGGCGGATTTTGAATTTTTGGTCTTTTTAGGCGCTTAGCGGCTTTCCATATTTATCATTTTAAAAATCGAAATATTTTGTATATACATAATATAAAGTTTTGAGCAAAATTATGCAGCTTATGCTTCTTCCTACTCTTTGAACCTTTCATTATTAAAACCCACCCTGTTAAATCCCCAAAATTTAAAAATCCACAAAAATAACCTCAACAAATAAACATTTTTAATAAACACACCAAATTAAAAAAAAAATTGAAAAAAAAAATCTTTTAGCA
Source organism: Epistrophe grossulariae (assembly GCA_929447395.1). NCBI lineage: Eukaryota > Metazoa > Arthropoda > Insecta > Diptera > Syrphidae > Epistrophe > Epistrophe grossulariae. The sequence continues at coordinate 100,716,302 of OV839566.1, forward strand.
CGCCTTAAATACCCATACAATACAATTAACAAATTCACCCCGATATATGACCAATCATGAATTGAATCTAGGCAAAAGCTATTCGATCTTCCATAAAATCTAGATGAATATAATTGCATACATACAAAATCAACAGCTAAAGCTAATAACAGACGATTGTCAGATCTTACAATATTGTCAGAACTGTCAATGGTGTGAGCTATTTTTTTTATCTCTCTTTAACCAACTCACTGACATTTCGAACAATGAAGAAATTGTCAGCAATTGTAAGATGTTATCAATGAAAACATCTGACAATGACCAATGAGTCTGACAATGTCCTAATCGACTGACAATGGTAAAAATTGTGTGTTCAGACGATTGTAAGATACCTGACAATTTTTTGTCAGATTGTCGTCTAACAATGACGTTTCTGACAATATTCCCTTCAAGCAAATTCACTGACCCAACTTTTTCGGTCTTTCTTGGATCATTTCAAAACGGAGTGTCATACACACATTAGCACATTTTTTGTATATGCATGCAAAAAAAGAACGAAAATCGAGAGTACTTTTTTTTTACTGAGAAAGAGAGAATGTATGCAATACCCTAATGGTGAGTATTTTGTTATGGACTGAAAACAAAGGAGAAGACAACAAAAACAATTAACTTTTTTCAATGTGTTCACGTTCGTGTCCAGCGCAACAGTTTAATAAAAATTCCCTCGAGAAAGAAAATCAATTTAAAATCAAAAGTTAATTATTTAATTATTAATTACAAAATACATCGTGATGTTTCATTTATATACAAACGATAGAAGAAAATTAATTGCATAATATTCTTCAACCACATCATTGTTCATTTTTTTGGATCCATTCTGGATTCCATTTTGTTTCGGTTCTCGCTGAGTATGGTGAAATGGGAAGCTCTCTCTCTCACAATACATGCACAAAATGAGACCGTGGTGATTCTAATTTCCATACTAATTTGAGCCGACAAACGCAGTTTTGCGGATCCATGTTTGGATCCGTATACGGAGTCATCCATACGTTGTTTACTACGTGCGCGGATCCAAAGCGGACTCGTTCGCTTGAAGGGTTGTCAGACAAAATTGTGTGTTCAGACGATTGTAAGACATTTGGAACAGTTTTTTCACTGACAGATCTGACAATATTGTAAGATCTGACAATCGTCTGTACTTAGCTTAACTGACGACGCTCTGCCACTTAACTACCCTCATTAAATCTATTAAAAATAATACGTAATTATTCAAAAAACCTCTTCTCTGTTCAAACTGACATAAAATTTTCCTAAATGAAAAGTTTTTGTGTATAGTACCCAATTAAATTTATTTTTATTTCAATTATTTTTTTCCAAACATTCTCAAAAAATCAATTTCAATATTTTTCTTAACAAATATCATGAAGCGCACATGCAAAATACATATGTATATAATGAAGCACACATATAAATCTAACGATGTTGACGAATTTCATCTTCGATTTGAAAACCGCATACCAGACTCAGATTTTTTGTATATTAAATTTGTCTCAACTTTGACCTGCGGTAGCACATATAGCGAGTAAAGATCATGAAAACAAAAACAATAAACACACGATTCCTAAAAAGAGAGAAGCAAACAGGTTTTCTTCCGTTGGTTTTTTTCTGAAATAAGAAAACAAAAACAAAATTGTGCGTTTTTTTTGCGTGTGTAGCTCTCCCATTGGTTAGATAAGTAGAGAAAATAAATTGAAATGTTGTAACTTCTCTAAGAAGTTTAACTTTTAAGGAAGGTCTTTTTTGGACGAATTTCGTTTTCATGGACATTTTTTCGCATATGGATGCTACATCTGTGTAGTTTATTATCTGTGCTTGTATTGTAGCTGAAGAAGAGTTCTATCCTTTTTTGTTTCACCACATTTTTCTTGCGGAAAAAATTTTTTTTTCACCACCATTTTTTTTTTTTGAAAAGAATTGATGTATGTAGGTATATGTACCTATGTACTAGGCTTGAATAGGCAATAATTGAAGAGAAAAATAATGGATTTTACCTGTTAATTTTTGTTTTTATTTATTTTTAACCTCCAACGATCTATTTAATGTTGAAATTTTTTTTTAATTGTAATTTTCAAATGTCTATCAAAGGTGAAATATTTTTTTTTTTAAGATATTTTCGTTAAAACTCGCTTTTAAAATTTAACTGGAGGAAAATGGCATTTTAGTTTATTGGCTTGTTTATCGGCCCTTTAAAACTAAAATTGGTTGGTGCAACCGATAAATGCCATTTTAAAATTTAACGAAACAGTAAATATTTAAAAGCGTTTAATACTCTATACTCTAATTTTCTATATATATATGTATGTATATAGAAAACTAACTTTCAAAGTGACGAACCAAACGGACCTGAATTGAAAATTCAAAAAAAATAATAAACAACAATGCTTCAAAAATTTTTTGTTTACATAATATTATATAGTGTAAAATATATAATACCTACATAATTTTCTATGGAGGTGAGACATCTGTATACAATTATTTGTGCTTTAAATGATTAAAATACCCTTTTAAAGATTTAAAGTATGTATAAGTGGATATGAAATTTGTAATTTAATTACTTATGATGAAATTGAAAAAAATATTTTTTTTTTGAGTAGCTCAATTTGGAAAGCATACAGTAAAACGATGAGATATACGTAACATGTACGTCCGAGTAGGTATATCCCTTAGCGAAATAAATATACAAACACATTACCATATTTTATAGAAAGAACAGAAAATTGAGATATACTTCCTTTAAGTATTTAATATAAAATGCTCAAATTTTTATATTTTGGGGTCAACTGGTCAAGTTTTCAAAACTTTTTTGAATTGAGAATAATAAAAAGAAAACTTGTCTAGTAAACCCACCAAATTTTAGTCAACAATTAGTTAATAATAGGTGTGTTTTATTCATTGCTGCATAGCCAGCGCAGCACAAGTCTGAATATAACGATCACTCACTCTATACGTTAATTTCAATAATTGAAAGCTCTATCGCCAGCACAGCCATCTTTTTTTTTACTGACTTCAGCAATCAAATTGTTTTTGTTTGCCAAGGGAAATTTTGCTGCGCTGGCTATGCAACACACAAACACATGCAAACACACCTAATATTTCTCTGATAATTTAGAGTAGTTTCAATATAATAATGCAACCAGTCATGACTCCCAAGTAATTTCAAACATTTTTTCTAATTTTTCAACATGCTTTTAATGTGCCTAGTTCTTTTCAAACACCCAACATTTTTTACACCTAAATTCACTTAATTTTATCATATGTGAAGATTCAGTTGTTCAAAGTGTTTCAGAACTTGACGACTGTTTTATTCCTGGTCCTGCTGGCGTATCTTGTGTATTAAAAAAATGTATGACTTATTTTTCGTATCCTTTTTCTGTTCAATGAATCTCTATGGTGCTCAATCTTTCAATATTATGGAAAAGTCTAAGAACGACATCACTAATTACCGACCCATAGCCAAACTTACTGTCATTCCTGTACTGTTTGAGTTCATTATCTGCAATATCTTATCCTTTAATTGTAAATCAATTATTTGCGACAATCAACATGGAACAACATGGTTTCGTCCAGAATTTTATTTCCCTTTGCATTGATTCCTTTGAAAATCGGAAATAAGTATATTGTGTGTGATTTAGTAAAACCTTTAATAAATTGTGTCAACAAACTTAAACGGCATAGGACGACATTCCGTCATCGAGTAGTGGTCTAATCTAACATTTTGCGAATGGGTTACCTAGCGAAATACATATGGTCAAGGTTGTCCCGGTTTAAAGGTCGGTTTTTGGGTTTTTTTTTCAATTATCTGACTTAGCGGTTGGTTTGAAAAAAAGTTTAATTTAAAATACGTAATGTGTTCAAAATCGGAATTTCAGTAGGGTAAATTAGGCTAAACGAAGAGAAAGGTATCGATTCTATTTCCTAAACGACAAATGATAAAGAGTTTTTTGTTTCTTTAATCGATAGATATTATAAATACTAGAAAGTCGTACATATAAAAGAAAATTCTAGAAAATCTAAAATTAGAGATAAAAACATTTTAAAATAAAAAAATGAAAAATAGACCTTGACGAAAAAAAATCTTAATCACTTAAAGTCAGGATGATGTTTTCTAGAAATAAATTTTATAGTTTCGAGAAGTAGATAAGAAATTAAAAAACCCCTGTTTAAAAAATTTACGATTTATATCTCAGGAACCATTTAGGTTAAAGGATTGCAATTTGGTGAGGTGCTTAGTCAGGGTAGCAAATATTTCGAAACTGAAGTTTCTGATTTTATCGGCATTGATATTAGAGGGGGTCCGAAAATCGCCTGAGTTTATTCCTGTAACAAGAGTGTAGTGCCAGAACTTGACTGGACATTACTGTGCCTTTTGATTTACTTTGACTGTCGATAATCTGCTCAACAATGTTACCCTGTGCCTTCCTTGGCGACCTGTGATTTCTAGCCTGTGAGTCAAAAATCAGAATCACTACGTTATGTGAATATTTCAAAAATAAACTGTGATTGCCTTAAATGTGATTTAAGCTACGTGCAAACCGCCACCGCGATGGCGGCGGTGGCGAACACGATAATAATGTGGATACTGCACATGTGAATCAATGGATAGGCACACATCGACGCGATATGTGGATTGCGTTCACGTTCGGTTACGCGACTTTTGTTGAACGCAGCAAGCTCTATTTGATCGCCATATCGCACGTTAACCCGCACTCGCGTTAGAGAGAAAACAAATATTAACTGAAGAGCATCCCTCACATATCTTTTTCCTTTGTGCTTATTGATTCCCGAGATTTAAAAAAACATTGTTACTGGGTTTGCTAGAACGCGAATTCAACGATAATTTTAAAACCAGGTTCTATACAGTGGAGCCAACATTAATAGAATAGATAGTTTTTATTGTTTCTTGTTCTCGACAAACAGCTCAATTTTTTGCGCTTACTGCCCTAACGACTAATATTATGAGGGTGTTTCTTTAAGGGGCCTAATAATTCTAGCCTCTACTACATAAAAAAGAAGTTTTTTTATGGGAACTTCATCTTGGGAGGAATTGACAAATCCTCCAAGAGTATATGTTGTCATGAAAAAGTGTCTTTCCCCATAGTAGTGGGATTTGGCAAGATACCCTTAATTCCTGCAGACACGGGAACAGTAATGGTTAAGAGTTGCAATTCCCTAGGCCATGGTTCTTCACATCAAATTTATTTATTCACTTGTCTAAGCGACTATATATAATGACGTTCTTGTACATTGCGGAGCAAAATGCCTTCAGTTCAATATTACTTAAAAAGACCTCCTGTCTAAAATTTTTGATCGAAATCGGTTAACCCGTTGACGAGAAAGTCGAAAATCAAACAATCGGTTCTATGGAAGGTACCTTTAATAACAGTTCTTAGTAAAATGTTTTTCTCGAAAATGCAAAACCTACAATAAGAAGGGGAATTAAAAGATTTTGACTTATATTTACCGGATCTGATGCCGCCGCAAGGCACTGAATTTTTAGTTCTTCAAATACTGTTTGCATGTAAATGAATTCTTCTGGTAAGGTAGCCTTCTCCTTAGGTAATTCTGGTACTCGTTCTTGAACTGGAGCTGGTTGTTCTTGATAACCTGTGTGTTGTTGATACATGTTTGGATTAATGGCTGTTGTTTGGAAATTTGACGGTAACAGGTTATTATTTTGCTGTATCACATTGTAGGGTGTCTGTGGTGAAGATAGTTGATTTATGTTGGATTGCGGTGGCATTGTTTGATTCTGTGGATAAAACGCGTTTATGAATAATACGTTGAGCTTACAGAATTTAAATACTTACTTGATAATGTGCACTTGGGTCTAAATATGCATTTTGATTTGGATCGATACCGAATAAAGGATGTGTTATTGCCGTTCCCGATGGTTGTTCTGTCTTTTTAGACTAAACAAAAAATTGTTTTTTTAATAGGTAAGCTAAATTCAAATTTTTTGTGATTTAGTAAATGAAATGAAAATCTTTAAGAAGAATTGTAAAATTAATGGGGGTTGAAGGCATTACGTTTTACATCTAAATTTTCATAATTCTCAATTTTTAGAGCTTCTGATTGGCCAGCTGTCATATAAAGTTATATGACTTTTAGTTTAATTACATTTCATCTGAATTTTCAAACAAGAAATCTCATTGGAAAATTCAGATTAAAGTTTCTGTGGTGGGGGAAATGTAAACACAGGATTTTCGCTCTGGTTGGTGGTTGTTTTAAGCGATAAACAGATTTACATACAAAAAGTGCATACAAAAATTTTCTTCAACCCAAGTTCAAAAATTCCCGAGATAAATTCTCAAGATGAGTTATCTCAGTCGATAACGGAGTAACAGTATACCAGTATACCTGGCGACCTCCGGATTAACTAAGATTATCTGTATAGCAACATTGAACAAAAACAAACAAAACATCAGACTTAACAGAAAACAGTTCATCTCCTTAACAGGCAGCACGGCGTCAACGCGGTTTGTCTTTTCCCCTGTGCTGTGTATCAGTAGGGAAATTGTGGCTACTGGCCCCCCCAGCTGGTGAATTACGCAGTGAGGGAAGTAAAAAAGTAGAAATACCTAAGTTCAATAGTGGTACTTTGATAGGGATGCGCATCATGGTCCTTGCACTATTAATGAGTTAAAAACTCTCCGAAGCACGTCTCGGCAGGGGACTCAACTTATTGATGGTAGGGTTGTGAAACATGGCCCTTCCACTGCTGGAGTGGGCTCCCTCCCAAGCACGTCTCGTAAGGTTACGAGGAGGTTTAGTCCTTCAAAGAACCGATATGAGGATAAGCGGGATGCTGAAAGAATCCTAAAGGACTCTGTTGTTGCAATTTTCCGCCAGGATTGAGTGGGCAAAGGGCATTCTTTGGAATGCGCAGACCATCGGCAACTCCACGTCAAAGCGAAATGGAGGGACCCACTCCGGTACCCAAACGGCGCCAGCAATCCCCACAATCTTATGTACTTCAGCGATTACTTGAAAGATAAAATAGTGATTGCAGTTATCCATAGGAGCGATATCAATGACACTATTTTATCTGATCGATGGTAGGTGGTAAAATTAAAGCTGTCTTCTTAAATATCATGAGGTAAATTCCGAAACAACTTCCTTTCACGAGCGATGGCGGTTGGCATGAAAGTCATGTAAAACTCATAGTTTCTGAGGATCAGACGCCATGTGATCTCTATAAGCTTGTTGTCCGCAGGTTGGGAGAAATCAGATTAAGCAGATTAAGATAATCAAGCTCAGCAATCCTTCTTTGCCGATTAACAACTGGAAAGTCGGAAAGCTTGAATAGGTAAAGGGTCTTTATCGGAGCGCGATTATCGTGGTCAATAAAGTCCCTTGACTAAAGGTGTGATAGGTTTTCGGTTTCAGACGATTGCCTTAAGGGACTACAAAAAAATGACGAGGAAGACCTGGAATGCGTGCCCCGTCGAAGCTGATCCTGTGTTTTAGAATCATGGTGCATTGATTACGTTTCCTTCTATGGAAGACGGTGTATCCAGGTCATCCTCGATCACGGCTAAGTTTTTTATTAACGTCGACAGTCTGACCGATATGGAAACTGAAGATCCGACTTCTGTTCTATTGAGTAAGGATGAACTTTTATGCGCTCATCTTCCGAACCAGACGAGGTTGGCCTACCTGATTGTAGCCAAAATGATGTAGGCCAGATTAACCTTCAGCACTCCATCCATTAAGGCTTCGGCGTCTATCCAGGTACGGAGCTGATATTGTCCTAATCCAAGAGCCTTGGATTGTAAAATCCATGGTGATGGGACTCAGAACTCGGGTGAACCTAGATCCTGCATATTAGTAAATTTCAGCGATAGAGATAACACCGCTGCCTATCCCTGTACGTCCAAAGGATCGTACTGGCTGTTATCGGCGTATATAGGCCACTACCACTTTGACCCTCTCCCTGGTCGCACTCTGAAGAGATTCATTGCTGTATGCCTTTTTTTAAAAAATTTCCCAAAACGGATAACGGCAAACCTAGATCCTGCATATTAGTGAAAAGTAGCACTAATGTAAAGGTTGTTTTTATTAGACGTGTGGTTTTCAATCTGGCAATACTTTTTTCGGAGTTGGTCTTTTTGACTGCTGTCACTTGATTTATGCTCAATTTCGTTTGCCATTTCATAATGAATAGACTTACTCCTGAACAACGTTTGCAAATCGTGCAAATTTATTACCAATATAATGGTTCGGTTTCGAGCGACGCATCACGCGCTGCGTCGACATAATCGTCCAGCAGAGTAATTCGAGCAACCATGGATCGGTTTCGCACCACCTTTACTCTAGTGGGTAATGTGCATCCTCAGAGACGCCGTACGGTGCGCACCGAAGACGCTATTGCTGCTGTGGAGCAGAGTATAGAAGAAGACCCGAATGAGTCCATCCGCCATCGCGCGCAACAATTGGAGCTGGGGCCTCTTGGGCTACTCGGCTGGAATTTATTCGAGCCAGCCGCGGCGGCCACTTGCCCGAAATAATTTTTAAAACATAATGGCAAACCCTTATCTTTATAATTAAGCTAAATTCTTGGGCATAACATTAAATTATAGGTGTGTTTGGTACCTTTTTTAAGAAAAAAGGTGTAAAACCTGCCAAACTTTGAAAGAAGGAGAAAATCCTCTCAGAGAGTGGAAAACTTGTCAAGAAGTTAACAAACGCACTGAACCACTTTTTGTACAATATGTCATTTTAGTGTACAAGGCGTCAAACGGTAACAAATAATTTTGAATCTTGTAATTTTTAAATTTTAAATTATTGTTTATCCTGAAAATGCAGAACAAAAATGTTGCACAGGTTTTTATGGACTTATTTGAATCTTCATCAAGTGCGAAATCTATGATAATCTCCGTCCGGATAAGCGCTTCTTAGGACGAAAACACTTACCGGTGATTTTGTGGTTTTCCAGCCATAAGTCACTACCGATTGCAACACGTCGAGTTCGGCCGTAGGCGATTTTCAATTAAGATGGTGAATACCAAAATGAATATTTTTATATTACTAGCGATGTCAAGTGACAGACACTGGCAGCTGTGTATTTGACAGGTTTTACACTTCTTGCACACAGAAATTTGTGTAGCAGAAAATTGCAAGTTATCCAATGGATTGGAAATAATTTGCCCTCTCATTGCGCTCTCTCGTTGCAACTTTTTCGAGTTAACAAACAGGAATTTGTGACAATTTGTGAAAAATTGTGAAAATTGCGCTCACCTACCGCTCCATGCGTAAGTGAACTGAGAGAATTTTCTTCCGACATCTTCCGACTATTATAGTTCTACCTTAAGGATTGGAAAGTATCGGAGGAACATTTGTTCTCTGATCACGGATAAATTCAATTCAGTGTAAATGGTGAAATGCCTAACCATTTTATTTATTTATATAGACTAACATAGTAATCTTAAATTGCTAAGTTAGTACAAAATTTAAGAGAGCACAGGCTGCATAGACTTTCGGCGCGCTGAAAAAAATTTGAAATTTTAAGCAAGTTTACAATTTAAAGTTAAGTTTTATAATTATTTTTTGGATAGTTTCTAGATTTTGTGGATTAATATTTGAAAGTAATGTTTGTGGGCTAGAAGGTGAGTGATGTCCATTGTTTTATTGCAAGTACAGCAGATCGGAGGATTTTCCTTTTTAAGAAGATGCTGATGAGTTAGAGAAGTGTGTCCAAAACGCAGACGAACAAAGTTGGTAATAATTTCTTTTTGTGTTGTGTTTTGTTTTTGTTGATACCACAGTAGTGATGAGTATAGATCAGCCTCCTCTGCCTCTGGATGGTTTTGATTTCTGATTTAATCGTTCTTAAAAGATCCGACTCACTAAACGTGTTGAACAAAATTGGTGGTGTTTTACTAGCAGAATAAGCAGCTTTGTCAGCGTATTCGTTACCCATAATGCCTATGTGATCAGGAACCCACATAATTTTAATTTTGTGTGCTATCTTGATAACAATATCTCTAAGATTCGTAATTGCTGGAGAGCTGTTCTTTAGGTTCATGATAGCATGGATGACCGAGAGGCTGTCTATGCATATGACCCAGTGACCTTTTGTGTTGCAAGTGTATTTTAAATATTCGTACTGTTAGAGCTTCTGCGGAAAAAATTGATGCATGTTTAGGCAGTAAACCCAGTCTAATAAGTTCGCAATTTTATGTTGTTACAGCAAAACCAGTATGGTTTTCCGTTTTTGAGCCGTCGGGAATATGAATTGGCTTTGAGGTCATTTTCGATGGAATCGAACATTTGTCGGTACACATTTTTTGGAGTGTGTTCTTTAGAGAATTTGCATAGTGACAGATCAAAGGAATCCGGTTTGCAAATCCAAGAAGGGTATATATGTTTCCATACGCATGAAATTGCTGATATTTTATTTAATAATACAATTTTTGTTAGATAACTTAGTGTGTTTATGTGAACTTTACATTTTTTGGAGGAGATATTTAATTATATTAAGCCTTGCAGATAGTGTTTTTTTTTAGTTCAATACAATCAACTTTCCACTTAAATTTATTGTTAAAGGTTAATCCTAATATACTTAATCTATTAACAGGTTGTAATTTTACATCATTTATACTTAATTTTAAACTAGAACACAATTTTCGTCTACATATATGAAGTGTTTTACATTTCTGTAGTGTTATATTAGCACCAGAAAAGTGGACCAATCTTCAATATCTTTTAATAAATTTGAAAAGGTTGTTTTGGTTATTTCCATGTCATTGTTTTTACAAAGAATATATACGTCATCAGCATAACAACAATGATCTAGAATTTTTTATTTTGATATAACATTGCTGATTTCATCAAATGCGATAGAAAAGAGCATTACTGAAAGCAGTGATCCTTATGGGATGCCATTATTTAGAGGAAAATTGGGAGTTTATGCATTATTAACTCTAACAAAACATTTTCTATTTAAAAGAAAAGTCTTTATATATACATATATTTTGGGCCCTATTCGTCATTTTCTCAACTTTTTAAGGACTAAATGTACTCCTATTATGTCCAATGCTTTCTCGAAGTCCAGTGAGATAATTGAAACATGGTTTTTGGCTGAGATAGCATTTGAGAAGTAACTATCTATATGCAGCAAAGCATCTTGACATCCCCTCTTGGGTTTGAATGCTACTTGATTTAAAATGATTAGTTTTTTAGATTCTGTATACCAGAGGCGACGCTTCGCTACTATCTTTTCCAGGGGTGGAATCGTGTAAGGTGATTTGCGATAAGTGAGAGTCACAATCAACCAATTCAGTCTGTGTAAGATGATATCACATTTGATAGCTAAAGAGCTATCAAATCAAAAATGTGATTGTCATTTTCCAATAAATTTGACGTATCTACCGCAGTACGACTAGAGTTACCATCAGCCTACAAAAATTGTACAACTTTTTCTGAGTTCTTTTTTTTAACCATTCATACAAACAAAAATAAACATTCTTGTGACCAAAAAAGTTTACTACATGTGGGAAGATGAAGGATTATATCGCAAAGACTTCATTTTCGTTATATATTTACGATAGCAAATTACAAACATTTGAAACATTCACTATGGCAACCATGTTTTTGACAAAACCATTGGAAAGTATTCAATTGAATTGAGTTGAATCACCTTACCCAGACAGAAAACTAAATGACAATCACATGTGACTATGGTTGATGTGACAATCATTTATCACCTTAGCCGATTCCACCCCAGAATTTTTGAAATACATGGTAATAGTGAGATAGGTCTATACCCGTTGACTTTATTTATCTCCTTTTTTGGTTTTAGAATGGGAATGATTGTGGCAACTTTCCAATACTGCGGTAAGACACTCGTATCTAAGATTTTATTATAGAGATCAATAAGAATGGTTGTATATCTCTTCCTGGTGTCTTTCCTTTCAGTTTGCTAAGACATGATTCGGATAGGGATGAGTGCTTGCAGAATTGGTAGGCAGAAGGATTGTGTTGCGGAGACTTTCGTCTTTTTTTAGTCTAAAATTGTTGTGGAAATTCGTGTCGCTTGAATAATGAGACCAAGTCACTACAAAGTGATAACTGATTTCTGACAGAGTGATAAGAGGCCCCGAGTTTGTGTCAATACATTTGATGGGCAGATAAATAGCTGAGTCACTGAACAGCTTGATTTTATTGCAGATATTGGTTACAGAAGAATTAGGATTAATAGAAGAAGTAAAGTCGTTAAGGGCCGTTTGCTGATTCGGAACATAAATCTTATGCATAGCTAAGTTCCACATAAATTCTATGTGATACTTAAATTTATGTAAGTTGCACGAAAAAATTTATGTTCATCATAGTAAGTGACGACTTTTGAATTTTAACTAACTTCAAGTCGGTTTGCGCAAATGTCAAATTATTGTGAGTTTTGGTTTGTTTTTGTTCTTAAGCGTATTTTACGGTGCTTTACTTTTTAACAATGTCGGAAATTAATAAAAAAAGAAACCCGAATTTTTCACAAAATGAAAAAACGCTTCTTCTTCATTGTGCGTTTGATGAAAAAAAAGTTTTAGAAAACAAAAAACCGGATGGTGCAACCTGGAAAGACAAGGAAACTGCTTGGAAACGGATTGAAAATAAATTTAAAAGCCACTCGGGGTCATGCTATATGAATAGCGAATCTCTGAAGAGGTTTTATAATAATTACAAAGCCGAAATAAGGAAGGAGGCGGCAAAAGAAAGAAGTTCGAGTGTACAAACAGGAGGAGGAAAGCCATACACACCTTCAGACCCTAATTTTGATCTGGCCGTAACCATTATGAATCCAAAAACTGTTTATGGTCTGGAAAATGAATTTGATGGTGACGGCTTTGTTGAACAAGAAGAAAACGAAAAGGTAACTTATAAATAAACTTTTGAAAATATCAACTGTTTATTTCAAATTACAAATATTTGTAGCGCGAAGAGAAAGAAAAATTAAACGACTAGACTCATTATAAGCCGTCCATGCTAAAAACAAAAGTTCATCCGAAGTTGAAAACCCCAGCCCACACCGGCGATGACATACTTTTTGGGGATGAAACTTCGCATGATACTGAAGAAGGCTCTAAACCAGAAATAATAATGATGACAAAGGGTTTCAAAAAACAATTTGGAAGCTCCGAACAATTGGACAATGCTCCATGGTCTTCAAGAAGAAGACCAGTTGCCTCTACATTGCAAAGCAGCAAGATTTCTGAGCAGTATTCCGAGCTTTCCAAAATTAAGATTGAACTAGCGAAACTGCAATATGATACGCTAAAAGAAGAAGCCATTCAAAAAAAATATCAAAGCAATGTTGAGCACGAACTAAAGCGAAAATTTTTGGAATTAATTAGTTTTTTTTTTATTAAAATTGAATAAATTGTGATAAACTAATTTTATTTTGAGTTGAAATTTTGTAAATTTTTTTTATTTGAGTTTTCGATCTATGAAGTTTGATATAATATTTACAATCTTGCAAAATAGTTATTTATCAAATCCGTACGCTTTTGCATATTCAAATTTAAGGAGATCGAGCTTGAATCGTTATTTTGCGAAGGGTTTTCATTATGTATCTCTCCATCAGTAATAACACGTTGTAGATCTTCTTCACGCTTTCAGGAGGGTCATCAAGTATACCATTATGCCTCAATATATTGTGCAAAGTGCAGGTCGCAATTATAATTGTTAATACTGTACTCAGTTTTAATCGGACACCATAAGCCAAAACGGGAAATCTCCTTTTTAAATTCTCAAAAGCTTTTTCTATTACACCTCTAGAACGAAGTTGAGACTCATTATACAATTGGTCTGCTGAATTTCTTGGATTGAGAAGAGGTGTCATCAAATAAGATTTTTGGGGATAAGCCGAATCTCCTGTTTTGTGAAAACAAAAAAAAACGAGAAATACAAAAATACGTAAACAAATTTGAATGAAACCTACCCAAGAGAAAACATTCTTCATTTGCATTTGACTGTCTCTCCAAGGAATTTCTTATTTTACAATTACTGAAAATTGTTGCGTCATGGGTAGATCCGGGCCATCTAGCCACCACATTAGTAAATATCATTTTTGCGTTGCAAATCGCTTGAACGTTGATCGAGAAATAACTTTTCCTGTTTCGAAAAACTTCTCCATCAGGTCCACCTTAATGTAACAAACCAATAGATATAATTTTCGAATCAATCATAAATAATAATTTACCGGGAGACTGAATTTTGACGCGAGTGCCATCAATTGCTCCAATTACATTTGGAAACGATGCTATGTCAAAAAAATCACGTTTGGTTTTTGAAATGTCTGTTGCAGTTTCAGGAAATTTTATGTAATCATTTCCAAGTTTAGCTATTGCTCTTGAAACTCTCAAAACTATTCTTGAAACTGTTGATACATGCATTCCACCAAAATCGGCTAAACTTAGGAGATGGTTACCCGTTGCAAAAAAGCGTAGCGCAACCAAAAGTTGGTTAATAGGAGCGATAGAATTATTCCTATTGGAAGGGAAATAATTTTATATGAATTAACTTTAATATTGTTCAGACATATTTGTACCTGTTGGATGGACATTCTAAAGAACATTCTATTTGGTTCAAAATAACCATTGTTATTTCCTTTGTTAAGCGAAATCTTTTGTAAAAAGATAGCTCATCAAAAGAGTAAAAATATTCATTTCTCTCGTAAATTTGACGAGGAACTCCTACTTCTAGAATTTCAAGAACTTCCACGTCATCTTCGATCAAGTCCAACATTTCAAAATCCATCTTTATTAATTTTTTAATAATATTATCGTAGCAGTATCTTCACATTACTTGGCAAATAAGTCAAAAACAACAGTAAAAGAATATTAATGTTTGACATAAATATCTTATGTGCCACTTCTTCTTCTACCTAAATTATGTTCAACTTAAAGATTTTTATGTTTGAGTTTACGATTGGTGCAAAGCATTAAGTGTCACTTAAGGGTTTATGTGGAACATAAGTATTTATGTTCCGTATCAGCAAACGGGCTAAGACTTTTAATTTCGTTAGCTTTTAATGTTCTTCTGAAGGTTGCATTAGCTTTCTTAAATAAGATAAGGTTTTACACTGTCGAATTTTTTTTTAATTTCTTCCAAGCTTTCACTTTTTCACCCCTAAAATAGCTTAGTTCGGCATTCCACTAGGGGACATTATGTTTGGACTTTTTGGGATAAGTTTATGGAATTGTTTTACTATAGCAGCTGATCTGTCGATGTTTGTGTCAATGGGAAAATTACCAGAGATTTCGATAGTGCATTTTTTGTATTCATCCCAATTTGCATCTGTTTTATATTTTAAAATTTGTGTTGTCTTTACTACTCAATGACAGTGTAGTTAGTATGGGGAAATGATCGCTGTTGTGCAGATCGTCTAAAGCTTTCCATTGCATCTTTGGGTATATATCAGGGGAGCAGCACGTTATGTCAATGTGGGTGAGGGTATTGTGTGTAGAGAAATGAGTAGGAGAGCCGTCATTCAATAAGAGAAGGTTGGAGTTTCTCAAAAAAATTTCTAAAAGAGCACCTTTTTTATTTGTGCTAGCATTAATATCTCCTCCTATTACTATAAGGCCATAAACCAGCATTAGAATATTTTTCAGATCATATCTCGTGATGACTTGTTCTGGAGGAAGATACAGGTTTATGAATATAATTTTCAATTTTAATTGAACTTCTAGTGCTAGCACTGGAAGGTTTGAGTTTATAGAAATCTGTCTGTGTGGTTTGTTGTGTTGTTAGGAAGATTTAAAAAGTAACCAATGAATGATTTTGGGATTATTGGATTAGTGTTATAGGGACAATGAGTTTCTTGGAGCGATACAATACAAGGGTTGTATTGAGTAATCAAAATATTAAGCTCGTCGTAATTATTTGCAAATCCTTTCATATTCCACTGCAATGCTACGAGAACTTTATTTTTCGAACGGGCATTCCAAGTTTTTTCATTGGATTGAACCAATGGAAGGTTGGAAAGATTGTTATTTGTTAATTGTGGTAATGGGTTGTTTTTTGGGGTAAAATGTATGTTTGGTAAGTTTGGGGTGTTTAAATGTCAACTGTGGTCCACAGATGTTGAACCTGGCGAGCTCCTGAAGAGCTCGTAAGATTCAATTTCTGAGCAGCAGAGCCGTTGTTTGAGGTTAATTTATTTTAGTTTATTTAATTCATTAATAATATACACGTTAAGATACAATATTAAAGAGTGATAGCTTTAAAATATATAAATAAAAGCTAACTTTAATTTGAACATACAAACTAAGTTCAAATATATAAATACAATAGTAAAAATTAAATTGAAAAGGAAATACTGAGTAGCCAAGAAATAAATTTTAGAACTTAAAAATTGGTAACTTTAATTTATTAAAGGTAAAATCTCACGTTTACAACGAAGAAAAGTAAAGTTTTAGTTTGTTTTGAAATATTTAAAAATTTTCAAGTCACTTTTTATATCACTTGGCAGAGTTCCATACGCGTATTGAGTTCTTAAAAAATTGTCGCTCGGATGTAAGACAGGTATGTCGTGTGACGTTAAGCATGTTTAATCTGTTTGATGCGAAGAATTGTAATCATTAATATAGGTACTGTCATGTAAAGGCGAGTGTAAGTTAATGACTGACTGTTTATTAGAGTATACCACATGTTAACAGTATGTACATAAGTTAAGGTATACATAGGAAGTATACTACATCTCCCATTTTTTTTAAAACAAATGTTCAAAAGTTCATATAAACTCGAAATTAATTTGGAAAAAAATATTTAAATACAAAAATATATAAATATAAAACAAAAATATTGAAATATAAGCAAATTGGGAGAAAAAAAATTAAAGTAAGATATAGAAAATGGAATTCAAATTAAATGATATTAAAAAAAAAAAGATAATCAATTAAAAAATTTTAATTTCAAAATTCACAAAAGCTGTGTGATTCTTCTTATTCTTTAGAGGTTTTATTAAGTTCTTAATATCTTGCCAGAGCGTAATACTATTGTTGGTGTGGGCTATTGAGGTGGTGGTTGTTTCTCGGATAGGCTTTGTTGTTCCTTGGTTCTTGAGCGAGTGTTGTGTGGGATGTTAGTTGTTGGTGTGATTTCTGGTTGTGGGTTGACTTGTGAGGTTGTTGGTACCTTCTCGTCGATTTTAGGATAGTTATTATTGTTATCCTGTGTTACCATGGCTCGCTCAGGAATTATGTCTGCTTTTGTGTGTTGGAGATGAATTGTGCGTCTTATTTTTCCATCAGCTGATCTTACTATGTATGATCTCGGTTGGGAGGATTTTTCTTGAATTTTGCCTGATGAAATTCTTCGATGCCCTTCATGAACTCGCACTTTTTTGTCTGGCTGAAACTGAGAAGAAAGTTTAGTAGATTTATCGGCATATAGTTTTTGGTCATTTTGCATCTGTGTCATCTCTTGATGTGCGTTTTTAATTACTCTCGGTGCCAGTTCGCATTTTGATACAAGTAAATCACATCTAGTCTGTCTTCTGAATAGGCGCTGGCTTGGAGATTTCAATTCGAGTGATCTTGATGTATTCCGAAAGTTCAAAAGCGCCAAGTAAATGTCTGAGCCGTCCAACTGACACTTCCTCAGTAGCTGTTTAGCCGTTTGTACATATCTTTCCGCTAGAGCGGGGATGATAAGTACTAGATGTCTGATGTTTGAATCCCCAGGTACATACTGGCAAACAACTTAAACTCCTTTGCTGAGAATTGTGTTCCGTTATCAGACTCAAAAATTAAGGGGATGTCGTGAGTGGAAAACTAAACTTTTAGCTTCTTGATTACTTCGGCTGAAGATGACCTTTTGAGTTCCACGAAGTCGAAAAACCCAGAGTAGCTATCTACAATTAAAAGATAATCATTATTAAACATATGAAATATGTCACATGCTACAATTTCCCACGGTACTGATGGAACCGGCTTTATCATAAGAGGTTCTTTCACTTTCGATGGTTGTACTTTTTGGCAAATATGGCAATGCTCGATCATTTGCGTAATGTCGTTTGTTATGTTAAGCCAAAACAACTACTCTCTGGCTCGACAAAGAGTCCGCAGTGTAGCTTCTTAAGCATACTGGATCGGAGGCTTTTAGGAACAATAAGTTTGTTTCCTTGAACAGCAATTGATCGCTATCCGTACCTATTTCATCGCGAAAAGTCCAGTATCCTCTTAAAGTTTCGTTTACTTCTTGTATTGTTTTTGGCCAACCTTTCAGGACATATTCTTTTAGTTGTTGAAGCTCTATATCTCTGTTTGTCTCTTTTATAAATTCTTCTTTTGATTCGGCCGTAATGTGTAGCAAAGAGCAAACCTCAAGGTCTTCGCTGCCCTCGGGCTCTGGATTATTTTTGAAATCACGATTTAATGCATCTGCAATTCCTATTTCCTTTCCTTTGCGGTACTTTATATTAGGGGCATATTGCATAACTTCGAATAGGATCCTCTGAAGTCGATGAGGCGACGAGTGTAATGGCTTCTTTGCAATTGCCTCGAAGGGCTTATGATCGGTTTCGGCTTCCGTAGATGTATTCTCTGAACTTGGAGCATGCAAACTGCATTGCCAGTGCTTCCTTCTGTGTCTGTGAATATTTCTGTTGCGTTTAGGTAATAGCTTTTGAAGCATAAGCCACTGGACAATAATCTTGTACCTAATAGAGCAGCACCTAAACTGTGCGAACTTGCATCTACTTGCAATGTTACATCTTTATTCTGATCATGGAATTTCAGAGCGGGTGTATTTGAAAATGCATATTTCAAGGATTCAAATGCATCCGTTTGCTCCTGAGTCCATTGCCATTCAACGTCAGAAGTTTCCTCAAGGGATACGTTATATGAGAAAAATGGTTTGTAAATTTAGTTAAATAAGTAGCCATACCCAAAAGTATCATGAGTTCTGTCTTATTTTGCGGTATTTTTAATCGGTTGATTGCTCTGACTTTTTCCTCATCTGGTTTTATACCATCAGAAGACAACACATTTCCAAGAAACTTTATTTGCTTAGCGTTATAAACGCATTTGTCTTTGTGCATTTTCAAACGAGCTCGCGATATTTTTTGTATCATTTGTGAGATGCATTAATTCATTTTTTATCTCGGCATGAACAAGGATGTCATCAATTGCACACTCTGTATTCTTACAACCGTCGAGAATTTGACACATCATATTGTGGAATATTTCGGGCGCTGAAGCTAGTCCGGACGGCAATCTCTTATACGAATACCTGCCCTATGGCGTGGCCATCGTCAAAAAAT
This sequence comes from Epistrophe grossulariae, assembly GCA_929447395.1. Lineage (NCBI taxonomy): Eukaryota > Metazoa > Arthropoda > Insecta > Diptera > Syrphidae > Epistrophe > Epistrophe grossulariae. The sequence continues at coordinate 100,735,602 of OV839566.1, forward strand.
CGCTAGTTTGCTCGGTAACTGGGATTTGCCAAAAACCTTTCTACATATCAAAAAGCGTTAACCACTTTGAGTTTCGTATTCGTGCCGTAATTTCTTCGATCGTTCTCAATGGATATTCTCTTCGGAAAATATTTTTGTTAATGTCTGATGGATCCATGCAAACGCGTATTTTATTCTTTTGCTTCACAACAACCATCGGTGAGACAGCCGGAGTAACCTTACTGATCTTTATCAAAACACCCATCTTGACCATTGTATCAATTTCTCGTTTCACTTCGTCTCTGATTGAATGTGGTATTTTACGAGCTGGATTTATATTAAGTGATGGATTATGTACGAGATCGATATCATAAATAAATTTTTTGGCACAGCCTATACCATTGTACACACTTTCATCTGCATGTATTTCTTGTATACGCATTACAAGATTAAGCATTTCACATGCTTTCTTACCAAACATTGGATTTACCGGATGATCAACGACTTTAAAAAACACGTTTCGCATCTTTCCCCGCACCATGCATTTTATTATTGTCTCTCCAAAAATATTCTCGTTACTTCCATTGAAAGCAACTAACTTTTTTGTGCTGGATGGTGTTATTTTAGCAGACAATTTAATAGCTAAGTCTTTGCTGATGATGTTACACTGCGCACCAGTGTCTAGCTTTACTTTCATTTGAATTTTATTAAACTTTACGTCTTCAAACCTCTTACCCTCCTTCCCATCGATCACCCTTCCTCGCAGTTACCTCAGCTACCACTTAATTGACAATCATCATCACCATCGCCGTCAAAATTAACAACATAATCAAGTAAAACCAATCTCTTGCTCTTCTTCAAATGACATTTTTATGTATAACCAAAATGCAGGGGGTCTTCGAACTAAACTGAAAGAAGTACTTCTCTTTTCTTCATCTTCGCAATACGATATAATTGCTCTCTTAGAAACTTGGCTCAATTAGTATCACCACGATGCTGAGATGTTCAATGAACATCAATATAATGTTTTTCGTAAAGATCGCAACTATGCTTTACTTGATTGTGAAGGAGGTGGTGGAGTGCTTGCTGCTGTGCGCTCTACATTTCAATGTTCTAAAGTTGAATTACCGTCTCAAGCTGATACACTCCATGTCGACCAGATTATTCTTTGTATTAAATTTGATTGTATTAATGAAATTTTGCTTATTGTGTCATACATTCCACCAAGTAGCTCATTTGATTTGTATAAAGCTCACATTGATAATTGCAGTTCAATTTTGAAAATCCGTACAGATAATCAAAAAGTTTTAATTGTAGGTGATTTTAATTTGCCTAATATTAAGTGGATTTATGATTCTGATGAGAAAATACTTGTTCCTTTTAATGTTATATTTAATCATGATTGTGAAGTTATTGACACCTTTGCACAGTTTGATCTTAGACAAATAAATCATTTTTATTATTCTTTTAGTAATGTACTTGATTTGGTTTTCATTGATTCGGATTTGTGCCTAGGTATTAACAACTCTAGGTAACTCTTTTTCCCAACACAATTCATCACATCGCATTCAGTTTGCATTTAGAATTTTATATGTTTTTTTCACCTGCAACTTCTGATTCTATTTTCAAATATAATTTTGCTAAGACAAATTTTGATGCAATTAATAATAAGGTTATTGGAACAGATTGGCAAACATTATTTGTAAATTCAAATCTAAATGAATGCTACGATTCATTTTTACGATTAGTGCACAATGCTATTGCTATATACGCACCAAAAGTAAAAATAAAAAGTGGTTCAAAACCAATATGGTTTAATAAAAGAATAATTAATCTGAAAAATAAGAAAAATAAAGTTTATAGGCAGTTTCACAGATCGAACAATGATCGAAGTCTGTACAAACAATATAGAATGTTGCAAAAGAATTTCGATATTTTAAATAAATTCCTTTACAATCAGTATTTACTATCTGTTGAATGTGACTTGAAATCCAATAGTAAAAGTTTTTGGAAATTTATAAATGCTAAAAAGCAATCAAATAGAATTCCTAATCTAATGCGTCACAATGGCATATCATCTTTTGATCTTACAGTTGTTTGCAACTTTTTTGCTAAACATTTTCAGTCCGTTTACTTAGATACGTCTCCAAATTTATCGCTACGTAATCAACCAATTAGTTCAAATAGTAACATCAACATTGGTACCTTAAACATTTCAACTTCAGAAATTGATCAGATTTTTACTATGATAAGGGTTGACACGCGTCCTGATATGGATGGAATTGCTCCCATCGTTTTACAGAGGTGTGCAAAAGTATTTGCTATACCATTAAAAATTATTTTTAATCGTTCACTTTAAAATGGTGAGTTTCTAAATAAATGGAAGTGTTCCATAATTACACCAATTTATAAATCAGGTAGCAGATAGGAAGTTTCGAACTACCGCCCTATCTGTAAGATTACAACAATTCCAAATTTTTTTGAAAAACTGATTTACGAAAGACTATCTTCAATTCTTAAAAGCGCTATATCCCCGTATCAACATGGATTCGTCGCTGGTAAATCTACCAGCACAAATCTTACAATTTTTTTTAAATTACGTGTTAAATGGTCTTGAGAAAGGGTATCAATGTGATACTGTGTATACAGACTTTTCTAAAGCCTTCGATCAAGTTAACCACGACATTTTGCTTGTAAAGTGAAATAAAATAGTATTTCACTCTAACTTTTTAAAATGGATAAACACATACTTAAAGGGTCGTATTCAGTATGTTCGCATTAATAACATTCTCTCTTCACCGATCAATGTTAGCTCGGGTGTGCCTCAAGGAAGTCATCTTGGCCCCCTTTTTTGCTTGTTGTTTGTAAATGACATCCCAAACGTATTTCTAAATTCTAGGTGCCTTATGTATGCTGACGATTTGAAGGTTTTTCGCTGTATAAAATCCGAATAGGACTGCATCTTATTACAAGATGATCTTGAAAGATTATCAAATTGGTGCTTGATTAGCTCTTTACACCTTAATATTGGAAAATGTCAAAGCTTAACGTTTTGTCGAAACCGCTCATCCATTAATTTTACTTATAATTGTAACGTCTAAAAAATACCTTGGTGTAATTTTTGTTAAGAAACTTAACTTCATAAAACATATAGATTTCTTGGTTGCTAAAGGTAATTCTATGTTGGGTTTCATCTTGCGTAATTCAAAGGAGTTTTATGATCCACACACTCTGAAATGCCTTTTTTTTTCGTTTGTTAGATCTACCCTTGGATACTGTAATACCATTTGGAGTCCTTTATATGAAGTTCACCCTTTTAGACTATACTGGAACATAGAAATGAATCTTGCCTTTAAATATTCGAAGAAAATTTTCAGAAGTAATGTTCGTTCGTGACGTATTGGCTTATCATATTGATTGCCCAGATATTTTGGCCTTAATAAACTTTAATGTTCCTGCGAGAATGCTTAGAAACCATTAACACTTTAAGATTCCATACCACAGAACAAATTATGCTGCCAACGAACCTTTGTCTAGGCATAAGAGAAGCCAATACCGTTTGCGATTTGATAGATTTTGATCCAAGTAGAATTTCTTTTAAAAATAAATTACTTTTAATTTTAAGTAACTTAAATGGTGGTAATGTTTAAGATTTGTTATTGTTTATTGTTTTTATTATTAATTGTATATTTACATAGTGTATTGTCTAGTAATCGCTGAAGAATTATATCTTTGGCTGATGAAATAAACTAAAATTAACTAAACTAAACTAAACTAAACTAAAATAAACTAAACTAAACTAAACTAAACTAAACTAAACTAAACTAAACTAAACTAAACTAAACTAAACTAAACTAAACTAAACTAAACTAAACTAAACTAAACTAAACTAAACTAAACTAAACTAAACTAAACTAAACTAAACTAAACTAAACTAAACTAAACTAAACTAAACTAAACTAAATTAAACTAAACTAAACTAAACTAAACTAAACTTAACTAAACTAAACTAAACTAAACTAAACTAAACTAAACTAAACTAAACTAAACTAAACTAAACTAAACTAAACTAAACTAAACTAAACTAAACTAAACTAAACTAAACTAAACTCTTTATTTCACTTTCATCCGAGTCTGAGTCAGAAGAATTTTGTTTCACTGTGTTCACCGTTTTATTATTTTTTTGCATTTTCACCCAGTATCTCCTTCGTTGGCCCGGTGCAAAACAATACTAAGTATATTTCTTTAGTTGTCAGGAGAGACGTTTAAAGTTTGTTTTTGTTTGGGATAAATGATGAAATAAGGGATTATACTAAGCCCTATTTGACATCTGTTTTCAAGGCATTCTTGTTATATTGGCAGGAAAAGAATTAAAATAAAGGGCTTTCAGTAGTATAACGGTAACTCAAAACTATACTATGTGCACTTAGTATAGTTTTTCCAGTTTTTTTGGGGCCATCGATTTTTTGTCAAACGCGGGACATTGATTGTATTGATGTATGTAACCACATCGTTAGCAGGTTGATCCAGTTTCAGGGCGAAGAAGGGCTTGTATACATTTTCTGATTGTTCTTTTCTTTAATGTTTTGTGAAAACGGTGCTATTTTATTGTTGCGTTACCCTTTTGTTTTGGATGTATTAGGTTTAAACACTGCATGTATTGCATACGAATCATCTTTGTGGAGTGTTTGAAGCTGTGTCAGTGCCAATTCATTTGCTCTACATTTTTTCAAAATATCATCTAATTTGATGTCATCGGTGGCTAATAGTTGGTTGGTGGCTAATATTTTTTCCCTTAGTGAATCATTATTAATACCTATTATAATTTTATCTCTCAAAATACTATCTTGCAAAGAACCATAACTACACTTTTTAATCTGAAGAGTCGCCTTTGTAATAAAATCGTCAAAAGGTTCGCCTTCCGATTGCATGATTTTATTAAACATATTATATCTTTTAAAAGTGATGTTAGTTTTGGGAGTGAAATGAGTCTCGAATTTAGTTCTAATCGATGTTATTGACTTCGCTTCATTAGTTGTTAGAGAAAATTAATTAAATATGTCTATGGCATCTGGACCGATGCAAGACATAAACGTTTTGGACATAAACGTTTGGACGACCTCTGATTTTGTATCCAGCTCTCGTGCTGCAGCAAACCAGTCATACTGCTGCAACCAATTTTTCTACCACAAAGCCATATTTCCCGAAATTTCTAATGCCTTCGGAGGTCTCGCGTACCCTTCCGATGCTTTGCTTTCGGTTAGTTGACGACAACATTATTCGGCATTTTCGATTTTATATTTTTTTTATTATAATCATTAAACAATATTCTAATAACTACTTCACATATGATGGTGAGTACTTATAAACTTTTTAAATTGAAAGTCGTCTTCTGACACCATGTCATGTAAAAGCGAGTGTAAGTTAATGACTGACTGTTTATTAGAGTATACCACATGTTTACGGTATGTACATAAGCTAAGGTATACATAGGAAGACTGAAGAGAAGAGGGAGTGTTCGATACTGTAGAAAATGTTTAAACTGCATGTTGTATAAAGTTCCGGCAAAGCCTGACATGTGTATCTTTTAAGACCATAAGTGTATCTTATTGTGTTGTTAAATGCAACTATAAGTTTTTGTCGACTCTCAGCTTCACAATAACAATAAATTTCACAACCGTATGTAAGAAGAGGAATTACTAAAGTTTTTGCCAACATTTTTCGAGTTTCAATCGGGGTTATGTATTGCGATTCTCTTAGAACTCGGAGGGCTCCGTATACTTTTCCAACAGACGAATTATTATGATCTTCCCAAGTTAAGGACATAATATTGAAAACGAATCCAAGATTTTTTAGCTGATTAACAAAATCAATAGCGACATTATTAAGCATTAAACAGGGGGTTTTTGCAAACATTTTTCAAGTTTCAATCGGGGTTATATGTATGTATTGCGATTCTCTTAGAACTCGAAGGGCTCTGTATACTTTTCCAACAGACGAATTAATATGATCTAACCAAGTTAAGGACCTATTGAAAATGACTCCAAAATTTTTAGCTAATTCAACAAAATCAAAGCGACATTATTAAGCATTAAACAGGGGAAATAAGAAAGATTGAGGGACTTTTTATAAATAATTAAGCATTTAGTTTTCAAAGGGTTCAAAAAGAGGCCATTTTGCTGGGACCAAACATGGATACTTTGAAGATCCTGATTAATGTTATAAACGCAGTTTTCAATAAGACCAAGTGGGCTACTTAAAAAAAAGTTGCACATCATCTGCGTCAGCTTTATTAGAGAGTATTTTAATATGGATGGAAATTCATTAATATACATAGAAAATAAAATCGAAGGCTTTCGAAAAATCCAACAGAACCAAAAAACTCACCTTGTCCTAATCAACAGCTTGGCTAAGATCTTCAATCACGTTAATTAGCACTGTCGTACAGCTGTGCTTTGGGCGAAAGCCGGACTGGAAATGTGTCAGATCTACTGGAGGGGAATGGGTAAGCGTTGGCTTAGTTTGTTTTGCTTTATTGCCGAATGATTCACGATTTGTATTAATTTGGGAGGGGAATTGATCATTGTAAATCCGTTTAGCATCTGCTATACTGCTTTTTTTAAACTTTGGACAGTCTTTAGATGAGGAGGGATGGGAAGAAAAACAATTTGCACACAAAGTTCTGGAACACTCACGAGTCTGTATGTGGTGGAAAATTACATATATGGCACATGGGGGTACCGTTGCATCGTTTGGTAGTACAGTTAAACCCGCTTAAGAGAAAAACCCGCTTATCTGAAATAATTTTTTCATCCCCGAGTATTTGTCTACCAATTACCTTTATAACACTCTGCTTAAGCGAAACTCGCTTAAGTGTAAAACCCGGATACCTGAAACATATTTTCAGTTAAATTTAATATTTTTCATTGAAAAAACTCTCTTAAGAGAACAAAAAATTAATAGAACATAACAAAAAATTTGCTGAACGCTTTAGCTTCTTTTTTACTTTTCACCTCCACCAAATTTTCATCACGAAAATGACATTTGAATTTCTGATATGTCAGAACCTTTTTTGGAATTTTTAAATCCGCTTAAGTGCAATTTTTCTTTCACTTATCCGGACTCCGCTTAAGGGACACTGGCATTATACCAGCCGATTTCGACAGTGTTTGGAGTTTGAAATGTGTCGAAAGTGAAAAGCATTAATCCTATTGGAATTTGTTTTTTCTCTACTTGCTTAGTAAATTTGTAGACATCTGTTTCTTTTTGCATTTTCATTTCCGATATAATTTCTGCCTCGGGGACGTTAATTAGACAGGGAGCGTAAACTATGCCTTTGGATGAATTGAGTTGGTTATGCAAAGTAATGGTAACAGTGCAGAGGTTTGAAAGATTTTGTGTCTGCGGCAATTAGATTTTTTGTAATAATTAAGATTTTACCGTCTCTGAGTTGTGAGATCTGCTCATACTCGGTGCTTATTGCATCAATAGCTTTTCTCCATGCAAAAATATTCACTGACGTAAGAGTTTTATTTTCACTCTGAGAGGCAATATCAATTAATCTTGTGTTTTTATAATTAGTGGTTTTAGGAAGTTCAGGTAATGGATCATTGGAATTTGCTGATGTTTTATTTCTTTTAGCCCGGGGTTCAGAAAATGCGACTTCAGAGAGAGCACTAACCCTGTTACCGGTTTTTATTTATGGTGGCTATCAATCAAAAACTATCACACGCGGGATGAGTAGAAAGCCGCCTATTGCAACGATGCGTACAGCACGAAAGCTAGTCGGTGACTGCCTAGCCATTTAACTTTCCGTCATTACAGGAAAACTGAATGGCCCAAAAGTAGGAAAACACTTGAAAGTCTAGTTCAACCTAAACTGCTTAACCCTCCTCCTAATATAAGCTCTTTTTGGACTTGGGAATTAAAAAAGATTTAATTCGCAAGCTCTTTTTGATTTGTGAAAAAAAATTCAATTCACAAGTTCTTTAGGATTTGTGATTTAATTCACAAATTCAATATTTTTCAATTCACAAATCCAAAATAAGCTTAAAATATTTGTTAATTCGTAGATCCCAAAGAGCTTATGAATTAAATATTTTTCAATCCACAAATAAAAAAGGGCTTGTGAATTAAATATTTCTCAATTTACAAATCTCAGAGCTTGTGGATTAAATATTTTTCAATTCATAAATATATTTTTAAATTTCGAGTCCATTACTGACTTACTGAATTGAACTAGGACTTGGCTAACCAAATTTAAGAATACATATAATTAAAATTCTATTTTATTTTAGGTAAATGCAAAAATTTGTCAAATTTTGACTTAAATTTCACATTTTTTTGGTATGTGCCACGACATAAATTCAGATCTGAATTTTCGAAATTGGTATTTAACCCGGCCAATAATTTTTATTTGAATTTCCTGATGAGAAAATTTTTGTCTGAAAATTCAGAAGAAACGTATATAAAAAGGTTTTTTTGGTAACACAAAATTTCTTACTTTTAAGAATTTGCCTTCAAAACCCAGTTTTGGGAAAATTGGTGAAAATTAAGAAATATGAAAAGTAAAGGGTTGCACCAGACCTTTATTTCTTTCGTCCTTCGGAATTGAATCTTTAAAATGAAAGGGTGAATACGAAAACAAAATACATGAACTTGTTTGGTAACATTCACAAAGTTTACCAAATTTTGAATATAAAATGAACATTGATGTGTTATCCTTTAGAATAACTTACCTGTTGCTTGTTAGATTTCAGTACTGGTGGGTCATTCCATCCAGGGGGTGGAGTTGGATTTCTTTGAATATGAGTCTGTGGCTGTGCCGAAGGCACTGTTTCTATTGGAGCAATTCCTGGCAAATAACTATTTGTTGAAGGTTGCAATGAATTCAGTGGCATATAATTATTTTGCATTGGATTCATTGTATTCGCTTGGGAAGAATACATTGTTGGAAGTGGTGTAAATGGCATCGTATTAAAATTGTTTTGAGATAATGCTGGTGTTTGAATATAATTTCCACCATAATGTGAGGAACCATATTGAGGACCACTGGATACTGATGGATCTAGAAGATATTTTGATCGTGATGTCAATGGAGTAGATCCTTGAGAGCTCACACTAGACGGTCTTGGTGGATAAACAAGGCTTTCATTTATCTGCGCTGCTGTTGGTGGTTTGGATGTCTGAGATACTTGTGTTTGTGGTAACAGTTTATTGAAATTTTGTTGGTTCTGTGGCTGCTGATTGAACATGTTCACTGAGGGAAGACCTTGAGGAGTCAATTGCATAGCAGGTGTAGGATGATTCCACTGAATTCCAACAGGTAATCCGGCAATATACGCAGTTTGCATTGATGTTGGTTGAGGCAAATTCGTTGAAAGTGATATCCTTTGCTGAGGCCCGTAATTTGTTTGTTTATTATACACATAATTCGGTCCATTTATAATTGTTCTATCAATATTTTCAGTATTTGATTCTTGATTAATGATTTTATTGAGGCGATCACGCAAGTCATCTAGGTTTGGATGAGTTGATGGACCCAGTGCAAAAACATACGCTATTGCTATGTTTATAGCTCCCTGTGTTGCAAGGAGTGTACCATATAGGAATGTAAATTCAGCAAATTTTCCCTCAGGTTCAACAACAATCCCTTGTGCTTCAAGTGATTTACTTAATATCATTACTATTTCTGCTAGTTCTTGCAATTCAATATGATTCAGTTCATATTCAGCTTTGCCCCTTTCTAACTGTTTTAACTGATGCCATGCATCTATAACTTTGTCTACATTTCCAGCACAGATATAACATAAAATGGAACTTTTTGTATATTCGACTTTAGAGTTCTCTGCCAGCAGCCGATCTCCTAATTTTTCGCAAATATTAACTATTTTACAATCACCATGCTTAAGTACTGCTACGAGAGTTTTTTTCCATGAATCTATAGAACAACGGGAAACAAAGTCCATCCAGTCTCGGGAAATCAAAGCATAAATTACATTTGACAAATCGCAATCACGTTTCTTCAAGAATCTCTCTTGTGTTTTTTTAAGAAATTCTATGCTAGCTGTAGAAGCAATAGCAAGAGCCTCAGCTGGCCGATCAGTATCAAAACAAAGTTCAACTGCAGCTTCAATGTTCCCAGTAATAATAGCTTCGGAAATCAGGCTTTCTAAGTCTTAATAAGAATGTTTTTAAAAATTCTGATTAAAATATAAAATATTGTGATTTACCTTCGTTTTTTTCACTTTTGTTACTTTTAAGATCCTTATCTTCAGTTTGCTAGAAAAAAGAACACAAATAAACAATAGTTTCATTTTCAATAACCGAAAATTTCAAGAATTAAAAAATAAAAACCTCAACGTCAATATCAACTTCTTACCGACGCGGCGTCACCATTGATGTAAGTCAAATTCGCGTCACCAATGGCGGGTTAAACAAAAACAGTTAGAAATTTTTATCTGCCATACAACGTTTTTCTGTGTGGATAACGGTTTTCCCGCTATTTATTTTCAAACACTTTTTTTCAAGCAATTTAATGTTGTTTTTTGACTTCCATATGATTTTTTTCAAAAAAAACACGTAATTAAGTATAATTTTTTTCTTTTTATTATTAAAGTCCAATATGTGTTCTTAAAAACACTACTTTTTTTTACCTAAAAATACATCTTAAATTATTAAAAAAATAAAGTAAAATCAAGAAAATATGAATATTTGAATAAAAACGAATAAAAAATTACTTTTAACGGCCTTACTCTTACTTTACTCTTCCTAACATTCAACACTCAACGCCCAGCGTAGTTTTTTATTAGTTTTAATTCCTTTTCATATAATATTCATACTTTCTTGATTTTCCTCTATTTTTTGTTTTCTATTTTTTTAATAATTTTAAAGAAAGAAAGAACACATATAAAAAGAAAAAAATATGATATCCACAAAGGCACGTGGCGGTCACCAGATGGTCGAACGTGCAACCAAATAGATCATTTTATCATCGATGGAAGGCACGCCTCCAGCATTATGGATGTCCGAACCTTCCGAGCAGCTAACATCGACTCTGATCATTACCTGGTTGGTGGCAAACTACGAACGAGAATATCCAACGAAGCTCCTAGGCAAACAACAGCTTCGCAGAAAAAGTTCAACTTTGAAAGGGTTCAATTGGAAGTGACCGCTACAGGTTATGCCGACCGCGTATTCCTTGAGCTCGCAAGAAATCGAAGCTTCAGAAGTGTTGGCATTCTCACAACCACCGCAGAGAAATCATTGGCTCGACTCCGATTGCGCAAAAGTAAATAAAGCAAAAATGGAGGCGTATAGATTGTGGCTCCAGAAGAAAACTAGGGCTTCCCACCACCACTATGTTGACCGAAGGAAGGATGAGAAACGCTTGCTCAGGAAGAAGAAAAAAGACCCTGATCAGCGCGAAGTCGAGGAGATGCAGAGATGCTACAGCAGAAAAGCGGTGCGTAAGTTTTATAAAAAAGTGAAACAATCAACATCAGGATTCACGAGCCGCCCTGGAGTCTGCAAGGATAGTGATGGGAACAATGTAGTAGACACGCAGTCGATGCTTAACATCTGGAAACTCTACTTTAATCAGTTGCTAAATGGTGATGACAGTCAAAAACCCGCCAACGAGCATCTTGTCCCAGTCAATCTGGATGATAACCAAGAGTTTCAACCTCCCGATCAAAATGAAATAAAAATAGCCATCTCCAGGCTTAAAATGAACAAGGCAGCGGAGCTTTTCAAATACGCTGGAGATGACCTGGTCAGGTGCATACACCAACTCATCCTTGCGATATGGTCGGAGGAAAGTATGCCAGACGATTGGAACCTCAGTACCATCTGTCCAATCCACAAGAAAAGTGATCGTCTTCTCTGCACCAACTATAGAGGTATTAACCTTCTTGTGAACGCCTCAAGCCCTTTGCTGATGATTTGATAGGTCCTTATCAATGTGGCTTCAGATCTGGAAAACCCACCACCGACCAAATCTTCACATTGCGTCAGATCTTGAAGAAGACCCAGGAATGCAATGTAGATACCCACCACCTATTTATTGATTTTAAGGCCGCCTATGACAGTGACAATAGAGAGGAACTCTATCGCGCCTTAACATCCCAGCCAAACTGATAAGATTAATCAAGATGACGCTGGAGAATGCTCGCTGCTTCGTCAAAATTGGAAAGGATTTTACCGAAACCTTCGAAACCGCCAGAGGGTTAAGACAAGGAGACGCACTGTTATGCAGCTGCTTTAATATTGTGCTTGAAAAGATAGTACGCAATGCCCAAGTCAATACATTGGGCACTATTTTTCAAAAATCTTCACAACTTTTTGGGTTTGCTGACGACATCGACGTGATTGGAAGGACTAAGCGAGCAGTTTCTGGCGGTTTCACTAACATGGAGTCAGCAGCAAGTAGAATGGGACTGGTCATTAACGAGGACAAGACAAAGTATATGCTCTCATCAACTAGAGCCACTTCACACTTGACAGTTGATAGGTATAACTTTGAGGTGGTAAAGGAATTTGTCTACCTGGACACTGCTGTAAACTCGGCAAATAACATCCATCAGCACGGAAATCAAACGTAGGATAACTCTTGCTAATCGCTGTTTCTTTGGGTTGAGAAAGCAATTGAGTAATAAGGCCCTAACGAGAAGAACCAAGGTGACGCTGTACAAAACACTCATCATCCCGGTCCTGCTGTATGGTGCAGAAGCATTGACCCTTACTTAGTCAGATGCTGTATTCGAGAGAAAAGTTCTACGCACGATTTATGGTCCTGTTTGTGAAGACGAAGAAAACAATGTGTGGCGAAGAAGATACAACCACGAGTTTTACGCGCTGTACAGCGACATGACCTTAGTGAAACAAATACGTTTAAAACGGTTACGTTGGCTAGTTCATGTAGAGCGAATGAAAACCGAAGCACGAAAAGTCTTCAACGCCATACCAGAGAGTTCCAGAAACCAAGGCAGACCTCATCTTCGATGGTGTGACCAAGTAGAAGGTGATCTTCACCGACTTGGTGTACGAAATTGGAGACGGCGGACTAGAGATCGAGTCGGCTGGAGAGGCATATTAATTGAGGACCAGGAGCACCAAGCTTTGTAGCGCCATCAAAAGTAAAAGTAAAGTAAGTATAAGCTGTGCAATGATATGTCAGATGAATGAATGAGTGAGTAATGTCCGACTTTTTGTGTTATAATTATTAATTTCCTTTTATTTGAATTTCTTTTCTAATGTTTTGTATTATGTAATGATAATCTCTAATTATTGATGGTGAATAAAAAGCTTATAATAATAATAATAATAGGTATGTTGAATGAGGCTCTTCGGAACAGTTTGGAACACTTTAGAACAGAAAAGTACAAGTTCAATGAGTCTATTTGGAACACTTTAGAACAGGATTTTCTGCACTTTCTTTTGAGGTAGAACAAGTTGAATACTGTCAAAATCTGCTTTTGTGATTTTTTCAGTGGAAATACAGGGTGGCGCACGAATCGTGCTACAATAATAAAACGTAATAACTTTTTTTCTGTGTGAGTAATCGGCTTATTTTTTTTTTATTTTGTAGGTTACTATTTAGATTTATAAAAATGGATGCTTGGGACACGGAGAAAAGAATTTGGATAGTGCAACGGTACCATGCTTTGCAGTCCGTCATTTCCGTCCAAAGGGAATTTAGGCGGGAGTTTGGCGGTAATCCCCCGAGTAGATGGACCATTATGAGGTTTGTAAACATGTTTGCCGAATCTGGAAGCATCGCACGAAGGCCGTACCATCGAGATGCCAATGTTCGGGTTCAGGATAGAATCGCAGCAGTAGCATCTGCAATACAGGCCAATCCGAACGTTTCGACCCGAAACTTATCGGGGCAAATTGGAATTAGTAGACGGTCATTACAACGGATACTTCATGACGATTTAAACTTGTTTCCGTACAAACTCCAAATTACTAGCAAGTTAAACCCTCAGGATTTGCCTGTTCGCCTGGAATTTTGCCAAAAAATGATATCAATGGCCGAAGAAGACAACACATTGATCAATTGTTTGTTCATGTCTGATGAGGCCCATTTTGATCTTAACGGCAATGTAAACAAGCAAAATTGCCGTATATGGAATGAGTCTAATCCAGAAATGCTCCATGAGACGGAACTGCACCCAGAACGAGTCACTGTGTGGTGCGCAGTTTCATCAAGGTGTATTGTCGGGCCGTACTTCTTTGAAGAAAACGGTGTAACCGTTACTGTCAATGGGGGACGTTATATAAAGATGTTGAGGAGTTTTTTTACCCAGAAGTGCGCTGAAGACGTATACCATTCAACAGCGTTTGGTTTCAGCAAGATGGAGCAACTGCACATATAGCCAGACCAGTTATGGCGGAGCTAAACAAAAAATTCGCAAACAAATTAATTTCTAGGAACTCCACTCTTCGCTGGCCCCCAAGGTCACCTGACCTGACTGCACCAGACTTCTTTTTATGGGGTTATGTCAAGCAAGAGGTGTATAAAACGAAGCCCAGGAATTTAACTGAATTAAAGCAGTCCATAACGACAATAATTGAGGCGATCCCAACTTCAACTCTTCAGGCCGCAATGAATAATTTTTTGACCAGGTGCCGCATATGCGTGGGACAGCGTGGAGGTCATTTGCGGTCTATAATCTTTAAAAACAACTAACTATTTAAAATAAAATTTAATTTTCTAACCAATAAAAAAAAATAAATGAAATACATCGATTAAAAAAAAAGTTATTTGAATTTCTTATTGTACCACAATTGGTGCGCCACCCTGTAGTTGGTTTTTTTGATAGATTTTATCTGAATCTCTAATTCTTTCAAAATGCATTTTAATCATTTCTGAATCTATTAAAATGAAGAAATTTTAGTTTTAAGGCGTACATTTGTGAATTTTAAACAAGCATATACGAACAATTTTTGTTGTTTTTTTTTTTAGTGACAGCATAGGTAGCCATTTTCTGTTCTAACTTGTTCTAATGTTTTAACGTATCTGTGCCGTTTTTTCTTTTCTAACTTTTTCGTCACTGAACAAAACTAATGTTAAATATGATCAGAATGCAAAACTAAAGTAAGTTAAGCATCACTACAGAAAAAAAAATTAAATTACGATCTTAATTATAATATTAAATTATAATTAAATACAATTATTATAATACAAAAATTTTACGAAAAAAGTTTCACAGTGTTATTCTAAAATGTTACAATCGACACTCGTCATCTCACGTTCATGGGGCGAGCAGTTTCTTAAAAACCCTCTACAGGCTGCATTTGTTCCTATAATTTTTATATACTATCTGAAAATATGCCATCAAACGGCTTTGTTTTGCAGCCATTTTCTTCGAGTGAGATTTATAAAGAAATATTATGTGTACAAAATAAAAACTCCTGTGGGCTGAGAGCGGAAAAAAGGTCTTTTGAGAAAGTCATATATATTTAAATGAAAATAATTCATGAAGTCTTCTATAAGTAGCCTCAAACAATGGTACTAAAAAAAATGGTTTTAATGAAAACTTTTTGAGTTTTAATTTTAGCTCCACTTGCTTCCAATCAGTGACGTACATCAACGTGTGCTTCATACTTTCAAGTAACAGCATAGTAAAAATCAGCTGTAGATACTCGCAGATCTGGAAGTTATGTTCAAATTTGTCTCACTGAATCGGGTTTCAAGAAACTTGGTTTTGAAGGTGGTATATATCTAAAAGTTATGATTTCTTCGGTACTAACTGTCGAAATGAACTGGTTAAGCCACCTTTGTTTTAAAAATAAAATAAAATTAATACTTTGACCCAGGTCTGAGAAATTCGATTTTTTGCGAAACCATTTATTTTTGCCTGTAAAATTTTTCAACTTTCAACAAAATTTTCTCGAAAAAAATATATGAAAAAATATTATTATTTTATGATAGTCTGAGTTTCATGATAGGTTTTAATAAAGAATAAATAAAAGAATTAGGGATAATCCTACAGTAGCAAATGCCCTAAAAGGCTGGATTATATTAAAAGAAGAGAAAATCTCTCACCAAACGCCAATGCAAATACATTGGTTTTGAATTAGCAATGTGCTCCACCAACCAATCCTAATTTTTCAGTTCCCAGCTCTTATGCGGATATTTTAAGAGGTGTTTCAAACACTCCACAATCGGCCTCTCAGGCCAATAACAATCAGAAACAGAAGAACTTATCTTCTTAATTTAGTGATTTTATTAATGAATCGACTAGACTCTTTGGAGTTCCAATCAACATTTTGATAATTCGGGTCCGCGAATTTTGGCCTTCATACGTTCAACTTAATGAATCAGAGAAACCCGGTGCGTATCTGGGTTTTATAGCCTCAATTACACCATGATTATAAAGCTCTTATCTGCAAATATAAATTCCCTAGTCTCACATGATTAAATCGAACCGAATTAAATCTGTTGTTGGGAGATCTCTCTCCGACAGCAGTTTTAGTTCAGGAAACCGTTCTTAAGGGTTATCATAGAAGAGTTTTTGATAATTATTCTCTGGTAAGAAAAGATTCCGATAGGGGCACAGCTATCCTAATAGACAACTCAATAGAACACAAGACCATTACCTTCCAAAGCAACATAATTTCCGCCACTATTATTTCTATTACCTTATCCAAACCATCAAGTCATAACAAATCCCTTGCCCTGGTTTCTTTATATATTCCGTGTAATACGGGCGCAAGGCTGTCCGGTGCCTTAAACGATTTATGCTTCCTTCTCTCCCCTTTCGACCATTTTATTATTGGTGGAGACTTTAATTCGCGGCACACCTTCTGGGGTGACACAACAAGCAACCTTAATGGAAATCACCTTTTCTCCTGGTTTCAAAATAATGCATTTCTTAACATGGATATCATTTCACCAACGAGCCCTACCAGACCGAGTTCACTTTCTACCACAGATTTCTTTATAGCTTCTTCTAACCTTATTGCTCCACAGTACATTCCACCTAATTTCAGCTGCCTAACCATGCAAGGTTTCTCAGACCACTTCTCAGTCTTCCTTGCTCTTGAGCTAGCTGATTTCTCTCCCTTATACTCTGAGCCACCCAACATTATTTCCTTTTCAGACACCAATTGGAAGTCATTTAATTCAGACTTATCTCAAAAACTAATTGCTTTAAACATACCAATTAACAGAAATCTTTCCAACAATGAAATAGACCAATTAATACATTCCATTTCCAACTCTTTTCATGAGTGCATTGATTTACATTCTAAAAAAGGGATTTTCAAAAGCACATATAAAAATCTAAGCGATGAAATTCTTAAGCTTCTCAAGTTTAGAAAAATCTGGAAATCGCAACTGAAAAGAATCTTTCATAGAGAAGGTAACCCAATTAACATGGCCTACAAATCCCTCTCCTCTCAAATTACTTGCCTTAGTAAAATTATAAATGAACAAATTAAAATTCATCTAAATAAACAGTTTAGATACAAAATTAAAGTCTTTTCTAGTTTTTTGTTACACAGTGGAACAGTTATCCTGAACAAAAACCGAAAAGGAAATGAACTTTTCTTTTGCTTGTGGTCGCGTTAATTTATTAAAAGAAAAAACAACCTTTATGACCACAACATTTAACAAAAATTAAAAAAACAACAAATTAAATTAAAAAACAAGTTAATTATTCAATTTAAAACTTTTTAAATTTTTTTATTTAAAATTGGATGCATTTCGAGTCCAATGTGACTCATCATCAGCAATACACTAATTGGTATACAAAAATTGCAACAAAATTAGAACAAATATATGAACATAAGAAATTATAAACAAAGAGGATGTTACAAAAGAAAGGTAAAAGTAAATGAAAAGAGTAAAAGAAAAAACATAAAAACATTATAATTTAAATGAAGAGTTGGAGTGAGAGGGTTATATTAGATTGAAGAGTGGTGATATAATATTCCCGTCATCGCTGTTCATCAAGTTTTCGTTGATATGTATGTATATGCTTTCATACGCATCAAGTCGTCTGTGGTTAGTGACATGCTTTAGCAGCTTAACGTTGTCTGATTTGAGATCGAAGTGGTTGGTGGTGAGGGCGTGGGTGGCGACGGAGGACTTTTCTGGTCGATTGTATTTGATGTGGCTAGAGTGTTCTTTGAAACGTACCTTGATGCTTCTCTTCGTTTGACCAATGTATTTAGCTTCGCAGTTTCCGCATTTAACTTCGTAAATTCCCGATTTTTCGTTTGTTTTTGTTTTGTCTTTCGTTGTGCCAAGCATGTTCTTTATTTTTCCATTATTAGAGAAAACGCATTCAATATTTTTCTTTTTAAATTTTGCTGTTAGCTTATCAGTAATGGATGGAAAGAAAGTCATACTTGCTCGTTCTGTGTTGTTGTTGTTTTCATCTAATCGTCTATTTTGTGTGAATAAAGGAATACAATCACCTAAAAGAAATTGCAACCGTCAACGGCTATAATGAATCCATAGTTGATAAACTTATAATAAAACACACAAGAAAAATCAAAAAATCAAATTTATCAACTTTATTCACACAAAATAGACGATTAGATGAAAACAACAACAACACAGAACGAGCAAGTATGACTTTATTTCCATCCATTACTGATAAGCTAACAGCAAAATTTAAAAAGAAAAATATTGAATGCGTTTTCTCTAATAATGGAAAAATAAAGAACATGCTTGGCACAACGAAAGACAAAACAAAAACAAACGAAAAATCGGGAATTTACGAAGTTAAATGCGGAAACTGCGAAGCTAAATACATTGGTCAAACGAAGAGAAGCATCAAGGTACGTTTCAAAGAACACTCTAGCCACATCAAATACAATCGACCAGAAAAGTCCTCCGTCGCCACCCACGCCCTCACCACCAACCACTTCGATCTCAAATCAGACAACGTTAAGCTGCTAAAGCATGTCACTAACCACAGACGACTTGATGCGTATGAAAGCATATACATACATATCAACGAAAACTTGATGAACAGCGATGACGGGAATATTATATCACCACTCTTCAATCTAATATAACCCTCTCACTCCAACTCTTCATTTAAATTATAATGTTTTTATGTTTTTTCTTTTACTCTTTTCATTTACTTTTACCTTTCTTTTGTAACATCCTCTTTGTTTATAATTTCTTATGTTCATATATTTGTTCTAATTTTGTTGCAATTTTTGTATACCAATTAGTGTATTGCTGATGATGAGTCACATTGGACTCGAAATGCATCCAATTTTAAATAAAAAAATTAAAAAGTTTAAAATTGAATAATTAACTTGTTTTTTAATTTAATTTGTTGTTTTTTGATTTTTTGTTAAATGTTGTGGTCATAAAGGTTGTTTTTTCTTTTAATAAAATAAAAGTTTAGATACAGATTAAATCAGCTTAAACCATCTCCGGCCATTTTCAAGGAAATATATCGCATCACCGGACGGAAACGTTCACTTGACCAATCTTCTTCCCCCATTACTTACAATAATACATCTTACTACTCCACCAAAGATAAACTGAAAGCATTTGAACAATTTTATTCTCAACTTTATTCTCGCAAGGTTCCCCACTTTGATCCTGAGCATTCACTTGAAGTTTCAACCCGCAATAGCTCGTTCATAGCCTGGAACTCCAATACAACGATCGCTCAATTTTCTTCTAACAATAATTCTTTACGTATTCAATCTGATGAGTTTGCCTCTGAAGATCAAATTAAATCCATAATACACTATTTGAACAACAAAAAATCTTCTGTTCCAGACAATATCTCAAACTATATCATTAAAAAATCCATGCCCTCTTTCCGCTTTTTTTTACCCCAATCATAAATAACTGCATCAATAACGGATACTTTCCTCTCTCCTGGAAGGTTGCTAAACTAATAAATATCAAGAAAAAAGGGAATTCCAATGACATTGGGAATTTCAGGCCCAT
The DNA here is from genome assembly GCA_929447395.1 of Epistrophe grossulariae. NCBI lineage: Eukaryota > Metazoa > Arthropoda > Insecta > Diptera > Syrphidae > Epistrophe > Epistrophe grossulariae. Next base: position 100,755,514 of record OV839566.1, read on the forward strand.
TTCCATGCTATACAACTTGGGTAAAATACTCGAAAGAGTTCTTTACACCAAAATTGAAGATTTTATAACTGATCATAATATAATTCCAAACAATCAGTTTGGTTTTAAATAAAAGCATTCTACTGAACACTTGCTTTTGTATCTCCAAAATGAAATCCTTCATAACTTAAGAGACAAATCTTGCACTGTTGCGTGCGCACTGGACTTAACAAAAGCCTTTGATCTCATCTGGCATGATGGCTTGTTGTCAAAGTTAATCACTCTAAACTTCCCTTCCTTTTTCACTAAATCCATTTTTAGCTTTCTCTCCAATCGCTCTCTTGTTGTGAACTTGGACTCTAATTGTTCTTTCCGAATTTCAGTTGCCTCAGGGGTGCCTCAGGGCTCTATCCTCGGCCCCCTTCTATTCAATATTTACCTTCACGATTTCCCTGTTCAAATTGATTCTTCGAATTCTATTTTATATGCTGACGACGCTATAGTCTTTGACTCCCACGAAAGGCCCCACACGGCGCTCCATGGTATCAAAAAACATCTAGAGGCAATTCTGCCTTACTTACTATAAAAGATGGGGCACAAGCTTAAACACCTCAAAATGCGATCTTATTTGCTTCAGAAACGCATCTACCAAAGGTCACATCCTGCCGTAAGGGAGAGCAAAAAACTTACTCTTAGAATTGAAGGAAATATAATCCCCTTAAAAACTTCCGTTAAATATCTTGGTGTCTCCCTTCACGAAAGATGGAAAGTGCACCCTCATGCAAGACAGGCCTTAAATAGATGTAAAGCTGCTAGCGCTAAGCTTAAATGCCTTCTAAACTCCCGCGATGTTGAAATCAAGACCTAATTATTAATATACAAAACTCTGATTCGGCCAATAATTTCGTATTTTCCCAACAGTTGCCTAAGAACTCCAAAGATTCGAAAGAATTATCTTAAGAAAATGTACTCAAAAGTATAGAAGGCCATCGGGTAAATGGTTTAGGAATAAGATTTTATATGATGCGTCTGGAGTTGAACCTCTACTGTACTACCTAATCAATCTAGCCAAACGCAGATTTGCCAATTTAGGATAACACCCAAATCCCTTAATCCAAAACATCCTTAATGACAATATAGGGTTTTCCATTCTTGACCATTTCTATATATATCCAATAAGTATCCTCAACGAAGGGTCCACCTCCCATCTCGAGCTAGAATGACTGGCATTTTCTTACAAGCTTTTACAAATCTACTAATGCTCTATCATATAGAGGTTAACTCTTTCCTCTCACTTAGAGTTAGCAATTACCTTGTCAAAATAATCAAATAAAAACTCTGTATTTATTTTTTAATTTAACTCTCATGTAACAACAATATGTAAATATATAAACAAATCAGTTATCACCTTTGTCATAATGTAAATTAAGTATTTTCATAATTTAAAATTATATAACTACTTGTACCTTTTTCTAATTAGTCAAATTGACTCCATATTGGCCGTATGTAAATATATATACAATTTAGTTATCGCCTTTGTAAAAATATAAATTAAGTATTCTCATAATTTAATATTATAATTAATTTAACCTATATTTAATGATTCAAATCGACTCAAATTGACTAATTTACTCTAATTTATTATTTATTCTTTATATTATGTATTATAATCCACATGAATTCGCTACCTTATGTTTTATTTTATTTATTAATTTTTATGTCTCCTTTGTGATTTAAACTTTTCCTTTCTAAAATTAAAACATTATGTAATAAACTCCTTATATCAGCTAGTTTTAAGACTAAACATTCTTTCTGTTCACGGTACCAACTTTTCTACCATTTTGGTATCACTGTTGTGCGGTTTCTCCTTTTGTTCCATCTACTTTTGTTACCTAGTTTCAAGTCAAATATCTATCTGTCATGTTTTTTTTGAGCGAACATGTATATTTATCTCTTCTAATTTTTTGTGAAGTGTTTTTTTAATTTTCTTTAGCCTCCTATTAAGCAGGCATTTTGTATAACATTTACCATAGTTGCCTGACCAATTCTAAGTCGGCTTAAGTTATCCATATTGTAACGAAGTTACATAGAATACCCACCAAACACACTTCACATAATAATATAACATACATCAAGGCGCCCACAACAGCATTCAACATTGTATTGCATACCTCAAGGCGCCCACGAAACCGATGACGACAACAAGCAGCACAACAGCAAGCGAAGTAAATCAACAGTGGCTGCATACAAATATTAATATATATTGTTTTTGTTTATAAGTTGTTTTTTTTGCATTTATGTAGTTCACACTCTCTCTTATCGCCAAAATGCATAAGGGAGAGTGAAACTGACAGCTAAAGAGAGGAATATTTCCTCTGCGGTGCTGACTAGTGTTATTACACAACTAGAAAGAGCCAAGAAGCAATACCGAGGGTGTGTAGTACACTAAGGTGCCTTCTAAATTAGTTTTTGGCATTTTGCCGCATACCCCCCTCCTCCTCCTTTATTTGCTTTGACATTGTCACAGCTAGGGAAATCATCCCAAAAACAACCAACCGTGTCCCGATTTGTAATAAGGCTAGGGATCTAATCCCAATTAATTTCGCCTTATAGTCAATCGAGGCTAGGGAATTTATCCCACCGTCTGCTTGCCGTACCACGCCTTTTTAAGGCTAGGGAATTTATCCCACCGTCTGCTCGCCGTACCACGCCTTTTTAAGGCTAGGGAATTTATCCCACCGTCTGTCGTCGTACCACGCTTTACCTCGGTTAAGGCTAGGGAATTTATCCCACCGTCTGTTCGTCGTACCACGCCTTTACCTCGGTTTAGGCTAGGGAATTTATCCCACCGTCTGCTCGCCGTACCACGCCTATTTAAGGCTAGGGAATTTATCCCACCGTCTGCCGTACCACGCCTTCCTAAGGCTAGGGAATTTATCCCACCGTCTGCTCGCCGTACCCCGCCTTTACCTCGGTTTAGGCTAGGGAATTTTATCCCACCGCCTGCCCGTATATGAAATAATATGTTATTTTATTTTAAGCAAATATGGAAATTGTAATCCTATCTTCAAATTGTTAATTAAGTTACTTTAAGAGTTAATAAAAATTGTAAAGTTATTATATAAAATTGTTAGCTTTAGATCTAAGAAAAGCCTAATAAAAATTAACCGGAGTTCCGAATTTTCTAAAACCGAGTTTTAATTTGCTTTCTTCGGTAAAACCCTGGACCCCGCTGGCCTACCTCAGCTGGAAACAAAAAAGCATCACATTTTGGCGCCCGAGCAGGGACTTCTAGAAGGTTCACCGAACTCCCACCGACCGACCCGTAATCTTTCGAAGAGGATTCCGACCGCCGCCGTAACCCGTTTTTATTTTTACTTTTTTTTTTTAATCCCTTCGAATAGATCTCTCCGTAACCTCGATCCTTCAAAGAAGTACCACCCGTAACCGATCCGCCGCCGCCGCTTCAACATGTCCGACTCCGATAACCCGCCGTCAGAAGGCGAGTACAACCCGTATAAAAATCTTGGGTTCATCTATTTTCTAAAGAAACCAGAACTCATCCAAGTATTGAACGAACGAAATTTGGATACTAGCGGACCCGTACAAACGCTCCGTAAGCGTTTGAGCCAACATTTTAAAGAACTCCGCACCAATAAATCGACCCAAAACCTTTGTCAAGAATGGGAAGACGTCGTTGAAAAAAGAAACGACGCAGAACCGTCCGATTCCGACATCCCGCCGCCCGAACCATTGCCGTATAAAAGTCTCATCAACATTCCCGTTCCGCCCACCCCGTCGACAGCACCAACGTTCTTGACCGTGCCCGAAACAAAGAAACCAGCCCTCCTCGCCCCGATATATCAGCCATCCTACGCTCCGACCTTTCAATCCACCTACGCTTATCAGCCGCCTACTTCTGTAGTTACCTCTCATCCTGAGTCTTTACCGCAGCCACCCAGATTAGAGCAACCCTCCACGCCTAGCCGACTCATACTAAGCTACGAAGCTGAAATGATGAATACAGTCCGCAAGTGGGGATTAAGGTTCGACTCTACGGGAAATCCACTAGAATTCTTGGAGAGGCTAACAGAGTTAACCCGATGTTATAACATCCCACCTGACAACATAATACGGACATTACCAGAAATGTTCCGCGGAAGCGCTTTGGAGTGGCTTCGCATAAAAGGAGACACCTTTTTCACTTGGGAACGTTTTCGTGAGGCGTTTATTCAACAGTTCTTGCCAGCCAGATACTTGCACAAGCTGGAAGAAGAAATATTACGCAAACGTCAAGGCCCCCGTGAAAAGGCAAAAGATTACATATTGTCTGCCCAATACCTTATAAGGCAACATCCCCGCATTTCCGTGGCTGACAATATTGATCGTATTTTCGATCATATGCGACCCGAGTACAGGTACTACATCCGCCGTCGAGATTTCACTACCTTGGATGAACTCGCATATTTAGCAGAGGAGTTTGAAGCCGTTAAAAAAGATGAACGTAATGTTCACCTTCCGCCGACAACTACCCCCTTCACTTCACCGATCCACCGTGGTCCTTCAACAGAAGTTCCGTATGACCGTAATACACATTGCTGGAATTGTAAGCAGAGAGGGCACCGAAAAGAGACTTGTCGAAGACCGTATCGACTGTTTTGCTCGTTCTGTGGATCAGATGGAAAATTAACGAAAGATTGTTCGTGCCAAAGAAATTCCGTCGCCGCCGCCATAACTACGCCATATACAACAGATTTTCGATATTTCATCCCGATTCAAGTCGAAGGAGAAAAATGCCAAGCTCTACTTGACACCGGGTCTACGAAAACCTTCGTAGGCAATAAGCTTAGGCAAAAGTTCAAGGAGCTGGACATCCCCATGCGTAAACAACATCGGTCGATTCATTTAGCAGATGGTAGCCCAATTACGAATTGCGAACATTATACCGCTACGTTAACTGTGGAGGATAAAACCCTTATCACCGAAGTTACGTACTTGCCTGATTTGGACGTAGATGCGATAGTTGGGATAGAATTATTGAACCAAGTCGGTTTCCAAATGTTTTGGAGAAATAAACCCGTGACCAGTGGAAAGACTGGTAAGGAAAGTGAAAGTAATCACGCTCGTTTGGTCGTTCACCATCTACCCAACAGTCAGCAAGAAACCTTCGTTAATGTTCTGGAGAATGAACTACCTCGGTTCGAGGAAATAAGCAAAGATATCCAAGTCGCAGCTCTAGTCATTCAAAGCACGACTACCAACCCGAACAGTAACCAAGACATCTCTACTCCAATTCCGAGGGATCCAATTGATAGATCACCGCCCGAACTTCAACCCAAACTTCAGCTGCAGCAACAGTTTGAGGAGCTGAAACACAGTCGTTGTGAAAACGATAACCATTCCCCAAGTATTTGTTTTCAACGGCTATCAGCTTTCAAACCAAAAGCGCTTCATAAAACTTCAAGCCGATCAACAAAGCCGTTTAAAATGAAATCTTCAGCCCGTTCGATCCACATCAGCCGAGCGCACCGCTCCACTAATAAAAAGAAACCGACCATACCGATAACCGCACCGCCTTCAGATCATAACAACGTCGCTGCACCTATTCCCCCACAACCACCTCCTCTACACCGTAACATCGCCGCTTCATCTATCTTATCGCAGCCACCGCCTTGGGAAAAATTTTGGAGATAGAATTATTGAACCAAGTCGGTTTCCAAATGTTTTGGAGAAATAAACCCGTGACCAGTGGAAAGACTGGTAAGGAAAGTGAAAGTAACCACGCTCGTTTGGTCGTTCACCATCTACCCAACAGTCAGCAAGAAACCTTCGTTAATGTTCTGGAGAATGAACTACCTCGGTTCGAGGAAATAAGCAAAGATATCCAAGTCGCAGCTCTAGTCATTCAAAGCACGACTACCAACCCGAACAGTAACCAAGACATCTCTACTCCAATTCCGAGGGATCCAATTGATAGATCACCGCCCGAACTTCAACCCAAACTTCAGCTGCAGCAACAGTTTGAGGAGCTGAAAGACAGTCGTTGTGAAAACGATAACCATTCCCCAAGTATTTGTTTTCAACGGCTATCAGCTTTCAAACCAAAAGCGCTTCATAAAACTTCAAGCCGATCAACAAAGCCGTTTAAAATGAAATCTTCAGCCCGTTCGATCCACATCAGCCGAGCGCACCGCTCCACTAATAAAAAGAAACCGACCATACCGATAACCGCACCGCCTTCAGATCATAACAACGTCGCTGCACCTATTCCCCCACAACCACCTCCTCTACACCGTAACATCGCCGCTTCATCTATCTTATCGCAGCCACCGCCTTGGGAAAAATTTTGGAGCCGATGGGCGAAAAAGCGACGCAAGCCAGTCTGCATTTCAAACTAAGACCGTCGAGATAGAAAATTCTTCTCATTTATTTTTTTTTTTTATATATTTTGGTTTATATTATTTTTTATTTATGATTTGTAATGTACTTATTATTATAATTATTTAAAGGAAGAAAACTTGAATTGAAAAAAAAAATGAAAATCTTAAAAAAAAATACGTCACGATAAAAAAAAAAAAAAAAAAAAAATATATATCACGATAGAAAAAAACACATTCATGTAAAACAAATTTAATATTGTCAATCTATAAAGTCTCAATAAAGATCCATACATACATACATACATACACTATTTAGTTTATTTAAATTTATCATCAGTTAAGATCCAGACCTCCTCAGATATGACGTTGCGTTTTTGCAACGCTAGCCGGAAATGGGTTAAAAAAACGGGCAAACGTTACACGGAAAACTGTGTTTCGGAATATCGTTCTGCGGGAAAACGTTTTGCGGGAAAATGTTTTGCGGGAAAACGTACGCGGGAAAACGTGACGCGGGAAAACGTGCCGCGGGAAAACATAGCCAACCCTTTGAGATTGATTCTTTCCATCTTATCAGCACCATGTTTATGGCAGATTCGAATGAATGTGATTGACGAAACCCAGATTGATTCTCAATTATATTTTCTTTTGGTGATCTGAATGTATTTATATTTTGTTTTTATTATTTAAATAATTTGGGCTTACAGATCTTTATCTTGTGAATGCAAATAAAACACTTATTTCATCCTTTTCCCGACGTTTCGTTGGTTTTTTCCAACTTCTTCAGGGTATTTGATTTATTAGGTTTTACTATTGGGATACAATATATATATAAATTTGAATTAATAATTATATGTTTTTTTATAAATTAGACTTACAGATTTTACATTAATATAATTATTTTATCAATTGCAGTTGACAATAATTTTTTAAACAAAAATAAATAAATAAAAAAAAACAACATTAAAACTTTGTACACTATTGACGACGGACGAGAACCTTAACTCTATATCACAGACTCTTGATTGCCACACTGTAATTGTTGTTGTAATTCTCAATTATGATTTTGTTTTCATTTAAATATTTTAAGAGTTGGTTGTAATATAAGCAATTTTTTCTAGCACTTTTTCATAGACCGGTAGTGAATTTATGGGTCGAAATTCTTCATACTTTAAAGTTTTTTTAATTTTTGTCAATAGGTGTTACAATAGAATTAACATTGAAAATGTTTATAGGGTCGTTTTGAGAAAAATATGGTGTTACCAAAATGATTAAATGAACAAATGAATATATAACAGATGAACGAATTACAAAATGAACTCTAGCGTATAGGGGGCTCAGGATCGAATTTTTGGTTGGTGTTACCAAAGAAAATACCAAAATGAAACTAAATACACAATCGATGAATCGTACCTACACGTTGATCGTCGCCAACCGACGAGCTTCAGTGGAGGATAGTTGAATTTGTATAAAATCTTAAAATCACTCGATTTGAGCGCACTTAGAAGCCTATTACTCAGGCTATAGTTATCGGATGCTAAATATCAAAATAGATAATTAAAGATAAAATGACAGGCTACAAATCTGCATAAAAATTTTTGCAAAAGCTTACAAAATTTCATACTAAAAACGTGAAAGATTGGCTTTTGAGAACTAATTTCATCACGGCAAATGACGGGAGGAACAAGAAAACAAAAAGAAAAAATGTACCCACAAAGAATATACATTGCTGTAAGGGTTTTGGCAAGACGTTGGTTGGAGTGGAATGTGTGCAATAAAAAACCACCACTGCAGTGTGGCTGGTGGCAAACAAAATTGCCTTCGCATCGGGAACAAAAATGATATACATACATAGCTACATTATTAAGTAGGTTAGGTATGCCTGTAAAATGTTATCACCATCATCATCATCATCATCATCAGTATAATAAAACGACAAACACGAATTTTGGGGTACCATTTACGCGGTCTACAAAAGCCGAAAGTATATAAATTATATATCGATGGAAAGGTTTTTTTGCACAGAAGTGCACAAAGCAAAAATTTATTAAATAATTTTACCACAAAGACTAAAAACAATAAAGTAAAATTATAAGTGCGAGGAGAGCGAGTACCAAAGCAAGAGCCAGAGCGAGACCGAGTATTTGTTCACAACACTTATTATATTTTCGTAAAATGCAATGGTTCGTGTATTTAATATATTCGTTAAGATGGTTAGTGAATTCGAGTAAGGGTTTTTTGTGGGAAGAATTTTATTTCCGAGGATTTTTTTCTGTTGTGTTGGATTTTCGGCCATTGGTCGATTTAATGCGAGGAAGCATAAATTATGTATAGTTGTAGGTATATTGGTTTTGCATGGAAATATTCTGCAATCTATTGTGTCTCTCGCTCATTGGGTGTTTTTTTTTTAAATTGAAATAAAATGTGAGCAAAAAAAGGAAGAATGCTTTCAATTTGTAGATGTAGTGTGAGGGATGTTTAAGCTGAGGCGTAGAACAATAACTTTTTATTTATATTCCTCGCTCCAATTCACTAACCATCTTTGCGAATATATTAAATACACGAATCAATGTATTCGACGAGTTTTATTTTCGATATAAATTTAATTAGTCTTTATGACCTTTGTATATAAAAACTATAGTACTATCATGGTGAGGTGCGACAGTAGCGACACCTATATTATCCACGCAACGGCTTCTCATCAAGTTTGGTGACTTGCAGCTTTGCAGCTTGCAGATATTCGTAAAATGAGGAACGTAATAAGAGAAGAATGTCAACGCTGTATATTAAATTAAAGAGAGTGCAGTGCGAATAAAGGCAAGGAATAAAATATCTGTATAAATGTAGTTAAATGTTTGCTGGGTTGAAAATCTTTTATACCTATACAAAGATAAAATGAAGAAAAAAGACAATTTTGCTTTGTTTACATTTTTTTTCATTTGGGCATGTTTTATGGTTAGGGAAGAAATGAATGTAAAATGTATATATAGGTATAGTTATATAGATATTTAGCAATAATAAGTGAATCGCTCACTCAAACAATTTTGTTTTGCTTACATTTTTTTTCATTCTGGCATGGTGAAGAAAATGAATGTAAAATGTGTATATAGGTATAGTTATATCGATATTTAGCAAGTAGGTATAAGTGAATCACTAACTCACACAACTTTGTTTTGTTTACATTTTTTTTCATTCTTGCATGGTGAAGAAAATGAATGTAAAATGTATATTGAGGTATAGTTATATCGAATCGCTCACTTTTGTATGCATTAAAAAATGTAGGTAGATATAAATGTATATGTATAGTAAATTTTTAGATTTAATTTGAGACAAGATTTTTTAAAATTCCAATTTAAAGTAAGTACCTAGGACAAAATGAGGTAAAATTGATCAAACTAGAATTTAAGATTCCAGAATATCGCTAAAGTGATAAAAAATCTATAAAATCTACGAAGCGAGATAGGTATAGGTATAAGCTTTTGAAAGTTCATAACTGAATTAATTAGAAAATTCCAATAAATCAGGGTTAAGTCCGAATGGAATAAACTTTTCACCATTAGAAAGGTATTTGAAAAAAAAATTATCCGTGTTTCAGGAAATTTTGATTTAAATTTATTTTGAAACCATATTTTATATTTCAAACACGGATTGAATTTTTACCACTTTTTGATTTTTATCTTTTTAACGGGTGCTTTAAAAAATCTCAAAAAAATGTAAGTGATAGATATTATTGCTATACATATGTTGTAAAATTTTTAGATTTTTCAAATTTTTTTCGACCAAGATACTGACATATTTCTGTTGTTTTATTTATCACCTCGTAACTCTGTAGTTATTTCACTTAGGTATAGGATTCGTTTTTCTTTAATTCGCATCTAGGAGTATAAACAATTAATTTGATATACCCATCATACATAACTGTACACCCCACACGACTTTCACAACAGTTTAATGAGGAAGTTAATAAAATATCGGAAAATTGAAAAAATTGGGGTTGTTCACTGCCAACCGACGTGGTTCAGTGGAGAATTGTCCAATTTTTGTTAAAATTGAAAAACACCCAATTTTCGCTCAGTCAAATGCTTATATCTTTAGATCCAATTTCAAAACCGTTCAAAATTTCATACTAAAAAGGTTAAAGAAGGTTTTCGAGAAAAAACTTCATCGAGGCAAACGTAACGAGAAAGAGGAATACACCAAAAAAATAAAAAAAAGTTTGCTACTAAGAACTAATTGGTGGGAGGGAGATAGCTTTTCTACAGACGGTAGAGTGTGTGCAATAAAAAACCATAACCTTGGCAAATTGGATTCGCATCGGGAAAAAATTTGCTATACGATAGGTATGCAGAAATGTAGTAGGTATTTTTCACACCTAAGAACTGTGAAGGCCACTGTTGGTTGGTTTGGTTGGATGATTCTGATAGATAAGTTTAAGGTCTTTAAAGTTAGGTAGAATGTGAGGCTTTTTTTTTTACAAATCCATTAGGGAGACACATAAAACTTTTAAAAGCGAAAAATCATATATCCCATATAGGTATTCTTTACACTACAGAATGCAAAAAAAAAAACACAAAATTCTTTCTTTCTTTATTATTTTCCGCAACTTTATTCTTCATTATCTTTATAATTCTATAATTCTCGACATACCTATATGGATTTTTTTTGCTTTTCCTTCTTCTTCCTCGTTGCATTTGCCTAAATAAAATTAGTTCTCAAGGATGTACAAATATCAAATTAATTGTCTGTTCACCTACATATGTATGTAGGTACATAATTTTGAGATTTTTTTAAAGCACCCCTTGAAAAGATAGGTACATACCTAGTAGGTATTATAAATAATTTAATTGAAGTAAAAAAATTTTGAAACATCAAAAATGGTGTAAAAAAAATAATTAAATAATTTCCAAAAACATGTATAACTTTTTTTCAAATACCTTTCTAATGGTATACAATTTATTTTGATCGGACTTCGCCCTGATTTATAGGAATTTTCTAATTTTTGAATTTAAAAAAATTTAGGTACCTAGATATACCTAGCTAGGTAGGTCTCGCTTGGCAAATTTTATAAAATTTTTTTGTTTACATAAGTAACCATAAGTATGTACCTACCTACCTACCTATTTAAAAAAAAAAACTCCAATATTGTTTTTTTTATACCTACCTACGAAATTAACAAATCAAAATAGGCTATAGGTAGGAGGTAGGAGGTACCTACCAACAGAAAAAACTTTAAGATAAAAAAATACTCTTAAAGCCATCTTCACGAATTGACCTTTTTTTTGTTGTTATGTGATTTCTTACTTGGCCTATATTTTGGCGGGAAGATTTCAGGTGCTGTGGGTAGGAAGAAACATAAGAAAACCTCACCGTGAAAAAAAAACCATACTCAGAAACATTTTTTTATATGCACATTTCTGTTTGCCTTTTACATACAAAGTTTTTGCTAAAAAGCCAAAAACTACCCCTACATTAAGTTTTTTCTTTTTTATTCATTAACCAAAGCAAATTCACAATGCTACATACACATAGAAGATACAAATGTTTTTTTCGTTTTCTCTGCCATCTTTTGCTCTTTCCCATTGACGCAAACAGGTGCAGAGTTATCTCTACTCTCCTTACAGTCATCAGAACAGAATTGAAATAATACAATTTTCTCTCGCTCTTAATACTTGCTCTTCATTTCTTATCCTGCCATATTTCAAAGTCTGCAAAAAAAAATTCAAGCGACACTAGCGCCACCGTGTAGGTCCACGCAACCCTAAAAATTATGCTCCATGATAGTACTATAGTTTTTATATACAAAGTTATGACTACTTCAGGGATGGTCTTGGGACCAGTGGGTCTGGGATCGGCTTAAACCAACCCGACAGCGTTCAGTGCTGCAGGAAATAATAATAAGTAGCTCATATAAAATAACTACCTCAGTTTTTCACTACGCTAAAGACTGCTTTTAAACGATGGAATTATTCTTGCGATTTTTTACTTAATGTTGGAGTATCCACATCCAAAAATCGTATGCATTGAAAAATAAAGTTTTCTAGAATTGCATGTGAATTACAATATATTTTCTAGAAGTTGTTTTTCAATTAGACGATAATGTTATTAGCACTCGAGTTTCGGGGGCTGGACGTACTAGTGTTGATTAAATTGTTGTAGGTATTTTGCAAATATTATTCGTAATGGTACGATTAGGTTGGTTTGGTTGGCTTATAACTTCTGTTCTAACAATCGGATATTTAAAATAAAGGTCTTAAAATGAAGGTAAAATATCACACTAGTTTATTCAGTTAAAAAATAATTGAAATAACATAAAAGTGTTTGTAAAAAACGTTTAGGTTTAATTCATCAAAATAAATAATTGCAAAATTAAAAAATTGAATAAAAAAAACTGGCTTTGTTAGCATCGCCAACAAAATTAATATACCTACGTATCTATATAGGTACATACATTATGTATGTATGTACATTTATGTAAATGGATTCTTTTAGTTGGTCTGGTTTTTTTTTACTTCTGTACTAATAATCGGATCTTAAAGATTAAGGTTTTGAAATAAGTTAAATGTCAGGCTTCAAAATTTATGTGACAAAACTTCGATTGTTGAACCTAGAATATGTACATAGACCTATACTTGAACCTCTTTGATTATAACATATAACTTTAGTTCTATAAGGGCCAGATGTTGAAGGTTAAGGTATTTAAATTAAGGTTAACCAGGCTAGAGGTAGGATTAACCTAGCGAAGCAACTTAAATATAATACCTAATCGAAAAGGGTTGATTTGGTATCTTCTGTTCTAATTATCGGATCTTTGAGGTTAATGTCTTAGAATTAAGGTAAAATCTCAATGTACAAATTTATGTGACAAAACAACATCTAAACCAATGCGACTTTTGAACTTGACCTACGTCTAAGCCAATGTGACTTTTGAACTTGAACTACGTCTAAACCAATGCGATTTACAAGCTTGGCCAACATCTAAACCAATGCGATTTTTGAACTTGACTTCAGTCTAAGCCAATGTGAGTCTTTAACTTGACCTACGTCCAAAACAATGTTATTTTTGAGCCTGAAATATGTAAAGGTACCTACTTGCGTTTCTCTTTAATAAACTAACAACATTAGTTCTAAGGGCCAGTTGTTGAAGATTAAGGTATTTAAGTTAACGTTAATCAGTCTAGAGGTAGGATTAACTTACCTAAGCAACTTAAATATAAATATCGAAAAGGGTTTATTTGGTAAACTTTTATCTTCTGTTCTAATTATCGGATCTTTGATGTTAAGGTCTAAGAATTCAAGTAAAATCTCAGGCTATAAATTTATGTTACAAAACTTTACCTACGTCTAAGCCAATGCGATTATTGAACTTAGAATATTCATGGGTAGGTACTGCAATATAATTGAACTTCTTTAATAAACTTATATAGATTTAGTTCTAATGTTCAGATGTTCAAGGTTAAAGGTAGAACTATAATAGTCGGATGCAGACCTAAGTGGTCGTACGAAACGAAATGAATACAAAGAATTCATATGACCAATTTTTTACTTTTGCTTTCGGAAGTGAAGAGCGCTCACCGACCGCTCCATGCATGGGTAAGTTAATTGAGAGAATTTTCTTCCGACTATTACAGTTCTACCTTAAGGTCCTCAAATGAAAAAAAAAAACCATTCAATTTGGTTGTCAACTCAGCTGTCAACTTAATTGGTGCTTTGCTTTTCATATACTCAGACAAAAGAATACTGCTTAACTGTCAAAACCATTAATATTGTCTTAAGAAATTACACGACTCGAGTTTATTAAATTTATTTAAAGATGAGTTCAAAATGCAAAATATTATAGAATACCTAAAAACAATTAGGTAAATCAGGTTTGCATTGAGTTTGAGCTACACATCAAATTATTTATAAATTTGGTCTCGCGTTAAAAAGGGTTCACTTTGACAGTAAATCAAATAATTTGCGTATATATAAATAGTTCAATAAGTTGAGAGACTTGTAAATCGATTTGAGCAAATTTAAGCAAATATTTGATTTTCTTCAACATCAACGCCGTGATTAAATAAACTGAACTGAACAACATTAATTTAACCGCCAACTGGGATTTGACATTAAAAATATCTACATATTGTAATTTCAGACTAAAGAATGGTTTCTTAGACAGAAGTTTTGGTGCAACTAAAGGATACAAATTAGAAATCACCAAGATTATTCATATTTTTATTTTATCGAGCTAACACAGGTCATTTTCAATGTCCCCATAGTTACTCTATGAGTGAAATCTGTAAATTTTTTTCCAAGTGTTTGGAAACTGTCCTTCATTTAACGATTTATTAATTATTTCAAAAAAGCTGGACCGAGTACATCAAAAGCATCGAGTAGTAATTTTGGGCTTAATAAATCACTATCTTTTTTATTGTTCAATTGTTTAACTGTATTTAATAATTCATGTATCGTTACTTCATTTTCAATAATAAAGTTAATTTGATTCACATATGAAACATTATCAATTCCATTATTGATTAGTTTTACATTTTTGATAAAAAATATATTAAATCGGTTAGCTAGTTCTTTATCATCAGTGATAATTTCACCGTCGAATTCAACTTTTTTTATTTCACTTTTCTTTTCACGGAGTACTAAGGATTTTAAGATTCTCCACATAGATTTTTGATCAGTGCAGCTTGATAAAGTCCTTTTTGTAAAATTATTTTTCGCACGATTAAGTTCCTTAGAGTATGTATTTCGAATGTTTTTAAAATGACACCAGTCATCCAAAAGGCCTGTAAAGATAGCTTTGCTTTTAGCAATACTTTTTTGTTGTTTGAGCGCATTTAAATTTTGATTAAACCACGAGTTTTCATTGTTTTTGAAGTTCTTGACAGTTTTAAATTGATTTAGTACCATGAAAATATTATTTTGAAAAAAATACGCGTGTAGATGAATATCTGTTACAGTAGCAAACTGTATACCACTTTGTTCAAACGCTGATATTAGATTTACTTTAGAATATTTTAACACCTGCATTTTATTAACTTTTGGTGCTGCACATAATTTTTGTCTCAACGGAAGTTTTAAACAAATTGCTTCGTGATCTGCGATATCAAAATCGCCCTTAACATTAGCCACCAACTGATAGCAATTCGGAACAACATAATCTATTACAGCCAAATTAATAAAAAACACTTATTCCACCTTTATTCCACGACTTAACTAAACCAGGGAATAAGAGTTAAGCTATGGGTTAAAAATTTCAATGAATAAAACCAAAATGTTCGTGGAATAGTAAGTTGACGTCTACCAGAAATCCCTTAAGAAAATCTACTACAATAAATAAGATGCCTGTTTGGTAACTTGAAATTTGCCCCAAGTTGGGTATTTTTCGTATGGGTTCTGACAGCAAATTGTGATATTTTGTAAAAAAAAAAAGCTCAAGTTACCACACAAACCTAAGAATTCTCTTGTTAATATATTTCTGTCAAAATTGTTATCATTTTTCAATTGTTTGTGTTGTGTTGTGTCTGTTGTCGGTTTTATTTTGAAACATTAAAATGGAAAATATAAACAAAAACCGACAGGTCCACCTCTTGGTTCCCCATTTAAGTCATCTTCAACAATTGCAATGAGTTTCTTCATATTTTCTTTGCAAAATCTATACTTCTTCCTAAAATTCTCCTCACTTAGCACTTCCATTGGATCATACCTATTTTTATATATTTTTCTTTTTCTGGTGGTTGATGGCTGGTTGTCCAATAATTGGATATGGGTAAAAAATTCGTTAAATCTAGCAGACATTATTATTTTTATTCAAAATTAAATTGGCAATTATTATTATTGCCTTGAACCAAGAAGTCCATCAACTCACCAAAATGGTCACAAAATTGTATATTCGATGACGACGGAGATCTATACAAACCAGCAATAACAAAAGAACAACCACCGCATCGCACATTAATAGCAAGACACCATTAAACAAGTTTCACTTAATATAATTACTTAAAATGATTGGTTTATTAAAACCTGTTTAAGTTCGTTGAAATTTGCTATTAAACTTTGAATATTAAAGTAGACTAATGATATTTCGTCTGGTTGCTAATAATTGATTTTGTTCTTTTGAATTTGAATTTTCTTTTTGAATACTGGGCACTCGTTACTTCGGCTGTCATGGTCAAAGTCTAGATTAAGTTTTAATTTTGTATTATATTGTACACAATTAATACATTTCAAAGATTTTGTACACTGTCGTTTCTCATGGGATTCACCGCACCGAGGACAGACTGCATCATGTTTTTGCTTCATGATTGTAGCCCCAACATTTATAACATCTTTTAACCCAAGTATAATCATACACTGCACATTGACCACTTGCATATTTAAAAGCTTTTTATATAATTCACCATTAACTTGTAAGATTGCATTAAAACGATTTTTACGTAAGGAAATGTAGTGGATATTCATTCATTATCATTCATCATTACTTAAGTATCATTTATTATTAATCATAAATATTATTAATAGAAGATCGCATTTAAATAGATCAAATATAATTCATTTAATGATTTTCGAAATCCAAATCAAATTAAATCGCATCAAAAAGTTGATCGCGTCATATCGCATCATATCGCCAATTAAGATGTTGTTTTCTGGAACGCGACCGCTTACTTAAAACACGCCCTTTAAATTTATCGAACGTTCTCATTTGCGGAACACTTCCCAAAATAAACTTAACGACATTACGAAATGTCAGAAACTTTCGTTCTTGATCTTTCGTCTTTCAATTGACAATTGATATTTAACTTGTCTTGTGTGCTGGGCCCAATTCAAAGTTGTGCTCCCAACCTAAATTTAAAATTTAATTATATTTTGCAAAGTAAATTGTTTAACTTTAGTTTTATTTAAATAAAAGATTAACTTTACAATAAAGTGTTTTACTGTGGAAGTAAAGTAGCCACCAAGGGCTACGCTAAAAATAGTCACAAGAGACTATATTGGTGCTCAATAAAAATTTTTTCACGTCGTGTAAACGTTCAGGCAAACAACATTTCTTTCGTGTTTTTATCTAAAAAAAAGATTTTACAAAGTTTTCGTGATTTGGTTTCGAAATTCATTTTGAATTTCACGCTCATTTTAAGTTTTCATTCACCGAATGACTGAAACTAAAGCTAAAATGATTGATAAAACTACTAAGAATCAAACGAGTGTTGGTCAAAATGGACCAAATGCATTGAATGCAGATCAGACTGCACATCTACAGTCGAGTCTTCCTCAAGGGAATTTAGAATCTGTTAGAGTGCGTCTTGCAACATTTTGGAATGCCAATCCGGTTATATGGTTCATTCAAGCAGAGGCACAATTTTCGGTGCATAGAATAACGAGTTCTGAAGCAAAGTACTGTCTCACAGTTGGTTCTCTCCAACCCGACACTTGCGATTCGGTAATCGACATTCTGTCAAATCCACCAGCAACCGACAAGTATATCACACTTAAAGCAGCGTTAATTGAACGCCATTCCGTTTCGGAAATCAAACGCTTGGAAACGCTCATTGACAAAGCAGACATTGGTGATCGGAAACCATCAGAAGTCTTGCGGTCAATGAAGATGCTTGCGGGTACTGCTTTTAATGATGACATCATTAAAAATTTGTGGATGCGTCGATTGCCACAATCGATTAACATCGCGTTATTATCGGTCGGTCAAAAACCTCTCGAAGAGTTAGCTACTCTCGCAGATAGAATTTATGAGGCATCGCAAAGTACAAACATTTGTAGTGTTTCCACTGCCCGACAAAATAACAACTCGGACAACTAACTTGAGCAAAGACTTGCTAGAGTAGTCAATGATTGAGGCATTTTCTGTTAATAATTCGCGTTCTCGAAGCAAAAATAGATTGTTTCAAAATTTCAAAAACAGAAGAAGTCGTTCACACAGTCGTGCAAATTCGAATTCAGGCACAGATATCTGTTGGTATCTCAGGCGTTATAAAAAGAATGCAAAGAAATGCAACAAGCCTTGCAATTTTAATAATAAAAAATTTAAAAATCATTCGAATAACCCAAACTAGATAAACCTGCTGTTGCAGCGGCAAACATTCAGTGTCTTTTAAGTCGCCGCTTATTCATAAAAGATAAAAATTCAAATTTAACGTTTCTTGTTGACACAGGGGCGGATCTGTCAGTTCTTCCTTATAGCAACAAAAATTCAAAATCTCAAAATCCTTTGTTTTTACTATCAGCTGCTAATGGAACTTCGATTCCAACCTTCGGTTCAAAATTATTGAACCTCGATATTGGTCTAAAGCGAAACTTAGTTCACTCATTTTAGTGGAGCGGCATAGCGTCCATATAAAAGATAATTGTGCACTTTGTGATAAAAACATCAAATTTTTTTCATTGTTGGTACATTATATGAATAACAACGGCAACACTTACAATATCATGCTATACCTTTTTTTAAAGCCAAGAACCCATTCTTCAATTCTTTTTTCAAATAAAGTTATTTTAGTGCTTAGTTTTTGAAAAAATTATTATTCAAACTCAAAATTTTGAAAAAAAAATAAAAAAAAGGTTATTATGATTTTTTTTTTGCAAAATTTTACGTTATTAAGTACTAATTTGCTTTATCATTTTCGATACTCTTATTAACTTTTAGTCTAGTGCTAAAAACCAGATAGTCTTAAGTCATTTAGTTTTTTAGAAAATTGAAAATTACCATAACTACTTTGCCGAAAAGATCTAGAGATATTTAGAGATTCGGAAAATATTCCTGAACCAACCCCACACTCCATCTTTGAACCATCAGTAAAAATAGTTGTGTCGAAGTCTTTCGTCACGATGTCGTTTTGCCAGTCCTATCTGGACGGGAAAACAACTTTAAAATCCTTACTGAGACACAGAATAGGAGCGAAGTAAGCAGTAGTAGTTGACAAAATATCTGTGGGAATAAGATTATTAATACAGCCGGCAGAGGTATTGGCCTTGTTAATTATTTGACCAAAATGGGAGCGAAGGTTAAGCTCACTGTCACAAATAATTCCAAGGTCTCGAATGGATTAAATTATGGGAATGGCCACGTTGCGAAAGCAATATGTACTAGGGGTTGAGGGAAACCGTTTACGGGAGAAGGTTATAGATTGAAAGTAATGTTGAGTTCTAAGAAATTCTTTTCGAACCAGGTTTGGAATAAACTGAATTGACCTTAATGATTTTAATATCAACTAAATAACTACGATATGAGCCAGTAGTTATATTGACTGTCAATATCGTTTATTGTTAGAACAAAAATAAGAGGGCCCAAGTGGCTTTGAAGAACGCATGAAGTGGCGTAAATGCGGATATGGGGGGTCAGAGATTGAGAACCTGAACAAAACCGGAATGATCATTATAAATCCTTCTTTCATCAACGAATGGTTTGAAAAATATATGTAAATTCACAAACGCATCGTTGCAGAGATGTTGCACAATCACTTGGGTCAAACAGTCATAAAGCCATCAAACCATCATCAGTTTTAATGTAACGTGTTCACTATTGCAAACTTGCATCAAATAATGCGCAAACTTAAAGGAAAACCAGAATCAAGGAAATGCGGTGCGTAGTTGCTGATGTATTGCATCAGCATCAGCTGCGTTGCGCATCAGCATCGCAACAAAGCACATGTTTGATGTTTATGAATGTACACTATTGTTGATTAAAAAATTTACTGTCCGTAATCAATTGAGACAAATCGTATAAATTACACCCAAATTATGTCATTTTTATATTATAAAACAACTAAAGTCTTCTTAATTAAGTGAATACAAAAAATGTAAATCTTAATGTAATACGTTTTTTACTAAAAAGTATAAAACAATCTCTCCCTATACACTTAAAACGAAAAACGATGGGGTGCATGCAATAGATCTTAGTAATAATTCTCATTTGTATTTGTCGCAAAATATTTTTTGCTTAAATAAAAACCAGAATGAAGTTATAGGCAAGAGACCGAAAGAAGTGTGGGTTTTTCAGAATTGTGAAGGCGGGCGTATGGGGCGTGGTTGTCGTAATTTGTTTTTTCATCAAACAACCATATTAAATAACATATTAAAAGTTCATAACTACCTAAACGATTGTAGGTCTATTGATTAAACTAATTTTATAATTTAAACAAGAAAGTCAAAATCCATTGTTTATGTTCAAAAATGACGGTTTTAAGAAAAAAGTAGTTATGGTAATTTTCAATTTTCTAAAAAAATAAATGACTTAAGACTTTCTGGTTTTTAGCACTCGACTAAAAGTTAATAAGAGTAACAAAAATGATAAAGCAAATTAGTACTTAATAACGTAAAATTTTGCAAAAAAATCATAATAAACTTTTTTTTTATTATTTTTTTTCAAAATTTTGAGTTTGAAAATATTTTTTTCAAAAATAAAGAACTAAAATAACTTAATTTGAAAACAGAATTGAAGAATGGGTTCTTGGCTTTAAAAAAAGGTATAGCATGATATTGTAAGTGTTGCCGTTGTTTTTTAATGTTTTTTTTTCAATCTTATGTAATTTTTGTCTTAAATTTGCCCCTCCCACCTAAAGGGGCGGAATTCGGAAGTGGCCCAATATCTTAAAATCATATTCATATAATGTACCAACAATGAAAAAAATTGTATGCTTTTATCACAAAGTGCACAATTATTTAACTAAGCCGCCCCACTATTTATAATTGCCTCAGTGAATAGACCAATATTAAGAGCAGATTTTTTAGCAAAGTTCAATCTACTGGTAGATACTAAAAACAAAAGATTGTTAGACCCTCTCACTAAGTTGCACACTAACGCAACAACTATACGAACTGACGATACGACCCCTAAACATTTTCAAATCACTAGCGATTACAACGAAGTTTTAAAAAAGGTTCCTAGATTAACAGCAGAACCCGATTATTTTGCACCGATAAAACATACAATAGTTCATCACATTGTTACAAAAGGTCAACTTCCAGTTTCAAGGCCAGACGGCTGGATGCTTCTAGGCACAAAGCAGCAAAAACTGAATTCGAACACATGATGCAACTGGGAATTTGTCAACCCTTGTCTTCGAGCACATGCTCACCTCTGCACATGGTGAAAAAGAAAAACAACCAAGATTGGAGACCATGTGGTGATTACCGCAGATTAAACGCTACTACGGTACCGGATTGCCATCCGATCCACCACATCCAAGATTTTTCCATGAACATTCATGGCTGCAAAATTTTTTCAAAGCTCGACGTTGTGAGAGCATACCACTTAGTCGCGTTCATAAAACCGCGATAACAACACCTTTCGGTCTTTTCGAATGGCTCCGAATGCCATTCGGACTTCGAAACGCTGCCCAAACGTTTCAACGTTTCATAAATGAAGTTTGTTTTGGACTTGATTTCGTTTTCACATAAATTAGGCGTGTTTTGTTGACTTTCTAATGTGAACATTAAGAAATTTTTTACATTAAGCCAACTTTTAACATGCAAATGCAAAAACAACAAGTTAACAGCACATTCAAACTTCAGTAACTCTAATGTGAACATTAACTTTCCAATGAATTTTCTTGTTATGTTGGTATCTTTGCATGTTTTCCAGGAAAATATGTTCGGTGAGTATGGTAGTTTTAAAAATATTTTGAAAAAATAACTTTTGTATGAAGGTTTAAAATTATACAGCGAATTATTTTATTAAAACATAATGAAATACATTTTCGATGATGCAAATAAAATTATTTTAATAAAAATTATCATCCACAATTGTTAAATCATATATGACAAGATTCGAACAGTGTAATATTGGTTTTGGTAAGTAAACATTTTCAATGAACGCATCCGCTGTGGGGCTTTTTTCACAGCATCGGCATGCAGTTAGAGCTAAATGCTGAGGCGCCCAAGGAAATTTTTAGCTGGTTTTTAAGGAATGTGTATTATGTACAAAAGTGAAATATAAATAAATATAGTGTATACATGCAATACTTTATTACATTGCGGTGCTTTGTTAAATCTTGTAAACACGTAGATATAGTAAGAAGTTTACAATTTTTTCATTTCACTGGCTGATTGTGTATCATATTCAATACATAGATATAAAGTAATGGGAAGAAAATTTAAAACGTTGAAAAATAACTCTGCAATACAGGCGCTCAACAAATGTGAGCGCCTTGCCATCACCAACAAAACAACAAAATGTAACGCGACTATTTAGATAATTTGCTTTTTACAGCGAAATGCTATGAAATATCAATTTAAAATTATTTTACGGGAATGTTATTAACTAAAAAACATCACTTCACATTACTTTATGTAGAATTTGAGACACAATAAGCTCCCAAAATGAAAAAAATTGTTAACTCCTTATTATATATATGTATTTAAATCGTGTATTATTTATTCACGATTTAACGCAGCACCCCATGTTGTTTAATGTTTTTGCAAAATAAAGTATTACAAGTATTCACTATTTTTACTTTTATTTCAGTTCTTTATTTAGTTTAATAAGCTTTGTTCACTATTTTATCGTTTTAAAATCTCGAAACACTATTTTATACCGCGGCAAATGACAGATGACCCAAGCAAATAGTGCCAACATTCCGATGCAAAATGTCTTAATGAAACTGGAAAGCTAAAGAGTTTTGTTGAGCATTTCCTAATATGAACATTAAGAAGGTCAACAAAACACACCTAGCGACGATCTTCTCGTCGCAAGTCAAAGTGAAGAGCAACACAAAGAACACCTTGAGCTTTTGTTTAAAAGACTGGAGGAATACGGTGTAAACATCAATCTCTCGAAATGCGTTTTCGGTGTTTCTACTTTGGAATTTTTAAGTCACACGATCAACGCCGAAGGCATTTCACCTTCAAAAGATCGCGTTGAAGCAATCCTAAAATTTCCAACACCCACTTCAGTCAAACAAATTCAACGTTTCGTAGGAATGATAAACTATTATCATCGCTTTATTCCCAAACTAGCTCAAATCATCGCTCCACTTCACGCGCACTTAGCCTTGCTAACAAAACAAAAGAAATCCCAAAAGAATTTTTCATGGCTGGACATTCTTCGTCGAAAGGCGAGAATTCACTGTCTTTACAGACCACAAACCGCTTTCCTTCGCCTTAACAAACAGAAAGAAGTCCACGACAAACACGTCATTTAGACTTCATCTCTCAGTTCACTTCTGATATCCAGCACGTGAAGGGCAAAGACAATGTTGTCGCCGACGCCCTTTCTCGCATCGATGAAATCGCCGCTAACAAAAGTCATGAACTTGACTTAGAAACAATCGCCAAGCTTCAACCAATGATAAAGAGTTACAGGAACTCCTTCAAAATGAATACTCTAAGAAAACTTCGAATTTCTTATTAAACGAATTCAAATTTCCTAATGTTAACATCTACTGTGAAACCTCAACCAAAAAGAATCGTCCTTTCATTCCTTCTGCTTTACGCTTTAAGGTTTTTACCATCCTTCATGGGATTTCCCATCCAAGCATACGCGCGACTCTCAAACTCATCTCAGAGCGATACTTCTGGCCAAACATGAACAAAAACATAAATAGTTGGACCAGATCGTGCATAGGATGTCTAAGTCTAAAGTCTAGAGTACAAAGGCATACCAAGTCAGAACAAGGTAAATTCGAAATACCAGCAGGTCGATTCGACCACATACACATCGACTTGGTAGGACCTCTTCCTTCGTCTAACGGCTTTTCGTACATCCTCACTGCCGTTGATAAGTTCACACGTTGGCCAGAAGCATTTCCTCTAGTTGACATATCAGCCATCTCTGTCGCAAAAGCTTTTGTCGAAAACTTCATTTCACGTTTTGGTACTCCTTTAAAAATCACTACGGACCAAGGAATTCAATTCGAATCCAAACTTTTTA
Organism: Epistrophe grossulariae; assembly: GCA_929447395.1. NCBI lineage: Eukaryota > Metazoa > Arthropoda > Insecta > Diptera > Syrphidae > Epistrophe > Epistrophe grossulariae. Next base: position 100,779,736 of record OV839566.1, read on the forward strand.
GCGAACTTTCAAGACTATTAGGCATTCACAAAATTCATACTACGCCGCATCACCCACAAGCCAACGGAATGGTTGAGCGTTTTCACAGACAGCTCAAATGTTCATTGAAAGCTAGATGTAATACCATCAATTGGAACTCTGAACTCCCAATTATCCTCTTAGGAATTCGCTGTGCAGTAAAAGAAGACTTAAATTCTTCTGCAGCCGAAATGGTATATGGGCAAAATCTGAGACTACCTGGAGAAATTTTCATTGGCAAAGAAAATCAGGAAAGCTCTCAAGACGCCTTAATAGAAAAACTTCGTAGCAAAATGAGAAACCTCATACCAACAGAAACTAGACAAGCAAAGCAAGAAACTTTTATACCAACATACTTAAACGAGTTTAAACAAGTTTTCGTTAGAATCGACAAAGTCAAAACAGGTCTTATGCATTCATACGAAGGACCATATAATGTTATTCGACGTCTAAGAAAACACTTCCATCGACCGACTCAAACCAGCGCACTGCATTTAATGTTTCATTTGAATGAACCATAGTAGACATATGTATATAAAAGATCTATCTCAGAGGGGGACTCGATTGAAGGAGGGTGATGTAGTGGATATTCATTCATTATCATTCATCATTACTTAAGTATCATTTATTATTAATCATAAATATTATTAATCGAAGATCGCATTTAAATAGATCAAATATAATTCATTTAATGATTTTCGAAATCCAAATCAAATTAAATCGCATCAAAAAGTTGATCGCGTCATATCGCATCATATCGCCAATTAAGATGTTGTTTTCTGGAACGCGACCGCTTACTATAAACACGCCTTTTAAATTTATCGAACGTTCTCATTTGCGGAACGCTTCCCAAAATAAAATTAACGCCATTACGAAATTTCAGAAACTTTCGTTCTCGGTCTTTCAATTGACAATTGATATTTAACTTGTCTTGTGTGCTGGGGGAGTTTGGTTTGAGAGCGCAACGTGGCCGGTCGTGCTTTGCATACCGTGCATTTTCCGGAGATTTCACTCCAGTAATTTTTTTTATTAGTTCCTGTGCCTCTTCACTGGGACTGATTATACTCGTTCTCACTCACCGTGAAAGTGATCCACCACCACGCAGAGTTCTTTGGGGAGGGGATTTCTGCATGGCATCAGGAGAGGCTTCTCCAGCAACTGATTAGTTCCTGTGCCTCGTGCCAGGCCTATACCGTTCCCGTTTACCGTCAAAATGGTCTACCAGGCAGTTTCTTTGGAGGGGGATACCTGCTTGGTAATCTGGAGATTTCTATCTTCAACAACTTATTAGTTCCTGTTCATCGTCACCAGACTGGAACTTAACCCCGTTACTCCGTTTACCGTTAAAACGGACTACAGCTAGAAAGTTTCTACTAGCAACAGACGCAGCGCAAGCTGGCAGATTCTCCAGGCGAGGCCATCACCCTGTGAACCCAGATGGGTAAATCATCATCATAATCAAAAAAAAAAACAATCTAATTGTAATGTGTTAAATTATTAATGTTTTAATGTAATTTATGACTTTTTTACATATCGTTTTACTTTATTTTCACTGCCAGTAATTTATTTTTTTAATGAAAGAAGTGAATGTAAAATAATAACACAGTTCTTTTAATTAATTATACCTATTTATGTAAAAGTGATTTTATTAAATTTGAAAATTCTACATAGAGCGTTCTCGCTCTATAACACGAAATTTGATGTATATAAATGTATTCTATGGCATATTAGTTTATAAGGTATTTGTATTTGTAGGTATTGTATATATGTATATTTTTTGAAGTAAAACTTCTTTTGCGGCATGGGGGTAAAAAATTTTTCTATGGAGCTGTCAGTGACATGTCAAACCGACATACAAATTCCCGTCACGAATTACAAAATTCAGCGTCACGATTTTGCAACGGTTCTGAGTTTCAAATCGGGTGCTCTGAGTGGTAGGACTTGAAAAATACTTGCCCTGTTGTCGTGAACATAAGTACGCACACTCTTTTTATCCGTTGCAACAGCCAACACGTAACTGAAATATTGCTCCTGAGCAGTGATGCCAGACTTTTCCAATTGATTTACCCACGACTTGGACTGAAAATGCCCGTTTTGCCAACGATATTGTCGACAAATGCCCACGATGTTGGCCACAAAAAAAAATAGAAGAACAAATACAAAATATAACAAAAATAAAAAATCACAACTTTTACTATAACACAAATGCAATCATTTCTTTGCCCAATCGATTTCGCTTCTTACATTTTACGTCTCTTATTATCGAAAAAATTCGTTCTGCTTCAGCATTAGAGTGAGGTAGAGTCAATGCTATTTTAACAAGTTTTCCTAAATTAGGAAACAAAATTTCATCATTGAAATTTAGAAGATGGCAAATTTCATGCCACATCTTGTCAATAGGAAGTTTTTTGAGTGAACATTTTTGATCATGCTCAAAAGTATTGAAATATTTTGGTACTCTTTTCATTCAATGAACAGAAATACAAATGGATTGCTTCAAAGTATGAACTTCAATGGCTCCATTCAAATATAAAAACTAATATAAGTTTGAAAAATAAAAATGCTCTTTTTTTAAACTGAGAGGCATGAAAACGCCCTTTCGCCCTTTTAGCTTATTTTTCTTATCAAATGCCCACAAAAAGGGCATTCGCCCACAATCTGGCATCGCTGCTCCTGAGCAAGAGCAGAATGACTATATATTTCTTATATATTCAGCCCTATCACAAATTCCATCGTAATCGAAAATTTGCTACGAATCACGAAAAATGTATTGCAGAATCCATTCGTAGTGGGAAATTTATTAAGAATTTCGAAATTCGGGAAATTTGGTATCACAAATTCCGAATGAAACGGAAATATGACGTCCTTTTCTACGAAAACTGATTCTTGTCGTAGCCAAGTGGTAAACGATTGTGTTTCATTAGAAAATAGTTTTTTTTTACAAATTGTAAAATTTGCAATGGTTGCAAACGCAAATTAATCAATTTTTATTTTGTTAAAAATTCTTAAACTCTTAAAATAATTGAATACCACGCCGAAACAATTTACAAAGAAGTCAAAACAAAACTATGTTCCTTAAAAAAAAACGAGGAATTAAAAGAACACATCACTTTTAAAACAAGCCGGGCTGAAATTAGTTTCTCAGTACATTTGAAACCACATTATTTTTATAACTTCAATTTATGTTTATGTTGAATCTATTTTCTTGAGAAAAAATGCTAAAACATTGAATAAAAAGACAAATATCAACAACACAACTTTTTTCACGATCTCAATGATTTGACAGCTGTAATAGTGCTCAGCGATTTTGGAATTTGTTTTTGCGATATTTATTAAAACAAAGAGTCTAGCCATACTTAACACAAATATTCAGCTTTTTTTGTGTAAAATAAAAAGGGAAAAAAGATGGTACTTTTTAAAAAGTTTAAGGGATTTTTTATTTTAAAAGCTCCAAGTATTGTTGTGACATAGGACAACTGATTTCGAAATTCAGAATTAATTCTTTTAATGAGGCATTGCTTTTTTCGATTCCATTCGGATTTTGTGAATCCTTTTTTCGGGGTTCGTAGTGGAATAATCCATTCGGGGATTTTCCACGATGGATTCTGTGATAGGCCTGATTATAAATGACAGCCACGAGGCTTCCCAAAAATGAAACTAGATAGAGCAGGCAATACATTATAGCCGCAGTTAAACATAGCTTTGCTAAGTAATATAATCTGAATAGTATTCTGTAAAATTTTCTTAAGTCTCAATAAAATGCAATTCAATTTAATTCTTGTGTGCTGGGGGAGTTTGGTTTGAGAGCGCAACGTGGCCGGTCGTGCTTTGCACACCGTGCATTTTCCGGAGATTTTACTCCAGTAATTTTTTTTATTAGTTCCTGTGCCTCTTCACTGGGACTGATTATACTCGTTCTCACTCACCGCGAAAGTGATCCACCACCAGGCAGAGTTCTTTGGGGAGGGGATTTCTGCATGGCATCAGGAGAGGCTTCTCCAGCAACTGATTAGTTCCTGTGCCTCGTGCCAGGCCTATACCGTTCCCGTTTACCGTCAAAACGGTCTACCAGGCAGTTTCTCTGGAGGGGGATACCTGCTTGGTAATCTGGAGATTTCTATCTTCAACAACTTATTAGTTCCTGTTCATCGTCACCAGACTGGAACTTAACCCCGTTACTCCGTTTACCGTTAAAACGGACTACAGCTAGAAAGTTTCTACTAGCAACAGACGCAGCGCAGGCTGGCAGATTCTCAAGGCGAGGCCATCACCCTGTGAACCCAGAACTTTTTTACATATCGTTTTACTTTATTTTCATTGCCAGTAATTTATTTTTTTAATGTAACTGTGAAAGAAGTGAATGTAAAATAATCGAAACAGTTCTTTTAATTAATTATACCTATGTATGGAAAAGTGATCACAACAAAAAACATAAATGCTAAAAAAACAGCCAAGTCCTTCTATATAAAAATCTGTATATTAAACAACTCAGCCGTGAAAAGTAGTGAGATCTTAATATTTTAAGAAGAGTAAAATTGAAACAACACCAAAATATGAGAGAAATTTATTATTTAATGATTACTGGCTAAAATTTGGGGGTTCACATTGTCAAGTTTTCAAAACGTTTTGAATTGTGAGTAATTAAAAGAAAACTTGCCAAGTGAACCCCAAATTTTAGTCAGTAATCATTAAATAATAAATTTCTCTCATAACTTGGTGTTGTTTCAATATTACTCTTCTTAAAATATTTGATATTAAACCTTCATAAAGTTAGAACTTGGCATACTTTAAGATCTCACTACTTTTCACGGCTGAGTTGTTTAATATACAGATTTTTATATAGAAGGACTTGGCTGTTTTTTTAACATATATATTTTTTTTTTGTGATCTCACTCCTTTTTGCCAAGGTTTTTATTTTTTTTTCAGGTAATACCTCATAAGATACCTACTAAATTAATTCTACAACAATCATAAGTGCTTTATATAATTGGTAAACATTCTGTGAAAGTGGCGGATACCACGCCCCCTGAATTGAAAGTATTCTATTTTTTTCTTTGTATGCACTTTAAGCCCTACCGCTCTACCAAATTTCATCATTCTACAGCAATCGGAAGTGCTCCATTTAATTGGCCGCAGATTTGATAAAGTAGGCGGATACAACGCCCCTTGAATGAAGAACCTAAAATATTAAATTTGTTTCTTTTTATGTACTTCAAGCCCAACCGCTGTACCCAATTTCATCATTCTACAGCAATTGGAAATGCTCCTTGATAACTATTCTGAGAAAATGGGCGGATACCACGCCCCCTGAGTGTAAAACTTCAAATATTCTATTTTTTTCTTTGTATGCATTTTAAGCCCTATCGTTCTACCAAATTTCATCATTTTACAGCAATCGGAAATGCTCCATTTAATTGATTGTAATTCTGAGAAAGTAGGCGGATACCACGCCCCCTGAATGGAAAACCTCAAATATTAAATTTTTTCTTTTGTATAAACTTAAAGCCTTACCGTTCTGCCAAATTTCATCATTCTACAGCAATCGGAAGTGTTCCATATAATTGATAACAATTATGGGAAAGTGGGCGGATACCACGCCTCCTGATTGAAAACCTCAAATATTATATTTTTTTTCTTTGTACGCATTTCAAGCCCTATCGTTCTACCAAATTTCATCATTTTACAACAATCGGAAGTGCTCCATTTGATTGATTGCAATTCTGAGAAAGAAGGCGGATACCACGCCCCCTGAATGGAAAACCTCAAATATTAAATTTTTTCTTTCGTATAAACTTAAAGCCCTACCGCTCTGCCAAATTTCATCATTCTACAGCAATCGGAAGTGTTCCATATAATTTATAATAATTCCGGGAAAGTGGGCGGATAACACGCCCCCTGAATGGAAAACCTCAAATTTTCGATTATTTCCTTTGTATGCACCACAAGACCTACCGTTGTTCGAAATAACAAGATTCTGCGGTGTCGGGAAGTGCTCTATAATTTTGATGATCTGTCAGTGAGTGATTGAGTGAGTGAGTCAGTCAGTCAGTCAGTTACGGTTTTCGCGATTTTTGACGTCTTATATCTCGGTAACCACCTAAGCTAAGGAGATGAAATTTGGTGTGGTGCTTGTGCCTGGCTAGGCAACCAAATATTCCGAATTTGAAGTTCCTGACTTTATTGGTACAGAAGTTAGAGGGGGGTCGAAAATATCCTGAGTTTGTTCCTGTAAAAAGGGTGTAGTGCCAGAACTTGGCTGGGCACTACCGTGCCGTTTGATTTCATTAAATTTGAAAATTCTACATAGAGCGTTCTCGCTCTATAACACGAAATTTTATGTATATAAATGTATTCTATGGCATATTAGTTTATAAGGTATTTGTATTTGTAGGTATTGTATATATGTATATTTTTTTATCCGTTGCAACAACACGTAACTGAAATATTGCTTCTGAGCAAGAGCAGAATGACTATATGTTTTTATATATTATAAATGACAGCCACGAGGCTTCCCAAAAATGTAACTAGATAGAGCAGGCAATACATTATAGCCGCAGTTAAACACAGCTTTGCTAAGTAATATAATCTGAATTGTACTCTGTAAAATTTTCTTAAGTCTCAATAAAATTCAATTCAATTCAATTCTTGTGTGCTGGTGCCAAATTAAAAGTTGTGCTCCCAACCGAAATTTAAAATTTAATTATATGTTGCAAAGTAAATTGTTTAACTTTAGTTTTATTTAAATAAAAGATTAACTTTACAGTAAAGTGTTTTATTGTGGAAGTAAAGAAGCCACCAAGGGCTACGCTAAAAATAGTCACAAGAGACTATAGATCTATAAAAACGAACACATTTAAAGTTTTCATTAATATCGTTTTGCGATTGTATTGCTCCACATAGAGCCACATAGAGCCTCGGCCCACTCTTCATTTAATCCACAAATGATAACATTAGGATCATCTAATTTAGGTGTTATTACATTGTAATCATCACCCATTTTGGTTGACACTTCACGCTCAATTTTTTCTCTGGAGTTTTTATCTGCACACTTAATCGCGTATGCACCATCTTTACGATTAGAGACACTTTAACTTTCAAAGATGGGGATTGAGGATCAATGTTTACTTTAAATGCTTTTTTTTGTGTCATCACTGTTTTGTGTATTCTTAGGAGCAATAATAATTGGTGGTTCGTTTACCAAAACACTTGAAAAGGGTGTATTATTATTATGTAAAATTGAGACTGATGGGCAGGGAGTAACATCATTTATTTTATTTTCAATATTTTTGACCACTTGACTATTATTTATGAGAAGACTTTTTATATCATTAATACTTTTTAATAAGTCACTTGTAAATTTTTGACATTTAATGCAATCGAAAAACATGCACTCATGTTCCAATGTCATGCGTTTCTCATATTCGCTTATGGAAAAGCAGGAGAGATGGAAAAGCCCAGTACCCACACCACTGCACGATATACCATTTTTTCTTTCTCTATGTGCTTTTTGCACATCTTGCATATAATAGAACTCATAATAGGTATATGGTCCTTTGTTTTATTTTTTTCACTCAAGTGCTCGATCACTATTTTTATTTTTATTTAGTTTGTAATTTATTTTAATTGTTTAATTTCACTTTACACTACAATTTATTGATGCCAATGCCTTATAACAACTTTAAATAAATAATAAAAGTGGAGCACTTAATCTGCACGACTGTCTTTCATAAGCACTCATTTCATATCAAGTATCTTATTAAAAAAGATTGCCCTAAATGTGGTTGATGTATTATGTTACTTGTTTAATTTAAGTATTTTAAGTGGCTGTTGATGCTACAAAAATGCATAGGACATGTAATCCCACACTTAAAAGACATATTTCTAAGTAGCCTGGAATGGGGATATGTGCCTAAGGCGTGGAGAGAAGTCAAAGTGGTCTTTATTCCGAAAGCCGGAAAACCAACCCACACAGGTGCCAAAGACTTCAGACCCATCAGTCTCACATCGTTTCTCCTTAAACTTTTGAAAGACTAATAATATAATATACGCAACACACTGAGCCCGGAAATCATATCCCCAGCCCAGCATGTGTATACAAAAGGGAAAAGTGTAGAGACAGCACTACACAGTGTCGTCAGCACTATTGAAAAAACACTCAAAGACAAAGAATACACCCGGCCGCCTTCCTAGACATTGAGGGGGGATCACTACGTTTTCCCGCGATCGTTTTCCCGTGTAACGTTTGCCCGCCGATTTGAAAGATAGTTTTTTTGATACAATCCCGCAGCACGATATCCCGCGGAACAATTGCCTATGAAATTTTCCACGGGATTGGCGGCGGGATAGGCAATACTAATTAGTACTTTTTGACAATACTATTTTGCATTTATGCAATAAATATTTTATGTTTGTTAAAATATCTTTAATTTTTTTTTTTTCATACACTCAACCTCGCACCTACCCCAAATCCTATAGTGTGCCAAGCAGGGGGGTTGCAGGAGGGCAGCATGCCCCCCCATACATACCTCACCTTAACACAAAAAAAGACTTTTGTACAAGAAAACTACTATTGAAATGAATTTTGTTCATGCGCTGTCGATTTGTATTAAAAAAAGTAGGAATCGGCGGGCAAACGTTACAAGGGAAACTATTATTCGGGATATCGTTCTACGGGAAAACGTTTTGCGGAAAAATGTTTTGCGGGAAAATGTACGCGGGAAAACGTGACGCGTAGCCAACCCCATTGAGGGAGCTTTCAACAATGTTGGAAACGAGGCGGGAGCACTCGTTAATCTTAACGTAAACAATGCCATCATCAGATGGATAATGTATATGTTAAAAAACAGACAGATCATCTCTGAGTTAGGCGGAGTACAGATCAAAGTATCTGCTTCCAGAGGGACTCCACAAGGTGGGGTCCTCTCTCCACTTCTTTGGGTACTCGTGATGAACACAATCCTCATGAGACTCAAATACAGTGGAGTTAAAGTGCTTGCATACGCAAATGATTTAGCATTGCTAGCGACAGGTAAATTCCCCTCCACCATCAGCGAGCAAATAGAAAATGCTTTATCAACTGTGTTTACATGGACTATGAACTGTGGCTTAGCGGTTAAGCCAGCGGTTAACAGACGGAAAGTACCATCTTTCAAAATTCCTTCTATTGTAGGGACCCAACTCAAGCTCTCCGACCACGCGAAGTATCTTGGTGTGATCTTGGATAAGAAATTGAATTGGATCTTAACATTAAAGATAGAACTAACAAGGCCATGTTTGCATTCTACTCCTGCAACAGGATTTTTGGTAAAACCTGGGGGCCAAACCCCAAAATTATCACTTCCTAAGGGGGGAGGGATGTTGTGCCCCAAATGACATGCCACCCTACAAAGGCATGACCCACTGAGTCACAACTGTTGTCGAAATACCTCAACTTATGAAATCGGTATTCATCATCGACAGCAGTTTTCACGTTACACTTAATGTGACGCAATGATGTCGAAATACCTCAACTTATGAAATTGGTATTCATCATCGACAGCAGTTTTCACGTTACACTTAATGTGACGCAATGATTCAGTGGGACACAGTAAGAAAGCCCTACTTCCAGAATGCTGAATAATGCATTTTGGAAGTAATTGCAGGAAGGTTCCAGGTAGGTCTTTGGGAACGCGGTGAGTCTAATTGTAACCGTGATCGTGGTTGTTCACCATTTGACCATAAACGGAGGATAACATTTTGGCGCAGCCGGTTTGCGAATCTACCGCGACTTAAATTAAATTAAAAAAAAAATATATATAAATACAAGTGTCTCCATAAGCAAACCCCTAAGTGAAAAGTTTTTAAAGAAAAAAAAAAAATACTAAGTGTCTCCAAATAACTAAGCCCCTATCATTTGAATAATTAGTGCGATAATAAAAAAAAAAAAACATTAATAAAACAACAGAAAAAAAAAACACCGTGAAGTGTGGCAGAGGAAAAGGAAAAAGGTGCAGTAAGTGAAAATTTATTTTTTTTTTAGTTTTTATTTGCATGATTTTTTTTTGTGTGCCCTCTTTAGCATTGGTTTTTTTATTTTTTTCTGGGTCAAGCAGATTTTTTTTAATTTTTTTTCAAGATAGCTTTTGTTATTCTTGATTTTGGTTTTTCTTCATTAATTTTGGTTTTTGGTGTAGGTCACGGTTTTGGCTCCAAAAGTTTTTGTTGTTTTGTTTAATTTCTTCAATTTCAACTTCCACCAAGGTAGTTAATTGTGAAATTCAGAGGTTTTGTTTCTGTTGGTGTTAAGTTAATGGCCAAAAGGCAAATTCAGGCCCAACTTAATGATCTCATAGAAGAAACAGAGTTTCTTAAAAAAGCGGAAAAAGAACAGCAACGGCAATTAAAGTTGTTGAATGAATTTCTTTTTTCGGAACTTAAAGAAATTTTAAACCCTGAAGTCTATAGTCTGGTCAGTTTTCAGTTAAGTTCTCAGTGGGGAAAATTTACGCGTGTTGAATCAACAGACGCTATTCTGACAGAATACGTAAAGGCCGTTCAGAATTTAATAAAAAACCACACGAGAGAGACAGAAAAACTTGCTAAGCAGCTTGAAAAAAGCGAGTATTTTCGTAAGGAAGCAGAAAAGCGACTTTTGCGAGCGGCAGAAGAAGCTGACCAGGAAATAGACCAGTTGACAACTGAACAACTGATCCGTTGCAACAGCCAACACGTAACTGAAATATTGCTGCTGAGCAGTGATGCCAGACTTTTCCAATTGATTTACCCACGACTTGGACTGAAAATGCCCGTTTTGCCAACGATATTGTCGACAAATGCCCACGATGTTGGCCACAAAAAAAAATAGAAGAACAAATACAAAATATAACAAAAATAAAAAATCACAACTTTTACTATAACACAAATGCAATCATTTCTTTGCCCAATCGATTTCGCTTCTTACATTTTACGTCTCTTATTATCGAAAAAATTCGTTCTGCTTCAGCATTAGAGTGAGGTAGAGTCAATGCTATTTTAACAAGTTTTCCTAAATTAGGAAACAAAATTTCATCATTGAAATTTAGAAGATGGCAAATTTCATGCCACATCTTGTCAATAGGAAGTTTTTTGAGTGAACATTTTTGATCATGCTCAAAAGTATTGAAATATTTTGGTACTCTTTTCATTCAATGAACAGAAATACAAATGGATTGCTTCAAAGTATGAACTTCAATGGCTCCATTCAAATATAAAAACTAATATAAGTTTGAAAAATAAAAATGCTCTTTTTTTAAACTGAGAGGCATGAAAACGCCCTTTCGCCCTTTTAGCTTATTTTTCTTATCAAATGCCCACAAAAAGGGCATTCGCCCACAATCTGGCATCGCTGCTCCTGAGCAAGAGCAGAATGACTATATATTTCTTATATATTCAGCCCTATCACAAATTCCATCGTAATCGAAAATTTGCTACGTATCACGAAAAATGTATTGCAGAATCCATTCGTAGTGGGAAATTTATTAAGAATTTCGAAATTCGGGAAATTTGGTATCACAAATTCCGAATGAAACGGAAATATGACGTCCTTTTCTACGACAACTGATTCTTGTCGTAGCCAAGTGGTAAACGATTGTGTTTCATTAGAAAATAGTTTTTTTTTACAAATTGTAAAATTTGCAATGGTTGCAAACGCAAATTAATCAATTTTTATTTTGTTAAAAATTCTTAAACTCTTAAAATAATTGAATACCACGCCGAAACAATTTACAAAGAAGTCAAAACAAAACTATGTTCCTTAAAAAAAAACGAGGAATTAAAAGAACACATCACTTTTAAAACAAGCCGGGCTGAAATTAGTTTCTCAGTACATTTGAAACCACATTATTTTTATAACTTCAATTTATTTTTATGTTGAATCTATTTTCTTGAGAAAAAATGCTAAAACATTGAATAAAAAGACAAATATCAACAACACAACTTTTTTCACGATCTCAATGATTTGACAGCTGTAATAGTGCTCAGCGATTTTGGAATTTGTTTTTGCGATATTTATTAAAACAAAGAGTCTAGCCATACTTAACACAAATATTCAGCTTTTTTTGTGTAAAATAAAAAGGGAAAAAAGATGGTACTTTTTAAAAAGTTTAAGGGATTTTTTATTTTAAAAGCTCCAAGTATTGTTGTGACATAGGACAACTGATTTCGAAATTCAGAATGAATTCTTTTAATGAGGCATTGCTTTTTTCGATTCCATTCGGATTTTGTGAATCCTTTTTTCGGGGTTCGTAGTGGAATAATCCATTCGGGGATTTTCCACGATGGATTCTGTGATAGGCCTGATTATAAATGACAGCCACGAGGCTTCCCAAAAATGAAACTAGATAGAGCAGGCAATACATTATAGCCGCAGTTAAACATAGCTTTGCTAAGTAATATAATTTGAATAGTATTCTGTAAAATTTTCTTAAGTCTCAATAAAATGCAATTCAATTTAATTCTTGTGTGCTGGGGGAGTTTGGTTTGAGAGCGCAACGTGGCCGGTCGTGCTTTGCACACCGTGCATTTTCCGGAGATTTTACTCCAGTAATTTTTTTTATTAGTTCCTGTGCCTCTTCACTGGGACTGATTATACTCGTTCTCACTCACCGCGAAAGTGATCCACCACCAGGCAGAGTTCTTTGGGGAGGGGATTTCTGCATGGCATCAGGAGAGGCTTCTCCAGCAACTGATTAGTTCCTGTGCCTCGTGCCAGGCCTATACCGTTCCCGTTTACCGTCAAAACGGTCTACCAGGCAGTTTCTCTGGAGGGGGATACCTGCTTGGTAATCTGGAGATTTCTATCTTCAACAACTTATTAGTTCCTGTTCATCGTCACCAGACTGGAACTTAACCCCGTTACTCCGTTTACCGTTAAAACGGACTACAGCTAGAAAGTTTCTACTAGCAACAGACGCAGCGCAGGCTGGCAGATTCTCAAGGCGAGGCCATCACCCTGTGAACCCAGAACTTTTTTACATATCGTTTTACTTTATTTTCATTGCCAGTAATTTATTTTTTTAATGTAACTGTGAAAGAAGTGAATGTAAAATAATCGAAACAGTTCTTTTAATTAATTATACCTATGTATGGAAAAGTGATCACAACAAAAAACATAAATGCTAAAAAAACAGCCAAGTCCTTCTATATAAAAATCTGTATATTAAACAACTCAGCCGTGAAAAGTAGTGAGATCTTAATATTTTAAGAAGAGTAAAATTGAAACAACACCAAAATATGAGAGAAATTTATTATTTAATGATTACTGGCTAAAATTTGGGGGTTCACATTGTCAAGTTTTCAAAACGTTTTGAATTGTGAGTAATTAAAAGAAAACTTGCCAAGTGAACCCCAAATTTTAGTCAGTAATCATTAAATAATAAATTTCTCTCATAACTTGGTGTTGTTTCAATATTACTCTTCTTAAAATATTTGATATTAAACCTTCATAAAGTTAGAACTTGGCATACTTTAAGATCTCACTACTTTTCACGGCTGAGTTGTTTAATATACAGATTTTTATATAGAAGGACTTGGCTGTTTTTTTAACATATATATTTTTTTTTTGTGATCTCACTCCTTTTTGCCAAGGTTTTTATTTTTTTTTCAGGTAATACCTCATAAGATACCTACTAAATTAATTCTACAACAATCATAAGTGCTTTATATAATTGGTAAACATTCTGTGAAAGTGGCGGATACCACGCCCCCTGAATTGAAAGTATTCTATTTTTTTCTTTGTATGCACTTTAAGCCCTACCGCTCTACCAAATTTCATCATTCTACAGCAATCGGAAGTGCTCCATTTAATTGGCCGCAGATTTGATAAAGTAGGCGGATACAACGCCCCTTGAATGAAGAACCTAAAATATTAAATTTGTTTCTTTTTATGTACTTCAAGCCCAACCGCTGTACCCAATTTCATCATTCTACAGCAATTGGAAATGCTCCTTGATAACTATTCTGAGAAAATGGGCGGATACCACGCCCCCTGAGTGTAAAACTTCAAATATTCTATTTTTTTCTTTGTATGCATTTTAAGCCCTATCGTTCTACCAAATTTCATCATTTTACAGCAATCGGAAATGCTCCATTTAATTGATTGTAATTCTGAGAAAGTAGGCGGATACCACGCCCCCTGAATGGAAAACCTCAAATATTAAATTTTTTCTTTTGTATAAACTTAAAGCCTTACCGTTCTGCCAAATTTCATCATTCTACAGCAATCGGAAGTGTTCCATATAATTGATAACAATTATGGGAAAGTGGGCGGATACCACGCCTCCTGATTGAAAACCTCAAATATTATATTTTTTTTCTTTGTACGCATTTCAAGCCCTATCGTTCTACCAAATTTCATCATTTTACAACAATCGGAAGTGCTCCATTTGATTGATTGCAATTCTGAGAAAGAAGGCGGATACCACGCCCCCTGAATGGAAAACCTCAAATATTAAATTTTTTCTTTCGTATAAACTTAAAGCCCTACCGCTCTGCCAAATTTCATCATTCTACAGCAATCGGAAGTGTTCCATATAATTTATAATAATTCCGGGAAAGTGGGCGGATAACACGCCCCCTGAATGGAAAACCTCAAATTTTCGATTATTTCCTTTGTATGCACCACAAGACCTACCGTTGTTCGAAATAACAAGATTCTGCGGTGTCGGGAAGTGCTCTATAATTTTGATGATCTGTCAGTGAGTGATTGAGTGAGTGAGTCAGTCAGTCAGTCAGTTACGGTTTTCGCGATTTTTGACGTCTTATATCTCGGTAACCACCTAAGCTAAGGAGATGAAATTTGGTGTGGTGCTTGTGCCTGGCTAGGCAACCAAATATTCCGAATTTGAAGTTCCTGACTTTATTGGTACAGAAGTTAGAGGGGGGTCGAAAATATCCTGAGTTTGTTCCTGTAAAAAGGGTGTAGTGCCAGAACTTGGCTGGGCACTACCGTGCCGTTTGATTTCATTAAATTTGAAAATTCTACATAGAGCGTTCTCGCTCTATAACACGAAATTTTATGTATATAAATGTATTCTATGGCATATTAGTTTATAAGGTATTTGTATTTGTAGGTATTGTATATATGTATATTTTTTTATCCGTTGCAACAACACGTAACTGAAATATTGCTTCTGAGCAAGAGCAGAATGACTATATGTTTTTATATATTATAAATGACAGCCACGAGGCTTCCCAAAAATGTAACTAGATAGAGCAGGCAATACATTATAGCCGCAGTTAAACACAGCTTTGCTAAGTAATATAATCTGAATTGTACTCTGTAAAATTTTCTTAAGTCTCAATAAAATTCAATTCAATTCAATTCTTGTGTGCTGGTGCCAAATTAAAAGTTGTGCTCCCAACCGAAATTTAAAATTTAATTATATGTTGCAAAGTAAATTGTTTAACTTTAGTTTTATTTAAATAAAAGATTAACTTTACAGTAAAGTGTTTTATTGTGGAAGTAAAGAAGCCACCAAGGGCTACGCTAAAAATAGTCACAAGAGACTATAGATCTATAAAAACGAACACATTTAAAGTTTTCATTAATATCGTTTTGCGATTGTATTGCTCCACATAGAGCCACATAGAGCCTCGGCCCACTCTTCATTTAATCCACAAATGATAACATTAGGATCATCTAATTTAGGTGTTATTACATTGTAATCATCACCCATTTTGGTTGACACTTCACGCTCAATTTTTTCTCTGGAGTTTTTATCTGCACACTTAATCGCGTATGCACCATCTTTACGATTAGAGACACTTTAACTTTCAAAGATGGGGATTGAGGATCAATGTTTACTTTAAATGCTTTTTTTTGTGTCATCACTGTTTTGTGTATTCTTAGGAGCAATAATAATTGGTGGTTCGTTTACCAAAACACTTGAAAAGGGTGTATTATTATTATGTAAAATTGAGACTGATGGGCAGGGAGTAACATCATTTATTTTATTTTCAATATTTTTGACCACTTGACTATTATTTATGAGAAGACTTTTTATATCATTAATACTTTTTAATAAGTCACTTGTAAATTTTTGACATTTAATGCAATCGAAAAACATGCACTCATGTTCCAATGTCATGCGTTTCTCATATTCGCTTATGGAAAAGCAGGAGAGATGGAAAAGCCCAGTACCCACACCACTGCACGATATACCATTTTTTCTTTCTCTATGTGCTTTTTGCACATCTTGCATATAATAGAACTCATAATAGGTATATGGTCCTTTGTTTTATTTTTTTCACTCAAGTGCTCGATCACTATTTTTATTTTTATTTAGTTTGTAATTTATTTTAATTGTTTAATTTCACTTTACACTACAATTTATTGATGCCAATGCCTTATAACAACTTTAAATAAATAATAAAAGTGGAGCACTTAATCTGCACGACTGTCTTTCATAAGCACTCATTTCATATCAAGTATCTTATTAAAAAAGATTGCCCTAAATGTGGTTGATGTATTATGTTACTTGTTTAATTTAAGTATTTTAAGTGGCTGTTGATGCTACAAAAATGCATAGGACATGTAATCCCACACTTAAAAGACATATTTCTAAGTAGCCTGGAATGGGGATATGTGCCTAAGGCGTGGAGAGAAGTCAAAGTGGTCTTTATTCCGAAAGCCGGAAAACCAACCCACACAGGTGCCAAAGACTTCAGACCCATCAGTCTCACATCGTTTCTCCTTAAACTTTTGAAAGACTAATAATATAATATACGCAACACACTGAGCCCGGAAATCATATCCCCAGCCCAGCATGTGTATACAAAAGGGAAAAGTGTAGAGACAGCACTACACAGTGTCGTCAGCACTATTGAAAAAACACTCAAAGACAAAGAATACACCCGGCCGCCTTCCTAGACATTGAGGGGGGATCACTACGTTTTCCCGCGATCGTTTTCCCGTGTAACGTTTGCCCGCCGATTTGAAAGATAGTTTTTTTGATACAATCCCGCAGCACGATATCCCGCGGAACAATTGCCTATGAAATTTTCCACGGGATTGGCGGCGGGATAGGCAATACTAATTAGTACTTTTTGACAATACTATTTTGCATTTATGCAATAAATATTTTATGTTTGTTAAAATATCTTTAATTTTTTTTTTTTCATACACTCAACCTCGCACCTACCCCAAATCCTATAGTGTGCCAAGCAGGGGGGTTGCAGGAGGGCAGCATGCCCCCCCATACATACCTCACCTTAACACAAAAAAAGACTTTTGTACAAGAAAACTACTATTGAAATGAATTTTGTTCATGCGCTGTCGATTTGTATTAAAAAAAGTAGGAATCGGCGGGCAAACGTTACAAGGGAAACTATTATTCGGGATATCGTTCTACGGGAAAACGTTTTGCGGAAAAATGTTTTGCGGGAAAATGTACGCGGGAAAACGTGACGCGTAGCCAACCCCATTGAGGGAGCTTTCAACAATGTTGGAAACGAGGCGGTGGAGGGAGCACTCGTTAATCTTAACGTAAACAATGCCATCATCAGATGGATAATGTATATGTTAAAAAACAGACAGATCATCTCTGAGTTAGGCGGAGTACAGATCAAAGTATCTGCTTCCAGAGGGACTCCACAAGGTGGGGTCCTCTCTCCACTTCTTTGGGTACTCGTGATGAACACAATCCTCATGAGACTCAAATACAGTGGAGTTAAAGTGCTTGCATACGCAAATGATTTAGCATTGCTAGCGACAGGTAAATTCCCCTCCACCATCAGCGAGCAAATAGAAAATGCTTTATCAACTGTGTTTACATGGACTATGAACTGTGGCTTAGCGGTTAAGCCAGCGGTTAACAGACGGAAAGTACCATCTTTCAAAATTCCTTCTATTGTAGGGACCCAACTCAAGCTCTCCGACCACGCGAAGTATCTTGGTGTGATCTTGGATAAGAAATTGAATTGGATCTTAACATTAAAGATAGAACTAACAAGGCCATGTTTGCATTCTACTCCTGCAACAGGATTTTTGGTAAAACCTGGGGGCCAAACCCCAAAATTATCACTTCCTAAGGGGGGAGGGATGTTGTGCCCCAAATGACATGCCACCCTACAAAGGCATGACCCACTGAGTCACAACTGTTGTCGAAATACCTCAACTTATGAAATCGGTATTCATCATCGACAGCAGTTTTCACGTTACACTTAATGTGACGCAATGATGTCGAAATACCTCAACTTATGAAATTGGTATTCATCATCGACAGCAGTTTTCACGTTACACTTAATGTGACGCAATGATTCAGTGGGACACAGTAAGAAAGCCCTACTTCCAGAATGCTGAATAATGCATTTTGGAAGTAATTGCAGGAAGGTTCCAGGTAGGTCTTTGGGAACGCGGTGAGTCTAATTGTAACCGTGATCGTGGTTGTTCACCATTTGACCATAAACGGAGGATAACATTTTGGCGCAGCCGGTTTGCGAATCTACCGCGACTTAAATTAAATTAAAAAAAAAAATATATATAAATACAAGTGTCTCCATAAGCAAACCCCTAAGTGAAAAGTTTTTAAAGAAAAAAAAAAAATACTAAGTGTCTCCAAATAACTAAGCCCCTATCATTTGAATAATTAGTGCGATAATAAAAAAAAAAAAACATTAATAAAACAACAGAAAAAAAAAACACCGTGAAGTGTGGCAGAGGAAAAGGAAAAAGGTGCAGTAAGTGAAAATTTATTTTTTTTTTAGTTTTTATTTGCATGATTTTTTTTTGTGTGCCCTCTTTAGCATTGGTTTTTTTATTTTTTTCTGGGTCAAGCAGATTTTTTTTAATTTTTTTTCAAGATAGCTTTTGTTATTCTTGATTTTGGTTTTTCTTCATTAATTTTGGTTTTTGGTGTAGGTCACGGTTTTGGCTCCAAAAGTTTTTGTTGTTTTGTTTAATTTCTTCAATTTCAACTTCCACCAAGGTAGTTAATTGTGAAATTCAGAGGTTTTGTTTCTGTTGGTGTTAAGTTAATGGCCAAAAGGCAAATTCAGGCCCAACTTAATGATCTCATAGAAGAAACAGAGTTTCTTAAAAAAGCGGAAAAAGAACAGCAACGGCAATTAAAGTTGTTGAATGAATTTCTTTTTTCGGAACTTAAAGAAATTTTAAACCCTGAAGTCTATAGTCTGGTCAGTTTTCAGTTAAGTTCTCAGTGGGGAAAATTTACGCGTGTTGAATCAACAGACGCTATTCTGACGGAATACGTAAAGGCCGTTCAGAATTTAATAAAAAACCACACGAGAGAGACAGAAAAACTTGCTAAGCAGCTTGAAAAAAGCGAGTATTTTCGTAAGGAAGCAGAAAAGCGACTTTTGCGAGCGGCAGAAGAAGCTGACCAGGAAATAGACCAGTTGACAACTGAACAACTGATCCGTTGCAACAGCCAACACGTAACTGAAATATTGCTGCTGAGCAGTGATGCCAGACTTTTCTAATTGATTTACCCACGACTTGGACTGAAAATGCCCGTTTTGCCAACGATATTGTCGACAAATGCCCACGATGTTGGCCACAAAAAAAATAGAAGAACAAATACAAAATATAACAAAAATAAAAAATCACAACTTTTACTATAACACAAATGCAATCATTTCTTTGCCCAATCGATTTCGCTTCTTACATTTTACGTCTCTTATTATCGAAAAAATTCGTTCTGCTTCAGCATTAGAGTGAGGTAGAGTCAATGCTATTTTAACAAGTTTTCCTAAATTAGGAAACAAAATTTCATCATTGAAATTTAGAAGATGGCAAATTTCATGCCACATCTTGTCAATAGGAAGTTTTTTGAGTGAACATTTTTGATCATGCTCAAAAGTATTGAAATATTTTGGTACTCTTTTCATTCAATGAACAGAAATACAAATGGATTGCTTCAAAGTATGAACTTCAATGGCTCCATTCAAATATAAAAACTAATATAAGTTTGAAAAATAAAAATGCTCTTTTTTTAAACTGAGAGGCATGAAAACGCCCTTTCGCCCTTTTAGCTTATTTTTCTTATCAAATGCCCACAAAAAGGGCATTCGCCCACAATCTGGCATCGCTGCTCCTGAGCAAGAGCAGAATGACTATATATTTCTTATATATTCAGCCCTATCACAAATTCCATCGTAATCGAAAATTTGCTACGAATCACGAAAAATGTATTGCAGAATCCATTCGTAGTGGGAAATTTATTAAGAATTTCGAAATTCGGGAAATTTGGTATCACAAATTCCGAATGAAACGGAAATATGACGTCCTTTTCTACGACAACTGATTCTTGTCGTAGCCAAGTGGTAAACGATTGTGTTTCATTAGAAAATAGTTTTTTTTTACAAATTGTAAAATTTGCAATGGTTGCAAACGCAAATTAATCAATTTTTATTTTGTTAAAAATTCTTAAACTCTTAAAATAATTGAATACCACGCCGAAACAATTTACAAAGAAGTCAAAACAAAACTATGTTCCTTAAAAAAAAACGAGGAATTAAAAGAACACATCACTTTTAAAACAAGCCGGGCTGAAATTAGTTTCTCAGTACATTTGAAACCACATTATTTTTATAACTTCAATTTATTTTTATGTTGAATCTATTTTCTTGAGAAAAAATGCTAAAACATTGAATAAAAAGACAAATATCAACAACACAACTTTTTTTCACGATCTCAATGATTTGACAGCTGTAATAGTGCTCAGCGATTTTGGAATTTGTTTTTGCGATATTTATTAAAACAAAGAGTCTAGCCATACTTAACACAAATATTCAGCTTTTTTTGTGTAAAATAAAAAGGGAAAAAAGATGGTACTTTTTAAAAAGTTTAAGGGATTTTTTATTTTAAAAGCTCCAAGTATTGTTGTGACATAGGACAACTGATTTCGAAATTCAGAATTAATTCTTTTAATGAGGCATTGCTTTTTTCGATTCCATTCGGATTTTGTGAATCCTTTTTTCGGGGTTCGTAGTGGAATAATCCATTCGGGGATTTTCCACGATGGATTCTGTGATAGGCCTGATTATAAATGACAGCCACGAGGCTTCCCAAAAATGAAACTAGATAGAGCAGGCAATACATTAAAGCCGCAGTTAAACATAGCTTTGCTAAGTAATATAATCTGAATAGTATTCTGTAAAATTTTCTTAAGTCTCAATAAAATGCAATTCAATTTAATTCTTGTGTGCTGGGGGAGTTTGGTTTGAGAGCGCAACGTGGCCGGTCGTGCTTTGCACACCGTGCATTTTCCGGAGATTTTACTCCAGTAATTTTTTTTATTAGTTCCTGTGCCTCTTCACTGGGACTGATTATACTCGTTCTCACTCACCGCGAAAGTGATCCACCACCAGGCAGAGTTCTTTGGGGAGGGGATTTCTGCATGGCATCAGGAGAGGCTTCTCCAGCAACTGATTAGTTCCTGTGCCTCGTGCCAGGCCTATACCGTTCCCGTTTACCGTCAAAACGGTCTACCAGGCAGTTTCTCTGGAGGGGGATACCTGCTTGGTAATCTGGAGATTTCTATCTTCAACAACTTATTAGTTCCTGTTCATCGTCACCAGACTGGAACTTAACCCCGTTACTCCGTTTACCGTTAAAACGGACTACAGCTAGAAAGTTTCTACTAGCAACAGACGCAGCGCAGGCTGGCAGATTCTCAAGGCGAGGCCATCACCCTGTGAACCCAGAACTTTTTTACATATCGTTTTACTTTATTTTCATTGCCAGTAATTTATTTTTTTAATGTAACTGTGAAAGAAGTGAATGTAAAATAATCGAAACAGTTCTTTTAATTAATTATACCTATGTATGGAAAAGTGATCACGACAAAAAACCTAAATGCTAAAAAAACAGCCAAGTCCTTCTATATAAAAATCTGTATATTAAACAACTCAGCCGTGAAAAGTAGTGAGATCTTAATATTTTAAGAAGAGTAAAATTGAAACAACACCAAAATATGAGAGAAATTTATTATTTAATGATTACTGGCTAAAATTTGGGGGTTCACATTGTCAAGTTTTCAAAACGTTTTGAATTGTGAGTAATTAAAAGAAAACTTGCCAAGTGAACCCCAAATTTTAGTCAGTAATCATTAAATAATAAATTTCTCTCATAACTTGGTGTTGTTTCAATATTACTCTTCTTAAAATATTTGATATTAAACCTTCATAAAGTTAGAACTTGGCATACTTTAAGATCTCACTACTTTTCACGGCTGAGTTGTTTAATATACAGATTTTTATATAGAAGGACTTGGCTGTTTTTTTAACATATATATTTTTTTTTTGTGATCTCACTCCTTTTTGCCAAGGTTTTTATTTTTTTTTCAGGTAATACCTCATAAGATACCTACTAAATTAATTCTACAACAATCATAAGTGCTTTATATAATTGGTAAACATTCTGTGAAAGTGGCGGATACCACGCCCCCTGAATTGAAAGTATTCTATTTTTTCTTTGTATGCACTTTAAGCCCTACCGCTCTACCAAATTTCATCATTCTACAGCAATCGGAAGTGCTCCATTTAATTGGCCGCAGATTTGATAAAGTAGGCGGATACAACGCCCCTTGAATGAAGAACCTAAAATATTAAATTTGTTTCTTTTTATGTACTTCAAGCCCAACCGCTGTACCCAATTTCATCATTCTACAGCAATTGGAAATGCTCCTTGATAACTATTCTGAGAAAATGGGCGGATACCACGCCCCCTGAGTGTAAAACTTCAAATATTCTATTTTTTTCTTTGTATGCATTTTAAGCCCTATCGTTCTACCAAATTTCATCATTTTACAGCAATCGGAAATGCTCCATTTAATTGATTGTAATTCTGAGAAAGTAGGCGGATACCACGCCCCCTGAATGGAAAACCTCAAATATTAAATTTTTTCTTTTGTATAAACTTAAAGCCTTACCGTTCTGCCAAATTTCATCATTCTACAGCAATCGGAAGTGTTCCATATAATTGATAACAATTATGGGAAAGTGGGCGGATACCACGCCTCCTGATTGAAAACCTCAAATATTATATTTTTTTTCTTTGTACGCATTTCAAGCCCTATCGTTCTACCAAATTTCATCATTTTACAACAATCGGAAGTGCTCCATTTGATTGATTGCAATTCTGAGAAAGAAGGCGGATACCACGCCCCCTGAATGGAAAACCTCAAATATTAAATTTTTTCTTTCGTATAAACTTAAAGCCCTACCGCTCTGCCAAATTTCATCATTCTACAGCAATCGGAAGTGTTCCATATAATTTATAATAATTCCGGGAAAGTGGGCGGATACCACGCCCCCTGAATGGAAAACCTCAAATTTTCGATTATTTCCTTTGTATGCACCACAAGACCTACCGTTGTTCGAAATAACAAGATTCTGCGGTGTCGGGAAGTGCTCTATAATTTTGATGATCTGTCAGTGAGTGATTGAGTGAGTGAGTCAGTCAGTCAGTCAGTTACGGTTTTCGCGATTTTTGACGTCTTATATCTCGGTAACCACCTAAGCTAAGGAGATGAAATTTGGTGTGGTGCTTGTGCCTGGCTAGGCAACCAAATATTCCGAATTTGAAGTTCCTGACTTTATTGGTACAGAAGTTAGAGGGGGGTCGAAAATATCCTGAGTTTGTTCCTGTAAAAAGGGTGTAGTGCCAGAACTTGGCTGGGCACTACCGTGCCGTTTGATTTCATTAAATTTGAAAATTCTACATAGAGCGTTCTCGCTCTATAACACGAAATTTTATGTATATAAATGTATTCTATGGCATATTAGTTTATAAGGTATTTGTATTTGTAGGTATTGTATATATGTATATTTTTTTATCCGTTGCAACAGCCAACACGTAACTGAAATATTGCTTCTGAGCAAGAGCAGAATGACTATATGTTTTTATATATTATAAATGACAGCCACGAGGCTTCCCAAAAATGTAACTAGATAGAGCAGGCAATACATTATAGCCGCAGTTAAACACAGCTTTGCTAAGTAATATAATCTGAATTGTACTCTGTAAAATTTTCTTAAGTCTCAATAAAATTCAATTCAATTCAATTCTTGTGTGCTGGTGCCAAATTAAAAGTTGTGAAATTTAAAATTTAATTATATGTTGCAAAGTAAATTGTTTAACTTTAGTTTTATTTAAATAAAAGATTAACTTTACAGTAAAGTGTTTTATTGTGGAAGTAAAGAAGCCACCAAGGGCTACGCTAAAAATAGTCACAAGAGACTATAGATCTATAAAAACGAACACATTTAAAGTTTTCATTAATATCGTTTTGCGATTGTATTGCTCCACATAGAGCCACATAGAGCCTCGGCCCACTCTTCATTTAATCCACAAATGATAACATTAGGATCATCTAATTTAGGTGTTATTACATTGTAATCATCACCCATTTTGGTTGACACTTCACGCTCAATTTTTTCTCTGGAGTTTTTATCTGCACACTTAATCGCTTATGCACCATCTTTACGATTAGAGACACTTTAACTTTCAAAGATGGGGATTGAGGATCAATGTTTACTTTAAATGCTTTTTTTTGTGTCATCACTGTTTTGTGTATTCTTAGGAGCAATAATAATTGGTGGTTCGTTTACCAAAACACTTGAAAAGGGTGTATTATTATTATGTAAAATTGAGACTGATGGGCAGGGAGTAACATCATTTATTTTCTTTTCAATATTTTTGACCACTTGACTATTATTTATGAGAAGACTTTTTATATCATTAATACTTTTTAATAAGTCACTTGTAAATTTTTGACATTTAATGCAATCGAAAAACATGCACTCATGTTCCAATGTCATGCGTTTCTCATATTCGCTTATGGAAAAGCAGGAGAGATGGAAAACCCCAGTACCCACACCACTGCACGATATACCATTTTTTCTTTCTCTATGTGCTTTTTGCACATCTTGCATATAATAGAACTCATAATAGGTATATGGTCCTTTGTTTTATTTTTTTCACTCAAGTGCTCGATCACTATTTTTATTTAGTTTGTAATTTATTTTAATTGTTTAATTTCACTTTACACTACAATTTATTGATGCCAATGCCTTATAACAACTTTAAATAAATAATAAAAGTGGAGCACTTAATCTGCACGACTGTCTTTCATAAGCACTCATTTCATATCAAGTATCTTATTAAAAAAGATTGCCCTAAATGTGGTTGATGTATTATGTTACTTGTTTAATTTAAGTATTTTAAGTGGCTGTTGATGCTACAAAAATGCATAGGACATGTAATCCCACACTTAAAAGACATATTTCTAAGTAGCCTGGAATGGGGATATGTGCCTAAGGCGTGGAGAGAAGTCAAAGTGGTCTTTATTCCGAAAGCCGGAAAACCAACCCACACAGGTGCCAAAGACTTCAGACCCATCAGTCTCACATCGTTTCTCCTAAAACTTTTGAAAGACTAATAATATAATATACGCAACACACTGAGCCCGGAAATCATATCCCCAGCCCAGCATGTGTATACAAAAGGGAAAAGTGTAGAGACAGCACTACACAGTGTCGTCAGCACTATTGAAAAAACACTCAAAGACAAAGAATACACCCGGCCGCCTTCCTAGACATTGAGGGGGGATCACTACGTTTTCCCGTGTAACGTTTGCCCGCCGATTTGAAAGATAGTTTTTTTGATACAATCCCGCAGCACGATATCCCGCGGAACAATTGCCTATGAAATTTTCCACGGGATTGGCGGCGGGATAGGCAATACTAATTAGTACTTTTTGACAATACTATTTTGCATTTATGCAATAAATATTTTATGTTTGTTAAAATATCTTTAATTTTTTATTTTTCATGCACTCAACCTCGCACCTACCCCAAATCCTATAGTGTGCCAAGCAGGGGGGTTGCAGGAGGGCAGCATGCCCCCCCATACATACCTCACCTTAACACAAAAAAAGACTTTTGTACAAGAAAACTACTATTGAAATGAATTTTGTTCATGCGCTGTCGATTTGTATTAAAAAAAGTAGGAATCGGCGGGCAAACGTTACAAGGGAAACTATTATTCGG
The DNA here is from genome assembly GCA_929447395.1 of Epistrophe grossulariae. NCBI lineage: Eukaryota > Metazoa > Arthropoda > Insecta > Diptera > Syrphidae > Epistrophe > Epistrophe grossulariae. The sequence continues at coordinate 100,805,782 of OV839566.1, forward strand.
GACATCTTTCTACGGGAAAACGTTTTGCGGAAAAATGTTTTGCGGGAAAATGTACGTGGGAAAACGTGACGCGGGAAAACGTGCCGCGGGAAAACGTAGCCAACCCCATTGAGGGAGCTTTCAACAATGTTGGAAACGAGGCGGTGGAGGGAGCACTCGTTAATCTTAACGTAAACAATGCCATCATCAGATGGATAATGTATATGTTAAAAAACAGACAGATCATCTCTGAGTTAGGCGGAGTACAGATCAAAGTATCTGCTTCCAGAGGGACTCCACAAGGTGGGGTCCTCTCTCCACTTCTTTGGGTACTCGTGATGAACACAATCCTCATGAGACTCAAATACAGTGGAGTTAAAGTGCTTGCATACGCAAATGATTTAGCATTGCTAGCGACAGGTAAATTCCCCTCCACCATCAGCGAGCAAATAGAAAATGCTTTATCAACTGTGTTTACATGGACTATGAACTGTGGCTTAGCGGTTAAGCCAGCGGTTAACAGACGGAAAGTACCATCTTTCAAAATTCCTTCTATTGTAGGGACCCAACTCAAGCTCTCCGACCACGCGAAGTATCTTGGTGTGATCTTGGATAAGAAATTGAATTGGATCTTAACATTAAAGATAGAACTAACAAGGCCATGTTTGCATTCTACTCCTGCAACAGGATTTTTGGTAAAACCTGGGGGCCAAACCCCAAAATTATCACTTCCTAAGGGGGGAGGGATGTTGTGCCCCAAATGACATGCCACCCTACAAAGGCATGACCCACTGAGTCACAACTGTTGTCGAAATACCTCAACTTATGAAATCGGTATTCATCATCGACAGCAGTTTTCACGTTACACTTAATGTGACGCAATGATGTCGAAATACCTCAACTTATGAAATTGGTATTCATCATCGACAGCAGTTTTCACGTTACACTTAATGTGACGCAATGATTCAGTGGGACACAGTAAGAAAGCCCTACTTCCAGAATGCTGAATAATGCATTTTGGAAGTAATTGCAGGAAGGTTCCAGGTAGGTCTTTGGGAACGCGGTGAGTCTAATTGTAACCGTGATCGTGGTTGTTCACCATTTGACCATAAACGGAGGATAACATTTTGGCGCAGCCGGTTTGCGAATCTACCGCGACTTAAATTAAATTAAAAAAAAAATATATATAAATACAAGTGTCTCCATAAACAAACCCCTAAGTGAAAAGTTTTTAAAGAAAAAAAAAATACTAAGTGTCTCCAAATAACTAAGCCCCTATCATTTGAATAATTAGTGCGATAATAAAAAAAAAAAAACATTAATAAAACAACAGAAAAAAAAAAACACCGTGAAGTGTGGCAGAGGAAAAGGAAAAAGGTGCAGTAAGTGAAAATTTATTTTTTTTTTAGTTTTTATTTGCATGATTTTTTTTTATGTGCCCTCTTTAGCATTGGTTTTTTTATTTTTTTTATTTTTTTCTGGGTCAAGCAGATTTTTTTTTATTTTTTTTCAAGATAGCTTTTGTTATTCTTGATTTTGGTTTTTCTTCATTAATTTTGGTTTTTGGTGTAGGTCACGGTTTTGGCTCCAAAAGTTTTTGTTGTTTTGTTTAATTTCTTCAATTTCAACTTCCACCAAGGTAGTTAATTGTGAAATTCAGAGGTTTTGTTTCTGTTGGTGTTAAGTTAATGGCCAAAAGGCAAATTCAGGCCCAACTTAATGATCTCATAGAAGAAACAGAGTTTCTTAAAAAAGCGGAAAAAGAACAGCAACGGCAATTAAAGTTGTTGAATGAATTTCTTTTTTCGGAACATAAAGAAATTTTAAACCCTGAAGTCTATAGTCTGGTCAGTTTTCAGTTAAGTTCTCAGTGGGGAAAATTTACGCGTGTTGAATCAACAGACGCTATTCTGACGGAATACGTAAAGGCCGTTCAGAATTTAATAAAAAACCACACGAGAGAGACAGAAAAACTTGCTAAGCAGCTTGAAAAAAGCGAGTATTTTCGTAAGGAAGCAGAAAAGCGACTTTTGCGAGCGGCAGAAGAAGCTGACCAGGAAATAGACCAGTTGACAACTGAACAACTGATCCGTTGCAACAGCCAACACGTAACTGAAATATTGCTGCTGAGCAGTGATGCCAGACTTTTCCAATTGATTTACCCACGACTTGGACTGAAAATGCCCGTTTTGCCAACGATATTGTCGACAAATGCCCACGATGTTGGCCACAAAAAAAAATAGAAGAACAAATACAAAATATAACAAAAATAAAAAATCACAACTTTTACTATAACACAAATGCAATCATTTCTTTGCCCAATCGATTTCGCTTCTTACATTTTACGTCTCTTATTATCGAAAAAATTCGTTCTGCTTCAGCATTAGAGTGAGGTAGAGTCAATGCTATTTTAACAAGTTTTCCTAAATTAGGAAACAAAATTTCATCATTGAAATTTAGAAGATGGCAAATTTCATGCCACATCTTGTCAATAGGAAGTTTTTTGAGTGAACATTTTTGATCATGCTCAAAAGTATTGAAATATTTTGGTACTCTTTTCATTCAATGAACAGAAATACAAATGGATTGCTTCAAAGTATGAACTTCAATGGCTCCATTCAAATATAAAAACTAATATAAGTTTGAAAAATAAAAATGCTCTTTTTTTAAACTGAGAGGCATGAAAACGCCCTTTCGCCCTTTTAGCTTATTTTTCTTATCAAATGCCCACAAAAAGGGCATTCGCCCACAATCTGGCATCGCTGCTCCTGAGCAAGAGCAGAATGACTATATATTTCTTATATATTCAGCCCTATCACAAATTCCATCGTAATCGAAAATTTGCTACGTATCACGAAAAATGTATTGCAGAATCCATTCGTAGTGGGAAATTTATTAAGAATTTCGAAATTCGGGAAATTTGGTATCACAAATTCCGAATGAAACGGAAATATGACGTCCTTTTCTACGACAACTGATTCTTGTCGTAGCCAAGTGGTAAACGATTGTGTTTCATTAGAAAATAGTTTTTTTTTACAAATTGTAAAATTTGCAATGGTTGCAAACGCAAATTAATCAATTTTTATTTTGTTAAAAATTCTTAAACTCTTAAAATAATTGAATACCACGCCGAAACAATTTACAAAGAAGTCAAAACAAAACTATGTTCCTTAAAAAAAAACGAGGAATTAAAAGAACACATCACTTTTAAAACAAGCCGGGCTGAAATTAGTTTCTCAGTACATTTGAAACCACATTATTTTTATAACTTCAATTTATTTTTATGTTGAATCTATTTTCTTGAGAAAAAATGCTAAAACATTGAATAAAAAGACAAATATCAACAACACAACTTTTTTCACGATCTCAATGATTTGACAGCTGTAATAGTGCTCAGCGATTTTGGAATTTGTTTTTGCGATATTTATTAAAACAAAGAGTCTAGCCATACTTAACACAAATATTCAGCTTTTTTTGTGTAAAATAAAAAGGGAAAAAAGATGGTACTTTTTAAAAAGTTTAAGGGATTTTTTATTTTAAAAGCTCCAAGTATTGTTGTGACATAGGACAACTGATTTCGAAATTCAGAATGAATTCTTTTAATGAGGCATTGCTTTTTTCGATTCCATTCGGATTTTGTGAATCCTTTTTTCGGGGTTCGTAGTGGAATAATCCATTCGGGGATTTTCCACGATGGATTCTGTGATAGGCCTGATTATAAATGACAGCCACGAGGCTTCCCAAAAATGAAACTAGATAGAGCAGGCAATACATTATAGCCGCAGTTAAACATAGCTTTGCTAAGTAATATAATCTGAATAGTATTCTGTAAAATTTTCTTAAGTCTCAATAAAATGCAATTCAATTTAATTCTTGTGTGCTGGGGGAGTTTGGTTTGAGAGCGCAACGTGGCCGGTCGTGCTTTGCACACCGTGCATTTTCCGGAGATTTTACTCCAGTAATTTTTTTTATTAGTTCCTGTGCCTCTTCACTGGGACTGATTATACTCGTTCTCACTCACCGCGAAAGTGATCCACCACCAGGCAGAGTTCTTTGGGGAGGGGATTTCTGCATGGCATCAGGAGAGGCTTCTCCAGCAACTGATTAGTTCCTGTGCCTCGTGCCAGGCCTATACCGTTCCCGTTTACCGTCAAAACGGTCTACCAGGCAGTTTCTCTGGAGGGGGATACCTGCTTGGTAATCTGGAGATTTCTATCTTCAACAACTTATTAGTTCCTGTTCATCGTCACCAGACTGGAACTTAACCCCGTTACTCCGTTTACCGTTAAAACGGACTACAGCTAGAAAGTTTCTACTAGCAACAGACGCAGCGCAGGCTGGCAGATTCTCAAGGCGAGGCCATCACCCTGTGAACCCAGAACTTTTTTACATATCGTTTTACTTTATTTTCATTGCCAGTAATTTATTTTTTTAATGTAACTGTGAAAGAAGTGAATGTAAAATAATCGAAACAGTTCTTTTAATTAATTATACCGATGTATGGAAAAGTGATCACAACAAAAAACATAAATGCTAAAAAAACAGCCAAGTCCTTCTATATAAAAATCTGTATATTAAACAACTCAGCCGTGAAAAGTAGTGAGATCTTAATATTTTAAGAAGAGTAAAATTGAAACAACACCAAAATATGAGAGATATTTATTATTTAATGATTACTGGCTAAAATTTGGGGGTTCACATTGTCAAGTTTTCAAAACGTTTTGAATTGTGAGTAATTAAAAGAAAACTTGCCAAGTGAACCCCAAATTTTAGTCAGTAATCATTAAATAATAAATTTCTCTCATAACTTGGTGTTGTTTCAATATTACTCTTCTTAAAATATTTGATATTAAACCTTCATAAAGTTAGAACTTGGCATACTTTAAGATCTCACTACTTTTCACGGCTGAGTTGTTTAATATACAGATTTTTATATAGAAGGACTTGGCTGTTTTTTTAACATATATATTTTTTTTTTGTGATCTCACTCCTTTTTGCCAAGGTTTTTATTTTTTTTTCAGGTAATACCTCATAAGATACCTACTAAATTAATTCTACAACAATCATAAGTGCTTTATATAATTGGTAAACATTCTGTGAAAGTGGCGGATACCACGCCCCCTGAATTGAAAGTATTCTATTTTTTCTTTGTATGCACTTTAAGCCCTACCGCTCTACCAAATTTCATCATTCTACAGCAATCGGAAGTGCTCCATTTAATTGGCCGCAGATTTGATAAAGTAGGCGGATACAACGCCCCTTGAATGAAGAACCTAAAATATTAAATTTGTTTCTTTTTATGTACTTCAAGCCCAACCGCTGTACCCAATTTCATCATTCTACAGCAATTGGAAATGCTCCTTGATAACTATTCTGAGAAAATGGGCGGATACCACGCCCCCTGAGTGTAAAACTTCAAATATTCTATTTTTTTCTTTGTATGCATTTTAAGCCCTATCGTTCTACCAAATTTCATCATTTTACAGCAATCGGAAATGCTCCATTTAATTGATTGTAATTCTGAGAAAGTAGGCGGATACCACGCCCCCTGAATGGAAAACCTCAAATATTAAATTTTTTCTTTTGTATAAACTTAAAGCCTTACCGTTCTGCCAAATTTCATCATTCTACAGCAATCGGAAGTGTTCCATATAATTGATAACAATTATGGGAAAGTGGGCGGATACCACGCCTCCTGATTGAAAACCTCAAATATTATATTTTTTTTCTTTGTACGCATTTCAAGCCCTATCGTTCTACCAAATTTCATCATTTTACAACAATCGGAAGTGCTCCATTTGATTGATTGCAATTCTGAGAAAGAAGGCGGATACCACGCCCCCTGAATGGAAAACCTCAAATATTAAATTTTTTCTTTCGTATAAACTTAAAGCCCTACCGCTCTGCCAAATTTCATCATTCTACAGCAATCGGAAGTGTTCCATATAATTTATAATAATTCCGGGAAAGTGGGCGGATACCACGCCCCCTGAATGGAAAACCTCAAATTTTCGATTATTTCCTTTGTATGCACCACAAGACCTACCGTTGTTCGAAATAACAAGATTCTGCGGTGTCGGGAAGTGCTCTATAATTTTGATGATCTGTCAGTGAGTGATTGAGTGAGTGAGTCAGTCAGTTACGGTTTTCGCGATTTTTGACGTCTTATATCTCGGTAACCACCTAAGCTAAGGAGATGAAATTTGGTGTGGTGCTTGTGCCTGGCTAGGCAACCAAATATTCCGAATTTGAAGTTCCTGACTTTATTGGTACAGAAGTTAGAGGGGGGTCGAAAATATCCTGAGTTTGTTCCTGTAAAAAGGGTGTAGTGCCAGAACTTGGCTGGGCACTACCGTGCCGTTTGATTTCATTAAATTTGAAAATTCTACATAGAGCGTTCTCGCTCTATAACACGAAATTTTATGTATATAAATGTATTCTATGGCATATTAGTTTATAAGGTATTTGTATTTGTAGGTATTGTATATATGTATATTTTTTTATCCGTTGCAACAGCCAACACGTAACTGAAATATTGCTTCTGAGCAAGAGCAGAATGACTATATGTTTTTATATATTATAAATGACAGCCACGAGGCTTCCCAAAAATGTAACTAGATAGAGCAGGCAATACATTATAGCCGCAGTTAAACACAGCTTTGCTAAGTAATATAATCTGAATTGTACTCTGTAAAATTTTCTTAAGTCTCAATAAAATTCAATTCAATTCAATTCTTGTGTGCTGGTGCCAAATTAAAAGTTGTGCTCCCAACCGAAATTTAAAATTTAATTATATGTTGCAAAGTAAATTGTTTAACTTTAGTTTTATTTAAATAAAAGATTAACTTTACAGTAAAGTGTTTTATTGTGGAAGTAAAGAAGCCACCAAGGGCTACGCTAAAAATAGTCACAAGAGACTATAGATCTATAAAAACGAACACATTTAAAGTTTTCATTAATATCGTTTTGCGATTGTATTGCTCCACATAGAGCCACATAGAGCCTCGGCCCACTCTTCATTTAATCCACAAATGATAACATTAGGATCATCTAATTTAGGTGTTATTACATTGTAATCATCACCCATTTTGGTTGACACTTCACGCTCAATTTTTTCTCTGGAGTTTTTATCTGCACACTTAATCGCTTATGCACCATCTTTACGATTAGAGACACTTTAACTTTCAAAGATGGGGATTGAGGATCAATGTTTACTTTAAATGCTTTTTTTTGTGTCATCACTGTTTTGTGTATTCTTAGGAGCAATAATAATTGGTGGTTCGTTTACCAAAACACTTGAAAAGGGTGTATTATTATTATGTAAAATTGAGACTGATGGGCAGGGAGTAACATCATTTATTTTCTTTTCAATATTTTTGACCACTTGACTATTATTTATGAGAAGACTTTTTATATCATTAATACTTTTTAATAAGTCACTTGTAAATTTTTGACATTTAATGCAATCGAAAAACATGCACTCATGTTCCAATGTCATGCGTTTCTCATATTCGCTTATGGAAAAGCAGGAGAGATGGAAAACCCCAGTACCCACACCACTGCACGATATACCATTTTTTCTTTCTCTATGTGCTTTTTGCACATCTTGCATATAATAGAACTCATAATAGGTATATGGTCCTTTGTTTTATTTTTTTCACTCAAGTGCTCGATAACTATTTTTATTTTTATTTAGTTTGTAATTTATTTTAATTGTTTAATTTCACTTTACACTACAATTTATTGATGCCAATGCCTTATAACAACTTTAAATAAATAATAAAAGTGGAGCACTTAATCTGCACGACTGTCTTTCATAAGCACTCATTTCATATCAAGTATCTTATTAAAAAAGATTGCCCTAAATGTGGTTGATGTATTATGTTACTTGTTTAATTTAAGTATTTTAAGTGGCTGTTGATGCTACAAAAATGCATAGGACATGTAATCCCACACTTAAAAGACATATTTCTAAGTAGCCTGGAATGGGGATATGTGCCTAAGGCGTGGAGAGAAGTCAAAGTGGTCTTTATTCCGAAAGCCGGAAAACCAACCCACACAGGTGCCAAAGACTTCAGACCCATCAGTCTCACATCGTTTCTCCTAAAACTTTTGAAAGACTAATAATATAATATACGCAACACACTGAGCCCGGAAATCATATCCCCAGCCCAGCATGTGTATACAAAAGGGAAAAGTGTAGAGACAGCACTACACAGTGTCGTCAGCACTATTGAAAAAACACTCAAAGACAAAGAATACACCCGGCCGCCTTCCTAGACATTGAGGGGGGATCACTACGTTTTCCCGTGTAACGTTTGCCCGCCGATTTGAAAGATAGTTTTTTTGATACAATCCCGCAGCACGATATCCCGCGGAACAATTGCCTATGAAATTTTCCACGGGATTGGCGGCGGGATAGGCAATACTAATTAGTACTTTTTGACAATACTATTTTGCATTTATGCAATAAATATTTTATGTTTGTTAAAATATCTTTAATTTTTTTTTTTTCATGCACTCAACCTCGCACCTACCCCAAATCCTATAGTGTGCCAAGCAGGGGGGTTGCAGGAGGGCAGCATGCCCCCCCATACATACCTCACCTTAACACAAAAAAAGACTTTTGTACAAGAAAACTACTATTGAAATGAATTTTGTTCATGCGCTGTCGATTTGTATTAAAAAAAGTAGGAATCGGCGGGCAAACGTTACAAGGGAAACTATTATTCGGGACATCTTTCTACGGGAAAACGTTTTGCGGAAAAATGTTTTGCGGGAAAATGTACGTGGGAAAACGTGACGCGGGAAAACGTGCCGCGGGAAAACGTAGCCAACCCCATTGAGGGAGCTTTCAACAATGTTGGAAACGAGGCGGTGGAGGGAGCACTCGTTAATCTTAACGTAAACAATGCCATCATCAGATGGATAATGTATATGTTAAAAAACAGACAGATCATCTCTGAGTTAGGCGGAGTACAGATCAAAGTATCTGCTTCCAGAGGGACTCCACAAGGTGGGGTCCTCTCTCCACTTCTTTGGGTACTCGTGATGAACACAATCCTCATGAGACTCAAATACAGTGGAGTTAAAGTGCTTGCATACGCAAATGATTTAGCATTGCTAGCGACAGGTAAATTCCCCTCCACCATCAGCGAGCAAATAGAAAATGCTTTATCAACTGTGTTTACATGGACTATGAACTGTGGCTTAGCGGTTAAGCCAGCGGTTAACAGACGGAAAGTACCATCTTTCAAAATTCCTTCTATTGTAGGGACCCAACTCAAGCTCTCCGACCACGCGAAGTATCTTGGTGTGATCTTGGATAAGAAATTGAATTGGATCTTAACATTAAAGATAGAACTAACAAGGCCATGTTTGCATTCTACTCCTGCAACAGGATTTTTGGTAAAACCTGGGGGCCAAACCCCAAAATTATCACTTCCTAAGGGGGGAGGGATGTTGTGCCCCAAATGACATGCCACCCTACAAAGGCATGACCCACTGAGTCACAACTGTTGTCGAAATACCTCAACTTATGAAATCGGTATTCATCATCGACAGCAGTTTTCACGTTACACTTAATGTGACGCAATGATGTCGAAATACCTCAACTTATGAAATTGGTATTCATCATCGACAGCAGTTTTCACGTTACACTTAATGTGACGCAATGATTCAGTGGGACACAGTAAGAAAGCCCTACTTCCAGAATGCTGAATAATGCATTTTGGAAGTAATTGCAGGAAGGTTCCAGGTAGGTCTTTGGGAACGCGGTGAGTCTAATTGTAACCGTGATCGTGGTTGTTCACCATTTGACCATAAACGGAGGATAACATTTTGGCGCAGCCGGTTTGCGAATCTACCGCGACTTAAATTAAATTAAAAAAAAATATATATAAATACAAGTGTCTCCATAAACAAACCCCTAAGTGAAAAGTTTTTAAAGAAAAAAAAAATACTAAGTGTCTCCAAATAACTAAGCCCCTATCATTTGAATAATTAGTGCGATAATAAAAAAAAAAAACATTAATAAAACAACAGAAAAAAAAAAACACCGTGAAGTGTGGCAGAGGAAAAGGAAAAAGGTGCAGTAAGTGAAAATTTATTTTTTTTTTAGTTTTTATTTGCATGATTTTTTTTTATGTGCCCTCTTTAGCATTGGTTTTTTTATTTTTTTTATTTTTTTCTGGGTCAAGCAGATTTTTTTTTATTTTTTTTCAAGATAGCTTTTGTTATTCTTGATTTTGGTTTTTCTTCATTAATTTTGGTTTTTGGTGTAGGTCACGGTTTTGGCTCCAAAAGTTTTTGTTGTTTTGTTTAATTTCTTCAATTTCAACTTCCACCAAGGTAGTTAATTGTGAAATTCAGAGGTTTTGTTTCTGTTGGTGTTAAGTTAATGGCCAAAAGGCAAATTCAGGCCCAACTTAATGATCTCATAGAAGAAACAGAGTTTCTTAAAAAAGCGGAAAAAGAACAGCAACGGCAATTAAAGTTGTTGAATGAATTTCTTTTTTCGGAACTTAAAGAAATTTTAAACCCTGAAGTCTATAGTCTGGTCAGTTTTCAGTTAAGTTCTCAGTGGGGAAAATTTACGCGTGTTGAATCAACAGACGCTATTCTGACAGAATACGTAAAGGCCGTTCAGAATTTAATAAAAAACCACACGAGAGAGACAGAAAAACTTGCTAAGCAGCTTGAAAAAAGCGAGTATTTTCGTAAGGAAGCAGAAAAGCGACTTTTGCGAGCGGCAGAAGAAGCTGACCAGGAAATAGACCAGTTGACAACTGAACAACTGATCCGTTGCAACAGCCAACACGTAACTGAAATATTGCTGCTGAGCAGTGATGCCAGACTTTTCCAATTGATTTACCCACGACTTGGACTGAAAATGCCCGTTTTGCCAACGATATTGTCGACAAATGCCCACGATGTTGGCCACAAAAAAAAATAGAAGAACAAATACAAAATATAACAAAAATAAAAAATCACAACTTTTACTATAACACAAATGCAATCATTTCTTTGCCCAATCGATTTCGCTTCTTACATTTTACGTCTCTTATTATCGACAAAATTCGTTCTGCTTCAGCATTAGAGTGAGGTAGAGTCAATGCTATTTTAACAAGTTTTCCTAAATTAGGAAACAAAATTTCATCATTGAAATTTAGAAGATGGCAAATTTCATGCCACATCTTGTCAATAGGAAGTTTTTTGAGTGAACATTTTTGATCATGCTCAAAAGTATTGAAATATTTTGGTACTCTTTTCATTCAATGAACAGAAATACAAATGGATTGCTTCAAAGTATGAACTTCAATGGCTCCATTCAAATATAAAAACTAATATAAGTTTGAAAAATAAAAATGCTCTTTTTTTAAACTGAGAGGCATGAAAACGCCCTTTCGCCCTTTTAGCTTATTTTTCTTATCAAATGCCCACAAAAAGGGCATTCGCCCACAATCTGGCATCGCTGCTCCTGAGCAAGAGCAGAATGACTATATATTTCTTATATATTCAGCCCTATCACAAATTCCATCGTAATCGAAAATTTGCTACGTATCACGAAAAATGTATTGCAGAATCCATTCGTAGTGGGAAATTTATTAAGAATTTCGAAATTCGGGAAATTTGGTATCACAAATTCCGAATGAAACGGAAATATGACGTCCTTTTCTACGACAACTGATTCTTGTCGTAGCCAAGTGGTAAACGATTGTGTTTCATTAGAAAATAGTTTTTTTTTACAAATTGTAAAATTTGCAATGGTTGCAAACGCAAATTAATCAATTTTTATTTTGTTAAAAATTCTTAAACTCTTAAAATAATTGAATACCACGCCGAAACAATTTACAAAGAAGTCAAAACAAAACTATGTTCCTTAAAAAAAAACGAGGAATTAAAAGAACACATCACTTTTAAAACAAGCCGGGCTGAAATTAGTTTCTCAGTACATTTGAAACCACATTATTTTTATAACTTCAATTTATTTTTATGTTGAATCTATTTTCTTGAGAAAAAATGCTAAAACATTGAATAAAAAGACAAATATCAACAACACAACTTTTTTCACGATCTCAATGATTTGACAGCTGTAATAGTGCTCAGCGATTTTGGAATTTGTTTTTGCGATATTTATTAAAACAAAGAGTCTAGCCATACTTAACACAAATATTCAGCTTTTTTTGTGTAAAATAAAAAGGGAAAAAAGATGGTACTTTTTAAAAAGTTTAAGGGATTTTTTATTTTAAAAGCTCCAAGTATTGTTGTGACATAGGACAACTGATTTCGAAATTCAGAATGAATTCTTTTAATGAGGCATTGCTTTTTTCGATTCCATTCGGATTTTGTGAATCCTTTTTTCGGGGTTCGTAGTGGAATAATCCATTCGGGGATTTTCCACGATGGATTCTGTGATAGGCCTGATTATAAATGACAGCCACGAGGCTTCCCAAAAATGAAACTAGATAGAGCAGGCAATACATTATAGCCGCAGTTAAACATAGCTTTGCTAAGTAATATAATTTGAATAGTATTCTGTAAAATTTTCTTAAGTCTCAATAAAATGCAATTCAATTTAATTCTTGTGTGCTGGGGGAGTTTGGTTTGAGAGCGCAACGTGGCCGGTCGTGCTTTGCACACCGTGCATTTTCCGGAGATTTTACTCCAGTAATTTTTTTTATTAGTTCCTGTGCCTCTTCACTGGGACTGATTATACTCGTTCTCACTCACCGCGAAAGTGATCCACCACCAGGCAGAGTTCTTTGGGGAGGGGATTTCTGCATGGCATCAGGAGAGGCTTCTCCAGCAACTGATTAGTTCCTGTGCCTCGTGCCAGGCCTATACCGTTCCCGTTTACCGTCAAAACGGTCTACCAGGCAGTTTCTCTGGAGGGGGATACCTGCTTGGTAATCTGGAGATTTCTATCTTCAACAACTTATTAGTTCCTGTTCATCGTCACCAGACTGGAACTTAACCCCGTTACTCCGTTTACCGTTAAAACGGACTACAGCTAGAAAGTTTCTACTAGCAACAGACGCAGCGCAGGCTGGCAGATTCTCAAGGCGAGGCCATCACCCTGTGAACCCAGAACTTTTTTACATATCGTTTTACTTTATTTTCATTGCCAGTAATTTATTTTTTTAATGTAACTGTGAAAGAAGTGAATGTAAAATAATCGAAACAGTTCTTTTAATTAATTATACCGATGTATGGAAAAGTGATCACAACAAAAAACATAAATGCTAAAAAAACAGCCAAGTCCTTCTATATAAAAATCTGTATATTAAACAACTCAGCCGTGAAAAGTAGTGAGATCTTAATATTTTAAGAAGAGTAAAATTGAAACAACACCAAAATATGAGAGAAATTTATTATTTAATGATTACTGGCTAAAATTTGGGGGTTCACATTGTCAAGTTTTCAAAACGTTTTGAATTGTGAGTAATTAAAAGAAAACTTGCCAAGTGAACCCCAAATTTTAGTCAGTAATCATTAAATAATAAATTTCTCTCATAACTTGGTGTTGTTTCAATATTACTCTTCTTAAAATATTTGATATTAAACCTTCATAAAGTTAGAACTTGGCATACTTTAAGATCTCACTACTTTTCACGGCTGAGTTGTTTAATATACAGATTTTTATATAGAAGGACTTGGCTGTTTTTTTAACATATATATTTTTTTTTTGTGATCTCACTCCTTTTTGCCAAGGTTTTTATTTTTTTTTCAGGTAATACCTCATAAGATACCTACTAAATTAATTCTACAACAATCATAAGTGCTTTATATAATTGGTAAACATTCTGTGAAAGTGGCGGATACCACGCCCCCTGAATTGAAAGTATTCTATTTTTTCTTTGTATGCACTTTAAGCCCTACCGCTCTACCAAATTTCATCATTCTACAGCAATCGGAAGTGCTCCATTTAATTGGCCGCAGATTTGATAAAGTAGGCGGATACAACGCCCCTTGAATGAAGAACCTAAAATATTAAATTTGTTTCTTTTTATGTACTTCAAGCCCAACCGCTGTACCCAATTTCATCATTCTACAGCAATTGGAAATGCTCCTTGATAACTATTCTGAGAAAATGGGCGGATACCACGCCCCCTGAGTGTAAAACTTCAAATATTCTATTTTTTTCTTTGTATGCATTTTAAGCCCTATCGTTCTACCAAATTTCATCATTTTACAGCAATCGGAAATGCTCCATTTAATTGATTGTAATTCTGAGAAAGTAGGCGGATACCACGCCCCCTGAATGGAAAACCTCAAATATTAAATTTTTTCTTTTGTATAAACTTAAAGCCTTACCGTTCTGCCAAATTTCATCATTCTACAGCAATCGGAAGTGTTCCATATAATTGATAACAATTATGGGAAAGTGGGCGGATACCACGCCTCCTGATTGAAAACCTCAAATATTATATTTTTTTTCTTTGTACGCATTTCAAGCCCTATCGTTCTACCAAATTTCATCATTTTACAACAATCGGAAGTGCTCCATTTGATTGATTGCAATTCTGAGAAAGAAGGCGGATACCACGCCCCCTGAATGGAAAACCTCAAATATTAAATTTTTTCTTTCGTATAAACTTAAAGCCCTACCGCTCTGCCAAATTTCATCATTCTACAGCAATCGGAAGTGTTCCATATAATTTATAATAATTCCGGGAAAGTGGGCGGATACCACGCCCCCTGAATGGAAAACCTCAAATTTTCGATTATTTCCTTTGTATGCACCACAAGACCTACCGTTGTTCGAAATAACAAGATTCTGCGGTGTCGGGAAGTGCTCTATAATTTTGATGATCTGTCAGTGAGTGATTGAGTGAGTGAGTCAGTCAGTCAGTCAGTCAGTTACGGTTTTCGCGATTTTTGACGTCTTATATCTCGGTAACCACCTAAGCTAAGGAGATGAAATTTGGTGTGGTGCTTGTGCCTGGCTAGGCAACCAAATATTCCGAATTTGAAGTTCCTGACTTTATTGGTACAGAAGTTAGAGGGGGGTCGAAAATATCCTGAGTTTGTTCCTGTAAAAAGGGTGTAGTGCCAGAACTTGGCTGGGCACTACCGTGCCGTTTGATTTCATTAAATTTGAAAATTCTACATAGAGCGTTCTCGCTCTATAACACGAAATTTTATGTATATAAATGTATCCTATGGCATATTAGTTTATAAGGTATTTGTATTTGTAGGTATTGTATATATGTATATTTTTTTATCCGTTGCAACAGCCAACACGTAACTGAAATATTGCTTCTGAGCAAGAGCAGAATGACTATATGTTTTTATATATTATAAATGACAGCTACGAGGCTTCCCAAAAATGTAACTAGATAGAGCAGGCAATACATTATAGCCGCAGTTAAACACAGCTTTGCTAAGTAATATAATCTGAATTGTACTCTGTAAAATTTTCTTAAGTCTCAATAAAATTCAATTCAATTCAATTCTTGTGTGCTGGTGCCAAATTAAAAGTTGTGCTCCCAACCGAAATTTAAAATTTAATTATATGTTGCAAAGTAAATTGTTTAACTTTAGTTTTATTTAAATAAAAGATTAACTTTACAGTAAAGTGTTTTATTGTGGAAGTAAAGAAGCCACCAAGGGCTACGTTAAAAATAGTCACAAGAGACTATAGATCTATAAAAACGAACACATTTAAAGTTTTCATTAATATCGTTTTGCGATTGTATTGCTCCACATAGAGCCACATAGAGCCTCGGCCCACTCTTCATTTAATCCACAAATGATAACATTAGGATCATCTAATTTAGGTGTTATTACATTGTAATCATCACCCATTTTGGTTGACACTTCACGCTCAATTTTTTCTCTGGAGTTTTTATCTGCACACTTAATCGCTTATGCACCATCTTTACGATTAGAGACACTTTAACTTTCAAAGATGGGGATTGAGGATCAATGTTTACTTTTAATGATTTTTTTTGTGTCATCACTGTTTTGTGTATTCTTAGGAGCAATAATAATTGGTGGTTCGTTTACCAAAACACTTGAAAAGGGTGTATTATTATTATGTAAAATTGAGACTGATGGGCAGGGAGTAACATCATTTATTTTCTTTTCAATATTTTTGACCACTTGACTATTATTTATGAGAAGACTTTTTATATCATTAATACTTTTTAATAAGTCACTTGTAAATTTTTGACATTTAATGCAATCGAAAAACATGCACTCATGTTCCAATGTCATGCGTTTCTCATATTCGCTTATGGAAAAGCAGGAGAGATGGAAAACCCCAGTACCCACACCACTGCACGATATACCATTTTTTCTTTCTCTATGTGCTTTTTGCACATCTTGCATATAATAGAACTCATAATAGGTATATGGTCCTTTGTTTTATTTTTTTCACTCAAGTGCTCGATAACTATTTTTATTTTTATTTAGTTTGTAATTTATTTTAATTGTTTAATTTCACTTTACACTACAATTTATTGATGCCAATGCCTTATAACAACTTTAAATAAATAATAAAAGTGGAGCACTTAATCTGCACGACTGTCTTTCATAAGCACTCATTTCATATCAAGTATCTTATTAAAAAAGATTGCCCTAAATGTGGTTGATGTATTATGTTACTTGTTTAATTTAAGTATTTTAAGTGGCTGTTGATGCTACAAAAATGCATAGGACATGTAATCCCACACTTAAAAGACATATTTCTAAGTAGCCTGGAATGGGGATATGTGCCTAAGGCGTGGAGAGAAGTCAAAGTGGTCTTTATTCCGAAAGCCGGAAAACCAACCCACACAGGTGCCAAAGACTTCAGACCCATCAGTCTCACATCGTTTCTCCTAAAACTTTTGAAAGACTAATAATATAATATACGCAACACACTGAGCCCGGAAATCATATCCCCAGCCCAGCATGTGTATACAAAAGGGAAAAGTGTAGAGACAGCACTACACAGTGTCGTCAGCACTATTGAAAAAACACTCAAAGACAAAGAATACACCCGGCCGCCTTCCTAGACATTGAGGGGGGATCACTACGTTTTCCCGCGATCGTTTTCCCGTGTAACGTTTGCCCGCCGATTTGAAAGATAGTTTTTTTGATACAATCCCGCAGCACGATATCCCGCGGAACAATTGCCTATGAAATTTTCCACGGGATTGGCGGCGGGATAGGCAATACTAATTAGTACTTTTTGACAATACTATTTTGCATTTATGCAATAAATATTTTATGTTTGTTAAAATATCTTTAATTTTTTTTTTTCATACACTCAACCTCGCACCTACCCCAAATCCTATAGTGTGCCAAGCAGGGGGGTTGCAGGAGGGCAGCATGCCCCCCCATACATACCTCACCTTAACACAAAAAAAGACTTTTGTACAAGAAAACTACTATTGAAATGAATTTTGTTCATGCGCTGTCGATTTGTATTAAAAAAAGTAGGAATCGGCGGGCAAACGTTACAAGGGAAACTATTATTCGGGATATCGTTCTACGGGAAAACGTTTTGCGGAAAAATGTTTTGCGGGAAAATGTACGCGGGAAAACGTGACGCGGGAAAACGTGCCGCGGGAAAACGTAGCCAACCCCATTGAGGGAGCTTTCAACAATGTTGGAAACGAGGCGGTGGAGGGAGCACTCGTTAATCTTAACGTAAACAATGCCATCATCAGATGGATAATGTATATGTTAAAAAACAGACAGATCATCTCTGAGTTAGGCGGAGTACAGATCAAAGTATCTGCTTCCAGAGGGACTCCACAAGGTGGGGTCCTCTCTCCACTTCTTTGGGTACTCGTGATGAACACAATCCTCATGAGACTCAAATACAGTGGAGTTAAAGTGCTTGCATACGCAAATGATTTAGCATTGCTAGCGACAGGTAAATTCCCCTCCACTATCAGCGAGCAAATAGAAAATGCTTTATCAACTGTGTTTACATGGACTATGAACTGTGGCTTAGCGGTTAAGCCAGCGGTTAACAGACGGAAAGTACCATCTTTCAAAATTCCTTCTATTGTAGGGACCCAACTCAAGCTCTCCGACCACGCGAAGTATCTTGGTGTGATCTTGGATAAGAAATTGAATTGGATCTTAACATTAAAGATAGAACTAACAAGGCCATGTTTGCATTCTACTCCTGCAACAGGATTTTTGGTAAAACCTGGGGGCCAAACCCCAAAATTATCACTTCCTAAGGGGGGAGGGATGTTGTGCCCCAAATGACATGCCACCCTACAAAGGCATGACCCACTGAGTCACAACTGTTGTCGAAATACCTCAACTTATGAAATCGGTATTCATCATCGACAGCAGTTTTCACGTTACACTTAATGTGACGCAATGATGTCGAAATACCTCAACTTATGAAATTGGTATTCATCATCGACAGCAGTTTTCACGTTACACTTAATGTGACGCAATGATTCAGTGGGACACAGTAAGAAAGCCCTACTTCCAGAATGCTGAATAATGCATTTTGGAAGTAATTGCAGGAAGGTTCCAGGTAGGTCTTTGGGAACGCGGTGAGTCTAATTGTAACCGTGATCGTGGTTGTTCACCATTTGACCATAAACGGAGGATAACATTTTGGCGCAGCCGGTTTGCGAATCTACCGCGACTTAAATTAAATTAAAAAAAAAATATATATAAATACAAGTGTCTCCATAAGCAAACCCCTAAGTGAAAAGTTTTTAAAGAAAAAAAAAAATACTAAGTGTCTCCAAATAACTAAGCCCCTATCATTTGAATAATTAGTGCGATAATAAAACAAAAAAAACATTAATAAAACAACAGAAAAAAAAAACACCGTGAAGTGTGGCAGAGGAAAAGGAAAAAGGTGCAGTAAGTGAAAATTTATTTTTTTTTTAGTTTTTATTTGCATGATTTTTTTTTGTGTGCCCTCTTTAGCATTGGTTTTTTTATTTTTTTCTGGGTCAAGCAGATTTTTTTTAATTTTTTTTCAAGATAGCTTTTGTTATTCTTGATTTTGGTTTTTCTTCATTAATTTTGGTTTTTGGTGTAGGTCACGGTTTTGGCTCCAAAAGTTTTTGTTGTTTTGTTTAATTTCTTCAATTTCAACTTCCACCAAGGTAGTTAATTGTGAAATTCAGAGGTTTTGTTTCTGTTGGTGTTAAGTTAATGGCCAAAAGGCAAATTCAGGCCCAACTTAATGATCTCATAGAAGAAACAGAGTTTCTTAAAAAAGCGGAAAAAGAACAGCAACGGCAATTAAAGTTGTTGAATGAATTTCTTTTTTCGGAACTTAAAGAAATTTTAAACCCTGAAGTCTATAGTCTGGTCAGTTTTCAGTTAAGTTCTCAGTGGGGAAAATTTACGCGTGTTGAATCAACAGACGCTATTCTGACGGAATACGTAAAGGCCGTTCAGAATTTAATAAAAAACCACACGAGAGAGACAGAAAAACTTGCTAAGCAGCTTGAAAAAAGCGAGTATTGCGGCAGAAGAAGCTGACCAGGAAATAGACCAGTTGACAACTGAATTAAATAAAAGTTTGTCAGCTCAAAAAGTCCTCAGAGAGAGAAGTGCAAAAGCCAGTCACTCAAAAAACTTACTTCCGTTGTTTTTATCCTCTACACCAAAAACACCTGTTTCTAAAGAGTTTGTCAGTAAAGGAGTTCAGACTCCAAAAACTGTCAAAATTAACCAAAACTTAGAACAGGAATTGGTGCAGATACCTGAGGTGCCAAGTGATATCCCAATCTTGAGAGACAATCAAGTAATTAAAATGTCTTACGAAAAGGTATCCAAAGTTGTATGCCGCGTCATACCCCAGTTTTCAGGGCAAAGGACACCAGATTTAGCAAATAAGGTGTACGAGTTTTTAAATGCCTGTCAGCTCGGTTTAAAATGTTTAGATACAGGTGACTCAGAAGAAATGTATGTGTCCTGCATCTCTACAAGGCTTACTGGGGACGCGTTCGATTTGATTCGATCAAATCCTCCTAAGACTGTGAAAGAATTAGAGTCATTAATAAAAACGGCGTATTTGGCAATAATCACTCTGGACAGTGTGATGATTGAGATTAATCAGTCACGTCAACTGAACTCTGAGGATTTTCAGTCGTACGCAAGGCGTTTACTCACTCTAAAAACAAAAGCAAAAGAGATTATTGATACTCGCTACAATGCAACACAGTCAATAGCTTTAGTGGCTGAGCTAAACCACAGTTTAGTAAAGGTTTTTAAGATGGGATTGTTTGATCCCGCGTTACGCCAGTTTATGCTGACAACCGCGGAAACGGACCTATCAAAACTGGCTGATTTGGCACAGGAAACATCTCTTTTGATGAGAACGCAGCATACCTGGGAATACGGTAATCTGAATCCATTTCAAACAAATGCGTTCAGTGCCAGCTCACCATGTGCTTACTCATCTACTTTAAGCCAACAATTTTCACCACACCAAACATACACACCCGCACACATAAACAGTTTTCAAAATTTATGCACACCACAAACGTTTAACCAGCAACATCCACAACAACCACATATAAACCCTTTTTTGAACAACCATTTAAACCCTTCTTTTAACGGCTCATCAGCCGTAATCCACGATTGGCAGTCACCTAATTCCCCTCAAAAAATAAACAAAGGTAGAATCCCAGAGGTAATAAAGTGTGGTTTCTGTAGCCAGCCAAACCACACTTATGCGGAATGCAGGATAAGAAAGAACACCCCTTACTGCGAGTCCTGTAAGGCATATGGCCATGCCCTTGGAACATGTCCGAAAGGCCAAGTCTTTATGACAGCGGCTAAATCACTAAAGCCTAGGCTTAAATGTGATTGGTGTTCAAGGATGGGCCACTCTGAAGAGGATTGCTATAGCAAGAAGAACTACCTAGCAAGGAAAGGGGAGGGAAACGGGAAGGGGGCCAGCCTGAATTACTGAGCTGCGCCCCAAAAATTTCTAAATTAGAACAAACTGAAACAATGCAATCCACTCAAAAACCTATCCCTCCAAATCCTAGTCCCAAAAACAAAACTTCTTGGAACAAGAGCGAGAGATCTCGTGGTAAACTTCTCACTTGTAACAGAAGTAAAAACAAAATATCTCCAATTTGTAAAAAAAGAGCTTGTCTGCAAAAAACCTGTTTTAAAACTTTACAGTACAAAATTCTAAGTCTAACCCTGCACCTTATTGATTTATTCATCTTAGGATACAATATTGTTTATTAATTTTCTTTAGCAACCTGCAAGAAGATCCTCAAGAAGGAGAATAAATTTTGCGATATAAAGAGGAATAGACTCTACTTGATAAAAAAATTAAGTAAGAATGATGTTTTTATTGACCTAGCTATGCCAGAGGCAAAAGAAGGTAAAGTAACTGTTTTAGTTGACACAGGTGCAGATACTAGCCTTTTAAAACGAAATGTTTTAAATACAAACACAAAGATATCCTCAAAGGAGATACGAAAAATAGGCGGAGCATTTGGTGGAAATAGCACGACATTAGGCACGGTTTCATCCAGTAAATGTTTGGGAAAAAATTATAGTTTAAGATGGCATATAGTGGATGGCCTAACTGATATACCCGCAGATGGTATAATAGGCCGAGATATACTCTGGAATCGTACGATAATTGACTCTGTGGCCAAAACATTAAAGTTTTTGGATAAAAACAAGAAGTTGATTTCAGAGTGCTCCTTGAAATATCCATATAAACAAAGCAATACAATAAATTGCACCAAACCATCCAAAATCTTTCCAAACAGCTACAATAAAGAGATAGAACCCCGAACTCAGAGCATCGTGAAGCTGAAGGTAAATACCGGATTACGAGACGTTCTTGTGCAAAGCGAAGAATTAAAACCCGGAATTTATCTAGCTAACACAATATCAAGAGTGAAGGGGAGTCATCTGTTTATATCTATAATTAATGCTACTGACAAATCCTTTACCTTACCAAAGGGCTTCGCACCGAAGATCCAAAACTTCAACAAGTTTCGGGTTGAAGGTAAAGAGAAGGTAAAACATACAGTGCTCAATATAGCGAAGCAAGAACCAAAGCAACGAATCGCGAAACTTCTTTCGACACTTAAAATAGGTACCGATTTAAATAAGGAAGAAAAATGTTCAATCGAAAATATAATCATTCAATTCAACGATATTTTTCATATTGAAGGTGACCCATTAACGCATACTGACATCTTAGCACACAAAATCCCAATCAAACCAGATCAAGGACCTATCAACCAGAAGCAGTATCGTCTGCCTCAAATAGCCAGGGATGAGATACATAATCAGGTGAAGCAAATGCTACACGATAAAGTGATCTCACCAAGCAAGTCACCATGGAATTCCCCTCTTTTGGTCGTCCCGAAGAAACCAGGTCCCGATGGCCAAAAAAGATGGCGAGTCGTGGTAGATTTTAGAAAGCTCAACGAGGCCACGATTAGGGACGCTTTTCCTCTGCCAAGAATAGAAGATATTCTTGACCAGCTAGGAAACTGCCGTTACTTCTCAACTCTTGATCTTGCTAGTGGTTACCACCAATTGCTGATCGACGAGCAGGACCGCGAAAAAACTGCTTTCAGCACAGGATTGGGGCATTATGAATTTAATAGAATGCCTTTTGGTCTAACAGGTGCTCCAGCGACCTTCCAACGAATAATGAATTATATTTTAACGGGTTTGCAAGGAATAGACTGTTTTGTCTACTTGGATGACATTGTTATTTATAGTTCAAATTTAAATTCGCATTGTGATAAGTTGGTACCCATTTTTTCAAAGTTGAGAGATTATAAACTTAAACTTAACACCGAAAAATGCAATTTTTTGTGTAAAGAGGTGGTCTATTTGGGCCATATTTGTTCTGAAACCGGGGCAATACCAGACCCTTCGAAAACGAGCTGCGTAACAAACTTCCCTGTGCCGAAGAACATAAAAGAAGTTCAATCCTTTTTAGGATTCGCGAGCTATTACCGAAAGTTTATCCCCAACTTTGCCAAGTTAGCCGCCCCAATTAACTGTCTGTTAAGGAAAGATGAGGGATTCAAATGGACGAATATTCACCAAAACTCTTTCGAACAGTTGAAAAGAGCCATTATGTCACCTCCAGTTCTGATTTATCCAGATTTTTCAAAACCATTCATCTTAACAACAGATGCAAGTAACGAGGCTTTGGGTGCCGTGCTATCACAGGGTAAAGTCGGCCAAGATAAGCCTATAGCTTATGCAAGTCGGTCATTGAACTGTTCTGAAAAGAAATACTCAACGATCGAAAAGGAACTTCTGGCTATTGTATGGGCTACAAACAACTTTCGTACATATCTGTTAGGGCGTTCTTTCACAGTATATACAGACCATCAGCCACTCAAAGGGGTATTCCATGGGAAAGACCCTACTACTCGTTTAGTAAGATTTCACCATAAGCTTTCGGAGTACGATTACAAAATCGAATACAAACCCGGGAAGGTGAACACGAACGCAGATGCGCTAAGCCGTATACCCCAAAAAGGTGTGGAAGAGCAATGCCTAGCAGTAACACGGACGCAGGCACGAAAAAACGTCGCCGACACTCCCGTTGTAACTTCAGAAACTTCTACTGGTCGACGTTATTTGCCTCCTGCGATCACCAAATTATCCCCAGATACTAAAACATTTCAAGCTACCGAGTTCCTAACAGATCGAGAGGAAATCAAAACAATCTTAAAGGATTTCCATAATTCGGCGCTCGGAGGGCACCAAGGTGGAAAAAAAACATTGGCACGCATAAGGCAACAGTTCAAGTGGAAGGGCATGGCGAAAGACGTTAAAGACTTTGTCAGAAAATGTCCCTTGTGCCAAAAGAATAAGTGCTCTCCTACCAAAAAAATGCCCATGTTAATAACCGACACTCCAAATCTTCCTTTCGATAAAGTTTATATGGACATTGTATGTGGACTTCCTATTTCATACTCAGGAAATAGATACATTTTAACATTCCAGGACGATCTCACGAAGTTCATGGACTGTGCACCCCTCCCTGATATGGAAGCCTCGACAGTTGCGAGAGTATTCTACGAACAAATTGTAACAAGGTATAGGATTCCAAAAATTCTCGTTACTGATAATGGTGCCAATTTCACCTCTAATGTTTTCTCACAAACATGCAAATTGCTTGGTGTTAAGAAAATTCACACAACAGCGTACCACCCTCAAGCAAACGGTTCATTGGAGAGAAGTCATCGGCCCCTAGCCGAATATCTGAGATCATTTGTGACAAATGACGAAAGAAATTGGGACCAGTGGTTAAGGCAAGCCATGCATGTCCACAACAACTCCGTCCATACCGCAACTCAATTGACTCCTTTGAATGCTCTTTTTGGTTTTAAGTTCGAAATGCCAACCAACTTGAGTAGAAAGCCCACACCATTGTACAATGCCTATGATTATGATTTACAGCTCAAACATCAGCTTGGAGTTGCGCACAAGTTAGCTAATGAGAATCTAAAGAAAGCTAAGATTAAATCGAAAGATTTTTATGATAAGGCAGTAAAAGACATTGCTTTTAGGGTCGGACAAAAGGTTCTGTTGAAGAATCCCGCAAGAAAAAATAAATTTTCTGCTATATGGTTAGGTCCTTTTGATGTTGTGTCACCAAGCAAAAATGTGAATACTAGAATCAAAATGGGGAACAGAATTAAGAGGGTACATAACAATCAACTGAAACCTTTTTTTTTCCCTATGACGACCATTAGCGCCAGTTTACAATACTGATAAATAAAATCAACATTGTCTATAGAGGGTCACAGAGGTAGGAAGTAAGCAAAAACATTATCATTAAATACATATAATATGAACACAAAAATGAAAATTCAAGTTTTGTTCAGACATTAATCCCTTTTTCTCTTTTCAGTCAAGGTTACCTAAACCAATACGAAGTCAAAAAAAAATTTTACTTTAATTTATATTTACTATAATTTATATTCATTGATACTTTCTTAAATTTAAGAATAAATTTAAGTATGAATTTGAATAACTTAATATATTTTGTATTAGTACAGCTAGTAATAAGTATAAGCCCCGGGCAGTCACAGAAAGTAACACCATACAACGACGCATCCCCAGTTTTATTCGAGAGTGTAGATTCAGCTAAATTCTACAGCAGCACGTGGACGGTCCTAACGAAAGTCACGCCAATGGACTACGGGATGGTTCTTCGAATGGTTGAAAAATGCGACGACATACTAGACAAATTGTGCCAGACCATCCCGGATGAAGAATATAGGCCGCATTGTCGCGCAGTCGTTCAGGAAACAGCAGCAACTATCGATAACTTGCGGAAAATCGCCAACCTCATGAACCAACTGTTACGCTCCAAACGACAAAAACGAGCACTTGACTTCATCGGAGGTTTCTCCAAATGGGCATTTGGAACTATGGATAGTGAGGACGCTAGACGGGTTTATCAAAAATTAGAATTCTTGCATAAAAGAGATCAGGAAACATTTCAAGTAATGGACCGACAGCTATCTGTGATGAGCTCCAATTTCGACAAACTGAGCAAACCAATAAATCAGCTAGCAGCGGAGATAGACAACATAACAGCGGGTGTAGAAAGTCTTAGTGAAACTTTCCTCGGTTACAGTCAGACTACTAACAAAGAAGTGTCGCTGCTTAAGATGAGAAGCGACGTCAACATATTGGCGTCTTCCATCACCGCAAAGGTTGTTGAAGTGCAAAATAAACAAACCTTGGAGCTGGCAGTATTCGATGACTTATACCAGAATAGAATCCATCCGTGCATCCTCAACGTAGAAAACATCACTGATCTACTGAAAAGCGCTACGACCAAAGGATTTTCATTTGAAGACTCCTTCATGATCTACCAAGCATCAAAAACCTTTGTGTTCCTGAAGGGAGGAAATTTGTACATCAAAATTGTACTCCCGCTACCAGATACCCTGCACTTCGAAGTCTACAAAGTCTATATATTGCCAACAGGTCTGGACGAACGCTGGGACCTAATGATTGACACTAAGTACGAATACATCGCGGAATCGGACAACCATGACTTGTTCGTGATGCTGAGCCAAGAACAGTATTCCCGATGCTCACATGTGCCAACAGGAGAAACTTCGAAAAACATCGCGGTATGCCGACACGAGGCCCCAGTCTTAACATCAGGCTCTAACGAGTGTTTGGTTGAGCTCCTTTAACACGCAGCAACCTCAAAAGTTTCGTGTAAATACGCTGCGGCTCCGGCAAGCGAAGGACTATTCCTCAAGATGACGGCCCCAAACGAATGGTTGTTCAAAGTGAAGGACTCCCTTGTTTTAAACTTGAAGTGTGGTAGCCAGCAATACACTGCCACTATCAATGGTTCTGGAATCCTAAAAATGGAACAGCCTTGCGAAGCCAGCGCCAAAGGGTTTAAACTATTTTACGAGCACCAGTCTGAGGTCATCACGGAGTACAAACAACCCATGGTGGACCACTCTGAGTTAACGAACTCTATACGAGCTAGTTTCAACCCCGTTCAAGCAGCGTCAATGCCGAAATTTCGCCCCATACGCATTGGGAACCACAAAAGTTTTGCCAATGAACTGAACGCTGGGAGGAAGACCATAGAAGATCTAGCACAAAATTGGAAACTATTAAATGCAGAGCGTAAAGCGGCGGACCAAGACTGGGAATTGTCATTCCATCGCTATTCGATAATGTCCTTGTCGATTTTCGGAGCAGTTGTATTGTTTGTTGTGTTTTCAATCCGATGCCTCCGGTCCAAAGCAAGAAACATTCTACCCATTCGAAACCAACCACCAACCATTCTAACCACTCATGAGCTGACAAATCGTCAAATACCAAGAAGACGTGCGCCCACTACAGTCCCCAAAGCAGACACAGCGAGTTTCAGCATCACCTCTGCCCGCGTGTAGACTAATTTATTCTTAATAAAAATTGGAATTAATTTCCTATTTAAAAAAAAAAATATTGAAATTTTAGAATTAAAATAAATTTATTTTAATATAATTATATCGTTTAAGTTATGATAGAATATTATATATAAAACAAAAAAAAAAAACAAAAAAAAAATATCAATTAAATTTAAAATCAAATCAAATATTATGTACCTATATGTAAAATTTAGTATTAACATCTAATTTTTATGTTTAAATAAAGAAAGACGAATCTATTTCTGGAGACCTGGCTTGAACTTCCTAAGGGGGGAGGGATGTTGTGCCCCAAATGACATGCCACCCTACAAAGGCATGACCCACTGAGTCACAACTGTTGTCGAAATACCTCAACTTATGAAATCGGTATTCATCATCGACAGCAGTTTTCACGTTACACTTAATGTGACGCAATGATGTCGAAATACCTCAACTTATGAAATTGGTATTCATCATCGACAGCAGTTTTCACGTTACACTTAATGTGACGCAATGATTCAGTGGGACACAGTAAGAAAGCCCTACTTCCAGAATGCTGAATAATGCATTTTGGAAGTAATTGCAGGAAGGTTCCAGGTAGGTCTTTGGGAACGCGGTGAGTCTAATTGTAACCGTGATCATGGTTGTTCACCATTTGACCATAAACGGAGGATAACAGGCGGAGTACAGATCAAAGTATCTGCTTCCAGAGGGACTCCACAAGGTGGGGTCCTCTCTCCACTTCTTTGGGTACTCGTGATGAACACAATCCTCATGAGACTCAAATACAGTGGAGTTGAAGTGCTTGCATACGCAAATGATTTAGCATTGCTAGCGACAGGTAAATTCCCCTCCACCATCAGCGAGCAAATAGAAAATGCTTTATCAACTGTGTTTACATGGACTATGAACTGTGGCTTAGCGGTTAAGCCAGCGGTTAACAGACGGAAAGTACCATCTTTCAAAATTCCTTCTATTGTAGGGACCCAACTCAAGCTCTCCGACCACGCGAAGTATCTTGGTGTGATCTTGGATAAGAAATTGAATTGGATCTTAACATTAAAGATAGAACTAACAAGGCCATGTTTGCATTCTACTCCTGCAACAGGATTTTTGGTAAAACCTGGGGGCCAAACCCCAAAATTATCAAATGGATGTTCACAGCTATAGTTAGACCTGTACTTACTTATGGTAACGTAGTCTGGTGGAACGCATTGGACAAAGTTACCAACCTTAGAATCATGACCAAGGTACAAAGATTGGCATGTATTGGGATGAGAACCGCACCCACTGCGGGTCTGGAAGCTATTCTCAATTTAAAACCCCTGGATCTATTTGTACAAGAATCGGCAGCCAATAGCGCACTGCAGCTTAGCCAAACTAATTGCTGGAAATCCAGCACCATCGGTCACGCACTGATTCTACAGAAATACACGGGCAATAAAGTATGCACTGACTACATAACACCCCGTTTAGACTTCTACAGGTCTTTCAGAACCACCTTTCCTAGTAGAGAGGACTGGCTAATCAACAAACCTTTAACCTGTGAACCGACAGTAGCAGTATACACTGACGGCTCCAAAATGGATACTGGTGTTGGTGCAGGTTTCTATTCAGAAACCCTTGGACTAGCCAGCTCATTCAGACTTCCTAATTACAGCAGTGTCTTCCAAGCTGAGGTCCTGGCAGTGACGATAGCTGCTAGACAAATCTCAATCAAATCGAAGCTTGTGACTTGCTGTCGCGAAGAGCTAAGGGTTCTTGGTACACAGCACAACTTAAGGCTCTGTTGGGTTCCTGGTCAAAATGGTATCCCAGGAAATGAAAGTGCTGATGAACTGGCAAGAATAGGATCAACACTTGATCTAAATCAGGCAGACCCGACCTTTCAGATCCCACCCTGTAATCTAAAACAGGTAATCGAGATCTAGCAAACAAGAGATGGAACTCGCTTGATACCTGTATTACAACCAGAAAACTGTGGCCAAAGCTAAATAAACATAAGACCGAAAACATTATCCAACTGAGTAAAAAATCTCTCTCTCTTCTCGTGAGTTTTACCACTGGACACAACCAATAGAAGAAGTTGAAACTCATTATGGACGATTTATGCAGAGGTTGTGGTGACGAGGACATACATGAGGACACTACTCATTACCTGTGCCACTGCCCTGGGCTATGCCATCTGAGAAACAGGTTCCTTGGAAGATATTTCTTCAATGACCTAGATGAACTCTCTGTTATTCCAAGCAAATGCTTGTTATACTTCGCCAAAGCTAGTAAATGGCTTGCAAATACTTAACCCCTATTGATCTAGCCGACCAACAGGCAGGAAATCGCTCCTCTTAACCCAGCGTCAAACAACGCTTAATTATATAAGACGACAACGAATAAGAACGACTGAAAATGCGGGTGTGCATTGCCGTGGCGACAACCAGCGGAGAATGGGCACCTCGCCCATACACCAGCTGTTGCCGCTTCTGTTTTTGAGCATCAGCATTAATAAGACAACCTGACTTACAAGAATGGCCAACCGTCAGCCCACTAACCTAACCTAACCTAAGTGGCTGTTTTCCTAAGCATCTGAAATGTGCAGAAATTATTCCACTTTTTAAAAAGGGTAATAAGAAAAATATTTCTAATTATAGACCAATTTCGTTGCTTCCAACTATATCTTAAATTTTCGAAAAACGTATAAAATCTCGCATTGTTCTGTTTTTGGATAAAACTTACTTTTTTAGTTGTAATCAGTTTGGATTTAGGAAGGGATTATCGTTCGTACTATTACTATTTTGGACATTTACTTACAGTTCAGAAGCATCTAATTCGGATTATTTGTGGTAAAAATCACTTATCTAATAGCTGGCCTCTTTTTAGAGATTTAAGCATCTTACCAATAAGACACATTTACATCTTCAAAGTCTTAAAAGAATTCTTTAAAAAAAGTAGTAATATTCCTAGAAAAAATTCTCAAATTTACAGTCTTCGCGTCAATAATTTGCACTTTGTGAACATTCCTATTGCTTACAAAACTCACTTTTCAGACTTTTACACAGTTACAGCCCCTTCAATGTTTAACAAGCTTCCATATTTTATTCGAACAAATACTACTCTCCATTCTTTCCTCAGTAATGTTAAAGACTGGTTATTTACACTTGACTTTGCCACTGTTGAGATATTTTTGAGGAGTACAAATTTTAATTGAAGTTGTAAAATTATTTTGATTATTATTGTTGATATTGTTTAATTTTTCTACTTATATTATGAATTGCACAACAGATGTATTTTTTACAATTGTATTATTTATTTAGATGTCATTCCGCACTAACTTTTATGTTATAGAATGTACATTATTATTTATTTCCACTTTTATTTTAATATACAAAATATTTGTTAAATAATTATAAGCTTGGATTTAAATAAACTAAACTAATTAAAAAATATAGCATTACGGAACTGCGGTGTGAACTTTTATAAATCGAGAATTCGTGAGGGTAAGTAAGTAATCATTCGGTATTGCACACTCACAAGCAGCGGCGAGCATTTCTGTAAACAGTTTATGAGTGCATGTTTTGTGAAAATGAAAACCAAACATCAAACATTTCAAGAACTAGTTAAAAAGTTTTAAGCCTCGAAATAAAAAATCATCGTCTATAAATCGAAATATGGAAGAAGACTATAGACACTATTTTACGTCGTTATACTTTTTAACTGTTGAAATAACAGTTCTGAAAACACTTTAGATTTCAAAGTTTCAATTCTTACTTACATGACTGAAGGTACTCATTCGATTTGTTATGTGTTCGATGTCATCATTGTCTGTAGTTTGGGTTTTTAAGTATTTTGAAAATTTATTGTTGGTATCTTCTGTATTGTAACCTAAAGATAAGAAAACATGAATTTTAATATAATTGATGGACAAATTTTTACTAACCTAATAAATTAAGCATCTCTTCTTTAGGATTTATTTCAAAATTTGCTTTCAGGAAGTACCATAAATAACGATTATCTTGATTACCAACTTCATCTGCTTTGGTGCGACAAAACTCAATAAAATTTCCATCACCTAGGACCTTCTCAAGATTCTCAGCCCGTTCTATCAAATCCTGGTCAGTAACTATTTGTTGTATTTCCACCGATTTCGATTGAGAATTGAAGGTTACTAGTTTTCCACCGAACTAAATAGGATTTTTTTTTTAAATATAAAATTGTTTTCAGAAAATGAAACTAATCATGATTTTTTCTTAAATATAAAATTAGTTATAATTTAAAAAAACAAACGTACACCAAATTTTACGCCACTTGTTTTTTTCATCCATTTAGGCGGCTTTGATGGATCCGAATATGTAACTTGATTACTGTGCTGAGGCATTGGTACTTGATCCAACTGATCCATGCCCGGAAAAGAATCAGCAATTTTATTCGATGTTTGAACTTGCTGCTGGGTTCCGCCGAAAAGTGAATAAATTGAAACGTTTCCATCCAAACTTGAACTTGCAATTAAAGCTGGATTTTTGGGGCACCATTGCACATCTGAATACCATTGAGGAGTCACAGCTACTTCGGATAAAATTTCGCCCTCAGAAAGCTCGGTATTGGGGTTCCAACAATAAATCCTGTTGTCTTTTCCGCACGAGACCACCATATCAGAATCTTTGGAGCACCAAGACATACCCAATACACCTCTCTGATGGATTTGCATTGTTTTTGCTGGGGCCGTTGCATAGCGCAGATCCCACATTTGAACCACTGGGGCTTGATCTTCTTCAGATGCTAACCAAATCTGTGTAGCAACATCTGGATGCCATTGCACAGCATGCCACCTAACTCGAGATTGTGTATCAGATAATTTAATAATCTGTTCGTTCTTTCGCAAATCCCAAATAACACAACGAGAGCTAAAAACAGAAGCAAGAATATGCTGCACTTGTCTATTCCATGCAACATTTTGTACGTCTTCAAGTGGTTGGGTTTTTGTTCCAGGTGTCATATGGGTTGCAGTGTTATTTAGGTCCCACACAAAAATTTCAGATTCCGAGGCAACCGATGCAAGTAAGTTTGTTTGAAATGGGTTGAAATCTAGGCCACGAACTGGCCCAGAATGACTATCTTGTCGAGCAATTACAGCTTCTTCCCCATCGAGCATCTTCGACGCACTATATACCAACAAGTTTCCCTTTTCACATCCACCAACGAGAAGACCATTTGGATGATTACCATTGTGGCCAGTTGGAGACCAGATCAGTTTATGAAACCTGTCGATAAATTATATACATGTGTACCATTGTGAAAATAAAGCATTATACCGATATTGACTCGGTAACGTAGCCTTTAGTTCCAAATCATAGCCAGGTTCGTTTAAATTAGTCGCATAGATTTCAAGCACTGAATTTCCATTAGAATCAAGTTGTTGAGCGGCTGAGCCTGTTGCCAAATAAATTGGATATAGATCATCAGGGGACCAGGCCACATTGACTGTTTTTTGTAACTCTTTAACTTTCATGTTGAATTTGTGTATTATAAATTATTGTACAATTAGCTATATCCAATTAAATGAAACCACAGACACATAGAATCTATGAAACTTTCCTGCTGAAGGATTTAATTGGCTGATTGTTGAAATTTTAGATCTTTTTTTGGATTTTAGATTTTTAACAAAAAAAAAATATTCATACAAATCTGGGAAGTTTACTTCTGAAAAACAAGAAGAATTACCGAACCAGTAGCATTCACTAAACGTCAAAACTTCCAACGTGGCTGATAATGTAGAGCTTTAAACTGCTTTACCTTCCTTGAATAACCATATACAGAACCGACGTTATAACGAAGAGATTTGATGTGCTCAGAAATAGAAATAAAAAATTAGTTCACAGTTCACATCAGGCGTGTTTGTTGTTAAAACCGGTGGTATTTGGACGAAAAAACGCATCGGGACTACAAAAATTACATGTTAAATGCAACAACTACTAAACCCATGGGTTTAGCTTTACCCCAGATAATTTTCGGGGCTTAACCCTCTAACAGGCTAATACAACATTAGGTGCGTTTTATTGGTAAATTTATAGCTAGCACAGTAAAATTTTCCTCGGTGAACAATAACAACAATCAATTACTGCCGATAAATTTGCCAGGAAAATAGTGGATATGGAAGTGGATAAAGAAAGTTGAAACTTTGAAGATGAAGATGGCGCGTTGAAAATTATTCATGACTTGAACCTTAATGTTGTTTTTCACTCACAAAATGGATGTGTTCTATGATATTAGTAGTTTAGTCTTTGTATATAGAATCTATAGTACTATCATCGTGACGAACGCCCGACGCGCCACCATACGATCACACATGTAAATACTTAGTATCCACATTCCACAATGCGGAGAGTTGTGTTCGGAGACTAAAGAAGCGTCATCCAAAGAAGAAAAGTGTGATAATAAAAGAATAACATGAGGGAAATGAGAATAATACTAGAACGAGAACATTGTATACAAATTTCTTAATAGTTCAAGGGAGACAAGAATTTTGATATGTACCTATGTATATAATATGCCGTGTATTATTTTTTTATTTATAATACGTTGTGGGGATAGAAAAAGTATTTATGAATGAACAAATTATGAATGAATAAAATTTTCAAAAATTTCATACTAAAAACATAGAAAAGGATTTTTGAGAATAAATTTCAACGTAACGAGGAAGAGGAAGAGGAATAAATTTTTTTTTTTTATTTGCTATTAAGAATATTCCGGAGGGAGGGCAATAGCTGTTCTAAGACGGTGGAGTGTGCAATAAAAAACCATGGCCTTGACGAATTGGCTTCGCATCGGGAAAAAAATTGTTATAGGTAGGTAGGTACTAGGTATACATAAATGTAGTAGGTATTTTTCTCATATTAGAATTGTAAAGTTACCTCTTGGTTGGTTTGATTGGTTGATCACTTCTGTAGTTATAATCGGATTGTTAAGATTAAGGTCTTAAAATTAAGGTAGAATAAGGCTTCATCTTTATTTACAAAATTCATGCGAAGTCCATATCTGAAAAACGTAAATAAATTCAAATTTAACGGAAAGAAAAATTTATTAAAAAAATTTTTTTCATGGATATGTAGGTAGGTACTTGACCCTTTTAAGGAAACTTATGATGTAGGTAGTATACATTTTGTAGGTAATTTTATTAAATAAAATAGTATAAAAGATTCTATTTGGTTGACATACCTGTAACGGTCTGTTCTATTAATCGGACCTGAATGATTAACGTCTTAAAATAAAGGTAAAATGTCAGGCTACCTTTTTGAGTTAAAAAATCGCTGAGATCAAATAAAAATGTATGTGTAAAGCCTCAACTACATAAGCCAAAAAAGTGAAAAAGTGCAAAAGTGAAAATTTTTAAATTGATTTTGCGATAGTTTTTCTGACCAGAAAACTTATAAAAATGATGCAGAAAGCTTAAATTTTGGTTTAAAAACAAATTCGTGTATTCTTTTTCACAAAACAACGGCGCTAGCGGTAAAAAAAATATTTTTACTTTTGTACTTCAGTACTTTTTGGCTTATGTAGTTAAGCCTTAAAGTGATTTTTTTTAGATTCGAACGCCAATATTATTTACTCGATACATTCACATTAAATCTTAAATCCGGACGTGGGTACCTATTTACATTGAGTTTGTATAATTAACACCGGGATTTAAGTTTTAATCTGGATATATCGGATGAATAATAGGGGCGTAAGTGTTTGCATATATATTATTAATTAAGTTATTACAAAAATTTCTAAATTCGATTATATTATAGGTAGGTACCTACATATAAAATTTTTTAAACATTTTTAAGAAAACAAAAATGGTGCGCAATTTTTAGCATTTATTAATGCCGAGTTAAAAAAATTAATTTTGAAAATAATTATCTACCCGTTTTCGAAGTAGGTATCAAAAAATTATTTTGAAATTTTTTTTTAAATCCAAAATTTATTTTTTTTTTTAAATTTTGATATGCAATTTTATTTAAACTTATTAGAAGCCTTTATGTTATTTCATTAAAATCGGTTCAACATATAATGGGATAATAATAATAAAAATAATATGGTAGATCGTACTTATGTTAGCTGTTTTTGAAGAATGAGATTTTTCTTAAAGGGTTTTAAACACTTGCATCATGCATGGGGGGTACCCTTCTTTTTGGTTATAAGAATAATGTTTAACAAAAATCTGATAGATAATGTTAAAAAACCTGTAGGTGCCAAGTTTAATAAAAATGTATGAAGTATTTTTCGAATTATTAAGTTTTCAAAAAAAAAAATTTCGAAACTTTCTTTAATAGGTAAGCCAAAAAATTCATTTGAAAATTTTGGTATACTTTTTTTAATACATATTCTCCATAAGAAAATTGATAAAAATCTTTTAAACAATTTTTTGACCATTTATAACCATATTCTGACGTTTTTGTTTAATAAATAGCAGTATTTAAAAAATATGTGCACGACTTGGTCGCACGAACTTGCTCTTATGTGCGATCACACTGTGTTTTAAAGTTTAAATATTTCAAAAACTATATTTACCTTATAAAAGAAATAAATAAGTTATGTAAGCCTATATTGTATACCACCTGCTTAAATCGTAGTTAAGTTTAAGGTAATATTATACGAGTAGATACATTTATTTATGAATAATATAGCACCGTGTTGCAAATATGCATGGAACTTGCAGTTTGGACAGAAAAATTGTAAAAAAAAAAAATGTAATTAAACATAAATTGATTAAACAACCTCTGAAATTGTTTTGACACCAATGTGATTACACCATCCGATTTCGAAAATCTCGGTTTTTAAAAAAAATAATTTTTAGGGGAGAGTACGATAATTTTGGTGCCAAGAATTGATAATGTTTTTTTTTTTTAGAAGGGTCAAAAACAAGCATTTTTTATTATGGGAGGTAGGGACAATTAAAAAAGAAGTGACTTAAAAAAAAAAAAAAAAAATTAAAAAACAACGGCAACACTTACAATAAAGTTCCACATTTAACATTTTCATATATGAAAACGTAATGCATTATAAAAAATTCACATTACCTAGGTACTACTGTACGACTGCAGCAAATCTATATAATTTCTTAATATGTTTCGTTTGTGTCCTATACAATACCTATACGATGCAAATGTAACGCTAAATTATTTGCTGTACTTTACTTACAAAGATGAACCTATCATCAACATTAATCCTCAAAATGAAATCACCGTAAATACCAAAAATCTCTTAAAAAGTAGTTTTAGTAATTTTCAATTTTCTCAATAACTAGAAAACGTAAAACCATTCGGTTTTCTGTGTTCGATTCAGAATTGATATAAGCATTGACTACAAAAAGCCAATTCAGCATTTCATTTCACAATTTTGAAAAAAATTGGTCTAAACTTTTTTTTTTATTTTTTTTTATCAAAATTTTGAGTTTGCATGTGAATTTTTCAAAAACTGTTAACATAAATAATGTAGTTTAAATTTAGAATTATAGAACATATTTCTGGCTTTCAAAACCGGTATAGTAATTTATTGTAAGTGCTGCCGTTATTTTTTAATATTTTTTTTCAATTTAAGTAATTTTTTTCTAAAATTGCCCCTACTTCCTAAACGGGGCGAGGTGGACCCCCCGTCCCATAATAAAAAAATAGTTTTTTTTGAGTCCTCTACAAAAACCGTTATCAATTCTTGGCACCATAGTTATCATGCCATTTTTTATAAATAAAATTTTGAATTAAATAAATTAAATAACAAAAAATGCTACGAAATTTTTTGAGAAAAATGAGATTTTCAATACCGGTTTTAATTATTTGTATGAGAGATACCGTTATTTTTGGTTATAAGAATAATTTTCATTTAAA
The DNA here is from genome assembly GCA_929447395.1 of Epistrophe grossulariae. Classification (NCBI taxonomy): domain Eukaryota; kingdom Metazoa; phylum Arthropoda; class Insecta; order Diptera; family Syrphidae; genus Epistrophe; species Epistrophe grossulariae. Next base: position 100,842,488 of record OV839566.1, read on the forward strand.
ATCTTCTAGATACATAATATTAAAAAAACTGATAGGTGCCAAGTTTAATAAAAATTGAACGAGAACGAGAATTATGGAGTTCTCAAAAAAAAAATTTTGAAACTTTTAAAAAAAATGAAAAAAAAGTTGTTTATTAATTCTGCTTCACAAACCTTTAAAACTTTTTCAAATATTCTCCATATAAGAATTTATCAATACATATCAGTTGAACTGTTTACGAGAAAATCGAAAATAAAAAAAATTGTTCTATGGGTTGCCATTTCAAAAAAAAATTGTTGATTTTTTTTTAGTTGTGGGCACGTTTTTGAGAAAAATAAAATTTTCACATTTTGCTAAAAAAAATTTGTAAGGCAGGTACCTACCGTTATTTTTGGTCTTAAAAAAAATTTAAAAAATCCTGTGGGGGGAATGCTCAAAAAACTCTAATTACCAACTTTGAAGAAAATCGACTTACCCGTTTAGCTGCAGCCGAAAGGACAGACAGACAGACGGACAGAATTGCGAGACCCACTTTTTCCGACTTCGCTATCATCGTAATGTCAACTTTGATCAAAATCCCGAGTTCAATTTTTTTACGAATCCATAACTTGCAATATAGTACCTACCTACAATTAAATTTCCTTTTTTTGCAAAACAAAAATTATATGGCAGCTACTGTTATTTTGTGGTCTTAAAAAAATGAAAAAAAAAAAAAAAGTGTCGTGACCTGACGGACAGACCGACATAATTGCGAGACCCACTTTTTGGATTTCACTGTCATCTTAATGTCAAGTTTGATCAAAATCTCGAGTTCGATTTTTTACGAATCCCTAACTTGCTATGTAGGTACCTATATAGGTAGCTATGTATCGCAAGTAAAAAATTAAAGAATTTTATTTTAAATTGTAACCTATTAAAAAATAAATATTTTTGATTTTTTATAATATTTTTGCTCAAAAGTCGCAATAAAATGTGACTTTTTTTTGAAAAACTAAATTATTCAGGTAGTATATCTTATACCTATCTTTAATATTAGATTAACATTCTTTTTTAATTTTTTAAGCCAAAAGAAACTCATCAGCACAAAATTTAAATATCGCAACCTTGCAATTCCCATACGTCCTATAGACTATAGAAAGTGAAAAAAGTCAACAACGAAAAAAAAGAACAAAATGAATAATATACCTACTAACCAAAATAAATTCGAATACCTACCCATATACAAATGTCATAGCTATATATTTATATGCATATACCGTTTTCACAGCATAGACATGAATTTTTTTTGTCGTTGTCATGATGTTAACTTATGATTTAGTTATCTCCCTTATTCCCCCTATTGTTGTCAGAATCAAAATAATACAACCCTCTCCTTCTATTTTTTGCTTCTCCTTTTAGTTTTTCCTTACACTTTTACTCTCCAATGTCAAAGTATTTCTATTGCAGCGCCACGTAACGAGCACACATAAAGATAAAATTTTCGGCCTCATGATAGTAATATAGGTTCTATATACAAAGGTTTAATGGAGACACGAAAGCAGAAATCCTTTGTGAACACAACCAAAAGTGGCTAAATCGTTTGAACACAACCGGAGCGTTTTATTGGTACTTCATTGCTGCACTAGCTATAAATTACCAATAAAACGCAGCTATTGTTTAAGTTATCGATAAATTGTATAGAAACGTCAAATCTGAACTGACGTTGATCAACGACCGTCTGCTTCCGAAACGTTCCATTGGATCAGCAAACTGGAATTGGTCACAAGAGTATCTTGGACCTTGGTAAAATGGTATGCGAAGTTGACGGTATTATGAACTATAAATAAAGATAGGAATTTTTCACCCTCCAAAACAAAATTATTCTTCTGAAAAAAATCAATAGGAAGAACTAAACGTTTCAGACGTTGTCCAGTGTATGCTCGATAGCATGAACCAAAGGCTTAAGCAAATCAAAATCAATGGTGTTGGACTCGGAGGTGGTTTGTATATTTTTTTTTATAATTTTTTTTTATTTAATAATTTAATCCTTCAACAAGGTTTCATTATCTGGCAAGGATAAGTTCTTGGTCATGTGCTCTGCTTTACCCGAAGATATTGATCTCAACAATAGCGATATGGAAGGCTCTCCCATCAAATAGCCCAAATGTTCAACAACACCAACTTCACTGTAACTGTCCACAGAATAAACAGAAAACACAATGCAATATGCACAATGTTCACGCTTATTTGGATGATGTTGGGGATGAAAGCAACAGCAGTGGTGTTGACGTAGGAATCCTCCCGATTTAACTGATTTAAAGATTATTTTAAATGTTCAGGTCATTGACCTATTATATATGGACTGCTAGTCGAGCTTCATTTACATACAAATTCCGAAATGAAAATGGTTCCACCTCTCCCTAGTGACATGAGCGCTAAGATAGGACACGCGGCAAAGAGAGGTAGCTATTTTCAGTGCCATCTGTTGCTACTTTGTCTGAGCAAGCTTTTTTTGCCATAGAAACTACGGACATCTATTGTTATTTCTCATAAAAAACTGAGCCATCTGTTTTTGCTAAAATTTATATTTTGACGTTTGTGTATAATTTTAATTTTTATTTCACATTTTGCGTCGAGCGTCGTGCGTGGTAAATTTATTTTTTGTAATTATATTTTTTGTTTAAATTAGCATAACAAATGGTGATTCAACCGAAAATGTTTCTGTCCAATAATTTTTGTCAATAGATATTTCAGTGGAAAATCAAATGAAAAGTTCTACGATGTAATCGTAATAGGTGATGGTGACTTGGGTAATGAAAATGCTCAATCACTGAGCCGTTTACAACCCGACACACAACAATTGGAATGTATGATGCAGTAATTCTTTTAGTAGGACAAAAACCAGTCAAAATTGTTATTAAAGTTAAGAGTGATTCTAAAACAAAAAAAAACTAATAGAATGCCGTCTAAAAGTCCAAGGAAACTGTCTACATTAATTCAAAGTCCAAATCTAAACAAATCTCGTCGAAAATTAACAGTTCGGTCGATTGACTCAAATTCAACTTCCTATCGAAGTTTTCCTAGTAAAATTCAAAACAATGTTGACAAAATTTTGAAAAATGTTCCCAACATTGAAAACGAACTCAAACCTCCGAGATATATTAATAAAACCATTTCAACAGCAACCCACACAAAATGATGACAAAGCATCAAGTTCAATTGAAAGTTGTTCAATAATTTTGAAGAGCAAACAACAAGCTGAAATTTCAGGCATAAAACAATTTATTTCAGGCGCAATATCGATGGATGAGCAATCAACTAACCTGGAAGAAGATTTAAAAAGGATTGGAATTAAGTGGCCGAGTACCATGAAAAAGAAGACCATGGAAAACCAAGCTCTAAGCAGCAGTACTTCGTCAAATGTGGAACAATCTGTGTTTACACCCAGAAGAAGACATAATAATGTTGGCTAAGTGTCCGAAAACAGTTTCCATGAGGTACATAACTTTGGTTGATTTTCTATTTTGATTTAAATTTTTATGACTTTGTTACAGCGGGTTCAAACGGCTCATGAGACAACAACACAAACTGACGATGGTGGGGGGCAACTTAATTTGCGTGAATTTCTTAAAAAAGAACTCCTTAAGCTAACTGCTACCTCGTCGTCCCTTTCTTTCAGCGACGATTCAGTAGCAAGTTCTATTTTGCGCTCTATTCTTGGTTCGATTACTCCATCTGGTCGACAACAGCAACCAAATGAAGCAGGAGTTCCTACTTTAGATCGACATAAATCATCCACACCAATGGCTTCCCAATCAATTTTATCTGCCAAAGTTGGTAGTAAATCGCCGGGAGGTACTTCATCGATAAAATTTCAGGAGAGAGCTGCAGACAATTTCTCCCACAAGTCTACATACATCAGCCAATCCAAGTGTTGTAACTGATAAAAAACTGAGTAAGGAGTAACAAGATAAACTGCATGCAATTCTGATTCAAAAAAAAAACAACGCCGAGATTTTTGAAGTTCTGGGAATAAGATTAAGCCATCAGTTACTGGCATGGAGGATGCTAAAAATAAATAAATTTGTTAAAATTAAAAAAAAAAATTATAAAAATTAAAATCCAAACCCAAACAAGCCATTCCTAAACGAGTCGAAACTTTTTGACTAGGTCTTCATGCTTTGTGAGAACAGCCAAAGCGCAGAGTTTCACAGAATTTTATAACTTTTTTCACAGATATATATGCGTTCAAAATTATGCGGTGGAATTAATACATTTAATTTATTCATAATCTTTTATTTATTTTTGTAAATAAAGTTTTCTAAAATGACAAAAAAGAAAAACAAACAAAAATGAATGAAAAAACGAATGAACAAAAAATCAAGCACAAAACTGAAGTGTCAAAATGTTTCACCGTGTTTTCCGCTTGTCCTCTGTTAGCGCTAGAAGCGTTTAGTTATCGGTTGAACCATCGTGAAGTTGGCTCCTGGCAGACCATATATAGTAAGTCAATGGTTCAGGTATTGTAGCATGATACCACTTTACTTTTTTTTTAATTTTAAAAGTCTGCACTTAAACATTCTTAATTGTAAACTTTTTATAATGACTATTTAATATAATAAGTATATTAAATTATTATAAATTATATTAATCAATTCCAGTTGAAAAGCATTAAATAGTAATTATTAAAAATTAAGAATCACTGCTTTGAAACTTTAAAATATGTAATTTCAAAGTGTCATCTGGAGTTAATAAAAGTTTTGATAAAATCATTTCAACAATATTAATTTTGTCTGAGGAAAAAAAAGCTTTTCCTTACAAGTAGTATGGTAGGTTCCTTTGTTCTAAGAGTGAACAATTTAATTTTATTATTACCTCCAATGAATCTGCATGTTTGTAGCTCGAGGTACAGACAAACAGATAGATCAGCGGGACCGACCTATTTTTTTTTTAATACTAATTATCATCTTAATTTCAGGTTTGATAAAAATCCTGAGTACGATTCTTTTCAAATCCAAATCAGTATATAATACTACCTTGATATCGGTATATTTTTTAATATTTAAAAAAAATATAATAATATTGCAATAGACTTTTTATTTTTTAGTTCAGATTAAAAAAAAAAATAGTTCCGATGAGAGTCCGAAAAACTTGTGTAAACTATAGAGATAAATGCTAAAAGATGAGTTCGATCTCATGAACTTGAGATTATTTATTTACCACACACATTGGGTTATCTGAAGATAAGAACTGCATGTTCATGTTTGAACATTCTGCGGGCCGACAAAATGTTAAAATTCTTTTATTTTTTAATTTAATGCCCCGTACTATATTAATAACTAAAATAATGAATTGAATTGAATTTTCAGTTTAATACTTTCTTCTTTTGACATTGGACTGTAGTTAGCAAAGTCGAAAGTATGGCGTTGCTCAGTACCGTGTTTTCCTTCAAATGCTGATGTTTGTAGGGTTTCTCCTTACCATAATCCATGACCCACATTTGTTCCTTGTGAATCTTATAATTGCTGTTTGGTACCACGATTTTCCTTATCTTAGTTCGAGCATACTTTCCTGAAGGTGGTAACGTCATGGATATCATCACATGAAGAACTCTGCTTGAGTAATTGTATTTTGGATCACCGGAGAATCGATGTTTTTTCTCTGTGTCATGATCACATATTGAATTGCTTCTCACAAAATTATGGTTTGAATAGTCCCAGATGGGGAAGATAACCTTCTTTCCATTTGCAATACGAATTGGCCTTTTGCTAATGACCTTGCCAAATATGTGTGCCCGAGGTATCTTTGAGTTGACCAGTACCTTTTCGATTTCTCTTGAAAGAGCTGTGACGCTGTTGGCCTTTCCTTGTGCTGTTGCAATCTTCATCTTTTGTTTTGATAGATTCGTTTTTTGCTATTTTAATCTCTTGCTTGTATTTCAGTTCACTGTTAGAGCATTTGATATGAGTATCCAAGATTTGCATGGAAATCAGATATATTTTCTCCGTTAAATTCTTCTCAGATAGAATCTCCTCGAAATATTCATTTGTTTTATCATTTGTCGGTATTTACTATTTCATAGGTTAGCTGATGATAACTTCTGTTTCTTTCTTCATCATGATGTGTTGTTGACTTTCCCAAGGTTGTGTCTTCTTGAATACGACTTTCCGCAACTTCTTCCAGCTCCCGGACTTTATCCATTGATGATGTGACCGCTGACATGATTTTGTTACATTGTTGTTTATCTTGTAATGTGTCTGATTGGAAATTTCCAAAGTATCTGTTGACTTCTTTGTTTCGAGTCATCGTTTGATTTTGTGACTCAAGAGTCTGAAATAAACTTATATATGATGTAGCGTTCATCAATGGAATGTCCAGTCCGTGGTTCAATTTTGTGGACAAATTAATTCTCCTACTCTCGAATCTTCTGGTGAGAGTCTTCCATGCTTCTTTGTAGTTTGCTGAAGATCCTTGTATGAGGCTAGCAATTGACGTTCGGGCTTCACCAGAGATGGATGATCGTAAGTGATTTAATTTAACAGAATCTGGAAGTTCACTATTATTGTGAACCACATCCATGAACAGATCGGAGAATATTTTCCAATCTTCAATTTTCCCATCGAATTTTGGCAGTTCGATTTTATGACTTCTTGTTGATACATTTGCACATGTATCAAATTCTGTGGCTCTATTTTTTCCTTCTAGTTTGTCTAGAAGCAATTCTACATCAACTTCCAACTCGATTATGTAGTTGTCTTCTCTGAATTTTTCTTCTTCGATTGGATTCATCTTAGACAGCTGTGTTTCATTCCATCGTTTAACTTTTCCAATCCATATAGTTTTGTGATGAGGACTGTAAGTTGCCTCTGTTTTTGCATCTTCTATTGATTTTTTTAAGACTGTCCATTATCGTATGTATTTTTGATACGTCTATGACATTAGCTCCCCTTTCTGTAATCTGGGCAGCAGTCTGTGAATTTTGTGTCCTCATGATCATTTTGTTTATTTCATGTTGATTTATTTTATATTTGTTCAGTGCAACTACTATCTGTTGTTTTATTGCTTCAAATTCATCTAATTTGTTGGATGAGGTTGCTTTGCTTTCAAGATCACTGTCTATTAGGAATGTTTGTATTCTTTCAACCAGGTTTGAAGACATTGTTGTTGTTTGTTTTTTTTTTTTATAATTTGTTCTTTGATTGTTGTATTTTTCACTTTGTCAGTATTTTAGCTCTGACTACGCTTTTCACTTTCTTGTTTTAATTTTCACTCTGTCAGTATTTTAGCTCTGACAAGGCTTTCTTCACTGTTTGTGATTGTTGTTTTGTTTTCTTTTCCTGACAGTATTTGTAGCTCTGACAACGCTATTTTTCACTGTATGTGATTTTTGTTTTGTTTTCCTGCCAATATTTGTAGCTCTGGCAATGCTATTTTTCACTGTATGTGATTTCTTTTCCTGCCAGTATTTGTAGCTCTGACAACGCCATTAGGACACTTGTTCGTGCTTTAAAAAAATCTCTTATCACTGGTGGGGGAAAATTTTTTAAAATACTCGAAGGACCAAATGTTGCTTTTTCATATCGGGCTCGAAGGACCAAATGTTTGAATAATACTCGGAGTTGTAAATTACAAATAATTCTGATTTTATTAAACAACATATCTTCCTAAATACTATTTTTACATGTGTATTATTTATATATTTCTTATCTCTATATTCTTACTTATCTGTTTTATTGAATGGTTTATTTATCTCTAGATAACCGTCAGTGCATGTTCACGATGATCTGTGTTATATTTATTTATCACACACATTGGGTTATCTGAAGATAAGTACTGCATTTTTATGTTTGAACATGTTTATGTTTTCATACAAGCTTTCAATCGATCTCACAGCATGAGAAATTTCTCGGTCAGTTATTTTTTTAACATACCATTTTAAGAAAGATCTCATAAAAGTGAGTAAAAGGTTTTAACTCATCATTTTGCATATGACCCAATAAGTAAATAACATAATAACATATTCTTTTAGGTAAAACCAAATCAAACCAGAAATTGTTTTTTTTTTCACAAATAATGAATTTAAATTTTGAAAGCTTAAAACCAATTTTTTGTTTAAAAAAAAAGCAAGTTTTGTGTTGGCATTGTTGTGCTCCTGTTTGGAATCGTTATTTGCTAGCTGACATTGCAATGTAATATATTTGGTGGAATCAAAGTGATTAAAGTTACTTGCAGAATAAAATCAAACTGATTAAAGTTACTTGCGGAGTTAAATGCTCCTTTCCGTTGAGAAAACACAAGGAATTGTGTTTCAGCTTTCAAAGTTTTGAGTTGATGGGATTCTTATAAAATTTCCTCAATTTTTGATCTCTAATATCTTAATTCAATCAATCCAGAAAAACAACAAAACATATTCAAATCAGTTTTTTAACTTAATTTTTTAAGTTTGTTCTGATATTACAAAAATCTACGATGAAAAGAAGGTATAAAATCATTTAAAAACATTTAACAAATAAATTTTGGAATGTTTTGTATTAAGCTAAGACCGCACTTGGCGGAACTGCACTTCAGCGGAACTGAACTTTACGACTTATTTGTAGGAAATTTTATGAGCTATATTGCACTAAGCGGCAACTGCAGTTCACGGCGTGACACTATGCGACAAAGTTGATAATTTGACCAACTGTGTCGCGACGTGAAGTTTCGTTCACTTTCATGCGAAAGTACGCACGGTGTCGGTGAAGTGCAGTTCCGCCTAGTGCGGTTATACCTTTATGAAAAGAATAACCATTAAAGTTAACAATATTATTTCAATGTTTATTTATACTCAAATTACAAAAATCTTAATTAACTTGTGGACAAATTGTTCTCTGTTAGACGATGCTTACAAGCCGATGATCCATGAACCAACCGACCAGAAAAAGATAAAATATTTAGGATGTTGTTTTCTGTGTGAGTATGTGTGGAATGCAGATTCTGCAAACACAGTGTTGCCACAGCACCCCCTGCCTAGTGTTAGCGATATCTTGCTGGCATAACCACTCTACGTCCTAATCTTGATGTTCTTGCTTCAGTAGGATGAGTGGATGGTAAAGGAAGTAATGATTCAATGTGAACCGGATGACTCGAGGATGAAGGCTGTGGATCCTTGGTTTCGGAACTTTCTTCTGAATCTTGAATATAAGCTGGCTTAAGCCTTTCAATAGAAATATATTTATTAATGTTTTTAATATTGATTTCGAAAATTTTCTTGTTTCTGCTAATAATTTATAATTAATAAGGGTTTTGTAAAGGCTTTTTAAATGAGTCTGTCCTGACAAATACATGAGCGCACGTCTGAAAATCCTTGAAAATAAACGATTTGTTGTTAGAATGGTTCGATGCTGCAACCGGTCAAATTGATCTCATTCTCAATTTAAGACTTTGTAGAAAATCATGCGTGTCAAACGTTGTCGTATGAGGTGAATCGTGGAAAAATTTGCCAGGAAATCGTAAAGTGGTTCCGTATAACATCTCAGCAACCGTTGCTTCAATATCTTTGCGATAAGATGTTCGTAATCCCAATAGAACTGTTGGTAAGATTTCGGTCCAGTTAGAGGAGTCATGACATTTTATAGCTGCCTTTAGAGTTCTATGTAGTCGTTCAATCATTCCGTTGGCACACAGATGGTAGGATGTAGTCCTAATGTGTTCAATGCCTAGAATTCTGCTCAGCTCCTTGAACAATGATGACTCGAATTTTCGGCCTTTATCCGTGGTTATTCTTAAAGTAACTCTAAAACAACAAATCCAATTGTTATAAGCGCTTACCCCACTGTTTCTGCAGTCATGTCGACTATCGGAACGATATCTGGCCATCTTGAGAAACGATCGATCATCGTGAGACAGTACGAGAAACCATTGGATATGGGTAGCGGTCGATGTTTAAATGTTCAAATCGATTGTCTGGAACAGCAAAGAGTCCTATGGATGCTTTGCAGTATTTTCCAATCTTTTACCTTTGACAAGCAATGCACTGTTTAACCCAAGATTTTATGTCCTTACGCATGGAAGGCCAAACACAACGTGACTGTATTGGCCAGTTGTACAATATTGGCTCAGCCTCGGTTCAAGATTTTAACTCACCAATTTCGGCGGATTAACTAAAGTTCAACGGTGGTTCAAGTATGTAATTGGTTATTATCACACACTTGAACAGTAAACCACTGTTGAAACTCAATTAATCCGCCGAAATCGGTGGATAAAAATTGCTGAACCACGGTTTAAATGGAAATTTTGAATTGACGTCCTTCTAGCATGTAACGGAAATGCTTAATCGTGAGATAGACCACCAGCAATTCCCTATCATAAGCGCTATATTTTCTTTGCGATGGTTTTAATTTCTGGCTATAAAATCCAAGCGGCTCCCAGTCCTTACCACGCCTTTGATGCATCACACCTCCCACCGCTGTATCTGATGCGTCAACCATAATAGAAAATTGAGCTGTGGCACAAGGATGCAGGGTTACCAACAGGGGTATTTTCGCCCGGAGACTCCGGGAATTCGATCTAATCTCCGGGCTCCGGACTTAGCCGAAATTTCTCCGGGCCTAATGTTTCGATTATTTTATTTCATTCTTGAACGCATTCCTTAACACAAAAAGAAATCTGCAAACACAAATTGAAATTTTCCATTCCTTAGGTTCATATTAGCATCCATTGGCTAGAAAGCTTTTAAAAAATGTTTAAGATAACATGAGATGTTTTTGCGTCAGTGATATCAAATGTTTTTTTATACAGCGGATTACAACAGCACAAAGTTATTCAGATCGCTTTGGGTGGGAATAAAACGAGTTTTGAAAGCAAATTGTAAACAATTGTAAGAAATTTTAATTTACAAAACATACTAAATATAGAGTGCCAAAAAATCTGTTCCTGCGTTCTGTTACCCTCGCATCGATTAAATCAATCGAGAATCGATGAAAATTGAAATAAATGCTTTGAATTTTTTTGCAGCAAAACAGCAATGTTTGAAAGCATCAAGTTGCAGAACAACAAAAAGTAAAAGGTGTCAAAGTGAAACAGTGACAAGGCATCAAAGCGATGAAAATACGACTAGTCGGGGTAGAGAAGAAGGACATACAATGGTTTTGGAAAAAATCTCCGGTTCTGGGTTTTTCCGAAGTTGGTTACCCAAGGTTGGTTAGCATTACGGCTTCTGACATGGCTTTTTTGAAATTCTCAAACGCTTCCGAAGTTTTAGCAGTCCAGAATAATTCTTTGTTTTTCTTCGGATTACCCTGCAAGAAGTCATTCAGTGGGCTTTGAAAATTAGCTGCTTTTGGTAAATACTTTCTATAAAAATTTAGCGTCCCAAGGAAACGTCGAAGTGCCTTGACATCTTTTGGTTTGGGAAAATTTAAAATAGCCTGTACTTTATGAGGAAGCGGTTTTATGCCATCTCTGGAAACTAGATGTCCTAAAAACTCTACGCTTTCCTTGCCTAAAGAGCATTTATCGATGTTGATGACGAAATTGTGATCGTTGAGTCGCTGAAACAGTTGTTCCAGGTGAGCCTTATTTTCTTCTGGAGACGATGATGCAATGAGGAAATCGTCTAAGTAGGAGAAACAAAAATCCAAACCTCGAACTACCTCGTGAACGTAACGTTGAAAAGTTTGGGTAGCATTGCGGAGTCCAAATTCCATCTTGCAAAATTCAAAGAGCCCAAACAGTGTAATAATTGCAGTTTTTCAATATCCTGAGGATCCATCGGAATTTGATAAAACGCCCTGACCAAATCTATTTTTGAAAAAATTATTTTCCCATTTAAGTACAGACTAAAGTCCTGGATGTTAGGTACCGGGTAACGATCAGGCTTTGTCACGGCGTTGAGCAAACGAAAATCCCCACAAGGCCTCCATTCACCATTTGCTATTTGAGCCATATAGAGCGGGCTTGCCCACGGACTCCTAGACGGGCGACATATTCCTTGTTCCATCATGAATTAAAATTCCTTCTTAGCTGCTGGTGCCAACCTATCGAACTCGACAGTGAACAGGAGGTCCCGTAGTCACAATTTGATGCTTGACCCTGAGAGGAATGTTGATTTCCTTGCGAATAGTTGTAGGTCTTGTTATATATGGAAACTTAGCCAGAACACTGTAGTATACGCTATTTTTATCAACAGTTTTAATGGTTGAGTAGCTTTCAATCGATCTCACAGCATGAGAAATTTCTCGGTCAGTTATTTTTTTTAGCATACCATTTTAAGAAAGATCTCATAAAAGTGAGTAAAAGGTTTTAACTAATCATTTTGCATATGACCCAATAAGTAAATAGATTATAATGATAACATATTCTTTTAGGTAAAACCAAATCAAACCAGAAATTGTTTTTTTTTTCACAAATAATGAATTTAAATTTTGAAAGCTTAAAACCAATTTTTTGTTTAAAAAAAAAGCAAGTTTTGTGTTGGCATTGTTGTGCTCCTGTTTGGAATCGTTATTTGCTAGCTGACATTGCAATGTAATATATTTGGTGGAATCAAAGTGATTAAAGTTACTTGCAGAATAAAATCAAACTGATTAAATTTACTTGCGGAGTTAAATGCTCCTTTCCGTTGAGAAAACACAAGGAATTGTGTTTCAGCTTTCAAAGTTTTGAGTTGATGGGATTCTTATAAAATTTCTTCAATTTTTGATCTCTAATATCTTAATTCAATCAATCCAGAAAAACAACAAAACATATTCAAATCAGTTTTTTAACTTAATTTTTTAAGTTTGTTCTGATATTACAAAAATCTACGATGAAAAGAAGGTAATCATTTAAAAACATTTAACAAATAAATTTTGGAATGTTTTGTATTAAGCTAAGACCGCACTTGGCGGAACTGCACTTCAGCGGAACTGAACTTTACGACTTATTTGTAGGAAATTGTATGAGCTATATTGCACTAAGCGGCAACTGCAGTTCACGGCGTGACACTATGCGACAAAGTTGATAATTTGACCAACTGTGTCGCGACGTGAAGTTTCGTTCACTTTCATGCGAAAGTACGCACGGTGTCGGTGAAGTGCAGTTCCGCCTAGTGCGGTTATACCTTTATGATTAAATGAAAAGAATAACCATTAAAGTTAACAGGCGTGTTTTTTTGCAAGCCCGGGGGTTATTGGACGAAAAAAACGACGGCGGGGCTTAACAATCACCATGTTAAATACAACAACAACTAATCCTCCTGCGGGATTAGCTTAAGCGTACAGAATTCTCGGTGCTAAACTCTTGGACAAGCTAAAAACTGTGCTACCAAATACAACTTTGGTTAAGTTATCGATAAATTGTATAGAAACGTCAAAACCGACGTTAATCAATTTTCGTTTTACAATTAAATAAAAAATAAAAATGTCTGAACACAAAGATGGCGATTCGAAAGGTAAGTTATACCTTTTTATTTGTAAAATATAAAAAATATTCTTGCTGATAAGCTAAATTTGTGTGCTCTTTGTGTAGTGTGTGCTGATGAAAGTATGCAACTACGATCTCTGCAGGACTTTAAACTCATCACCACCATTGAGGTCCCTAACGAGCAATTTGTCTCGGCTGCTTATTGTAAGACACTGGACAGACTATGTGGATGCACTAGAGTGGTTCTCTTATTTTCTATTCGCTGCACTATACCGATAATGAATCTGGCGATGAAACGGTAGATGATGAAAACGCAACGTTTGTGGAAATACGGATTTCTCACAGGGAAGTGGAGGTGCTGGCGATGGAGATTTGTCTGAAACGGATGGCCGAAATGGCTCTCGAGCATCGGGATGCAGTCGTAAACAGCAAAGCGAAGCTCCATCAACAGGTACAACACCAGGTCCTAGTACAAGTGAAAATCAATCAATTGCACACAAAAGTGATTTATCACTTGAAGACTTGCGCACCTTATGCGATTTAACGCAGTTTGATGAAGAGTCTGTCTAAAGACCCGACAGCGTACGCGAAATTAAGTGCTTCTCACTTCTATGCTTTTTTTGCTTGCTTACATAAATACAGTGCTAGCATCCAGCATTACGGCGTACAAGCAACCCACCTGCTTGGGCATGTCACTATAGGATTTGGGGTAGGTGCTTGCTTCATTGGGATGATTGAAACGGTTCTGAGTTCTTACTTAGGTCCTCTTACGTTATTTAAAATTCATCTTCAATTCAATAAAAAATTTAAAAAAAATTCTATCTAAAAGTAATTCTGCCATGATTTTTGAAAATTGAACAACGGCGGAATTACTTTTAGATAGAAATTTTTTTTAAATTTTTGATAGAATTGAAAATGGATTTTGTGTAACGTAAGAGGACCTAAGTAAGAACTCAAAACCGTTTCAATCATCCCAATGAAGCAAGTAGTTTTGTAGTTACAGCATTTTTTATGTAACCGTCAAACAAATTTCGTATGATTTTCTATTGAAATTCTTGTAAGAGCTACATAAAAAATGCTGTTATTTCAAAACTATTTGCTTCATTGGAATGATTAAAACGGTTTTGAGTTCTTATTTAGGTCCTCTTACGTTATACATAATTCATCTTCAATTCTATAAAAAATTTAAAAAAATTTCTATCTAAAAGTAATTCTGCCATGATTTTTGAAAATTGAACAACGGCGGAATTACTTTTAGATACAAATTTTTTTTAATTTTTGATAGAATTGAAAATGGATTTTGTGTAACGTAAGAGGACCTACGTAAGAACTCAAAACCGTTTCAATCATCCCAATGAAGCAAGTAGTTTTGTAGTTACAGCATTTTTTATGTAACCGTCAAACAAATTTCGTATGATTTTCTATTGAAATTCTTGTAAGAGCTACATAAAAAATGCTGTAACTACAAAACTACTTGCTTCATTGGGATGATTGAAACGGTTTTGAGTTCTTACTTAGGTCCTCTTACGTTACACAAAATCCATTTTCAATTCTATCAAAAATTTAAAAAAATTTCTATCTAAAAGTAATTCCGCCGTTGTTCAATTTTCAAAAATCATGGCAGAATTACTTTTAGATAGAAATTTTTTTAAATTTTTTATTGAATTGAAGATGAATTATGTATAACGTAAGAGGACCTAAATAAGAACTCAAAACCGTTTTAATCATTCCAATGAAGCAAATAGTTTTGAAATAACAGCATTTTTTATGTAGCTCTTACAAGAATTTCAATAGAAAATCATACGAAATTTGTTTGACGGTTACATAAAAAATGCTGTAACTACAAAACTACTTGCTTCATTGGGATGATTGAAACGGTTTTGAGTTCTTACTTAGGTCCTCTTACGTTACACAAAATCCATTTTCAATTCTATCAAAAATTTAAAAAAATTTCTATCTAAAAGTAATTCCGCCGTTGTTCAATTTTCAAAAATCATGGCAGAATTACTTTTAGATAGAAATTTTTTTTAATTTTTGATAGAATTGAAAATGAATTTTAAATAATGTAAGAGGACCTAAGTAAGAACTCTAAACCGTTTCAATCATCCCAATGAAGCAAGCACCTACCCCAAATCATTTTCGCGTACGCGCTGTCGGGTAGGTATTTAGACAGACTTTTCATCAAACTGCGTTAAATCGCATAAGGTGCGTTTTCTGAAGATTTCAAACTCTTTGTGCTCTTGCAAACCGAGGAAAAAAAAACTAATAAGAATCTACATGCTTCGCATTGAACTTCTTAGGACCACCAGTTATTTTTTTTAGATAAAAAATGATTTTATTTTCTTATAAACATAACGTTAAGACATATATTTATGATTTCGTTTTTAGAAATAAATACATTAAATGCAAGGTTGTGTATTATATTTTTTTTTACATAAATTATAACTTTTTAAGTGCACTTAATTTCGATATATCTTCTTTCGCTTGCTTTTATATTCAGAACCATCAGTAGGTATTATTGATTTTTTAAATATACCTTACAATTTCGAAGCTGTTTTTTTCTATATGAAATTTCTTTGATGGACCATTAGCCATATATAATAAAGTTTGAGCTGGTTTGAAAGGTGCATTATATAAATCAGAATATGATTGCATTTTGTTGACTAATTTTGATGCTGAATATTGATCAACCTAACGGAATGGACCACCGGTGAATGGTGGGAATCCCAAACCAAATACAGCACCGATATCACCTTCCAATGGGCTATCGAGAATTTCCTCTCCCAAACAGAGAACAGCTTCGTAGATAAATCGAGAAACCATACGCAATTCTATATCTTCAACACTGCTATTGTTTGATGATTTCGAGAGCTTCCTGATTGACCTCTCGACCGTCCTTAGATTTTCACTAGTATATTTACCCGAACAGTTGGCTACGCTAACTGTCACACGGTGTCTCCTCAATCTACCTTTTACTGTCACACGATGTCTCAATCTACCTTTAACTGTCACACGATGTATGTGCAAGACAATGTCTCAATCTACCTTTTTCTCAAATCTACCTTTAACTGTCACACGATGTATGTATGTGCAAGACAATGTCTCAATCTACCTTTATCTCGAATCTACCTTTATCTCGAATCTACCTTAATCTCACTCTACCTTTTTCTCACTCTACCTTTATCTCACTCTACCTTTATTTCACTCTACCATTATCTCACTCTAACTTTATCTCACTCTACCTTTATCTCACTCTACCTTTATCTAACTCTACCTTTATATCACTCTACTTTTACCTCACTCTACCTTTATCTCACTCTACTTTTACCTCACTCTACCTTTATCTCACTCTACCTTTATTTTAAGAACTTTAATTAACCATACAAATCTGACTATTTAGAACATAATAATAATAAGTTATAAATCAAAATCAAACCAACCAAAATTTTTCTCTGTATCTCTTTGTCTCTATCTGTCTGTATCTCTTTGACCCTCTCTGTATCTTTTTGTCTCTCTATGTATCTCCCTGTATTTCTCTGTCTCTCTCTATATCTTTCTGTCCCTCTCTGTATCTTTCTGTCTCTCTCTGTATCTCCCTGTATATCTCTGCCTCTCTCTATATCTTTCTGTATCTCTCTTTACCTCTCTATATCTCTTTGTATCTCTCTGTCTCTCTCTGTATCTCTTTGTCTCTATCTCTTTTTCCCGCTCTATATTTGTCTGTCTCTCTCTGTATCTCCCTGTATTTCTCTGTCTCTTTATCTATATCTTTCTGTCCCTCTCTGTATCTTTCTGTCTATCTCTGTATCTCCCTGCATATCTTTCTGTCTCTCTCTGTACCTCTCTGTCTCTCTCTGTATCTCTCTATATCTCTCTGTCGCTCCCTATATGTCTCTGTCCTTCCCTGTATCTCTTTGTCTCTCTCTACATCTCACTGCACCTCTCTGTCTCTCTCAATACCTCTCTGTCTTTCAATTCACTAACTTATATTAGTATAGGTAAATATACATAACTACCTATGTATGTATGTATGTATGTATCTATTTATGAATGTTATTATATGTACATACATACTTTTTTAAATTAATAGTATATACAAATAATTTACCTTTATTTTAAGACTTTAACCATACAAATCTGACCATTAGAACTCAAGTTATAAATCTATATCCGATTTGCCCAGTCAGCCCTTGACCTACTTTTCTACCTCTAGCATGATAATTCACCTTGATTTTATTTATTTTTATTTTATTTATTTAAATTTTGGGAAATTAATCTTGAAAATCTGACCATTGTTACTCGTCAAGTTATAAATCTAGTCTACTTTTTTTATTCCAGGCACTCACTTAGTTTGACCTTTGTCGATAAAAATCGATTGCGGGTCCCCTGTCCCGCTCACGCAACTCCGTTGCTCCGCTTAGGGTATGTTCAGTCGCCAGGCAGGCGCCCAAGTTAACAGTACCTTTGGTGAACCGTACGAATTGTTTTGATAACTTGTTTTTTAACTTATTTTGTTTTTTTTTTAACTTTTTGAAAACTGTTTAGCCGGATACTTAATCAAAATTTAAAAAACTTCACCTTGAAAATCTGACCATTATTAAAAATGTAACCAACTTGCCAAGTCAATCACTTGACCAAATCAACTCTTTTCTATAAATCTGAGTATCAAATTTGTTGCCCAATGCCCAGCCCAGCCCGTGCTCATATTAACGAAAGCGATTTTTTTTTAATTCAATTTGAATTTTTTTTTATAAATTAACTTGAAGTTAGCCTAACATTTTACCTTTATTTTAAGACCTTAATCTTACAGATCCGATTAATAGAACAGAAGATATAGCCAACTAAATAATATACTCTACCCACATCATAGTAAGTTTCATTAAAAAGGTCAAGTACACTTGAATGACATTCTACCTAAATTTTAAGACGATGAGATCATTAGAACAAAAGTTATCAGCCAACCAAACCAACAATGAGGGTACCTTTAGTATTATTACGAATGAGAAATACCTACCACCAACGCACGTGCATATTTAATAATATAAATATGTATATGTATATACCTACAAAAATAGAAAAATTTTCGCGTTTTTTCATTTATTTTTCAAGAAAAGTATTTAAAATTTTTTTATGAATTTTTTTTTTAGAACGTTTTAATGTATGAAATCGATGATAGATATATATGTTTTATATATCAAAATAAGCGCTTACTTGTTTGCAAGCGAATAAAAGTCATTTGATTAAAATCCGTTATTGTAGTAACGGGTGATTTTTTAGCTGGTTTGGTTTTGGCAACACTGGTTTTGACAGCTGACGTGTGTTTAGTACCTTGTGTCACAGTCAAACAGCTTCAGTTTGGTTTGCAATTTAACCATGGATCGTCTTACAAATGAACAACGCTTGCAAATTATAGAATTTTACTATCAAAATTCGTGCTCGGTTCGAAATGTTCATCGCGCGCTGCTTCCATTTTATGGTCGGCATTCTCGACCTTCTGAGCAGTCTATTCGGAAGATTGTGACCAAATTTCGCACCAAATTTACTTTGTTGGACATTAAACCACCAACACGTTTACGTACTGTGCGTAGTGAAGAAAATATTGCGGCCGTATCAGCTAGTGTGACAGAAGACCGCGAAATGTCGATTCGGCGCCGTTCCCAGCAGTTAGGCCTTTGTTACAGCACTACGTGGAAAATTTTGCGGAAGGATTTGGGCGTAAAGCCTTTTAAGATACAGCTGGTGCAAGAACTAAAGCCAGCCGACCTACCACAACGCCGAATTTTTGGTGAATGGGCTCTTGGAAAGCTGGCCGAGGATCCGCTTTTTTATCGAAAAATTGTGTTCAGCGATGAGGCTCATTTTTGGTTGAATGGGTACGTAAATAAGCAAAATTGCCGCATTTGGAGTGAAGATCAGCCAGAAGCATTGCAACAGCTACCAATGCATCCCGAAAAAGTCACTGTTTGGTGCGGTTTATGGGCCGGCGGCATTATTGGGCCATATTTCTTCAAAGATGATGCGAATCGCAGCGTTACTGTCAATGGTGAACGCTACCGAGCGATGATAACAAACTTTTTTTTGCCCGAAATGGAAGTTCTTGACTTGCATGATATGTGGTTTCAACAAGACGGTGCCACATGCCACACAGCACGCGAAACAATGGCGCAATTGCGAGGCGAGTTTGGTGAACAGTTAATTTCACGTTTCGGGCCGGTCAATTGGCCGCCTAGATCGTGCGATTTGACACCATTAGACTATTTTTTGTGGGGGTATGTCAAGGCTAATGTCTATAGGGACAAGCCCGCTTCGATTGACGCACTGGAAGCCAACATCCATGCATTCATTCGTGAGATACCGGCCGATATGTGCGAAAGAGTATGCCAAAATTGGACTCAGCGGATGGGCTACCTGAGACGCAGCCGCGGTCAACATTTGCATGAATTTATCTTTAAACATTAAATTGCAAGGTTCAAACTATCGATTCAAATAAATATTTCATTCATTTTTTCGAATTTTTTGTGTTTTTTTTTTAAAAAAAGTTCTAAACCTCTTAAAAAATCACCCGTTAAAAAGTAATGAGCATTTTAATGAAGAAAACACTGCCGCAAAAAGCATGTTATAAATAAATTAATTTCAAAATTTATTTATTATCTTAATTCTTGTTGGACTTAGAACTTTAAGATGTTCAACAAATATTTAGACAATATATTAATAAAAAATATGTAATAATTTTTTTTTCTCTATTTTGAATATAACATATTATTTAAATTTTTTTAATCAATCAAAGTGGGTGTAAAAAAACATTAATTCAATTTGTTTTTACATTTTTTTCATAATTGTCATGGAAATTTGAGATTTTTTTGTTACATACATTTAATGTTTGTTTTAATGACAGTATTTTAAGACTTTAATCATGGGAATCCGTTAAGAATTTTAGGAGTTATAAATTAATTAATGATGTCATGTGGGATGATTTTTTGATTAAAATCGATTTTTATGGTACAAAATCATTTAAATCCCCCTCCCGCCGCCCTTGTTGAATTTACCCCTATAACAACATTGACTTTTTTATAGATAAGAATTGGGGCTAAAATATAGAACATAATTTTTTGAAATTCGTAAAATTTTCATCAACGTTTGCATTTTTAATACAGAAAATTGAATTGATTACCTCTTTACCATCCCTTTTCGTATAGAACGCTTCCCCCCTCCGCAATAATTTTTATACAGAATTATAACATTTAGTGATTATTTTAATATCTTAATCTTGAAGATCGGACAATTAGAACAGTTATGAATTATTTAATCCATCAATATGATTTGGATTTTCTGATTTTGTTAAAATAACGGGTAATCTGCCACTGGTCGGTGGTGGTTGGCAATGAACAAATGGGGTAGTTTCGATTAAATTTAATGGATTCTTTGATTAAATTAAAATTAACATTGTGATGGTTTTATAGTATGTAGATTAACAAATGAGGTATCAAATTAATTGTTATCATATTGCCGTGCGGACTAAAGAAAAAAGAAACTAATGCGTGCATGCACTGATGAGTAATAAGCTTATATGTAAAACTACTTTAATAATCCCGTTAGTGGTAAAAAAAATTAAATAAAATTAAAATAAAATTTTAATCAATAGATTCTATTAGGTGTGAAAATTTCAACCTTCTATGACAATTAATTAAAACGGTATTGTCAGAAAACCGTAAAAAAGGGTTTTTTTTTAATTTTTTTAAATTTTTTATACTTGAATAACTTTTCTGAACGGCACTTTAGAAATCCAATTTTCACCAAAATCATGTAAATCCATAATCTCTATAAGATTGTAAAATTTAATATTTCTATCTACCCCCATTAAAAAGATAAAAAATAAAAAGTGTGGAAAAAACTTAAAAAAAAATTAGTGTTTTTGAAAAATTGCGTGTGTCAAAAATACGATGTAAATAAAAATTTTGTATTACACGCCTAATTTTTATTTCTATGTCCTATTCAAAATATTGAATTTAATAAAAATCAATGAACCCCCTGATTTAATATAATTTATTTGTGAAACATTGATTTTTGACATTTTGCGTTTTAAACGTTGGTAAGTGTGAAGATAATTTTTTGTAATTTTTTTAACCCCCATGACACACCTTAGAATTAAAAAATCTATGAATTCTATATAAATTAATAATTTTATCTTAACCCATTTAGAAAATAGAAATCCGACTTTACCCTATTTAAACCTAAGTTTACCCTATTATTTTTATGAATTTCAAAAAATCCCTTCTTAGTGGAGCTTTACATATATGTGGTATGCTAAAAAAATTTTTATATATATTATATATATTACACAGTAAGCTGTACAATGATTAGTTAATGAATGAGTCAGTGAGTCAGTGAGTGATAAACTTTCATCTTTCGAATAATTTAATTCGTACAAAAATCATACCTTTCCAGATTTACGACCCATTAATCCAGCTTTAACAAGATCTTGCCTCCACTGAAGCGTTCACCAAAAAGAAATTTAGTAAATGAAGTAGGATAATTTCTATGTTGTCAGAGTGTATACCTTTTATAAATCTACTGCGATATGGGTTCCTACATCAATACTAACTTCTTCAGTTAAAGTTGCAGCTCCTACGGGGAATCCAAAAGTTTTGCTCATTTTATCCAAGTCCTTTGGACAACACCTTCTTGTAGAAGCCTAAATTTTTGTTACTCAACATTTTTTTTGTACTACTTTTAGACTTTCGAATACACGGCAAAGATAATTAAATTAATTTCGAGTTATTCTTAATAAAATAACCAATTTTCTGGTCAAAATTATTTAAGGAATTATTTTTTTTTAAATTCAAATTCTTCTGTCACTGTCAATCTGTCAACTGATTTCGAAATGTCACTGCACATTACACGGTGCTGCCAAGTTTTTCATTAAGCCCCGTCGTCGTTTTTTTCGTCCAATAACCCCCGGGCTTGCAAAAAAACACGCCTAAGAGATCAGTGGTTAGGCGGAATTGCACTTCAGCGACACCGTGCGCACATTCACACGAAACTGAACGAAACTTCACGTCGCGACACAGGGCCAGTTGTACAATAGTGGTTCAGCCTCGGTTCAAGATTTTAACTCACCGATTTCGGCGGATTAATAATTGGTTATTATCACGCACTTGAACAGTAAACCACTGTTGAAACTCAATTAATCCGCCGGAATCGGTGGATAAAAATTGCTGAACCACTGTTTAAATATTTGTACAACTGGCCCACAGTTGGTCAGACTAGGTCTGTTCGCGTACTTGCCCGAAACTGCCAGATTCTAGATTTATGGCCAGTTGCACCAAAATCCACTAAAACCAGTTTTTGCTAAAATTCTTATAAAATTTATCGGCTTGATAAATTGTACGAATGTATTTCTCTGATTTTTTAGCTAAAATGCTGTTTACGAGCCATCCCTGGATTTTGTCAGCTAATTTATGAAGTGAACGAAAAAGCTTCATTAGTGTAAGTAAGATAGCAATATGTGAGATGACATCTGGTTTAAAATGGAAGTGAGTGACTACCCTTTTGAAACTTGTATTGTAGCTGAAGAAGAGTTCTATCCTTTTTTGTTTCACCACAAACATTTTTCTTGCGGAAAAAAATTTTTTTCACCATCATTTTTTTTTTGTTGAAAAGAATTGAAAAATAATGGATTTTACCTGTTCATTTTTGTTTTTATTTATTTTTAACCTCCAACGATCTATTTAATGTTGACATTTTTTTAAATTGTAATTTTCAAATGTCCTATCAAAAGTGAAATATTTTTTTTGAAGATATTTTCGTTAAAACTCGCTTTTAAAATTTAATTGGAAGAAAATGGCATTTTAGTTTATTGGCTTGTTTACCGGCCTTTTAAAACTAAAATTGGTTGGTGCAACCGATAAACGCCATTTTAAAATTTATCGAAGCAGTAGATATTTAAAAGCGTTTGATGCAACTGGCCATTATTTTTTTTATATGAAATTTGACAGTCTTTCGGGCTAAAAATGGTAGAAATGGGTAGGTTTGGGGAGTAAACGGACAAGGTTATGATCAACTTTGTCGCACTCAGCGACAACTGCACTTCACAGTGCGACACTATGTGACAAAGTTGATAATCTGGACCAACTGTGTCGCTACATGAAGTTTCGTTCAGTTTCGTGCGAAAGTGCGCACGGTGTCGCTGAAGTGAATTTTGGTTTCGATAGTTAAAGCTACGCGCAAACCGACGCGATGGCGGTGGCGATCGCGATAACAATGCGGATGCCGCACACGTAAATCAATGGAGGGGTACACATCGACGCGATATGTGGATTGCGTTCACATTCCACTGCTGCGTTCAGTTACGCGACTTTTCTTGAACGCAACAAGCACCATTTGATCGCTATATCGCCTGAAGAAAAATTACAGTCTAAAGCCTAGTACGCTGCTGATGCAAAACGAAATTTTTTTTGTGATCTCCAAACAGACAACGAAACGCTTGCGAAAACAAAACGGAAAATATCCTTGGAGAGTTTCACTTATTTCAAAAACAAAATCAAACATAAACGCAAAAAATCAAAGAACATGATGAAAGAAAATGATTAACAAAAAAAATAAAACTCAAATGTCATTTTTCCGCACACAATAAATAGTCTGTCAATTAATTCAATGCAAAAAAGGAGCGGAGACTTCTCCAAATAATCTGCTACAATTATAAATTTCGCTCTTCGAACAGCGTACTGCAAAACGAAAAGCAGAACGAAATTTTCCGTTTATGATTTCGTTGTGTCATTTTTGTATGGGATTTTTCGTTTCGCATCAGCAGCGTACTAGGCTTAAAAAAGAAAATTTGAAAAACTGAAAAATTAATAGAAAAAATTAGGGGAAATTCCATTTTATAAGATTTTTTTTTATTAAACTTCAAAAATTAAACGTTTGTATTGTCGCTGACAACTTAGCCCGCTGCACAATATATCGCGTTGATGTGAGCAGGTTTTTGAACACGACTTTATCGCGCGATAAAAGTTATGGCAATCGCCACCGCTATCGTGTCAGTTTGCGCATAGCTTAAAGTCTAGTACGCAGATCGCGCTAAATTTTAGTTTCCATACGAAATTCTCTCCAAAATTTAGCCAAGCTAAAATTAAGCAAAGCATTTTAGCTGAGAGGTACGCAGCTCCAGCTAAAAAATCAAATGTTTGTTTCTTACTGTACATCACTAATCTGTCAAAATTTAGCGCACGAAATAATTGTCTGGGACATTATTCTCGAGCTAAATTTTGACTGGTTCTGGTATTTTTTAATTTTGTGTGAACTTTGCTTTGTTTTTACAGCTAGATTGTTGCTCCCTTCTTGCAAAATGGATTCCGATTTGGAAGAATTTTTACAAGAATTACCACAACCGAAAAAAAGAATGCGTGGTAAAAATAAAATTACGTTAAGCATGGAAGACAAAAAAAACTGGCTACTCTTGTAAAGGAACACCCTTCTATATGGTGTCTGGTCCATCGCTCCTATTGCCACAACTTGTGCTGCTGCACAAATCACCAAATCTTCAATTTCCCTTGTATCGATTTTGTTTCTAAAATGTAATAATACTTGAAATTTTTCAAACAAATTTTCTTAAATTTAATTTTTTTTTCGGAGAACATATGTTTTTACATATTCTACACAATGCCCTTATGCCTGTTTGATAACTTTTTGTTTCAACAAATATCCCAAAACTGATTTTTTTTTTCTATTGGTTTTGACAGCAAATTCTGAAATTTTGTGAAAATTTGTGCAAATTCGCAAGAAATTTCACGTTACCAAACAGACCACTTATTTCAATCACATATTCTCCACAACTCTCCTATGTCAAAATTTAGCTAGGGTTTTAGCTGATGTTTGGAGAGAAAAGTGGCAGCTAAAATTTAGCGCGATCTACGTACTAGGCTGGCTCATCTATAATAGGCCGACAAAGACCGACAAAGTTGGTTCAGTGAATTTGATTGAAGGGCTTTTGTATGGAAACGTCAAATTATCTGAGTCATGGAATGAAACAATTTTTTTATGAAACAACAAAAAATGGCAATCATTGTCTGGAAGTTTATTTTTTTATTTAATTTTATTTCTGAGATCTGAGTTTTCTCTACAACGTTTATAAATACGACCATAAGTTTCCAGCAACTGGCACAAAGTAAGAGGGTTGAACGGTCTACGATTGGTGGCAATTGAAAATTAAAACCTCAGGTAACTATTTTCCGCGTGTAAAAGGGGCCCAAGGAACATTACTTGAATTTATTTTTTTTAGTTCCAATGTTCATACCGAGATGACGCTAAAATAACCTGAACTTAACGAAACTCGAAGCGAGTTTTGTCAGTTCAATGAGGTTTGGCCAACTTCCGCTCTTTCTCACCGAAATCTCCAAGCAAAATGCAGCAAAAGGTATTTTGATTGCCAAAAAAAAAATTTGTTGAATTTTATAAAAATTAATTGTTTTTTTAAAAAACAATATTAAATATTAATTATTTCAGAGACGTGAACCTATTCACGCTGTTCAAGTTTTCGGACGCAAAGTAAGTAGCTCTCAAATCGTATATGTCTAAAATATCATCTACACGTGTTATTAATATATTTTTGTTCTTTTCATTAGAAAACTGCTACCGCAGTAGCTTATTGCAAACGTGGTCGCGGACTTCTTCGAGTCAATGGACGCCCTTTGGATAATATTGAGCCCAAAGTGTTGCAATACAAATTGCAGGAACCACTTTTGTTGCTCGGCAAGGTATGAAATTAGGACATTCACTTTTCCTTAAAACTACTTAAGTGATGATATAAACTTATCCCGAAATTGAAAGATCTGTGAAAATATGTTTTTCTGATTGGCAAAAAATACAATTTTCACCCGTCCTTTAAAATTGTCCAATATAATTCCATACCTTGAATTTCTTTCAGGAAAAATTCGCCGGAGTGGATATCCGTGTACGTGTGAGTGGCGGTGGTCATGTTGCACAAATCTACGCCATTCGTCAAGCTATCTCCAAAGCTTTGATCGCCTTTTATCAAAAGTGTGAGTATTAAAAAATTTATAAATCAATAAAGGGTTATGGGGGATTCTAGTACGTATAGTTCTATCATAAGTGTTGTTTTTTTTTAACTATTATGATCTAACTTTTATCAAAGCTCTGATTTAATTGTTTAATCAATGCTTGTATAGTTGAATATAGAAAACTGATTGCATTCTTAATTGAATTGCTTCGCAGCAGATCAAAAGAAAATTAGGATCTGACTTCATGTTAATAAACAATGTCTTAGGTATATCAAATTCTTGCATTTACCTATAGATTTTAAATTAACTGGCTAAACTGGATAAAATTAATTTATCTAAATTTCAAAAAAGTAAAAAAAAAACTACTTTATTCACTGGTAAAAAAATATTTTCTTTATAAAGACCTGTCAAATAACCGACTTTCCATCCAACAGACAAAAGAATTGCTTCGATGACTATTAGTTTTAAAGTAATATAATATATACTTAAGCTTAGAGAAATTATTTTCGCGTACGCGCTGTCGGGTCTTTAAACAAACTATTCTTTATTCTAAACAAAATATTTTCGGTAAAGGTCTGAGAGAAACCTTTATTTTGTTTTTTTTTTGTTTAATGTCAATCAACTAGTGACTGAGATATATCGGTGAGAGATAAAAATAATTGCGGAAATGCATTTAATCAGACTTTTTGTTCAGCAGTGAATACGCTTAGGTAAACTTTGAGTGAGTTTGTCGGACAAAGTCAAAACATTATACCTAGGTATATTTAAATTAAAAAAAAAAATTAAACAATAAATTTCTAAAATTCATTTTGAAAAATTAAGACATTCTCAACATATTAGACATTTTCCTTTGCATTAACCATTTTTTATTTATATTCAGAGAAAAGATTAAAGGTTAGCCATTTCCATTTATTTTCGTAAAAAACTCAACCTTTGAGTGATATTTAAAAAAATAAATCTCAACCGAGAACCTAAAATTTGCGCTTTTTCAAATAAAACTCGAAGAGAAATCTTTTTAAATGAAGTAACCCTCAGAGAGATACCAATTAAAAATAAATGTTAACAGTTATTTCTGATCTCTGTTTTTAAGTATTGGTTCTTAAACCTTCACACATTCCAAACATTTGAGTTTTTGAGATAATGATGAAACATTCGTTTATTATATACCAGAATTACCCTATTAAGCAACAAAATTTGCCATTATTCTGGAAAGATGAAATAAAGGATAATCAAAAACCAGGCTTTGCATACCAACCAATTGAAAACTCTTTGAATGGGACATTTGGGTGATGCTAAAGCTACATTTATTAATTTCATGTTTGAAAATAACTTATACAACAAAAGATTGTCTTATGTTCTACAAGTTACAACACTGCTATCAGAAGATTTGATATGTAGATAATGATGAAAGAAAGGAAATAAAGGAAAATCAAAAACACCAACCAATTAAAAACCATTTGAATGGGACATTTGGGTGATGCTAAAGCTACATTAATTAATTCCTTCTTTGAAAATGATTTATCCACAAAAGATTGTCCTATATTCAATAAGTTGTGACTGCTATCAGACGATTTGATATATTTTTTTCTTTTTTAGTATGTATTGGTTCTAAAACCTTTAACCATTCCATAACATTTGAGTGTTTGAGATAATGATGAAACACTCCTTTATTATATACCAGATTTTCCCTATTAAGCAAACAAATTTGCCATTATTCTGGAGAGATGAAATAAAGGAAAATTAAAAACTAGGCTTTGCATACCAACCAATTGAAAACCCTTTGAATGGGACATTTGGGTGATGCTAAAGCAACATTTATTAATTTCTTGTTTGAAAATAACTTATACAACAAAAGATTGTCTTATGTTCTATAAGTTATAAGACTGCTATCAGACGATTTAATATATATTTTGTTCTTTTTTAGTATGCATGGGTTCTAAAACCTTCAACCCATTCCATAACATTTGAGTGTTTGAGATAATGATGAAGCATTCCTTTATTATATACCAGATTTTCCCTATTAAGCAAACAAATTTGCCATTATTCTGGAAAGATGAAATAAAGGAAAATCAAAAACCAGGCTTTGCATACCAACCAATTGAAAACCCTTTCTTTGAATGGGACATTTGGGTGATGCTAAAGCTACATTTATTATTTTCTTGTTTGAAAATACTTATAAAACAAAAAATTGTCTTATGTTCTATAAGTTATAAGACTGCTATCAGAAGATTTGATATATTTTTTTTAGTATGTATTGGTTCTAAAACTTTCACACATTCTATAACATTTGAGTGTTTGAAATAATGATGAAGCATTCCTTTATTATATACCAGATTTTCCCTATTAAGCAAACAAATTTGCCATTATTCTGGAAAGATGAAATAAAGGAAAATCAAAAACCAGGCTTTGCATATACACCAACCAATTGAAAACCATTTGAATGGGACATTTAGGTAATGCTAAAGCTACATTAATAAATTTCTTGTTTGGAAATTATTTATACAACTAAATATTGTCCTATGTTCTATAAGTTATAAGACTACTATCAGACGATTTAATATATTTTTAAGCAGATATCAGAAATAAATCTTAACCTTTTAAAATGTTCTTTAATAACTCTTATCTGTTGTCATTTTCAATAAAAATCAGTCAATATTCTTTATTCTAAAAAAAATATTTTCGGTCAAGATTTGAGAGAAACTTTTATTTTATTTTGTTTTTTTTTTTATGTTTCGGTCAACCAGTGACAGTGAGGGAAAAAATAAATGCTGAAATGCATTTAATTAGACTTTTTAGTCATCATTGAATACTTTTAGGTTAACTTTGAGTGAGTTTGTGCGACAAAGTCAAAACATTATAGGTATATGTATTTAAATTTAAAAAAAAATCAAATAATAAATTTATAAAATTCATTTTGAAAAATTAAGACATTCTCGACATATTAGACATTTTCCTTTGTATTAACCATTTTTACTTGCGACATATATGTAGATAGGTAATATGTATATGGCAATTTATGGATTCGTAAAAAAAATGGAACTCGTGATTTTGATGAAAGTTGACAATACGATGATAGCGAAGTCGAAAATAGTGGGTCTCTCCATTCTGTCCGTCTGTCCTTTCGGCTGCAGACTAAAACGGGTATGTCGATTTTCTTCAAAGTTGGTACATTGCATTTTTTGGACATTCCCTCACACGTTTTTTGAATTCTTTATTAGGACAAAAATAACAGTACATGTCGGAAAAATTTTTTGAGCTATATTGTTCATAAATAAATGTACCTACTCGCATAATAGTACCTTAAACTTAATTACGTTTTAAGTAGGTGGATAGGCTCCCATAACTAATTAATTTTTTTTATAAGAAATACAGTTTTTGAAATATTAAAACTTTAAAAACACAGTGTGATCGCACATAAGAGCAAGTTCGTGCGACCCATCGTTCACATATTTTATTTATATTCAGAGAAAAAGTTAAAGGTTGACCTTTTTCATTTATTATTTTCGTAAAAAACTCAACCATTGAGTGATATTTAAAAAAATAAATCTCAACCGATAACCTAAAATTTACTTTCTTTCAAAGTAAGTAGAAGACTTACAACTAGAGCCAGTGTACAACCTTATAACTTAAGAAATAGAAATAACTTAAATGTGCAATTATTTAGAAATTCAAAAACCCAAAATATGTTATTTTACAAAGGAATACAGATTTATAATAAACTTCCAAATGATGTTAAAACTGAAACAAATATTTTGAAATATAAACGAGCTGTAATATTTTTTGTAAAAAATAATTATTAAATTTAAGAAATTTAAAATATGAAATTAATCTATTGAAATTGTAAAGTAGCAATCTTAGCTAAATAAACT
This sequence comes from Epistrophe grossulariae, assembly GCA_929447395.1. NCBI lineage: Eukaryota > Metazoa > Arthropoda > Insecta > Diptera > Syrphidae > Epistrophe > Epistrophe grossulariae. Next base: position 100,872,711 of record OV839566.1, read on the forward strand.
GTATCTAATCTAATCTAATCAAATAAATTCAAACCGAAATCTTTTTAAAGGTATGTAGTAACCCCAGAGAGAAACCAATTAAAAATAAAGGTTAACAGTTATTTCTGATCTCTGTTTTTAAGTATTGGTTCTTAAACCTTCACACATTCCAAAATTTGAGGTTTTGAGGTAATAATGAAACATTCCTTTATTATATACCAGATTTTCCCTATTAAGCAACAAAATTTGCCATTATTCTGGAAAGATGAAATAAAGGAAAATCAAAAACCAGGCTTTGCATACCAACCAATTGAAAACCCTTTGAATGGGACATTTGGGTGATGCTAAAGCTACATTTATTATTTTCTTGTTTGAAAATAACTTATAAAACAAAAGATTGTCTTATGTTCTATAAGTTATAAGACTGCTATCAGAAGATTTGATATATTTTTTTAGTATGTATTGGTTCTAAAACCTTCACACATTCTATAACATTTGAGTGTTTGAAATAATGATGAAGCATTCCTTTATTATATACCAGATTTTCCCTATTAAGCAAACAAATTTGCCATTATTCTGGAAAGATGAAATAAAGGAAAATCAAAAACCAGGCTTTGCATATACACCAACCAATTGAAAACCATTTGAATAGGACATTTAGGTGATGCTAAAGCTACATTAATTAATTTCTTGTTTGGAAATTATTTATACAACTAAATATTGTCCTATGTTCTATAAGTTATAAGACTACTATCAGACGATTTAATATATTTTTAAGCAGAGATCAGAAATAAATCTCAACCTTTTAAAATGTTCTTTAATAAATCTTATCTGTTGTCATTTTCAATAAAAGTCAGTCAATATTCTTTATTCTAAAAAAAAATATTTTCGGTCAAGGTTTGAGAGAAACTTTTATTTCATTTTGTTTTTTTTTTATGTTTCGGTCAACCAGTGACAGTGAGGGAAAAAATAAATGCTGAAATGCATTTAATTAGACTTTTTAGTCATCATTGAATACTTTTAGGTTAACTTTGAGTGAGTTTGTGCGACAAAGTCAAAACATTATAGGTATATGTATTTAAATTTAAAAAAAAATCAAACAATAAATTTATAAAATTCATTTTGGAAAATTAAGACATTCTCGACATATTAGACATTTTCCTTTGTATTAACCATTTTTACTTGCGACATATATGTAGATAGGTAATATGTATGTATATGGCAAGTTATGGATTCGTAAAAAAATCGAACTCGTGATTTTCATGAAAGTTGACATTACGATGAGAGCGAAGTCGAAAATAGTGGGTCTCTCCATTCTGTCTTTCTGTCCTTTCGGCTGCAGTCTAAAACGGGTAGGTCGATTTTCTTCAAAGGTGGTACATTGCGTTTTTTGGGCATTCCCCACACGTTTTTTAATTCTTTTTTAGGACAAAAATAACAGTACATGTCGGTCAAATTTTTTGAGCAAAAAATGTAAATCTTATTTTTTTTCAAAAACTGTACAACATTTTTTTAACAAAAAGGCAACCATTTTATAAGAAAAAAATTTCCGAAAAATGGTACCTCCCATAGAACCTTGTTTTTCATTTTCGATTTTCTCATAAACAGTTCATTTGATATTGATCAATTTTTTATGTTTTGTAACCAATATTTTCAAAAAAAAATGATTTGGATTTTTAAAAAATGGTTTAAAAATTTTATTTTGAGAACTTAATAATTCGGAAACGACTAGGTTAATTTTTTTATTAAACTTGGCACCCGCAGTTTTTTATCTACTCTCTTTAATAACTGCAACACGGTGCTATATTGTTCATAAATAAATGTACCTACTCGCATAGTAGTACCTTAAACTTAATTACGTTTTAAGTAGGTGGATAGGCTCCCATAACTAATTTATTTTTTTTATAAGATAAATACAGCTTTTGAGATATTAAAACTTTAAAAGCACAGTGTGATCGTACATAGAGCAAGTTCGTGCGACCCATCGTTCACATATTTTATTTATATTCAGAGAAAATGTTAAAGGTTGACCTTTTCTATTTATTATTTTCGTAAAAAAATATTTAAAAAAATAAATTTCAACCGATAACCTAAAATTTACTTTCTTTCAAATAAATTCAAACCGAAATCTTTTTAAAGGAATGTAGTAACCCTCAGAGAGAAACCAATTAAAAATAAAGGTTAACAGGTATTTCTGATCTCTGTTTTTAAGTATTGGTTCTTAAACCTTCACACATTCCAAACATTTGAGTTTTTGAGATAATAATGAAACATTCCTTTATTATATACCAGATTTTCCCTATTAAGCAACAAAATTTGCCATTATTCTGGAAAGATGAAATAAAGGAAAATCAAAAACCAGGCTTTGCATACCAACCAATTGAAAACCCTTTGAATGGGACATTTGGGTGATGCTAAAGCTACATTTATTATTTTCTTGTTTGAAAATAACTTATACAACAAAAGATTGTCTTATGTTGTATAAGTTTTAAGACTGCTATCAGAAGATTTGATATATTTTTTTAGTATGTATTGGTTCTAAAACATTCACACATTCTATAACATTTGAGTGTTTGAGATAATGATGAAGCATTCCTTTATTATATACCAGATTTTCCCTATTAAGCAAACAAATTTGCCATTATTCTGGAAAGATGAAATAAAGGAAAATCAAAAACCAGGCTTTGCATATACCAACCAATTGAAAACCCTTTGAATGGGGCATTTGGGTGATGCTGAAGCTACATTCATTAATTTCTTGTTTGAAAATTACTTATACAACAAAGATTGTCTTATGTTCTATGAGTTATAAGACTACTATCAGACGATTTGATATATATTTTTTTAGTATGCATTGGTTCACACATTCCATAACATTTTAGTATTCCAGATAATGATGAAACACATTTTTTTTTGTCGATGCTAGATTAAAGCATCTATTTCTATTAATAAACTGTGAAATAAAACTTATTTCAAAAATAAAATTAAAAAGAAATACAAAACTGACAGGTCGACAGTTTGAAAAAAAGTTACCAATTATTTTGCAATTTTTTATGAGTCGAGACCACCCAGAAGTTCTGCGAGCGCTCATAAATATTCACTATTATTGCTGGGTTAATGTGAGGTTTTTAAGTTATGAGCGTTCGGTGAATACCACCCTAAGTTTGCCTAGTCTATGAAAGTTAACCAATATTAAATTTTAATTTTATGTATAATTGCAGACGTTGATGAGGCTTCCAAAAAGGAAATCAAAGATATTTTGATTCAATACGATAGGACGCTTTTGGTTGGTGATCCACGTCGTTGTGAACCTAAGAAATTCGGAGGTCCAGGAGCTCGTGCCCGCTACCAAAAATCTTACCGTTAAACACTACAAAAATTATTTTTATTTGTATGTCGATCTTGTTTTTATAGCGGTTATTAAAAGAAATAAGAAAACAAAACAAATAATTTTATTTTCATCGGAATGTGAAGTAGAGTTAGTAACATTTATTTAAATTTTATACATTATGGAAACTTGATTATTGACGTCGATTTTGAATTGGGTAGGTACATCTAGAAAAAAGTGTCAGTGCAGTTACTTCATCAAAATTTGTTAGGTTAAACTTGTATTCAAACATCACGTATGGGGCATTTCACGAGAAGCGGACAACGAAATAACGGGTGGGTCTTGAAAATCGGTAATTTTTAGGTTATTTATACTTTGTGTAGTTCTTAACATGTATATGAAAGGATTTTGATTTTTGAGGCCTGGTGTTAGATTTATGGGCTTGTAAAGTTTCAACAAGCTATGGGGTAGGGTTTTAAAGCAATGCGTTGCTTAATTTAATAAAGAGATAGAAAAATTGTTCCAATTGTGAAATATGTGACAAATTAGATGTTCTGTCTATATATGACATCAAAACCGGAAATTAATTTTTTTTTTTTGGTAGAAAACCGGAAGTTAGCATTTGAACCCTTTTGATATTTTTTTTTAGATCTTAAAATGTAGCTTATATAATCTAAATACTACATGTCAGGTTTTAGAGTGTGATTCCCATTCGTTTAGAAGATACATAATTTTCAGTGAAAAAACCGACCAAGTAAGATAAATTAAGCGCAGCAAATAATAACGTATTCTTATAGAGGGACTAAATACAAGCTGTTTTCACTACCGGGAGAGGGTCTATCTCTCCTTGTTTAAACGGGAGGGGCAGTTTAAAAAAAAGTGCTTCAAGCCGAAAACAAAATATTTTAAAACCTACAATATAGCTATATACCGATTTTGAAAGCTAGAAGCCTGTTCTATATTATTTTGAAATCAAGTTATTCCTTTAAGTATTTTTTGAAAAAATTACATACTTTCAAACTCAAATTTTTAAAGAAAAAAAGTGAAAAAACACCAATCTATACTATTGTTTTTAAATTTGTTGATAAGGAACTGAATATTAACTGCCCTTATCAATTTTATATCTTACATCCTTTTTTATTGCAGTACTCGCATGAAGATGAATGTAAATCCACCACATAAACCAGATTTTGTTTGACATTTCGAACAAACTTCATTATTGAAGAAAACTATGGAAAAATGAATGTATGCATTGTAGTTAGGTAAAAGCATTATATATAAACTCTATAGTAGTCTCATGAAGAGGAACGTCCGACGCGCCATGAGGTGAGCCGATACTGAAGCTTGTTCCATTTCAAACCATTTCAGTTGAGAAGGAACAGATAATCAAATACAAGAGAATAAAAATTAAGATTAAAGAAAGAAAAGAAGAACGAGAACAATGTATAAGGAAATTTATAAAAATTGAAGTGAGACAAGAAAAAATCAATTTTGGGACTTTTTATTGTATACATTTCTATAAAAAGGGGTAGGATATAGAAAAAATGATAAAAGAATAATGTTCAAGGTCGTTTATTTGGTAGAGGAAAAATTTTATTTTATTTTATTTTGATTTTATAATAACTTACTGATTCATTTGTATTTTGGTAAAAATATATAGTAAATTTTTTTAAATTAGCAATTTTAAGTAAATGAGCACTAAGATGGGATTTTTTGAAATTCTAATCTTAAGTCGGGTAAAAATTTACCCGATTTGCCATTCCAGCATAGTTGAGGTACATTAGAAATGAAAAAAGCATTTATGTATTTTAAAACTTTGATAACTACACTTCATTTTCTACATCACTACGCGTAGTTAATTTAATAAACTACACGTCTTATTTTCTACAAATTGTTACGTTTTCATATATGTACATATAAAGTAAATTTAGAGAAATAAATAAAATTCCAATAAAAATTTAGACATTTTAACTCAAAATTCAAGCTTCAAAGTTACAACTGCCAGATCATTTGATATTTGAAACTAAGTTTGCTACAATTTGTTTCATTAACTACGTTTAACTACATAAACTACGTAGCAAATGTGAAAAATGTAGTGGCCATCCCTGCCTACGAACACTTCCTATTTTTGGTGTCCGTTTTATCATCTTCTTCGTCTTCTGTTTCCTCAGACCCACAGTACACATATGTGTACTGTGCCTCAGACCAGTTAGAACATAGCATGAACGCAATAATTTTGTCTATTCTACTCGGCGTTACACTTTTTTGAAATTCTGTTGATTTTTTCACATTGTTAGTAGGTTTGCCTCCGCTTAAACATTTCTATTGTTAAAAAGGATAAAACTGGTCGAGGGTTTAAAAACTAAGTTCTAAACGGAAGTTCGTAGAACATTCATTTATTTTTTATTTAATAGATATTCAAAATTCCAGAACTTTACTAATTTAAAAATAATTCTATAAAATCTACAAAGCGAGATATAAATATTTGAAAGTTCAAAATTGAAAAATTAAAAAATTCCATTAAATCAGGGTTAAGTCTGATTGAAATATATTTTATACCATTAGAAAGGTATTTGAAAAATAAATTATACGTATTTAAGGAAATTTGGATTTTAATTTTTGTTGATACCATTTTTGATGTTTCAAAAACAGGGATTTTCGGGGTTAATTTTTACCACTTTTGGATTTTTATCTTTTTACTGGGTTATTTAAAAAATCTGAAAATCATGTAAGTGATAGATATTATTCTTTTACATTTGTTGTAAAAATTTTAGATTTTTAAAAATGTTTTCAACCGAGATATTGACATATTTCTGTTGTTTTTTTTTTCACCTCATAACTCTTTAGTTATTGCATCTATACGATTAGTTTTTTTTTTATTCGCATCTAGGAAAATACACAGTTAATTTGATACATCATTCATAATTGTACACCCTACACGACCTTCACAATAGTTAAATAAGAAACAGTTTGAAAAATCTCGGAAAAACTAAAAAAAAATGGGGTTGTTGTTCATTGCCAACCGGCGTGTTTCAGTGGAGAATTGTCCAATTTTTGCAAAATTTCAAAAACACCCGTTTTGCGGTCACTTAAATGCTTATATCTTTGGATCCAATGGTTGGGTTTTCAAAAAAAATTCGAAATTCAAATTAAAGCCAGAATGACAGGCGTGTACCAGCTACAAACAAATTTTCAAAACCATTCAAAATTTCATACTAAAAACATTGAAATTGGTTTTTGAGAATAAATTTCATCGAGGCAAACGTAATGAGGAAGAGGAATACTACAAAAAATTAAAAAAAAAAGTTAGCTATTAAGAATATACTGGTTGGAGGGAGATAGTTATTCTAAAGACGGTGGAGTATGTGAAATAAAGAACCATAACCTTGGCAAATTGGGTTCGCATCGGAAAAAAATTGCTATATGTATATAGGAATGCACGTTTATGGTAGGTATTTTTCATTCATAATAATTGTAAAAGTCCCCTTATAGTTGGTTTGGTTGGCTGATAACTTTTGTTCTAATAATGGGATCGTTAAGGTTGAGGCCTTAAAATTTAGGTAGAATGTCAGGATACATTTATTTTACAAAATCATTGCGGAGTAACATAAAAGAATATATTATATGTATGTGAAAAAGGTAATTATTTTAATATTTAATGGAAACACAAATTTAATAAAAAAAAAAAATATTTTCATGCACGTGTAATTGACGCTTTTAAGGAAATATGTTGTGGGTAGAGTACTTTGTTGGGAATTTTTTATTTAATAAAATAGTAAGAAAGGATTGATTTGGTTGGTTATAACTTCTGTTTTATTAATCTTATCTGTAAGATTAAGGTCTTAAAATACAGGTATAATGTTAGGCTTACTTATTGAGTTAAAAAATCATTGAGATGGTATAAGAATGTATGTGAAAAAGTGAATAATTATAAAATATAATTTATAAAATATTCAAACTGAATGAAAAAAAATCGGTTTCACTAGCATGGGCAACAAAATTGAAATCAAAGTTGGTTTATAAGTAGGTAGGAAGGTACATTTTTTAGTACCTACTCGAAAAATGAAAAAATGATAGGTAGGATAGGTATTTGATTTTTTTTTTTGAAAAATAATGTTGCGATGTATGTATTTCCATTGATTTTAAAAATTGTGATACCAATTTTCTTTTTTTTTAATTTTTCTAAAATTATTTTTCCCAATAAAAAGTAATTTTTTGTCGACAAAAAGCTTCAACTGATATATAGAATTACATACTTAAGTACGAATTTATTTTTTTATTCTGTCTAGATGTAGATATAGGTATGTAGGTAAGTAAAAACTTTTTTTTCGATAAAAAGTTGTTTTATTTTTTTTTAAATTGTTACGTTTATTTTTATCGTTTTTGGAAATTTGCATACGAAATACCCCTTTTTTAAATTTTTACGAAATGTATAATCAAAAAATGATGGTTCAGAAAAATAATTAAATTTTTCCGAAAAATAATTTTACGAGTACCTATCTAACTAGGTATTTCAATCGATTTTTAAAATTTGCAAACCTAAATTTTAATATTACCTACCTATTTAATTTTTTTCCGAAAAAAAATCATTTAGTTTTTTTAGAAAAATAGTTTTCAAGTGTATTTCAATCGATTTTTAAAATTTGCAAACCAAATTTTCATTTATATAATTTTTTATAAAATTTTCTAACCGACAAAAAAGTTTTTTCCGAAAAAAATAGTTAAATTTTCTTGGAACAATCTATTTCACTTGTACCTATTTCAATGGATTTAAAAAATTTTCAAAGCAAATTCCCATTTTTTTTAAATTTTTATAAAATTTGATACCTAACTTAAAAAATTTAGAAAATTTGCAAACCAAATTCCCATTTTTTTTAATTTTTACAAAAAAAAATAATACTTTAGAAGAAAATAATTTATTTTCTTTCAAAAATTGGTTTTACGGGTATTTCAATTGGTTTTTAAATTAAAAAACCTAATTCCACTATTTTTTAACATAATATGGTTACCACATAATAATACCTAAAAAAAATACCTAAAACGATAAAAAAACCTAACTACAATTCATACCTACCTACCTATATACCTACCTGGGGAAAAAGTATAATAAATGCAAAATATAGCAACGTTGTATTTACCTCACATATTGTGAAATTTGAAAACGTTGCTCTGATATATTAAATTTTCATCAAATTTGAAAATTTAAAATATTTCGCTTCAAATAATACCTACATATATATATATACCCCTGTCATGACAAAACACAGTAAGCTTCGTCCATACGACAAAAAATTTCATTTTTTTCCCTTATTTTGCTTTATGCCACGTCAGAAAAATCTGATTTAACCATCTCCCTTAGTCTCATTATTGTTGTTAGAATAATATTAATATAATCCTCTTGTTCTTACTACTTATCTTCATTTCTTTGTAATTTATCTTCCTCCCGCCTTTAAATTTCACCAATGTCAGATTGTGGCGATTGCAGCGCCGTTCGAGAGCCGATACAGAACTATTGTTTTCTGTTCCATGAGAGTACTATAGAGTTTATATACAAAGCGTCAGGTAAAGGAAAGGGTAGTTTTTATTCTTTTCTTGCTCATGGGAAAAACAAGCAAAAAAAAGAGAGTGTCGTGGGAGAATTATTTTTTCTTCTCTCTCTAAGTATACTAAGCAGACGAGTGGATCTAGACAACGAACTGATGAACTGATGCATTAGGTTAGGTTAGGTTAAAGTGGCTGTTGGTTGGGAAATCCAACACACTTAGACCAAAATATGGTCCGTTGTGATACCACATGGAACTGATGCATTACTTTTCAACGATTTAATCATCGCATAATTTTACCTACTAAAATAGAATCTTTTAATTCCGCATTGAACTCACTTGAATTTTGTGTACCAGGTAAAAGAAGGGAGTGTTTCGACATTTTGTCCATGTACAAAGCAGACAATGTGCTTAAAACCATGAACTGGTGAAACTATGCATTACTTTACAGTAACTAAATCAGTGCTTGTTGTTTCTTCGAAGAAGTTCAATGTTAAATTCAGCTAAATTTTTAAGTGAGGATGAAATTTCCTACTGAGAAGAAGAAATAGAGGAACGGGCATATCGAGAAACAAGTATATGAAGCATTTTTCAAAATAGTGTGAGTTACACAAACACAAATGCATTCACACAGGGAATGGCCCAAAGGAATTTTTATCTGTTTTTTTAGAATTAAAGAAAAAAAGCTTTGTAAATTAAATAAACAAGTGAAATAAAGTGAAAATATGCTATTCTTCATTGAAATAAAAATATAAAACTACATGCGGTGCTCTGTTAAATCCTGTAAAAACATCTATAATAATTACAGCAATTTTTATTCTTTTCACAGGTAAGCTGTGTCTCATATTCCAAATAAAGTAAGTAAAATTACTCTGCACTATGGGCGCTCAATGTATTTGAGCGCCTTGCCATCACCAACAAAAGCTAATTGGACCCTGGGCGAGAATTTCAATTTTGACAGATAGGCACCTGACATACCACGTTTCAAAGTATATTTGCATTTTCAACAAATTAGGCTTTCTTATAGCAAAATGCTATGAAATATCAATTTTAAAGTATTCTACGATTTATGTATTTACATAAAAATCATCACTTCACATTAATTTATGTGGAATTTGAGACACAATCAGCCAGTGTAATGGAAAGATTTTTAACTCCATATTAGGCGTATTTTTTTGCAAGCCCGGGGGGAATTGGTTGAAAAAAACGACAGCGGGGATTAGCGACGCCATGACAGTAAAAAACATGGAGTTTTCATACAAACTATCTGTAGAGTATTGCCTCATTGGCATCACTTAATTGTAACTCAAAGAATTGAAAGTAGAATGTAAGATGTCACTTGAATAAAAAAAGACACTTGTTAATTAGCTTTTGTAGAGAACCCACGTGTTTCATTTTCGTCTTACGAATACATTACAAATTGGCGACGAGTTTTTTTAAATTAACTTTTTTTTTAATATAAATTTTGTACAACACATCGTATTACGAAGAAAGTCTAAAATTCCGTACATCAAATAATAGTTATCTTTTTATTATAATCATTTTCCTTAAAAATGCCAATTGACACACCCTCAGCACCTACGGCGATCACGTTGTTCCAAACGGCAACTGTTCCAGAATTTTCCCCGAATAACGAAACTTTTTCGATTTGGAAAGAAAAGCTTGATATTCACTTTTGTGAAATTAATTGTACTGAGGACAACCAAAAGAAAGCAGCTTTATTAAAGTCGATCGGTGCGGCTCCATATAGCGTCTTGCACAGTTTGTGTAGTCCGGAGTCACCTATTTCTAAATCATACAAAGAGTTGTGCTCAATCTTAAGTACACATTATACCCCACCAACAATAATTTTTCGCGAAAGAAGAAAATTTTTCTCATCGATAAAAAATGAAAGCGAAACCGTGGCCGAGTGGTTTGCCAGAGTAAAAAACTTGGCATTGAATTGTAAATTTGGCGATAATCTGGACGATTTTGTTTTAAATCAATTCGTCATGCATCTACCCAGCAAAATATTTGAAAGGCTTTGTGAAGAAGATGAAAAGCTTACTGTGGCAGATGCGATGATCATGGAAACAAAGATCACAGCAAATAATATCGTCAAAGAGGAACCTGTTAACCTCGTCATGAAGAAACGCACGTGGCCAAAGAGTCAAGCACGAGGCAAACAGTCAAACAATTGTGGAAGCGGCAGCGGATCTGGAGGAGGCAGCGGTGGTGTAGATGGAAGCAGGCAAAAACAGCAAAAAAAAATTGCACTCATTGTGGTTGGCGTAACCATGAATCTCAATATTGTAAATATAAAACGAGCAAGTGTAATTCCTGTGGAAAAACTGGGCATTTAGCACCAGTGTGTCAATCAAAAAAACGAAATAATATTGTAAATTACGTATCAGATTCTGATAGCAATTCATGTCATGATATTAATAATGATTTATTTGATCTTTCTATCTACAGCGTGGCTTCAAAATCTTCTAGTGGGATCTACTTTTTGGAGGTTATACTGGATGGTACTCCGATGAAAGTTGCTTGTGACATCGGCGCGCCTTGCACGTTGGTTCCAATTGCATTTTACAAAAAAACACATAGTGGAAAGTCCTTAAGACCATGTCAAGTTCCTTATGTTGACTATAGTGGTGAAAGAATCCAACTTTTGGGTGAGTACGATGCTTTAATATCGTATCGAGGTACTGAAAAAAAATAATAGTTGTTGTTACTAACACAAAAAGTCCACCATTGCTCGGTCGTTCCTTTTTAAGACAATTTAACTTCGACTTGGTTCAAGTAAATTCGGTTTCGGCTCAAAAAAATAATTTATCAAACGTTGTAGATCAATTAAAAACCGAGTTTTCAGAAGTGTTCCAGGAACGATTAGGAGAATACAAGGGCAACAAAATTTCGTTGAAAGTTTTTGAAAATGCAAAACCTTTATTTTGTAAACCGAGACCACTACCGTTTGCATGGAAAAATAAAGTAGAAAATCAATTAAGAAAATTAATTCAAGATGGAGTTCTTGAACAGGTAGATAACTCAGAATGGGGTACACCCTTAGTTCCAATTTTAAAACCAAACGGAGATTTGCGAATATGTGGTGACTATAAAGTCACAATAAACAAATGTTTAGAAAATTTCATTCACCCACTCCCTAGAATTGAGGAAATTTTCGCTTCACTAGAAGGAGGACAGTTATTTAGTAAACTCGATCTATCTAATGCATATAACCAGTTATTACTTGATGAAGAGTCACAGCTCTTATGTACTTGGAGTACACACATAGGCTTATTAAAGGTAAAAAGACTACCTTATGGTGTTAAAACTGCAGCAGCCTTATTTCAAAGAGTCATGGAGAATTTATTACTTGGAATTAAAAATGTAGTAGTTTATCAAGATGACATAACCATAACTGGCAAAGATATGTCCCAGCATATTGAAACACTAAAATTAGTTTTGAGGAAACTTTGTTTATCTGGCCTCAAGTTAAATTTAAGTAAATGTGAGTTTTTTAAACCGAAAATATGTTATCTAGGATTTTCTATAGACAAAAATGGCTTGAGCAAAAACAATGACCGCGTCTCAAGCGTCGCGTTGTCACCTATTCCAAAAGATATTTCAGAACGTAGAGCTTTCATTGGAATGGTGAATTATTATTCCAAATTTATAAATAATTTCAGTCAGAAAATGTTTCCTCTATACGAGCTCCTTCGTAAGAATGTTCCGTTTTGTTGGTCAAATGCCAAGCGGCATATGAAATAATAAAAGCCGATGTCACATCCGATCAAGTTTTGCTACACTTTAATCCAAGTCAACCAATAGTCTTAACTACAGATGCTAGTAATAATGCTGTAGCAGGAGTCCTATGTCACAGAGTTCAGGGAAGCCTCAGGCCAATTTCTTTTGTCTCAAGAGCTTTATCGAAGAGTGAGTGTAAATACAGTAACTTGAAAAAGAAGCTCTTGCGTTAGTCTTCTGTGTTACAAAATTAAATTATCATAGACCATTATTAGGCATATTTGGCGAGCATAAAGGTTTACCTATAATGGCTTCTGCACGTATTCAAAGATGGTCGCTCATCTTATCAGGCTTCGATTACTCAATAGAATATGTTAAAGGTTCCTTAAACAATGCGGATGGGCTATCACGGATGCCACAATTCTCAATTGCAAAAGATTATACAGAAAGTAATTACATAAATTTAATACAATCAGAAAATAGTTTCGGTCTCTTCTTGAATTTCAAGGACATAGCTCGAGAGACAAGACGTGACCCAGTATTGTCTAAACTAAGCGAAGCCATTCAAACTGGTACAGTTCATTTGTTAAAAGGAGATGAATTCAATCCTTTTCGCAACAAAGCATATGAACTTTCTGTTGAATATGATTGTATCCTATGGGGATATAGATCCATTGTACCAAAAAAGCTTCAAAATTTAGTTCTCAAGGAACTTCATTCCTCACATTTAGGAATTGTTAAAACCAAAATGTTGGCTCGGTCCTATGTATGGTGGCCAGGTATGGACAGAAAAATAGAAGAGTTAATCCGTGATTGCATATCTTGCCAAGAATTGCAACAAAATCCGGAGAAGTCTTCGTTGATACCATGGAATCCTGCTGATTCAGTATGGAGTAGAGTTCATATAGACCTTGCTGGCCCGATTGAAAATTTTTATCTCTTAGTTGTGATTGACTCTTATTCTAAATGGGTTGAAGTTTTTAAATCAAAAGAAATCACATCCCACTTTACAATAACAAAATTGAGGGAACTTTTTTGTCGTTATGGTTTAGTAGACGTTCTTGTTAGCGATAACGGACGGCAATTTACATCAGAAGAATTTAAAACATTTTTAAAAACTAATTCCATAAAGCACATTCTCATTGCTCCCGGACATCCAGCAAGGAATGGCCAAGCAGAAAATTTCATAAAAACGTTAAAAAAATCAATCCTAGCTGGTCTTAAAGCTGACAATAAATCCTGTTTAGACACAATTATTAATCGATTTTTGATCGATTATCGTAACACCCAACACTGTTCAACTGGTGAATCACCTTCTAAACTTTTTCTTGGAAGACTTTTGAAAACACGTTTAAGTGGATTAAAGCCACCTACAACTAGACAAAAATTGATTGCAAGTCAAAATAAAAACATAACAAATTTTAAAGGCATACGCAATGCCGAATTTTCGACAGGGCAATGTGTTATGATAAGAGATTATAAAAACCCTAACAAACCAAGCTGGACTCAAGCTACTATAAAAAAACAACTCGGTCCTCGATCGTACTCTTGCATCATCGCTCGCAACAATAGAGAAATAAAGCGACATTTGGATCAAATAAGAAATAAAAACAGTAACCAAAATCTAGAAGTTGGAACCAACGTTCAAGAGGAACCGGTTGATGAACAAAATAGCAATTCAATTGTTTTAGAAAAAAACACTAATATTGCTACTCAAGAACAGACTCCAAGAGTTGCCCCTAGTAGAACATTGAGACCACGCCAGGAGGGAATATCATATAAGGAATAAACATCAAACAAAATATTTTAAACATTAAAATGAATTAAATACAACACGAAACTGAATAAAATATTGTATTAGTTAAGTATTTCTAACAGTTTAAATTTCGAATATTATGAAATCCAATTAACTAAAATTCTAGATTATATATTTAATCACACAAAAAAAATATAGATTTTTGAATTTTATTTAAAGAATCATGAATTATCTTATAATGTTAAAAATTTTAAATCGTTAAAGTATTATTATTTCTTATATCTTCAACTTATAGCTTAGGGGAGGACATGTAGAGTATTGCCTCATTGGCATCACTTAATTGTAACTCAAAGAATTGAAAGTAGAATGTAAGATGTCACTTGAATAAAAAAAGACACTTGTTAATTAGCTTTTGTAGAGAACCCACGTGTTTCATTTTCGTCTTACGAATACATTACACTATCGATAACATATTATATGCAATTCATGCCGGTAACACCGTTTTTGAGGTGCGCTTAAGTTATGCCCCGAGAATTCTCCGGGATTAGTTGTTAGCCGTGTTTTTTTGCAAGCCCGGGGGGAATTGGATGAAAAAAACGACGTGCATGCTAAACAATTAACATGTTAAATGCAACAACAACTAATCCCGGAGAATTCTCGGGGCTTAACTTAAGCGCACCGAAAAACTGTGTTACCGGCATGAATTGCATACATGTTATC
This sequence comes from Epistrophe grossulariae, assembly GCA_929447395.1. Classification (NCBI taxonomy): domain Eukaryota; kingdom Metazoa; phylum Arthropoda; class Insecta; order Diptera; family Syrphidae; genus Epistrophe; species Epistrophe grossulariae. The sequence continues at coordinate 100,887,763 of OV839566.1, forward strand.
GATAGTTTGTATGAAAACTCCATGTTTTTTACTGTCATGGCGTCGCTAATCCCCAATGTCGTTTTTTTCAACCGATTCCCCCCGGGCTTGCAAAAAAACACGCCTGTTGTTGCATTTAACATGTTAATTGCTTAGCACCGACGTCGTTTTTTTCATCCAATTCCCCCCGGGCTTGCAAAAAACACGGCTTGTATATGTGATATATTTCTTTTCCTTATCTTCTTATTCTAAGTGAAAAATTCACAAAACGGAATGAAAAGCCACTGCCTGTGTACACTTCACTCAATAAATATATTAAACTCTCTCTCTCTCGCTCTTTTTTGTGACTGAATTTATGGCCGTGTCCGAATTGCGTTAAATTGTTGGTTAAAACTTGACGTTTGGTGAAATTTTAGGCGTGTTTTTTGCAAGCCCGTGGGGAATTGGTTGAAAAAAACGACAGCGAGGATTAGCGACGCCATGACAGTAAAAAACATGGAGTTTTCATACAAACTATCGATAACATGTATGCAATTCATGCCGGTAACACAGTTTTTCGGTGCGCTTAAGTTAAGCCCCGAGAATTCTCCGGGATTAGTTGTTGTTGCATTTAACATGTTAATTGTTTAGCATGCACGTTGTTTTTTTCATCCAATTCCCCCCGGGCTTGCAAAAAAACACGGCTTTTGACACTATAGCGTGGTGAATAAAATGGGTTCAAAATTACCCAGCTCCAGAGCAGGTTAAAATTTGACACTAGTGGTTACATTTTAACGTTTCTCAAGAAAGAGAAAATTGAATTTGAAATTATTTTTATTATGTGCATGTACACATACCTCGCGTAGTCGTTGCTTTGTTATTGCAGTCCTCGTAATAATACGCTGATATTTTAAAAAATATAAACAAATTTAATATAAAATACTTCCTCAAATTGTTATTCATCTTGCGAAATTAATGCCAATTGGGCTTTTCCACCAGACGTCAGTTTCAAACAAGCAAAAAAAAAAAATAGGAAACAGCTGGTCTGAACTGAATAAAAGGTAAACAAACGCCAAATTTTTTTGGAACACAGTACTTGTTTGTTTTCCCATAAAAACATATAAAACGATGGTTATTTAATGGCCAATTTTACAATAAATCAATTTCAGTAACTTATCAGGCTTATTTATATACAAAATCACAGAAAATATTAAAAATCCACATTGCACTGAAGAGATCATTTATTTACATTTTATCAAGTTCGATTTCACATCTATTGTTTTTATTGTTTTAAACTGTCAAAAGTAGAAAGAGAAAAGACAAAGATAGTTTTTGATGATAGGCGTGTTTTTTTCCAAACCCGAAGGAAATTGGATGAAAAAAATCATTCGGGGCTAAATAATTTACATGTTAAATGCAACAACAACTAACCCCCAATGGGTTTAGCTTAACCCAGATAATTTACGGGGTTTAACTTTAGCACGGAGAAAAACTGTATTACCGGCGGGAATTACAAACTTGTTATCGATAGTTTGTATGGAAATTCCACATTTTTGTCTGTAATGGCGTCGCTAATCCCCGATATCGTTTTTTTCAACCACTTAACTCCGGGATTGGAAAAAAAACACACCTGATGTGATATCGAACTTTGATGATGTGATATCGAACTTGGAGAAATGTAAACAAATGCTTCTTTCAGTGCAATGTGGATTTTTAATATTAGGCGTGTTTTTTTGCAAGCCCGGGGGGAATTGGTTGAAAAAAACGACAGCGGGGATTAGCGACGCCATGACAGTAAAAAACATGGAGTTTTCATACAAACTATCGATAACATGTATGTAATTCATGCCGGTAACGCAGTTTTTCTGTACGCTTAAGTTAAACCCCGAGAATTCCCTGGGATTAGTTGTTGTTGCATTTAACATGTTAATTGTTTAGCACCGACGTCGTTTTTTTCATCCAATTCCCCCCGGGCTTGCAAAAAAACATGGCTATTTTCTGTGATTTTTGTTTATATAAATAAGCTTGATAAGTTATTGAAGTTGATTTTTTGTTAAATTGGCGTTATAACCATCGTTTTATACGTTTTTATTGGAAAACAAACAAGCACTATATTAGCCGTGTTTTTTTTCAAGCCCGGGGGCAATTGGATGAAAAAAACGACGTCGGTGCTAAACAATTAACATGTTAAATGCAACAACAACTAATCCCGGAGAATTCTCGGGGCTTAACTTAAGCGCACCGAAAAACTGTATTACCGGCATGAATTGCATGTACATGTTATCGATAGTTTGTATGAAAACTGCATGTTTTTTACTGTCATGGCATCGCTTATCCCCGCTGTCGTTTTTTTCAACCAATTCCCCTCGGGCTTGCAAAAAAACACGCCTATTATAAAAATATTTGGCGTTTGTTTAACTTTCTCCAAGTTCAGACCAGCTGTTTCCTATTTTTTGTTTGCTTGTTTGAAACTGACGGCTGGTGGAAAAGCCCAATCGGTTGTTTTGTTTTGTTTTTAGTTTGTTGACAGCTGTGAACTAGTGCCCTTCAAGCAAACGAGTCCGCTTTGGATCCGCGCACGTAGTAAACAACGTATGGATGACTCCGTATACGGATCCAAACATGGATCCGCAAAACTGCGTTTGTCGGCTCAAATTAGTATGGAAATTAGAATCACCACGGACTCATTTTGTGCATGTATTGTGAGAGAGAGAGCTTCCAATTTTACCATACTCAGCGAGAACCGAAACCAAATGGAATCCAGAACTGATCCAAAAAAATGATCACCTGAAACAGGCGTTTTGTGGTTGAAGAATATTATGCAATTTATTTTATTCTATCGTTAGTATATAAATGAAACATCACGATTTATTTTGTAATTAATAACTAAATAATTAACTTTTGATTTTAAATTGATTTTCTTTCTGGAGGGAATTTTTATTAAACTGTTGCGCTGGGCATGAACGTGAACACATTGAAAAAAGTTAATTGTTTTTCTTGTCTTCTCCTTTGTTTTCAGTCCATAAAAAAATACTCAACATGAGGGTATTGCGTACATTCTCTCTTTCTCAGTAAAAAAAAGTACTCTCGATTTTCGTTCTTTTTTTGCATGCATATACAAAAAATTTGCTAATGTGTGTATGACACTCCCCAGTAGGAAATTTCATCCTCACTGAAAAATTTTGCTGAATTCAACATTGAATTCAAATGCCACTTCTTACAAGAAACAGCAAGCACTGATTTAGTTACTGTAAAGTAATGCATAGTTTCACCAGTTCATGGTTTTATGCACATTGTCTGCTTTGTAAATGGGCAAAATATCGAAACATTCCCTTCTTTTACCTGGCACACAAAAATCAAGTGAGTTCAATGTGGAATTAAAAGATTCTATTTTAGTTAAAATTATGCGACGATTCAATCGTTGAAAAGTAATGCATAAGTTCAGCAGTTCGTTGTCTAGGTCCACTCGTCTGCTTTCTAAAGTATACTTTGAGAGAGAAGAAAAAATAATTCTCCCACGACGCTCTCTTTTTTTGCTTGTTTTTTCCCTGAGCAAGAAAAGAATAAAAAATACCCTTTCCTTTACCTGACGCGATCAATATGAGGATTTCTGTGAAGAAAAGTAATGTATCCTTTCATCAGACATTTATAATGAACTGAGCATTAAAAGTATATGAATTTAAAAAATTCTTTTAGAAAAATATAGTTCACAGTTTGTTCATGCTTTGGTTTTTATAAGGGTCGGTAAAAATTGACGATAATTTGCGTCTTAGAGACGCATTTTGGAGTTTAGTTCACTTGAGCTTTTTATTGAATTATATTCAATCGTTCCAACTAAGGAGAAGTATTTTTCTAATTTATGAATGAAACATTTAGCGATTAAGCAACATAATTTTCATCGAAAATAATAAATATTAAGCTGATCAATAACTAATTGACACTCAATTAATGACTTTTTTGTTGAATACTTATTCATCATATTTTTCATTGGCAAATATTGAGGTAGTGAAAAAACAAGTCGAAATTATTTAGCGATTTCATAAAAGAATTTTCATCATATTTTTCATCAAAAATTAATGGTCTGATGAATAAACAAGTTACTTTTGTTTAAGTATTTCTTCACTGAATATTCATCATATTTTTCACCGGAGTCTTCAGTCCAACTGGTGAATAAGCAACTTCCAAGGAAGTAGTGATTTAGTTGTGGAATTTTCATCGAGATGGTTGCATGTGCACCCCGCCAATGACATGCCCATGTTAAAATCCTCGATGTATTCCGCACGAAGGAAGCGGGTGCTGCTCCCTTTCCTCAAGGAAGAAGCAAGACATTCACCATTGAATTTTTAGAAATTTCCCACTGGGTCCGTTTTGAAATGATCCAAGAACCGACAAAGTTGGGTCAGTGAATTTGCTTGAAGGGTAGATACGACAAAATATCCATGTATTTTCGCAATATTTTTTTTAATATTAATTTGTCGTACGTACATAGGCTTAACAGATACGATACCAAATTTGAATTAACCGAAGAATTGTTTTGGCGTAAGTGTATGTAAAATATGAATATAACAATGGCTTTGTTTTGCACAAGCATACCTACAGATTTTAGAATTTTCGCAAGCTGTGGTCACGGCACACGTGGCGGCGGATCAAAAAGGCGAAAAAAAAATGCCTGTATGTTACTTGTAGTCTTAATATTGTATACCTGCATCATAGGCAAAATATTATGAATGTGTTGTTGTTTTTGACGCCAAGGTTTCTATATAGTGTTCTAAAATCGCTACGGCGATATGTATGCATCGTACCTACATAATGTCCTTTCGTATTGGGAGAATTACCTGAACCTTCAAACAATCTATATAGATAGTGCAAACATGATTAGCACGTAGGTATTTTGTAAAGTTATGTGTTATGCATGTTATTAGATGATATGACAAATTCCATTTAAAAATAATAGATCAAGCCTTGACTTTTTAGAGTGACTCCTGTGTCCCCTAAATTAGGAATAAGGAAATGACGACAGCGTTGCTGTATCTTCTTCAAAAACCTGCTTCATTGTAGGTAATTGTTACGAATGGCAACACTGGCCATTCATGTTTTTACCTTTTCACCATATCTGCGCCTAAAACTATATTTTGATTTCTCATATAATATAAAAATTATTATGTATTTTGACATGTAATAGTTAGTCTTGATCGGTCTATCGACCGTGAAAGACGTGTATTTAACCCGAGGAAACGGCAATAATAAAAGTGGGTTCTTTTCTATAATTTTTCCCACAATAAAAGTTTCGTTGTTTCATTTAAATCGGAGTTGGATACATTATGGTCCTTCGAGTCGGGATGTGAAAAAAAAAATCGGATCGGAATAAATAGTGAAATGAAAAGTGCGAATTGGAAATATACACCATCAAAATTGCTGGGAAGCAAAAAATAAACGGAACCAGGAGGGTTTGCATGTGTGCGAATTTGCAGCACAGGGGTGTGTGTACAAGTCTCGCACACACGGATGTTAAGTATTCTTTTTTTCATATATTCACTATTTACAGGAGATTTATAATAATTTTAGTGACTTACAATCACTACTTTCAATTATAAAATTAATTTTTGGTGTCTTACAACCACCGTTTTAATATATTTACTTTTGGTGCCTTACAACCAACAAAATATAGAAGCATGTAGGAACATGCAGTGGAATTTACTTTTTATTTTTGGTGCTTTACAACCACCAAACTCCAGATGCTTATGTACCTATAATATAAATAATCATGGAAAGCATGTAGGAACATGCTCCGGATTTAAAATAGTATGTGTGCTGGAAATAGGGGTTGTTCTTGTTTGTCTTCTTTTTCTTTGTTGTGTGTGTCAGAATCTTGTCGCGTCCGCTCAGTGAGCGTTATAAAAAGAACAAAAAATTGTAGGGGAAAATTAAATTTCTTACGTAATTTCGAATACCGGTTTCGGTTTAAAAAAGAAAAATATAAAGAACGTCGAAATCACAATTCAGTTATAAATTTATTACTTTAAATTGAGGAGAAATCGGATATTTAGAAAAATATAATTAACTGGAGTTAAAAGGAAAAATAAAAAAGGCATTTATTGTGAAATTATATCTGAGGAGGATTGTTTACAAACATAGTTTCATGTGCTTCGATGTGCGTCGTCGCCGTCGTCGATCGGCTGCAAACAGTAGCAGGAGTTTGTGAGTGGATTATTTACATTTAGAATACAGTGGAATGTTTGACATTCTTTTCTTGTGTCGAATATATATTTCTACGATGGAGTGTGTTTTTTTTTGGAAAAAATGAGGAAATAAAATTGTAATATTTTTCTAGGAAGAAAACAATTTTTTTTTTAATTAATTAAGAAATTGACCTACTTGGATTTTTATAAAATAAATATGGGAATATTTTTATTTGCTTTTGGAATTCAGAATCTATTTTCTTGATTCTACAGTGGAGTTATTTTTTCTAAAAAATATTATAGGAAGAAAAAGTTTACGTTCTGTTTTCTTGGGTGGACTCAAGTTAAATTATAGTTTTCACTAGGAAGTGAGAATATATTCTTATTTTTGTTACTAGTATCGAGGGGCTCGAGGAGATTTTCACTAGGAAGTGAGAATATATTTTTATTTTTGTTACTAGTATCGAGGGGACTCGAGGAGATTTTCACTAGGAAGTGAGAATATATTTTTATTTTTGTTACAGTATCGAAAGGAGTCAGAGATAATTTCGCTAGGAAGTGAAAATTGTAAATTTTGTATTTTGTGTTTATTGTTATTGATTTTGCTAGGAAGCATGGATGAGGTGTTCAGTGCGAGCACATAGATGTGTGGACCACCCAATGTGTGAATTACCCAAAACGTTCTAGGAAGTATAAGGAGAATTTTTCTAGAGGACTAGGTTTCTAGGTGGAAATTTGCTGGGAAGCTTGGAATGAGTGTTTCAGCGCAAGCACATAGATGCCTGGACCGCAAACACATTTATGTATTAATAAAAACAAATTTAAATTATTCTAGGAGGAAAATTTTCTTGGGGACTAGAAATGAAAAAAAACAACAAAATAAAACAATTTTATTTAAGAATAAGGACATTTTTTCTAGGAAGAATAAGGAAATTTTCTTGGGGACACAATATTATTTTTTTTTTTTTACAATTTAAGTAGGGATAAAGGAGGTCTTTCAAAAAAGAAAGAAGGAAAATATATTTTTAATAAATAGATACCGAAATATTTATTATTTGGATAAATAACTGCGCTACATTGTTAGCCAAAATATATTAAAGGATTAAGTAGATTCTTCTAGGAAGAAGATAATGGACAAATATCGAAGTGAAGTTATTTGGAATTTTCTTGAGGACTTGAAAATTTCATTGTGGATTATTTTGAATTTTTCTTGAGGACTTGAAAATTTTTCTTTGAATTACTCTAGAGGACTAGAAATAGCTTTTAGCTAATTTGGAGGTAGTGTTACGTGCGAGCACATAGATGCGTGGACCGCTAACACATTTACAAAACAAAAAGGGATATTTTATTGTTGTTTTTCTGAGGAGCTGGAAATACTTCTAGGAAGAAAACGGTAGCTCAAAAGGATTTGAGAATATCTTGAATTTTTAATTTATTCTTTTTGAAAATTTTTGTAATTTTTGAATCTCTTTTCAAAAGGATTTGGGAGTAGTTTCTGATACTTGTATCTATAATCTCAAAAGGATTTGAGGAATTTTTGGAATTTTTTAATTCTGTTCTCAAAAGGATTTGGGCGTAGTTTTTTATTATCTTTTTTACTATAACTCAAAAGGATTTGAGAATATTTTGAAGTTTTTTCTCTCAAAATGATTTGAGAAATCTTTGGAATTTTGATTCTGTTTTCAAAAGGATTTGGGAGTAGTTTCTGATACTTTTTTCTATCACTCAAAAGAATTTGAGAATTTTTTGGATTTTTTTAATTCTGTTTTAAAAAGGATTTGGGAATAGTTTCTAATACCTTTTTTCAATCGCTCAAGAGAATTTGAGAATTTTTGGAATTTTTGTTCTATCGCTCAAAAGGATTTGAAAATATTTTAATTTTAGTTTCGGAAATTAGTACAGGAGTACAAACAAAAAAATTCCGTTAAAAAAGGATGTCAAAGCGCTAGGAAGTTCAAGGGAAATAGCGTTGAGACTATTTAAAGAGGCGTTTTCCAAAAAATCAGGAGACTAGGAAAATTTATGTGGAGAAAATGGAAGAAATACAAATAGGCTTTCTCATCGTAGTTAAATGATATTCAAATGCTAGGTCCAAAATTACAAAAAGATTTACTTGAAACCATTATGCGTGTTCGCAGGCACATAGTTGTATAGTAGTAGTAGATAGAATATGACTGGAAGTCAGTGGAATTTATAAAGAATATTTTGGAGAGAGGACTCTAATTAAAGGTTACAGGAGTATTGGCTTGCAGTAGTCATTTTGGTTTAATAGAATAACAATTTTTAGTCGTCAGATCGGTTATTGAATCTGCCAGGAAGGCAAAAGGAGAATATCCAATTGCGGCGAAAGCTATAGCAGATGACTTTTACATGGATGATTGTGTGACAGGATCTCATACATTAGGATCTGCCATAAAATTGGCAAAGTCTGAATTGCGTAAATTGAAGTCAAACAGCCAGGCGGTTGTGGAGGCAATGAATTTGGAGTCTGAAAAAACTTTGTTATTTTCGGAGGGGGAAGGCACAACCATTTTAGGATTTAAATAGTTGATTAGAATAGGATTTAGGATATATTGTTGTTTAAAAAAAATCAACAGAATTATTATAACAAGGAGTGTTCAGCATTGAATGCTAGGAAGCATTTACCGGACAGGAGTCCAATAGAAGGTTTCAAACCGATCGTGGAGTACATGGTTGGTTGGAGACTAGGAAAGTCGGAAATCGATTATGAAATGAAACATCCAGCAATTATTACCAACGGTTCAAGGTTGTCCGAATTGGTAATTAATTAAGCTCATCAGGAGACGAAACATTTACGCATCCAAGTGATGATGTAATTTATAAGACAAAGGTATTGGATACCAAAACTACGGAACGGACTACGGAGTCACATTCATATATGTGTAATGTGCGTGCGTTTAAATGCACAAATGGAGCGGCAATTGATGGAGGAATTACCATCAGAAGGGTCCAGGTTGGGAAACCATTTTTAGGAGTGGATTATTCTGGCCCTTTGGAGTTAAAAGTGGCAAGTGGGATAGGAAGGAGAAATAGGAGAAAATGTTGGGTGACAATATTTGTGTGTCTTCGAACCAGGGAGGTTCATATTGAGATAGTTTCAGATTTGTCATCAATGGCCTTCATTGCTTGCTTTGAATGCTTTATTGCCAGGAGGGGGAGATGCGAAAAGATATTTAGCGACAACGGAACAGTTTTCGTTGGCGCATCTAAAGAAATAAATAAACCTTTGAAAATATTTTCAGATAAGGAAACTCGATCATTTACACAGAAAAGAAACTGAATGACACTTTATGACACCAGCCGCAGCATCAAGGAGGGTTATATGAGGCTGCGGTTAAATCTATGAAGTTAAAATGCATTATCGGACAAAGAATATTGCCCTATGAGGAGTTCGGAACTTTGCTCACCAAAATAAAATCTATTCTCAATTCGAGAATACTTCATCTTCTGAGCGACGGCCCTATGGACGTTCAGGCGTTAACGCCGGGACATTTCTTGGTATGTGAACCTTTAATTTAACCTCTTATTTTCAGATTTGACAAAAGGTCAGAGACAGCAGGAGCTAAACTTTGGAAGGAGAGACACCAGTTAGTAAAGCACCTCTGGAGTCGATGGCAATCGGAATACCTCACAACGCTGTAGGAGCGCAAAAAAAGGAGAAGGGAAAGGAGAATCTCAAAGTTGGACAACTGGTAGAATATGCAAACTACTCCCAGGTCGGGATGTTTTAGTTCGAAACGTCATTGTTCAAACTGCAACCAATAAATTAAAGCGACCGGTTCAAAAATAAGGCATCTTAATGGTTAGTCAGGAGACAACCTGTCGGGAGACAAACTAGCCAGGAGGCAGGAGTATAAAAACAATGTTTTTAGCCAGGACTGTTACGAATGGCAACACTGGTCATTCATGTTTTTACCTTTTCACCATATCTGCGCCTAAAACTATATTTTGATTTCTCATATAATATAAAAATTATTATGTATTTTGTTAGTCTTGATCGGTCTATCGACCGTGAAAGACGTGTATTTAACCCGAGGAAACGGCAATAATAAAAGTGGGTTTTTTTCTATAATTTTTCCCACAATAAAAGTTTCGTTGTTTCATTTAAATCGGAGTTGGATACAGTAATAAAGAAAACATTTTCTGAACCTGGCCATTCTTTAATTTAAGAAATGTACTGTGTTTACAGCACGACAGGTATTTAAAAAAAAGAAAAATTTTGTTCAAGCTCATTTTGTTCAAAATTATACATTATTAACTAGTAATTTTGTTTATAATATTCAATGCTCTTATCAATTTGTATTCAAACACTAAAAACCACATGTTAAAATGTCTTCTAGTTTTTGAGAAAATCGAAAATCTCACTCCATTCAATATTGCATTGCACTGTCGTATGTGTGTTAACTTTGTCGTATGTGTATGGGGTTCTAACAAAGTACTGATTTTCGTGGCGTATACGACAAAATGATTTTGGAGATAAACCTCTATAGTTTAAAAACTAAAACCTACTGAACAACCTGGAATACCTTAATCAAAAGAAGATATTCCAAACAAAATTATATTAAAAATGGAGAAAACTTCATCGGTCAGTTTCTTTTTTATTTAAACGCGAAACTTTAAATGCGATTTCCCAAAATTTCTCAAATGGCGTATACGACAAAACAATTCTCGGGCGACGATTTGTGGTTAGGGATATTTCTTTAATCTTGCGGGAATTTTAACTAAAAATCCCATTTAACCCATCCTATTTTAATTCAGTCCGGACAGCAAAAATAAAAAAAATATCCCGTTTTAACCAAACGTCAAAATTTAACCAGTGGTAGAAGATTTTAACGCAATTCGGGCGCGGCCTGAAGAGATCTCTTTTTTTTCCATTTTTTTGTTTTATTTATATGTATTCAATATCTGTTTCTTAAAACTACTGACGCCATTTTCAAATTAAAACACAAAATAAGACCAGTAGAATACGGCATTAAGCTACGCGCAAACCGACGCGATAGCGATAACAATGTGGATGCCGCACACGTAAATCAATGGAGGGGCACACATCGACGCGATATGTGGACTGCGTTCACATTCCACTGCTGCGTTCAGTTACGCGAATTTTCTTGAACGCAGCAAGCACCATTTGATCGCTATATCGCCTGAAGAAAAATTACAGTCTAAAAAAGAAAATTTGAAAAACTGAAAAATTAATAGAAAAAATTAGGGGAAATTCCATTTCAAATGTTTTTTTGTATTAAACTTCAAAAATTAAACGTTTGTATTGTCGCTGACAACTTAGCCCGCTACGCAATATATCGCGTTGATGTGAGGAAGTTTTTGAACGCATCTTTATCCGCCATCGTGTCGGTTTGCGCATAGCTTAACAGGTACAAAAAGCAGAGAAAATTCACTCTCCGGAACCAGACAAGAATTGCCCAAATCAAACAAGTCCAGCTAAACAAGAACCCTCGCTGGGTTCACTTTGTAGTGGTGAGGAGGCTTACGTTTGAATTTTCAGCTGACCAACTGTAGATGTACATCCATAGATCCTCAGTTGGTCAGCTGTAGATTTAGAATAACTAAGAAACCCAAAACCTATGACAACTATGACAGATACAACGAATACAAACAAAATTTTATCGGGGATATACGCTAAAGTGTCGGCAGAAGTCACGGCTGCCGGCGAGGGCTTGGCTTTCCAAGAAGCTAAGTCGCCAGTGACAACCAACGAACACAACACCAAAAAACAAAGTGTAGTAGCATATGTTTACGTGTATAAATATAGTGTGTGCGTGTGCTGCTACACGTATATATGCTACAGTTACAATTGAATTATGTAACGACACTAGGTATTAAGTTATGCATACAATGTACTCTTAGTCTTAAGGTAGAGTGTCCATAATTTAAATGAAAAAAAAGAGAACATTTCCAATATGCAAACATAACCAAAAAAAAACATCAACCAAAACCGATTAAAATAACGGCTTGTTCACAAAATATTTTTTTAATTTATTAAGAGAATTAGTTTCAGGTATAGAAGACAGAAGAGTTTGAATTTAAAACAGTTTCGAAAACATTAATCAATTGCCGTGTTCAGAAAAATGAGATCTCAGAGATTTTTCTCACTCAAAAAGTGAGCAAGCGAATCCAAGATTTTTTTTCCTCAGAGTTTTGACAGCAAAGCTGAGAAATTTTGCTGAGGAATCCTGTTCAGGTAACTGAGATTGCTGAGATCTCCGAGATCTCATTTTCCTGACCATGCCTTTTAATTCAAAAACAATAGTCACGCTGTTCTGATTTCCATTCCGAATCAAATCCGTTAACAGAATATAAAAAAAAATATGATGTGTAGAAATTCACACAAATGCACAGAGTTTCAAACTAAAGGAACGCACCTTTTTAGCTGAAACAACATTTTTGAAATTTTGCCAATTCCAAATCGGATATAAAAATTCCAAACGTCAAGAATTTTCAATCCGATCGAAAATCAAAGCACACTCAATCCGCAAGTATTGAAAGCGAGAATTATTTCAAAACACCTATGTTCTTATTTATAAACGTTGTCTAACATTAGACAACTGCCTAACTTTGGAAAATGTATTCAAAAACCTTGTTTATTGTTGTCGTATAGCTGCCTAACTTAGACACAAGAGTAGATTGTCCAAACCGAGAATAATGTGATATTTATTTTAATTAAATAAAGAATATTTCCACCAATTTGAAAATAGTTAGACAGTGTCTAAGTAGACACAAATCTAATAAGTACGACTGCTAGAGTTTGAAAACGATAGGATTTTAATTCTTAATCTGAAGTTTCATATTTTTGAAAATTTCTTATTTGTGATGGGTATTTATTTTCATTTAAAAATATATTGTAAAACTTTTGAAAGTTTTAATCCTTCAAACTGTAAGTCACTATTAAAATTGACTTAACAGTTCCCAGTTCCTACTTTTAAACTGTTATTTTCTTCTAAAAAGTATGCTCCACGTTCAAATATTTCCGAGGAAAACAGAAAAAAAACAAAATTTTTTTAAAAACTTCATACATAATTATATTAGGTATGTTCCTTTGGCCTGCATCATCTACTGTTTTATCAGACACTGTTTTCCGAAAGTCTTCATTTTTTAGTTCCACATTCTCTATCTAACATTTTTCAAAATCAAATATTCGCAACATCATCAAATCATTTAATGAAAATTGAAGTGTCCATTTTTCTATGTACTTAATATATTTTTTGTAACAATTAATACATTTTATTTCAAGCATTGTACTTCACTTTCAACCCGCTTTTATTTAAATTGTTAAGGATTGATTTAGGGCTGAGTGGAATACATTTTTTTTGAGAGAATCTAAAATTGTTGAAACTTCCAAGTTCCAATGGTGAATTGTTTTCAAAGTTGAGAATCACATAAAATTTGAAATACAATTAATTTTGAAGTTCATTTGTGGAAAACCTATTTTGTATTTCGAAAAAGAGACTAAAAAGAGGACGTGCAAAAAAAAGATAACAAAAACAGAATTTTATGAAAAAAGAGAGTGTAAAAAAGATCGGAATGGAAAAAGAGAACATGTTCTCTATAAAAGAGATGTTCTGGAAACCCTATCTTAAGGTAACCGCTTAATAAATAATATCACATGGCGCAGCCGTTTAAAAAAAAAAAAAAATTAATGGGTCGTGCGAAGCTAAGTGAAGCTAAAAAAGACGAACATTCAAGAAAACAGAAATTAAAAATAATCAAGGCTGAGACAAAAAGAACAAGCTATAAAAACAAAATAACTGCTATGAACCATATAAAAAAAGTGTCAAATTTGAGCCTGGAGGGAAATGTGCATGCAAATTGGAAAACATTTCTGCAAAATTATAAAATATTTGAAATAGCAGCAGAATTAAACTCTACGAAAGATGAGGTAAAAATTGCTACTTTCTTGAACGCCATTGGGGAAGAAGCGCTGGAGCTGTACGATACTTTCAACCTGAGCAGTGACGACAAAAAAGACTATGCTAAAGTCATTAAAGCTTATGCTGATTTCTGCACACCAAAAAAAAATGTGGTCTATGAACGATTTGTTTTTTTACAAGAAACCAACAACACAGTGAACCATTTGAAAGTTTTCTTACTTCAATAAAAAAAACTAGTGAAGTAGTGTGAGTTTGGTGAACAAACAGAATTGTGCTTGGAATTGCTCACAAAAGTGTCCAGGAAAAATTATTGCAAACATCAGAATTAACGTTAAAAATAGCTGTTGATTATTGCAAGACGGCAGAATCTGCAAAAGAATATGCACGTGCTATACAAGAAAAAGCAACAGTAGAAACCAGTTCTACACCGGTTCATGCCATCAATTCTCAAAACAGAAAGAGTGCTTCGATGCACAGCAAAACCGGAGAAAATAACAACAGCAAATTTACAAGAAGAGAACAGCAACCTGAACCTTTCCATTGTGGAAGGTGTAACACGAAACATTAATCAAGACAGTGTCCATCATTTGGGAAAAAATGCAGCTTATGTCGAGGTTTTAATCATTTTGCGGTTGCATGTAAAAACAAACAGAAGAATAACATCAAATCAATAGAGTACGCGGAGGGGGAAGAAAACAACAGCGATGTAAGCAGTGACAGCGAGGATGGTATATTTTTAAAGGGTGTGTTTTGTTGACCTTCTTAATGTTCACATTAGGAAATGCTCAACAAAACTCTTTAGCTTTCCAGTTTCATTAAGACATTTTGCATCGGAATGTTGGCACTATTTGCTCGGGTCATCTGTCATTTGCCGCGGTATCAAATTTTGTCTCGAGATTTTAAAACGATAAAATAGTGAACAAAACTTATTAAACTAAATAAAAAACTGAAATAATAGTAAAAATAGTGAATACCTACTTGTTATACTTTATTTTGAAAAATATTAATACATACATATAATAAGGAGTTAACAATTTTTTTTTCATTTTGAGAGCTTATTGTGTCTCATATTCTGCATAAAGTAATGTGAAGTGATGTTTTTTAGTTAAAAACATTCCCCTAGAATAATTTTAAATTGATATTTCATAGCATTTCGCTGTAAAAAAGCAAATTATCTAAATATAAAAACATACTTCAATCACGTGAATTATAAGTTGGGTTATATTTGTCAAAATTATAAATTCTGGTCCATAGTCGCATTACGTTTTGTTGGTGATGGCAAGATGGCAAGGCGCTCACATTTGTTGAGCGCCCGTAGTGCAGAGTTATTTTTAACGTTTTAAATTTTCTTTACATTACTTTATATGTATTAAATACACAATCAAGGCTTAACTACATAAGCCAAAAAAGTGAAAAAGTAAAAAAGTGAAAAATGAAAAGTTTTTTACCGCGCTAGCGGTAAAAAAAATATTTTTACTTTTGTACTTCAGTACTTTTTGGCTTATGTAGTTAAGCCTTCAGCCAGTGAAATGAAAAAATTGTAAACTTCTTACTATATCTAAGTGTACAATATTTAACACAGCACCGCATGTTAATAAAGTATTGCATGTATGCACTATATTTATTTTTATTTCACTTTTGTACATAATTTAATAAGTTTTTTTTAAAATATTTTAATGATTTAAAATCTCAAATCACATTCCTCAAAAAACCAGCTAAAAATTTCCTTATGCGCCCAGGCATTTATCTCTAACTGCATGCCGATGCTGTGTCAATGCATTTGTATTTGTCAATGCACTAGGTATATTACTGTCAGGCGTTGCATGGAGCACTTTGCTCCTACGGGCCTGGCGGGTGGGAAGATACCACCGGTAGAGGAATGTGCAGAAGTGGAGCGCATGGGGAACATTCAGGGCCACAGCCCCACATGCAACCTAGGTGCTTCCACCTCTTCACAACCAGGTAAACAGGACGTACAAACGCACCCGGTAACAGTGCACACCATGATAGTCTGCCCGACACACCAAACAGACACTGCATGGAGCCACCTGCTCCTACGGGCCTGGATGGTGTTAAGGAAGCTCCTGGTGAGGTTGGGGGAAGCGGGGAGCATGCGGGAAACATCCTGGACCATAGCCCTACATGCAACCTAAATGCGTCTTGCTCCTCCCAGCCTGGCGGCTTTACTGGGAACTCGACACTTAACAGTGACAGGACTGACACGACAGTTGTGGAGAATCCAGCTAAGCAATGCAAAGCAAAACCTGCAAAACTCAAGACGAAGAGACTCCTCGACGACAGACAGATTCAACGCCGACAAAGACGGAACGATGAGAGGACTGTCCGGTTCCTAGCCAACAAAAAACCTGAAACCTTAACGGCTAAGGAATGGTTAGCTCTTGACAGATCCAATCAACGACTTAAGGCAACACTCACGACTGACAATACAACGACTACACCGGCTCCTAGAAATGCCACATTAGAAGTGTCAAAGGAGCGGCCAATGCCCCCCTCTGACTCAACTGGTGCAGGTACGTCCAAGCGAGCAAGGAACGACGTGGACTCACTCACGAAAAGTCCACAAACTAATAAAAAGAAAAAAGCCAGACTCTCCAAGGCACCTGTAGGTAAACAAGTTGCCATAGCAGACTATGGGAATCCTGCACGGAAACTGACGGAGGATCAATGGCAATTAATTGAACTTCGGATCCTTGAGGAGGTCAACTAGGCTATCGTTAAAAGTCGGCCACCGCCACTCTTCGGTACTCTCTGCACCTTCGAAGGTTTCAAAATGCTGACATGTGAGAATGATCACACTCTCTCATGGCTTCAAGTATTCGTCCGGAAATCAGAAGCTCCCTGGCCAAACGCTGACCTTCGCCTCATGGGAAGGAAGGAAATCGGCGATTTTTCCAGGCCAAGAGCCAAGCTTCAAATGAAAGGGCCACTAATTCCGAGGGATCGCATAGAAAGATACCTCAGGTCTCTCAACACTGACCAGCTTAGTCAAAACTGGGAAGTTGCTGAGATGGGCGAGCAAACTAAAGACGACACAGAAGTGGTTGTGATCCTTAATAACAAATCAATACCACTTTTGAGGAAAATTGATTTCAAGGTGCGCGTCGGTACAAAGCGATGCAAATTGCGGCTGATAGCCTCCAAGAAAAAGGTAATTGATGAGGATGGGATTTTTTAAACAATATGAAATTAATACAAATAAATCTCCATCACAGTAAAGCCACCAGTGCCAACTTAGTCTACCTCATGGAGAGTAGACAAATAGACAATGCCCTTATTCAAGAACCCTGGATTGCAGGTGGCGGAATAAAGGGCTTACACTCCAAGAAACTCACGTTGTATAAGACCACAAATGTAGGCATTAACAGTAGTTATAGAACCTATATTGTTGCTAGAAAACAGATTAATCTCTTTCTTCTATCCAGATACAGTTGTTTTGACCAAACAATGGTCAAACTCGAACGGGCCGGACTCCCACCACTCGTTATAGCATCTTGCTATATGCCGGGTGGATCGGAAGGACCACCGGCTGAAATAACGAAGCAACTCATCCAACGTGCCACACTGGAGAAATGGGACACTGTTGTAGGTTGTGATGCCAACGCACACCATTTACAGTGGGGGAGCACTGACACCAATGATAGGGGTGAGTTACTCTTTGAATTTATTATAGAAAACAACATTTTAGTAGCCAATAGGGGAAACGAACCCACTTTTGTAACTAAAAATCGTAAAGAAGTACTCGATGTTACTCTTTTAAGCAACTCGGATACTGTTCTCGTAGACCAGTGGAGGGTATTAAAAGATGAATCATTCTTTGATCATAAACTCATAGAATTCTTAATACCCGGCACCACTGATCTCTATATACACTGGATAGTGTA
Source organism: Epistrophe grossulariae (assembly GCA_929447395.1). Classification (NCBI taxonomy): domain Eukaryota; kingdom Metazoa; phylum Arthropoda; class Insecta; order Diptera; family Syrphidae; genus Epistrophe; species Epistrophe grossulariae. Next base: position 100,905,709 of record OV839566.1, read on the forward strand.
TTCATACAAAATTTTTGAGGCAAAAATAAAGTCGTGGCCGGTACCCTCATATAACAGTATAACAGCGGCGCCAGCGGAATGGACGCTACTGGACCTGCATTTTCTTATATTTTTTTCAATAGTTACAGCCGCAATGCTTGTTGACATCAACTGATATCAAATAAATGCTCAATTTCGGCAAATATCTTCAATCTCTTTCTTTGTTTGTATAGAGCGAGATATGAGGTCGTGGCCGGTACCCTTTAAAAAACTTGCCTCACAAAAACTGTTATACACTATAGGCTATTCACTATCCAGTGTATTATAGAGATCAGTGCCCGGCACCCCAGATCCTCGTAAACCCTTTAGGAATATCAGAAGAACAAACTGGAATATTTTTAATAGGGAAGTAGAGATCGAAATACAAAAGTTGAGCACTGGTACGATGCTAGAACCCGAGACTATAGATAAAACAAACGATAGCTTCACGGAAATCCTCGGTAAAGCATTAGAAAAAGGGTGTCTACTAAACCCTTGTGGACTAGGTAAAAAGAAACCACCCTGGTGGACAAGTGAACTTGGTAGTATTAGGAAAGAAACTAGGATACTTTTCTATGCTGCCAAGCGCACAAGGACGGACATTGACTGGGAAATCTATAAATCTAGTCAAAAGAAGTTTAAGTTAGAAACACAAAGAGCCAAACGCAGCTCGTGGAGAAAATTCTGTAGTCAAGTTGAAAGTATAATTGAATCAGCAAGACTAAGAAAAATACTTGCTAAGGGACCAATTGTTCTAGGATCCAATGGACATTGGACAGAATCGTGTAGCAAAACACTAGAGCTCCTAGTTAATGCTCACTTCCCAGGTTGCACCTCTAATGGTAATAGGGACCCACAAGTGGAACCCTGTATCGGGAACACATTACCAACGGAGTTGATTACGGAAGAAAGGATTAAATGGGCTATTAACTCCTTTTCACCGTATAAATCGCCAGGGTTGGACGGTGTTTTCCCCATGACGTTACAAAAATGTGTAGAACATGGAATCCCACCCTAAAAAAACTTATTCCTAAGTAACCTGAAATGGGGATATGTACCTAAGGCGTAGAGAGAAGTCAAAGTAGTTTTTATACCAAAAGCTGGAAAACCAGGCCACACGGGTGCTAAAGATTTCAGACCCATCAGTCTCTCATCGTTTCTCCTAAAATCTTTTGAAAGACTGATAGACATATATATACGCAACAAACTGTGCCCGGAAATCATATCTCCAGCCCAGCATGCGTATACAAAAGGGAAAAGTGTAGAGACAGCACTACACAGTGTCGTCAGCACTATTGAGAAAACACTCAAAGACAAAGAATACACCCTGCGGCTTAGTGGTTAACCCGCAAAAAACCGAACTATAGTCCTTTTTACGAACAGACGGAAAGTACCAACTTTCAAAATTCCTTCTATTGTAGGGACCCAACTCAAACTCTCCGACCACTCGAAGTATCTTGGTGTGATATTGGATAAGAAATTGAATTGGTGTCTTAACATTAAAGATAGAACTAACAAGGCTATGTTTGCATTATACTCCTGCAACAGGATTTTTGGTAAAACCTGGGGGCCAAGCCCAAAAATTATAAAATGGATGTTCACAGCCATAGTTAGACCTGTACTAACATATCGTAATGTAGTCTGGTGGAATGCATTGGACAAAGTTAGCAACCTTAAAATCATGACCAAGGTACAAAGAATTGCATGTATTGGAATCACGGGGACTATGAGGACCACACCCACAGCGGGTCTGGAAGCTATTCTCAATCTAAAACCCCTGGATCTATTTGTACAGCCAAAAGCGCTCTACGGCTTAGGCAAACTGAGTGCTGGAAATCCAGTGCCATCGGTCACGCACTGATTCTACAGAAATACACGGGTAATCAACACTGATCTCTATAATACACTGGATAGTGAATAGCCTATAGTGTATAACAGTTTTTGTGAGGCAAGTTTTTTAAAGGGTACCGGCCACGACCTCATATCTCGCTCTATACAAACGAAGAAAGAGATTGAAGATATTTGCCGAAATTGAGCATTTATTTGATATCAGTTGATGTCAACAAGCATTGCGGCTGTAAATATTGAAAAAAATTAAAGAACATGCAGGTCCAGTAGCGTCCATTCCGCTGGTGCCGCTGTTATACTATTATATGAGGGTACCGGCCACGACTATATTTTTGCTTCAAAAATTTTGTATGAATACACTATCCAGTGTATATAGAGATCAGTGGTAATCAAGTATGCACTGACTAAATAAAACCCCGTTTAGACTTCTACAAGCCATTCAAAACCACCTTTCCTAGTAGAGAGGATTGGCTAATCAACAAACCTTTAACCTGTGAACCGACGACGGTAGCAGTATACACCGACGGCTCCAAGATGGATACTGGCGTTGTTGCAGGTTTCTATTCAGAAACACTTGGACTATCCAGCTCATTCAGACTTCCCAATTATAGCAGTGTCTTCCAAGATGAGGTCTTGGGATTGACGAAAGCTGCTAGACAAATCTCAATGATGGCAATACCACAAGCTGATATTACCTTTTTCATTGACAGTCAAGCGGCAATAAAAGCAATTTCTGCCATCGAAATCAAATCAAAGCTTGTGACTTGCTGTCGCGAAGAGCTAAGGGTTCTTGGTACACAGTACAACTCAAGGCTCTGTTGGGTTCCTGGTCATAATGGTGCCCCAGGAAACGAAAGTGCTGATGAATTGGCAAGAATAGGATCAACGCTTGACCTAAATCAGGCAGACCCAACCATTCAGATCCCACCCTGCAACCTAAAACAGGTAATCGAGAGTAAAATTCTTGATTAAGCAAACAAGAGATGGAACTCACTTGATACCTGTGTTACAACCAGAAAATTATGGCCAAAATTCAATAAACATAAAACCGAAAACATCATCCAACTAAGCAAAAATCTCTCTCTCTTCTCGTGAGTGTTACCACTGGACACAATCTATTGGGATACCACAAGAAGAAGTTGAAACTCAGTATGGACGACCTATGCAGAAGTTGTGGTGATGAGGATATACAGGATACTACTCATTACTTTTGCCACTGCCCTGCGCTATGTCATCTGAGAAACAGGTTCCTTGGAAGATATTTCTTCAATGACCTGGATGAACTCTCTGCTATTCCAAGCAAAAGCTTGTTATACTTCACTAAAGCTACAAAGTGGCTTGAAAATGCTTGATCCCTATCAATCCAGCAGACCAACAGGCAGGAAATCGCTCCCTTAACCAAAGGTCAAAGTACGCTAAATGATAATGGACGACAATGATAGTACGAATAAGAATTACTGAAAATGCGGGTGCGCACTGTGGTGGCGACAACCAGCGGAGAATGGGCATCTCGCCCAAACACTAGCTGTTGTTACCTCTGCGTTGTACACCAGCGTCCAGCATTAATAAACCAACTCGACTAAACTTAACTGGTGCATTCACCAACCACTGGCCTATCAAGCCCATCCACCAGACGTTGCATGGAGCCACTGCTCCTACGGGTCTGGGGGGGGGGGTGGATGATCCGACCCTGTGGGGGTAAAGGAGGGGAACACTCCCAATAATAGAAATTGGCACGTTAACCTCTCCTCACCCAGGTGACTATGCCGTTTGACACTTCCCTAGCAACTTCGGGCTAAAGATCGCTGAACACCGACGCCCTTCACGGGGCTCTGTTATAGGACTTTTATCATAGGTTTTTTCTAAAGGGTATCACAATGGATCTACATTGATCTAAGTGTGACGGTAACAAGACCAACCGTCAGCCCACTAACCTAACCTAACCTAAACAAGGGTAGGTCACTAATCTCTATTACTGGATAGTGTATCCATACAAAAAACTTGACTCCTCTTGAAGAATTTTATAACAGTGGCAAGGTACGTTTACTTTTTTTAACTGTTCTAAAGTATAACAGTATAACAAAACATAAATGACAAATTTAACCCATAGCCTCAAAATTTATTTGTGTATTGTGATTTGTGTTGTAACTTATCAGCATATCCTCGAAAATTTTCTAAATAATCATAAAATACATAATTTTTTTTTGTCAAAGTTAAGTGTATACGTAACAAAACGAAAAACAAACCAATTTAAGAAACTAGATATTCGATTTCAAGAACTAGTGCTACCGGAACACGTTGATCCGTCCTCGTCGTATCGGCGTTTATGTGCGTTAAGTTTACTCGTACGGGCTTTAACTCCTTCCTTACTAGCTCCCTAGGATCTGGCAGACGCGCCACGTCCCCGCGTGAATTCATTAACCTCACCTAGGCTTCAAGGAATTTTGATAAAAATCAATCCAACCAGCCACACGATTGAGTGAATCAGATAACAAAAATGCCAGCCGTTGGCACATTCAAGTTGTACATGGGGAATTTCGACGAGAATACTCAAGCTGGAGCTGCGTACGCTGTTCGAGAAATACGGTACCGTCGTCGAATGGAATCGGAGCAACAGGGTCGCGACGCAATACAGAAACTTAACAATTACATACATCTTACACAACAATCCGATTAAAGTGGAAGCGGCAAAGAGCCGTCGCGTCGTGCCCCCAATACGCCGGCAACCAATGTCTTTGTTGGCAATGTGATGAACAAGACCCGAGCACCCGAGGTGCGATAACGTAACGTTGGTACGGTCGTGGAGTGTGACTTTGTGTATTTGTTTACTAGTGTATGGGTTTATGCATTTGGACAGTATGGGACACATCCAAGATGTAATTAAGGAATTGAATGGACGTGTGGTCGGAATTTCAATTTCAAGAAATTTCTTAAAAGTAATAGAAATTTCTTGAAATTGTTGGTATATCGTTGTCGTTTCAAAGCCACTAACTTTATAAGGATGGTTGAAATGGTAATAAGTTTTATTTAAAGTCCTCTAAGTGATTATGAAAACCATTTTCAAATCCAACAAATGTTCCCAAAAATTTGTATATAAAAGTAATTATCGGCATTTTTCAGTTTTAAACTAAATGGTGATTCTTTTTTTTAATTGTGATGGTGATTCTTTTGATACTCGCTTCTAAAGCATCAATTGCCGTTTTCAAAAAGGTATCAACTATCACTGTACGTTATACCATTGCCCAGATACACTCCAAAACCTTTTTCAATATTCTTGATTTTTCCCATTATGAAGAAAAATCAAAAACGTTTTGGAATGTATCTGACCAATGTTAAGTCGTATAGCGATGGTTGATACCTTTTTGAAAACAGCAATTGATGCTTTAGAAATCAGATCAGAGATCAAAATTTGTTAAAAAGGAATCACCATTAAAAAAAATTTACTTTTGGGACTCGCATATTGGAACCTGTATTCGTATTTTAAGAGTGCTTCCTCTCATAACAACTTTTGAGTAAAATATTTTAATACTGCTTATAACAACATCGAATGGAGATTCCAAAAAGGTGTCATTGATCTCTGTACGATTTACCAGTAGCCAGATACACTCCAAAACTTTTTTCAATTTTGATTGGTTGATGCCTTTTTGGAATGACACCCTTGGCCAGGAAACAAATATGATCTCGTTAATTGTTTTGGATAGCACCTTTCCCTGTAATTCATATTTAATTTATGGGGCGAATCGACAATAAACTTTATTTTTTTTTGTGACTGGCGAAATGTCAAAAAAGAGCCCCGTTTAGTAATTTTAGTTTTTAAAGCAATTTGCTTGTTACCAAACACGCACCCAGTGGCAAGGTACACTAATTGTCATCTTCAAATGGAGTCAAACAAAACTGTTATACATATAGGGAATACACTATCCAGTATTGTCATAAGTGACAACTGTCAATCTATTACTTTCAATATAATAAAGAGAAAAGTCAGTCATTCAATAGCCTTCTTTCAATCCACATCTTTTTATATTAATTGGCGACGAGGAAGTCAAACTTCACGTTTGTCAGAAAATTTAGCTTGCTTTTTACATTACAAGTAAATTAAATAAAAGTTTAGATATGGCACCAAATATGACGGTATTTAATTTTGACTCATTCAATCAAAAAGTTACGTCGTGGGCTCGCTGGGTTAAGCGCCTGGAGACTGCAATGGACCTATACAACAGTGATGCTGGGAAACGACGTCAACTTATTCTCCATTACATGGGAGCAGAGACCTATGACGTTCTGTGCGACAAATTACTTCCAAACACACCAGAAGAAATTGAGTATAAGGCAATCATTGAGACTCTTGAAGCCCACTTCGATCCAAAACCCAATGAGATTCTGGAGAATTACAGATTTTATATGCGAAAGAAAAAAGGTGACGAAAATTGTGCAGAATTTTTAGTCGCCCTTCGCAGATTGTCGGTTGGTTGTAATTTCAGAGCATATTTAGACACCGCTATGAGAAATCAATTTGTATTTGGTTTACGAAATCAAAAAATCCAAAGTAGGTTGTTAGAAAAAAAAACCCTAACGTTAGATGATGCGGTAAATACAGCAACTGCATATGAGACTGCTGAAAGAGGGGGAGTAGAACTTCACCAGCACGGAGAAGAGAGTGAAAAAACAAGCGTTAATAAACTTTACGAAAAACACAAAGAAAAACGGAACAACAAAAAGTACGGTAAAAACAATAAAACTAAAACTAAAGCAAAGAACAACGAGACAAAAAAGTGTTATCGCTGTGGTATGACATCGCATACGGCGTACCAATGTTCTCAAAGGTCACTAAAATAATCATTTTTTGTTCTCATAAAGAAACCGTTTGCAATTTTTGCAAGAAAAAAGGCCACTTACGTAAAGTGTGCTTTAAAGCAAACAAACAACTAAACTTAATCGAAGAAGAGGAACAAAATACAGGTACACTGATGGTGGACGAACTTTTCCATATTGCAGATAAAGGCAGAGGATTAACCGATAGAGAAAAGATATTTTGTAAGTTGGAAGTTAACAAGACATTTATTAATTTTGAAATCGACACAGGTGCTCCGGTGACGCTTATAAGTTTGATAGATGCTAAAAAGTATTTTCCAAAACTAAAAGTAAATGCAAGTGACACCGAGTTATATAGTTACTGTAAAACGCCGTTGGACTGTGCAGGTTATATCTGGGTTAACGTGACCACCGGGATCCTAAGTGCTCCTCTGAAGATTTATATTTAGGTCTATTCGGGGAGATCTTTTATTCTGTTACTCTGCTATTCTGTTATGAATTTTCATACAAAAGTTTGAGCTGTCAAAAAATCTTTTATAATTTGTAATTTTGGTATTCGGCATGCCAAAATCTGTTATAAAATCTGCTAACAAATCTGTTATGACCTGTCATAAATTCGAACTGTCACAAAATCTTTTATGATTTCCATTTTTGGTATTCAGTATCCGAAAATCTTTTATGAAATCTGTTTCAAATCATAAAAGAATAAAAGCCACATATTTTTGACTTTTATGATAAAAGATTTCCAAACAGAGTCAGTTAAAAATGGATTATCTATTTTTTCGTCAACGAAATGTTATAAAAAGGAATCAAATGTAAGTATATATTTACCTAACAATAAAAAAATAAATTAAAACAAAATTATTTTGGTAGAAGAAAACACAGGACACTTTTGTTGGAACTTCGATTGAAAAGTAGTCCCTTTGATCTTCCCGATGTTCGTTTTATACAGATTTTCCGACTGGACAAATTAAACACAAGGATTTTAATGGACAAGTTACAACAATTCACGCAAGTTACAAATACAACCATTCCGTTTCAAATACAGGTAAAACATTAAAAAAAAACATTCGTGGTTTATTTATTTCTTTAATTTAATTTAAGTTTCTTTCGACACTCCATTTTTACGGATACGGTTCGTATCAGTCATCAATTGGTAGCAGCCACATTTTTGGGTTGTCACAGCCCAGTACGTCGAGGGCGATTCATCTCGTAACAGACCTAATTAACGCACATTTGCTACACGACGCAATCCAATTCCCAAGTGGTATATTTGATACAGCAGAGATAAAAAGACAGTAAGGCAGAATTTATTTTAATTAAACTTTGTGTTTGGATTTACATTTTCCACAGGTTCTTAATGAAATTCAACATGCCCAGCATTATAGGAGTTATTGAAGGAACCCATATACCAATTGTCGCTCCACCTCATAGCGGAATTGACGGACCCGGACATTTATATATCAACAGAAAAGGCTACCATAGCCTCAATGTGTTAGTTATAACTGATGCTAACTTAAAAGTTATATATGCTGATGCTCGATTCCCGGGTTCAGTCCACGATTCCGCTATTTGGATGGTTTCACGAGTGAGAAGGTTGTTCCAAGGTACATTTACCACTGCAGGAAATCAACGATCTCATATCATTGGTAAATAAATTTATATGAACGCGTATGTTTTTTTTTTTTTTTTATTTTCATGTTATTGACTAGGTGATTCAGGGTTTCCCCTTGAACCGTGGTTATTCACTCCAATAAATAACCCACCACAAGATTCAATGCAATCGGCCTTTAATAAGCGCTTTTTATCAGCAAGAAACTCGGTGGAAAGATCGTTTGGAGTGATCAAAAGCCGGTTTAGGTGCATATCACGACAAAGAGTTCTTCATTATTCACCTGAAAGAGCCGCAAAAATTATCTATGCCATATTTTCTATACACAACATGTATACTATGGGAGTAGAACAATTTCTTGACGATGCAGATGATCTTATAGAAAGAGCTGAAAATGAAGAAGAGCAAGGTGAGGAACAACACCGAAGACATCGCAATGAATGGCACAGCATTGGATCTCTAGTACGAGATCGATATGTTGCCAATTTAATATAAAACAAAAGTGTCATATAAAGGCAAATTTGAAAATTTAATTGAAATTAACTGATGAACCAACTTATTTGAATAGAGGAAGCCTTTCTTCCGTTCTTTCCATACCCACCCCCCCCCCGAATATTTATTATTATTACTCTTACTTTCATTATTATTATTTTTATTATTATTATTATTATAATTATTATATTATAAGCTTTATCATTAAGATTTTGAATAAACGAACATTGAAATATGTACATACATTTTTACATTTTTATTTATTTACATATAGACACTGTGTTTATTTACATAACTTGCAAAACAAAATTACTGACTATTGGCAAGTGCCATAGCCAATTTTTCAATAGCAACAGTAGTGGCTATTTGTGCTGCAGTCAACGCATCGATGCTTGTTACAATGTTATCCAACTTGGTGCAGATCAGATCCGCCTGTACATGTCTCTGTTCCTCCGAATTTTGAACAAGCTGAATGAAAACATCATCTGTAATTTTTTTATAAATTAGAAAAATGTCTGTGGCGATGAATACTATTTATCAATTCGAACAAATGTTTCAAAACATCTAGAATTAATATTTGTTCTGTTTTCAAAAATTGAAAAAGGAAACTAATTTTTAGATTGACATTTTTTTTAAATCTTCGTTCGAATCGAAAATGCATTTCATATTGATAACTGTTTCAATCATCTCAATGAAGAAAGTTGTTTTGAAATTATAGCATTATATATGTAACAGTTAAAAGAATTGCAAATGATTTTCTCTTGAAATTCGTGTGACTGTAACATATAAAATGCTGTAACTTCAAAACAACTTTCTTCATTGAGATGATTGAAACGGTTCTGAGTCCTTATTTAAGTTCTTTTTCTTTATTTGAAAACAATTTCAATTCTATCAAAAATTAAAAAAAAAATCCATCTAAAAGTAATTCGTCCGTTTTTCATTATACAAAAACATGGCCGAATTACTTTTAGATAGAAATTTTTTTTAATTTTTGATATAATTGAAAATGAATTCTAAATAACGTAAGAGGACCTAATTAAGGACTCAGAACCGTTTCAATCATCTCAATGAAGAAATTTGTTTTGAAGTTATAGCATTTTATATGTTACAGTCACACGAATTTCAAGAGAAAATCATTTGAAATTCTTTTAACTGTTACATATATATTGCTGTAATTTCAAAACTACCTTCTTGATTGGGATAATTGAAACGGTTCTAAGTCCTTATTTAAGTTCGTTTTCTTTATTTGAAAACAATTTCAATTCTATCAAAAATTAAAAAAAAAATCCATCTAAAAGTAATTCGACCGTTTTTCAGTATACAAAAACATGGCCGAATTACTTTTAGATAGAAATTTTTTTTTACTTTTAATATAATTGAAAATAAATTCTAAATAACGTAAGAGGACCTAATTAAGGACTCAGAACCGTTTCAATCATCTCAATGAAGAAAGTTGTTTTGAAGTTACAGCATTTTATATGTTACAGTCACACTAATTTCAAGAGAAAATCATTTGAAATTCTTTTAACTGTTACATATATATTGCTGTAATTTCAAAACTACTTGTTTCATTGCGACTATGAAACAGTTCTAAGGCAAGTAGTTTTAAAATGACAAATACAAATTTCTTGTAATTGGTAGAAATTCCAAACTGTCAATTGAAAACTATTTGCTTCATTGCTTCCTATATATGGCTTACCAAGTGTTCGAGTCGTAGTCCTACGTTGCCGTTTTGGTTTCGGCTCGACCAAAACATCATTCAGCAACCCATCTTGATGCTCAACAGGATACTCAGTTTGCTCTGCGACAGGTTCTTCCACTTGGTAAATGGGTTAAAATTTGGAGCAACCTGCCACAGACACATATTTGTGCCCATCCACCACAATGCGTCCCCAGCAGGCCATCGCCCTCTCCTCCAACTTATCTATGTCCTTTTTAACTTTAGAGGACCCCCCACCTGTTTTTTTTATGTCCGCTTTTTGTAATCGGAGCTTGTAAGTCACAGCATAACGCCAATTGTCGAAAACCTAAAACTATTTAATTTTAACTCTTAAACGATTTCAAAAAACAAATTCTACGTACCTTCTTCCACTCATCAACGGTGTGATGGGGTGCGCTTGTGTTGTTAAGGAGTGATCCTAAAGTTTCCCACAAAACTTTCACCGAAGAATCGCAATGCTTATTCTGGCATATTAATGCGTTCTGTTCCATGAAGGAGCAGTAAATTTCCTTCTGCTCATGTGAAATTTTTTGCTGTCTTCGCTCTAAAAAAAGTACGTATACATGTAGGTATATTTATAATTAAAAGAGGGAGGGGGACCTGTGACACACTGCTAGTATCCATACCATGGTATTCGGAAGTTTATATCTATGTATGTTTCAGAGAATAGATAACATGGGACTATGGGTGAACCATATTTTGAGTACAATGCTGGAGTAGGGTATTGCAATCGTATTCCCTGAAACATATTTGGTAAAATAGTATTCCATGGTATGGATACTAGAAGTGTGTAACAGGTAACAGGTTACTTTTATTTTGGTCATCCATTTCATTCATTTGCCAAATTTTCAGTGTGTTATTTCTATAAATTAACAGTTGATTATGACAACAGATTTTAGTTCTGTTTGCTAGCAGATTTTGTTTTCGAAGTTTCATAACAGAATTTTATAAAAGGTCGAACTTCTGAATACCAATTATAAAAAATCTTTTATGGTGAAAATCTTTTATGGTTTATAACAGAAAATTCACAGCAGAATAAAAGATGTGGCAGAATAGGCCTAGATCGAAAGCCGTTGCTGGGAAGAGAGTGGCTGCGAAAAATAAAGTTGGATTGGACGAAAATCTTGACTAATCAATTGCATGCAGCAGGTGAAGTCAACCAAATTCAAGGAGGGAAAGCACATGGTTATGACCCAAGGGTGATGGTAAGTAAATTCCCAAGTTTATTTGCACCATCTACTGGGAAAATTACGGGGTTTCAAGCTCGCTTATATTTAAAACCAAATGCGACTCCAAGGTTTATTAAGGCGAGGCGAATAGCGTTTCCACTATGGCATGCAGTGGAACGTGAGCTCGAAAGCCAAGTAGCTGAAGGTTTGTTGGTAAAGGTTGACTAGAGCGAATGGGGCACGCCGATTGTCGTTGTCCAAAAAACCGATGGCGCCATCCGTATTTGCGGCGACTATAAGGTTACGGTGAATCCAGCTTTGATAGTTGACGTACACCCTCTACCTACAATAGAAGAGCTATTTAGTAAAATGGCTGGAGGTACAAAATTTACTAAAATAGATTTATCCACTGCCTATCTTCAGATGGAAATACATCCAGAGGACAGACACATTTTAACCTTGAGCACACACAAAGGTCTTTTCCAGCCCACACGCATGATGTATGGAATCGCATGTGCTCCTGCTAAGTGGCAACGCTTTATTGAGCAATTAGTGGGTGATATACCAGGTGTATCGGTATTCCTGGACGATATCAAAATAACCGCCGGCGACGACGCCACACATATAAGCCCCGTGGAAAAAGTTTTAGGTAGATTAAACAACCACAATATGAGAGTTAACTGGACTAAAACAGAGTGCATGAAAGATCGAATCGAGTATTGTGGGTACGTCATCGACAAAAATGGCATCCACAGAATGCCCAATAAAATCAATGCAATACAAGAGCTTAAACAACCAAGGACAAAAGATGAAGTTCGAGCCTTCCTGGGGCTTATCAATTATTATGGTCGTTTCATACAAAATTTAAGTAACATTCTTTATCCTTTAAATAGGTTACTCCAGAACAATGTGCCATTCCGGTTTGACAACGACTGTGTGAAAGCTTTTATAGAGGTGAAAAAGCAAATGCAATCGGACACAGTGCTGGCTTTTTACGACCCGAAGCTGCCAGTTATTCTTGCGGTGGATGCTAGCCCGATTGGAGTTGGAGCAGTTTTGAGTCACGTGTACGGAGATGGTTCAGAGAGGCCACTGCAATTTGCTTCGCAGACATTAAACCAAACACAACAGCGTTACAGTCAGGTAGATAAAGAAGCGTATGCTATCATATTTGGGGTGAGAAAATTTTACCAGTACCTGTATGGAAATAAATTTACTTTGGTGACAGATAATAAGGGTATATCACAAATTTTTTCTCCTTAGAAAGGTTTGCCTACTCTATCAGCCACAAGAATGCAGCACTACGCGATATACCTGGAGCATTTTAATTACGACATAAAATTAAAAAAATCAAAAGATAACTCCAATGCCGATGCGATGTCACGCCTGCCCAGCGCGGATAAATACACTCACATAGAGGAGGTGGATGTTCTGGAAGTGGAGGCCATCGAGAATTTACCAGTGACGGTAGATGAACTCAGTCAAAAAACTAAATCGGACAAAGAAGTAAGTTTCCTTATAGAATGCCTTAGATATGGACGCCATTGTGAGTCAAGACATCGATTTGGGGTATCACAGACGGAGTTTGCCCTGCAAAGAGGATGTTTATTACGTGGTATACGGGTGTACATACCAAATGAGCTGCGAGAGCGAGTTCTACTCGAATTGCATACGGGACACTTTGGAATATCACGGATGAAAAGCTTAGCGAGAGCTTATTGCTGGTGGAACCAAATGGATAGAGACATTGAGAAGATGGTGTCAAATTGTCAACTATGCCAAGCTACGCGTCCGGATCCAAAAAAGGAACTTCCAGTCCATTGTTGGGTGGCACCCAGGAATGTTTTTGAAAGGGTACATGCAGACTTTGCAGGACCGTTCATGGGGAAGTATTTATTTGTACTTGTGGATGCGTTCAGCAAATGGTCGGAAGTACACATCATTCCCAACTTAACAGCACGAACTACAATTCTGATTTGCGAAAAAATTTTTGCTGCTTTTGGGATTCCGAAGGTTTTCGTGAGTGATCATGGAACCCAATTCAACTCAAATGAATTTCAGTTGTTTTTAAAACGAAATGGTATCGTTCATAAGCAGGGGGCTCCATATCATCCAGCTACAAATGGGCTTGCAGAGCGATTCATTCAAACAGTCAAAAATAAAATTCGAACAGCAAATTGTAGTCAGGATTCTATGAACAATTATCTAAATACTTTTTTGTTTGCTTACAGGCGAATGATTCATCCAACCACAGGCAAATCACCGTCGCTGCTGATGCTGGGTAATCAAATACAGTCAAAGTTGGACCTTCTTTTGCCAAACGATGTCAAAACAGATCGCAAATTTCCGAACAAAGTGTTCTCTGTGGGAGAAAGGGTAGCAGCGAGAGACTATATGTCAAACAACAAGTGGCAGTTTGGAATTGTAGAAGCAACATTAGGCGATTTACATTATACTATCAAACTGGATGACAATCGTTGCTGGAAAAGACAAACTGATCAGCTGAGGAAGATAGGAGAGCAGATAGGGAAATCATCGAAGGGTAGTGTGGTTACGGATGAAGCAAAGGGTTTAGATGACAAACGATTTTCATTATTGGATGAAAGATTATCAAAATCAACTGTAAACGGTCAATCGCTTGATACGGAGCCATCTACTTCCAATCTGCCAAGGAATGCTGAACCAATTATTGATCCAATACCAATGCAGAATGAGGAGAAGTCTTTGAGTACAATGGAAGAGCAAAATGTACAAACGTTAAATAGCGATGTCATCATTAGGCGATCCAGCCGAGTGAATTGTAAATTTTGTAAATATTCTGAATTTAAAACTATACCTTTATTTTGAATAACTATTAACCAAATTAATTATGAGATTTTTACGTTTATTTTTCCTTTTAAATAATAATATAATTATGTTAAATAATCATTATGTTCAATTATTTTTGTACAAATCAATATTGTTTTAAATAGTCAGGGAGAGCTGTCATAAGTGACAACTGTCAATCTATTACTTTCAATATAATAAAGAGAAAAGTCAGTCATTCAATAGCCTTCTTTCAATCCACATCTATTTATATTAAGTATATTACAGAAATCGGTGTACAAGACCAGTATTTTGTTGATAATTTTTGTTATTTATTTGTTTTTACGTAATTATAGACGAAATTCCAAAATATAAAACAGTCTATGAAACTGTGAAATGAACAAAAAAATCAGATGGTGAAACTTGTAGCACTGAAGCGTTCGATGTAAAATAAAAACCCGAGCAGCCCTGAGTTTTTTGAGAATTGAATGACATTCCCCAGGTCGCCCTAGGGCAGAAAACATCGAACAAACCTATTGTTGCATTTAACACTTATTTAAGTCACTCACACAAAAATATTCCAATGGTTTTATTTAAATAAAACATATTTTTGTATTTTTATTTTAATAAAAACTTTCACAATTTCATTGAATTTCTGAACAACAACAACAACTTAAAGCTGCTGCCACCAATTGTATACGAATTAATTTATAATTCGATTTAATTAATTATTTGGCTGGAGATATAGCTATTTCAAGGGGTGCCAAGCACTATCATCAGACTCAGGGGAGGACTGGGAGTCAAAGGGCCTCCCGGGACATTAAGAAAAAGGCCACAAAATAGTAAGACAAATATTTAGTTCCAAAAATAACGATAAAGAAGAAACTTCGAAAATACGAATTTAAATATCGTTGGTGTTCTTTTCTATTCTGTTTCTGCGGCCCTGAAATATTGTTTGAAAGCTTTCCTTTAAATGAATTGAAAGTAGGTATGTACTTCAAAAACCATTATAGAATATTAGGTTTTTATACCAAAAGTAATTGGGGGGCCTCCTTAGGCCCAATTCACAAAGAACTGGCTTAAGGTTTTGGTGTGGTTCTGGCGTGGTTGCAACATATGTCACTTTGTGTAATTTGCATGTTCTCTTATGGGACAATACAAACACATATGAAGAGGCGAGGGTATGGTGTGCCCTGTCATTGCCACGCCATATTGAAAACTCTAATGGCCTAGATAAACGTCAAGCCACAATGAAACTCTTTCATATGTCAAACCAAATCAAACCAAGAGAAAATGAGCATGCGGGATGACTATGAATTCAACATTGAATTCTGCGTTGAGATCCAGATTTATGAAAAATTGTATAATTACAGGAGTGCAGATTACTGCAATAGAAGCGCGCAAGACCAAACATGGCAGAAAATAGCCCAAAAATTCAATGCAAATCGTAGGTATTTTTTTAATTTAATTTATTTTTATTCTTTGTAAACTTACCACCACAAACCGCTGAGCATTAATTATTGGTTCATTGATTACTTTGGAAACGCTCAGGATACATGTTCAGCTCTCGCTTTACGTTGAATGCACCACTGCTTTTCCCTTTTTCCAACCACAAAGGGTGTACACAGTACCTTCTTTGTTTTTGTATCTGATTGAGATCCAGGGGGTTGGCTACGTTTTCCCGCGGCACGTTTTCCCGCGTCACGTTTTCCCGCGTCACGTTTCCCCGCGTACGTTTTCCGGCAAAACGATATCCCCAATCACAGTTTTCCGTGTAACGTTTTCCCGCCGATTCCTACTTCTTTCAATAAAAATCGACAGCGCATGAACAAAATTTATGTTCATAGTATTTGGTGACACCAAATGATGAGAATCAAGGAGAACGAATTTTCCTACTATTTTGGTTTGACCGCTCTGGTTTAGGCTCCTCCTCCTTTTTAAAAAAGTATATAAGGAGGATTTATTTGAAAATAATTTCAGTTCTTGTCAGAACTCCGTAGAGGTAAGACCTCTTCGTTAAAGAGATAGGAACATTTTTCATTTAATGATGGTTGTTTTATTGGGTTGTAGTGTTGAAGAATGAAAGGATGGTAGGTAGATGGGTGGTTAATATTAATTAGTTGATTTATTGTTGGTAGATTGTTTGTGGTTAGGTGACAGATATTGAGTGTTTGGTTGGGTGGGAATGGTCGCGGCCACAGCCAAAATTATTATATTAAATGGTAAGCGTTTAGGGTAAGTTCATAGAATAATCTACTTTTGCGCTCAAAATGCATTATAAGCGTGTGGTTGGGCTAAAAATGTTCTTTTAAGAACTCTAAATGCTTGTAAAGAGATATAAAATTCAATAATTTCGAAGGAGATTTTTTTTTTGCTAAGCTTGAAATGCGATATAAGCGTTTTGGTTTTTGCTTTTATGAATATATTTTTTTTTTAGAACATTATTTTTAAGTTTTTCAAGCTTAAAACGTATTTTAAGCGTTTAACTAACTCCTTGAAAAAATATAAAATCTTAAGTCTGTTAACAAGCGATGAAAGTGTTTTGGTTATTGCTTTTAGATAAATATTTTTTTAAGCTTTCTAAAACATTATTTTTAAGTTTTTCAAGCTTAGAACGTGTTTTAAGCGTTTTACTTACTCATAGGAAGAATTTTTTAACATATATTGTAAGAATTATTCTAATTGAAGAAAATTGAAGTGCGTGACGAATAATTATTTTAAGTGTTAACGTTTCATAAAATTACAAGGGAGGGGAATAATATTTATACCTTTTGATAATTTTTTATTTTTGTGGGTTAATACAGTTTCAAAACCCCATCAAAAAAAAATATGTTATTTGGTTTCCGAATTGTTAAAATTCAATTTCTGTAAATTTTATTGTTTTTTTTTGGCATAAAAAAGCCTAACTTTGCTCCTTTTGTTATAGTTGCTTCTTATCGGTTCTCAAAACTTTAAGTATACTGAAGCCAATTGTAATTTGAAGTGATTATGAGTATTTCAAGTGTTTCAAGGTTTTCAAGTGATTTAAGTGGAAACAAATTCGGAAATAATGGAAAACGACATTGCCCAGGTAAAGAAAAGATTTAGAAATAAGTGTCGCGTTTGTTCCAAGAAGTGGTTTAGAGGTTTAAAAGTTCGACAGTGTAATAATGTGAACATTATTTTGATGGTTATTATAATTGTTTGTGCCGCATTAATCTTTTACATGTGTTATTTGAAATCTTTTTAATACAAGGTAAAATTTTAAATGCATAATGTTTTTCGCAGCTGTATCTCGAGTTTTATCTAAACAGCGTTCGAGAGTGTGATAATGACCTTGTTTGTGCAAAGATTAAATATATTTTTTAAGAATCGAAAATAAAACCTTGTGAACCTACGTGAAGAATTTTTCTAATATTATTTATACCCTTTTCTATATTTTACCTATTTCTAAGTATTTCTTTTTTATTTGAATTTTCAAGTTACTTTTTCAAAACGAGGAAAAGAAAAAATTGAAAAGGGTGGATACCTCTTCCATTTGGAAAAAAAGGTGGAACACAAAAGCTTCTGGTGCTGCGCCGAGAGGAAGACTTTTCGATGCAAGGCTCGAATCCACACAATAAAAGTGGAAGAAAAATATATAATCAAAAAAACATTGAATGAGCTCGGCCATGCACCTCTGGCCTATGAAAAGGAAATATCAAACGCCAATGTCCAGTTGAAAAAAAAGCTGAGGACTCCCTCCCACCGGCCATCATAATACGTGACACAATTGTTGGTGTAGAGCCTATATGCCGACCATATCTTCCATCTAAACAGGCACAGAAAATGAAGATACACCGTGTCCGAGCCAGCCATATCAAAGAGCTGGAGAACCTGGAAGAAATTTGCATTCCTGAGAACCTTCGGTACATTGAGGGCGAATTATTTGTACTCTCAGAATCGGTGCATCCGGTTAAATATTCTCCTAGGCACGAGGAGTACTCTTCAACTGCTATCTGAAGCCAAGTGCTGGCTTGTCAATGCCACGTTTGCAGTTGTGCCATCGATAATGGGACAACTGTTCTCTATTCATGGACATATTCAGGGCACAGTAGTCCCTTTAATTTTCTGCCTGATGAGTAACAGAACCAAGGAGGCGTATGAAGACTTTTGGCTACGACTTAAAAAATGTGCTTTGGAGTTTAATCTTCCGCTCAACCCTGAAAAAATAATTTCTGATTTCGAACGTGCCATAATATCCACAGTGGTGGGAGCTTTTCCCAATGTCCAAACGAAAGGTTGTCTCTTCCACTTTGGCCAAATCATTTGGAGGAGGATTGAGCACCTTGGGATGAACCAAAAATTTGGACACGAAGAAAGTTTTTCACAGGAAGTGAGAATGCTCAGAGCATTGGCGTTCGTTCCCTGTGATGAAGTTTGTGACAACTTCAAGGCATATTATTCCTCTTTAAGGAATGGAGAGACGAAAATACTTGCCAAATGGTTTAAGCTTCACTACATTGTAACTGACACAACAACACCAGCCTATAATCCGGCATTTTGGACGACTGGAGCCTCAGCCAATGACATAAATTTTCCAAGGACGCAAAATAGCGTTGAAGCTTGGCACAGGCGTCTTCAGGTTGTGGTTGGCCAAAAGCATGCCGGATTATATAAGCTCATAGCGGACCTCGGGAAAGAAACCGCTGTAGCCAAAATGACTGTGGAGAAACTACGACTAGGAGAACAGTTACCAATAACAAAAGCAATGAAAAAAATGAAATGCTGCAGAAGGTGCTAATTACAAGAAAAATAACGGACAAAGTGCAATGCTTAGTGAATATTGCTCACTATTCAAACATCGGATAGAGAAATAATAACAGAAAACCCCCAATCCGTCCTTTTCAGGACGACCAAAAAATTACAAAGAGATATAAAAACTTAAAAATTTACTAAAATTTAACAGTTTTCTTATATAAAAGTCTTTCCTTGAATCAAAGTAAGGTATGTATGGAGAGGCATGCTGCTCCCCTGAAACCCCCCTGCTTGAAACACTATAGGAATTGGGGTAGGTGCGAGTTTGGGTGTATGCAAAGGTTTTTCTTATCATTTTGTAGCTTTTATTACAGTCCTCTTGTACAAAAGTCTTTTCTTGTGTCAAGTTGAGGTATGTATGGGGGGGCATGCCGCCCCCCTGCAACCCCCCTGCTTGGCACACTATAGGATTTGGGGTAGGTGCGAGTTTGGGTGTATGCAAAGTTTTTTTATCATTTAGTAGCTTTTATTACAGTTCTCCTGTACAAAAGTCTTTTCTTGTGTCAAGTTGAGGAATGTATGTATTAGAGGGCATGCTGCCCCCCTGCAACCCCCTGCTTGGCACACTATAGGAATTGGGGTAGGTGCGAGTTTGGGTGTATGCAAAGTTTTTTTTATCATTTTGTAGCTTTTATTACAGTTCTCTTGTACAAAAGTCTTTTCTTGTGTCAAGTTGAGGTATGTATGGGGGGCATGCTGCCCCCTTGCAACCCCCCTGCTTGGCACAATATAGGAATTGGAGTGGGTGCGAGTTTGGGTGTATGCAAAGTTTTTTTTATCATTTTGTAGCTTTTATTACAGTTCTCTTGTACAAAAGTCTTTTCTTGTGTCAAGTTGAGGTATGTATGCGGAGGCATGCTGCCCCCTGCAACCCTCTGCTTGGCACACTGTATGAATTGGGGTAGGTGCGAGTTTGGGTGTATGCAAAGTTTTTTTTTATCATTTTGTAGCTTTTATTACAGTTCTCTTGTACAAAAGTCTTTTCTTGTGTCAAGTTGAGGTATGTATGGGAGGGCATGCTGCCCCCCTGCAACCCCCCTTCTTGGCACACTATAGGATTAGGGGTAGGTGCGAGTTTGGGTGTAAGCAAAGTTTTTTATCATTGTAGTTTTTATTTACTGAGAAATAACCCTGCCATTGGCTTTTCATATTAAAATACATTTAATTTAAGGTACACTAAATTATGAGAATCAACGAGAACGAATGTAACAATTCGCCGACCAAAAAATGTATTTAAGCAGAAGTAATTCCGGAATAAAATCAGTTCAGTCAGCAACAGTCATTCAGAGAGAACAGACGTTAGCGGACAACTACTATTAGACACAAAACCACCACCGACATACACAACAAAAGGGTTGAGCAAAGGACTACCTGCGCACTACCTGCCATTCAGTAAAGGATTTTCCCAAAGCGGATTATCCTTTTTTTATTTCTTTATTTTCAAAATTAAATTTAACTTATCCTTTCTAATCCACAGCTAATATACCATTTCTTGCAAATCCCAGTATGGGTAAATCCGAGAAGAGGAAGAGCGACGTTAAAAAGGCTTATGAGTCTTTGAAAAGCCAGATAAAGGCAGGTATCAAAGTACACGGGAAAGAATTCCTAGTATCAATGCACGCCAAGCTTAGCGACATCGACCACCTATACGAAGACAACAGAGAAGAAGACATGGACATCCATGAGGAAGCCGCCAATGAAGAAGAAACGGTGTCAGACAATGAGGAGGAATCTACTCTCCAAGAAGAAAGGGAAGAAACCTCAGAAGAAGACGAAGACAACGAAAACATGGTCGACCTTGACTCCGATTATGAAGAGAATATCCAAGTAGTTCAGCGACAAAGAAGGAAACCTTCACCACCAACATCACCTTCATCCAAGAAGGCAGCCATCAAGGATGGAAATCCACCTTCCAAGGACGAAGCTACAAACAAGCCCACCAACATCCAGAAAGAAGTCACTGCTCGCCAACCAGCCAGCAACAGTGGTCCAACAGCTGCAGAACCACGATCCACCTTGTTGCCGCCGATTGTTTGCTTCGGACTCAATGTGGCCACCATTATCAAGGTCCTGAAAGAACAAGGAATTAACTTCAGGATTCACAACATCAACCATAACAAGTCAGTTATCACAACAAGGACAAAGTATGACCACCAGAAAATCCATGAATTACTAAAGAAGGGAAACACGGAGTTTAACACATACACGGCAAAAGAAGATAAGAAGAAGCTGCTTGTCCTCAAAGGAATTCATCACAGCCACGACGCTACTGAAATCAAAGACAGAGATACTAAGAGAGGGAGTCCCAGCCTTGGAAGTTAGCCCATTCAAGTCTACAAAAAGATGTAACAGCTTCGTAGTTGAAGTGGAAAGGACTGCGGACATTCCTTCCATATACACAAAAACTCTGCTTATGAACCAAAAGGTCTATTTGGAGAAGTTTAAGAGTACCAGCATCTCACAGTGCAAGGACTGCCAAAAATTCGGCCATGTTGCTAGCAACTGTGGAATGAAGTACAGGTGCGTCAAGTGCAAAGATGACCATCTCCCAGGCCAATGCACAAGGACAACAAACAGCATCACCGACGACAAAGTTTACTGTGTAAACTGCCAGCAGACTGGACATCCTGCAAGCTACAACGGATGCCCTATGAGAAAGAAGAAGATGGCCGAGAAGGCAAAATCAGCAGCTCAAAAACAGGAGAAACACGCATTTGCAGTGCAGTCAGCAAGTAAGGCTGTAGTAAGCGGAATCTCTTACGTCAACGTCGCAGCAGCAGTCGGTCCAGCCTCTAAACCCGTGGGAACAAAGAAGCCAGTACAAAAGCAAGCATGCAAGCCCTCAACATCACTTCCAACACCAAAAGCATCACAGAAGCCTGTAGGATCAAAGACAGCTGATCCACACAAAACACCAACAACCAACAAACTGATTCAGAAAGGATCTACGTCATTCAATATATTTGAGGATACTGAAAGACTGTTCGGAACTGATCTCTTCTTCAGAAGGCGAAGAAAGCGGTTCCAAGCAACTACGGTTCCTTGAACGATAGAGAAAAGACAAAGATATTGGGTAGACTAATATTTGAATTAATAAATGATTATTTTAGTGACCTTTGTATTTAACAATATGATTTAGTTTAGTGGGCTTTAGGTCAAATGAAAGATGTTAATTATTAAGCGACGTTTCGAGCATGATTATGCTCATCATCAGGCCTTTATTAGAAAAAATAAATAAATTACAAACATACATAAGTAATTACCAAATCACAAATACATATACTGTAATGTAAACTTACAAAACTTGTCAAGAACATTTAAATTTAAATCATCACAATCGAAAAGTGTATTTTTACTGAATTTAAACTACAAATAAAAAGAAAAATCTATAATTATTAATGTTGAATATTGAAACTAATATTTAATTTTAAATTACTGGCAATAACTGGCATTATCAATATAAACCTTAAACACTTTCACTTATATTAGATTTTTTATAATACGGTTCGGTCTTTTTATAAGTTGACTGTAAGTGTTGCAAAGGTTGTCACAATCAGATCTACGGTTCATTGCATTTGTATTATTTATTATGTGCAACATCTCCAGCAACATTCTCTTGGAATAATTCTGCTCTGTCTGCAAAATTTCAACATTGTCAAAGTCTGGTTTGTGTGCTTCTTGCATACAGTGGAGGGCAAGAGCGGTTTTTTGAGCAGCTCCATTGTTCAAGTCCGATTTGTGACCAGAGAGCCTGCTCTTTAGTTTCTGTTTAGAAGTACCTACGTACGTAGATACAGAAGAACATGCCTCTTCTATCCCCCCCAAGCAATTTATCTTGTACACGATATTAGCCTTATCCATCACATCCACTTTCCCTTTGGTGTTGGTAAATACTTTGCTTCTCAGAGAATTTGCCGACTTGAATGCAATTCTCGTTTTTGTTTTGTCTCTGATAGGCGCGGTATTGATGCGATTAGCGAGGTGGGGGATGAACAACATACTTTTGTATATCACCGTTTTTCTTTCTTCTTCTTCTTTGTCTTTGTTTTGTTTTTGATTTTGCTGTTGATTTTTTATAAGCTTCTCGATGATTGCAGGCGGGAAGGAGTTGGAGTACAGGGTGTTTCGGATAATATTCTAATTTTTCCGATGAAAAGAAATATCACTGGTTTCGAGAAAAATCAACAGCAAAATCAAAAACAAAACAAAGACAAAGAAGAAGAAGAAAGAAAAAAGGTGATATACAAAAGTATGTTGTTCATCCCCCACATCGCTAATCGCATCAATACCGCGCCTATCAGAGACAAAACAAAAACGAGAATTGCATTCAAGTCGGCAAATTCTCTGAGAAGCAAAGTATTTACCAACACCAAAGGGAAAGTGGATGTGATGGATAAGGCTAATATCGTGTACAAGATAAATTGCTTGGGGGGGATAGAAGGGGCATGTTCTTCTGTATACGTAGGTACTTCTAAACAGAAACTAAAGAGCAGGCTCTCTGGTCACAAATCGGACTTGAACAATGGAGCTGCTCAAAAAACCGCTCTTGCCCTCCACTGTATGCAAGAAGCACACAAACCAGACTTTGACAATGTTGAAATTTTGCAGACGGAGCAGAATTATTCCAAGAGAATGTTGCTGGAGATGTTGCACATAATAAATAATACAAATGCAATGAACCGTAGATCTGATTGTGACAACCTTTGCAACACTTACAGTCAACTTATAAAAAGACCGAACCATATTATAAAAAATCTAATATAAGTGAAAGTGTTTAAGGTTTATATTGATAATGCCAGTTATTGCCAGTAATTTAAAATTAAATATTAGTTTCAATATTCAACATTAATAATTATAGATTTTTCTTTTTATTTGTAGTTTAAATTCAGTAAAAATACACTTTTCGATTGTGATGATTTAAATTTAAATGTTCTTGACAAGTTTTGTAAGTTTACATTACAGTATATGTATTTGTGATTTGGTAATTACTTATGTATGTTTGTAATTTATTTATTTTTTCTAATAAAGGCCTGATGATGAGCATAATCATGCTCGAAACGTCGCTTAATAATTAACATCTTTCATTTGACCTAAAGCCCACTAAACTAAATCATATTGTTAAATACAAAGGTCACTAAAATAATCATTTATTAATTCAACGGAGGGCACGCCGTTACCAATAAAATGGATTTCTACAACCACATAAGCAACCACTATGACATCGAAACTTGCAAAACACTAAAGAACTATAGCAAATCAACACTTTCTTATACAAAAAATAACAACTCCTTAATTTTTCTTTTGAAATGCAGAGAATTTGGCTTGATTTCTAACTTCATTGCCAATACAACAAATAATATTTATACAACATTCCAATTCTCAGATAATGGAAAAGAGAAACAACTGGAGAACAAACTTATGACGCATACTGAGCATTATCATACAAAACTTCTAAACATGATCATCTCTCTCAAACAAACCAAAAAGAGAACTTTATCGAAAGAGATTAAACAACTGGAGTGCTTAATTACAAACAAATTAACCCACAAAGAGTGTCGTACTTTCTTCAACACTCAAGAAGACAAATACAATACCGTCAATACAAAGAAAAAACAAACGCACAGAAAGAAATTAGAATGTCTAAAAGAAAATCTAAAACGTAAAATGGGCACAGAATTTCAAGAAAAATGGTTTGTGAACAACACTGATGTGGTGTTTCCACCAGATGTCCAATGGCTACTGTCACTAGGTCCTAAATTTGTTCTTCCAATAATGAAAGGAGAGCTTCCGCTATTCAAAGTTATCGCGGATGGAGAAGAATTGATCAAGACTTTAGTACAGGGTGACCAAGAAATTGCTAGATCGAATTTCACAGAAATTTTACAGAGTCAATTAAGATCAACTTACACATCTTTGTTTGATAAGTACTTAAACAAGGTTTACAATGAAACGAAGAAATTTCTTAGACAGTATAAAGACGTGTACATTGTTCCGGCTGATAAAGGGAATGTCACCGTGGCAATGAAGAAAACAGCTTACGTCAGCAAGATGCAGGAACTGATGACAGACAGAAACATATACAGAGTACTCAGAAATATTCCAACTACAACTTTACAAAATAAAAATAATGATTTTGTTAAGGATTTATTCTTACAGGACCACATTTCAGAGTATGAAAAACAACGTATGACAACATATATAGGGAGCGCCCCGAAAATCTACGGCCTCCCTAAGATACACAAAGAAAACGTGCCGCTAAGACCTATTTGTTCGTCTATAAATGTACCCTGTTATGAACTTTCGAAGTTCATGGTTAAAATTCTTCAGAACCTTACACGCGATTCCCAATACAATGTTAAAAACGGAAAAGATTTCATAACAAAAGTTACACAACTACAACTTGATGATGATGAGGTATTGGTGTCATTCGATGTCGTTTCCTTGTTTACGAGTATACCTATCGGCTTGATTTTAGACATCATAACGAAGAAATGGTTGATGATCTTTTTGTGGTGATCATATCAGACCAAATACAACACACTCTTGACGCACTGAACCGTTTCAATCACAAAATTAAATTTACAGTTGAGGTGGAGAAGGATGGAGAGATCCCTTATCTGGATATTAAGGTAATTAGACGCAATAATAGATTGTTATTCGACTGGTACAAGAAACCTAGTTCGTCAGGATGTCTTATAAACTTTCTTTCGAAACAACCAAAACAAGTAATAATTAACACAGCGCAAAATTTTATTAATCGTGTTCTCGAAACCAGTGATATTTCTTTTCATCGGAAAAATAAAAATATTATCCGAAACACCCTGTACTCCAACTCCTTCCCGCCTGCAATCATCGAGAAGCTTATAAAAAATCAACAGCAAAATCAAAAACAAAACAAAGACAAAGAAGAAGAAGAAAGAAAAAAGGTGATATACAAAAGTATGTTGTTCATCCCCCACCTCGCTAATCGCATCAATACCGCGCCTATCAGAGACAAAACAAAAACGAGAATTGCATTCTGGTCGGCAAATTCTCTGAGAAGCAAAGTATTTACCAACACCAAAGGGAAAGTGGATGTGATGGATAAGGCTAATATCGTGTACAAGATAAATTGCTTGGGGGGGATAGAAGGGGCATGTTCTTCTGTATACGTAGGTACTTCTAAACAGAAACTAAAGAGCAGGCTCTCTGGTCACAAATCGGACTTGAACAATGTAGCTGCTCAAAAAACCGCTCTTGCCCTCCACTGTATTTAAGAAGAACACAAACCAGACTTTGACAATGTTGAAATTTTGCAGACGGAGCAGCATTATTCCAAGAGAATGTTGCTGGAGATGTTGCACATAATAAATAATACAAATGCAATGAACCGTAGATCTGATTGTGACAACCTTTGCAACACTTACAGTCAACTTATAAAAAGACCGAACCGTATTATAAAAAATCTAATATAAGTGAAAGTGTTTAAGGTTTATATTGAAAATGCCAGTTATTGCCAGTAATTTAAAATTAAATATTAGTTTCAATATTCAACATTAATAATTATAGATTTTCTTTTTATTTGTAGTTTAAATTCAGTAAAAATACACTTTTCGATTGTGATGATTTAAATTTAAATGTTCTTGACAAGTTTTGTAAGTTTACATTACAGTATATGTATTTGTGATTTGGTAATTACTTATGTATGTTTGTAATTTATTTATTTTTTCTAATAAAGGCCTGATGATGAGCATAATCATGCTCGAAACGTCGCTTAATAATTAACATCTTTCATTTGACCTAAAGCCCACTAAACTAAATCATATTAATATTTGAATTATGTATATAAAAACCCACCTCTCAATCATTACATATAACGTTAACTCTATTTACTCCACAGCATTATTTCTAAAATCAAAAAAAACCGACATTATTTTCTTACAGGAAACCAACATAACAGCCAGGAACAACTTCAAGCCAGAAGGATACAAGTCCTACAGAGAGTACAAAACAACGGATGGCATAGGAACAGCAATCTTTCTCAAATCGGAACTCAGGAGCGAGCAGACACAGATAACTGGACTTAGATGTATGGAAACAACAGCAGTCATCACCAAACTGAACGAGTCTGAGACACTTCTACACGTCTCAGTTTACAACAAGTGCAACTCAACAAAAAGCAACATCCAACACGACCTCGAAATTATCAACAACATGGCGAATCAGCATACCTGTTGTGTTATCGGAGGAGACTTCAACGGCACCCCCTCTGGTTGGACACCGCTGAATCCCCACATGGGAAAGCAATTGTAGACTGGTTACAGGGAAATCCTGAACATCACTCCCTGGTTGTGTTATCACAGCCGAAACCGACCTACCCGAGAACTCCATCTCTACTAGATTTCTTCCTGGTTACATCTAACTTCATCAACATTCTCCCTGAACTTCGGTGTTGCGCACGACAGTGATTCCGACCACCTAGCAGTGGAAGTCAAGGTTAGACTAAACTGAAGGATATTCCAAGAACAACCAGAACCGGAGCTTCACATCAGATATGACAAGATGAACTGGAGAAGATTCCGCGCTGAAATTGAAGGAGATCTCCCGGAAATCCCAACGAACAGAAACCTCAATAACATCGAAATCGACAGTCAACAGCGCCCTGGAGAGGCAGAAAACTCCAAGAACCAGCAGGGACCGTTATGCGAATATGCCAGAGCATATACAGGCCATCTAGGCTCATAGACAGAGACTCCGCAAGAAATTTCAACGGATATACCACAGGACATTCAACAGAGAGAACGACGAGTATAGACGTGTATACTCCGAACTGCAGTGCACCAACACCATGTTCAACCAGGCAGTGAAGCATAATCAGGAGAAAGAATTCAGGAAAAGGCTTGAGGACATCAAACCAGGACCCGATGCCTTCAAGAAAATCAATCTGCTCGTTGGGAAGAAAAACTCGATGCCAGACACCATCCTACACGGACAAACATCTGCAACAACTCCGGCAGAAAAAGCAGAAGCCTTCGCCAACCAACTCGAGCAAAACTTTAAGGATCGACCCCCCATTCACCTTCCTGAATTCATCGAAGAAGTTGAAAGCAAATATAAAGACATTGCCACCTTTAGCCCCACAGTCACCACCTTCACTGAGGACAATTCTGCAATGGACCCATCAACTGAAGACGCCTTCACTTCCATCGAGGAAGTGAATGATATCATCCACGGTGGAAACTCCAAGAAATCAGGGGGGAACGATGGGATTTCTAACTTTGTACTCAAAAAGTTACCAAGTCTTGCCATTCTCCTGCTGACGATCATCTTCAACAACTGCCTGAACAACAGCTATTTCCCCGAAACATGGAAAACAGCTTAAGTGGTAGCCGTACCGAAAGAAAAACAACAGGACGAGCGTAGAGGGATATCGTCCAATTTCGCTGTTCTGCTGTGTCAGCAAAATCTTTGAGGGGCTCATCTTGAGGAAACTTAACCTTTTCTGCAGGGAAAGGGAGACCATACCTGATTTCCAGTATGGTTTCCGGGGAAGACACTCCACCATACATCCACTGCTAGGACTTCACTGTGACATTACACGAGGACTCAATAAAAAGGAGACGACCATAGCGTGTTTGCTAGACATTGAAAAAGCTTTCGACAGTGTTTGGATAAAAGGACTCCTATTCAAACTGTCGGAGCTTGGACTTCCAAACTATTTGGTAAAATTAATCATAAATTTTCTTACTAATAGATTTTTTTATGTACATGTAACAAAACAGGAATCAACAACCAGAAGAATCTGCGCTGGAGTGCCACAAGGATCTAAACTTGGACCCCTGCTGTTCAACATTTACACCGCCGATCAGCCACCGAACGTTCCTGGAACAAAAACGAAGCTGTATGCAGACGACTCCATCACCTACGCCACCTCTTCTTCACCAGAAATCGCTGCTAGGAGAGTACAGGAACATGTCAAAAACCTGTGGGAATATTACCTCAAATGGGGACTGAAGATCAACAGCGACAAAACGGAACTAATTTGTTTCAGAACACCAGTGACTGTCTTAAGAGGAAGACGAGCCTTCGCGACACGCTGCGACGCTATCAAACTTAAGCTTCCAGACAACACCGAAGTAGCAGTCAAAACAACAACAAAGTACCTGGGAATTAACTTTTCCAACAAACTGAAGTTCTAGAAACATGCTGACTTGATGTTAAAAAGAGCCAACTTTTCCCTGCACTTGGTCCATCCGCTCCTCAGAAAGCGAAAAGGACTGAGTAAGAAGACGAAGCTACTTGTCTACAAGCAACTGATTCGACCCATTTTGACGTATGGATTCCCCATCTGGTTTACCATATCCCCGGCAGTGATGAAGAAGATGAAACTCTTCGAGAGGAAGATGCTCCGCATATGCACAGGACTGTACCGAAACCCGTTGACGAAAAAATTTATTCCAACGAAAAAGCTGTATGAAGAAGCCAAATTGATCCCACTGGATCAATACCTGCTGCAGCTCTCCGGAAACGTTATCAGGAACCTTGAAGACCATCCCAACCCAGAAATCTCACCAACGAAGAATTTTAAAACATTATCCACAACGAAGACGCACCGTTCTACGAGAAGACCAACAATCAACATTACAGAGGATAAAATCCTGTATAACTTATAACTTTTATCTCAATTAATTATTAATATATTTAAATATAAACATCATGTAATAGATTAAGTAAACAAAAATATGATATGTTAAAGCAGAACATTGTATAAAGCCAAATGAAGTACGTTGGGCCCCTATTGTTGAGCCAACATGATTTAATTTAATTATAAGTTAGTTTTAGGACAAATTGTATATAAAACAAATTGAAAAATAAAAACACTTAATCTAAAAAAAAAAAAGAATAAAATCAGTTTTTGTCAGAACTCCGTGGAGGTAAGACCTCCTCCTGAAATTCACTGGGAGATATATACCTTATTTTCATTTTTGCTTTGGTTTTTAAGCGTGTTAGGAATTTTTCCTTTTACGCTTAAAGAGCATTTTAAGCGTTTTGGCAATTTTTTTTGTTGAAAATAGCCTTTTTAGCGTATGAAGTTAAAAAACGCTAAAAATGGCTTTTAAGCGTTTTTTAGCGTAGAAACACTTAAACTCCATTTTATGCGTATTTTTTTTTTAACTTTTTTAAGAATTTTTAAAAAACAATTTTTTTTCAACGCTTAAAACACGCTTTAAGCGTTTGACCAACAACCTTAAAAATTCAATCTGTCATCGACAGAAAAACCCTATAGAATCCAGTAAATATCTCCTGAACGAAGAGGTCTTACCTCCACGGAGTTCTGACAAGAACTGAAAATTCATGCGGAAGCAATGCTGGTTATATACTACAACGAACCATAAAAATATTAAATACTTTAACAAAAATAAAATATTTATTCCATAAATGCAAAAGAGGAATGTCAAGAAGTATTATTTAGTATTGCCTATCCCGCCGCCAATCCCGTAGAAATTTTTATAGGCAATTGTTCCGCGGGATATCGTGCAGCGGGATTGTAGCATAAAAAACTACCTTTCAAATCGGCGGGCAAACGTTACACGGGAAAACGATCGTGGGAAAACGTAGTGATCCCGATACATGAGGTCAAAAAGATCATCGTCTTCATCGTCCCAAAGCATTTCTATGTTTTTTTTTTTATTGGCAATAATTTTTCAAAAAAATCAGGAGGAAAACAAAATAAAACAACAAGTTTTTATAAGTATGCACTTTTGCTTACAATAATTTAAATTAATTCATCAAAAAGAGATCTATCAAAAAGAGAACTGTCATGTCCATTCACTGTCACTTTTGTGTGAATTGAGTTCATCACACCCACTCCACGCCCGTTGCAGATCTTAACCACACCAGCACCATAAGCCAGTTCTGTGTGAATCGCGTCTTAGGTTACCAATGAGGCCACAATAGCACAACATTTGGTGTGGGAGCCTCAAATATAGTTTCATATAAAGTATCTGACAGTACTGTGGGGGCCCCCTTGGGCACAGCCTTTGTATATAAACTCTATAGTACTCTCATGGAACAGAAAACAATAGTTCTGCATCGGCTCTCGAACGGCGCTGCAATCGCCACAATCTGACATTGGCGAAATTAAAAGGCGGGAGGAAGATAAATCACAAAGAAATGAAGATAAGTAGTAAGAACAAGAGGATTATATCAATATTATTCTGACAACAATAATGAGACTAAGGGAGATGGTTAAATCAGATTTTTTTGACGTGGCATAAAGCAAAATAAGGGAAAAAAATGAAATTTTTTTGTCGTATGGACGAAGCTTACTGTGTTTTGTCATGACAGGGGTATATATATAGGTTTAGGTATAGATATATGTAGGTATTATTTGAAGCGAAATATTTTAAATTTTCAAATTTGATGAAAATTTAATATATCAAAGCAACGTTGTCAAATTTCACAATTTGTGAGGTAAATACAACGTTGCTATATTTTGCATTTATTATGCTTTTTCCCCAGGTAGGTATGAATTGTAGTTTTTTCGTTTTAGGAAGGTATTATTATGTGGTGACCATATTATGTTAAAAAATAGTGGAATTAGGTTTTCAAATTTAAAAACCAATTGAAATACCCGTAAAACCAATTTTTGAAAGAAAATAAATTATTATTTTCTTCTAAAGTGTTTTTTTTTTTTGTTAAAGGCAAGTTTGAAAAAATGAAAAAAAAAAATGGGAATTTGGTTTGCAAATTTTCTAAATTTTTTAAGTTAGGTATCAAATTTTATAAAAATTTTTAAAAAATGCGAATTTGCTTTGAAAATTGTTTAAATCCATTGAAATAGGTACAAGTGAAATAGATTTTTCCAAGAAAATTTAACTATTTTTTTCGGAAAAAACTTTTTTGTCGGTTAGAAAATTTTATAAAAAATTATATAAATGAAAATTTGGTTTGCAAATTTTAAAAATCGATTGAAATACACTTGAAAACAATTTTTCTAAAAAAAAATAAATGATTTTTTTCGGAAAAAAATTAAATAGGTAGGTAATATTAAAATTTAGGTTTGCAAATTTTTAAAATCGATTGAAATACCTAGTTAGATAGGTACTCGTAAAACTATTTTTCGGAAAAATTTAATTATTTTTTTGAACCATCAGTTTTTGATTATACATTTCGTAAAAATTTAAAAAAGGGGTATTTCGTATACAAATTTCCAAAAACGATAGAAATAAACGTAACAATTTAAAAAAAAATGAAACAACTTTTTTTCGAAAAAAAAAGTTTTTACTTACCTACATACCTAAATCTACATCTAGACAGAATAAAAAAAATAAATTCGTACTTAAGTATGTAATTCTATATATCAATTGAAGCTTTTTGTCGACAAAAAATTACTTTTTATTGGGAAAAATAATTTTAGAAAAATTAAAAAAAAAAGAAAATTGGTATCACAATTTTTAAAATCAATGGAAATACATACATCGCAACATTATTTTTCAAAAAAAAAAAATCAAATACCTATCCTACCTATCATTTTTTCATTTTTCGAGTAGGTACTAAAAAATGTACCTTCCTACCTACTTATAAACCAACTTTGATTTCAATTTTGTTGCCCATGCTAGTGAAACCGATTTTTTTTCATTCAGTTTGAATATTTTATAAATTATATTTTATAATTATTCACTTTTTCACATACATTCTTATACCATCTCAATGATTTTTTAACTCAATAAGTAAGCCTAACATTTTATCTTTATTTTAAGACCTTAATAAGATTAATAAAACAGAAGTTATAATCAACCAAATCAATCCTTTCTTACTATTTTATTAAATAAAAAATTACCAACAAAGTACTCTACCCACAACATATTTCCTTAAAAGGGTCAAGTACACGTGCATGAAAATATTTTTTTTTTATTAAATTTGTGTTTCCATTAAATATTAAAATAATTACCTTTTTCACATACATATAATAATATATTCTTTTATGTTACTCCGCAATGATTTTGTAAAATAAATGTATCCTGACATTCTACCTAAATTTTAAGGCCTCAACCTTAACGATCCCATTATTAGAACAAAAGTTATCAGCCAACCAAACCAACTATAAGGGGACTTTTACAATTATTATGAATGAAAAATACCTACCATAAACGTTTATTCCTATATACATATAGCAATTTTTTTCCGATGCGAACCCAATTTGCCAAGGTTATGGTTCTTTATTTCACATACTCCACCGTCTTTAGAATAACTATCTCCCTCCAACCAGTATATTCTTAATAGCTAACTTTTTTTTAAAATTTTTTGTAGTATTCCTCTTCCTCATTACGTTTGCCTCGATGAAATTTATTCTCAAAAACCAATTTCAATGTTTTTAGTATGAAATTTTGAATGGTTTTGTTTGTAGCTGGTACACGCCTGTCATTCTGGCTTTAATTTGAATTTCGAATTTTGAAAACCCAACCATTGGATCCAAAGATA
Source organism: Epistrophe grossulariae (assembly GCA_929447395.1). Lineage (NCBI taxonomy): Eukaryota > Metazoa > Arthropoda > Insecta > Diptera > Syrphidae > Epistrophe > Epistrophe grossulariae. The sequence continues at coordinate 100,939,424 of OV839566.1, forward strand.
TAAGCATTTAAGTGACCGCAAAACGGGTGTTTTTGAAATTTTGCAAAAATTGGACAATTCTCCACTGAAACACGCCGGTTGGCAATGAACAACAACCCCATTTTTTTTAGTTTTTCCGAGATTTTTCAAACTGTTTCTTATTTAACTATTGTGAAGGTCGTGTAGGGTGTACAATTATGAATGATGTATCAAATTAACTGTGTATTTTCCTAGATGCGAATAAAAAAAACTAATCGTATAGATGCAATAACTAAAGAGTTATGAGGTGAAAAAAAACAACAGAAATATGTCAATATCTCGGTTGAAAACATTTTTAAAAATCTAAAATTTTTACAACAAATGTAAATGAATAATATCTATCACTTACATGATTTTCAGATTTTTTAAATAACCCGGTAAAAAGATAAAAATCCAAAAGTGGTAAAAATTCACCCCGAAAATCCCTGTTTTTGAAACATCAGAAATGGTATCAACAAAAATAAAATCCAAATTTCCTTAGATACGTATAATTTATTTTCGAAATACCTTTCTAATGGTATAAAATATATTTCAATCAGACTTAACCCTGATTTATTGGAATTTTTTAATTTTTCAATTTTGAACTTTCAAATATTTATATCTCGCTTTGTAGATTTTATAGAATTATTTTTAAATTAGTAAAATGTAGGTATTGTATTGGTTCCCCTAAGGGTTACAACTCTCCCTCTCCTATCCCTCTCGCAACCTCTAGTGCCTTTATCCACTCTTCCCCCCTCCCTCCTTCGTCCATTATATCCCCCATCTTCTCCGCTATTGACATCCCTTCATCACCACCTGACCTGCATCTTTCTATCACATGTTCTCACGTCTTAGGTTCACCTTCACACACTCTGCACATTCTTTTTTCTACATGCTTCCAGTACCATCTTTCTCTCACCTCATTTCCTAGCCTGACTCTCGCTATTCTCCTTGTTCTGTCTGCCTTCCATCCCGCTTTAAAATATTGTGGGATCCCCTTGGTCATTACTTCCTAATACCACCTATTATATCTGGATTCCAATATTAGTTCCAGTCTTTCCTTCTCCTGCTCTCTTCTGTCTTCCCATTCTACTCTCTCGTACCCTGTCATACTGTCTTCTCTTCCTTCCCTTCCTCTCTTTCCCATTCTCCCTTGTTCCCATCGGTATCCTCTCTCGCTTCCTTCCCTCTCTCTCTCCCTCATCTCCTCTAAACATTCCCTCGCTATTTCACTTCCTTTCCCACCTGTTAATTTCTCTTCATAATTCCATGCCCTTCTCCCTGCCCTTATCATTATCTTATCTCTTTTGGTTTCCTCTCTCACCATGTATCCTGGAGTTTGCCATTCTACTCCTAGTGTCCATTTGAGGTACCTCTCCTGCATTCTTTCCATTTCTTGTCTCTCCTCCCATCCCCATATCTCCGCCCCATATCCCATCACCGTCCATACCAGGGTATCAAAAAGCCACATCTTCCTCTCCCATACCTTCTTGAATTTCCTTCTCCCAATCCCCCATGCTTCCTTCATTACCGCTGCTTTCTTTTTTATTCTGTCCCTTATATGTGCCTCCTGCCCTCCATTCTTTTTGAACACATACCCCAGGTATTTGAATTCTTTTACTTCTTCTATCTTTTTTCCCCTCCATCTCCAGTTTACTGTTGTACTCCTCCCTCCTCCTTTCCTGAACCTCATCACTTTCGTTTTTGCCACGTTAACTTCCAGTTTTTTCCTTTCGAAATACTTCTCCAGTTTTCGTATCATACTTTGCATCTCTTCTTCATTTTTCGCCATTACCACCACATCATCTTTTTAAATTATTAAAGTTCTGGAATTTTGAATATCTATTAACTAAAAAATAAATGAATGTTCTACGACCTTCCATTTAGAATTAGTTTTTAAACCCTCGAACAGTTTTATCCTTTTTTACCCGACTTAAAATAGCTAATTTAAAAAAATTTACTATATATTTTTACCAAAATACAAATGAATCAGTAAGTAAGTTATTATAAAATCAAAATTAAATAAAATAAAATTTTTCCTCTACCAAATAAACGACCTTGAACATTATTCTTTTATCATTTTTTCTATATCCGACCCCTTTTTATAGAAATGTATGCAATAAAAAGTCCCAAAATTGATTTTTTCTTGTCTCACTTCAATTTTTATAAATTTCCTATACATTGTTCTCGTTTTTCTTTTCTTTCTTTAATCTTAATTTTTATTCTCCTGTATTTGAGTATCTGTTCCTTCTCAACTGAAATGGTTTGAAATGGAACAAGCTTCAGTATCGGCTCACCTCATGGCGCGTCGGACGTTCCTCTTCATGAGACTACTATAGAGTTTATATACAATGGCACAGCTCAAGAAAAATTAGTGTGGGGCCCCATCGTTCACCTGATGGGGTTTTCGTAAAAATTATCTTGTAGGGATCAAACAGCTTTATCAACATTGTGGGGGCCCCTAAAACTATATATATATATATATATATATATATATATACAAAGCTATATATATATATAAATAATTAAGGGCCCTTAGAAATCCAATTTTATAAGAAAGTTTTCTTTTAAAAGAACAGAAAGTAGGTATCTACTGTAGGGACTTCCAAGCAAAGGGAGACCATACCTGATTTCCAGTATGGTTTCCGGGGAAGACACTCCACCATACATCCACTGCTAGGACTTCACTGTGACATTACACGAGGACTCAATAAAAAGGAGACGACCATAGCGTGTTTGCTAGACATTGAAAAAGCTTTCGACAGTGTTTGGATAAAAGGACTTCTATTCAAACTGTCGGAGCTTGGACTTCCAAACTATTTGGTAAAATTAATCATAAATTTTCTTACTAATAGATTTTTTTATGTACATGTAACAAAACAGGAATCAACAACCAGAAGAATCTGCGCTGGAGTGCCACAAGGATCTAAACTTGGACCCCTGCTGTTCAACATTTACACCGCCGATCAGCCACCGAACGTTCCTGGAACAAAAACGAAGCTGTATGCAGACGACTCCATCACCTACGCCACCTCTTCTTCACCAGAAATCGCTGCTAGGAGAGTACAGGAACATGTCAAAAACCTGTGGGAATATTACCTCAAATGGGGACTGAAGATCAACAGCGACAAAACGGAACTAATTTGTTTCAGAACACCAGTGACTGTCTTAAGAGGAAGACGAGCCTTCGCGACACGCTGCGACGCTATCAAACTTAAGCTTCCAGACAACACCGAAGTAGCAGTCAAAACAACAACAAAGTAACTGGGAATTAACTTTTCCAACAAACTGAAGTTCTAGAAACATGCTGACTTGATGTTAAAAAGAGCCAACTTTTCCCTGCACTTGGTCCATCCGCTCCTCAGAAAGCGAAAAGGACTGAGTAAGAAGACGAAGCTACTTGTCTACAAGCAACTGATTCGACCCATTTTGACGTATGGATTCCCCATCTGGTTTACCATATCCCCGGCAGTGATGAAGAAGATGAAACTCTTCGAGAGGAAGATGCTCCGCATATGCACAGGACTGTACCGAAACCCGTTGACGAAAAAATTTATTCCAACGAAAAAGCTGTATGAAGAAGCCAAATTGATCCCACTGGATCAATACCTGCTGCAGCTCTCCGGAAACGTTATCAGGAACCTTGAAGACCATCCCAACCCAGAAATCTCACCAACGAAGAATTTTAAAACATTATCCACAACGAAGACGCACCGTTCTACGAGAAGACCAACAATCAACATTACAGAGGATAAAATCCTGTATAACTTATAACTTTTATCTCAATTAATTATTAATATATTTAAATATAAACATCATGTAATAGATTAAGTAAACAAAAATATGATATGTTAAAGCAGAACATTGTATAAAGCCAAATGAAGTACGTTGGGCCCCTATTGTTGAGCCAACATGATTTAATTTAATTATAAGTTAGTTTTAGGACAAATTGTATATAAAACAAATTGAAAAATAAAAACACTTAATCTAAAAAAAAAAAAGAATAAAATCAGTTTTTGTCAGAACTCCGTGGAGGTAAGACCTCCTCCTGAAATTCACTGGGAGATATATACCTTATTTTCATTTTTGCTTTGGTTTTTAAGCGTGTTAGGAATTTTTCCTTTTACGCTTAAAGAGCATTTTAAGCGTTTTGGCAATTTTTTTTGTTGAAAATAGCCTTTTTAGCGTATGAAGTTAAAAAACGCTAAAAATGGCTTTTAAGCGTTTTTTAGCGTAGAAACACTTAAACTCCATTTTATGCGTATTTTTTTTTTAACTTTTTTAAGAATTTTTAAAAAACAATTTTTTTTTAACGCTTAAAACACGCTTTAAGCGTTTGACCAACAACCTTAAAAATTCAATCTGTCATCGACAGAAAAACCCTATAGAATCCAGTAAATATCTCCTGAACGAAGAGGTCTTACCTCCACGGAGTTCTGACAAGAACTGAAAATTCATGCGGAAGCAATGCTGGTTATATACTACAACGAACCATAAAAATATTAAATACTTTAACAAAAATAAAATATTTATTCCATAAATGCAAAAGAGGAATGTCAAGAAGTATTATTTAGTATTGCCTATCCCGCCGCCAATCCCGTAGAAATTTTTATAGGCAATTGTTCCGCGGGATATCGTGCAGCGGGATTGTAGCAAAAAAAACTACCTTTCAAATCGGCGGGCAAACGTTACACGGGAAAACGATCGTGGGAAAACGTAGTGATCCCGATACATGAGGTCAAAAAGATCATCGTCTTCATCGTCCCAAAGCATTTCTATGTTTTTTTTTTTATTGGCAATAATTTTTCAAAAAAATCAGGAGGAAAACAAAATAAAACAACAAGTTTTTATAAGTATGCACTTTTGCTTACAATAATTTAAATTAATTCATCAAAAAGAGATCTATCAAAAAGAGAACTGTCATGTCCATTCACTGTCACTTTTGTGTGAATTGAGTTCATCCCACCCACTCCACGCCCGTTGCAGATCTTAACCACACCAGCACCATAAGCCAGTTCTGTGTGAATCGCGTCTTAGGTTACCAATGAGGCCACAATAGCACAACATTTGGTGTGGGAGCCTCAAATATAGTTTCATATAAAGTATCTGACAGTACTGTGGGGGCCCCCTTGGGCACAGCCTTTGTATATAAACTCTATAGTACTCTCATGGAACAGAAAACAATAGTTCTGCATCGGCTCTCGAACGGCGCTGCAATCGCCACAATCTGACATTGGCGAAATTAAAAGGCGGGAGGAAGATAAATCACAAAGAAATGAAGATAAGTAGTAAGAACAAGAGGATTATATCAATATTATTCTGACAACAATAATGAGACTAAGGGAGATGGTTAAATCAGATTTTTTTGACGTGGCATAAAGCAAAATAAGGGAAAAAAATGAAATTTTTTTGTCGTATGGACGAAGCTTACTGTGTTTTGTCATGACAGGGGTATATATATAGGTTTAGGTATAGATATATGTAGGTATTATTTGAAGCGAAATATTTTAAATTTTCAAATTTGATGAAAATTTAATATATCAAAGCAACGTTGTCAAATTTCACAATTTGTGAGGTAAATACAACGTTGCTATATTTTGCATTTATTATGCTTTTTCCCCAGGTAGGTATGAATTGTAGTTTTTTCGTTTTAGGAAGGTATTATTATGTGGTGACCATATTATGTTAAAAAATAGTGGAATTAGGTTTTCAAATTTAAAAACCAATTGAAATACCCGTAAAACCAATTTTTGAAAGAAAATAAATTATTATTTTCTTCTAAAGTGTTTTTTTTTTTTTGTTAAAGGCAAGTTTGAAAAAATGAAAAAAAAAATGGGAATTTGGTTTGCAAATTTTCTAAATTTTTTAAATTAGGTATCAAATTTTATAAAAATTTTTAAAAAATGCGAATTTGCTTTGAAAATTGTTTAAATCCATTGAAATAGGTACAAGTGAAATAGATTTTTCCAAGAAAATTTAACTATTTTTTTCGGAAAAAACTTTTTTGTCGGTTAGAAAATTTTATAAAAAATTATATAAATGAAAATTTGGTTTGCAAATTTTAAAAATCGATTGAAATACACTTGAAAACAATTTTTCTAAAAAAAATAAATGATTTTTTTCGGAAAAAAATTAAATAGGTAGGTAATATTAAAATTTAGGTTTGCAAATTTTTAAAATCGATTGAAATACCTAGTTAGATAGGTACTCGTAAAACTATTTTTCGGAAAAATTTAATTATTTTTTTGAACCATCAGTTTTTGATTATACATTTCGTAAAAATTTAAAAAAGGGGTATTTCGTATACAAATTTCCAAAAACGATAGAAATAAACGTAACAATTTAAAAAAAAATGAAACAACTTTTTTTCGAAAAAAAAAGTTTTTACTTACCTACATACCTAAATCTACATCTAGACAGAATAAAAAAAATAAATTCGTACTTAAGTATGTAATTCTATATATCAATTGAAGCTTTTTGTCGACAAAAAATTACTTTTTATTGGGAAAAATAATTTTAGAAAAATTAAAAAAAAAAGAAAATTGGTATCACAATTTTTAAAATCAATGGAAATACATACATCGCAACATTATTTTTCAAAAAAAAAAATCAAATACCTATCCTACCTATCATTTTTTCATTTTTCGAGTAGGTACTAAAAAATGTACCTTCCTACCTACTTATAAACCAACTTTGATTTCAATTTTGTTGCCCATGCTAGTGAAACCGATTTTTTTTCATTCAGTTTGAATATTTTATAAATTATATTTTATAATTATTCACTTTTTCACATACATTCTTATACCATCTCAATGATTTTTTAACTCAATAAGTAAGCCTAACATTTTATCTTTATTTTAAGACCTTAATAAGATTAATAAAACAGAAGTTATAATCAACCAAATCAATCCTTTCTTACTATTTTATTAAATAAAAAATTACCAACAAAGTACTCTACCCACAACATATTTCCTTAAAAGGGTCAAGTACACGTGCATGAAAATATTTTTTTTTTATTAAATTTGTGTTTCCATTAAATATTAAAATAATTACCTTTTTCACATACATATAATAATATATTCTTTTATGTTACTCCGCAATGATTTTGTAAAATAAATGTATCCTGACATTCTACCTAAATTTTAAGGCCTCAACCTTAACGATCCCATTATTAGAACAAAAGTTATCAGCCAACCAAACCAACTATAAGGGGACTTTTACAATTATTATGAATGAAAAATACCTACCATAAACGTGTATTCCTATATACATATAGCAATTTTTTTCCGATGCGAACCCAATTTGCCAAGGTTATGGTTCTTTATTTCACATACTCCACCGTCTTTAGAATAACTATCTCCCTCCAACCAGTATATTCTTAATAGCTAACTTTTTTTTAAATTTTTTGTAGTATTCCTCTTCCTCATTACGTTTGCCTCGATGAAATTTATTCTCAAAAACCAATTTCAATGTTTTTAGTATGAAATTTTGAATGGTTTTGTTTGTAGCTGGTACACGCCTGTCATTCTGGCTTTAATTTGAATTTCGAATTTTGAAAACCCAACCATTGGATCCAAAGATATAAGCATTTAAGTGACCGCAAAACGGGTGTTTTTGAAATTTTGCAAAAATTGGACAATTCTCCACTGAAACACGCCGGTTGGCAATGAACAACAACCCCATTTTTTTTAGTTTTTCCGAGATTTTTCAAACTGTTTCTTATTTAACTATTGTGAAGGTCGTGTAGGGTGTACAATTATGAATGATGTATCAAATTAACTGTGTATTTTCCTAGATGCGAATAAAAAAAACTAATCGTATAGATGCAATAACTAAAGAGTTATGAGGTGAAAAAAAACAACAGAAATATGTCAATATCTCGGTTGAAAACATTTTTAAAAATCTAAAATTTTTACAACAAATGTAAATGAATAATATCTATCACTTACATGATTTTCAGATTTTTTAAATAACCCGGTAAAAAGATAAAAATCCAAAAGTGGTAAAAATTCACCCCGAAAATCCCTGTTTTTGAAACATCAGAAATGGTATCAACAAAAATAAAATCCAAATTTCCTTAGATACGTATAATTTATTTTCGAAATACCTTTCTAATGGTATAAAATATATTTCAATCAGACTTAACCCTGATTTATTGGAATTTTTTAATTTTTCAATTTTGAACTTTCAAATATTTATATCTCGCTTTGTAGATTTTATAGAATTATTTTTAAATTAGTAAAATGTAGGTATTGTATTGGTTCCCCTAAGGGTTACAACTCTCCCTCTCCTATCCCTCTCGCAACCTCTAGTGCCTTTATCCACTCTTCCCCCCTCCCTCCTTCGTCCATTATATCCCCCATCTTCTCCGCTAATGACATCCCTTCATCACCACCTGACCTGCATCTTTCTATCACATGTTCTCACGTCTTAGGTTCACCTTCACACACTCTGCACATTCTTTTTTCTACATGCTTCCAGTACCATCTTTCTCTCACCTCATTTCCTAGCCTGACTCTCGCTATTCTCCTTGTTCTGTCTGCCTTCCATCCCGCTTTAAAATATTGTGGGATCCCCTTGGTCATTACTTCCTAATACCACCTATTATATCTGGATTCCAATATTAGTTCCAGTCTTTCCTTCTCCTGCTCTCTTCTGTCTTCCCATTCTACTCTCTCGTACCCTGTCATACTGTCTTCTCTTCCTTCCCTTCCTCTCTTTCCCATTCTCCCTTGTTCCCATCGGTATCCTCTCTCGCTTCCTTCCCTCTCTCTCTCCCTCATCTCCTCTAAACATTCCCTCGCTATTTCACTTCCTTTCCCACCTGTTAATTTCTCTTCATAATTCCATGCCCTTCTCCCTGCCCTTATCATTATCTTATCTCTTTTGGTTTCCTCTCTCACCATGTATCCTGGAGTTTGCCATTCTACTCCTAGTGTCCATTTGAGGTACCTCTCCTGCATTCTTTCCATTTCTTGTCTCTCCTCCCATCCCCATATCTCCGCCCCATATCCCATCACCGTCCATACCAGGGTATCAAAAAGCCACATCTTCCTCTCCCATACCTTCTTGAATTTCCTTCTCCCAATCCCCCATGCTTCCTTCATTACCGCTGCTTTCTTTTTTATTCTGTCCCTTATATGTGCCTCCTGCCCTCCATTCTTTTTGAACACATACCCCAGGTATTTGAATTCTTTTACTTCTTCTATCTTTTTTCCCCTCCATCTCCAGTTTACTGTTGTACTCCTCCCTCCTCCTTTCCTGAACCTCATCACTTTCGTTTTTGCCACGTTAACTTCCAGTTTTTTCCTTTCGAAATACTTCTCCAGTTTTCGTATCATACTTTGCATCTCTTCTTCATTTTTCACCATTACCACCACATCATCTTTTTAAATTATTAAAGTTCTGGAATTTTGAATATCTATTAACTAAAAAATAAATGAATGTTCTACGACCTTCCATTTAGAAGTTAGTTTTTAAACCCTCGAACAGTTTTATCCTTTTTTACCCGACTTAAAATAGCTAATTTAAAAAAATTTACTATATATTTTTACCAAAATACAAATGAATCAGTAAGTAAGTTATTATAAAATCAAAATTAAATAAAATAAAATTTTTCCTCTACCAAATAAACGACCTTGAACATTATTCTTTTATCATTTTTTCTATATCCGACCCCTTTTTATAGAAATGTATGCAATAAAAAGTCCCAAAATTGATTTTTTCTTGTCTCACTTCAATTTTTATAAATTTCCTATACATTGTTCTCGTTTTTCTTTTCTTTCTTTAATCTTAATTTTTATTCTCCTGTATTTGAGTATCTGTTCCTTCTCAACTGAAATGGTTTGAAATGGAACAAGCTTCAGTATCGGCTCACCTCATGGCGCGTCGGACGTTCCTCTTCATGAGACTACTATAGAGTTTATATACAATGGCACAGCTCAAGAAAAATTAGTGTGGGGCCCCATCGTTCACCTGATGGGGTTTTCGTAAAAATTATCTTGTAGGGATCAAACAGCTTTATCAACATTGTGGGGGCCCCTAAAACTATATATATATATATATATATATATATATACAAAGCTATATATATATATAAATAATTAAGGGCCCTTAGAAATCCAATTTTATAAGAAAGTTTTCTTTTAAAAGAACAGAAAGTAGGTATCTACTGTAGGGACTTCCAAGCACTTTTGTGTTCTCCCAGGGGCCCACCGGGCAAAATCCCGGTGGCCCAGTACGCCTCTGATTAGACTCCTTATTAGTGGTGCTGAGCTTTAATCACTTTTGCCATACAAAATCTGGCCCCAGACTATTAAATTATTATTATTATTATTTATTGTATTATTCATACTAGAATGTCAGTTTATTAGACTTGACCATTCTTTATTATGTCAATTTCATTGAATTTCTGAACAACAACAACAACTTAAAGGTGCTACCACCAAATGGAGGCGGAACAAGACAGCATTCTTGAAGGCGCTTAAAAAAATGCTTATACTCCAAATGCATTTGATTCTCAATTTCCAAACCCATTTATGCTACCTCCGGGGTTGCTCAAGGTAGTCTTAACAATTAACGACGTTATCAACGTAATCAAAGAATCAAATATCTCTATATACGCCGATGATACGAAAGTAATTAAAGTCATTTCTACTCCCACCGACTCTATTTCACTTCAAAACGACCTTAATTTATTCCAAACCTGGTGTGACAAGAGTTTTTTAGAATGTTGCCAAATGTCAGTCCATAACTTTCTCCCGTAAGCGATTACCCCTACCATCCCGAACATATTGCTTTCACGATGTGCTATTCCATTTTTTTCTTCTATTCGAGACTTGGGAATTATTTGCGACACTCAGTTAAACTTTCGTGCCCATTATGATCACATAATTAACAGGGCCAATTCTACACTCGGCTTTATAAAACGTTGGTCTAAGGAATTTTCGAACCCTAAGGCCTGTATTCACCGAGCGCTCATATGAGCCTCATAAGTTTATGAGGCTGATAACTTTGTGGTGTTCACCAACCACTCATAAATATGTTTCGAATTTCGAAAAAGAGAGCCACTCTCTGTCAACCAGGCACTCCCAAACTTTAAAATCAAACTTTTTTAGGTAGATGGAGTGGTAGCTATGGAGATGTTTGTGTTTTTGGGGGTGGTGGTTGTGGAAGTAGTATCGAAAATGTCGGAATATTTTTCAAAGAGACCGCTCATAAGTTATGAGTGGTCGGGACCACTATAGCCTAAGTCACTTTACATAACATTTGTTAGACCCCTCCTTGAATACGCTAGCCAAGTTTGGTCGCCATATCAGAACTCTCATTTCCAAAGAATCGAAGCCGTGCAACGCAGATTTCTGCGATTTGCCCTTCGTGGTCTTCCATGGTCTGATAATCTCATCTTACCCCCCTATGAAGATCGACTAAAATTGATCAATTTACAAACCCTTCAAAAGCGTCGTAAAATCGCTGACATTCTCTTTATGCATCAGCTCCTCGTTAGGACTATTGACTCTTCCTACTTTTTAGAAATTCCCATTTATACTAACCCACGTAACCTCAGATCCACTCCCTTCTTCCGTCTTCCACATCATCGAACAAACTACGGCCTCTTTGAACCTATATCTCGAATGTTACATTTAGTCAATTACTCCCAAAACATCTTCGACTTCCATATCAGCTCTTCCTCTCTCCGCAACATCCTTTACACCACGTCCTAATACAAAACCCCCTTTTATCATTTATTTTTAAGTTTTTTTATGTAAAAAACTGGTGGGTGGGCCCAAGGGCCTAGATCAACAATAAAATAAAAAAATAAAGAGAACAAAAAACCGAAAAAAACAAAAAAACAATGAAAAACCCGCCATACATTTCAGAAAAACCCACCATAGATTTATGTTAAGATTTAAGTATTGCTTGTATTAAGCTAAATAAAGCCGGAACCACACCTATCTCGTGTGGTGTTTAGTAAAATAAAACAAAATATATGTATTAGTTTTAACTTTTTATGTTATTTAATAACTTTCACAACTTTATTTATAAAAATATGATATATATAGGGGGTTCAGCGACGCGTTTCGGAGTGTACCTCCAACTTCGGGCGAATTGCTCAATTTCGTGTGGTGTGTTGTGGAGTGGTGTGTCGCTATCGCTCCAATGTATTTCATATGCTTAGAACCACATTTGTGAAGCGTGTTGTGTTGTGGAGTGGTGAAATCGCTTCTGTTTCGATTGCGCCATACCACGATCTGGAGTATTTGAAATGAGACAAATACTTAAATGTCAAAACAGATATTTTACTATTTGTAAGAAAGAGAGCACTTAGATTATAAACAAAAAAATCGAAACAACAGCCAAGTTATGACATATATATCTGTACTTTTTTTTCAACATCACTACACACAAGTGTGAGCATTTAGCGACATACCGCTCCACACCACAACTCACCACACGAGATAGGTGTGGTTCCGGCTTGAATAAAATAAAGAAAATAAAGATAAACAAACAAACAACACAACTCGACCTGTGACGTCAGTGGTCTTAAGCGGTGGATTGCGTAGTGCATACGACTTCTAAGACTGAGTAATCTGATATGCGTAGGTTCGATCCCTATGGTGTGCACGCTGAAAGTTTTTCACATAAAATTGGATTAAAGTTCAATAAATAATAATACAAAACTTTCACATCCGAAAGAAATGAAATAGTAAAAAAAAAATGATTGTTGTGAGCTGAGCTGTCAAAGCGCCACCAAAATAGAAAATAGATCTATTCGGGCGTCGCGCTTATGCTTACGATGTTCACGATCTAAAGCGAACACGAAGAGTGAGGTAACATTTCAGATGGCTTCATAAGAGCCCATTGTTTCTATTCAATATGTCAAACCCAAAGCGACATGTCGCGTGGTTTTGGTTTGGCTATTAAGATTATATAGGGTGTTTTTTTAGACGTGTGGTTTTCAATCTCGCAATACTTTTTTCGAAGTTGGTCTTTTTGACACCTGTCACTTGATTTATGCTCAGTTTGATTTGCCATTTCATAATGAATAGACTTAGGTACTTCTGAACAACGTTTGTAAATCGTGCAAATTTATTACCAAAATAATGGTTCGGTTGCGTCCCATATTCGGTGGACATAATCACCCAGCAGAGTAATTCGAGCAACCATGGATCGGTTCGCACCACGTTTACTCTAGTGGATAATGTGCATTCTCAGAGACACCGTACAGTGCGCACCGAAGACGCTATTGCTGCTGTGGAGCAGAGTATCGCAGAAGACCCGAATGAGTCCATCCGCCATCGCGCGCAACAATTGGAGCTGGGGTCTCTTGGGCCTCTCGGCTGGAATTTATTCGAGCTAGCCGCGGCGACCACTTGCCCGAAATCATTTTTAAAACATAATGGCAAAAAAAAATATCAAAAGGGTCCAAGTTATCTAAAATTTGATTTGAAATGCTAACTTCCGGTTTTCTACCAACAAAAAATTGGTTTCCGATTTGATGTTATATCTGGCTAGAACATCTAATTTGTCACATACCTATTCCACAATTGGAACAATTTTTCTATCTCTTTATTTAATTAAGCAACACATTGCTTTAAAACGCTACCCCATAGCTTTTTGAAACTTTGCAAGCCCATAAATCTATGGCCAACCACAACCACTCTTCGGACGGTCGGGTTTTTGACAGGCTTTTCACTTATTTGAAGCTTTTGCTAAAAAATTCAATAAAATCAGTTCAACTGATAATGAGATTAGCGAAAATCAAAAAAATGGTACCATTTTTAAACGATAGAAAAAAATTGTTTCCAATAAAATAGTAAATCGTATCACAAAAAATTTTTTTTATCAAAACCGTTTTTGAGAAAGTGAGATTTTCAATACCGGTTTTTAAACATTTGTATGGGAGGTACCGTTATTTTTGGTAATAAGAATAATTTTCATCTAAAATTTGTTAGATAATGTTAAAAAACTGCTGGGTGCCAAGTTTAATACAAATTGATCTAGTCGTTTCGAATTATTAAGTTCTCAAAAAAAATTTAAAACTTTTTTTTAAAAATCCAAAAAAATTTTTTTTGAAAATATTGGTATACAAAACTTTTAAGCTGGCCATATCGTGAGCCATTTGGTCCGGGTCCATTTGTCTTTTATTCTTTTATTATTAATAACCGATTTCATAACAGATTTTGGCAAGCTGAATACCAAACATGTGATTCATAAAAGATTTTTTGACAGCACAAATTTTTATATTGAAGTTCATACGAGATTTTGTAGCAGATTTCATAATAGATTTTGTCATGCCGAATACCAAAATTATAATTCATAAAAGATTTTTTGACAGCACAAATTTTTATATTGAAATTCATAACAGAATAAAAGAATAACAGAATAAAACATCTTGCCGAATAGGCCTAATTGACATATTTCTGTTGTTTAATTAATCACCCTATAACTATTTAGTTATTGCATCTATATAATTAGTTTTTTTTTATTCACATCTAAGAAAACAGACAATTAATTTTATATATCATACATAACTATACATCTTACACGACTGTTGGATGCTGGTTCTCTTCCTACGTCATTCACCCACACTGAACTCGGCCAATGTAAGGCATCCAGAGCATCTTCCGAATTGTTAACACTTATACTTACCACTGTCAAAATACCAAGGTTATTTGAAGGGCGAAATATATACACTTGAAATTTATAATTGAAAGTTGTTCGATGTGTTTTATTTTGGAGATTTTTAACGCGTTTTTAAGAAGATAGTTTGAGAGTGTGAATTACCCTTTTTATAGCGAATAACATTTTAGTCCTTCGAGAGCCATTAAACTTGTGAATCAGAAAGTGATTGTTGTGGTTTTATACTACTAAGTAAACAAAACAAAGTGAAAAGACACTTTCGTCGCGTTTTTCTTTATTTGCCGAATAAAAATATTTATAAAATGATTATTAATGCATATTAATATGATAAAAACAGTAAATCCACACTTAATTCTATAACTGTTTGCTTCGAGGAAGTCCTGATTGTTATCCGTAGAAGATTCTTCTCAAAAGAGCCTCGGGAGGATGTTACAGAATCTACACTAAAAGTTACAAAAAGTGAGTTCGTTCTTACTTGTAATATTTCTTATATAATTATTGTTTGCGATTAGTGATGGCCTAAACGGTTATTTTTTAATAACTGTTATAACCGTTACTGTTATTTTGCAATAACCGTTATTCTTAAAAGTTATTTAGTAACTGTTATTTTGAGCAAGAGATTTCATGAGCTTACCATTTTATTTATTAGACTCTTTTTTGGTCATGTTGAGTTAAAAAAAAAAGAGAGATTAAACGTTCTGTTTTATTTATAATTGTTTAATCGAAATTTTTTAAAATTATTTTATTAATTAAGTTGAAAGTATCTTTTTCTTTAATATATTAAATTAAGCAGATTCATCAGTAAAGCCTAGTACGCAGTTCGGGAAAAATCCTATTTCTCATAAAAAATTTTTCCCAGGACAAATTTTGTCTCGAATTTTTCTTGAGCAGTACGCAGTTCAAACACAAAATCTAAACTTTACTTTCAAACTGTACATGCAAAAGACTCCACATAATTTTTCCAAGACAAATAATATTCAAAGCATTATTTTTATTTTAACATTTCCAATTTTGAAAGGCATTATGTGAATGATGATCAAAAAAAACATTAAATAAAACATGGAAGAAAGTTACGGGAATTTTACCTATATAAAAGAAAGAGTCGGTCACTGACTCACTCATTCATTCATCTGATGACTATCAACGCACAGCTAGAAGTTTTTAAAATATTTTATTATTTTTTTATATTACAAATTTTATGTAAGTGAGCACTAAGAAGGGATTTTTTAAAATTTCCATTATAAATAGGGTAAAATAAGGTTAAATTGGTCAAGGGTTCAAAAACTAACTTCCAAATGGTAAGTCCTACAATATTCATTTATTTATTTTTTAATACCTTATTCAAATTCTAGAACTTTGTTAATTTAAAAATAAATTCTATAAAATCTACAATGCGAGATACAAAATTTTTTATACTTCAAACTTCACAAATTACATAATTCCAATAAATCAGGGGGTAGTCCGATTTAAATAAATAACATACCATTGGAAAGGTTTTTCAAAAAAAAATTATCCATATTCTTTTTTTTTAACATCATTTTTTATCTTTCAAAAATTTACATTTTTTCAATACAATTTTTACTACTTTTTTAATTTTTAAAAAAAATAACCGTTTCTTTAAAAAATCTCAAAATCATACACCTCATACATATTATTGATTTACATTTATTATAAAAATTTTAGAATTTTCTAAATTTTTTTAACACACATATTGACATGTTTTCTGTTGTTTTATTAATCACCTCATAACTCATTAATTATTGCACCCTTACGATTAATTTTTCTTTTAATCGCATCTACGAAAATACACAATTAATTTGATACATCATACATAACTGTACACCCCACACGACCTTCACAATAGTTTAAAAAGAAATAGTTTGAAAAATCTCGCAAAACACCAAAAAAATGGGGTTGTTGTTCATTGCCAACCATCGTGTCTCAGTGGAGAATTGTCCAATTTTTGTTAAATTTCAAAAACATCCCTTTTCCATTCATTCAAATGCTTATATCTTCACATCCAATTGTCCGATTTTTAAAATTCAAACTTTAAATTAAAGCCACAATGACAGTCGAGTTAGAGCAACAAAACCTCAAAATTTCATACTAAAAACGTGAAATATTATTTTCGGGAAAAAATTTCATCGAGGCAAACGTAAAAACAAAGAGGAATACAATAAAACAAATAAAAAAAACTTTCCTATATCAATATACTGGTGGGAAGGAGATGGCTATTCTAAAGATGGTCGAGTGTGTGCAACAAAAAATCATAATTTCCTATACATGTAGGTATATATATTATTATATTATGCAGGATGGCATGATAGCACGTTGGTTGTAGGTATTTTTCATGCACAACAATACTAAAAGTCATGGTTGGTTTGGTTGGCTGATAACTTTTGTTCTTATGATTGTATCGTTGAGGTTGATGCATTAAAATGTTCATGCACGTGTACTGGACCCTTTTAAGGAAATTTAAGATGTGGGTAGAGTATATTTTTTAGGTATTTTGATTGTTGTTCTACTTATCGGATCAGTAAGATTAAGGTCTTAAATTAATCTTAAAATAAAGGTTAAATGGTAGGCTAACTTATTTTGAGTTATACATAATAATAAAATAATAATTGAAATCATATGAAAATGTAGGTACATATTTAAAAAAGGTGAATGATTTCGATGTTGATTTAAAAAAATCGATTTCGCTGACATGGATATTAAAATACATATTATGTACATACTACCTACATATATATTTATGTGTCTATGTAAGCACATAATGTAGGTATGTACATTTATAGAAAAGGGTTGAAGTTTGTTTCTTTTCTAATAAAAGGATTTTTAAGATTAAGGTCTTAAAATTAAGAGAGATAGGTATCTAGGTAGGTATAATGTCAGTTAACGCATATAGTTACATACAAAAGTTTGTGATATATTTGTATTGTTTATTTGCAATAATATAAATTCATAATTATCTTCTAATCTTATAGGTATTCTTAAACCACAGTGTGTTAAAGTAGGTACCTAGGTATAATTATATTTGTTAGGTATCTACTATATCTACCTACCTAACCATCAAATCGACTAAGCAATAATTTAGAATCATGGAAAGTGAAGTCAAGTGATTGACGTGGCAAGTAGGTATAATTTCAGTTATAATGGTCAGATTTTCAAGGTCAAGTTTTTTAAATTTTAATTAAGTAGGTATCCGGCTAAACAGTGAACCTATATTAAGTTAGCAAAACAATTCATACGGTTCACCCAAAGGTACCTTTCTCCGAGA
The DNA here is from genome assembly GCA_929447395.1 of Epistrophe grossulariae. Lineage (NCBI taxonomy): Eukaryota > Metazoa > Arthropoda > Insecta > Diptera > Syrphidae > Epistrophe > Epistrophe grossulariae. The sequence continues at coordinate 100,957,344 of OV839566.1, forward strand.
AAACTGTTGACTTGGGCGCCTGCCTGGCGACTGAATATACCCTAAGCGGAGCAACGGAGTTGCGTGAGCGGGGCAGGGGACCCGCAATCGATTTTTATCAACTAAGGTGAAACTAAGTGAGTTACTGGAATAAAAGGTAGCCTAGATGGAGTAACAATGGTCAGATTTTCAAGGTTAATTTCCTAAAATTAAGGTGAATTATCAGGCTTGAGGTGGAAAAGTAGGTCAAGGGCAGGACTGGGACTGGGAAAATCGGATATAGATTTATAACTTGAGTTCTAATGGAAACACATTTTGAAAAAATCAATGCATGGTCATTCAAATTCGTTATTTGAAAGTATTCATTATTTAATAATAAGATGAACGAAAAGGCTTATAACTTTGGCAATTCTTAATCGATCTTTATAAATAAAGTGTCAAATGAAAGATAACGGGTGATTTTTTAAGTGGTTTAGAACTTTTTAAAAAAAAAAAACACAAAAAATTCGAAAAAATGAATGAAATATTTATTTGAATCGATAGTTTGAACCTTGCAATTTAATGTTTAAAGATAATTTCATGCAAATGTTGACCGCGGCTGCGTCTCAGGTAGCCCATCCGCTGAGTCCAATTTTGGCATACTCTTTCACACATATCGGCCGGTATCTCACGAATGAATGCATGGATGTTGGCTTCCAGTGCGTCAATCGAAGCGGGCTTGTCCCTATAGACATTAGCTTTGACATACCCCCACAAAAAATAGTCTAATGGTGTCAAATCGCACGATCTAGGCGGCCAATTGACCGGCCCGAAACGTGAAATTAACTGTTCACCAAACTCGCCTCGCAATTGCGCCATTGTTTCGCGTGCTGTGTGGCATGTGGCACCGTCTTGTTGAAACCACATATCATGCAAGTCAAGAACTTCCATTTCGGGCAAAAAAAAGTTTGTTATCATCGCTCGGTAGCGTTCACCATTGACAGTAACGCTGCGATTCGCATCATCTTTGAAGAAATATGGCCCAATAATGCCGCCGGCCCATAAACCGCACCAAACAGTGGCTTTTTCGGGATGCATTGGTAGCTGTTGCAATGCTTCTGGCTGATCTTCACTCCAAATGCGGCAATTGTGCTTATTTACGTACCCATTCAACCAAAAATGAGCCTCATCGCTGAACACAATTTTTCGATAAAAAAGCGGATCCTCGGCCAGCTTTTCAAGAGCCCATTCACCAAAAATTCGGCGTTGTGGTAGGTCGGCTGGCTTTAGTTCTTGCACCAGCTGTATCTTAAAAGGCTTTACGCCCAAATCCTTCCGCAAAATTTTCCACGTAGTGCTGTAACAAAGGCCTAACTGCTGGGAACGGCGCCGAATCGACATTTCGCGGTCTTCTGTCACACTAGCTGATACGGCCGCAATATTTTCTTCACTACGCACAGTACGTAAACGTGTTGGTGGTTTAATGTCCAACAAAGTAAATTTGGTGCGAAATTTGGTCACAATCTTCCGAATAGACTGCTCAGAAGGTCGAGAATGCCGACCATAAAATGGAAGCAGCGCGCGATGAACATTTCGAACCGAGCACGAATTTTGATAGTAAAATTCAATAATTTGCAAGCGTTGTTCATTTGTAAGACGATCCATGGTTAAATTGCAAACCAAACTGAAGCTGTTTGACAGTGACACAAGGTACTAAACACACGTCAGCTGTCAAAACCAGTGTTGCCAAAACCAAACCAGCTAAAAAATCACCCTTTAGATTTAACAAATAAATGGCTATATACCTATTATGTTTGTAAAACCAACAAATGGGACAGAAATAAAGAGAGAGAAAGACAGAAATACAGAGCGAGCCAGACAGGTATAGAGAGAGATAGACATACACAGAGACATAGATAGCAACAGAGAAAGACAGAGAGATACAGGGAAAGTCAAAGAGATACAGAGAGAAACAGACAGATATAGAGTGAGACAAAGTGATGCAGAGAAAGACAGAGAGATACAGAGGGAGAAACAAAAAGATACAAATACAGATAAAAAGCTAAAAAGATACAAATTGCAAAATATATTGTGTTGCAAATAAATTGTGTGGCAAAATATATTGTGTTGCAACATTGTGTTGCAAAATACATTGTGTTGCAAATACATCATTTTGCAAATATACCATAAACAGTTAGCGAAGCCAACTGTTTGGGTAAATTTTCTAGTATATTATATAAAACAGCTGTTTACACTCAGTCAGTGGCGTAGATAAGGGTAGAGAGGGTCAAATTCTAGTGCGGCAACATTTTTAAAAGCATGTCAATTTACCGAAATGATTTATGAATGAGAACATAAACTCGGTATAATGACTGCAAACTCTATTTCTACAGATTGTTTTTGTTATTTTAATATTGCAGTGTAGATTTACAAAATCCAGAAAAATATTTTTAGCTACGTTACTGTCCTCATTTGAATTTTATTTTTATCTCTACACCTTCAAAATTTGTTTTGAGAAAAAGAATGTAGAGGTAAAATTTAGTTTGTCTCGATTGCTTACTAGCCTTAAGAAAAGAAAAATGACTAAGGAATTATATGAAGTAACTTTTGGGTTGAATTCAAATAAATTATTAAAGTAAAATTCGTAAATTTTACATTTTCAAAAAAACAATAACAAAATATGTATGTACCTTCTGACTACATAATATTCATTCATTTAAAAAAAAAAAAGATTAAAAAAATAATAAATTAAATATTATAATGTTATAAAAACAATTTTGTTAAAAGGGCAAGAAAAAAAAGAAACAAAATTTTTAAGTTTACATTAAAGCTTAAATAATTAATAAAGGCTTAGAGTTTACTCGAAACTCGATATCAAGGGGAGAGTTTGATAACTGTGACGCTGAGAAATGAAAACGGTTTTTTGTAGAACACTTTAATACAAGGGAGGAGGGGTCTATCTCCCCCCATTTGGGCGGGAGGGACAATTTCATGAAAAAAGTACTAAAAATGGAAAAAAATTATTAAAAAATAATGGTAATACCTACAATTAAGTATTATACATTTTTTTAAAGCCAATACTCTTTTCAATTTTTTCGAAAACTAGAAGACATAAAATCATCTAGTTTTCAGTTTTTGATTAAGAATTAATAAGAGCAACGAAATTTAAGAAACAAAAAATAATATAAAATCTCAATGTATTTAAAAATTTTGCTTTAAACATATTTTTTATGTTTTTTTTCCCGAATTTTGAGTTTGAAACTCGTTTTTTTCAAAAACTGTGCATAGATTTCACTTGATTTAAAAACTAATAGAACAGAGTATTGTCTTTAAAAAAATGTATAATACTTAATTGTAGGTATTACCGTTATTTTTTAATAATTTTTTTCCATTTTTAGTACTTTTTTATGAAATTGCCCCTCCCGCCCAAACGGGGGGAGATAGACCACCCACTCCCATAGTAAAAACGTTTGTATTAAAGTGTTCTACAAAAAACTGTTATCATTTCTTGGCGCCGCAGTTATCATACTCTTGCCGATATCAAAGTAGTTAACCTATTAGTTATTTTAATAACCAGTAAGAAATAACTCTTAAGACATATATGTTATTCGTTATCAAAGTTACCAGTTATTTTAAGAAATAACTCTTAAGGCCTAGAGGTTAATCGTTACCAGTTATTGAAAAATACCTACCACAAATGTGCACACCTACATATGTATAGCAAATTTTTCCCGATGCGAACCCAATTTGCCAAGGTTATGCTGTTTTGTTGCACACACTCCACCGTCTTTAGAATTACTATCTCCTTCCAACCAGTATATTGTTAGTAGCAAACTTTTTTTAATTTTTTTTCTTGTGTATTCCTCTTCTTCGTTACGTTTGCCTCAATGAAAATTATTCTCCAAAAATTAATTAAATTTTTTTAGTATGAAATTTTTAACGGTTTTGAAAATTTTTTTTGGTACTCGACTGTCATTCTGGCTTTAATTTAAATTTGAAATTTTGAAAATCCGACCATTGGATTCAAAGATATAAGCATTTAAATGACCGCAAATCGGGTGTTTTTCAATTTTTCAACTTTTTGAGCTACTGGCACCAATTTTTGTTGTATCAACAATTCACACGTATTCACGGACAGGGAATTTAAGAGAGTTTTCTCTCATTAAGCTAAAATAAAATTTGATGGTGTTTTAGGCAAGGGGGGCACGAGTCGGTTCTCTAGATAATATAGGTACTCTATGATCTCGAGTTCGATTTTTTACGAATCCCTAACTTGAAATATACATACATATGTAGGTAGTAGGTACCTATGTATCGTGAGTAAAAAAATTAAAGAATTTAATTTTAAATTGGTATTATTGATATTTTTATAATATTTTTGCTCAAAAGTTGCTATAAAATGTGACTTTTTTTTTGAAAAACTAAATTGTTTCGGTAGTTTACCCTATACCAACCTTTAATATCAGAATACCATTCTTTTTTTAATTTTTAATGGCCAGTTGCATCAAAATCCACTGCTAAAATTCTTATAAAACTTATGGGCTTGATAAATTTATTGGGTTACACCAATGTATTTCTCTGATTTTTTTAGCTAAAATGCTGTTATACGGCGGAATGCTAAGTTCAGCATAAAGCTAGGACCGCACTCGGCGGAACTGCACTTCAGCGGAACTGAACTTCACGACTTATTTGTAGGAAATTGTATGAGCTATATCGCACTAAGCGACAACTGCACTTCACGGCGCGACACTATGCGACAAAGTTGGTAATCTGACCAACTGTGTCGCTACGTGAAGTTTCATTCAGTTTCGTGCGACAGTGCGCACGGTGTCGCTGAAGTGCAGTTCCGCCTAGTGCGGTTCTACCTTTATTCCACAACGTCGGGCTGCTCGAATTCACCAGTAATGTGTTTTGTGAAGATGTGATACAAAATCCACCACCACATTCAGGCTTCAGCACCAAATCTTGTCATGGCCGAAGCGGGAGGGTGACCTTCAGAGTTGTTGGCTGCATGACTTCGGCGAATGCTTTGGATGCTGGATGTCGTGTAATTAATTAAAATTGGTGGATATATGCTTTATTTAATATTTATTTATTCACGGTTAAGACAATATACTTTTTTGTCCAAGTTAGGCAGCTATAAGACAACAATAAGCAAGGTTTTGAACACATTTTCTAAAGTTGGACAGTTGTCTAAAGTAAGACAACGTTTATAAATAAGACCATTAATTTTTAATAATAAAAATAATTATTTAATTAAATTTCTAAATAATACACACAAAAATCTTACTCTCTTCAATTTTATTTTTTCCAAAATATAAAATTTACTGTTTTTCTTGCCATATATTTTTTTTTTGAAAATGAGACCTCAAAGGGTGCGCATGTACCACTTATGTCATCTTCAATAGGGCGTCACGAAAACTGTTATACTTTGTAGGGAATACACTATCCAGTGTAGTATAGAGATCAGTGGACCACACATGTAAATAAAATTTTCTGGCTCATGATAGTCCCCTTTTCCACGATGGAACTTTCTGCATGAAACTTTTGATGTTTTCTCTTAAAATTCCTTCGACCTTTTTTCTCGTTTTCCAACTTTATTTTAGGTTTGACGTCAAAAAAGTTTATTCAAATAGTAGCCCGGTAGTGTTTGGCTATCCCCCTTACTTTCCTACCTTTCTTGTCCACAAGCGAAAAAGTTACATGCAGAAAGTTTCATCGTGGAAAAGGGGACGTCGTTCTATAGGTTTTATATACAAAAATTTCAAACCAAATTTCGTGCAAATTTGTTTCAAATTACCTCTTTTCGAAATGTGAATTTGTATGGGAAATGAGATAATTTGGAATCGAATTTGAAAATTTTCAACGAAAGAAAACGTAGTATTACACTAGGCGTGGTTTGTTGACTTTCTAATGTGAACATTCAGAAATTTTTCACATTAAGCCAAATTTTAACATGCAAATCCAAAAACAACAAGTTAACAGCACATTCAAACTTCAGTAACTCTAATGTCAACATTAACTTTCCAATGAATTTGCTTGTAATGTTGGTATCTTTGCATGTTTTCCAGGAATATAATTATGTTCGGTGAGTATGGTAGTTTTAAAAATGTTTTGAAAAAATAACTTTTTTATAGACATTTAAAATTATACAGCGAATTATTTTATTAAAAAATAACAAAATACATTTTCGATGATAAAAATAAAATTATTTTAATAAAAATTATCATCCACAATTGTTAAATCATATACAGAGGCGTAGGCCAAAATGAGGCGTGTGCAAGATTAAATTTGCGGGACCCCTGGGAAAATGATTTCAGGCTGCATCATTAAAGTGTATTACACAACTGTCATTTTAAATGTGTTGAGTATCATTCAATCATTCAATCATTGTCTGTGTGTGCGGCCAAATTTATTTATTTATGTGTTTTTTTTTTGTGAGTGTTTAAGTTTTTAAGGTGCGTATAATATGGTTGTATAAACCAAATCAAGAATTTTAAAGGTTTATTTGATAAATTAAAACATACAACTGAAAAAATAAATATATTTTCGCTTGGAAAGAGTCAGAGTCTCATTCTTTTTGCTTCCGACTGAAAATAATAAGTACACCTATACAATATACATTCATTTTCATAAGTACCATTCCGCATAAGATAAAGGTTAAAAAGTGAAGAAAGGTATAGCCAGGTTTCGACTGAACTCCATCCAGTCAACGAAATCGAAATCAAGTCAATTTCAATTATTTTGTTTGTTCGATTATAGTATATGAGAAATAGACACGGTTTGTTGGATTTTACGATTTCAAGACGCAGGGAGGCATATGGTGCGCGGGGCCCCTCGAAGCGCAGGGCCGTGTGCGGTGGCAAACTTCGCACACCCCTTCCGCCGCCTCTGATCATATATCGTCGCCCGAGAATTGTTTTGTCGTATACGCCATTTGAGCAATTTTGGGAAATCGCATTTAAAGTTTTGCGTTCAAATAAAAAAGAAACTGACCGATGAAATTTTCTCCATTTTTAATATAATTTTGTGTGGAAAATCTTCTTTTGACTAAGGTATTCCAGGTTTCGATTCAGTCGATTCTAGTTTTTAAACTATAGAGGTTTATCTCCAAAATCATTTTGTCGTATACGCCACGAAAATCAGTACTTTGTTAGAATCCCATACACATACGACAAAGTAAACACATATGCGACAGTGCAATGCAATATGGAATCGAGTGAAATTTTCGATTTTCTCAAAAACTAGAAGACATTTTAACATTTGGTTTTTAGTGTTTGAATACAAATTGATAAGAGCATTGAATATTAAAAACAAAATTATTAATTAATAATGTAAAATTTTGAAAAAAAAAATAAGTGAACAAAATTTTCTTAATTTTTTTTTTTAATTTGATTTTGAAAATTAATTTTTCCAAAACTATTCTCTAAAAAAAACTAAATTTAAAAACAGAATTAATGGATGGATTTTTGGCTTTAAAAAAAGGCATAACATGACCTTGTAGGTGTTGCGGTTGATTTTAAATATTTTTTTTTCTAACTAAAAAAAATGCCTTAGGACTAAAAAATTCTTAAAATTTAAGATACCTGCTGTATTTTGATTTCGTGCTGTGAACACAGTCCATTTCTTGAATTAAAGAATGGCCAGGTTCAGAAAATGTTTCCTTTATTACCTACAATAAAGCAGGTTTTTGAAGAAGACACAGCAACGCTGTCGTCATTACCTTATTCCTAATTTAGGGGACAGAGGAGTCACTCTAAAAAGTCAAGGCTTGAATGTGTGGGTTATCAGATAGAATTTGATCTATAATTTTTAAATGGAATTTGTCATATAATCTAATAACATGCATAACACATAACTTTACAAAATACCTACGTGCTAATCATGTTTGCACTTTTTCTATATAGATTGTTTGAAGGTCCAGGTAAATTCTCCAAACACGAAGGGACATTACGATACATACACATCGCCTTAGCAGTCGGCCGCGGTGGCTTTCGGGACAAATGAATATATTTCAGAACACTATATAGAAAATTCGGCGTCAAAAACAACAACACATTCATGATATGCTTGCCTCTGATGCAAGTATACAATATTACGACTGCAAGACGTAACATACAGGCATATTTTTGTCGCCTTTTTGATCCGCCGCCACGCGCGCCGCGACCACAGCCTGCGAAAATTATAAAATCTGTATGCTTGTGCAAAACAAAGCCATCGTTATATTCATGTTTTACGTAGACGTACGCCAAAACAATTCTTCGATTTACTCAAATTTTGTATCGTATCTGTTAAGCCTATGTACGTACGACAAAACAATATTAAACAAAAATTGGCTCGAAAATTAATGGATATTTTGTCGTATATGCCAAAATCTGGCGTTTACGACAAAACAAAACTAAGGGATGTGTTATTTTGTGGATATACGACAAAATGCATACTGATTTTCTCAGTTACGGTAAATAATAGATCAAATCTGATTTCAGAAATGGATAGAGGACCTTTGAAAACATAGAACTGCATACCCACCTTAAAAAAGTGCACTTTGGGGTTTACGACAAAACAATTCTCGGGCGACGATATGACAACATTCGAACAGATTAATATCACTGATCTCTATAATATACTGGATAGTGTATCCATACAAAAAACTTGACTCCTTTTGAAGAATTTTATAACAGTGGCAAGGTACATTTACTTTTTTTAACTGTTCTAAAGTATAACAGTATAACAAAACATAAATGACAAATTTAACCCATAACCTCAAAATTTATTTGTGTATTGTGATTTGTATTGTAACTTATCAGCATGTCCTCGAAAATTTTCTAAATAATCATAAAATACATAATTTTTTTAAGTGTATACGTAACAAAACGAAAAACAAATCAATTTAAGAAACTAGATATTCGATTTCAAGAACTAGTGCTACCGGAACACGTTGCTCCGTCCTCGTCGTATCGGCTACCGCCCAGTGTTTATGTGCGTTAAGTTTACCCGTACGGGCTCTTAACTCCTTCCTTAGTAGCTCCCTAGGATCCGATTTGAGAAATAAGGTACGGTCGTGGAATGTGACTTTGTGTATTTGTTTACTAGTGTATGGGTTTATGCATTTGGACAGTATGGGACACATCCAAGATGTAATTAAGGAATTGAATGGACGTGTGGTCGGAATTACAATTTCAAGAAATTTCTTAAAAGTAATAGAAATTTCTTGAAATTGTTGGTATATCGTTGTCGTTTCAAAGCCACTAACTTTATAAGGATGGTTGAAATGGTTTTAAGTTTTATTTAAAGTCCTTTAAGTGATTATGAAAACCATTTTCAAATCGAACAAATATTCCAAAAAATTTCCATATAGAAGTAATTTTCGGCATTTTTCAGTTTTAAAGCAAATGTCGAAATTACTTTTATATAAAATTTTTTTGAAATATTTGGTCGATTTCAAAATGGTTTTCAGAAACACTAAGACAACTTCAATTCAAACTCAAAACTGTTCCAATAATTCAAATGAAGCAAGTAGTTTGAAAACGACATCGTTGTATATTTACAAATTTCAAGAAATTTATATTACTTTTAAGAAATTTCTTGAAATTGTTACATATACCACGTTGTCGTTTCAAAACTACTAAGTTTATAAGTGCAGAGCCGATTAATTAATTTAATCTAAACGTCCAGAAATATAATTTAATAGAAAAGGTGAAACGATGTTTTTAATATTTAAAGATTTATTACAACTATAGAGCAAAATGAAAAGAGGTTGTATTAACAAGAGAATTCAGAAAAAAAGAAGGATAAAAAGATTAGTCGACTCAGAATGACAGTGACAATGAGAGAATATGAAATATGTTGAAATGTAAATGTTGGGAAGTATGGTTGGGCACGAATTGACAGGGATGTCCAATACGCCCCCTCAATGAGATGATCCTCATACTTTGACAACTCCAAGTTTCGATAAGCAATTGTAATGCTTCGGCCCAGTTAGCGCCTTAGTTAGAACATCTGCAGGCATTTCTTCCGTAGGTAGGTATTCTAATTTGATGTCTCCTTTAGATAAGACATCGCGAATGAAGTGGTGTCGGATGTCTATATGCTTAGTCCTTTGATGAAATACATGATTTTCAGCAAGAAGTCCGGCGACACGGTTATCGTTGTATAAAATAAATTTATTTAAGTCCTCAAGACCTAGTTCATTTAAGAACGTCCTTAAATGAATAGCTTCTTTTATAGCCTCCGAGATGCCCATGATGGAGAGATTTAAATTTTTTTCATTTTTCCACGCAACATACACGCATGGATCTGCTTTAGTGGCTTTAAGTCCAATTTTCTGAAACTTATGGTCAAATCTTAGATTCCATTGATGTCCGGCTTGTTTCAAGCCATATAAAGCCTTCTTCAGGTAACACACATGTTTTCCTTCATGAAAAGATTGAAGCATTGTTTTTGCCTTCTGTTTAATGGAGCTATTTGTCGGCTCATTTTGTAGAATTTCTTCTAAAGCATCTTCTAGCAACGGTGGAGCCTTCATATAAATATGCTCATTCAATGTTCCATTTAAGTATGCGGAAGTGATATCGACTTGATGAACCTTCAGCTGGTACCTTGCAGCAATTGCGAGCATAAGACGTATAGATTCAAGATGAGCTACAGTAGAAAATGTCTTCATGTAGTCTATGCCTGGTTGTTGAGAAAAACCTGGAGCTACAAGGCGGGCCTTCCGTCTCGTAACTATACCATCTTTTTTTTGTAAGCACGAAGCGACATCCAACTTTGCTCCGTTCCGCTTGCTCATGAACCAGGTTCCAAGTATCATTTTTAATAAGACATTTTACTTCGTCTATGATGGCATTTTCCCACTCAGCACAGTCATCGCCTTGGAGGGCTTCTTTAAAACTTATCTCAGCATTAAATGCATAGGCTACAACATCATTATCATAAAGATTTTCGTCATCATTTTCAGTTTTACTATGTTGATCAGTTTTACTCGACTCACAAAACATCTCACTAGGCTGATGGCATAAGATTTCAGCGTCGATTTTTGTTTCACTATAGTGATCAGTTAAACATGGCTCACTAGGGTCTTGATCACATGATATTTCAGCATCAGTTTTTGTTTCAATAAAACTCCGCTGCTCCAGGACATCCGCATTTCCACACTTAGTTTCAGATGAAATTATGTCTACATCCTCATGGACTTCTCTGGATTTATTGACAAACATAACATCTCTTGAGACAGAAATTTTTTCTTCGATACGCTTTTGCCTCATCTGAATATCCCACAAATATACCCTCAGTCGAACGAGCTCCAAATTTATCATTATTTGGTTCTTTGTTTTTATTTTTTAACAAAAGCTCTACAGCTAAATATCTGAAGGTGTTTTAAATTCGGAACACGTCCCATCCACAATTCGAAAGGTGTCTTACCATCCAGAGTTTTTGATGGACAACGAATCCTCAAATAATTCTCTGAACATATGGCTTCAGCCCAAAACGACGGGGAAAGTCCAGCTTGCAGCACCATACATCGGGCCATCTCGACCAAAGTGCGGTTCTTCCTTTCACTTACCCCATTTTGTTGAGGCGTATAAGGTGTTGAAAGTCTCCTTTTAATACCTTGTGAATTCATGTATTCATCTATTTTATTTGAACAATATTCCTTGCCATTATCTGTCTGTAGAGCTTTGATTTTTTGACCGGTTTGTTTTTCAACAAAGTTTTTATAATTAAGGATCGTTTCATATACATCGCTTTTATTTTTAATTATGTATACTTCACACCAGCGCGTGTAGTCATCTATAAAAGTGATGAAGTACTTTCTTCCACCATTAGATTGGGTCCTCATAGGCCCACAGATATCCGAATGGACAATCATTAAAGGCTTGGAACTTCGAATTGTCCTAACAGAAAATGGTTTTGCTGCCAACTTTCCCTTCAAACAAATAGTACATGAAGACAATTGTTCACTTGGTTTCAGAATATGTTGCGAGGCAAGAGGATGTGAGGAAGGATAGTAGGTATGGGGGTTAGACAGGAAAAAGGTTAAAGGAAGGAAACGGATCGATAAAGGAACGGACAGGAATGCCTAGGTCGGGAACGCGGCCTGCTCGCGAAGCACGGCTTAGCTCGCCGGAATGGGGGGGGGGTCTTGTCCCCGAAGCTAGACCTTACCTCCCAACAAAACACATATCAGGCCTAGTAAAATTCCAAAACAAAGAGAAAAGACCACGGACGGACTTATTTGGATTCCCCCTAGTGAACGGTCCGATACCGTTCAGGTCACTCCATCACTCACTGGGCACTTGAGCTCTCCCTCAGCACCCCTGAAAGTTTTAATCTAGAAAAACATGTCTTACTCCCGCAAAACAAAGGAAACAAACTTGTTTATCTTCAAAAGTAACATTACAACTATTTTATTAATGATTTAAAAATTTTTCCTTAAAACTAATAACATATATCCTAATAAATAAAAAGAGAGACCTCCCCTTGCATCCTAAAAACTAAACTGAAGTGCCTTTTTGCACCTTAACGACATGACACGGTTCCCCTTCCCTACCCCGAAAGAGCTCTTTAAAGGTCGGACGTAGGACACCAACAACAAACATAAACATATGTATCTATCTTTTTTACTTATGAGATACGATTTCAATCGGATACAATAAGAGGTTTTTACACATATTATGACATTATAAAAATTGACTTGACAGGTTTTTTGTCTAACTTTAGAATAAGCTCAAGTGAGAATTTACAATTGAGTTACCTTGTTTAGCTAAGTAGCTAAAAAAAAAATGTTTTTTTTTTGTGTATTTAGATTTTAGCTTTTAAATAAGCCTAGCGAAATTTAAGGAAGTTTAGTCAGAAACAGTTTTTGTTGAGTAATTTTAAGTAGTTTTTCCTTTCCTTTTTTTTTGTTGCTTTTTGTAACTAATTTTAAGTAACCTATTTACTTTTATATTGGTAGCTATTGATTTTAACTCTAATTTAATATAAGATCTTAAAGATTCATTTTATTTTTCGGTCAACTAGTTTTAAGTATTTAATATATATTATAGTAATTGATTTTAAGTATTTTTTTTCTAATAACCTTTTTAAATCTCTATTTTATTAATTTTAAGTTTTGTCTTTAAATAAATATAAATATAGGATTTTTAGAATTTTTATTTTTAAGTTATTTTCTGTCTTCAGTAGACTTTTGAGTAAAACTATTATTCTTTTTTTTTTTATAGTTTTAGGTTTTATCTTTAGATAAACCTGAGGTTTTGAGACTTTAAGTAGTTTTAGTTTTGTTTTCTTGTTATATAATTTTAAGTAAACTTTTAGTAGCTTTAAATAACTTTAAAATTTCGAAGATTGGAAATTTTGGGTAGATTTTGTTTTTTTGTTAACTACTTTTACGTAACTTTTTAATTTTTACATTGGTAATTTGTAGTTTTATCTTTAGTTTAATATAAGATTTTAAAGATTTGTTTTTGGTTAACTAGTTTTAAGTAATTAATATATATATTGATATTAATTTTAAGTAATTTTTTTTTTTGAGTTTCATTCTTGGTATTTTTAAGGATTATAAGCTATCAAAAATAGTTTAATATTAAGTGATTTTAGCTTCGTTTTGTTTGAGTTTCGTTGCAGTGGTTTTAGGTATATGAAATAGTTTTAGGTCTCTTTTCTCAAATTCCACGGGGTATCTTGAGGATTGTTGAAAGCGCCGCCCAAGAAAACTGAGATGATCGCAACAGCCAAAAAGAAGGGTTGGCGGCCCGGACTCTTGGTGAGACGTCACTAATGGCCGTCAAAAACACCTATCCACAAAGAACATAAAATCACTACAATTAACAATTTATTTCTTAAACTATTCCATCCTTCTTTCTCACTTCCTCACCCTTGTCTTTTAATTTTCCTTTTTGTATTATTTTGTGTTCGTTGATAATTAAGTTTTCTTTGCTGAATCTTGCACCGTGTATTTATTCCTATTTGTAAAAATTTTGTTTCTTTCATAAATAAACGCACTATAATTTCCTCTTTTTTTTTATTTTACCTCTTTATTAAGTTAAAAAAAAACCACTATGCACTTTAGGTACGTAAGTAGGTACTAGCTTTTGCGGGAGAAACACGTTAGCGCGATTTTAAACTAAATTATCAACTGACTATAGCTTAGCCAGTTACTAATAAGTTCGTTATAGCAGACGAGATACGGTAACCATCATAATATAGTAAATAGTTACCCTAGTCATCACACCACCTTTTTCTCCTTCTTTGCCTTTTTTTTTCTTAAATTAAATCTTCCCGTTGCCTAGTCACCCGTTTTCTTTTATTTATTTAAACTTCTCCTCCTTCTTATGTCATTAAAACTTCCCCTCCTTCTAATGTCAATATTGTTAAGAATAACAAAAAAAACTTCCAGGCCACGGAGTTATGCATACGTCTTAACTTTCCAGAACTCGAATCTGAGCAAGGTGGATTTACACGTTGCGATTTGTAAATTTTGGGATAAACATTCCCTTTATTATGATTTGGCCGTTACCACCAGTTAGAAACAATTAAACCCAAATTTATTGTCAACGGTCTAAGAATTTCTCTAAAGATAGTATCCTGCTCAGTCGTGACGCCTAGCCGTTGAACTCTTCTTGACTAACCAGGCGACCATAACAAAAATGTTCGGTTTTTTTTGGATTTATATCAATAAAGGACGAACAAAAAGGTCTACTGGGTAGTGAATTCATATCTATTTTAACCTCGATAAATCATTATGGTGGTTCACATTACAAAAATTTCATCACCCAGCTCGCATAAATGAGAACGTAGCTGAATGTAAATGCCCCAATTCCAACTTCCAACCATCTGACAGCTGGCCGAAGACCTCTATTCTTTAAACCTCAACTCACATCGCTTATTTGTCATTCCAGCGTTCGCCGATAGATATTGGAAAATGGACACCATTTAAAAAAAAAATGGAGACAGAGAACCTAAGGCAAGTCATAATTGATTATTATTGTTTATTTTATTTTTATTTTTATCTTTTATTTATTTCTATCTTTTAACTAAACTTGGTTTATTAATTTCAGATCCGTTACACAGGAGAAAGAAAAAAAAAGATGGAATACTGGATACCGGCGTCAATATAAGGTGACCAGTTTTAAACGACAACAAAAAGGAAAACCATTTTCTAAGGTTTTTTTTTCTCATAAATAACGACTTTATCAACTTCGAGGAACTAAGGCCGGTTGTCTTCCTGAAACCAAAGGTCGCTCCTCTATCCCCTCACCCTACCCTTCCTTTATTCCCTATCCCTCGGCGGCACGGCGATGACGCTGTTCAATATTCACTCACCCTGTGTAGTAACACTCCCCTCTCGACAGAACGGCGATGACGCTGTCTATCGTTCTTTCCTCCCTATGTTCGGTGCGGCGATGACGCTGTCCTAAATTCCTTACTTCCTCTCTCGGCAGTACGGCGATGAAGCTGTCTGACGTTCCTAACCTCAACCCTCCTCCCCTCTCCCAACTCCAATTGGGCTGGATCAGTGGTGTTAAACGACCCGTGCCGATGATCAACCAGGCTAGGGGTCCAATTTTAAAAATAGCTCAGTCGTTAACGGAGTATCGGGATACCTGGCGACCTCTGGATTAACTAGCCTTATCTGTATATGCGAATCTCTGTACAGATGGACAACTTTTATTCGCTACTCGTGGGAACAATAATGAACGAAAACAAACAGACAAAACAGACTAAACAGACAGACTTAACAAAGATCGGTTCATCGTCCAAACCGGGCGGCAGCACGGCGTCAACGCTGTTTGCTGCTTCTCCTGTGTTGTGTATCAGTAGGGTGGTTGTGGCTAATCATGGCCCCCTGTCTAATGCAGTACGCAGTGAGGGTAGTACAATGGTAGAAATACCTAATTTCAGTAGTGGTAGGGTTGTGCATCATGATCCTTCCACTATAAATGAGTTAACAACTCTCCAAGCCGTGGTGGAGATTGATCTGCCTAATTGTAGTCAAAATGCTGCAGCTAGGCCAGATTAACCTTCAACACTCCATCAAGGCTTCGGCCTCACTTCTGCTCCGTCTAACCAGACACGCAGTTGATACTCTCCTTATCCAAGAGCCGTGGATTGTAAAATCCATGGTGAAGGGACTAAGGACTCCTGGATACTACACAGTATATGTGACGGATAAAGGTGAACCTAGATCCTGCATATTAGTGAAAAGTAGCATTAATGTATACTTACTCCCTAACTTCCTAAAGGATCGTACTGGCTGGTATGGGCGTATCTAGGCCACGACCAACTTGGCCCTCTCCCTGGTCGTACTCTGGAGAGAATCATTGCTGAAGCAGAACGGCAGAAGGTCAGCCTCATAATTGGGTGTGATTCTAACTCCCATCATACAATATGGGGCAGTACTGATATCAACCATAGAGGCGAATCTCTTTTTGATTTCATTTTAAGTACTAACCTCATAGTAAGTAACATAGGAAATGGACCTACATTCGTTACCAGAAATCGACAGGAAGTTCTTGATATAACTCTATATATATATATATATGATTAAAGATTGGAACTCAGGGCTCGAGCCGATTAGAAAGTTGTAGGAAACTATTCAATCGAGCAATAAGCACAAGATAAGCTTTAGACTGGGACTCGTATAAGGAATCCCTAAAAAATTATAAGAAAGAATTGAGGAAATGTAAAAGATCTTCTTGGAGGACCTTCTGTACTAAAATAGAAGAAACCTCCGAAGCATCAAGACTACGAAAAATCCTCTCAACTAATCCAGTGATGCCCAGTTTCTTAAAAAACGTCGACGGCACATGAACCCACTCAGGCGAAGAATCCCTAAACCTGCTACTAGACACTCATTTTCCATGTAGCTCCCAAACTGTTAATAATAGCGACCACGTTAGGTCCAGAAATATATTAACTTATCCACACGGTCTGATTACAAGGGACAAGCTATCAATAGCTTTGCACCTCAGCTGGGCCAGACGGTATAATACCAGCCGAACTTCAGATGACTTCTGACATCATTGTGTCAATCATGGAGGTACTTTTCATCGGTTGTTTGAAGATGGCTCACATTCCCTTGTTATGGAGAGAGTAAGAGTTGTTTTTATCCCCAAAGCCGGCAAATGTTCCCATGTAAATCCAAAAGATCTCAGACCTATTAGCCTATCATCATTCCTTCTTAAAACTTTTGAACGACTGATTGATATCCACTTAAGAACAAGCATTGACTCAAGACTCTTGTCTTCAGGTCAACATGCTTACTGCAAAGGGAAATCAGTAGATACGGATCTGCACTCGAATCTGTGCTGTCATCTCTGAAAGTAGATGGTTCGCTTGGTGAATTGATTAATCAAATGCTGACCAGCAGAGTTATCAATTCAAAACTGGGCGGCTTTTCTGCCAGAAGATTTGTCAGTAGAGGTACGCCGCAAGGCGGTGTCCTATCTCCCCTTCTCTGGAATTTGGTCGTTAATGAACTCCTGATATGCCTTGAGGAGGAGAGGTAAAGTGTGATTGCTTATGCGGATGACGTTGCTATTGCCGTATCTGGAAAACATCCCAATACCTTGAGTGAACTCTTACAAAACGCGCTAAATAAGCTAACAAACTCTGCAGATCGCTGTGGACTGGGTGTCAACCCTCACAAAACTGATCTTGTCCTCTTTTCTAGGAAATACAAAATTCCCCATATAGACCCTCCTACCATCAAAGGTGTACCTTTAACTTTCTCGAATGAAGCAAAATATTTGGGTCTTATTCTTGAAAGGAAGTTAAGCTGGAAACCTAATATAAACGAAAGAGTTAAAAAAGCCACTGTGGCACTCTTCTCATGTAAAAAGGCCATCGGCAATAAATGGGGTCTCCAACTCCGCATTGCTCACTGGCTATATACCTCGGTAGTAAGACCGATCCTAACATACGGTGTGTCAGTATGGTGAACCGCTCTAGATAAAACAACAAATGTTGGCAAACTAAGCAAGGTCCAACTTTCAGCTTGCCGATGCATGGGTGGAGTACTCCGTACTCCGTACTCTCACACCTCTCTATATATTTTGCAAACAAATGGCGGCAAGCACAGCTATACGTCTTAAAGCCTCCTCACAATGGTCCAACAATGATATTGGCCACTCGATCATTCTGAACTCATTCAGATCACTCCCAAGTATCACAGATTACACCACCCCACAGCTACAGTTCCATAAAAACTTTCAGGTTACCATTCCTTCCAGATCTCTCTGGGAGGACCTGGCTTTCCTGGAAGATGAATCGATCCACTTCTATACTGACGGTTCTAAAACTAAGGACAGGGTTGGTGGAGGTGTATACTCAGATAGGCTGAAACTAAGTCTCTCCTTCCGTCTCCCCAATCACTGTAGCGTGTTCCAGGCGGAACTTAAAAAGATAAAAGAAGTCCTGTCTTGGCTCAAAGAAAACGTGATATCAACCACAGATATCCGTATTTTCTCGGATAGCCAAGCAGCCATTAAATCTGTGGATTCTGTCTCTACATATTCAAAAACTGCCCTTAATTGCCGATCATCTCTCTTGGGGATGGCACAGTAGTTCAACATTCACCTTTGCTGGGTGCCGGGTCTTAGGGACATTCCAGGCAATTGCAAAGCAGGCGAACTCGCCAAAAGTGGAACTTTACTACCTATACTGTCAAATCGGACAAATATTGGTATACCCATCGCTACCTGTAAACTTATGCTAAAGCAAGATGCAATAGAGAGATCAAATCTTAGGTGGAGTAATATTGCCACATGTCAGGCCACAAAACAGATCTGGCCTGTGCTGGATCTGAAGCGCTCTAGGAACTTGTTATCTCTAAGCAGACTGCACATTGGCTCCATCATAGGTGTCATTACTGGACACTGTCTAATAAGCAAGCATGCAACAAGGCTTGGTGTATTTTCTAACGACTTCTGCAGGAGTTGTATGGACGAAGAAGAGGAAGAATCGATTCCTCACCTTCTCTGTACATGCCCTGCTCTTACTCAAAGACGTAGGCTCCACTTAGGAGAATTCTACTACAATGATCCTAGTGATCTGGCAGGTCATGACATTAATAGTCTCGCTCGCTTCGTAAGAAGCTCTAAATGGTTCAACGAGTAGGAAAAAAGTTTCCTAGATTCCTGTGGTATCACAATGGGCCAACCAATGGTCTAAGTGTGTCCAGCGTTCTGCTGACAACCACATAAACCTAACCTAACCTAAGGCCGGTTGTTATATTGGATTAACTTCAATCTCATCTATTAATTAGGATCGAGGATGGCTACCCGAACCAACACCGGTCCTCTTTACGGTGGGGAGCCAACCCACGCTACCCCGGGCAAAACAAAAAAAAAAGAAGCAATTTGCTAGCGTCGGTACGCATCTACTACATACACCCATCATGCGTTCGTCTTATAGGAGAACATGTTGCCCCATTCCAGATAGTTTTGAAACCAGGTGAAAACCCAACGAAGCCTGATACACCTGCCGTTCAATGGAATACAAAATTTTAGTCAACCTCTCGAATCCCACATGTAAGTCTATTGTCCCTAGTAGACTTATTTTGTACAACTTCAACGCAAAGAGATTTATGCTCCGGACCGTGCCTGACAGCCATTCCTCATTGAGCTCCTACATAGTATGTAGTCTCTAAAAAGGCCAAATATCGAAGTTAATTATTGGAATATTTCGACGGCTTCAGAAATTAGATTTCGCGGATAAATTTTTTTAATACTTTACACCGAAACTAAGAATAGGTAAACAAATAATCGAATTGTATAAACATAAGTTAAGGCCAAAGACATTTCACGTGTGCCATAAATAAACATATGTATATGTAGTAACATAAAAAAAATTGTGTTTACTTAGTGGAAATTTTCGAGTGGAGGAATTCCAAACTGTGTGTGGATAGTTTTGTCTACCTTAATTTTCATTTCTGTAGAAAATCTACGTGAGTGATACCAACGCAGGCACGTACTATGCGGTTTCGACTATTTCATTTAATCCGGTAGGGAGTGCATCTAATGGAGTTTCTTTGAACGATGCAATGTTGGTAGGTCCTGCACTGCAACAAAATATCTGCGACATCATTCTTCCATGGAGGTTGTATAAATACACCTTCACAGCTGACATTGAAAAGATGTATCGTCAGATTTTAATAGCTGAACAGGACAAAAACTATCAGCTAATTCTATGGAGAAAGAGTTCTGAATATCCTATCAAAATTTACAGACTGAACACGGTTACCTTTGGGACAGCAGCTGCTCCATATCTTGCGATTTGGACGTTGCAGAAGTTAGCAGAGGACAATTCAAAAAATCAACTAGCAGCCACCATGATTCGCAAAGAGATGTATGTCGACGACTTGATATCTGGAGGAAACACGATTGAAGAGTCTAAGAATAAAATAAAACAAATTAAATCAACATTAGAGACAGCTGGATTCTACTTACGGAAATAGACTTCTAATTCTGACGAATTACTTTCGAGCATTCCAACAGAAGAACGGGAATCTACATTCTCAATGCCGTCAGAAGATTCGGAACGAGTTAAAACACTCGGTGTTCATTGGCTTCCTTCTGTTGATAAATTCTCTTTCTGCTACAAATCGCTTTCCACTCCGCAGCCGATGAAACGATTCATTTTATCCACGATAGCTCGACTTTTCGATCCGATGGGTTGGATTGCTCCATGTATTGTGAAAGCGAAGATGTTCATGCAGCAACTGTGGGTGAAGAAAATGTCATGGGATGAACCGATTGAATCGTCACTTCTGGAACAGTGGATTGCTTTTTACGAAGACTTACAATCTATCAACAGGATTCAATTCCCAAGGTGGGTTCAAACCGTTGGCGATTTGTTCCGAATGGAACTGCATGGTTTCAGTGATGCTTCAGAAAAAGCATACGGAGCAGCAGTGTATTTACGAGTTGAAAACGATAAAGGCCAGGCGAAAATGCATCTTCTTATCGCTAAATCTAAAGTTGCTCCTGTACAGCCAGTAAGTCTTCCTCGTCTGGAACATTGTGGAGCTGTTATGTTGGCCAAGCTTCTAGACCATGTCAGTCAAGTTTTCGGAAACAAACCCATTAAGCTGTTTGCATGGACCGATTCAACGATCACACTTTCGTGGATTCAGGCATCACCAACCAAATGGGAGACATTTGTTCGGAATAGAGTCGGAGAGATACAGCGATTGACTCCAGTCAACATATGGAAACATATTCCAACTCAACAAAATCCTGCAGACTTGGTTTCCAGAGGTGTTCTGCCTTCGGCTTTGCTAGATAACACGTTATGGTGGAAAGGACCTGAATTTTTACGCCATGATTTTGATTTTCAGCTTCCTACACAGCCACAAATTCATGTGCATCACATCGAACAGGTTGATCCTCCAATCAATGATCTGCTTCACGGAGTTTCTGAAATCAACAAATTATTACGTATTGTGGCTATGATTTTAGGTTTCATCAATAATTCAAAAAAATACATACCCAATTGGAAAAGCGGACCGATTTCACCAAAGGAAATTCATGATGCAGCCAAGGCATTAATAAAAGCAGCCCAGCTAGAAATGTTTCCTGATGGTATTTTGAAGTCCAGTGGCATGGCATCTCTAAATCCATTCGTAGATCCTGACGGAATCATTCGCGTTGGCGGAAGACTGAAGAATGCTAACTTGCCTTATGATCAACCGCATCCAATCATCTTGGTTCCAAATCACCATTTTACGAAATTGATTCTTCAGGAAGCACATGAAAAAACACTTCATGGAGGCATTCAATTGATGATGGGTTATCTTCGACAAAAATATTGGATTTTTCAAACAAAACGAGCAGTAAAACAATATCTTCACAAATGCACTATCTGTTATCGGTATAGGACTAAACCAGCTTATCAGCTAATGGGAGAGTTACCATCGCCCAGAGTGACTGCTTCCAGACCATTTTCACATACTGGGGTGGATTATGCTGGACCGATTAGTATCCGGGCTTGGAAAGGTCGCGGAGCAAAATGTTACAAAGGTTACTTAGCCATTTTTGTTTGCCTGGCAACAAAGGCAATTCATCTAGAAGCGGTAAGCGATCTCACTACTCAAGCGTTTCTTGCAGCATTTCGGCGCTTCACATCACGACGAGGAGTCTGTAGTCAGATTTATAGTGATTGCGGCACGAATTTTAGAGGAGCTGAGGCAGAATTATATCGTCTTTTGAAAGATGCCACCCATGACTGGAAACATGTTGCTGAAGTTTTATCGTCACAAGGAACAAAGTGGAATTTCATTCCTCCTGCTTCCCCGCACTTTGGAGGCTTGTGGGAAGCCGGTGTGAAGAGTGTCAAACACCACTTCAAAAGAGTTGTTGGAAATGGGACACTAACGTTCGAGGAACTCACCACGCTTTTAACGCAAATTGAAGCGTGTTTAAATTCGAGGCCTCCTTGTCCATTAACATAGAATCCTGATGACTTTCATGCTTTGACTCCAGCACATTTTTTAATCGGAACACAAATGTTTACAGTACCTGAGCCGGATCTTACGATTGGTAAGACGAGCTATACTGATCGGTGGAAAGCAATCCAATTCAGTTTGCAAACCTTTTGGCATCATTGGCAATCTGAATATTTGGCCCGTCTGCAGCAACGACCCAAATGGCTCAAACCGCAACCTCAACTTAAAATTGGAGATCTGGTCTTAATTAAAGATGAGAGACTACCCCCAACAAAATGGAATTTGGGACGAATCTTAGAAACATTCCCAGGAAAAGATGACATCACCAGAGTTGTGAAGCTGAAAACCCAACAAGGAGAGTTTAAAGGCGCTGAAGATGAGGATGAGAAGAAGCAGTTGGAAACTGAAGCCGTGTATGAAAATTTTAGAGAAAAATATTGTGAATTTCAAACAAAACTTCTGGATTCGCTGGCAAGTCTTGGTGGCAGTAGCAGTCAGCAGATTATGCCAGACCGATTAGTATCCGGGCTTGGAAAGGTCGCGGAGCAAAATGTTACAAAGGTTACTTAGCCATTTTCGTTTGCCTGGCAACAAAGGCCATTCATCTAGAAGTGGTAAGCGATCTCACTACTCAAGCGTTTCTTGCAGCATTTTGGCGCTTCACATCACGACGAGGAGTCTGTAGTCAGATTTATAGTGATTGCGGCACGAATTTTAGAGGAGCTGAGACAGAATTATATCGTCTTTTGAAAGATGCGTCAAACACAACTCTCAGTTTCGTGGTTGAACTGCTATCTTTGATGACAGCATGATGTGGCAGGAAATAGTGCTGATTTTCTGGCAAATTGTTCTTGTCAACTTCGTTTATATGACCCAGTTGGATATATTCTTCAATACAGGCTGAATACTGTTCTCGAAGTTGTGGGTTTGCATCCAGACGTCGCTCTAAACCTTGGAATCGCCGTAAAGCACCTTGGTAAGAATCACCAAAAACCGGAGGAACATTTCCTTTGAACGGCAATGCTACTTGGTAGCGTCCATCAATTGTCCGTTCAGTATTGGTTCAGAAATGATTTTCACATTCGATATCTTCTGCTTTCTGGAATAGCTTAAAAGGCGTCTCTTCTAATTCCCAAAATTTGCGGAGTTGGGTTTCGACATCTACAGTTTGGATGAAACTTCTGACTTGATGACTTGACTCGCATACAATTGGGGCTTTTCCGAATAAGATCCATTCTAATGTTGTCTTCTGCATGACTGGCATCGACTTGTCTGTTGGCGGAATCAGCTCCGGCAACAATAGTTCTGCTAACACATCACTGCCGAGCAAAATATCAATTTTGGATGATTTATAGAATTCAGGATCGGATAGCACATAATCGTTGAGATGAGTCCAATTCTCAACGTGAAGGGTCCGGGCCGGCAAATGCCCAGACAGTGACTTCAAGATGTAGGCTTGCGCTGTTGTTGCAAAAGTGGAATGCTGCGAAGCAAAAGTGATATCTACCACTCTTAAACATGTGCCACTGCTGACCAAACCCAACCCGGACACCCCCGTATGAGTTGTTCGAGATTTGAGTTGTAGCAATTGGGCAGCATACTCCTTAATAAACGACGCTTCAGATCCAGTATCTAATAATGCGCGCAGCGTCAAACACTCTCCCAATGAAGACTTTACTTTCACAAGGGCAGTTGCCAATAAAACTTGTGAGTTTTTCGTCGGACTGTCATACTGAGAATGGTGAGAAGTGACATTATTAGATGTAGACGGTTGTCTATTGACAGCCTGTAATGAAGGAGCTGCTGCGTTTAAAGTAGCATTTTGCAAATTTGGATTGGCTACTTGTTGCTGCAGTTGGTTGTTCGGTTGATTGCTATTTGATGATTGTTGTTGAACTGGCTGAAAAGAGCTATTTTGATTTTGCTGTAAGCGTGAAGGTTGTTGGCTTGGCTGAAAAGGAGTATTATTTACATGCAATAAGGTATGATGTGGTTGTTGACAATGATAACACCTACGATTACTTGGACAGTTATCTGTTACATGATTATACCCTAAACAGTTTCGACACAAACCCAATTTACTTATTACCTGACTACGCTCAGTAACACTCATTTTCAAAAATTTGCTGCATCTTCTAACTGCGTGTTTATTTTTCTGACATATTTTACAGGTGATTTTTGATTTATCAGCCTGAGCATGAGTTATAAATGACTGCTTATGCGAAGAGTTCCGTGACGTGTTGGATATACTGTGAGTCTGCTGTTGATCCACCGCTTCTAGAGTCCGGAATCGTGTCTCCAAAAAGGATGAAAATTCCTTAAATGTCGGCAGCTGTTTCGGGTCTTCTCTTCCATTCAACTTCTCTTCCCACATTTGCTGCGTTTTTCCAGGTAACTTTCGCACAAGCAGGAAAATCAAAACTGGATCTAAATGCTCTACCTCTATTTTCAGATTAGCAAGGCTATGGATTACTTGGGTCGACGTATACAGCAGATCCTTGATCGACTCCACGCGTTCCTGTGTCAATGACGGCAAATTGAATAAGTTGTTCAACTGGATGTTGACAAGGACGCGTGGGTGATCATAACGATCCTTTAAAAGTGTCCATGCTTTGGCATAATTATGGCCTTGAACCTTCAAGGTTAGAAGCAACTTCTCAGCATCGCCCGTTAAACTTGTCTTATAAGGTAGTGCATCTTTTGAATATCGGAAAGAGATGCCTTACTTCCGACAAGGGTCACAAAAAGGTCATGAAAATTTGGCCAAGACTCATAACTTCCGTCGAAAGAAGGTATTTTAATAACTGGCAGGTGAATTTCGTCGCTTTTTAACACGTATTCTTTTCCAGCTACTTCTTTGGACTGCTGACTGCTACTGCCACCAAGACTTGCCAGCGAATCCAGAAGTTTTGTTTGAAATTCACAATATTCTTCTCTAAAATTTTCATACACGACTTCAGTTTCCAACTGCTTCTTCTGATCCTCATCTTCAGCGCCTATAAACTCTTCATATATTACGCACACAGATTGCCACAAATCTTCTAAAATTTTGATTCGGGTTTGAACGTAATTCACACTAATTGCTTTTCCTTTTTTACTAAAATTTTCAACATCCTTTTTGAATTGCTTATATTTTGAGTTTAATTGCTTGCTTGTCATGTTAATTTAAAACAATAAATTGTAAAGTAAAAAAGTAAGGAAATCACTTACTTGTTTTTTTTTTTTATAAAATGGCGTCAAATCCTGATGGTTATCCCTCGTGGACACACTAAAATTAATCCGTACACACTAAGTTAATCTTTTAGATAAATTTCAATAAAATTCGATAGCTCGAAGGACCAATGTTTTGGCTGTAAAGCCTTTTAATTATTTTTTAGTAAAATGGTGTGTAAAAATGAAATAAATGCAATAAAATTACACAACATAACTTGCTTTGAAAACACACTTTATTATTTTTGCTGGGTAGAAAATGGAATGACAGAAAAAAAAAGAATTGAAAAAGTCATTCTGACGTTCTGGGCTCTGGGTGACATCTGGATATCTTGACGCAGGCTTCACATGGGTCATTTAAGTTGTTTGATGCGTGGGGGCGTTCATTACTTTAACAAGTTGGTGTATTCAACACTTATGTTCACACATACAGGTACGGAGCATACAAAAAATCAGATTGAATTTACAGTCTTGTCCCTCTGGTAGGTTTTAACTTATAGTTACAGTCTTATCTCTCTTGCAGGTAACAGGTGACAAATAAATAAAAAGAGGCATTTGGCTATCTGCTATTCTCTTTAAATTTGTATAAATATAAAGGGCGGAGGCTTTCCTTGTTATCAAAGCTATACACATTATTGCGTACACTGATGCAGTACCTACTTATACAGAGACACCAATCCAAAATTCTTAGTACTGAGTGCCTATTGCTTCAGTTATGTATCAGGTGAATATATAACTTGGTTATCTAAAGACAAACAATATGTTTAAGTAAGCACCGCGTAATCTTAATAAACACAGAGGGGTTTAAGACAATTAACGGAAATAGTTAGACTATATTACTGAAGAGCAAGGGATTTTTATTGTTTCAGGTCTTTTGCATGAAAGACACCAATCTTTTTCCCTGACATATTTTCTAACTCATACATTTGATTGCCTATGGGTTTCACTATACGACATTTAAGATACTTAGGGGATAATTTAGCTGATAAATATTTCGACGAGTCGCTTAAAATGAAATTTCGTCTATATACTTCATGTCCGGGCAGGAATCTCACTTTTTTAGTACGGGTGTTGTACGTTTTAGCTGATTTTTCATTTGCTTTTGAAATGTTTTCGCGAAGGTGCTTATGCACTGCAATCGATCGTGGAATGGTCATAAGTTCATTGTCGTTTACTGCGTTTAACTTCTTTGCCAGCTCATAGCTACTCCTGTGAGTTATCATATTTATCCCAAACAAGGCATAATATGGTGACACACCCATAGATGCATGAACCGAACTTCTCAATGCACAGGCGATCTCACCGAGGTGTCTGTCCCATTCACGTTGCTCGGTTTTAAGATAGGATCGGATAGCTGCCAACAGCGATCAGTTAACCCTTTCCGACGCGTTCGATTGAGGTGCATGATTCGCCGTTTTAAGGTGTCTTATTCCATAGTTAGACAAAAACTTTTGAAAATCGTTTGCCAAAAATTATTTCCCATTGTCTGAATGGATGATATGGGGTACGCCGAAAATATTAAATATATCATCTCGTAAAAATTTCACAATGCTCGATGTATTCGCATTTTTGAGAGCTTTTAGGAACACAAATTTGGACAAATGATCAAGGACGACAAAAATATGAGCATTTCCGGGTTTAGACCTAGGGTAGGGACCTAAAAAATCGACATACAATTTTTCAAAAGGACGGTCAGAACATTAAGAAGTGACAATAGGCGGACGAGAAACTTGGTTAGACGCCTTACATTGCTTGCACACGGAACAATTAGATATATATTGGCGAATCTGCACCGTCATATTCGGCCAATGAAAATGTTGACGAATTCTGTGAAGCGTCTTTAAAATACCACCATGGCAGATTTTGGAGGATTATGGGCTTTGGATATTAACTCTTCGGTAAGACCAGATGGTATCCACATTAAGAAATAATGTTCTAACATTATTTCATCAACCTCACCCCTAAAAGCACGCTTGTATACGAAGCCATCTTCGACTTTCAAGTCAGGCAATTCTTCCTGATGCACTTTTACTGTCTCAATTAGACTTGAATACTCTTCTGAGTGAAACTCTTCTGAATCTAAATCGACTAGAGGCGCAACTTCTTCAAGTACCAGAGAATCTACGTGTACCCGAGAAAGAGTGTCGGGGACCACGTTTAACGTTCCTTTTCGGTGCTGTATGTCGAAGGCATAGGACTGCAACAATAGACTCCACCGAGCGAGTTTACCACTTAGATCCTTCATGGTCATAAGCCATTGAAGGCTGGAGTGGTCTGTGATTACAGTGAAGTCCATGCCCTCGACATACGGCCTGAACTTTGTCACTGCCATTACCGCAGCCATACACTCCTTCTCGGTCACACTGTAGTTTCTCTGGCTCTTGTTGAACTTTTGCGAGAAATATGCTATAAGAACCTCTTCGTCATTGGAGTTTTTCTGAAATAATACTGCGCCTATGCCGGTATCAGACGCATCACACTGTATGTAAAATTTTCTAGAAAAGTCTGATGAGATAGAACGGGTGCAGTTGTGAGAGCCTTTTTTAAATTTTCATCCTCAGCCTCATCCGTCATCTGGAACTTGCTATTCTTTTTCTTCTGCAGGTCCGTCAAGGGTGCAGTCAGGCTAGAAAAATCTCGAATAAACTTCCGATACCACCCTGCCAGACCAAGTAGCCGCCGAACCTGACGAGGGGTTTTGGGAATCGGGAAGTCCACGATTGCCTCCACCTTCACCGGGTCGGTTTTGAGCTTCCCACCACCAACTATAAATCCCAAATACTTCAGTTCTTTGAAGCAGAACTTCGATTTGATCTACTTGATGGTGAGATTTGCTTTACGCAAGCACTCAGCCACTTCGTCTAACAGGGCAATATGGGTCTCGAAGTCAGGCACCATGATGAGCAAATCATCGAGATATACAAAGACACGATCTCTAAGTCGTGCAGGAATCACCTTGTCCATCAACTGGCATAACCTTAGGGCTGTATTGCACAACCCGAAAGGCATGACAGTAAATTGGTACAAGGGTCTTCTCGGTACCGCAAAGGCAGTCTTTTCCCTACTCTGTCTCTCCAACGGTATTTGCCAGAATGCTTCTTTTAGATCTATACTGCTTATGTAGAAAGTATCTAGTAGCCGGCTGAGGAGCCCCTCGATATGGTGGAGAGGATTCGTGTTCTTTTTCGTCAGTGAGTTCACCTTGCGAGAATCCAGACAAAGTCGGTTCTTGCCTGGTTTTCGCAAGAGAACCACTGGCGAACACCACGGACTCTCACTCTCCTCGATAACGCCGAGGCTCAACATCCGTTCTAACTCTTCATACAAAATGGCTTGTACCGCCGGAGAAACAGGGTAGTGACGCTGTTTCACAGGGATCGAGTCTCCGGTATCGATGTCATGCTCCATGAGCGCCGTCCTACCGAGACCATCGCGGTCGAAATTGAGAAATTTCTGCCTGACCGCATCCAATCTGGACTGCTGTTCCAGAGTCAACTGGTGAGCATTTGAAAGGTCAGCCTCTTCTGACATCGAAATCGAACTTATTATATTAGGAGCTAGTTGAAACTCTCGCCAAAAGTCAACTCCTAAATATACATCTTGGTCCAAATTAGGTACCAAGAAAAACGTTATTTTCTTTTCTTCGCCTTTATAATTCACTGGCGCTAATACTTTTCCTACTATTTGTTGATTTCTTCCGTCAGCTGTTTTAACACCTGAAGTGAACGGAATCACTTTAAGGTTTAAAAGGTGGACTAACTGCATACAATTTTTGCCAAGAATGCTAATGCTTGCCCCACTATCTAGCAAGCCTAACAATTCTTAGCCCCCGATTGAAATAGTAGCATAAGGTCTGGGGTCAGAAGTAACATCTAGAACGGTTGAAGATATGTTCTTCAATTGTTCTTTCCTAGCTTTACACCTTTCTCTCGCCTTTAAAATGTTATTAGAAACTATAGGAGGTTTTTTTATTAAAAATTCGGTCTCGGGCCTGATTGTATTCAAAAATTCTCACATGTAGTGGTTTCAAGGCTGACTTAATATTGTTTTCTTTTATTATATTTTCTTCTTTATTGCGTTTTAAAATTTTGAATTTCTTTTCTTCTTTTTCAGGACATTTTTTCAAGATTTCTACGGTTAGACGTTCGGATTCTAAAAATGGGGGTTTTGAGCCGGCGTCGAACGCGACTCCCCCGAAGACTTCGCGTTCTTTGGCCGGTTTCCTTGACACTCTCATTACCACATTTGTATCAAAAAACATTCAAGACATCGGAGTCACATTCAAAATAGGTGTGACCCGCCACTTTACAGTTCCAGCAGACCAACTTGGTGCTATCCGCATACTTTCGTGGGGGAATTTTTGGACGGGCTCCACCCATCTAGCCGCCACCTGTTCATCTGTTGGAAGTAGCCCTTCATCATCGTATTCAAGTTCGTTGGCTGCAAGTTTTGTTGGTGGTTTATAAGGTTTTGAGAAATGTTGATCTCTTCTCGGGAAAGCAACTTCCGCATCTTTGAACGCGTTTTGAAGCTGATCTAGCGTAAATATAGGCATTGGGAATACTAATGTCCTAAGTTTCTCATGTAGATTTTTCTTGAGGATATTCACTACATCCCATTCAGGGATCTGAATTCTTAACTGCGATCTGCGGTTAATTGCAGCGAAGTAATCATCTATACTCTCCCATGGTGCCTGTTTACGTTCCATAATGTCACGCATAACTTCATAGTCGGACTTTAAATTCTTGAATTGACGCATTAATGCGTCCTTTAACATCGGCCAATCTGGTCTATAGTTACTTCTCTGGAACTGCCAGAACTAATCGTAGGCCGCACCGGAGAGTAACAGATGAAAGTCGCATAGGATCTCAGACCAATGACATCCATGCTGAGTGTGTGGGGCAAGCATTAGCATTCTTGGCAAAAATTGTATGCAGTTAGTCCACCTTTTAAACCTTTAGGTTCCACTTATTGATCTTAATCGGTCCTTTTACAGGAGGATTAACGGGATTGTAAGGTGGTGGTGGACGATTGAACATAGGATTAGAATAGTCTCTAGGAGGTTGGAAAGCGTACTCTGAAAAATTTTCGGGTTGGTAATTTCTATCTCGTTCGTTTTGACTACGATTGGGTTGCCCTACACTAACAAATGCACCGCTACTTGGATTCATTTGAGGTTGAGGATGGACTGATGGTGGAGCTGCAGGTGGTGGTGCGCTGGAGGGAACACTTTGTTTTTGTACATGACATACGGAAGGATCTGCTCGACTCATACTCAACTCTCTTATGAATCCGCCCATTTGGTTTTGAATTTCGTCCTTCAACGTGTTAGCTATCTTAGAACGTACTGAAGTCTGATACGACGATAAAGAATTCACTATTGCGAGACTAATGTAGGCCTTCAGATCTTCAGGAACTAAAATTCTTTCCCTCCCATTACCATTGGGTACGTTCGACATACCTTCCCTAGAATTCCTAACAGCTCCTACATTGAGTGAACTGGCTACTATATTGTTAGACTGGGTGTTGGTTCTCAGCCTACCCTGTGGCACTGGTCGGGAAGCTGCTCCCTGTTCGCTCAAACTACTATAAGAAGGAGCTTGGATAGAAGAGAGTGAAGTTCCTGAACTAAGCGGATGATCTGCTGATTGGATTTGTACATTCAGAGCGGGAGGAGAAAGCTGTATCTAAGGCCTTAGTAAACCACCCTCAACCAAAGCTGGGTTAGTACTACTTTGCCCTATCTCCGCATCTCGGATAAGCTTTCTAATGTTTTCTTCCAAATTACTATTATTAGGTAAAGCCATTTTAAAAAGATGTCTACCAATCGCCGGAAACAAAAAAAACTATGACTTTCGGTGAGGTGAGTTGATGAAGAAAAAAGTAAAAAAAAAAGAATCGGAAAGAAAACCAAAAACTTTAAACCAAAAGATTTAAAAAAAAAAAAATTGAAAATGAATTATTTTTATTTTCAAAAAAAACTGGAAAAATTATTTCAGAATATTGAAGAAACAACGTTTTGTAAAACAAAAACCTGAAAAGAATATCAAAAATAAAAAATAGAAACTTTAAGAAAGTTTAAACAGAAAAATAAACTTTGGAAAATAACAACGAAAAAAATTGAAAAAAAACTTAACGTTAAATAAGAATTCGAATAGTTCGAATACAAACAAAATTAAGTTCGAAAACTTAACCAACAGAACAAAAATAAAGTTTGAACAGAACAAAAGTTTGAAACTAAATAATATGAAGAAGTAAGTTTGAAAAATTCAAACAAAATTTTAAGCACTAAGTTCTAAAAACTTAGAAAGATATTATAACTAAACAGTAACTATTAGGTAGTTTATGCTAAAGTAAACAAAAAAAAGGTTTGAAAAACCAAACAAAATTTCGGTTGGACAACTTTGAAAAATATAAAGTTTACGTACTTTGAACTTTCCAAAAAAACTTTAACAAAAAATTAACGAAAAATAAAAAAAAAATATTTACGTTCAAAATATAATGAACTCTAACAAAAACTATGTACTTATTGAAAATTTAACTTTATTAGTTCTTATTTCAGGTAAGTATAATTTTTTCTTTAAAATTATAGAACACTTAACTTAATTTTACTAATGAGTAAAACTAAAAAGTGAAAATGAACAAAAAAAACAATGAACAAACAAATGTTTTGCAAAAAAAACTAAAACGGTCGAATTTTGCAACAAACTAAAATATATATCAACTTACGAATAGTAGTCGAAAAACAAGCTGTATAGCAAAAAAAATTCAAACCAAAAAAAAATAATCAAAAAAAAATCTTAATGAAAAAATGTAGAAAACGTAAATCAAAAACAAAAATGTAACAATGAAAAAAATTTCAAAAAAAACTCACCTTTTTAAGTTTAATACTAAAATGGTAAGTATTGAAATGCATAAGTATATTGTTTATTTAAATATATGTATGTAAATATATTAAGTGTTAATTGTAAATATATGGGTATTTTTATAACAAAAAAAATTCAAACCAAAAAAAAATAATAAAAAAAAAATGTTAATGAAAAAATGTAGAAAACGTAAATCAAAAACAAAAACGTATCAATGAAAAAAATTTCAAAAAAAACTCACCTTTTTAAGTTTAATACTTAAATGGTAAGTATTGAAATGTACAAGTATATTGTTTATTTAAGTATAAGTATGTAAATATATTAAGTGTTAATTGTAAATATATGGGTATTTTTTTGTTTGTTTCAAATATTGGTAAGTATATTTCAAATATTAGTAAGTATGTTTTAAATATAGGTAAGTATGTTTTAAATATAGGTAAGTATGTGTATTTATGGAAGTGTTACTGTGTGTATATTTTTGTTGTTTGTTGTATTCGTATGTATACGGGGTGCTTCAGGAAGCTGTTCGGTGATTACTTGTTGACGATTAGGAGTGATCCTACTAGAGTATCGGTTCAAAAAAAAGACATCGGACGGATTTGAAAACTAATCCCTTGGTGTGGTGAAATTAACTGGGAAACTAAACACACTAGACAAAAGTACATTACAATGTTATCTTCTTCAAACCCGCAATTCAAGTCTGTCTCTAGGACTTTCTTTGAAGACTTGGTATTGAAGAGATAACAAACATAGAAAGAGAAAAGTTGAGAAAAAAACTCAAGTAAAGTTTGAAATCATTGCAACGATGTTCGAAATGTTTCCAAACACGGACACGATTCCAAAAGGACAAAAGGATAAGAAAATGAAATTTTGAAAGAAAAGAAAAATAAAGTTAAGGATAGGAATAAGGAAAAACAATAGTAGGTAAGGGTACTGTCGTTGCTGTAACCTTTCAATAATCCGTCGCAATTAACCTAAGTACGTCCGTGACCTTCTTGGTTAAGACTTACGGATCCTAAAAATTTACAGCAATTTCAGAAAAGACGCATTAACCAGAGTCGCTATGAACTTCCCAGGAATCGTCGCAATACTTCTAAGTACGTCAGTGACCTTCATGAAGCAGACTTACGATCCTTGAAAATCCATAGCGAGTCCAGTTGGGTACAAACACTACGGAAATA
Organism: Epistrophe grossulariae; assembly: GCA_929447395.1. Taxonomy (NCBI): domain Eukaryota; kingdom Metazoa; phylum Arthropoda; class Insecta; order Diptera; family Syrphidae; genus Epistrophe; species Epistrophe grossulariae. The sequence goes on from OV839566.1 coordinate 100,991,003, forward strand.
AACAAAAACTAAGACTACAAAAACCTAAACGTTGGGCGCCATTTATTGCGAGGCAAGAGGATGTGAGGAAGGATAGTAGGTATGGGGGTTAGGCAGAAAAAAGGGTAAAGGAAAGAAACGGATCGATAAAGGAACGGACAGGAATGCCTAGTTCCGGAACGCGGCCTGCTCGCGAAGCACGGCTTAGCTCGCCGGAATGGGGGGGGATCTTGTCCCCGAAGCTAGACCTCACCTCCCAACAAAACACATATCAGGCCTAGTAAAATTTCAAAACAAAGAGAAAAGACCACGGACGGACTTCTTCACACTAGGGCGCTGCTGGTTGTAGGTGCAGCGCTGCCATTTCCCAACCCAAGCTAGGAATCCGACGGCCATATTTAGATTCCCCCAAGTGAACGGTCCGATACCGTTCAGATCACTCCATCACTCACCGGGCACTTGAGCTCTCCCTCAGCACCCCTGAAAGTTTTAATCTAGAAAAACAGGTCTTGCTCCCGCAAAACAAAGGAAACAAACTTATTTATCTTCAAAAAGAACATTACAAATATTTTATTAATGATTTATAAATTTTTCCTTAAAACTAATAACATATATACTAATAAATAAAAAGAGAGACCTCCCCTTGCATCCTCAAAACTAAACTGAAGTGCCTTTTTGCACCTTAACGACATGACACGGTTCCCCTTCCCTACCTACCTAGAGCTCTTTAAAGGTCGGACGTAGGACACCAACAACAAACATAAACATATGTATCTATCTTTATTACTTATGAGATACGATTTCAATCGGATACAATAAGAGGTTTTTACACATATTATGACATTATAAAAATTGACTTGACAGGTTTTTTGTAGAACTTTAGAATAAGTTCAAGTGAGAATTTACAATTGAGTTACCTTGTTTAGCTAAGTAGCTAAAAAAAAAGGTTTTTTTTTGTATATTTAGATATTAGCTTTTAAATAAGCCTAACAAATTTTAAGGAAGTTTAGTCAAAAACAGTTTTTGTTGAGTAATTTTAAGTAGTTGTTCCTTTCCTTTTTTTTTTGCTTTTTGTAACTAATTTTAAGTAACTTTTATATTTTGATTTTAACTCTAATTTAATATAAGATCTTAAAGATTCGTTTTATTTTTCGGTCAAATAGTTTTAAGTAATTAATATATATAGTAATTGATTTTAAGTAATTGTTTTTTTCTAATAACCTTTTAAAATCTCTATTTTATTAATTTTAAGTTTTGTCTTTAAATAAATATAATTATAGGATTTTTAGAATTTGTATTTTTAAGTTATTTTCTGTCTTCAGTAGACTTTTGAGTAAAACTATTATTCTTTTTTTTTTGATAGTTTTAGGTTTTATCTTTAGATAAACCTGAGGTTTTGAGACTTTAAGTAGTTTTAGTTTTGTTTTCTTGTTATATAATTTTAAGTAAACTTTTAGTAGCTTTAAATAACTTTAAAATTTCGAAGATTGGAAATTTTGGGTAGATTTTGTTTTTTTGTTAACTACTTTTACGTAACTTTTTAATTTTTACATTGGTAATTTGAAGTTTTATCTTTAGTTTAATATAAGATTTTAAAGATTTGTTTTTGGTTAACTAGTTTTAAGTAATTAATATATATATTGATATTAATTTTAAGTAATTTTTTTTTTTAGTTTCATTCTTGGTAGTTTTAAGTTTTATAAGCTATCAAAAATAGTTTAATATTAAGTGATTTTAGCTTCGTTTTGTTTGAGTTTCGTTGCAGTGGTTTTAGGTATATGAAATAGTTTTAGGTCTCTTTTCTTTTGTTTTCTTGTTTTTTTTTTTTATAGAATATACCATTGATTTAGATAAATTAGGATAACTTTGTTTTGATGTTTATTTTCTTTTGGGACTCACGTGACCCTTTGTGTTACGGGTGATTTCCTCCATATGAAGGCGAGTATGTAGGGGTTCTTGACAAATTCCACGGGGTATCTTGAGGATTGTTGAAAGCGCCGTCCAAGAAAACTGAGATGATCGCAACAGCCAAAAAGAAGGGTTGGCGGCCCGGACCCTTGGTGAGACGTCACTAATGGCCGCCAAAAACACCTATCCACAAAGAACACAAAATCACTACAATTAACAATTTATTTCTTAAACTATTCCATCCTTCTTTCTCACTTCCTCACCAACTCACCCTTGTCTTTTAATTTTCCTTTTTGTATTATTTTTTGTTCGTTGATAATTAAGTTTTCTTTGCTGAATCTTGCACCGTGTATTTATTCCTATTTGTAAAAATTTTGTTTCTTTCATAAATAAACGCACTATAATTTCCTTATGTCATTAAAACTTCCCCTCCTTCTAATGTCAATATTGTTCAGAATAACAAAAAAAAAAATTCCAGGCCACAGGGTGATGCATACATCCTAACTTTCCAGAACTCGAATCTGAGCAAGGTGGATTTACACGTTGCGATTTGTAAATTTTGGGATAAACATTCCCTTTATTATGATTTGGCCGTTACCACCAGTTAGAAACAATTAAACCCAAATTTATTGTCAACGGCCTAAGAATTATAGAAGATAGTATCCTGTTCAGTTGTGACGCCTAGCCGTTGAACTCTTCTTGACTAACCAGGCGACCATAACAAATAATTCCTGTGGCAGTTTTGTCCTTAGCCATATTCAACAGATCCCGAGAATTTAAATGGCCAAGCCGTTCATACCACAACTGGATATCAGACTTTGTCTTTTTGTTCGTCGATTCAGCAATACCATTAGACTCCAAAGGTTGGCGAAGGTAATATAAATCACCAACTCTATCAGCTACAAGTTTGATTTTTCCATTTTCATCTCGTACTAGCGCCGTGTCACGCCTGAAGACTACTTCACAGTTCTTGTCAGTAATCTTGGATACTGAAAAAAGATTTGTGCGCAGATCAGGAACTAATAGAGTATTTTCAAAATGTACTGACCTTGATTCGACTCCAAGAGCTACCTGGAGTCTAACAGTTCCCTTCGCCTTCACTGTAGTGGATTGATTACTCGCCAAATTTAATTTTTCCCGATCGGTAGACGACAAAGATTCGAAATTTTCCTCTTCACAGCACAGGTGGGATGTGCACCCACTATCCAAACACCAGCTTCGTTTCAGATCGATGGTATCCATACTCATGGCATGTTCAGAAATATCTGACATTATATAAAAGGAATCCTTTCCATATTCGGCACGTTGTGAAGGATGACGTTTTACACGACAATCAGCAGCCTTCTGCCCAAGTTTGTTGCACTTGCTACATCGAAATGGAAACTTTTTCTTGTTTGTTGGATTTTCTTTAATCGTTTGCTTCGAAGTAAAACTTCTAGTTGCAATCATTGCTCCGCATCCAGACTCTTTGGATTTTTGCTTGCGCGCTTCCGCTTCTTCGAGAATTTTTACTTTAAGCCTTTCAGCGTCAGGAAGAACATCTTGAGTCTCGATAGCACAACGAAAATTTTCGAATGATTCTGGTAATCTGTACAAAAGCATTATGCTCAACAAATCTTTATGAATTTTAACTTCCATCGCCTCGAGTTTGTCGACGGCATCGAAGAACTTGCTCACATGATCACGGATTTCATCTCCTTCCTTCATTTTCTGAAGTGTGAGTTGCTTTAGCAAGGTGGCTTTCCTGGCTGGACCTGACGAGGCATAAATAGATTCGAGTTTCTTCCAGATCTCGTAAGAAGTTTCACATCCATGAACTTGTTTGAGCTCGGAAGGACTGATGGACAAAATAAGATCGGCCTTTGCCTTATTATCTTGACGTTGCCAAGCAGATAAAGCCTTCTTAACCTTTGACTCCTCGCCTTCCGTTGGCTCTGGTGGTCTTGGTATATCACCAGACACATAATCCCATATGTCGTTTTTGACAAGCAACGCCTCTACCTGAAGGCACCATGTGTCGTAGTTGTCTTTTGACAACATATCAAGCCTTAGAGAAGAACTCGGTTGTGCCATTATCAGTAACTGTAAATTAATCGTTGTGGGAACTAGTTTTTACAATAAAAATGAAAAATTGAAAATTCCTGGGCCCATAACCTTTAGAGCCGATTAATTAATTTAATCTAAACGTCCAGAAACATAATTTAATAAAAAAGGTGAAACGATGTTTTTAATATTTAAAAATTTAGTACAACTATAGAGCAAAGTGAAAAGAGGTTGTATTAACAAGAGAATTCAGAAAAGAAGAAGGATAAAAAGATTAGTCAAGTCAGAATGAGAGTGACAATGAGAGAATATGAAATATGTTGAAATGTAAATGTTGGTAAGTATGGTTGGGCACGAATTGACAGGGATGTCCAACAATAAGGATGGTTGAAATGGTTCTAAGTTTCATTTGAAGTCCTATAAGTGATTATGAAGACCATTTTCAAATCGAACAAAGATTCCAACAAATTTCCATATAAAAGTAATTTCGACATTTGCTTTAAAACTGAAAAATGACGGAAATTACTTTTATATGGAAATTTTTTGGAATCTTTGTTCGATTTGAAAATCACTTAAGCGACTTCAAATTAAACTTATGGTGGATTTACATTCATCATCATGCGGAGTTCCGCAAATAAAAGGGATGTAAGATATAAAAATGACATTTGTTGAATAGAGAGATAAGACCAAAATGCAGAGATCTTCATGAATGCAGATTATAGGAAGATGCCATAATTGAGATATAAAGATGAACTTATTCATCTTCATATAGGTACTCTTTCACACATTCGTATTTTCGGCATGAATCTGTCCCGCTCTATAGTTTTCTTGATATTTGCAGATGAAGATGAATTTAAATCCACCATAATTTCAACCATCCTTATAAGGCAAGTAATTTGGAAATGACATCGTAGTACATCTATCAATTTCAGGAAATTTGTATTACTTTTAAGAAATTTCTTGAAATTGGTAGATATACCATGCTGTCGTTTCAAAACTATTAGGTTTATAAAGGGATCGTCGGAATGGTTCTAAGTTTCATTTTTAGACCCCTAAGTGATTATGAAAACCATTCTCAAATCGAACAAAGATTTTAAAAAATGTCCATATAAAAATTTACCCGATTTGCCATTCCAGCATAGTTGAGGTACATTAGAAATGAAAAAAGCATTTATATATTTTAAAACTTTGAATAAATTCTTTTTTAAATTTGTTTTCTTCACACACAAGTCAGGAAAGCCTACGAACAGGGTTGGCCGAATTAACTACACTACATTTTTTACATCATTAACTACGCGTAGTTAATTTAATAAACTACACGTCTTATTTTCTACAAATTGTTACGTTTTTTTTTTTTAAGTTTAAGTTTATTTATTTAGTTTAATTAAAACTATTTACATTTACGATAAGTTTTTTTTTTTTTTTTTACATAATTGATTTTTAAAATTTTATAAATTAATATTAATACTGTGATTTTACGACTCATATAACATTTCTTTTATATATTTTAAAGTTAGTTTCATTAGTGTTTAAACTATTGAATAGCTGAAACCCTTTATATATAAGCGAATTTTGGGTATTTGTAGTTACAAAATTAGGAAGTCTGAGATCGTTCTTGTTTCTAAGAGCGTATGGTTGTAAATCTCTTACAAATTGTATGTAATCTAAAAGATAATTTGGCATTAAGTTGTTTATTATTTTAAATACAAACACTAAAACATTCATAACAATTCTTTGCTTAGCAGATAGCCACTTTAATGTATTTAACATATATCGAACTGACGTATATCTATTGCACTTTAAAATACATCGCATTACCTTATTTTGCAATTTCCTCCATATGAAGGCGAGTATGTAGGGGTTCTTGACAAATTCCACGGGGTATCTTGAGGATTGTTGAAAGCGCCGTCCAAGAAAACTGAGATGATCGCAACAGCCAAAAATAAGGGTTGGCGGCCCGGACCCTTGGTGAGACGTCACTAATGGCCGCCAAAAACACCTATCCACAAAGAACACAAAATCACTACAATTAACAATTTATTTCTTAAACTATTCCATCCTTCTTTCTCACTTCCTCACCAACTCACCCTTGTCTTTTAATTTTCCTTTTTGTATTATTTTTTGTTCGTTGATAATTAAGTTTTCTTTGCTGAATCTTGCACCGTGTATTTATTCCTATTTGTAAAAATTTTGTTTCTTTCATAAATAAACGCACTATAATTTCCTTATGTCATTAAAACTTCCCCTCCTTCTAATGTCATTATTGTTCAGAATAACAAAAAAAAACTTCCAGGCCACAGGGTGATGCATACATCCTAACTTTCCAGAACTCGAATCTGAGCAAGGTGGATTTACACGTTGCGATTTGTAAATTTTGGGATAAACATTCCCTTTATTATGATTTGGCCGTTACCACCAGTTAGAAACAATTAAACCCAAATTTATTGTCAACGGCCTAAGAATTATAGAAGATAGTATCCTGTTCAGTTGTGACGCCTAGCCGTTGAACTCTTCTTGACTAACCAGGCGACCATAACAAATAATTCCTGTGGCAGTTTTGTCCTTAGCCATATTCAACAGATCCCGAGAATTTAAATGGCCAAGCCGTTCATGCCACAACTGGATATCAGACTTTGTCTTTTTGTTCGTCGATTCAGCAATACCATTAGACTCCAAAGGTTGGCGAAGGTAATATAAATCACCAACTCTATCAGCTACAAGTTTGATTTTTCCATTTTCATCTCGTACTAGCGCCGTGTCACGCCTGAAGACTACTTCACAGTTCTTGTCAGTAATCTTGGATACTAAAAAAAGATTTATGCGCAGATCAGGAACTAATAGAGTATTTTCAAAATGTACTGACCTTGATTCGACTTCAAGAGCTACCTGGAGTCTAACAGTTCCCTTCGCCTTCACTGTAGTGGATTGATTACTCGCCAAATTTAATTTTTCCCGATCGGTAGACGACAAAGATTCGAAATTTTCCTCTTCACAGCACAGGTGGGATGTGCACCCACTATCCAAACACCAGCTTCGTTTCAGATCGATGGTATCCATACTCATGGCATGTTCAGAAATATCTGACATTATATAAAAGGAATCCTTTCCATATTCGGCACGTTGTGAAGGATGACGTTTTACACGACAATCAGCAGCCTTCTGCCCAAGTTTGTTGCACTTGCTACATCGAAATGGAAACTTTTTCTTGTTTGTTGGATTTTCTTTAATCGTTTGCTTCGAAGTAAAACTTCTAGTTGCAATCATTGCTCCGCATCCAGACTCTTTGGATTTTTGCTTGCGCGCTTCCGCTTCTTCGAGAATTTTTACTTTAAGCCTTTCAGCGTCAGGAAGAACATCTTGAGTCTCGATAGCACAACGAAAATTTTCGAATGATTCTGGTAATCTGTACAAAAGCATTATGCTCAACAAATCTTTATGAATTTTAACTTCCATCGCCTCGAGTTTGTCGACGGCATCGAAGAACTTGCTCACATGATCACGGATTTCATCTCCTTCCTTCATTTTCTGAAGTGTGAGTTGCTTTAGCAAGGTGGCTTTCCTGGCTGGACCTGACGAGGCATAAATAGATTCGAGTTTCTTCCAGATCTCGTAAGAAGTTTCACATCCATGAACTTGTTTGAGCTCGGAAGGACTGATGGACAAAATAAGATCGGCCTTTGCCTTATTATCTTGACGTTGCCAAGCAGATAAAGCCTTCTTAACCTTTGACTCCTCGCCTTCCGTTGGCTCTGGTGGTCTTGGTATATCACCAGACACATAATCCCATATGTCGTTTTTGACAAGCAACGCCTCTACCTGAAGGCACCATGTGTCGTAGTTGTCTTTTGACAACATATCAAGCCTTAGAGAAGAACTCGGTTGTGCCATTATCAGTAACTGTAAATTAATCGTTGTGGGAACTAGTTTTTACAATAAAAATGAAAAATTGAAAATTCCTGGGCCCATAACCTTTAGAGCCGATTAATTAATTTAATCTAAACGTCCAGAAACATAATTTAATAAAAAAGGTGAAACGATGTTTTTAATATTTAAAAATTTAGTACAACTATAGAGCAAAGTGAAATGAGGTTGTATTAACAAGAGAATTCAGAAAAGAAGAAGGATAAAAAGATTAGTCAAGTCAGAATGAGAGTGACAATGAGAGAATATGAAATATGTTGAAATGTAAATGTTGGTAAGTATGGTTGGGCACGAATTGACAGGGATGTCCAACAATAAGGATGGTTGAAATGGTTCTAAGTTTCATTTGAAGTCCTATAAGTGATTATGAAGACCATTTTCAAATCGAACAAAGATTCCAACAAATTAATAAATTATTCTAAAGACGTAAGTTTCTCACTGACTCACTCACTCACTCATTCATTAACTAATCATTCTACAGCTTACTGTGTAATATATATATTATATATAAAAATTTTTTTCACATACCACATATATGTAAAGCTCCACTAAGAAGGGATTTTTTGAAATTCGAAAAACTAATAGGGTAAACTTGGGTAAATGTAGGGGAAAATCGGATTTCTATTTTCTAAACGGATATAGATAGAAAGATTTTTTAATTCTAAGGTATGTCAATGTTATTAAAAAAATTATAAAAAATTATTTTTACAGTTATCAACGTTTTAGACGAAAAAAATCAAAAATCAATGTTTCATAAAAAAATTCTAATAAATCAGGGGGTTAATTGATTTTTATTATATTTACAGTTTTGGAAAGGGGATGAAAAAAAAAATTAGGCGTGTAATACAAAATTTTTATTTACGTCGTATTTTTGACGCAGGGAATTTTTGAAAAACACTAATTTTTTTTGTCGTTTTTTTGACACTTTTTTATTTTTATCTTTTTAATGTGGAAAGATAGAGATATGAAAATTTAAGATGTCATAGATATTATGGATTTACATATTTTTGGTAAAAATTGAATTTCTAAAGTACCGTTGAGAAAAGTTATTCAAGTATAAAAATTTTTAAAAAACTGTTTTTTACCTTTCTCTGTTAATAACTTTTTAATTAATAGTCATAGAAGGTTGAAATTTTTACAGGTTATACAATCTATTGGTCTAAATGTGAATTTAATTTAATTGAATTTTTTTTATACCGTTAAGGTGAGATAACGGCATTTTAAAAGTAGTTTTACATATCAACTTATTACTCATCAGTGCTTGCACACATGAATTTGGTTTTTCTTTAGTCCGCATAGCAATATATCGACGATTAATTTGATACCTCATTTATTAATCTACGCACTATAGAACGATCACAATTTTAATTTTAATTTAATCAAAAAATCGATTAAATTGCATCGAAATTACCTGATTTGTTCATTGCCAACCACCACCGACCAGTGGCAGATTACCCGTTATTTTATCAAAATCGAAAAATTCAAATGATATTGATGGATTAAAAAATTCATAACTTCTGTTCTGATTGTCCGGGGGAAGCGTTCTATACGAAAAGGGAAGGTAAAGAGGTTATCAATTCAATTTTTTGTATTCAAAATGCAAAAGTTGATGAAAATTTTACGAATTTCAAAAAATTATGTTCTACAAAGTTGTAGCCCCAACCCTTATCTATAAAAAAGTCAGTAGTGTTATAACGGTAAATTCAGCAGGAGCGGCGGTAGGGATATTTAATTGATTTTTTATGACAAAAATCGATTTTAATCAAAAAAATCATCTGACATGACATCATTAATTAATTTATTACTCCTAAAGTTTTTAACGGATTTTCAAGATTAATATCTTAAAATACTGTCATTAAGACACGCATTAAATGTGTGTAAAAAAAATTATCAAATTTCTATGATAATTATGAAAAAAATGTAAAATAAAATTGAATTCATGATTTTTTTCACCAACACTGATTGATTAAAAAATTCAAAATAATATGTTATATTCAAAATAGATAAAAAAAAATTAATTACATATTATTTATTAATATATTTTCTAAATATTTGTTGGACATTTTAAAGTTTTAAGTCCAACAAAAAAATTGATATTAAATGAATTATGAATTTAATTTAATTATAACTTGCTTTTTTTGACATAGTGTTTGCTTTATTAAAATGCTCATTACTTTTTACCACAATAACGGATTTTATTCAAATGACTTTTATTCGCTTGCAAATAAGTAAGCGCTTATTTTGATATATAAAACATATATATCTATCATCTCTTTCATACATTAAAACGTTCTGAAAAAAAAAAGTCATAAAAAAATCTTAAATAATTTTATTGAAAAATAACTGAAAAAGCTTAGAGAATGTCTTATAATTTCAGTAATTTTATCCTGATATTGAAAAATTATATCAATTAAAATAGATAATAGTATTTTTATTTTTATTTTTATTCAATACACAATATACCAATAAAATGACAAGAAATTATTTTAAATAGCTTAACATGGGATAAAGTACAAAAATAAACATTATATTTTAAGCATACTTTTTCAAGTTTTTGACTAATAATATTTTAACCACGCCCCCCAAATATTTTTAAATTACCAAAATTAATTTTTGAGATCTCAACAAACATTTTGACATACAAAACATAGCTCTACCATATTCACAAGTTTCATAAATTCAATTCAAGTTTTAGCCAAATGTAGTTTTTTCAAATTCTAAAGGAAATGTTAAAAAAAATTTAAAATTTACAATTCACCTGCACAAAATCAACTATAAGTCGAGAAATACTGTATGCATTTTCAAAACTAAGGTACCTATAGATAGATATATTTCTCACAAATAAATCTATTATAAAATATTACAAAATTTTAGCCATCTTCAATGGTTTATAGGCTTGATTAGATAAAAATGTAAGTTTTCGATTAAATTGTCAATTACACACACATATTCCAACCGATTTTAAAAATATAATTTTATTTATTTTCTTGAGAAATGTCAAATTATTTTGGTATATAAATGTTTTTTGTACACCCACTACAAGCTGCGATATGATTTTTTGAATATTTAACAAAGCGAAATTTAACAAAAATCAAGACGATTCAAATTCGTTTTTTGAAAGAATCATGAATAAGGTTCCCGAAAATGGCATATAACTTTGGTAATTCTTATTCGATTTTTACAAATAAGGTGTCATATGAAAGATAATAAAATACCCATTTGAATTCAATTAAAAAATTACCAAATAAATAGCAGGAAATTATTATTAATGCGTAAAATTGGCACAGAGAGAAGAAAAAACAACTATATTTTGAGTATATTTTACAAGTTTTTGATCGTTAGCATTTTGACCACGCCCCAGAATATTTTCAAATTCTCAAAATTAATTACTGAAAAGTCAGTTAATATTTTCATATACAAAATATAGCTGTATGATGTTCACAAGTTTCATAAAGTCATTTCAAATTCTATTCAAAGGTAATTTTTCCAAGTTTAAAGGTAAATGTAAAAAATTTTTCAAAATTATCGAGTCACCTGCACAAAATCGACTGAAAGTCAAGAAATACTTGAGATGTCTTTAGATAGGTACAACTTTCAAAAATATGCTCAACAAAAAATATTATAGGTTTTTAGCCAACCTCAATGCTTTTCAGGCTTGATAAGATAAAAATGCAAGTTTTCGAATAAATTTCAAAATTAAACATCGATTTTCAAAAATATATTTCAAAATATAATTTTATTTATTTTCTTAAGAATTGACCAATTATTTTGATATATAAACGTTTTTTGTACACCCAACAATAAAAGCTGTGATACGATTTTTTGAATATTTAACAAAGCTAAATTTAACAAAAATCAAGACGGTCATTCAAATTCGTTATTTGGTAGAATCATATATAAGGTGCCCGAAAATGGCTTATAACATAAGCAATTCTTAATCGATTTATATGAATAAGTTTTCAAATGAAATATAATAAAATACCAATTATAATTCAAACAACAAAAATTTGCAAATAAATTGTAAGTAATTATTATAAAAAAAAACTCTGTAAAAATATTATTTAACAAATAAATGGCTAGATAATATGTTTTAAAGGCAAAATGGGATAGAAATAAAGAGAGAGGGACAGACAGAGAGACATAGAGAGCTGAGAAAGTGGGACAGAAATACAGAGAGAGACGAAGAGAGAAACAGAGAAAGACAGAGTTACAGAGAGAAACAGTGAGATACAAAGAGGGACAAAGATAAATAGACAGATACAGAGATAAACAGAGAGAAACAAAGAGATACAGAGGGAGAGACAGAAAATTACATAGAGAGACAGAATAATACAAAGAGAGACAAAAAGATACAGTGAGAGATAGAGAAATATAGAAGGATCCAGATAAAAATATAAAGAGAAACAAAGAGATACAGAGAGATACAGAGAAAGACAAAAAGAGATACAGAGAAAGACAGAAAACACACGAAGAAATACAGAGACCGACAGAAATATACAGAAAGGGACAGACAGATATAGAGAGACACAGACAAAGATAAAGAGATACAGAGAGATACAGAAAAATACAGAGAGAGAAAGAGAAATACAGAGAGAGACAGAGATATACAGATTAAGACAAAGAGATACAGAGAGAGATAAAGAGATACAGAGAAAGACAAATAGATACACAGAGATACAGATATAGACAGAGAAACACATGGAGAAAGAGAAAGAGATATACAGAAAGAGACAGACAGATATAGTGAGAAACAGACAAATTAGAGAGATACAAAGAGGTACAGAGAGAGACAGAAAAATACAGAGAGATACAGAGAAAGACAGGGAAGTACAGAGAAATACAGAGATACAGAGAAAGACAAAGACATACAGAGGAAGACAAATAGATTCAGAGAGATACAGAGAAAGACAAAGAGATACAGAGAAAGACAAAGACATACAGAGGAAGACAAATTGATACAGAGAGATACAGAGAAAGACCGAGAAACACACGGAGAAAGACAGAGATATACCGAAAGAAACTATAGAGAGACACAGTTAAATATTGAGAGATACAGAGAAAGACAGAAAAATACAGAGAGATACAGAAAAAGACAGAGAAATACAGAGAGATACAGAGAAAGAGATAAAGGGAGATACAGTGAAAGACAAAGAGATACAGAGGAAGACAAAGAGATACAGAGAAACACACGGAGAAAGACAGAGATATATAGAAAGATACAGACAGATACAGAGAGACAGAGACAAATATAGAGAGATACAAAGAGGTACAGAGAGAGACAGAAAAATACAGAAAGATACACAGAGAGACAGAGAAATACATAGAGAAACAGAGAGATATACAAAGAGATACACAGATATACAGAGAGATGCTATATAGATAGAGATGATATATATATTTTCATAAAATTGTAAATAAAATTAAAATAATAAAAAAAAATGCATAATAATAATTATTATTTAATCTTAATATGCTAAAAATTGTCAAAAAATTCTACACGATAGTTTATATAATACAAAATGTAAATTAATACAATTTTAATTTTATTAATAAAAAAAGGATAATAATTTTTATTTTAAGGTTAATATAATTAAAATTTTATCTTAATAAAATATTTTTATATATAAAAAAAAAAGGATAACAATATAAAATTTGCACCTACAGCGTAGCGTAGGGTATACTGTAACGGCTAGTTTCCATATAAAAGTAATTTCGACATTTGCTTTAAAACTGAAAAATGACGGAAATTACTTTTATATGGAAATTTTTTGGAATCTTTGTTCGATTTGAAAATCACTTAAGGGACTTCAAATTAAAATTATGGTGGATTTACATTCATCATCATGCGGAGTTCCGCAAATAAAAGGGATGTAAGATATAAAAATGACATTTGTTGAATAGAGAGATAAGACCAAAATGCAGAGATCTTCATGAATGCAGATTATAGGAAGATGCCATAATTGAGATATAAAGATGAACTTATTCATCTTCATATAGGTACTCTTTCACACATTCGTATTTTCGGCATGAATCTGTCCCGCTCTATAGTTTTCTTGATATTTGCAGATGAAGATGAATTTAAATCCACCATAATTTCAACCATCCTTATAAGGCAAGTAATTTGGAAATGACATCGTAGTACATCTATCAATTTCAGGAAATTTGTATCACTTTTAAGAAATTTCTTGAAATTGGTAGATATACCATGCTGTCGTTTCAAAACTATTAGGTTTATAAAGGGATCGTCGGAATGGTTCTAAGTTTCATTTTTAGACCCCTAAGTGATTATGAAAACCATTCTCAAATCGAACAAAGATTTTAAAAAATGTCCATATAAAAATTTACCCGATTTGCCATTCCAGCATAGTTGAGGTACATTAGAAATGAAAAAAGCATTTATATATTTTAAAACTTTGAATAAATTCTTTTTTAAATTTGTTTTCTTCACACACAAGTCAGGAAAGCCTACGAACAGGGTTGGCCGAATTAACTACACTACATTTTTTACATCATTAACTACGCGTAGTTAATTTAATAAACTACACGTCTTATTTTCTACAAATTGTTACGTTTTTTTTTTTTAAGTTTAAGTTTATTTATTTAGTTTAATTAAAACTATTTACATTTACGATAAGTTTTTTTTTTTTTTTTTACATAATTGATTTTTAAAATTTTATAAATTAATATTAATACTGTGATTTTACGACTCATATAACATTTCTTTTATATATTTTAAAGTTAGTTTCATTAGTGTTTAAACTATTGTATAGCTGAAACCCTTTATATATAAGCGAATTTTGGGTATTTGTAGTTACAAAATTAGGAAGTCTGAGATCGTTCTTGTTTCTAAGAGCGTATGGTTGTAAATCTCTTACAAATTGTATGTAATCTAAAAGATAATTTGGCATTAAGTTGTTTATTATTTTAAATACAAACACTAAAACATTCATAACAATTCTTTGCTTAGCAGATAGCCACTTTAATGTATTTAACATATATCGAACTGACGTATATCTATTGCACTTTAAAATACATCGCATTACCTTATTTTGCAATTTCCTCCATATGAAGGCGAGTATGTAGGGGTTCTTGACAAATTCCACGGGGTATCTTGAGGATTGTTGAAAGCGCCGTCCAAGAAAACTGAGATGATCGCAACAGCCAAAAATAAGGGTTGGCGGCCCGGACCCTTGGTGAGACGTCACTAATGGCCGCCAAAAACACCTATCCACAAAGAACACAAAATCACTACAATTAACAATTTATTTCTTAAACTATTCCATCCTTCTTTCTCACTTCCTCACCAACTCACCCTTGTCTTTTAATTTTCCTTTTTGTATAATTTTTTTTTCGTTGATAATTAAGTTTTCTTTGCTGAATCTTGCACCGTGTATTTATTCCTATTTGTAAAAATTTTGTTTCTTTCATAAATAAACGCACTATAATTTCCTTATGTCATTAAAACTTCCCCTCCTTCTAATGTCATTATTGTTCAGAATAACAAAAAAAAACTTCCAGGCCACAGGGTGATGCATACATCCTAACTTTCCAGAACTCGAATCTGAGCAAGGTGGATTTACACGTTGCGATTTGTAAATTTTGGGATAAACATTCCCTTTATTATGATTTGGCCGTTACCACCAGTTAGAAACAATTAAACCCAAATTTATTGTCAACGGCCTAAGAATTATAGAAGATAGTATCCTGTTCAGTTGTGACGCCTAGCCGTTGAACTCTTCTTGACTAACCAGGCGACCATAACAAATAATTCCTGTGGCAGTTTTGTCCTTAGCCATATTCAACAGATCCCGAGAATTTAAATGGCCAAGCCGTTCATGCCACAACTGGATATCAGACTTTGTCTTTTTGTTCGTCGATTCAGCAATACCATTAGACTCCAAAGGTTGGCGAAGGTAATATAAATCACCAACTCTATCAGCTACAAGTTTGATTTTTCCATTTTCATCTCGTACTAGCGCCGTGTCACGCCTGAAGACTACTTCACAGTTCTTGTCAGTAATCTTGGATACTGAAAAAAGATTTATGCGCAGATCAGGAACTAATAGAGTATTTTCAAAATGTACTGACCTTGATTCGACTTCAAGAGCTACCTGGAGTCTAACAGTTCCCTTCGCCTTCACTGTAGTGGATTGATTACTCGCCAAATTTAATTTTTCCCGATCGGTAGACGACAAAGATTCGAAATTTTCCTCTTCACAGCACAGGTGGGATGTGCACCCACTATCCAAACACCAGCTTCGTTTCAGATCGATGGTATCCATACTCATGGCATGTTCAGAAATATCTGACATTATATAAAAGGAATCCTTTCCATATTCGGCACGTTGTGAAGGATGACGTTTTACACGACAATCAGCAGCCTTCTGCCCAAGTTTGTTGCACTTGCTACATCGAAATGGAAACTTTTTCTTGTTTGTTGGATTTTCTTTAATCGTTTGCTTCGAAGTAAAACTTCTAGTTGCAATCATTGCTCCGCATCCAGACTCTTTGGATTTTTGCTTGCGCGCTTCCGCTTCTTCGAGAATTTTTACTTTAAGCCTTTCAGCGTCAGGAAGAACATCTTGAGTCTCGATAGCACAACGAAAATTTTCGAATGATTCTGGTAATCTGTACAAAAGCATTATGCTCAACAAATCTTTATGAATTTTAACTTCCATCGCCTCGAGTTTGTCGACGGCATCGAAGAACTTGCTCACATGATCACGGATTTCATCTCCTTCCTTCATTTTCTGAAGTGTGAGTTGCTTTAGCAAGGTGGCTTTCCTGGCTGGACCTGACGAGGCATAAATAGATTCGAGTTTCTTCCAGATCTCGTAAGAAGTTTCACATCCATGAACTTGTTTGAGCTCGGAAGGACTGATGGACAAAATAAGATCGGCCTTTGCCTTATTATCTTGACGTTGCCAAGCAGATAAAGCCTTCTTAACCTTTGACTCCTCGCCTTCCGTTGGCTCTGGTGGTCTTGGTATATCACCAGACACATAATCCCATATGTCGTTTTTGACAAGCAACGCCTCTACCTGAAGGCACCATGTGTCGTAGTTGTCTTTTGACAACATATCAAGCCTTAGAGAAGAACTCGGTTGTGCCATTATCAGTAACTGTAAATTAATCGTTGTGGGAACTAGTTTTTACAATAAAAATGAAAAATTGAAAATTCCTGGGCCCATAACCTTTAGAGCCGATTAATTAATTTAATCTAAACGTCCAGAAACATAATTTAATAAAAAAGGTGAAACGATGTTTTTAATATTTAAAAATTTAGTACAACTATAGAGCAAAGTGAAATGAGGTTGTATTAACAAGAGAATTCAGAAAAGAAGAAGGATAAAAAGATTAGTCAAGTCAGAATGAGAGTGACAATGAGAGAATATGAAATATGTTGAAATGTAAATGTTGGTAAGTATGGTTGGGCACGAATTGACAGGGATGTCCAACAATAAGGATGGTTGAAATGGTTCTAAGTTTCATTTGAAGTCCTATAAGTGATTATGAAGACCATTTTCAAATCGAACAAAGATTCCAACAAATTAATAAATTATTCTAAAGACGTAAGTTTCTCACTGACTCACTCACTCACTCATTCATTAACTAATCATTCTACAGCTTACTGTGTAATATATATATTATATATAAAAATTTTTTTCACATACCACATATATGTAAAGCTCCACTAAGAAGGGATTTTTTGAAATTCGAAAAACTAATAGGGTAAACTTGGGTAAATGTAGGGGAAAATCGGATTTCTATTTTCTAAACGGATATAGATAGAAAGATTTTTTAATTCTAAGGTATGTCAATGTTATTAAAAAAATTATAAAAAATTATTTTTACAGTTATCAACGTTTTAGACGAAAAAAATCAAAAATCAATGTTTCATAAAAAAATTCTAATAAATCAGGGGGTTAATTGATTTTTATTATATTTACAGTTTTGGAAAGGGGATGAAAAAAAAAATTAGGCGTGTAATACAAAATTTTTATTTACGTCGTATTTTTGACGCAGGGAATTTTTGAAAAACACTAATTTTTTTTGTCGTTTTTTTGACACTTTTTTATTTTTATCTTTTTAATGTGGAAAGATAGAGATATGAAAATTTAAGATGTCATAGATATTATGGATTTACATATTTTTGGTAAAAATTGAATTTCTAAAGTACCGTTGAGAAAAGTTATTCAAGTATAAAAATTTTTAAAAAACTGTTTTTTACCTTTCTCTGTTAATAACTTTTTAATTAATAGTCATAGAAGGTTGAAATTTTTACAGGTTATACAATCTATTGGTCTAAATGTGAATTTAATTTAATTGAATTTTTTTTATACCGTTAAGGTGAGATAACGGCATTTTAAAAGTAGTTTTACATATCAACTTATTACTCATCAGTGCTTGCACACATGAATTTGGTTTTTCTTTAGTCCGCATAGCAATATATCGACGATTAATTTGATACCTCATTTATTAATCTACGCACTATAGAACGATCACAATTTTAATTTTAATTTAATCAAAAAATCGATTAAATTGCATCGAAATTACCTGATTTGTTCATTGCCAACCACCACCGACCAGTGGCAGATTACCCGTTATTTTATCAAAATCGAAAAATTCAAATGATATTGATGGATTAAAAAATTCATAACTTCTGTTCTGATTGTCCGGGGGAAGCGTTCTATACGAAAAGGGAAGGTAAAGAGGTTATCAATTCAATTTTTTGTATTCAAAATGCAAAAGTTGATGAAAATTTTACGAATTTCAAAAAATTATGTTCTACAAAGTTGTAGCCCCAACCCTTATCTATAAAAAAGTCAGTAGTGTTATAACGGTAAATTCAGCAGGAGCGGCGGTAGGGATATTTAATTGATTTTTTATGACAAAAATCGATTTTAATCAAAAAAATCATCTGACATGACATCATTAATTAATTTATTACTCCTAAAGTTTTTAACGGATTTTCAAGATTAATATCTTAAAATACTGTCATTAAGACACGCATTAAATGTGTGTAAAAAAAATTATCAAATTTCTATGATAATTATGAAAAAAATGTAAAATAAAATTGAATTCATGATTTTTTTCACCAACACTGATTGATTAAAAAATTCAAAATAATATGTTATATTCAAAATAGATAAAAAAAAATTAATTACATATTATTTATTAATATATTTTCTAAATATTTGTTGGACATTTTAAAGTTTTAAGTCCAACAAAAAAATTGATATTAAATGAATTATGAATTTAATTTAATTATAACTTGCTTTTTTTGACATAGTGTTTGCTTTATTAAAATGCTCATTACTTTTTACCACAATAACGGATTTTATTCAAATGACTTTTATTCGCTTGCAAATAAGTAAGCGCTTATTTTGATATATAAAACATATATATCTATCATCTCTTTCATACATTAAAACGTTCTGAAAAAAAAAAGTCATAAAAAAATCTTAAATAATTTTATTGAAAAATAACTGAAAAAGCTTAGAGAATGTCTTATAATTTCAGTAATTTTATCCTGATATTGAAAAATTATATCAATTAAAATAGATAATAGTATTTTTATTTTTATTTTTATTCAATACACAATATACCAATAAAATGACAAGAAATTATTTTAAATAGCTTAACATGGGATAAAGTACAAAAATAAACATTATATTTTAAGCATACTTTTTCAAGTTTTTGACTAATAATATTTTAACCACGCCCCCCAAATATTTTTAAATTACCAAAATTAATTTTTGAGATCTCAACAAACATTTTGACATACAAAACATAGCTCTACCATATTCACAAGTTTCATAAATTCAATTCAAGTTTTAGCCAAATGTAGTTTTTTCAAATTCTAAAGGAAATGTTAAAAAAAATTTAAAATTTACAATTCACCTGCACAAAATCAACTATAAGTCGAGAAATACTGTATGCATTTTCAAAACTAAGGTACCTATAGATAGATATATTTCTCACAAATAAATCTATTATAAAATATTACAAAATTTTAGCCATCTTCAATGGTTTATAGGCTTGATTAGATAAAAATGTAAGTTTTCGATTAAATTGTCAATTACACACACATATTCCAACCGATTTTAAAAATATAATTTTATTTATTTTCTTGAGAAATGTCAAATTATTTTGGTATATAAATGTTTTTTGTACACCCACTACAAGCTGCGATATGATTTTTTGAATATTTAACAAAGCGAAATTTAACAAAAATCAAGACGGTCATTCAAATTCGTTTTTTGAAAGAATCATGAATAAGGTTCCCGAAAATGGCATATAACTTTGGTAATTCTTATTCGATTTTTACAAATAAGGTGTCATATGAAAGATAATAAAATTGAATTCAATTAAAAAATTACCAAATAAATAGCAGGAAATTATTATTAATGCGTAAAATTGGCACAGAGAGAAGAAAAAACAACTATATTTTGAGTATATTTTACAAGTTTTTGATCGTTAGCATTTTGACCACGCCCCAGAATATTTTCAAATTCTCAAAATTAATTACTGAAAAGTCAGTTAATATTTTCATATACAAAATATAGCTGTATGATGTTCACAAGTTTCATAAAGTCATTTCAAATTCTATTCAAAGGTAATTTTTCCAAGTTTAAAGGTAAATGTAAAAAATTTTTCAAAATTATCGAGTCACCTGCACAAAATCGACTGAAAGTCAAGAAATACTTGAGATGTCTTTAGATAGGTACAACTTTCAAAAATATGCTCAACAAAAAATATTATAGGTTTTTAGCCAACCTCAATGCTTTTCAGGCTTGATAAGATAAAAATGCAAGTTTTCGAATAAATTTCAAAATTAAACATCGATTTTCAAAAATATATTTCAAAATATAATTTTATTTATTTTCTTAAGAATTGACCAATTATTTTGATATATAAACGTTTTTTGTACACCCAACAATAAAAGCTGTGATACGATTTTTTGAATATTTAACAAAGCTAAATTTAACAAAAATCAAGACGGTCATTCAAATTCGTTATTTGGTAGAATCATATATAAGGTGCCCGAAAATGGCTTATAACATAAGCAATTCTTAATCGATTTATATGAATAAGTTTTCAAATGAAATATAATAAAATACCAATTATAATTCAAACAACAAAAATTTGCAAATAAATTGTAAGTAATTATTATAAAAAAAAACTCTGTAAAAATATTATTTAACAAATAAATGGCTAGATAATATGTTTTAAAGGCAAAATGGGATAGAAATAAAGAGAGAGGGACAGACAGAGAGACATAGAGAGCTGAGAAAGTGGGACAGAAATACAGAGAGAGACGAAGAGAGAAACAGAGAAAGACAGAGTTACAGAGAGAAACAGTGAGATACAAAGAGGGACAAAGATAAATAGACAGATACAGAGATAAACAGAGAGAAACAAAGAGATACAGAGGGAGAGACAGAAAATTACATAGAGAGACAGAATAATACAAAGAGAGACAAAAAGATACAGTGAGAGATAGAGAAATATAGAAGGATCCAGATAAAAATATAAAGAGAAACAAAGAGATACAGAGAGATACAGAGAAAGACAAAAAGAGATACAGAGAAAGACAGAAAACACACGAAGAAATACAGAGACCGACAGAAATATACAGAAAGGGACAGACAGATATAGAGAGACACAGACAAAGATAAAGAGATACAGAGAGATACAGAAAAATACAGAGAGAGAAAGAGAAATACAGAGAGAGACAGAGATATACAGATTAAGACAAAGAGATACAGAGAGAGATAAAGAGATACAGAGAAAGACAAATAGATACACAGAGATACAGATATAGACAGAGAAACACATGGAGAAAGAGAAAGAGATATACAGAAAGAGACAGACAGATATAGTGAGAAACAGACAAATTAGAGAGATACAAAGAGGTACAGAGAGAGACAGAAAAATACAGAGAGATACAGAGAAAGACAGGGAAGTACAGAGAAATACAGAGATACAGAGAAAGACAAAGACATACAGAGGAAGACAAATAGATTCAGAGAGATACAGAGAAAGACAAAGAGATACAGAGAAAGACAAAGACATACAGAGGAAGACAAATTGATACAGAGAGATACAGAGAAAGACCGAGAAACACACGGAGAAAGACAGAGATATACCGAAAGAAACTATAGAGAGACACAGTTAAATATTGAGAGATACAGAGAAAGACAGAAAAATACAGAGAGATACAGAAAAAGACAGAGAAATACAGAGAGATACAGAGAAAGAGATAAAGGGAGATACAGTGAAAGACAAAGAGATACAGAGGAAGACAAAGAGATACAGAGAAACACACGGAGAAAGACAGAGATATATAGAAAGATACAGACAGATACAGAGAGACAGAGACAAATATAGAGAGATACAAAGAGGTACAGAGAGAGACAGAAAAATACAGAAAGATACACAGAGAGACAGAGAAATACATAGAGAAACAGAGAGATATACAAAGAGATACACAGATATACAGAGAGATGCTATATAGATAGAGATGATATATATATTTTCATAAAATTGTAAATAAAATTAAAATAATAAAAAAAAATGCATAATAATAATTATTATTTAATCTTAATATGCTAAAAATTGTCAAAAAATTCTACACGATAGTTTATATAATACAAAATGTAAATTAATACAATTTTAATTTTATTAATAAAAAAAGGATAATAATTTTTATTTTAAGGTTAATATAATTAAAATTTTATCTTAATAAAATATTTTTATATATAAAAAAAAAAGGATAACAATATAAAATTTGCACCTACAGCGTAGCGTAGGGTATACTGTAACGGCTAGTTTCCATATAAAAGTAATTTCGACATTTGCTTTAAAACTGAAAAATGACGGAAATTACTTTTATATGGAAATTTTTTGGAATCTTTGTTCGATTTGAAAATCACTTAAGGGACTTCAAATTAAAATTATGGTGGATTTACATTCATCATCATGCGGAGTTCCGCAAATAAAAGGGATGTAAGATATAAAAATGACATTTGTTGAATAGAGAGATAAGACCAAAATGCAGAGATCTTCATGAATGCAGATTATAGGAAGATGCCATAATTGAGATATAAAGATGAACTTATTCATCTTCATATAGGTACTCTTTCACACATTCGTATTTTCGGCATGAATCTGTCCCGCTCTATAGTTTTCTTGATATTTGCAGATGAAGATGAATTTAAATCCACCATAATTTCAACCATCCTTATAAGGCAAGTAATTTGGAAATGACATCGTAGTACATCTATCAATTTCAGGAAATTTGTATCACTTTTAAGAAATTTCTTGAAATTGGTAGATATACCATGCTGTCGTTTCAAAACTATTAGGTTTATAAAGGGATCGTCGGAATGGTTCTAAGTTTCATTTTTAGACCCCTAAGTGATTATGAAAACCATTCTCAAATCGAACAAAGATTTTAAAAAATGTCCATATAAAAATTTACCCGATTTGCCATTCCAGCATAGTTGAGGTACATTAGAAATGAAAAAAGCATTTATATATTTTAAAACTTTGAATAAATTCTTTTTTAAATTTGTTTTCTTCACACACAAGTCAGGAAAGCCTACGAACAGGGTTGGCCGAATTAACTACACTACATTTTTTACATCATTAACTACGCGTAGTTAATTTAATAAACTACACGTCTTATTTTCTACAAATTGTTACGTTTTTTTTTTTTAAGTTTAAGTTTATTTATTTAGTTTAATTAAAACTATTTACATTTACGATAAGTTTTTTTTTTTTTTTTTACATAATTGATTTTTAAAATTTTATAAATTAATATTAATACTGTGATTTTACGACTCATATAACATTTCTTTTATATATTTTAAAGTTAGTTTCATTAGTGTTTAAACTATTGTATAGCTGAAACCCTTTATATATAAGCGAATTTTGGGTATTTGTAGTTACAAAATTAGGAAGTCTGAGATCGTTCTTGTTTCTAAGAGCGTATGGTTGTAAATCTCTTACAAATTGTATGTAATCTAAAAGATAATTTGGCATTAAGTTGTTTATTATTTTAAATACAAACACTAAAACATTCATAACAATTCTTTGCTTAGCAGATAGCCACTTTAATGTATTTAACATATATCGAACTGACGTATATCTATTGCACTTTAAAATACATCGCATTACCTTATTTTGCAATTTCCTCCATATGAAGGCGAGTATGTAGGGGTTCTTGACAAATTCCACGGGGTATCTTGAGGATTGTTGAAAGCGCCGTCCAAGAAAACTGAGATGATCGCAACAGCCAAAAATAAGGGTTGGCGGCCCGGACCCTTGGTGAGACGTCACTAATGGCCGCCAAAAACACCTATCCACAAAGAACACAAAATCACTACAATTAACAATTTATTTCTTAAACTATTCCATCCTTCTTTCTCACTTCCTCACCAACTCACCCTTGTCTTTTAATTTTCCTTTTTGTATTATTTTTTGTTCGTTGATAATTAAGTTTTCTTTGCTGAATCTTGCACCGTGTATTTATTCCTATTTGTAAAAATTTTGTTTCTTTCATAAATAAACGCACTATAATTTCCTTATGTCATTAAAACTTCCCCTCCTTCTAATGTCATTATTGTTCAGAATAACAAAAAAAAACTTCCAGGCCACAGGGTGATGCATACATCCTAACTTTCCAGAACTCGAATCTGAGCAAGGTGGATTTACACGTTGCGATTTGTAAATTTTGGGATAAACATTCCCTTTATTATGATTTGGCCGTTACCACCAGTTAGAAACAATTAAACCCAAATTTATTGTCAACGGCCTAAGAATTATAGAAGATAGTATCCTGTTCAGTTGTGACGCCTAGCCGTTGAACTCTTCTTGACTAACCAGGCGACCATAACAAATAATTCCTGTGGCAGTTTTGTCCTTAGCCATATTCAACAGATCCCGAGAATTTAAATGGCCAAGCCGTTCATGCCACAACTGGATATCAGACTTTGTCTTTTTGTTCGTCGATTCAGCAATACCATTAGACTCCAAAGGTTGGCGAAGGTAATATAAATCACCAACTCTATCAGCTACAAGTTTGATTTTTCCATTTTCATCTCGTACTAGCGCCGTGTCACGCCTGAAGACTACTTCACAGTTCTTGTCAGTAATCTTGGATACTGAAAAAAGATTTATGCGCAGATCAGGAACTAATAGAGTATTTTCAAAATGTACTGACCTTGATTCGACTTCAAGAGCTACCTGGAGTCTAACAGTTCCCTTCGCCTTCACTGTAGTGGATTGATTACTCGCCAAATTTAATTTTTCCCGATCGGTAGACGACAAAGATTCGAAATTTTCCTCTTCACAGCACAGGTGGGATGTGCACCCACTATCCAAACACCAGCTTCGTTTCAGATCGATGGTATCCATACTCATGGCATGTTCAGAAATATCTGACATTATATAAAAGGAATCCTTTCCATATTCGGCACGTTGTGAAGGATGACGTTTTACACGACAATCAGCAGCCTTCTGCCCAAGTTTGTTGCACTTGCTACATCGAAATGGAAACTTTTTCTTGTTTGTTGGATTTTCTTTAATCGTTTGCTTCGAAGTAAAACTTCTAGTTGCAATCATTGCTCCGCATCCAGACTCTTTGGATTTTTGCTTGCGCGCTTCCGCTTCTTCGAGAATTTTTACTTTAAGCCTTTCAGCGTCAGGAAGAACATCTTGAGTCTCGATAGCACAACGAAAATTTTCGAATGATTCTGGTAATCTGTACAAAAGCATTATGCTCAACAAATCTTTATGAATTTTAACTTCCATCGCCTCGAGTTTGTCGACGGCATCGAAGAACTTGCTCACATGATCACGGATTTCATCTCCTTCCTTCATTTTCTGAAGTGTGAGTTGCTTTAGCAAGGTGGCTTTCCTGGCTGGACCTGACGAGGCATAAATAGATTCGAGTTTCTTCCAGATCTCGTAAGAAGTTTCACATCCATGAACTTGTTTGAGCTCGGAAGGACTGATGGACAAAATAAGATCGGCCTTTGCCTTATTATCTTGACGTTGCCAAGCAGATAAAGCCTTCTTAACCTTTGACTCCTCGCCTTCCGTTGGCTCTGGTGGTCTTGGTATATCACCAGACACATAATCCCATATGTCGTTTTTGACAAGCAACGCCTCTACCTGAAGGCACCATGTGTCGTAGTTGTCTTTTGACAACATATCAAGCCTTAGAGAAGAACTCGGTTGTGCCATTATCAGTAACTGTAAATTAATCGTTGTGGGAACTAGTTTTTACAATAAAAATGAAAAATTGAAAATTCCTGGGCCCATAACCTTTAGAGCCGATTAATTAATTTAATCTAAACGTCCAGAAACATAATTTAATAAAAAAGGTGAAACGATGTTTTTAATATTTAAAAATTTAGTACAACTATAGAGCAAAGTGAAATGAGGTTGTATTAACAAGAGAATTCAGAAAAGAAGAAGGATAAAAAGATTAGTCAAGTCAGAATGAGAGTGACAATGAGAGAATATGAAATATGTTGAAATGTAAATGTTGGTAAGTATGGTTGGGCACGAATTGACAGGGATGTCCAACAATAAGGATGGTTGAAATGGTTCTAAGTTTCATTTGAAGTCCTATAAGTGATTATGAAGACCATTTTCAAATCGAACAAAGATTCCAACAAATTAATAAATTATTCTAAAGACGTAAGTTTCTCACTGACTCACTCACTCACTCATTCATTAACTAATCATTCTACAGCTTACTGTGTAATATATATATTATATATAAAAATTTTTTTCACATACCACATATATGTAAAGCTCCACTAAGAAGGGATTTTTTGAAATTCGAAAAACTAATAGGGTAAACTTGGGTAAATGTAGGGGAAAATCGGATTTCTATTTTCTAAACGGATATAGATAGAAAGATTTTTTAATTCTAAGGTATGTCAATGTTATTAAAAAAATTATAAAAAATTATTTTTACAGTTATCAACGTTTTAGACGAAAAAAATCAAAAATCAATGTTTCATAAAAAAATTCTAATAAATCAGGGGGTTAATTGATTTTTATTATATTTACAGTTTTGGAAAGGGGATGAAAAAAAAAATTAGGCGTGTAATACAAAATTTTTATTTACGTCGTATTTTTGACGCAGGGAATTTTTGAAAAACACTAATTTTTTTTGTCGTTTTTTTGACACTTTTTTATTTTTATCTTTTTAATGTGGAAAGATAGAGATATGAAAATTTAAGATGTCATAGATATTATGGATTTACATATTTTTGGTAAAAATTGAATTTCTAAAGTACCGTTGAGAAAAGTTATTCAAGTATAAAAATTTTTAAAAAACTGTTTTTTACCTTTCTCTGTTAATAACTTTTTAATTAATAGTCATAGAAGGTTGAAATTTTTACAGGTTATACAATCTATTGGTCTAAATGTGAATTTAATTTAATTGAATTTTTTTTATACCGTTAAGGTGAGATAACGGCATTTTAAAAGTAGTTTTACATATCAACTTATTACTCATCAGTGCTTGCACACATGAATTTGGTTTTTCTTTAGTCCGCATAGCAATATATCGACGATTAATTTGATACCTCATTTATTAATCTACGCACTATAGAACGATCACAATTTTAATTTTAATTTAATCAAAAAATCGATTAAATTGCATCGAAATTACCTGATTTGTTCATTGCCAACCACCACCGACCAGTGGCAGATTACCCGTTATTTTATCAAAATCGAAAAATTCAAATGATATTGATGGATTAAAAAATTCATAACTTCTGTTCTGATTGTCCGATCTTTAAAGCTTTAATTCTTTAATTCTGTATAAAAATAATTGCGGAGGGGGGAAGCGTTCTATACGAAAAGGGAAGGTAAAGAGGTTATCAATTCAATTTTTTGTATTCAAAATGCAAAAGTTGATGAAAATTTTACGAATTTCAAAAAATTATGTTCTACAAAGTTGTAGCCCCAACCCTTATCTATAAAAAAGTCAGTAGTGTTATAACGGTAAATTCAGCAGGAGCGGCGGTAGGGATATTTAATTGATTTTTTATGACAAAAATCGATTTTAATCAAAAAAATCATCTGACATGACATCATTAATTAATTTATTACTCCTAAAGTTTTTAACGGATTTTCAAGATTAATATCTTAAAATACTGTCATTAAGACACGCATTAAATGTGTGTAAAAAAAATTATCAAATTTCTATGATTCAATTCAAGTTTTAGCCAAATGTAGTTTTTTCAAATTCTAAAGGAAATGTTAAAAAAAATTAAAAATTTACAATTCACCTGCACAAAATCAACTATAAGTCGAGAAATACTGTATGCATTTTCAAAACTAAGGTACCTATAGATAGATATATTTCTCACAAATAAATCTATTATAAAATATTACAAAATTTTAGCCATCTTCAATGGTTTATAGGCTTGATTAGATAAAAATGTAAGTTTTCGATTAAATTGTCAATTACACACACATATTCCAACCGATTTTAAAAATATAATTTTATTTATTTTCTTGAGAAATGTCAAATTATTTTGGTATATAAATGTTTTTTGTACACCCACTACAAGCTGCGATATGATTTTTTGAATATTTAACAAAGCGAAATTTAACAAAAATCAAGACGGTCATTCAAATTCGTTTTTTGAAAGAATCATGAATAAGGTTCCCGAAAATGGCATATAACTTTGGTAATTCTTATTCGATTTTTACAAATAAGGTGTCATATGAAAGATAATAAAATACCCATTTGAATTCAATTAAAAAATTACCAAATAAATAGCAGGAAATTATTATTAATGCGTAAAATTGGCACAGAGAGAAGAAAAAACAACTATATTTTGAGTATATTTTACAAGTTTTTGATCGTTAGCATTTTGACCACGCCCCAGAATATTTTCAAATTCTCAAAATTAATTACTGAAAAGTCAGTTAATATTTTCATATACAAAATATAGCTGTATGATGTTCACAAGTTTCATAAAGTCATTTCAAATTCTATTCAAAGGTAATTTTTCCAAGTTTAAAGGTAAATGTAAAAAATTTTTCAAAATTATCGAGTCACCTGCACAAAATCGACTGAAAGTCAAGAAATACTTGAGATGTCTTTAGATAGGTACAACTTTCAAAAATATGCTCAACAAAAAATATTATAGGTTTTTAGCCAACCTCAATGCTTTTCAGGCTTGATAAGATAAAAATGCAAGTTTTCGAATAAATTTCAAAATTAAACATCGATTTTCAAAAATATATTTCAAAATATAATTTTATTTATTTTCTTAAGAATTGACCAATTATTTTGATATATAAAACGTTTTTTGTACACCCAACAATAAAAGCTGTGATACGATTTTTTGAATATTTAACAAAGCTAAATTTAACAAAAATCAAGACGGTCATTCAAATTCGTTATTTGGTAGAATCATATATAAGGTGCCCGAAAATGGCTTATAACATAAGCAATTCTTAATCGATTTATATGAATAAGTTTTCAAATGAAATATAATAAAATACCAATTATAATTCAAACAACAAAAATTTGCAAATAAATTGTAAGTAATTATTATAAAAAAAAACTCTGTAAAAATATTATTTAACAAATAAATGGCTAGATAATATGTTTTAAAGGCAAAATGGGATAGAAATAAAGAGAGAGGGACAGACAGAGAGACATAGAGAGCTGAGAAAGTGGGACAGAAATACAGAGAGAGACGAAGAGAGAAACAGAGAAAGACAGAGTTACAGAGAGAAACAGTGAGATACAAAGAGGGACAAAGATAAATAGACAGATACAGAGATAAACAGAGAGAAACAAAGAGATACAGAGGGAGAGACAGAAAATTACATAGAGAGACAGAATAATACAAAGAGAGACAAAAAGATACAGTGAGAGATAGAGAAATATAGAAAGATCCAGATAAAAATATAAAGAGAAACAAAGAGATACAGAGAGATACAGAGAAAGACAAAAAGAGATACAGAGAAAGACAGAAAACACACGAAGAAATACAGAGACCGACAGAAATATACAGAAAGGGACAGACAGATATAGAGAGACACAGACAAAGATAAAGAGATACAGAGAGATACAGAAAAATACAGAGAGAGAAAGAGAAATACAGAGAGAGACAGAGATATACAGATTAAGACAAAGAGATACAGAGAGAGATAAAGAGATACAGAGAAAGACAAATAGATACACAGAGATACAGATATAGACAGAGAAACACATGGAGAAAGAGAAAGAGATATACAGAAAGAGACAGACAGATATAGTGAGAAACAGACAAATTAGAGAGATACAAAGAGGTACAGAGAGAGACAGAAAAATACAGAGAGATACAGAGAAAGACAGGGAAGTACAGAGAAATACAGAGATACAGAGAAAGACAAAGACATACAGAGGAAGACAAATAGATTCAGAGAGATACAGAGAAAGACAAAGAGATACAGAGAAAGACAAAGACATACAGAGGAAGACAAATTGATACAGAGAGATACAGAGAAAGACCGAGAAACACACGGAGAAAGACAGAGATATACCGAAAGAAACTATAGAGAGACACAGTTAAATATTGAGAGATACAGAGAAAGACAGAAAAATACAGAGAGATACAGAAAAAGACAGAGAAATACAGAGAGATACAGAGAAAGAGATAAAGGGAGATACAGTGAAAGACAAAGAGATACAGAGGAAGACAAAGAGATACAGAGAAACACACGGAGAAAGACAGAGATATATAGAAAGATACAGACAGATACAGAGAGACAGAGACAAATATAGAGAGATACAAAGAGGTACAGAGAGAGACAGAAAAATACAGAAAGATACACAGAGAGACAGAGAAATACATAGAGAAACAGAGAGATATACAAAGAGATACACAGATATACAGAGAGATGCTATATAGATAGAGATGATATATATATTTTCATAAAATTGTAAATAAAATTAAAATAATAAAAAAAAATGCATAATAATAATTATTATTTAATCTTAATATGCTAAAAATTGTCAAAAAATTCTACACGATAGTTTATATAATACAAAATGTAAATTAATACAATTTTAATTTTATTAATAAAAAAAGGATAATAATTTTTATTTTAAGGTTAATATAATTAAAATTTTATCTTAATAAAATATTTTTATATATAAAAAAAAAGGATAACAATATAAAATTTGCACCTACAGCGTAGCGTAGGGTATACTGTAACGGCTAGTTTCCATATAAAAGTAATTTCGACACTTGCTTTAAAACTGAAAAATGACGGAAATTACTTTTATATGGAAATTTTTTGGAATCTTTGTTCGATTTGAAAATCACTTAAGGGACTTCAAATTAAACTTATGGTGGATTTACATTCATCATCATGCGGAGTTCCGCAAATAAAAGGGATGTAAGATATAAAAATGACATTTGTTGAATAGAGAGATAAGACCAAAATGCAGAGATCTTCATGAATGCAGATTATAGGAAGATGCCATAATTGAGATATAAAGATGAACTTATTCATCTTCATATAGGTACTCTTTCACACATTCGTATTTTCGGCATGAATCTGTCCCGCTCTATAGTTTTCTTGATATTTGCAGATGAAGATGAATTTAAATCCACCATAATTTCAACCATCCTTATAAGGCAAGTAATTTGGAAATGACATCGTAGTACATCTATCAATTTCAGGAAATTTGTATTACTTTTAAGAAATTTCTTGAAATTGGTAGATATACCATGCTGTCGTTTCAAAACTATTAGGTTTATAAAGGGATCGTCGGAATGGTTCTAAGTTTCATTTTTAGACCCCTAAGTGATTATGAAAACCATTCTCAAATCGAACAAAGATTTTAAAAAATGTCCATATAAAAATTTACCCGATTTGCCAATCCAGCATAGTTGAGGTACATTAGAAATGAAAAAAGCATTTATATATTTTAAAACTTTGAATAAATTCTTTTTTAAATTTGTTTTCTTCACACACAAGTCAGGAAAGCCTACGAACAGGGTTGGCCGAATTAACTACACTACATTTTTTACATCATTAACTACGCGTAGTTAATTTAATAAACTACACGTCTTATTTTCTACAAATTGTTACGTTTTTTTTTTTAAGTTTAAGTTTATTTATTTAGTTTAATTAAAACTATTTACATTTACGATAAGTTTTTTTTTTTTTTTTTACATAATTGATTTTTAAAATTTTATAAATTAATATTAATACTGTGATTTTACGACTCATATAACATTTCTTTTATATATTTTAAAGTTAGTTTCATTAGTGTTTAAACTATTGAATAGCTGAAACCCTTTATATATAAGCGAATTTTGGGTATTTGTAGTTACAAAATTAGGAAGTCTGAGATCGTTCTTGTTTCTAAGAGCGTATGGTTGTAAATCTCTTACAAATTGTATGTAATCTAAAAGATAATTTGGCATTAAGTTGTTTATTATTTTAAATACAAACACTAAAACATTCATAACAATTCTTTGCTTAGCAGATAGCCACTTTAATGTATTTAACATATATCGAACTGACGTATATCTATTGCACTTTAAAATACATCGCATTACCTTATTTTGCAATTTTTGCAGTCTTATGATCTTACTCTCATTACATAAAAACAAAACAGTTGAACAATACTCAAAATGAGGTTTTACAATTACATTATAAATATTTATTCCACTGATAGTGGAAACTTGGTTTCTTATTCTTTTCAGAAATCCTATTTTTTTTACTTATTTTTTTACAAATGTACTCAATATGATTACCGAACAATAACTTTTGATCTAATACTACACCTAAGTACTTTATTTCGTTTAGTTTTTCGATTGAAATACCACCAATCTTAATATCGCTGTCATCACTTTTCCCATTCAGCACCATTAGTTTAGTTTTTCCGATGTTCAATTTTAGTGTATTTTCCACCATTTACTTTTACTTTGTTTTATTTTTTTTAAAATAGAGAATTACAGTGGTTTGAATCGTATTCAAACCACTGTAATTCTCTATTTTTTACCCCATATTTTTACATTTTCATCATTAAAATATTTCTACTTACAGTCTCAAACGCACGTTTTAAGTCCAAAAAAACACAATAGATACTTCTTTTTTTAGATAGTTCCTCCTTCCACGATGTTACAACTATATTGATTGCGGTCTCACATGAGTAACCCTTTCGAAAACCCGATTAAAGGTCCATTATTAATTTGTTACTTTCAAATTAATGATAAAGTTGTTTAAATACCACCTTTTCAAATATCTTTTCATACAATGGCATAGCATTCACTGGTCTAAATTCTTCACATTTCACTGTATTTACTATTTTTTCTACTGGTGTTATCTAAGATTCTTTCCAGGAGTCAGGGAACTTGCTTGAGAATAGGGAATCCTTAATTATTTTGCATAAGATAGGTCCAAGAATTTCAAATTGGTCTAAGTAGATATACTTGGGCTCATGAACTGAAAATCACGCTGGTTTTTCATATTTTTTATAGTTTTTTTAAAATCATTTAACGAAATATTCTTAAATTTGAACACACTTTCCACTTCTTGTACATGGTTTACAAAAGTAGTTATTGGAATTGTGTCTATTATTTCGACTACACTTTTGACAAAAAATTTGTTGAATTTATTTGCTATAGTTTTATTTTCATTGCAAATCGTTGTACTAAATAAAACACTTTTAATTTCACTTTTTTCTTTTTTTAATATAAATTTTTTTTAAATTATTCCACATTGATTTTTGATCTACTGCACCAGATATTTTTGACATAACATATTCACTTTTTCGCTTAAGTATTTCTTTTTTATAGTTATTTCAAATAGTAGTATAATTTGCCCAGTCTTCATCGGAACCACTCAACAATGCTTTTGTATATTTCAAAATTTTTTGATTTTTAAGATTATTTAAATAATTGTTGAACCACTCATTTCCACCAGATTTTTTTACTTTATTTGTAATAAATACGGAGACACTTTCATTTGTTTTTTCTAAAAAAATATCAGCTAACAAATTAATATCATAAACATTTTGCAAACTAAAAAAATTAGTTTCTAAAACCTGTCCAAACAAATTGTTTCTATATTTAAAATGAGGAAATAACTTCTTCTGCCTTGTAGTTTTTTCACAATCTATATCAATCACAATTGTTTCGTGATCACTTATTTTAAGGTCTTTTACCGTTCC
This sequence comes from Epistrophe grossulariae, assembly GCA_929447395.1. Taxonomy (NCBI): domain Eukaryota; kingdom Metazoa; phylum Arthropoda; class Insecta; order Diptera; family Syrphidae; genus Epistrophe; species Epistrophe grossulariae. The sequence goes on from OV839566.1 coordinate 101,025,078, forward strand.
AGCTTTGATCAATGGACTATTTGTAACCACATAATCAATTAATGTACTTGAATTTTTGGTAATCCTAGTCGGCTCATTTATGATTTGAATACACGCATTGTCTTTTATAATTTTTTCGACATCACTTTTATAAATATTACTAGAAAACCAGTCGATGTTAAAATCACCGACCATCACAATGTCTTTATTTAAATCATAGAGCTCATCCATCAATGCACCTCACAAGAAACTCTACAACAACTTGAACTTGGAGATCTGTACATAGCAACAACCACGCAGGAATAATTTGTAAAATAAACAGTGTTTATTGACCACCATAGATGCATATTTTTGGCAAACTGCTTGACATTTGAAGCTCTAATCTCACTTCGTGTATATATCAATATCCCACCGGTATGGGTTAATGTTGTGTCACACCTATCGACCAACGTAAAATTATCTATACTTAGTTCACTACTTTGAATTTCTGAGGTCACATGGGCTTCAGTTAATACTAAAGCATCAAAGTCATTTGCATTAATTATTACTTGCAGTTCGACAATACTATTTAAAAATCCACATATATTTAAGTAACAAATTTTTACAGACTTTGATTGCTAGAAGGAGGTTTTGTTTTTTTGGATTTCAACTTTATTTTTATATACTTCGCACTCGTCACTTCTACAATCATGGTTCACGGAAAGGCTTAAGCCCAACCTCGAGTTAGCCAAAACAAAATTATTACATTTTAATATTTCACTCTTATAGCTCTTTGCGTCATGATTATCACCACATTTTGCACACAATACTTCATTTCTACAGTCTTTTGCTTTATGGTTATATCCCCAACATTTAAAGCACCGTTTAACTGAAATAAAATCGTATACGGCACATCTATCCCATCCCAAGTTGATTCGCTTCCTCTCTATAATATTTCTATATCCTTCCGTTTTAATTGAGATTATGGCACTGTAACTTTTTTTAGAGTCTTTTTCAACGCTGTACATTTTTAAACATTTAAGACCACATCTAATATTATTTTGTTTTTTAATAGCCGACAATAGTCCTTCTTAACTCCACTTTTCATTTATTCCACATATCTTCACACAGGGGTTTTGCAGATTTGGTACCGAAACGTCATATTCACTTCCTAATTTCTCTTTAGCTTCTTTTTCTATTATTTTTAGTGAATTTTCATCATCACAACTAATGAGGATACCTCCGTCTCTCTTATCAACAACTTTATTAACTCTAACAGACAGTGATGATGGGTCAATCTTTTCTTTAAGATCTTCTTTTGTTTTTTTATTCTCTTGAGCTTTTTTGGGTTTTATCATTACAGGTTGCTCTCTTCTTACAGACTCAGCATACGATATCTTTTTCTCACTTTTACATACTTTTCTTATTTCACTCAACACTATTTCTTTTTCTTCACTTAACTTGTTTCCATTATGTAAAATTTGTTCAATATTAGCGTTTTGATTCTCACTATTACTACTATATGCTTTTTTTACTTCACTCAAAACTATTTTCTTTTCTTCACTTAATTTGTTTACATTATATAGTATTTTCTCAATGTTAGTATTTTGTTTTTCTAAATGTTGCTTATTTTCTTGTATGGCATTTGCCAACATACCGACTTTTTCAAACATAATGTTTACATAATCTCTACAAACATTGCACATATAAAGAACCGCTGGTTTTTCATTTATTAACTTTTTGTCATATTCAGACAATTTAGCACATTTAAAGTGAAAAAAAGCTCCACAGATTCCGTTGCATGGTAAACAAGTTCTCCCTTTCAGGGATCGCATCGCACTCCTTGCACCGGCCACTCATCGCACTCTGTTCACTTTTTCGACTCAATAACGGATTTTTTTTTTGCCTCAATTATTCGATTTTAATTTCTTTTAATTTATTATGTTTTTAATTATTTTTGCACAATTTCTTTATGATATTGTTATTCCAATTATCACTTTTGCAATAAATGCAACTTCCATAAATAAATTGGCCACTAGAACTTTTTTTTAAATCAATTACGTTAAACCACTACTAAAAAACACGTCCGCACAGATCAATATCACTCAATACTCATATATGTACATACAAAGTAAATTTAGAGAAATAATAAAATTTCAAGCTTCAAAGTTACAACTGACAGATCATTTAATATTTGAATTTAGTTTAGTTTAGTTTAGTTTAGTTTAGTTTAGTTTAGTTTATTTATTTTATCAATTTGAGATTAACATTCTCTTTTAGATTACTTAATTAAAAAAAAAAAAAAAATAAATAATAATAATAATAATAATAAATAAATGAATTCTTAGACATTTGAAATATAAATCTAATATAATAAATATTAATAAATAATAGTAACTATTAAAGAAAAGAAATAAAAATACACAACAGGATACAATATGATCAAAACAACAACAATATCATCATAAGATTTTTTTTAAAAGTATCTCTCGGACTACTCATACAAACATCTATCATATTAATAACGGCATTAGTCTCCCTGACGCAACGAGTAATCGGTTCATTTCTACCGTAATTACTTCTTGAAAAAGTCTCTCGTAAGTGGAAACTTATGCGGAGACTCCTGCAAGGGAAATAAAAGTTAATTCGTTCCAGCAAGTAGGGGCAAACAATGTGATTATTAATAATATCCTTTACCATCATAATTGAGAAGTACCTTCTTCTGAGCTCAAGCGTTTGCATACCGAAAAGCAGACATCTAACATTATATGAGGGCATATCAATATCCCAATTAAGCTTGATAAAACAGTACCTAGTGAAACTTTTTTGAATTCTTTCAATTCTAAATGAATGGGAATCATAGTAAGGATTCCAAACCACGCAGCAGTACTCCAAATTAGACCTTACAAATCCCATATAAAGAGATTTGAGTGCATAAGAATCAGAGAATTCTCTTGTATTCCTTCTCAAGAAACCCAACATCTTGTACGCTTTATTTACTATGTAATCAAAGTGACAAGTAAAGGAAAACTGCCGATCTAAAACGATTCCCAAATCTTTTTTTTGAGCCACTTTTTCTAATGTAATACCATTGATAGAATAATCAAATTTTAAAGGAGCATTTTTTCTTGAACATATAAAACTTTGACATTTGGAAACATTTAAAAAAAGAAGGTTGTCATTACACCATAATGCTAGTTTATCTAAATCTTCTTGTAATAGAAAACAATCACTTAAAGATTTTATCATTCTAAAAATTTTTACGTCATCAGCATATAGTAGGGACCTAGAATACTGAAAAATGTCTGGAATATCATTAATGAATAGATTAAAGAATAATGGGCCTATGTGGCTTCCTTGGGGGACACCCGAGGTTACTCTCATACATTTGGAAATAAACTTTTCTATCTTAACGAATTGGGTTCGATCAGTTAGGTAGGAACAGATCCATTTCAAAAAAATAGAATGGAAACCAAGTTTTGACAATTTGTATATTAAGATTTCATGACTGACCCTATCAAATGCTTTCGCAAAATCTGTAAATATTATATCAGTTTGAAAACCACTTTCAAATCCTCTAATTACTGAACCACATAAAATAGTAAGATTTGTAGCTGTGGATCTACCTGAAACAAATCCATGCTGAGAGACAGATATAAGTTCTTTCGTAAGAAAACAAAGCTTATCACATACAATTTTTTCAAATAATTTAGGAATCACAGATAATTTACATATTGGTCTGTAATTACATATTTTTTGCTTTGCACCAGATTTAAAAATCGGGGATATGAAAGATGTTTTCCACTCATCTAAAAATTGACCAGTTATCAGAGACTTATTGAAAATTAACAACAAAGGCAACGCGAGGGACGTCGCACATTTTTTAACAACCTTGGGAGATATACAATCAGGGCCGGCGCCTTTATTTTCATCAGTACCCTTTATCGCGTGTAGTACTTCTGATATGCTTAACTGAAAAATTCCAATATCAACTACATTACTTGGAGAAAATTCAGGAAACTCTCCGGGAGACGTAACAGAGTAACCCGATTCGAAATAATCGGCAAAAAGATTACAGATTGTGGGCAAATCACTAGATGTTAAGCCTGAAAATTCCATGCTATTTGGTAATCTAGTAGATTTTCTTTTAGAGTTTATATAATTCCAAAAACTTTTACTGTCATTTTTAATTTGTAATTCTGCAGTTAACACAAATTTATTATATAAAAATTTGTTTAGAACATCGAAAGATTTCTGAGTTTTGTAATAGTTTTGACTTTTAATAAAATTATTTTGATCATTCTTGAAACGTTTATATGCCTTGTTTTTTAAATTTTTGAGATTTGATAATCTATTATTGAACCACGGTGGGTTTGAATTATGTCTAAATAATTTTTTTGGAATAAAGCTATCAGATGCCTGCTTTAAATATGATTTGAAAGTCATGAACGCTTGACTCAGATCCTGGCTTCCCACAATGAATTCCCATGGCAATGAGTTTAGATGTACATTCATTGCTTCAAAGTTACCATGCCTGTAGTCATACATTTTTACATTTTCATTAATTACTGGAATATAAACTAGGAGCTTACAGTCTATGACTAGAAAAATATGATGCTGAGAATTGTTTACTACAGGAAAATCAACCCTGTCAACGTTAACTACTAACTCAATATCAACGAAAACTAGGTCCAAAATGCGATTTAGTAAATTCGGTATATTGTTAAGTTGTAGCAAATTAAACTGACTATAAAAATCAATAACTGAAGTTTCAATTTCCGTTTTTACATCAAATGGAATCAAACATTTTTCATCACCATCATATTTCCAGTTTACATCACCAATGTTAAAGTCACCTAGACAAATAATATGATCAGATGGATCCAAAGAAGATAATAAAAATCGACAATTTTCTAAGTGTAAGTTATACAATTCTAGGGGGCTTGTTGGTGGGATATAACTAGCAGAGATATACAAATTTACACTTTTACCAATATTAATCTTTACAATCAATTGATCTATATCAAAAGCAGTGTCAATTTCACTCGAGAACAATTCAATTTGATTGGAGACCAGATTTGAACGAATCGCGATAATAATTCCACCACCCCGATATTTGTTTCAGTAACTACATTTAACTACGTTTAACTACATAAACTACTTAGCAAATGTGAAAAATGTAGTGGCCATCCCTGCCTACGAACACTTCTCCTTTTTTTGGTGTCCGTTTTATCATCTTCGTATTCTGTTTCCTCAGACCAGTAAGAACATAGCATGAACGCAATAATTTTGTCTATTCCCCTGATGTTTCGCCCTCTTTCTCTACTCGGCGTTACACTTTTTGGAAATTCTGTTGATTTTGTTCATATTGTTAGTAGGTATGCCTCCGCTTTAACATTTCTAATGTTAAAATAACTTCCGAACAATTTAATTAATCTCCTTTTTAACCACGATTTCAAAAATACACTTTTTTAAGTTTAAATCATTTAAGAGCAACTTATATGAAATCTTTGTTTTTGTAATGCCTATAATACACTTTCTATATTTAGGAACTCAACAAATGCAGCTAATGTGTCGACTATGGATGTCCTATGCTCTCTTGCTGAAAATGCTCGAAGTCAATTTTTATTTGTGTTCCAGGGATAGTGGATGATTCTGAAACACCATTCAGTAAGATAGATGAAGGTTATCATCCGTGCGTAGCAGCAGTCTTGTATGCCCAATAGAATTGTATTTGGATAATACAATAATTATGTGGAAGTGCTGTTGGTATTAACATAATAGGTGCACTGAATACTACTAACTTACCTTAAGTTTTTGACTATGTTAAAACTTCAAAGGAAATAAATAAAACAATTTTTTTTTATATTTTTGAAAAAGCGCTTTTTATTTAAGTTTTTTTTCAATTTAATTTTTTTTAATGGTGATTCTCTTTCAAGAAATTTTGATACTCGTTTTGAATTGCTGATTCCAAAAAGGTATCAACTATCGCTGTACGACTTACCGTTAGTCAACTACAATGAGGACGCCACCAACGCTGGTGATCGTTGGAAGAAATGGGTTGCTCGGTTTGAGAATTTTCTCATCGCGAGCGATATTAATAACATCGACAGGCAAAAAGCATTGTTATTGCATTATGCGGCCCGGGTGAAGATGTTTTCGAGATTTTCCACAATTTGCCAGAACTGACCATAACAACAAAGGTAACAATCGACGAAAAGGGTGTTCGAACAAGTGTAAACATGAATTCTTATGAGATAGCGAAACAAAAGCTATTAGATTACCTTTCGCCCAAAACAAACGTCGAGTTCGAGATCTTTTCATTTCGGCAGGCAAAACAAAATCCACACTCAAAAAAAATACTATGAAATCAATAGGAAAATCGCTGTTTCCAATAGTTTTTTACTATTGAAATTGATCAATGTGTTTTATCCTATTATTAACTATAGGTAGTCCCTATTAAATCAATGCTGTACTGCTCCCATTAATGTTATAATTTCACCGTTTTAATTCAATAATGTGTACCATAGAAAAGTAATAATATCTCCTATTAATTTAAAAAGGCCATACCATTGCACTTTTATGGTATCGACCCTTTGAAATAATTCTGTGTCAGAATTGATTTAATAGTGTGGAAGTATTAAAATAATACGCTTATACCATACAATTAAATGAAAAGTTCTTTTTTATGTTAATAATAGGATACCACATTGGATCAAGAAGATAGTCCTATTGAAATAATAGTACCCAAACTATTGTTTAAATAGGATGAAAGAATTAAATTTATAGTATTTTTTTATTGTGAATAAAAGGATGTCCCATTGGATTAATAAGACGTCCTATTGAAATAAAAGTATCCAAACTATTGTTTTAATAGGATGAAAGAATTAAATTTATAGTTTTTTTTTATTGTGAATAAAAGGATGTCCCATTGGATTAATAAGACGGTCCTATTGAAATAATAGTATCCAAACTATTGTTTTAATAGGATGAAAGAATTAAATTTATAGTTTTTTTTATTGTGAATAAAAGTATGTCCCATTGGATCAATAAGACGGTCCTTTTGGATTAAAAGTATCCAAACTCAACAAGAAAGAGAACTATAACTAAAAAAAAAATTATAAAAATATTTGCAAATATTAGTTACGCTTTATAAACAAACAAAACATTCAATGTATGTTTTCTGAAAAATACATGTACCAACTTCCAAATAAAGTTTCGATAAATGAAAGAATTATTTTGAATTTTAAGGTATAAAATTTTATTTACGAAAAATACGTGTTACGTTTTTTTATGTGTACAATCGGAATTTACAGTAAAATAACGGCAACTTACTTTTACTTTAAATTTTTTTTTTAATTTTAAAATATTTAACAAAGCCGAGGTGGTTGTATTTTTAAATTACGTATTAAGATTATCATAGAAATAGTTTTCAAGAAATATATATCTATACATTTTTCCCTTCAATTGGGTATTGAAAATTAATGACGTTGAACAATTTGTAAGTTGAGCGCTAAGATTTTATGAAACTTTGATATTCCATTATAAAATGTTTAGAATGAGTTAAGCTCAGAAAGACTTGACTTCACAACTATTAAGATAAGTTGTAGGCTAATTTGTTTTTTTTTTTTTTACTGTTTTTAAGTTCTTGGACCTTTTTGGCATATACACTTACGGTAGGGCAATGAAGAAGTGTTGAGTACTGAGAATCTACTATGCTGGACTTCCATTTTTTGTTTATTGATGTTACTATTGGTGATTTCAGGAGAGCCTCGAAAATCTTCAAAAAAATACATAATATATTGTACATTAGATTGTTTCAGAAAAATAAATATTTGTTTTGATTTTGATTGAAATACGAACTTTATTAGCTGTACATAATTTTAAGAGCTCAAATTTTTGTTATTTTTACGCAAACTTTGGAACCAGTTTGCAAGGAACTTTTGTTTTTGATATAACATATTCAACCTATGTATATGTTCCCATAATTCATCAGAAATTATTTTGAAAATTTTACGTGTTTTAAGAAGTATGAACTTAGAAAAATTTTCAATGGTGTAATCAATTTTTAGTTAAGCACTAAAACCAGATATTAAAATGTCTTCTAGTTTCTGAGAAATATCAGAAATAAGTTTCTATTAAATTGGCTAAATCTTTTAAATTGCTCCATAGATCAAGTTTGACTTTTAAACAAATTTCCCATAAATAACTCCTCTTTACTGAAACCTAAGTGAAAAACCCTGATATCTGAAAAAATCTTCCTTTGAAATTTTATATTGTTTATAGTAAAAAACTCGGTTAAGTGAAAAAGAAATTAGACAAACAAAAAACAATAATAAGGCTTTCAATCAGGCCATTTATTCGTTATTGTTTTGTTACTGAATGAACTTAAAAAAATTTTCAATATTTTTTCTTCGAGAAAAAGACTTAGAAAAATTTTAGGACTAAGAAAAATTTTTAATATTTCTTCTTCTGGAAAATTAAATTAGAAAAATTTAAACATTTTTTCTTTGGGAAAAAGACTTAAAAAAAATTTGGAACTTAAAAAATTTTTCAATATTTTTCCTTCGGGAAAAAAAAAACTTCAATATTTTTTCTTCGGGAAAAAGACTTAGAAAAAATTTTAGGACTTCGGAAAATTTTCAATATTTTTTCTTCGGGAATAGACTGACAATTTAAGGACTTAGAAAAATTTTCAATATTTTTTCTTCGAGAAAAAGACTAAAAAAAATTTTCAATATTTTTTTCTTTGGGAAAAAGACTTAAAGCCTTAAAAAATTTTCAATATTTATTTCTTCAAAATTTCAAAATTTTTTTTCAAAAAACAAGACATACATTTACTTTTTAGTTCTAGTGATCGAATAGAAATGGAAAATAGTATTGAATACTAGAAGATGTTCGTCTTTTATAACATACTTACATTAAAAAAAAACAGTACGTATAACATTTTTGTGTTCTTTTTAATTTCGAGTTTTGAAATTAATGTTAAAAAAACACTATTCACTCAAATATAATAATTAAAATATAAAAAAGAATAGATTCCAATGTTTTTAAAAGATATAATAAAATATTGTGTTACTGTTATTTTTTAATAATTTTTCCCGAATTAAAATCCTAATATTCCATTTTTTAAAATAAAAAATAGCTTCCCAGACGTATTTTACAGCATCTGACACCTATCAGACCTGTTAATTTAAATGACAGAAAGTTTATAGAATGAAAAAGAAGCCAATTTTTTTTTCTATCTCGTACTTTAACTTAAATTCGACTTTTATCAAACAATTTAACTTTGTTGATTATTTAAAAGCTTAATTTTGAAAACCATTTTCATAGATTTACAAAAAAAAAAAATATAAATATTTCAATTCGAACTATGCAAGCAGTTATTTAATTAAAAAGATTCGCATATGAAAAAAAATAATTCGTTAGTGGAATTTTAAATATTATTTTTTGTACCAATTCAAAAGCGGGATGAAAACCCACTTTTGAATAGGATTGACTTTCGGAAATATACAGAGTTCAACGAAATATTTGATTTATTTCATTGTGAAAAAATTCAGTGCTCAAAAAATTTTCATGACCTCTATCGAAATTCGAAAAAAAATCAGCTAGACGTTCCTAAGTATTTAATAATAAACCCAAAAAAAGATTAATTTGAACAAATTAAATATTTAATTTGATAGGTTTTCAGGAAATCTCAACCTTAGAAATGACGCTCTTGAAAAGTCTTTCTTTAAATATAATATACTAATTTTGTTTACTTACCAAGTGTTTAAAAAGCGGCCACCTTTTTAAAATATTGTTGCTACTTTGCGTTAAAATTTCCGCTCGCCGAGTTCGTATGACAGATGCCCACTTTTTCCACCTTAGAACAAGGATCTGTGCTGTGGCAAAGCCAAACAATAGAATTTTCTTCTTCTGTTAATAAATCGGGTTCATCTGGTTTTTCAGCGGAAAAAGCTGTAGGTATATAAGAAAACATTAATATTCAATGCTCTTATCAATTTTTGTTTAAACAAAAATACTACTTCATAACGAAAATTTTTTACTAAAATAATTTTTTTTTGGAAAATTTTAAAATTAAAAAAAAATAAAGCTTAAAATTTTTCAAAAATTTAGTTTTTTTCTTTGAAAATAATTGCAAATTTTGCAATATAATTAAAACTTATCAGAAGCTCTTTAACAAAATAAAATACAATTAAGATCGGCCAAACAAATCATTGAAAATTGAAAAAACATGTTTCTACAAGAGGCTGTTAATATTAACCTATTTATTTTTTTTTGAAACTATTTGTACTAATACTAGTAAATAAAATCGAACACACCGAATATTCGAATATTTGTCTGGTAACAGTATACTATCTAAAATTTTCAACACATTTTATATAAAATCAATTCAAATTCTTTCGGAAACTGCTAAACGGTTATATCTATATTAATAATAATAAGTCCCTCCTAAAAGTTTTTTTTTCTATAATTATAAATTTTAAAATGTTTATTTTTACCTTGCTTGCCCTCCGTAAACGATTTATCTAATCTTCTTAATTTGTAACATCCGTTAACGGCCTTGTCGTGCAACTTTTCAATCGGGTTCAGGCCACGAACTCTTTTTTTTAGGTAGTACTCCTGTGATCAAAAATAAAAACTTTTGAATTAATAAAAGTTATAAGTTAAGCACTTACAAAATGAATACAAAAATATATTTATAAATGAGTATAATATGTTCCCACCAAAAGAAAACCTCCAATTCGGAGTCTTAAATCCAAATTTTAAAATTTTACCATACAATTTTGAGATTTAAAAATGCGAGATTTGACTTAAATCTAAACAAAATCCTTGTATGTTTTCAGAGTGTAGAGATGAACTGCAAAAAAGTTGTTACTATGATTTTAGTTGAACAACTTATTGTTAGTTTTGAATTTTGATAGTGTGAATAAAAATTTCAAAAGATTTTTACTGAAGTTTCAGATTTGACTTTTGTGAGAACATAGTATTGGCAAAAAATTTTGTATGTATGTATGTATATAAAATGTACACTTGCTTATGAAAGTAGGATAACAACATTCATACACTTAAAAAAAGCCAAGTAAGTAAACCCTTATTTCCTTTTATAATAAAGAGATATGGTCTTGGTTCCATTTTCTTCAAAAAGAAGAGATACCATTAAGGTGTTATTAATTGTATATTTAAAATAATAATTTTTTTAATAGACTTATTCCACTTTCATTAGTATATAAATTGAAAAATTTTCAACATACCTTGCATTCGGAAGGAAAATTTGCTATTATAGCATTTGTGCTATTGGTGATATCTTCCATCCTCATTTGGGTATTTTTAGCCATGTAACTGTCCACAATTATGGATGTCCAAATTTCTCTATGACTATCTGGTAGAGATGAATTTTCGTCATAATATTTTTTTATAGCTTTTCCCCTTTCAGATTGACTAAGAAGGTCTGTAAATTGTACGTTTTCGTGTTTTCCTGTGACACTAGTTAATGTTGACGATGACGGACTGTCAATTGAAAATGATCGAGTTTGGGATAGGGATGAGTCAATATTTTGGTAACAGGTATTCAGTAACAGGTATTTGGAAATAACAATAACAACTTGTTATTAAAAATCAAAAATAACAGTTATTGAAATAACAGATAAGATTTATAAATTTTTATTTTATTTATGTAACTGAAACAATTTTTTAAATATTTAAAAAAAAAACTATTTTGATGGGGATAAACAAGTCAAAAATCTATACTTTTGGCAATGGGATTCTATTAATAATAAAATAAAAAAAAAACTATATTTAAATTTAAATTTAATTACTGACTTTGCTTAAATGTTATTGGGTTTACCACTTATCACTAATTTCAAAGACATCGAGTATATTTTAAAGTTTAATTAAGTAACAAAAAGTTGCATCAATTTCATTACCTATTTTGCTTAACTGTTATTCGCCTTATCGGTGATTGCAAAGTTGTCGTGTAAATCCGAAATGAAACAAAAAGTTGCATTAATTTCATTACTGATTTTGGTTAACTGTTATTTGGCTTATCGGTGATTGCAAAGTTATCGTGTAAACCCGAAATTAAACAAAAACTTGCATTAATTTCATTACTGATTTTGGTTAACTGTAAAACCGATTTTGGTTAACTGTTATTCGGCTTATCGGTGATTGCAAAGTTGTCATGCAAATCCGAAATGAAACAAAAAGTTGCATAAATTTCATTACTTATTTCGGTTAACTGTTATTTGGCTTATCGGTGATTGCAAAGTTATCGTGTAAACCCAAAATTAAACAAAAACTTGCATTAATTTCATTACCGATTTTGCTTAACTGTTATTCGGCTTATCAGTGATTGCAAAGTTGTCATGCAAATTCGAAATGAAACAAAAAGTTGCATAAATTTCATTACTGATTTTGGTTAACTGTTATTTGGCTTATCGGTGATTGCAAAGTTTTCGTGTAAATCCTAAATTAAACAAAAAGTTGCATAAATTTCATTACTGATTTTGGTTAACTGTTATTTGGCTTATCGGTGATTGCAAAGTTGTCGTGCAAATCCGAAATGAAACAAAAAGTTGCATTAATTTCATTACTTATTTTGCTTAACTGTTATTTGGCTTATCGGTGATTGCAAAGTCATCGTGTAAATCCTAAATTAAACAAAAAGTTGCATAAATTTCATTACTGATTTTGGTTAACTGTTATTTGGCTTATCGGTGATTGCAAAGTTGTCATGCAAATCCGAAATGAAACAAAAAGTTGCATAAATTTCATTACCGATTTTGGTTAACTGTTATTTGGTTTATCGGTGATTGCAAAGTTATCGTGTAAACCCGAAATGAAACAAAAAGTTGCATAAATTTCATTACTGATTTTGGTTAACTGTTATTTGGCTTATCGGTGATTGCAAAGTTGTCATGCAAATCCGAAATGAAACAAAAAGTTGCATTAATTTCATTACTGATTTTGGTTAACTGTTATTTGGTTTATCGGTGATTGCAAAGTTATCGTGTAAACCCGAAATGAAACAAAAAGTTGCATAAATTTCATTACTGATTTTGGTTAACTGTTATTTGGCTTATCGGTGATTGCAAAGTTGTCGTGCAAATCCGAAATGAAACAAAAAGTTGCAATAATTTCATTAATGATTTTGGTTAACTGTTATTTGGCTTATCGGTGATTGCAAAGTTATTGTGTAAACCCGAAATTAAACAAAAACTTGCATTAATTTCATTACCGATTTTGCTTAACTGTTATTCGGCTTATCGGTGATTGCAAAGTTGTCGTGCAAATCCGAAATGAAACAAAAAGTTGCATTAATTTCATTACTGATTTTGCTTAACTGTTACTCGGCTTATCGGTGATTGCAAAGCTGTCGTGCAAATCCGAAATGCAACAAAAAGTTGTATAAATTTCATTACTGATTTTGGTTAACTGTTATTTGGCTTATCGGTGATTGCATAGTTGTCGTGCTAATCCAAAATGTAACAAATTTATAATTTTTTTATTTGAAACCACTAATAAACAGAATCACCGTTAAGGAAAATCAATAATGAAATTTAAAGTAAATCACCAATAAACAATGAAAACTTTACTTACTTAACACTGTACTTTAACGACAATTTGTGTTCTATAACTGTTATTTCAGTAACAGGTATTTATAACAGGTATTGGAAAGTAGCAATATCAGTAGTAACAGATATTGCAAACTAGCAGTTTAGCCCATCTCTAGTTTGGGACATAAAATTGTTTGCAACAAAAGAAGCTGTACTGCACTAAATAACGTGAAATATTTATTATTAGTTAAGATAACAATGATAAATAAAAAATTTACATTTTGCTTGTCAGTGTTACTTTAAAGTGTAAATACCATATTTTGTATGTTTTTACGATATAAATGTAATTAGTAATAAAATTCACCTGATGATGTCCATAGCCATGGACGAAACGTCGTGAAAAAAACAAAAAAACCTTTTTTTCATTTATTGACCTGAAGCCCAAAACAGAAATAACAGAGTGAGATAATTGCGGCTTGCCGATTATCACCCCGTCTAATCTAACCTAACCTAACCTAGCTCGATAAAATAAAAACAGGAATAATCTTGGTGATTTCTAATTTGTATCCTATAGTTGCACCAAAACTTCTGAAGCTGTCTAAGAAACCATTCTTCAGAAGTTATTTGATTTACTGTCAAAGTGAACCCTTTTTAACGCGAGACCAAATTTATAAATAATTTGATATGTAGCTCAAACTCAATGCAAACCTGATTTACATAATTGTTTTTAGGTATTCTAAAATATTTTGCATTTTGAACTCATTTTTTAATAAATTTAATAAACTCGAGTCGTGTAATTTCTTAAGACAATATTAATGGTTTTGACAGTTAAGCAGTATTCTTTTTTCTGAGAATATGAAAAGCAAAGCACCAATTAAGTTGACAGCTGAGTTGACAACCAAATTGAATCGTTTTTTTTTTTTTCATTTGTGGACCTTAGGGTAAAACTGTAATAGTCGGAAGATGTTGGAAGAAAATTCTCTCAGTTCACTTACGCATGGAGCGGTCGGTGAGCGCTCTTCACTTCCGAAAGCAAAAGTAAAAAATTGGTCGAAACGAAGCAAAACTCAATTATGGGCACGTCATATGAATTCTTTGTATTCGTTTCGTTTCGTACGACCACTTAGGTCGGCTTCCGACTATTATAGTTCTACCTTTAACCTTGAACATCTGAACATTAGTACTAAATCTATATAAGTTTATTAAAGAAGTTCAATTATATTGCAGTACCTATGAATATTCTAAGGTCAATAATCGCATTGGCTTAGACGTAGGTAAAGTTTTGTAACATAAATTTATAGCCTGAGATTTTACTTGAATTCTAAGACCTTAACCTCAAAGATTCGATAATTAGAACAGAAGATAAAAGCTTACCAAATAAACCCTTTTCGATATTTATATTTAAGTTGCTTAGGTAAGTTAATCCTACCTCTAGACTGATTAACGTTAACTTAAATACCTTAACCTTCAACAACTGGCCCTTAGAACTAATGTTATGTAAGTTTATTAAAGAGAAACGCAAGTAGGTACCTTTGCATATTTCAGGCTCAAAAATAACATTGGTTTGGACGTAGGTAAAGTTCAAAAATCGCATTGGCTTAGATGTTGGTCAAGCTTGTAAATCGCATTGGTTTAGACGTAGTTTAAGTTCAAAAGTCACATTGGCTTAGACGTAGGTCAAGTTCAAAAATCGCATTGGTTAAGACGTTGGTGAAGTTCAAAAATCGCATTGGTTTAGATGTTGTTTTGTCACATTAATTTGTAGCCTGAGATTTTACTTTAATTCTGAGACATTAACTTCAAAGATCCGATAATTCGATAATTAGAACAGAAGATACCAAATCAACCCTTTTCGATTAAGTATTATATTTAAGTTGCTTCGCTAGGTTAATCCTACCTCTAGCCTGGTTAACCTTAATTTAAATACCTTAACCTTCAACATCTAGCCCTTATAACTAAAGTTATAAGGTATAATCAAAGAGGTTCAGGTATAGGTCTCTGTCCAATTCTAGATTCAACAATCGAATTGATTAAGAATGAAGTCAAGTTTTGTCACATAAATTTTGAAGCCTGACATTTAACTTATTTCAAAACCTTAATCTTTAAGATCCGATTATTAGTACAGAAGTAAAAAAAAACCAGACCAACTAAAAGAATCCATTTACATAAATGTACATACATACATAATGTATGTACCTATATAGATACGTAGGTATATGAATTTTGTTGGCGATGCTAACAAAGCCAGTTTTTTTTATTCAATTTTTTAATTTTGCAATTATTTATTTTGATGAATTAAACCTAAACGTTTTTCACCTACACTTTTATGTTATTTCAATTATTTTTTAACTGAATAAATTAGTTTGATATTTTACCTTCATTTTAACACCTTTATTTTAAATATTCGATTGTTAGAACAGAAGTTATAAGCCAACCAAACCAACCTAATCGTACCATTACATTATTAATATTTGCAAAATATATACAACAATTTAATCAACATAACATTTTACAGACATACCTAACCTACTTAATAATGTAGCTATGTATGTATATCATTTTTGTTCCCGATGCGAAGCCAATTTTGTTTGCCACCAGCCACAGTGCAGTGGTGGGTTTTTACTGCACACATTCCACTCCAACCAACGTCTTGCCAACACCCTCACAGCAATCGCAATGTATATTCTTTGTGGGTACGTTTTTTTCTTTTTCTTTTTGTTTTCTTGTTCCTCACGTCATTTGCCGTGGTGAAATTAGTTCTCAAAAGTCAAACTTTCACGTTTTTAGTATGAAATTTTGTAAGCTTTTGCAAAAATTTTGATGCAGATTTGTAGCCTTATTTTATCATTTTATCTTTAATTATCTATCTTAATATTAAGCATCCGATAACTATAACCTGAGTAATAGGCTTCTAAGTGCGCTCAAATCGAGTGATTTTAAGATTTTATACAAATTCAACTATCCTCCACTGAAGCTCGTCGGTTGGCGACGATCAACGTGTAGGTACGATTCATCGATTGTGTCTTTAGGTTCATTTTGGTATTTTCTTTGGTAACACCAACCAAAAATTCGATCCTGAGCCCCCTATACGCTAGAGTTCATTTCGTTCATCTGTTATATATTCATTTGTTCATTTAATCATTTTGGTAACACCATATTTTTCTCAAAACGACCCTATAAACATTTTCAATGTTAATAATTAATTAAAAATTATTGAAAATAAATCTTGACAATTTTACCCAGAAAACGACCAGATACATCATCGTCAAGACCAAAATTCTTGCAAGTCAAGCTTCTAAGTTCTACTTCTTCTTTTAATAGTACTTTAATATTTGAAAGGCCGGATACTTTTACGACAGTGTCAGTTTCAGCCTCACAAACAAACAAAAAAAATTTGCAATCTTGGAAAGCTAATAAAATAATTTTTACTACTTCAAGGCGCATTGCGCAAACCGAAGTAGTTTTTTTTATTTTTGGTGTGACACAGAATTAAGTTTAAAGCACATTCTTACTTACTTCCTACAAAACGAGATTCTAAATAGCATTTAACTTTAAATGTTAAGGTTCACCAAAACCAAGGTAAATTAGTAGAACGTAATTGAATCTTCTAGGTCTCAAAAAATTTTTCATAGCGAATAAAAATGGGCGCGACACGGTGCGAGACGGTCGCCATGTTGAATCCCAAGATCTATCAATCTCGAACATTGTAAATATTTCGCGTTGGTTTAGGTAATTCAGTTCAATTATATTATTTAACTTATGTACTTACCAATATTCATCAGCCAATTTAATTATTTTTACTGCCACTGCAATCAAATTTTAAAGCCATTTCTCGACGAGACAAAAAGAATTTATAGTTATTACTTATTAGTTATTGAAGCTTTATTTTTACACAACGACGAACACTCAACTAGACTTTTCAATAAGATGATACAATTAATACTGCGAAAATACCAAAATTATAACGGATCTCACACAAACCGAGAGCGTACAAGCTGAAACACGCACACATATGCAGTTCACCGCGAATTTACATATATATCTTATAATTTCAATAGTATCATACTATTAAATTAGAAAGAAACTATGGTATCACCTTATTAATTATCCCAGCATACATGTTTTTAAGCATTGATTCAATAGTAAAATATCATTAACCAACATTAACAATGCTTTAATACTATTGAATCAATAGTGCTACAGAACTGAATACTTAAGATTTTCTTAGCGTCTAAGTAGCAGTGTTCCCATTGCGTTTTTTTTTTTAATGTTATAAAACTTTGGAATATTTAGCTTAAAAATAATTGAGAATTTTAATTATAATTAGAATTTCGTTTTTCCACTTAGTAAAAAAACAAAAGGAATTCAAATTTTTTGAAATGAAATCAAAAATAAATAATTATAATGAAATAAAAAAAGAATATTTTTTAATATATAAATATAAATATTATGACCCACGCGTTGATTTGAAAGTCAATATTTATTATTTCATTATTAAAACTTTCAAAATCCTTATTTAAAACCTATATTATAAAATTTGTTAAATGAATTGTAAGTTCAGGAAAAGTTTCAAAATGGATAAGCTTTTATTTACAATTTCGGTTCTTTTCGGTGTACTTTGTACGCAGCAAATTATTTTTATTAAAAATTACCTTATTTACAAATACCTAACACCTACTACGTTTTCAATACAAAAAATAAGATAGTTTAGTTGAAAATTCCTAAATTATATTAGCCGCGTTTTATTACCATACGGATCGGATCGGGATCATCTTTTAACACGTAATACAACAACAACTTTGGATCCTGCTTTATATCTTGAACTATTTTAAAGATCCGATAATAATTTTTTACTGACGGCTCTTCAATCGGTAGGGAGTACAAATTCTAATGTAGTTGAAGTAATTGGGTATGGGGCCAGTTATAGCTTTCAATGAAACTCATAATTGAGAATTTTAATTGTTAATTTTGAGGCACTTAAAAAGTGAAATCAGTGGTTATTTTAATGCAAATAAAAAGCTTATAACTCAATTATTATTTTTAGTCAAAAAAATATTTCATATTGGCCCAGCCTATCGCAGGAAATGAATTTCTTTATTTCAATGATTGAACTACCTTATCATTGATCATTGAAATCTTAGAAATCGTTTTATGTGAAAGGTAGGGCCAAAATGAAATATTTTTTTGACTAGAAATAATAATCGAGTCCTCAGCTTTTTATTGGCATCAAAATAATCACAGATATCGCTTTTTTAGGGCCTCAAAAATGAAAATTAAAATTTTCAATGATGAGTTTCAAGGAAAGCTATAACTGGCCCCTATGATAGTATTAATAGCTGTTGAAAAACTATATAAAAAACTATGGACAAAAATAACTTTTCTAGGAATTTGCTTCTTCTTAAGATTTGCTAATACTATCTATAAAATAAAAAAAAACACAGTTTCGGAAAAAAAAATTATTAAAATAGAAGCTCTTTGTGCTTGGTAAAACATAGTTCTTATATTTTTAATTGGATGGTATTTTTGACTTTGAATGAATCTATGGTATCACAATAATAAGTTTCGCAACATTAAGGTTCTTAAGCATTGATTCAATAGTACAACACCATTAACTAACACTAATAATGCTGTAATACTATTGAATTAATAGTACTGTAGATTTGAATGCATAAGGTTTTTTTTGATTCTTAAAAAGAGTGTAGCCATTGTTACTTTTTTCATCAGCAATAATTTTTCTTCTAATTACTATAAACAAGTTTTCACAAAATTGAATTTACATAAAATAAAACCGAATTTAAATTGGCAAATCTAACCATAGCATAGCAGCTGTCCTTTTTGTTTTTTTCGTTGAATTTAGTTTTGGATTTCTTGACTATTTAAATTTGTAATTGTACTGTATCATGATATAAGCCGTGTTTTTTTGCAAGCCCGGGGGGAATTGGATGAAAAAAACGACGTCGGTGCTAAACAATTAACATGTTAAATGCAACAACAACTAATCCCGGAGAATTCTCGGGGTTTAACTTAAGCGCACCGAAAAACTGTGTTACCGGCATGAATTGCTTACATGTTATCGATAGTTTGTAGGAAAACTCCATGTTTTTTACTGTCATGGCGTCGCTAATACCCGCTGTCGTTTTTTTCAACCAATTCCCCCCGGGCTTGCAAAAAAACACGCCTATAATCTCTTTCTTAATTGAGCATTTATGTTTTAGCATGATTTGGTATATTGTTGCTTTATTTATGACTTTTTTAAATTGGTATATATATCCTCTTCCTACGATAGAATTTAAGAAAAAAACTTAAAATCTCATGTTTACAAAATTATATTCAATATTTACTTTGCACGAGTAGAGTTGTTTTGACTAATTGCATGCCTTATGGATATTTTTCCATAATTACACATCCTATACAGATTTAATACAATTGGGCTTTTCCACCAGCCGTGAGTTTCAAATAAGCAAAAAAAATAGGAAACAGCTGGTCTGAACTTGGTGAAAGGTAAACAAACGACAAATATTTTTATAATATAGTGCTTGTTTGTTTTCCAATAAAAAAGTATAAAACGATGGTTATAACGCCAATTTAACAAAAAAACAACTTCAATAACTTATCAAGCTTATTTATATAAACAAAAATCACAGAAAATATTAAAAATCCACATTGCACTGAAAAAGCATTTGTTTACATTTCTCCAAGTATGATATCACATGTTTTGTTTTTGTTGTTTTGAACTGTCAAAATTAGAAAGAGAAAAGACAAAGATAGTTTTTGGAAAAGCCCAATATGCATTGACCTATTATATATGGACTGCTAGTCGAACGTCATTTCCATACAAATTCCGAAATGAAAATGGTTCCACCTCTCCCTAGTGACATGAGCGCTAAGATAGGACACGCAGCAAAGAGAGGTAACTATTTTCAGTGCCATCTGTTGCTACTTTGTCTGAGCAAGCTTTTTTTGCCATAGAAACTACGGACATCTATTGTTATTTCTTATAAAAAACTGAGCCATCTGTTTTTGCTAAAATTTATATTTTTTGACGTTTGTGTATAATTTTAATTTTCATTTCACATTTTGCGTCGTAGTCTTCCACACGAAAACCCTTCATGATGTTTTTATTCAAGAAAAACCAACATAAAGTTACTTCAACTATGTTTTTAATTTGTGATAAAACCACACACCATCAATTTATGAGAAAAAAAAATTCAAAATCGTTGAAACGATTTGAAAAGAAGTTGAACGCGTTGCATCAAGTGTGAGAGCATCGAAAAGTAAAAAAAAGCAGAAGAATAAAGATAAGCAGAACCCGGATCAAATGGAAGAACAAAAGCCCATCCAAAACGACACCACCAGCCCAGTGCCGACCGAGGAAGTTGCTTCAAGGACGCCAGTTGTTGAAATAACTAAGCAAACTGAGTAAGGAGTAACAAGATAAACTGCATGCAATTCTGATTCCAAAACAAAACAACGCCGAGATTTTTGAAGTTCTGGGAATAAGATTAAGCCATCAGTTACTGGCATGGAGGATGCTAAAAATAAATAAATTTGTTAAAATTTAAAAAAAAATTATAAAAATTAAAATCCAAACCCAAACCATTCCTAAACGAGTCGAACCTTTTTGACTAGGTCTTCATGCTTTGTGAGAACAGCCAAAGCGCAGAGTTTCACAGAATTTTATAACTTTTTTCACAGATACATATGCGTTCAAAATTATGCGGTGGAATCAATACATTTAATTTATTCATAATCTTTTATTTATTTTTAATGTTTTCTAAAATGACAAAAAAGAAAAACAAACAAAAATGAATGAAAAAACGAATGAAAAAAAAAATCAAGCACAAAAGTGTCAAAATGTTTCACCGTGTTTTCCGCTTGTCCTCTGTTAGCGCTAGAAGCGTTTAGTTATCGGTTGAACCATCGTGAAGTTGGCTCCTGGCAGTCCATATATAGTAAGTCAATGCCAATATGTAACCTCAATTCAATTTCTTAAGGTGCATGTCCATTTGAGATTAAAAACATTAAGAGTTGCTCTCAGGCCACTCTCGAGATCAAACTCGCAAGTGGACACAGGTTTGAGAGCAGTTGCGGAGAGTTGACTTTTTGCTCTCGACATTTGAACTTTTTGATAGTTACTCGCAAGTGGAAACACGTTTTGATACATATCGGAGATAAGCTCGCAGAATTCCAACACTATGCGTGTTTTTTTGCAAGCCCGGGGGGGGATTGGTTGAAAAAAACGACAGCGGGGATTAGTGACGCCATGACAGTAAAAAACATGGAGTTTTCATACAAACTATCGATAACATGTATGCAATTCATGCCGGTAACACAGTTTTTCGGTGCGCTTAAGTTAAGCCCCGAGAATTCTCCGGGATTAGTTGTTGTTGCATTTAACATGTTAATTGTTTAGCACCGACGTCATTTTTTTCATCCAATTCCCCCCGGGCTTGCAAAAAAACACGGCTACTGTTCGTATTTTGCGAGTAAATGTCGAGAGTTTACATGGTGAAACTGTGATTTTCAGAGGAAAAAAATCAATCGAGAAATGGATTTTAGATTAAATTTGAATTTGAAGCCGGTTAAAGAGAATGCATTTGAATGATCCCTTTTTTTTGATTTACAAATATGTACTTATTTTTTTTTAACTTGTTGACCTAAAATATGAAAATATTAAAATTTTGTGGAAAACATCTGAGCAATCATTAAGCGTTAGCCTATTACGCCTGAGAGGTACGCAGCTCCAGCTAAAAAATCAAATGTTTGTTTCTTACTGTACATCACTAATCTGTCAAAATTTAGCGCACGAAATAATTGTCTGGGACATTATTCTCGGGCTAAATTTTGACTAGTTCTGGTATTTTTTAATTTTGTGTGAACTTTGCTTTGTTTTTACAGCTAGATTGTTGCTGCCTTCATGCAAAATGGATTCCGATTTGGAAGAATTTTTAAAAGAATTACCACAACCGAAAAAAAGAATACGTGGTAAAAATAAAATTACGTTCAGCATGGAAGACAAAAAAAAAAACTGGCTACTCTTGTAAAGGAACACCCTTCTATATGGTGTCTGGTCCATCGCTCCTATTGTCACAACTTGTGCTGCTGCACAAATCACCAAATCTTCAATTTCGCTTGTATCAATTTTGTTTCTAAAATGTAATAATACTTGAAATTTTTTAAACAAACTTTCTTATTTTTGAATATTTTTTTCGGAGAACAGGTGTTTTGGACATATTCTACACAATGCCCTTATGCCTGTTTGATAACTTTTTGTTTCAACAAATATCCCAAAACTGATTTTTTTTTCTATTGGTTTTGACAGCAAATTCTGAAATTTTGTGAAAATTTGTTCAAATTCGTAAGAAATTTCACGTTACCAAACAGACCACTTATTTCAATCACATATTCTCCACAACTCTCCTATGTCAAAATTTAGCTAGAGTTTTAGCTGATGTTTGGAGAGAAAAGTGGCAGCTAAAATTTAGCGTGATCTGCATACTAGGCATTCAAACAACACAAAAATAACAATAATCTGAATAACCACTCCTAAGTACTTAAATTCATCAACACGATCTATAATTTCTCCATTAATTTGTACTACATTCAGTTCCGGACAACTATTGATACACATATACTTTGTTTTCTTTACATTTAGTTTTAACTTATTAATAATCAGCCATTCACTTATGGGTTGTTAAAGGCTTAACTACATAAGCCAAAAAGTACTGAAGTACAAAAGTAAAAATATTTTTTTTACCGCTAGCGCCGTTGTTTTGTGAAAAAGAATACACAAATTTGTTTTTAAACCAAAATTTAAGCTTTCTGCATCATTTTTATAAATTAAATTTTCTAGTCAGAAAAACTATCACAAAATCAATTTAAAAATTTTCACTTTTGCACTTTTTCACTTTTTTTTATGTAGTTGAGGCTTAAGTCATTATTAATTTTTTCCGTACAATCTAGCATATCTTTCCCCGAAATAAAAAGAATTTATATCATTAATGTACAATAGAAACAAGAAAACCCCGAGCCTTGAGGACACATGACCCATGTTCTGTAACTCGGCGATAACTAGGAATCCTATGGGTTTTGTTCCATTTTTCGCCGTTTCTCGCCATGAAAAGTTATCGCCGAGTTACAGAACATGGGCCCTGGACCCATGTTCTGTAACTCGGCGATAACTTTTCGAGGCGAGAAACGGCGAAAAATTGAACAAAAATGGAACAAAACTCATAGGAATCCTATGGGTTTTGTTCCATTTTTCGCCGTTTATCGCCTCGAAAAGTTATCGCCAAGTTACAGAACATGGGTCCTGTTTTCACTTCATTCGCTTTAGACACATTATTGTTCACCGAGGTACGCTGTGTTCGAGCATTTAAATAAGACTCAAACCATTTTAGTTCATTATTTTTGATTCCATATTTTGAGAGCTTTTCAAGAAGTATTTTACAACATACAACATTGTTTTCATTTGGATCTGTATCGTTTTATTATATCGGGGTGAACCATATGGGTTATTGGCGATAAAAAAACGCGGATAATTTGACCAAATTCGTCGCGATGTGAAGTTTCGTTCAGTTTCGTGCGAAAGTGCGCTTAAGGGTGTGTGTTCAAAATGGATTTGGAAATCCATATTCAAATCAAAGTTGGATCTTGTGTGGAAATCCATATTCAAATAAAAGTTGGATCTCGTGTTGTTTTCGTAATACATGTATTTTCGTAAACTAATCCAATCCGATTCAGTGCCTACGTTCTGTAACTCTCGCATCGATAAAATCAGTCGAGAAACGATGGAATTTGAAACAAATCATATGAGTTTTGTTCCATTTTCCACCGTTTCACAAAACACAGCTAATTGTTTTCGTTGGTGTGGGGGATCTTCCAAGTTTTTGGTGGTTTAGAAATGGTACGCGAACGAACCTAGTCTAAGCACTAAACAGGGTCTTTTTGTCTAGTTTCGAACGAATCTTTTTTTGTATGTCAAAAAATTAAATTAACGAATTTTTGGCGCTCTTGCCCATGGCGTTTTGTTTGATTTCAGCCAGTTTTATTTTTTTTTGTTTATAATGTGCTTTTAAAAAATGTTGAATCGGAATGTATATTAAATCGGTAATTATTGATGGTTTCAAATCATATGGAAGACGTACAGAGATTCATGGGTTCGACCGAGAATTCACAGCAATCACCGGTTTAAATGGAACTGGAAAATCAAATATATTGGATTCTATATGCTTTGTACTTGGCATAAACAACTTAGGCCAGGTAAACCATCTTAAAAATTAATTATTAATACTTCAAACTGAAGATTAGCTCAATCAAAAATTAATTTTTAATATAGGTGCGAGCAGCGTCCCTGCAGGATCTCGTCTTTAAAAGTGGACAAGCTGGTGTCACAAAGGCAAACGTAACTCTTGTTTTTGATAATACTGCCCCAGATCAGTGTCCGCTCGGATATGAAAAGTGCCGAGAAATTTCTGTTACAAGGCAAATTGTCGTCGGAGGTAAAAATAAATACCTTATCAATGGGAAGCTGGTACAAAATAAAAAGGTCACGGATTTTTTCTGTTCCGTGCAGCTCAACGTTAACAACCCAAACTTTTTAATAATGCAGGGTCGTATAACCAAAGTATTAAATATGAAACCACAGGAGGTAGGAATTTAGGTATCATGTGTCTACGTTTATTGACCAAAATTGCGAATTTCTATGAATTTTAGTCCAGTCATTAATACAACTAAAAAGTTCATTCCATACATAAAATTAGACGATAGTTTTGGCAGTAAGCGAACAGACCGTATATTAAAATTAAGAATCTGTTTAAAGACCCGACAGCGCGAAAATGATTCACGTACGCGAAACTATAGGATTTTGGGTAGGTGCGAGGTTGGCTTTTATCCAGATTTTTTAAATGCAAAATAAACTGCATTCACCCAACCTCGCACCTACTCTAAATCCTAAAGTGTGCCCAAGCAGGTGGCAGCATGCCCCCCCCTAACATACCTCATGTTTATACACCGTAATGCTGGGTGCTAGCACTGTATTTACGTTAGCAAGCAAACAAAAAAAGAAGTGAGAAGCACTTAATTTCGCATACGCGAAATCATTTTCGCGTACGCGCTGTCAGGTCTTTAGACAGACTCTAAAATTAATGATACTTAACCATTTTTGGCAGATTCTGTCTATGATTGAGGAGGCTGCAGGAACTAGCATGTACGAAACAAAGCGAGAGGCCACAACTAAGCTTATTGAAAAGAAGGACGCGAAAGTAAGAGAAACTAATACACTTTTGCAGGAGGAAGTCGAACCCAAGCTTGAAAAATTACGCCAGGAGCGTGCAGCTTATCTTGAGTTCCAGAAAATTTGTCGAGACATTGAGTATCTTACACGTATTCACATTTCATTTAGATATCTGAAACAAAAGGAAGCACTTAAAAGCACAGAAAAAAATATCGAAAATCTTTCAAACCGTATTGAACATTGTAAGAAGGCAATTATAAAAAACGATCAAGAAATAAACAGTTTAGATCAAATGGCAAAAGATGTTCAACACAAAATAGACAATGAAAGCGGAGGAGAGTTGAAAGTGTTAGAAGAAGCACTATCGGCAAAAATGAAAGCCGAAGCTCAATCCACCGGTAATATTAAAGCTGCGCAAGGAGCTATCGACCAAGAAATGAAAAAGGTTAAGGCTTTGGAAAAAAACATCAAAGATGACAAAAATGCGCTTTCCCAGAAGGAAGAGCAGATGAGAAAGGTCGAAGGTCTTTTTCAGAGCTTAAAACAAGCTGATCAACAAGACTCCAAGTTATATGAAGATGCTCAAAAACGGTACGAAGCTGTAACCCAAGGTCTATCTACAAACGAAGATGGAGAGGCTTCTTCTTTGCAGGATCAGTTAATAAGTAAGTTAATATAAAGGTTTCAAAATAACATAATAAATGTGTAACTTAATAATTATTTTTTTAATAGATGCTAAAAAGCAAGCAAGTGAAGCACAAACAACAATTAAAACATCTGAGATGGAATTACGACACAGTAGAACACTTATTAAACAGAAAGAAAATGAGACACAGATCAATGATGCTTCGTATACAAAAGATAAACAAATGCACGACAAAATACATTTAGAAATTAACAATTTACAGGTATGTTATTTAAATATCAACATTGAACTAATGTTCTTGGCTTTTTTAAATTCCTTTCAATCAAAAACTCAATTCTGTTTAGAAAACAAATTATCTTAAAACAACGGCACCATCTGCCTTAAAATAGTTTTCTTAAGTCAGAATTCCATTCCTGAATTTTCTTTTTAAATAAAGTTATTATCGCCCGAAAGGAGGTGACCTTGCATCAAATCCGGTAGCTCTGAATTTTTGCTGAGTTTATATGAAATGTTCGCGCTTTTTTTAGTTAAAAATCAGAACTACTGGATCTGACGGGTAAAGTCCCTCCTATGAGGGTTACTGGACTAATACGACAAATATAACAAACTCCACATTAAAATTGAAAAAATTTCATAACCGAAAGCAAATTAATCGAATAAACTTAAATTAAAAAGTAAAACTGTTTTAGAATTACGTTATTTCAAACAACAAGGCAAAGAGCATCCAAATAATAATAAGAAAACTTATCGTCGTTAATACCGTCATTTGTCACACACAATCAGAGGCACTTTAATCCACTAATGTTGTTTGGTCTCTTTATCAGCTGGTTTTATGCGCTGCTAAGATTCTTACAGCCCGATCATCAGTTCACTGACTTACTGGCTGAACACAATGCCCTGCTGCAAGTGGAATCGGAGCTGCAGCTGCAACTGCTTTAAAAAAATGTCGTACGTCGTATTTTTTATACCACAATGAGCTGTACAGCTTTGTATATATTTTAAAGGAAAAAAAACAACCACGAGTTTATTATTCACTTTTTTTATTTCCAATATTATTTTTTTTCGCGACACAAATGAGCACTAAAAACTTCAATATTTTTTTCCGGCTCTTTTTTTCTTCATATAAATTGAAACGTCAGAAGTGCTGCACGTGAAAAAGTTAAAAGTTGGTGAACCTTTGCAGCACCGACTGCAGTTGCGTTGCGTTGTGTTCGTAACATTGAATTTGTGTGTATTCAATATTTTGATAGCTATTCAGTTGCAGCTTCCAGTTGCAGCTCCGTATCCATTGTGTTCAGCCAGTTATCGGTATTGATTATGTGCAGTATTTCGAGTAAATATCTCAATAACACGTGCATAGGAATGGTTGAGAGTAAGTCACTACTGTCTAATCCTAGTGATAGTGCTTGGCTCATTGCAGCTTGTGTCTCTTGAACTCAGTTGACATTTTGCTTTTAAAACAACGCTGCAACCTTGTAGTGTCCGAGCGATTGAATAAAACAATGGTTAATAGTAATGTCTTCACCTAAGTGTCCAATATATATGACTTTCTAAGACGCATGATATTAGTCTATGTTTATCGACATAAATACATTTTTCAGCCATGATAGGCTAAAACAAATAAATAAAAAAAAAATGTCTATTAATATGTGATCTCGTATAAGATGTCGTATCCAATTGTCATACATTTTTATAAGTTGGGGAATTATATAAACATTAATATAATATTCATATGTACTTACAAGTTTCGTGGTGTGGATTATTTAGATGAATTTGCGATATGTGATATAATATATTTTTTTAAATATTACTAAAATGCAATTGTTTCAATAAATTCCTGAAAAAATAATAAAATAAAAACGTATAAGAACAAAACGCTTTTCGAATAAATCATACACACGATCTTCGGCTCCACTTTCACTTACTGTTCGGACGCATTACTTCATCTCATTTTCTTTAAAATAAAATTTAAAAAAACTGGCATTAAAAAGGTAAAAAGTAACCTGGGTTTTAAAGGTTATAAAATAAAGATGCAAACAAAAAAATTTGTATGTAGTAAAAAAAAAAATTATATAGAATAAAGATGCAAAAAAAGTAGTAGCCCGTGGTGTTATGGTTAGTGCGTTATACTGTTACGCCGAATGTCTTGGGTTCGATTCCCAAACTACTGCGAGGATATGACATATCCTTCAAGAGTGTCTCTTGTCATGAAAAACTGCTTCTCACCTTAGCTGTTCGGATTCGGCAGAAAATTGTAGTTTCCCGCCAATCCTGTGTATCATAGTTTACTATATTGAAAAAAAAAGTATTAAAATAAACCATATTTTGCTTAACGTACACTATTAAAAAAATTATTAAGAAAGCCTAATATAAAATGATAAATTAAGCCTTTTATTTAATAACATTTTTTGTACGTAAAAAATGCTTTTTGAAGCAACTTTTGTTTATAAGACGGCATTTTTTGGTATGAGGTATGAGAACTTCTGTATACATCAAATTAAAAGTTATTGAGGATTGTAGTGATGTAAACAAAAACACATATCATCACTGATTTTTTCGAGATATCCGTCTCAGTAATTCAAACCATATTATTTTAGAAGAGTTTTTGAATTGATTGTATTTGTATTTGTATTTTATTGAAAAACATTAGCATTATAAAACATAGATAGTTTTTTAAGAAATACTAAGTACAGCGTGGGTAAACAAACAAATTAAAAATTATTAATTAAGTTTAAAAATTAGAAAAACAATTTAAATATTAAGTTAAAAACTAAGTTTAAGTAATTTATTTACATATTTAAGAATTCATTTACATATTTAGCATTTTAAAATGATCATATAAGGCACTTTTAAATCTATAGCAGTTACTGATCCTCCTCAATACGACAGGTAGAGAATTCCACAGACTAGCAGCGTAGACAAAAAATTGTCGTTGAGAAACAGTATACCTAAATCTAGGGGAAATAAGAACCCTGCTTCTATCCGACTGCGAGAAGACTAGTTTTTCGTAATGATCTCCCAAAATATTTTAGGTTCAGGCAAAATTAATTGGTATCATTTTGAAGATATTTTTGTGATCTTTCATTTGATAATAATAATGTATGTTTGTATGTGCGAGGAGGGGAAGTTAGGTATTGTGGGCTAATATTGTGCTAAGGCCCATTCTGCTCCTGTGGATACCCCTGGAGTTGTATCCAGTTAGTATTCCAACTAGGAGGGATAGTTGAGGCCTGCCTATCTTAAGTAAGTAGCCTGTTTTTTTCTTAGAAATATTCGGCCATATGCTCCTTGAAACCCGACAAGTGTCAATTGTTTTGCAGCCTCGGAAACTGCTAGCACTTCCGCTTGGAAGACACTGCAAAAATTTGGAAGTTTTATTGATCTACTCTACATCCTCATTTGTCTTTTTTTTAATACACTATCAGATCTTTGCCGAAGAGAGCTTAGTACAAGCGACATCTTGCGACCAAAGATTTATGTTATCCGGCTCATCACTTAGTGCAGTGTTAGTAGTTAGTAAGCAAAAACAACTACTAACAAAACATACACTTGAGAAACAATTAATACAAAACTATAACATAAGATTATAAAATAAATACATACATAAATAAATACATGACATTAAGAAATCAAACTATAATTAAAGACATTTAAGAGCGTGGTGCACTGGTCCTTAACGTATGTTTTAAATTATTCTTACTAATATTAAAATCAAAGAGGTTTGAATTCAAATTCAAAAGCTTGCACATGCGGGTAAGTGGCTCATGCATACCATAATTAGTACGGTGTTGGGATAAATTTAATAATTCCAAATTCCGAATATTGTACTTTCCTCTACGGTAATGAAAACTAATAAAATTTAATAAATCTGTTGCATCAATAATGCCAGTTATAAGTTGGTGAATAAATATTATATCAATATTAATCCTCCTTTGTGATAAAGGCTGAAACTGAAGAAGTTTAATTCTGTGTTCATAAGGAGGAAGGTTATAAGGATCGGACCACGGTAGCCCTTTCAAGGCGAAACGTATGAAATTTCGCTGTACGGCTTCAAACTCTGTTTTTATGGGTTTCGTAAAAAGGAGTAAGGCGGACTAAGCAGTTGTAAAGAGCGAGGGTAACATAAGGATCCTGAAATTCTTTAGACCATCTTTTAATAAACCCTAACATAGTGTTGGCCTTATTAACGATCAAATTGATATGCTCAGTAAAATCAAGGTTGAAAGTAAAGTGTACTCCGAGGTCTTTAAAACTTTGAACACGGCGTAAAGTGTGTTGCGATTTTTTGTAATCAAACGAAGGAGTTTGTTTTTTAGAAAAAATCATTGCCTGACATTTAATAGGGTTAAGATTTAAGCCATTCTTATTACACCAAATAAGAAAACTGTTTATATCTTCTTGCAGAAGTAAACGATCACTGTCAGATTCAATGCTTTTAAAAAATTTCATAGCAACCGCAAAAATTAGAATTTCGCTATAACGTATACAGAAAGATACGTCATTTATAGCTAAGATAAAAAGAACAGTCTGTAAATACCGAAACATGATTTGTATTTACGACCCGGTTTTCCTTCCAGATTTCCCTTGTTTGGAATTCACCGGGTTAAAATCTATGTATGGTGAAATGTAGTCCGTTTGAATGTCAATGTCAGTGAAGTTCATTTTCGTTTTGTGACCGCAGAGCCCTCGTTTCCAATTTTTACACTGTTTAAGTATGAGAGCACTTTTGGCCGCCAACTCCTTCGTAAATAAATCGAGTGGGGCTAGTAAAAGGAAAGTTTCTAGGGCAGCGTTTGGTGTGGTTTTGATGGTATTGGTTGTGTTTGAATTTTCGTAACGGTTTTTACCTTGTCTAAGGCTGGCCACCAGACCAAACATGCGTACGTTAGTATTCGCCTTATTATGGCTATGTACATCCAGTGAATGGTCCTATGGCTAGGTCCTCAACTGTTGCCAAAGATTCTACTGCATGTGTAGAATGCTATTGGGCTATCATGTTAGTGATGACTGTCTCAGACATAGGAGATTTTTTCCCAATCATTTAGTTAATGTTTTTGAAGGCGTCGGGTCTAGGTTTGATCGATTGCAGACTCTTCAGGAGTTGGTTGCTGTTGTGGAATTGGATAGAAGCCCGGAACATTATATTTACGCATTGCAATTCGCTCTGGTAGTGTGGTAGTTGTTTTGGACGTATTCAGCTCTCGCTGATGGATCCTCTGAAGGCGTTTTCTTAGCCGCTGTCTATGAGTATATAACTTTAGTAACCAGTAACCCCTTTGTTTTTTTTTTAGCCAGTGCAAGGTTGTCGATAGCTGCGTCAGTTTCGGTTATCACCATGTTCCTGTTTTTGGGTTGATATGTAAGGTTGGCTTCGACATCTCTTTGCAGTTGGTCTACATCCAGTTTCCTGAAGTTTATGAAATGCTCGGGTGGCTCCGTCGCTAGGAGGATGGGTTTTTGAAGCCCGATTTGCTGGGTACAGTTGCAAAGGTAAAGTTGCCGATCTCTGGAAGTAAATAAAGAAAATTAGAGATTAGATAAAATTCTATTAATTGCCGATGGTGTTCTCAGCTATGTTGGCTTATGCTGCAAAATAACCACCAGTGAATGCTGGTTACTGTTGGTATTCGATGTTGGGTATCCAGTCAGTCAGCAATCAGCTTACCTTGGCTAGGCACCTGATGATGCCTAGCGTTGAATTCGCCGCCGTGCCGATAAGTCCATATGTGCTTTTTTCGAGGATCAGGCCTAAGATAATGGTTTCACTGATGTTGGGTAATATATTCTTTCTCACGTAGATTGCTGTGTCTCTTCGATCCTCCGCCTTGTCCTTCCGGATCTTTTTTAACCAGGCAGTGGTGAGTCGCTGCTGTCTTCTTCAGAGCTTGTGGTCTTGCTGGTTAGCATTTAGCCAGGCGGAAGTCCACGCTATAGAAAAATGTGCTGATCGAAATCTCGATCAGCATATTTTTTCTCGAATATGAGAAAATGTAATTAAAAGCAAAATCAAAAAGAGGAGGAGGCCAAAAGATCCAAATATTGGAAAGAACTCCCCAAGTTGAGGCAGGCAAAACTATTGCTTGGAAACTATAACCAGGATCGTTTCAAGAACTGCATAAATTTAAGCAGAAACAACCTAAGACTATTTACTGGTACTGGCTCACTGGCCACTGCAAACTAAGAAGGCACCTGAATCTTCTAGGCCTGGAAAACAACCCCACGTACCACGTACTAGGACGATGCGATGCACTTATGCATAAAAGCTTTAAGAGGAGCAACATCTTCCAGCTCTAGATGGGGGCACAATAGATCTTCAGGTCGCAGTGCATTATACCCCAATATACTATTCATTCATTCATTCTTGCTGGTTAGCTCTTCTTCGGTTGATGATTTCTCTATAATGCTGTTGTTTGACTATTCGCCGCTGTCAATTTCTTCGGTTTCCATGTCGTTGTCTTCTTGTCTTGGATAGGCTGGACTATGTTTTTGAATGTTGATACAAGTCTATTAACATATTCGGGACCAAAGTCGTTGATCCTTTTTAGCAATTCTTCCAATGAAGCAAATGCTTACTCAGGACTTGTAGAATCCATCGCTGAATTAACCTTTTTGCTGATCACTAATTTATTGTGATTTTAATATGCACAACACTATTTAAAAAAACTATTGAATTGCACACTTAATCCAAATTTATCACTTTGATTGGGAAAATCAAAAAAAAATTCATCTTCCAATTGTGGGCACTAAAAATAGGGCTACATATGCAGGTGTACCTGGATTTTCGTTGCCCAGGTTCATGGGTCTCGTTGCACTTATCGCACACGTAGCGTAACGCGTCCACAGTTAAATTTTTATCGTTCGCGGTGGGCTCGCTCGTTAATTACACAAGTCAACATGAATTTTGATTTTGAAAAAAGGGTATTAAATTAATAAAACTGTACCTATAGTCACCCGAAAAACAAATATATTTGATAGAAAAGTTTGCTTTTGTAGCCAGTATAACGTTTTAACAGGTTATTTTTAAAACTGATTTAATTTTTTAATTTTTTTAAATACAAAAAATAGATTTTTTTTTTATCTTTAATTATTGAAATAAAATTATTATTAAACAAAAATACTACTTATAATGCAAAATTAAAAAAAAAAAAAAAAAATTTTTAAAAAGTATTTACTAAAATAATTTTATTTAAAAACAGAATTAAAGAATTATTTCTGGGTTTTAAAAAAGATATAACACACTGCAAGTGTTGCCGTTGTTTTTAAATATTTTTTTTCTATTTCAAGTCAATTTTTTAAGAAAATTCCAAGATGGCTGCTTAAGCTCCAGTTCGATTTTCCCGAAAACCTACCCATGTGCTCCTAATATCCCCCCTCTTACGAATTGTGAAAAAAAATATACAATTCTTTCCAGCCTGACTCTCGCTATTCTCCTTGTTCTGTCTGCCTTCCATCCCGCTTTCAAATATTGTGGGATCCCCTCGGTCATTACTTCCTTATACCACCTATTATATCTGGATTCCAATATTAGTTCCAGTCTTTCCTTCTCCTGCTCTCTTCTGTCTTCCCATTCTACTCTCTCGTACCCTGTCATACTGTCTTCTCTTCCTTCCCTTCCTCTCTTTCCCATTCTCTCTTGTTCGCATCGGGATCCTCTCTCGCTTCCTTCCCTCTCTCTCTCCCTCATCTCCCCTGCCCTTATCATTATCTTATCTCTTTTGGTTTCCTCTCTCACCATGTATCCTGGAGTTTGCCATTCTACTCCTAGTGTCCATTTGAGGTACCTCGCCTGCATTCTTTCCATTTCTTGTCTCTCCTCCCATCCCAATATCTCCGCCCCATATCCCATCACCGTCCACACCAGGGTATCAAAAAGCCACATCTTCCTCTCCCATACCTTCTCGAATTTCCTCCTCCCAATTCCCCATGCTTCCTTCATTACCGCTGCTGCCTTTTTTATTCTGTCCCTTATATGTGCCTCCTGCCCTCCATTCTTTTTGAACACATACCCCAGGTATTTGAATTCTTTTACTTCTTCTATCTTTTTCCCCTCCATCTCCAGTCTACTGTTGTACTCCTCCCTCCTCCTTTCCTGAACCTCATCACTTTCGTTTTTCCCACGTTAACTTCCAGTTTTTTCCTTTCGAAATACTTCTCCAGTTTTCGTATCATACTTTGCATCTCTTCTTCATTTTTCGCCATTACCACCACATTATCTGCGTATGCCAACGAGCAAATTCTTCTTCCTCTTAATTTTATCCCTCCCCAACTCGCCTTGCCCAATTCATCTTCTATATCCGCTGTCAGTAAGTTAAAAAGAATTGGGCTCATTGGGCACCCCTGTCTTACTCCCTTTCCCGTCCAAAATCTTTCCCCCATCTCTCCTCCCGCTTTTACTCTACTCATCGTTTCTTCGTAGACCTCCCCCACTCTTTTCCTGAGCCCTTCTCTCACTCCTCTTTCTTCCAATGCCTCCATCATGATTTTTCTATCTACTGAGTCAAATGCAGCTTTTAAATCTATAAACAATGCTACTAGCTTACCCTTCTCCTTTGTTATCTCTCTGTTCACCACATAGTTCAAAACATATACATTGTCTATCGTTCCTACTCCTCTTCTAAAACCCGTTTGATTTGGTGGAATCATTCCTTTTTCCTCCACTTCTTCCTCTATCCTCTTCGCTAAAACTGCCGTATATATCTTATATAGCGATGGCATGAGCGTTACTCCTCTGTATTCTTCCACCTTTGTTCCTGCCCCTTTTTTTATTATTGGCGCGATCACTCCCTCTTTCCACCCCTCCGGCCAACCGTCTCCTCTCCACACTCTTCTGCAAATCTCCCATACTACATCTTACGCTTGTTCTCCTCCATATCTCCACTCCTCATTCGGTATTCCGTCTATGCCCATTGCTTTTCCTTCTTTTAGTTTTCTCACCACCTCACTGATTTCCTCTTTGCTAATTTCAGCCTCATCACCCGCTCTTCTTGTTCCCTCTGCCCCCATTCTCACTCTTTCTTCCACCCCTCCAATCAGGCTCATAAAATATCTTTTCCATTCTTCTTCTTTAATCCCTTCCCCCTTTTCTCTTTTTCCTCTTTCTTTCTCTATTTATTATTTCCCACACTTTATTTTCTGTATCTGCTTCTTCAATCTCTTGTATCATCTTATTCTGTTCCTCCTTTTTCTTTTTCTCAATAAGCGCTTGATATTCTCTCTTTTTCTCCCTGTATTTTTCTTTTGTACCACTATCTTTCCTCCAACTCCTTAACTCCTTTCTTACTTCCTCTTTTTTCTGCCTGCATTCTTCATCCCACCATCCTCTCATTTTTTGTCTCCTTTGTCTTCCCCCTACCTCCTCACTTTGTTCAATTTCCCTCTTTATCCTCTCTTCTATCTCCTTTTGTGCTTCCTCTCCTCCCCCTAGTCTTACTCCTCGCATTCTCCTCTCGTATTCCCGTTTCATCTCCTCTGTCCATTTTCCTGTTTTTATTCTTTTGACCTCCTTTACTTTCTCTCTCTCTTTCTCCTTCTTCCTTTTTTCATCGTGACCACCAATGGATGATGATCTGACTCTACTCTATCTGCTACTTCCATCCTTTCTATCCCGCCTCTTGCCCTCTCGTCCCCCAATACATAATCTATTACTGTCTCCCCTCTACCTCCTGTATACGTGAACTGTACCTCCTCATCCCCCTCTATATTCCCGTTAAAAATTTCCACCCTAATTCTCCTATCATTTGCGTTAGCTTCCTTCCTTCGGTGTTGACTTTTTTATCTTTCGACCTTCTCCCACCCTCTTCGTCTTCCGTATCCCTCACTTTCCCACTCTCTAGTCCTGTTCTCGCGTTGAAGTCCCCTCCTATTATCACTCTTTCTTCTTCTGATTGCCTCTCCATCCACCTTCGTAGGCTTTCCAATTTCTTATCTATGTCCCCATTTACGTACGTTGCTACTATAACCTACTATAAATAAATTTACTGATAAAGAGTTTTTAATTCAAATAATTAAATAGGAAAATAGTATAAAAAATATAATGACTTTAATTTGACTTTGACTTGACTTTGAAATGACTTTACTTTACTTGACTTTTGCTTAACTTGACTTTACTTTTCCGAATGAATCTTAGTTACATAATATTCTTATATGAAAATGGAATGTTTTGGAAACATAAAATTTAACTATAATTGTGTAAATACTTACAGTCGTATTTATAAAATGTTTGTCTACTTATACACTGTCTAACTATTTTCAAATTGGTGGAAATATGCTTTATTTAATAAAAATAAATATCACATTATTTACGGTTAGGATAATCTACTCTTGTGTCTTAGTTAGGCAGCTATAAAACAACAATAAACAAGGTTTTTAAACACATTTTCCAAAGTTGGACAGTTGTCCAAAGTTAGACAACTTTTATAAATAAGACCATTAATGTTTAGTAATAGTTTAGGAAGTTTTGTAGGTTGTAAAATGTAGTCGTCCTACATTCGGCCATCCTTCTTGTCGGCTACCTCAGACGAACAGTCATCTTCGCATAACTTGTATCACTAAACCTTAGTAACATCATCATCTTCGGATTCATTTTCATGAGCTTCACTGTCATCTTCATTG
The DNA here is from genome assembly GCA_929447395.1 of Epistrophe grossulariae. NCBI lineage: Eukaryota > Metazoa > Arthropoda > Insecta > Diptera > Syrphidae > Epistrophe > Epistrophe grossulariae. The sequence goes on from OV839566.1 coordinate 101,062,087, forward strand.
CGCCAAGGTTTCATAAAGTAAGCGGAAGACGAGGTAGTATTTGGTCCCTCGTGAGTTCCCACTTTACGAACCTCATAACGGTCGTTTCGTTTGGTTTTAACGACTTCGTACGGGCCTAAGTGCAACGGGTACAGCTTAGTTCCGGGTGCGAATTGAGTTTTCTTTATCACCACCAGATCGCCCAATTTGTATTGCGTAGCAGCTTTTCACTTCCTGTTGTAACCTTTTCGGTTTTCTTCCTGTACCTTAGCAAATTGGTTCCGTAACCTGGTTTCACATCTCCTTCCTTTCATTTTCGAATTCTTCGATAAGTAACTACTCCATCAGTTGCTTCAGTTGAATATTCTCTGCACATCTCATACGAACTCCGAACATTAGCTCAAATGGCGTTTTGTTGGTGCTTCGATTTATCGTCGAATTTATAATGCTTAGCAGTCTTGGCACATACTTAAACCACTTGTCAGGAGCATCGACTGACTTTTTTGTCAACATTTCGTCAATGATCCGGTTGACTCTCTCAACCTGTCCATTTCCACGAGCAACCCCTGTACTCACCAACGAATGAATGATTTTTCTCTCCTCGTAATACTCCTTACACAAATTAGAAGTAAAGGCAGAACCTCTGTCCATAATAACTCTTACTGGATCGCCGAAAGTTTCACTCTGGAACAACAAATTCTTCAGCACCTCTTCAGCACCTGTAGACTTTATGGAAAGATCCAAGTAAACTTAGAAAAAGCATAAACGACAACCAACAAATGCTTATAACTCTTAACTGTCGAATTCATAGGACCAAGATGATCAAGATGATACTTATTGAGTGGTGTATCAAACTTTTCGATTGGATGGAGCAAACACTCCTGCTTTCCACCTTTTCTCGCTCCAAGGATACATGGTATATAGTTCGCGATTACCTGTATAATTTTTGACGACATGTTCGGTATACAAAAATCCTTTCTTGCTAAAACTTCGACCTTCCTTGCATTTAAGTGACCTTGCTCGTGTATGCCTCGCAGTACTTGTTTTTGCAGCTTCTTTGGAACAACCAGAGAATAATCACCTTCAACAAATTTGTATAGAACACCGTTACGCATAACAAAATTCTCGTGCTCTTGATGTTTCAAGAGTTTTGGAAAATTTTGGACCGCATTGAGTTTTTCCTTAGATGGTTTCAGTGATCCGTTTTCAACGACATGTCCTAAAAACTTAATCGATTACGTAATGAATTTACATTTCTTCCAGTTTATGACTAGACCATTTTCAGCTGCAACCTCAAAAACTAATCTAAGCTTATTCAAACATTCATCGGTTCTTTTTACTTGAATAACCAGATCGTCAACGAAAATTCGTAGCCACCCTAAACGTAAAAGCTTTTCAAAAACTGTATTTACAAACCTTTGGAAAACAGACGGCGAATTACAAAGTCCAAAGGATGCTTTTAGAAATTCATAATGCCCGTCCGGCGTAACGAATGCGGTGTACTTTTGGCTTTCCTCTTCGATTAGTACGTGAAAAAATCAATTTTTTAAATCTAAACAAACAAAAAACATTCCTTCAACAAGATCTTCTAAGATTTCTTCTATCAACGGAAGTGGATGTCGATCTTTGATAATTTTTGCATTTGGCAACGGATAATCGATACATATCCTATTGGTTCCATCCTTTTTTTTTTACTAACACGATAGGGCTTACATAATCCGAATAGCTGTGGCGTATTATTCCTTCTGAAAGCCAGATATCTATTTGTTTCTTAACGTCTTCCTTTTCTTGTTGTGCTAATCTTCTCGGTTTTTGATAGACTCGACTATCATTGGAAAAAACAATTCGCATTTCAACTTTACTCTTTTCAGGTTAACCTTGGCTCATATTTACATATCAAGTCTCTTATTTCGTTTCTAATCTCAGGTTCAGATATGTGACTAAGTTTTGTATCCAGAATTGAATTTAAATCATTCTTTTCTACCAATTCAACGACGTCCATTTTTGAAAAATTATTTTCTTCTAAATTCACCGTTTTAGTAACATAAATATTACCATTTTCAATGCTAACTAACTTTAACAGCGCTTAAAAAGTTTTTTCCCAAAATCATACAGTCTGACATCCAATCATCAGGAACTATATGGAATCGAATCGAATATTAATCTTCCTCGATTGAAACACCCATTAAACACGATCCATGAGAACGTTTTGCATTTACATCTCCAAATCCCATCAAATTTTCTTCTAGCCCATCAACAACAGCAGCACCAGCCCTTCTCCAAACACTCCTTAGAATTAATGATACATCCGCTCCCGTATTCACCAGCACATCGTACACTTCTCCAGCCAACGGAAGTTATACACAACAATCAAGTCTGTTAATTCTTTTAAAATTTTGGTTTCTTAGCTTCTTAACTTCTTTGGACAATTTGTAGTTATGTGACCAAATTCACTACACGCGAAACACCTTGCTCCTTTACTTTTGTTTGGACACACATTTATTGCATGAGAAACAGAACCGCAGTGTGAACATCGTTTTTGACTCACAAAATTTTTTGATGTGTTTGAAAAATTTGTTTCAGAATTTTGGGAGTTGTGTTGATTATTTGTTTATTTGTTTATAAACCAAACATTTTTTCTTTAACTCATCTTACGTCGTTGCTTCATATAAAACGGTTTTATTCAAAGGGCTATCTGAAATTCCTTGAATAACATAGGCTATTAAAGATGCGTCATCGAAATTTACCTTCATCGCAATTCGCTTCATTGAATACATATATTCTAAAAAACTTTCAACAATCTTTTTCTTTCTAGACTGAAGTTCTTTGTGTAGACTTATACATGAAGGCACATCATTAAACTCTTTAAATAAAAACTCCTTCAAACCATCCCAACTGCAAATACCACTTTTCGACTTAACTGCTAATTTGGCAGCTCCTTTTAGTAAACGTATAGCGTATAGGTTTTTTTGTATCGAGTTCCATTTGCAGACTGTGGTTATGCCAAAGAACTACATTTTCCCAGATTCACCAGAGAATCTATCTAACGATTCTTCAACATCCTTAAAAACGAAGTGGTTGGTTTCTGTCATCTCAGCAGCTTTCAAATTCGTATCAACTTTCTCTTTATAAAGCTCACTAGCTTCGATATTTTCACCTAAATTATCTATATCCGTTCCCTCTTTTTCAAACTTTTCTATAAAACTACGAACTGACAATCTTTCATTCTAAATAGCGTTTTTAAATTATATCTATATGATAACTTCTTTTCTTTTAAAATAGTTCGCAATTATTTTGTTGTTAATTTATTTAAATCATCCATATAAAGGGTGATTTTTTAAGAGGTTTAGAACTTTTAAAAAAAAAAAAAACACAAAAAATTCGAAAAAATGAATGAAATATTTATTTGAATCGATAGTTTGAACCTTGCAATTTAATGTTTAAAGATAATTTCATGCAAATGTTGACCGCGGCTGCGTCTCAGGTAGCCCATCCGCTGAGTCCAATTTTGGCATACTCTTTCACACATATCGGCCGGTATCTCACGAATGAATGCATGGATGTTGGCTTCCAGTGCGTCAATCGAAGCGGGCTTGTCCCTATAGACATTAGCCTTGACATACCCCCACAAAAAATAGTCTAATGGTGTCTAGGCGGGCAATTGACCGGCCCGAAACGTGAAATTAACTGTTCACCAAACTCGCCTCGCAATTGCGCCATCGTTTCGCGTGCTGTGTGGCATGTGGCACCGTCTTGTTGAAACCACATATCATGCAAGTCAAGAACTTCCATTTCGGGCAAAAAAAAGTTTGTTATCATCGCTCGGTAGCGTTCACCATTGCCAGTAACGCTGCGATTCGCATCATCTTTGAAGAAATATGGCCCAATAATGCCGCCGGCCCATAAACCGCACCAAACAGTGGCTTTTTCGGGATGCATTGGTAGCTGTTGCAATGCTTCTGGCTGATCTTCACTCCAAATGCGGCAATTGTGCTTATTTACGTACCCATTCAACCAAAAATGAGCCTCATCGCTGAACACAATTTTTCGATAAAAAAGCGGATCCTCGGCCAGCTTTCCAAGAGCCCAATCACCAAAAATTCGGCGTTGTGGTAGGTCGGCTGGCTTTAGTTCTTGCACCAGCTGTATCTTAAAAGGCTTTACGCCCAAATCCTTCCGCAAAATTTTCCACGTAGTGCTGTAACAAAGGCCTAACTGCTGGGAACGGCGCCGAATCGACATTTCGCGGTCTTCTGTCACACTAGCTGATACGGCCGCAATATTTTCTTCACTACGCACAGTACGTAAACGTGTTGGTGGTTTAATGTCCAACAAAGTAAATTTGGTGCGAAATTTGGTCACAATCTTCCGAATAGACTGCTCAGAAGGTCGAGAATGCCGACCATAAAATGGAAGCAGCGCGCGATGAACATTTCGAACCGAGCACGAATTTTGATAGTAAAATTCAATAATTTGCAAGCGTTGTTCATTTGTAAGACGATCCATGGTTAAATTGCAAACCAAACTGAAGCTGTTTGACAGTGACACAAGGTACTAAACACACGTCAGCTGTCAAAACCAGTGTTGCCAAAACCAAACCAGCTAAAAAATCACCCGTTAGATAATTAAACCGTCCTCCCCATCATAACATTATCTTATCGTTGCAAAAAAAAAATCCGCTTAAGAGTTCTTTTCCTAAGATTTTGTTGTTTTTTTTTTATTTTTATTAGAAAACAATAATAAGTTTAATATTACATGCGACAAAAAAAGCTTTTGTACAATCTGTCAATCTAAAGCTCAAGTATATGTCACAAGATCGTAAAATCGATATCCCACTCAATTGAATTCTGACTTATAACTTTTTACGAGCAAATCGATCTAAACTAATAATAATTTAAGCTACGCGCAAACCGACGCGATGGCGGTGGCGATGGCTATAACAATGTGGATGCCGCACACGTAAATCAATGGAGGGGCACACATCGACGCGATATGTGGATTGCGTTCACGTTCCACTGCTGCGTTCAGTTAAGCGATTTTTCTTGAACGCAGCAAGCACCATTTTATCGCTATATCGCCTGAAGAAAAATGACAGTTTAAAAAATAAAATTTGAAAATGACTTCAAATACAGAAAGATTAATTGAAAAAATTCGGGAAAATTCAATTTTTTATAAAAATATAAAAAAGGATAAGATATGGGATACCATCGCCGAATCCCTGGGGGAAAAAGACGACATTCTAAAATAGGTGTAAAAATGATGTCTGTCCGCCCGGAGTTCCGCAAACATTGTGTGAAACTCGCCGTTTGTTTCACGGGCCAGGTTTATTTCATAGGCCCATATTCTGCTGCTGAAATAGGTGTTGGAATTAAAATATGCAATTTCTCTTCGTTTATTATGATTTTACCTTTCCGCTACTTCTTCCTCATCTATGAGCAAAGCTAAAAGCAGAGCCTCTTCCATTTTCTTTTAAAAGATTAGATTTTTTTTTATTAAACTTCAAAAATTAAACGTTTGACAACTTAGCCCGCTACACAATATATCGCGTTGATGTGAGCAGGTTTTTGAACGCATCTTTATCGCGCGATAAAAGTTATCGCGATCGCCACCGCCATCGTGTCGGTTTGCGCATAGCTTTAACGTTATGTTATTTTAAGAGAAAAAATGAAACGATCTAACCAAATTTATTTGTGTGTTTATACTCAATACTTCGTTAACAATTTAGTATTGCACTTTTCTCTTATTTTTCTCTCTTTTGTTTTTGTTTTTGCTTCGTTTTTTGTTATTTTTGTAACTGATCACTCACTGATCGCGTTAAATTCTTCTTTTTTTTATGTACAATAATGTATCGCTCAATTTATTCTTTTTACACTTAAAACTTTTAATGCATAAACTTTCAGATTTTATTTTTAATTTAACACTTAGTTTTAAACCTTTTCTATCTTTTCACTTTGCAACTTCTAATATAGGTATAACTTTTCGTATTCATAGGTATTTAATAATTTTGCATGCATTTTTTTTCTTTTCTTATTTTTTTTTAAGATTTTTGCACTAGGTACATGTAAGGTAATTTTATAATTTACAGGGAATATTAGAACACTTTTCGCGGCATTTGTCCAGCAACACTTCTGACACCAATTGTAGGGGGAGGGAAAGGATTAAATTATAACACCCAGTTTATTTAATTTTAAATAGTTTAATTCAATAAAGTTACTGATAAAGAGTTTTTAATTCAAATAATTAAATAAGAAAATAGTATAAAAAATATAATGACTTTAATTTGATTTTGACTTGACTTTGAAATGACTTTACTTTACTTGACTTTTGCTTAACTTGACTTTAATTTTCCGAATGAATCTTAGTTACGTTAAGTTTTGTCTTTTGACTATATAATTTGTACATAATATTCTTATATGAAAATGGAATGTTTTGAAAATATGAAATTTAATTATAATAGTGTAAATGCTTAATGTTTGGTAATAGTTTAGGATGTATTGTAGGTTGTAAAATGTAGTCATCCTACATACATACAAAAATATATTATTACATCACTTATTTAAAAACTTCTAGCCGCAAGTCCTGGTAGCTAGTGCCTTTATTAAATTATTATATTGTAAATTTATTTATATTGTAATAAGGAATAACAATAATAATAAAATTTTGTCAAAAAAATTTAATTTCTAGTTACAAATAAATAACATGGACTACGAAGAAGGTTCATTTGAGCAACTACAAGAAAGAAAAAATACATTATTTCAGCAAATACGTAACTTCAAACAGCAACTGGACCGAAAAAATTCGTATAAATATGACCTTCAATATCGCGATCCTGAGCCTAATTTTGATCGACGTAAAGTAAGAGGTATGGTAGGAAAATTATTTTCGGTACGGGATGAAAAAAACTGTCTGGCGCTGATGATGTGCGCTGGAGGAAGTGTACGTATTACTCACTTTCTTTTATTTTATGAAAATAATTTTGAAGTAAAATTTGATTTAATTCACAGTTGTATAGCCATGTAACAGATGATGATATTACTAGCAAACAGATTCTTCAGAAAGGGCAGCTACAACAAAGAGTCACAATAATTCCTATAAATAAAATCTCATCACGCCCAATTGATCAAAATGTTGTGAGGTTTGCGCAAAATTTAGTAAGTATTTCTGTATCTAGGAGATTTTATAAGTTAAAAAAAGATGAAGCTGAAGATCGCTACATCGAAAGAAAAAAATGTTTAGGAAAGAATCTGTAGATATATTGAAAAGATTTTTCAAAACTTTAAAAAGGATTGTGTGGGGCGTGAATTTTTCTAGGCGTGATGTTTTTTATTTTTTTTTTAATTTTTTTTTCATCAAAAATAACTACATAAATATAAATTCTTTGTTTGTTTAGAAGAGGATCTACGCCACAAAAAAAAAATTTATGAACAAAATAAAATATGTTATAAGAAGAATGGCTAAAACTACAATTATGTTTTTTTTTAATTTTTTTTTGCATCGGTTATAATTTTATACAATGTCAGATACAAAGGGAATTGTCCATTTCTGGCCAAGAGTGTACGGAAACGAGTTTGGTATCAAATGAAAGGTGACGTTGAGCTTGTTATATGGGTGCAATATATATTTAAAATCGTTCATGGTAAAGTCGAGATATTTAAGCTTGAAGTTGCCGATTGCAAAATTAAGATTTAAGTGTTTTTTTTTTCCAAATAATTGTTCATAACTTGTTTATTTCGACCTAGCAAAAAAATTATATTGATATCAAATGAAAGGTATGAAATATGTCTTTTAAAATAGTATTAAAAATAGTATTTAAAATAGTATTAAAAATAATTTTCTTTGTTGAATAGATTGTGGGATATTAATTTTTAACTTCTTGAAACGCAACTTTGCGGGGTTTTTGGCAGGTCGATATATCAAAAAATTCAGTGATGACATATATTTTTTTTTTACTCAAGTGAAAAGCTTATTTAACCTTATTACCTTACAATTATTTGGAAAAAAACACTTAAATCTTAATTTTGCAATCGGCAACTCCAAGCTAAATATCTCGACTTGAACGATTTTAAAAATATTGCGCCCATTAACAAGCTCAACGCCACCTTTCATTTGATACCAAACTCTTTCGTGTACACTCTGGGCCAAGTCTCCATAGTAAAATGGGCATTCCCTTTACAACAAAACTTTAGACTTTTACAACTCGGAAATAGAAAATTATAGGCTTAAAAGAAAGACAGTAATATATCGGGATTTTAGAACTCTAAACGTGATCGATTTTCTTTATTTAATTTTAATTTTTTGCAAAACAAAGAAATTATAACGAACAAATAAGTATGTACACTAAACATTTTGGGAAATGATGGCTTTTGTATGGAACTTATAATTATTTAAAAAATAATATCTAGCGAGTCGGTTCATCGAAATTGTACATTGCAGTAGATTCGCTAGATATTTACTATGAAATAATTAAAAGCATACTGAAGCTTCTATACAAAAGCCATCAGTTCCCAAGATATTTAGTTTACATTTGTTATAATTTCTTTGTTTTGCAAAAAAATTAACTTGTATAAATCGATCACGTTTAGAGTTCTAAATTCCCGATATACAGTCCGTACCATTTAAATAGCCGCACATATAGTTTATATTGTAATTAACTATTTTTGGTACTTCTTTGAAGTCTAATTAGAAAATTTGCACTGAGTAGCAAGGTAGAACATGGTTACTAGTATTAGGAGAAGTTTTGACTAATTTCTAAAAGCTAAAGCAAATTTTCTCAACTAGTTTTGTTAACAGTCACAAAAATGTGTATTATTAGCTGTAACATTAGAATAGACTGCAGTATTTATTTAGTAGAAATAAAAACCTATTCAATTGGTTTTTATTTTAAAGAAAATAATTTTATTTATTTTCTGTGGTTAACACAATATTTTTTAGAGCCCTCTTTGTTGTGAATTACCTCATTGATAGATAAGATAGAATTGAACAAGTTCGTTCTTTGTAGTTTTTTGCTTACATTAACGGATTTTTTTAAAAAATTGCATACCAATTTGAGACTTTGATCAATTTTCTGACCAATAAAACGTTTCGTCAGTCCTTGATTCGGATAGGCTTTTGATGCTGATGATAAATTTTGTCTGTCCATTTAAACTTTCAAATTGAAAAAAAATCACAAAACAACTGTTTTATCTCTTCCTGATGACTTTTCGAGACCTTTGCGGATAAATTCAATAATAAAATCAATTGATGCTATTAAAATGTTACAAACAAAATGATCGTTTTAGTGACTGTAAACAAACAAGCTCAGAAAATTAAGTCAACTTTAAGAAATTTGTTAAAAAATTATCTTAATCTCAGAACGTTCTCTTACCTTGTCTTTAAATATAAATTTTCTTATGTACAAATCAAAGAAGTATCAAAAACAGTTGAATATAAGAAAGTTAAAGTGTGAGACTATTCAAATGTTACAGACTCTATTACTGTCTTTCTTTTAAGCCTATCATTTATCATATCCGAGTTGCAAGGGTTTAATGTTTTGTTGTAAATTTGTCAGCTATCATTGTACAAAATTTTAACAGATTCAACAAACACCACGTCTATAGTTTTTGCCATTCTTCTTATAACATATTTTATTTTGATCTGAATTGAATCTGGGGGAAAATACAACATACCTTATATATCTACAGACTATTATAATTTTTTTTTTCGATGCAGCCAACCTCACTTTTATAAAAAAGAATAAAGTTTTGATACAATTTTCTTATAAAAAGGACTGAATTAATTTCAATTGAACAGGGGAATCGTGAAATAAAGGGGAATTGTCTGCACCAAGTTTTTAGTGGCGTAGCATTACATAATTACGTGTTGTAAATTAAATCGGCATTTTGAAGAAAGGAACAAAGCCAAAAATCGTTTTTTTATTTTACATATTATGTATTTTTCTTTTTTGCATAAATACATCTTTGGATGGTCTACAATTTCCTTTTATTTGTTAAATTTTTGGCTTCTCTTGGAATTTAAACTCCCTTGGTGCAACAATTTTCGCTATTTTTAAGTTCTAAATATTTTAGTTTATATTTTTTTTGTGTAATCATAAAGAAAATAGGAAAAATCAGATTTTGAATAAAATATTTAAAATTCTAATTTTTTGTAACCCATGACAAAAATACCCCCCAACCACCTCTTACAGAATAGGTTCCAGAATTCGAGTGAAATGAAAGCGAAATCAAAATTGAAATCGAATTCATTGTTCAGTGTTTTTCACACGGTTTAACAGATTAATGTCGCTATGTTAGATTTTATACTACTTATTTAAAGGGCTTCCGATCCATGGAGGGCGGCCTAGCCAATGTGTTTTGGCTTTGGACTATATCAAGATCTTTGTACATCTCAAAGAGTTCGAGGTTCTATTTTCTCCTCCATTCGCCCTCTTTGCACATAGTTCCAAATATCCGTCCAAGAATTTGCCTTTGGAAAAGCCCAATATCAGCACTTACTTTCTTCTTATCCTCCACCATTCGGTGCCGAATAGCAGGAGCGTTCATTCGTTTTACTCGTAAGGAATTTTTTGTTTCGCCGGTTTGCGAAAGAGTTTCTATACATGGAAGAATCAAAATTGCGATAAGCAGTTTGGTAATACTCTGCCCGCATCGTCACGTAGACAGAAACAACAGAGAACCAAAGCCAGGCACAATAAACAATAACCAACCAGGAGAGCCGTAGATTTCTACCTATGTATACGATAAATGCAATGATATCCACGCGTTCGTCTGCTTCTGTTGCTCAAACAATTTTAGCGTTTTCTTGCTTGCGATATGGGTTATTGCCTTTTAGATTCCTTGTGTTTATAATTCTTTCTTGATTCTTTTAGTTTTGTTTTTATAATTGTAGTACCTCGGCGGCATGGAATATGCAGTACAACACACAATATGCAAGACACAAAAAACGTATGAAGTGAACATTTGTTTTCTTGTCTCTTTACATTTTAATTACACATGTCGACGGTTTAAGTGTAACCATAAAAAAATATTATTTATGCAGAAAAAAATAATTAGAATAAGACCCACCTTTTGTCAATTTCAGCAATGTTGTTCTGAACATTTACAGAAAAAGATAGAATTCAAAACCCCTTACCATATATCTTCACACAAAATTTGGCAGGCATGCAAAAACAACTGCAAATTTGCACTTTAACTGTCGATATATCTTCATTAGGCAAACGAAAAGAGTTCTCAATTAATGTTCTGTCCTTTCTCTCTTCGTCTGTCGTGGTAAAGGGGTGATGATTTGGATGCGGTTAGATTTTTAGAGATTATTTTGTTTCAGGATTCATTTTATAATAAATTGAAATGTATTGTAAAATGCCGAAACGGTTGGGTCGATTTTTTTGAGGCATTTGCGGTGCACAAGTCTTATATTTTTCCAAAAACGTAACCACAACTTTAAAAAAATAAGTAACTTTAATATAGGGTTTCCAGAACATCTCTTTTATAGAGAACATGTTCTCTTTTTCTATTCCGATCTTTTTTACACTCTTTTTTCATAAAATTCTTTTTTTGGTATCTTTTTTTTGAACGTCCTCTTTTTCGAAATACGAAATAGGTTTTCCACAAATGAACTTCAAAATTAATTGTATTTCAAATTTTATATGATTCTCAACTTTGAAAATAATTCACCATTGGAACTTGGAAGTTTCAACAATTTTAGATTGTCTCAAAAAAAATTTATTCCACTCAGCCCTAAATCAATCCTTAACAATTTAAATAAAAACGGGTTGAAAGTGAAGTACAATGCTTGAAATAAAATGCATTAATTGTTACAAAAAATATTTTAGTACATAGAAAAATGGACACGTCAATTTAAAAAGTTTATAAGTTTTCACTGGATGATCTTGGAAAAATCAATAGTTTGCGAAGATGAAGAATAATGTTGCGAATATTTGATTTCGAAAAATGTTAGAGAATGTGGAACTAAAAAATGAAGACTTTCGGAAAACAGTGTCTGATAAAAAGGGTTAATTTTTTTTGTTCCTCTAATAATTCTGAATTTCTTTCCGAATTTATTATTATTTTTAGGTCTGTTCCATTGGGCCCTGCAAAGTTTCTTTTTGGTATTTACCAGTAGATGATGAATGGAGCAATTTAATTTTGCCAAAAAAAAATCTAACCTCAATATAAATGTAATTTTTGTTGTTTGTATTTTTATATTATTTTTTATTAGAGAAACACCAAAAACAGTAATTTACTATATAATTTCTTTTTACTGATGGTGCTGCTTTTTTGCGTGGATACAGTTCGTATCTACATTATTGAAGTGCTTTAAACTTATTTGACTACAGAGCATAAGTAGTTGCCTAAACCAGAAGTACTTAACAGTAGATGATGCAGGCCAAAGGAACATACCTAATATAATTATGTATGAAGTTATTAAAAATTTGTTTTTTTTTCTGTTTTCCTGTGAAAAATGTGAACGTGGAGCGTTCTTTTTCGAAGAAAAGAACGGTTTAAAAGTGGGAACTGGGAACTGTTAAGTCAATTTTAATAGTGGCTGAAAGTTCGAAGGATTAAAACTTTGAAAAGTTTTACAATATATTTTTAAATGAAAATAAATTCCCATCACAAATAAGAAATTTTCAAAAATATGAAACTTCAGATAAAGAATCATAATATTCACCCTGTTCTGAATTCCCATCGGCCATAAAATCCTATCGTTTGCAAACTCTAGCAGTTGTACTTATTAGATTTTTGGCTACTTAGGCACTGTCTACTTATTTTCAAATTGGTGGAAATATGCTTTATTTAATTAGACAACGTTTATAAATAAGACCATAGGTGTTTTGAAATAATTCTTGCTTTCAATACTTGTGGATTAAGTGTGCTTTGATTTTCGATCAGATTGAAAATTCTTGACGTTTGGAATTTTTATATCCGATTTGGAATTGGCAAAATTTTAAAAATGTTGTTTCAGCTAAAAAGGTGCGCTCCTTTAGTTTGAAACTCTGTGCATTTGTGTGAATTTCTAAACATTTTATTTTTTTTTTATATTCTGTTAACGGATTTGGTTCGGAATGGAAATCAGAACAGCGTGCTATTGTTTTTGAATTATTGATTAATATTTTCTAAACTGTTTTAAATTCAAACTCTCCTGTCTTCTATACCTGAAACTAATTCTGTTAATAAATTAAAAAAATGTTTTGTGAACAAGTCGTTATTTTAATCGTTTTTGGTTGAGGTTTTCTTTTGGTTGTGTTTGCGTATTGGAAATGTTCTCTTTTTTTTATTTACATTTACAGGGTGTCCTTCCTACTTTAACATAAATAGGCTTCTTTTTGTATAAAAAAATTCCGAAAATTAATTTCTATTTCTCCGTAAACGGTGTAACAGATTTTGGTCACTTTTTTATTGAGAATATCTTAAATAATAGTTTAATACTATTACATACTCACCATTTGATTTTTAAAAAAAGTTAAAATATTTTTTATTTTAAATCTTTATACGTAATTCAAAAACGAATCGCCCGAATAAGGAAAATCTTATTCTTCTACAATTTTGTAAAACATTTCGGAGAAAATAGAATCGGATAGTATTTTGTGTTGCTGTTGATATAAATTAATCAAATATTGCAGCATTAGAAGAGAAAACAACAAAAAGATTTTTTTTATACTCTAACTGATGAGTCCAACTGATGAGTCCAAGTGAGATCGCCGGGACGAAACGCCAAATTTTTGTAGGGTACTAAAGGCCGTTTGAAGCTATTTTGAATCAATAATTCAACAAGTCCAAATAAAATAGTGCTAAGTCTTCTATTTGGCTGATGTATTTCAGTAGATAGTATATAGAATTTGTATTATTAAAAAAACCTTCTTATATAAACATTGCCACGGCCCCGGGCAAAAAACAAAAACAAAAACTCCCAATTTATTGATTAGGAATTCTTATCTTTTTGAATATAGTTCACACTAGATATTCGTCACGAAATCTATGTATGATGAACTGAACTTAACAAAAAATTGCGTATTGACAAAGGCCCTCACTAGTCAACTGATGAGTCCAAGTGAGATTGCCGGGACGAAACGCCAAATTTTTGTAGGACTAAAGGCCGTTAAAAGCTATTTTGAATCAATTATTTACTTTACTTTTAATGAAAATTAAAAAAAAAAATTGTTAGTTGCTTTTCTTTAAACTCAATTTTCTCACTTATAAATTCGAAAAACTGGTTGATAATTTTTTTCGTCAAAATTGATTTTTTAACTGTAAATTAATAAATACTAAAAAATGACGTAACAATTTTTTTCTCTTTTTCTATTCCGATCTTTTTTACACTCTTTTTTCATAAAATTCATTTTTTGGTATCTTTTTTTTGCACGTCCTCTTTTTCGAAATACGAAATAGGTTTTCCACAAATGAACTTCAAAATAAATTGTATTTCAAATTTTATATGATTCTCAACTTTGAAAATAATTCACCATTGGAACTTGGAAGTTTCAACAATTTTAGATTGTCTCAAAAAAAAATTATTCCACTCAGCCCTAAATCAATCCTTAACAATTTAAATAAAAACGGGTTGAAAGTGAAGTACAATGCTTGAAATAAAATGCATTAATTGTTACAAAAAATATTTTAAGTACATAGAAAAATGGACACGTCAATTTAAAAAGTTTATAAGTTTTCACTGGATGATCTTGGAAAAATCAATAGTTTGCGAAGATGAAGAATAATGTTGCGAATATTTGATTTCGAAAAATGTTAGAGAATGTGGAACTAAAAAATGAAGACTTTCGGAAAACAGTGTCTGATAAAAAGGGTTAATTTTTTTTGTTCCTCTAATAATTCTGAATTTCTTTCCGAATTTATTATTATTTTTAGGTCTGTTCCATTGGGCCCTGCAAAGTTTCTTTTTGGTATTTACCAGTAGATGATGAATGGAGCAATTTAATTTTGCCAAAAAAAAATCTAACCTCAATATAAATGTAATTTTTGTTGTTTGTATTTTTATATTATTTTTTATTAGAGAAACACCAAAAACAGTAATTTACTATATAATTTCTTTTTACTGATGGTGCTGCTTTTTTGCGTGGATACAGTTCGTATCTACATTATTGAAGTGCTTTAAACTTATTTGACTACAGAGCATAAGTAGTTGCCTAAGCCAGAAGTACTTAACAGTAGATGATGTAGGCCAAAGGAACATACCTAATATAATTATGTATGAAGTTATTAAAAATTTGTTTTTTTTTTCTGTTTTCCTGTGAAAAATGTGAACGTGGAGCGTACTTTTTCGAAGAAAAGAACGGTTTAAAAGTGGGAACTGGGAACTGTTAAGTCAATTTTAATAGTGGCTGAAAGTTCGAAGGATTAAAACTTTGAAAAGTTTTACAATATATTTTTAAATGAAAATAAATTCCCATCACAAATAAGAAATTTTCAAAAATATGAAACTTCAGATAAAGAATCATAATATTCACCCTGTTCTGAATTCCCATCGGTCATAAAATCCTATCGTTTGCAAACTCTAGCAGTTGTACTTATTAGATTTTTGGCTACTTAGGCACTGTCTACTTATTTTCAAATTGGTGGAAATATGCTTTATTTAATTAGACAACGTTTATAAATAAGACCATAGGTGTTTTGAAATAATTCTTGCTTTCAATACTTGCGGATTAAGTGTGCTTTGATTTTCGATCAGATTGAAAATTCTTGACGATTGGAATTTTTATATCCGATTTGGAATTGGCAAAATTTTAAAAATGTTGTTTCAGCTAAAAAGGTGCGCTCCTTTAGTTTGAAACTCTGTGCATTTGTGTGAATTTCTAAACATTTTATTTTTTTTTTATATTCTGTTAACGGATTTGGTTCGGAATGGAAATCAGAACAGCGTGCTATTGTTTTTGAATTATTGATTAATATTTTCTAAACTGTTTTAAATTCAAACTCTCCTGTCTTCTATACCTGAAACTAATTCTGTTAATAAATTAAAAAAAATGTTTTGTGAACAAGTCGTTATTTTAATCGTTTTTGGTTGAGGTTTTCTTTTGGTTGTGTTTGCGTATTGGAAATGTTCTCTTTTTTTTATTTACATTTACAGGGTGTCCTTCCTACTTTAACATAAATAGGCTTCTTTTTGTATAAAAAAATTCCGAAAATTAATTTCTATTTCTCCGTAAACGGTGTAACAGATTTTGGTCACTTTTTTATTGAGAATATCTTAAATAATAGTTTAATACTATTACATACTCACCATTTGATTTTTAAAAAAAGTTAAAATATTTTTTATTTTAAATCTTTATACGTAATTCAAAAACGAATCGCCCGAATAAGGAAAATCTTATTCTTCTACAATTTTGTAAAACATTTCGGAGAAAATAGAATCGGATAGTATTTTGTGTTGCTGTTGATATAAATTAATCAAATATTGCAGCATTAGAAGAGAAAACAACAAAAAGATTTTTTTTATACTCTAAAAGAACTAGTGCGTCCAACTGATGAGTCCAAGTGAGATCGCCGGGACGAAACGCCAAATTTTTGTAGGGTACTAAAGGCCGTTTAAAGCTATTTTGAATCAATAATTCAACAAGTCCAAATAAAATAGTGCTAAGTCTTCTATTTGGCTGATGCATTTCAGTAGATAGTATATAGAATTTGTATTATTAAAAAAACCTTCTTATATAAACATTGCCACGGCCCCGGGCAAAAAACAAAAACAAAAACTCCCAATTTATTGATTAGGAATTCTTATCTTTTTGGATATAGTTCACACTAGATATTCGTCACGAAATCTATGTATGATGAACTGAACTTAACAAAAAATTGCGTATTGACAAAGGTCCTCACTAGTCAACTGATGAGTCCAAGTGAGATCGCCGGGACGAAACGCCAAATTTTTGTAGGACTAAAGGCCGTTAAAAGCTATTTTGAATCAATTATTTACTTTACTTTTAATGAAAATTAAAAAAAAAATTGTTAGTTGCTTTTCTTTAAACTCAATTTTCTCACTTATAAATTCGAAAAACTGGTTGATAATTTTTTTCGTCAAAATTGATTTTTTAACTGTAAATTAATAAATACTAAAAAATGATGTAACAATTTTTTTTAATATTTACAAAATTTAACATATTATTTATTTATACACTGAAAATTAAAAAAAAATCTCTCCAATGATTTAATTTTTTTTCTCTAAAATTAAGATTTGTTTAAGAAATCAGAAAGCGTACATCACGTTGATGTCAAAATAAATACAGAAGTTGTTTAACCAATATCTTGATTTTTAATTTATTATTATTTGACTTTGAGCTAGTTTCAAATGAAATATAGGTACCCGGAATAAATTTTAATTTAATTCGTTTTGTTATTTACTTATCAATTAAAAACAATAAACTGATTTATTAGTTTTTTTATATATATATATAAAAAAACAAATGCTTAACTTACCTCATGTACGGTTAAAATTAAACTATCTTTTTCTAGAATAATTATTCAAGGCATACAATTTATTTTGCCGTGGAAATAAAGTGATTTCGCTGCATAATGTTTTATGTTTTTATTAAAAATCAATTGCAATAATTCTACTAATTGTTTTTAAATATTTTGGAAGCCTTTCGTCATTAAATCTCACAAACTTTACAGTAACTTTTTTATTCATTATATTTTTTGATTAAAAGTGATAAAATATTTTCGAAATTTAGGGTAATACATGTAGTTTTCTAAATTTTCGTTCCGTCCGTCTATATAAATAAAAAAAAAACTTTTTTATTTAGTTTAAATATAGCATAATTCAAATTTAATAATAGATTAATTAATTAAATAGTAATATAATAGTTAGAAATCGAATTTAATTCGCAAAATTAAGAGTTTTAAAATTATTTATTCAAAAACTAAGCACTAAATTAACGTAATTTAAAAACATAATTAAAGAATAAATTACTGGCTTTAAAAAAAGTTATAACATGATATTGTAGGTGTTGCCGTTGTGTTTTTATATTAATTTATATATTAATTTTCTATTTTCAATATTTTTTTTTTAATTTGCCCCTCCTTTTCCAAACATTTCGGTATAATTCCGGGTATTCTTCTCATATCCTTGAGCGTTTTGAGATATTACGTCATCGATAAAGGACATATTGAAAAAAGCTGCAGCTGGTGTGCATTACGGAAAAATTGTGATTAACATTAATTTGGCACTAGATATGCAGATTTTATGATTCCCCAAATGCAAA
This sequence comes from Epistrophe grossulariae, assembly GCA_929447395.1. Taxonomy (NCBI): domain Eukaryota; kingdom Metazoa; phylum Arthropoda; class Insecta; order Diptera; family Syrphidae; genus Epistrophe; species Epistrophe grossulariae. The sequence continues at coordinate 101,080,271 of OV839566.1, forward strand.
AATATTTTTTTTCGATTTTTTTTGGAGAGGGGTTCACGAGTAGGAAAGGACAGAGGTATAAATTAATGAAAAACTCAGCCTTTGGAACTAGTGCGAGTGGGGTATCGTTTCAATGTATTTTTTAATGCTGAATAAAATGGCACCACTTAAAATCATGTACTGTACCGACAGCAAAAAAAAAATTGATGCATTTATAACAAAATGCACAATTTTTTAATTAAGTCGCCCAACTACAGTGGTGGGAAAAACATTCCGGATTTTTTTTGGTAAACTGCATTGATTGTTGGTTTGTGATATAAAAATGAAAAAATCAAATGTTTGCAATTTTTTCCCATTTTTATTGAACAATTTTATTATTTGAAACAAAAACCATGGAACTTTATCCATCAAAACAAAAAAAAAATCAAAAAATTAAAGTTAATTCAAAATTTTAATGTGACAAAATAACCGGATTTTATTTTTTTGCAATTAACTTTTATTATTTACTTAATATTTTGTCTAGTAACCCCTGTTTTTTATTACAGCTCGGCATCGACGAGGCATTGACTGGATTAAATTCTCGAAAACAGAAGCAGGAATATTCTCCCATTCATTTTTCAAAGCTGCAAAAAGATAAGTTGTTGACATGTGCTTTTTTTCCCAACCCGCCTTTTAAAATAGCCCACAAGTTTTCTATTGGGTTTAAATCGGGTGATTGAGATGGCCATTCTAAGAAACGAATATTTTTAGTTGCAAACCACTCTTTTAGCAGCTTTGAAGAATGTTTGGGGTCATTATCCTGTTGAAAAACCCAACGCAGAGGCTTTTCTTCCTCTGCGTATGGAACTCTCCAAAATGTCCCTATATTGGAAACGGTCCATAATTACTGTGATTTGGTGTATAGGGCCGCAGCCTGCTCCTGAAAAACAGCCCCAAACCATCACCGAGGCTCCACCGTGCTTAACTGTAGGGAGTACATTTGCAGGCTTTAATCGCGTACCTTTTGAGCGCCTCACTGTCCTTGCATTATCGGAGTAAAATAAGTTGAATTTGCTTTCATCACTGAAAAGCACACTCCTCCATTTGCTTAAAGACCGCTTAAGATGATTTTTTGCAAATTCAACCCTGGGTTAAATGTTTTGATTAGGAATTTTAAGTCTTTCCCAAATACCTTTTACGGATTACCTTTTTTTACGATGTTTAGCAGTAAGAAGAGGTTTTTTAGCTGGTCGAAATGCAAAAAGACCGAAATCTCTTAAACGCTTCCTGACCGTAATTGGCCCTATGGGTAGATTAAGTTCATCACAAATTGTCTTTGAAGTCGCAAAAGGGTCTTTAAGCACGAAATTCTTTATGCGCCTATCAGTTTTAATTGTTGTTTTGCGAGGGCGTCCACCAAAATGATCTGCTTCTACTGATTTTCCACTTTTAAATTTTTTAATGATGTCGCAAACCGTTGACGTTGGAATTTTTAAGATTTCAGCTATTACTTTTTGTTTTATACCGGCTTGGAACTTTTCTATTATTTCGTATTGAATCGCGTTGCTGTAACGTGTTTTAGCATTTTATGCACTATTATAATTTCAACTTACACAGCTCTCAACTTGTAAAAACGTTTTAATCTACGGCTTGAGTCAAAAGACTCAAAAAAAACCGTTACTTTAACATCGAGACTCGCAATCTTCTTGAAATCCGGTTAGTTTTACACAGGCGTGTTACTGAGTAACTTTATAAAATATTTTTTTTTTATTGATCTTGTCATCCTAGCATTAAATTTTTAAGGTTATTATTAACTTGTCTCATACTCTTTACAAATTATTAAAAAACTTATGGAAAGTTGTTAGTTTTCTACTTGGTATTAAGAAAATCATTACTATGGGAAAAAATCCGGAATGTTTTTTGCAGCACTGTATATAGAAAAGTAAGACGCTTCTCTTCCAATTGGTATATTTCGGAAACGGTTATTTTTATGAAAAAAAGTATGTTAATGTTTTTTGTAGGGAATTTTCCAAGTTATGAATTTTTTTTGGTAATTTATTTGTGAGTTATTCCTGAAAAAACATTTTGGGGGGCCTTCAACCCACCTTAAATTGCTAGCGGCACTCATATCGATGGAGACTTTTGATAGTTTCTTAATCAGCCTTATTGTGAGTTTCGCCCGAACGAAATTTCGTTCACCTACTAAAAATAAGTGAACATTTAGGCTATCAATAACATTACATTCCGCCCGAAATGAATTTTCACAATAAGGGGAATTTTTTAACACAAAATTTCGGGTGAAACTTACGATAGGCGAAAAGTGAAATATCAAATTTTCCGGGTGGAATGTTGTTCGGGCGAAACTAACAATAAGGCTGAATATAGCATATATACCAAAATTCAGCTCTCCGGCGATTATTTCCTAATTGGGCCGTTTTTTTGTCTGTATTGACTGGACTATCAAAATGAATTTGAAAATAGCATCCACATTAACTAGCAAGTGCTTATACGACTTAGCTGAAGATGGTAGTGGTCCAAGGTGATCCAAATGGTATGTGTGTAATGGAACACCCGGTTTCGTATTGGTTTGAGCAGGCCTTTCAATTTTCCTTGCTTTTTTGAGACCAATGCAATTCCTAACAACTCCTTCAACGTGTAGGTAGCGACGGATTAAAAAATTTTAAAATATGTTCCGTTCTTTTAACACCTGGAAAGCTATTTCTTGGTGTTCACCCTACACGAATTTTTCTACTTTCTTGGTTTAGTCTGAAAAAGGATTTGCAAAAAGAATTTGAGTACCCATCTACAAACTTCCGGAAAAATCCTGTGAACTTTAGAAAGCTCAACGTGTTGTACCGTTTTAGGTTTTTGGAAGTTTTTTTGTACAGCAATCGCTTTTTTTCAGGTAGGGGGAAGAATATACCCGAGGTAGACATGCCTGTCGTATGAGGCGACTTAAATCCACCCTCCGTATACTGAGAATGATGTATACAAAACTATGCAATGGAAAAAACAAATAGATATAATACCCCTGGTGGTAATCCAGGTTCACTGGCAAATACACCCTCTTCGGAGGTCGGCTCTACGGATTCTGGGGAGAGCCATTTATTACATTTGATAAATCCCTTTCTTAAAAAAGGAAGGGTAACTCGATCACCACCATCCGAATCGAGTGTATACGGTAAAGAGGGTTCATCGATAACGCCAGCGCGATTAATAAAGAACTCAGATAAAAAAGAATGTCTTGAGAAAGACAATAATGAACTTCGTCAAAGACTTGACGAAATAGTAAAACTATCAGGAGTTAAAGATAGAAGTCGATCTTCTTCGCAAAGAAAATGAGATGTTAAAGAACATACATCCTCAAAAAGACTTAAAGGCTAGCTCACCGCAAATAGATATTTGCAGATATGAAACAGATGAAGAAGAGTTAGCACGCGAAACAGAAAAGCCCCCAAACAAAAGGCCTAGTAAAAAACGGAAAGCTGGCTCCTCAGCTGAGGCCTCATTGTCTTCTGTAATAGCCTCATCAAAAGAAGCAATTATAAAAGAAAAAACTATAAAGCCTTGGCCCTCGCCACCAATAAATGTCACCGGTATTGCGGAATACAATAAATTGCAAATTATTTTAAAGACGCTATTGCCATCGACCTTTAAAATTATTTCGCTCAGCAATAATAAATGGAAAGTTTGTGTGAAAGACCCCGAAAGTTCTTCTGTCACGAAAACTAAACGATGAAAAAGTAGAATGGTATACATACTTACACATTGTAGCGAGAGGTCTACACGCATCATGTTAATAAGCTGATATCGTTAATGATCTAAAGGAGCGAAACTACAAAATCTTAGATGCTGTGAACATCGTGAAAAAAGAAAAACAGCAACAAAGATATCGAAACGACAGTGGTTCAGAGTGGTCTTCCACTATTTATACTTACTTTAGATAAGGCTGAAAAACTAGAGGAAAGTTACAAAATCAAAACAATCCTAAATATCGTCGTTAAGATCGAACCCTTAAAAAAGAATACGAGACTGGTTCCTCAGTGTAAATGGGGCCAAGAGTTCAATCACACTCAAACCTATTGCAAAAAGGAGCCTAGGTGTGTAAAATGCGCAGGAAAACATCTTACTGCAAACTGCACGGGAAATAACAAAATGCCAGCGACGCGACGTGCACTAACTGTAATGGAAATCATCCTGCCAACTATAGAGGCTGCGAAAGAACTACAAAAACGTAGATTAAAATTAACACAGTCACAAAGAAAACCACAAAGACAAATACAAAAGACAGTTTCTAAGACTTGAAAAACGGTAACAGCCCAAAGACCTTGTGTCCAAAAAGAAAAGCAAGGACCATCAACACCTTTGGAGGATAAATCCAAAAAAGGTAGTGCACAAACATATGCCCAAATAGCTGCAAAATAAAAGCCCATAAACAACAACGATACTGCACCTGATTCACTTTAGAACGTCTTAAACATAATTTTGCCGAAACTCGAGGAACAGTGTGGTACAAATAAACTTATCTTCGAAAGGTTAATTAAGCTCGAAAACAGTTTTAGACCCAAACTCCTTACAAAAAATACATGATGGAAAAGTTTAAAATTCTAACATGGAATGCCAACGGATTATGGCAAAAATTAGGAGAATTAGTAATGTTTATGCACGAAAAAGATATTGACATATGTCTGATATCAGAAACGCACGACAAAAAAAAGTCTAATTTTATTATCAGCGGATTTGTAGACTACCACGCTATTCATCCGTCGGACAAAGCAAGAGGAGGAGCTTCATTATATATAAAAAAGTGCATCGAACACACGATAGGCCTAAAAATAGAGGTTGAATCAATGCAATTAATCAGTGTCCAGGTTAGAACAAAAAATATTTTACTCAATGTGTCTTCAATTTACTGCCCTCCTCGATGCAAATGAAAATTGAATTTACAAACTTGATCAAGTTACTTGAACCAAAATTCATTGTTGGTGCTAACTTTAATGCGAAACACAGCTTTTGGGGCTCTAGATGCCTATCTCAAAAGGGTCGAATGCTCTACGAAGCAGGAATGGAAAATAACTGTGATTTTCACTCGACGGGAAAACCGACTTATTGGCCGACTGATCCCTCGAAGATACCTGACCTGATTGATTTCTTTGTGGTGAGAGGAATACCCTCAAATCATATCAACATAAAGGAAAGCCTTGATCTCTTCTCTGATCATTCTGCTGCTATTCTTACTATGAATGAAAATATCATTAAAAATGAAAAACCACCCAGACTAACCAATGGTAAAACCAACTGGGAAGGATTAAAGAGAGATATCGAGAACAACGTTGAATTAAGGGAATCACTACAAACATCTCTTGAGCTTGAAAACGCAGTAGATAACTTTGTTGCTATCGTCCAAAAGGCCGCATGGGATAACACCCCCAACCAAAGAGTAATTACACCATTTAAACGCATAAATATCCCCAAGAAATAAAGGATTAAGTTAAAGAGAAACGAAAAGCACGTAAGAAATGGCAGCAAACTTGTGCTCCTCAGCACAAAGCAACCTTAAATCGCCCGTGTAATTTACTAAGAAAGACGGATATCAGATTTCAACAACAATGAAGTTGGAAATTAATTTGAAAACTTGACAGCAGGAAAAGAATCCAACTACTCGCTGCGGAAAGCTATTAAAGTAACGAAAAAACCAAAGCTCCCAGCGCCTCCGATAGAGAATGACCAAAACGAATGGGCAAAAAGCGACAGAGAGAAAGCGAATTTGTTTGCGGATTACCTTGAGGAAACATTTAAACCATTTTATGGAGAAGCGCTAAATGAAAATATGAATGTGAATCTTACCACAAGTGAAATGTAAAGCACAAGAAATGTTACTCTCACCGAATAAAGTAGAGAGATAAAAAAGCTGAAGTCCAAGAAAGCTCTGGGATATGACTTAATAACGGCAGAAATTTTTAAAATGCTCCCTCTCAAAGGATTAAAAAACCTCCTTTATCTCCTCTACAATCTGTAATAATAAATAAGGTAAATTTTTTTTTAGGAATAGTAAGATAGCTTTTCAACGGGTAATGATTTCAAAATGTGGATTGGACAGAAGAGTAGCTCTCAAACTGTGGCCTACTAACAATCGAAAAACCGAAAAATCGATACTACTCTATTTTATTGCCACAGATTTAAGTCGTCTTTAAATTTGGTTATTGGTTAGGAAAATTGAGTTTATTAGAACAAGTATAGGTACCTACATCAGCAGTTTATAAAGAATTCAATGTCTTACACATTTGTACATGTTTGTCTTCTCAAAAAAACAAAAATTTCTTATTTTTTTTTTTTTAGCATAATTAAAATTTGTTTAATTCTTAAAAAAAAAAGTATTTCTATCGCTCGAAAGGATAAGAGAGTAGGTATGCTTTTGCACATGTTTTTTAAACGAATTTATAAATGTAAGACGTACCTACACTGCCGCTCATCTGAATAGGTTCAAACTTTTGTTCACCTTATTGTTAGCCTCTCTTCATATATATTGCAATGACACATCTTTGTTATATATGTAATGAAAGAGCATCATTATATGCTTAGTTTGAGAGACAAAATGTTGTCTTAAAGCTTACCGTTATTCTGAAACGCTAGCTAGAACAAATGTATCCGTAGAAGCGAACATATTTTTTGGCTCAACTGAATAGGTTCAACAGCAAAAACTTTAGTTTACTTCGTTTGACGTCGGTCAATTATACTCAAAATTTTGTCTGCCAATAATTTTAATTGTGTTTTACCTGTGTCGAAAATAGGCCGCGGAAAATTTTTAAGCGAGGAAGAAAACGGCAAAATAAAATCATTTCGAGAATTAGGCCTAAACCAGCGATACATCGCGAAAAAATTAACAGAAGTCAAAATAAAGTAAGCAGTTACTTGCGAAACGTCGAAAAGTATAGACAAAATATGAAATATGAAAGTTATACGGGCACATTAAGAGCCCATAGACGTGCAATCATCACATAGCAGCTTCAAATTCTCATGATTCCGCGTCAAAAATTAAGATAAAACCGGTGAAGCATGTAGTTTGGCGACGGTAAAACGGGTTTTTAAAAGTGCTAAACATTTGAAAAGAAAAAAAAATCTGAAAAACCACCACTTAACGATTCCAGAAATGAAATTCGTCTTCATTTTGTAAAAAATACATGTCTTAGAAGTCTGACTAGCAACAAGTGATTTTCTCAGATGAAAAAAAATTTTATTTAAAGGGCCCCGATGGCTGTAATTATTATTTTCACGACCTTCTAAAAAAATAGGAGCATTAATAAAGCCGTTTGCATAACTGTGGAGGTAGTGTCATGGTGTGGGGAGCTATTTCCTTCTACGGAACCTTCGAACTCCAATTTCTTATATCGAGAATGAATGCAAATGCGTATAAAGGTGTGCTAAAAGAGAGCTTCCTACAGACCTGATCTGTTTGGACCGATCGTTGACATTCCAACATGATAATGCCTCTATATTAACACAGCGAAACTACATGTTACACCGTTTTTTATCTTGATTTTTGACGCGGAATCATGAGAATTGGTAACTGCTGTGATGATTGCACGTCTATGGGCTCTTAATGTGCCCGTATAACATTCATATTTCATATTTTGTCTATACTTTTCGACGTTTCGCAAGTAACTGCTTAATTTATTTTGACTTCTGTTAATTTTTTCGCGATGCATCGCTGGTTTAGGCCTAATTCTCGAAATTATTTTATTTTGCCGTTTTCTTCCTCGCTTAAAAATTTTCCGCGGCCTATTTTCGACGCTAACAGGTAAAACACAATTAAAATTATTGGCAGACAAAATTTTGAGTAGAATTGACCGACGTCAAAGGACATAAACTAAAGTTTTTGCTGTTGAACCTATTCAGTTGAGCCAAAAAATATGTTCGCTTCTACGGATACATTTGTTCTAGCTAGCGTTTCAGAATAACGGTAAGCTTTAAGACAACATTTTGTCTCTCAAAGTAAGCGTATAATGATGCTCTTTCATCACATATATAACAAAGATGTGTCATTGCAATATATATAAAGAGAGGCTAACAATTAGGTGAACAAAAGTTTGAACCTATTCAGATGAGCGGCAGTGTATATTGTACAAGAGCTGAAGAATTTATCCATAATTTAATTTGTACCTTAATTTAAGGTAAAATACACTCCCGTGAAGTTGCCCCCCCTATTTTCAAAAAACTGATTTATTTTTAGAGTTCTGGGTAGATTTGAAAGAGTTCTAGAGTTCTTGCCCAAAAATAGCAATAGTTCCGTGTAATATTGGCCAGAAATAGAAAAAAACGATATGGGAGGCCAACTTCACGCGGCCCAGCTTTTTTCATGAAAAAGAGTTCTGATAAGAAATTTCGGCTCTTGATGAAGAGTTCTGGAGTTCTCAATGGGTTTTGGAAATAGTTCTGCAAAATTTGAATTTAGAAAAATTAACAATGCTGGGGGGGCCAACTTCACACTTAGTTTTTTATTTATTTTTTCGGAATTCTGTGGAGTTCTGTTTAGAGTTCTGGGTAGCCCCACAAGAGTTCTAAACAGAACTCCAACTAACTTTTTTGTCCGACCTATAAGTAAAAAGTTATAGGTTAAAATAAAGTACTATAAAATACTATAACTTTTTATGTATAGGTCGGACAAAAACGTTTGTTGAAGTTCTGTTTAGAACTCTTGAGGGGCTACCCAGAACTCTAAACAGAACTAGAACCCTAGAACTCCACAGAATTCCGAAAAAAAAAAAAAAACGAGTTGTGAAGTTGGCCCCTACGCATTTTTTTGATTAAGCTTATAACTTCTTATGTGTAGGTCGGACAAACAAGTTTGTTGGTGTTCTGTTTAGAACTCTTGAGGGGCTAGCCAGAACTCTGAACAGAACTCTCCACAATTCCGGAAAAATAAAAAAAACTTTTTGTGAAATTGGTCCCTTCAGCATTAGTACTTTTTAGCCTATAACTTTTTACGTATAGGTCGGACAAAAAAGTTTGTTGGAGTTCTGTTTAGAACTCTTGTGGGGCTACCTAGAACTCTTAACAGAACTCCACAGAATTCCGAAAAAATTAAAAAAACTAAGTGTGAAGTTGGCCCCCCAGCATTGTTAATTTTTCTGAATTCCAATTTTGCAGAACTATTTCCAAAACCCATTGAGAACTCCAGAACTCTTCATCAAAAGCCGAAATTTCTTATCAGAACTCTTTTTTATGCGTGAAGTTCTCCCCTATCGTTTTTTTCTATTTCTAGCCAATATTACACGGAACTATTGCTATTTTTGGGCAAGAACTCTAGAACTCTTTCAAATCTAGCCAGAACTCTAAAAAAAATCAGTTTTTTGAAAATAGGAGGGCCAACTTCACGGGAGTAAGAAATACTTATCAAATTCGAAGATAAATTTTCATATTAAAATTCGAAGATAAATTTTCATCATTATCCACAAATGATTTGAAACAATAAAATTTCAAAGTGAAGGCACTAGCGCCACCTTATAGGACTGTTTTAAAACGTACTTGAAGCTCAATGGTATATAAATTTTATTCAAAACCCGGTCTTGCATTTAATAAATGCGTTCAAATTATTTTTTCAAATGGTTAGTAAAGGACAATGGGCAAATTTGGCCCAGCTCCAATAAGAACGACCTTTATATCATATATAGGGACGTATTCATATATTATTTATCAGTTAACCGTTTCCCTAAATTCGCTGTATGGCGGAAGTTATTTAATTTTAAGTAAAATGAGTTTCAGGTTTCCAAATCTCTGTTTTCATTAATTTCCTTTAATATTTTGTGGCTTCTTTATGTTTACTTATGTAAACTAGTAAATAAAACATTAATAAGTACATTATCAGTTAAGTTTTAGTCAAAATATATAATGTCAGTGTAATATTAAAAATTGATTTTTGTTCACATTAACGCCTCCTCCTTATGTTTATTATTATCTGACCCAGCTTACATGGTAAGTTTTAGTGTTAAAACAAAAATATTATGTGAAAGAAAACTTTATTTAAAAATTTCAAAATACGTGATTTTTTTAAAATCAGAATTTCAGTAGGGTAAATAAGGGTAAACAATGAAAAAGGTCTAGATTCTATTTTCAAAACCAAAAAAGATAGATAGTTGATTTTTCTTGTAATCGATAGATCTTTTTAATAAAAAAAAAGTCATGCATACAAAAGAAAATTCTAGAAAATCTAAAAAAATTAAAAATAGACCTTGGAGAAAAAAAATCACCTAAAATCAGGGTAATATTTTTTATAAATAAGTTTTATAGTTTTAAGAAGCAAATAAGAAACTAAAAGACTCGTATTTGCAAAATATTCCATTTAAGCTTATTTCTTGGGTAAGTGAATTTTTGAACAATATATATTTTTTGTCATCAATTTTTGTTGGATTTTGAGAGAAAAATCTGCCAGACTTTAAAATTTGATATCGTGAAACTTCCACCTTTTAACCCACTTAAATACATTTTGGTCATACTTTCATTCTCCAAAATTTTCGGTCACCTCTTTGAGACTTAGAATTATTTTAATTAACGCACTGAAAATTTTAAAAATATCGGTAGTTAAAAGTTTGGAAAATCCCAGTGTGGACAATGTTTTTGCATAGTACCATCGTACTCGTAATAGAATTCTCTGTATGTTGATGTTGTTTTAAATGAAAATACCAATGATAGTGAAAAGAAAAAAAATCAAAATCAAACAAAAATTGATGACAAAAAATATATCGCACCCTTAGAATGAAAGTGACCTAACTCAAAATTTCTGTAACTTTTTGACCTTTAAAATCGAAATGAACTCTAAAACCTGGTTGTAAAAAAGATGCCGAATTTTTGAGTTAGGTCACTTTCATTCTAAGGGTGCGATATATTGTTCAAAAATTCACTTACCCATGAAATAAGCTTAAAAAGAATATTTTGCAAAAATGAGTCTTTTAGTTTCTTATTTGCTTCTCAAAACTATAAAACTTGTTTATAAAAAATATTACCCTGATTTTAGGTGATTTTTTTTCTCCAAGGTCTATTTTTAATTTTTTTTGCTTTCAAACGATTTTAACTCAAGTTTTAGATTTTCTAGAATTTTCTTTTGTATGCATGACTTTTTTTATTAAAAAGATCTATCGATTACAAGAAAAATCAATTCTCTATCTTTTTTGGTTTAGAAAATAGAATCTAGACCTTTTTCATTGTTTACCCTAATTTACCCTACTGAAATTCAGATTTAAAAAAAATCACATATTTTTAAATTTTTAAATAAAGTTTTCTTTCACATACTATTTTTGTTTTAACACTAAAACCTACCATGTAAGCTGGGTCAGATAATAATAAACATAAGGAGGAGGCGTTAATGTGTAAAAAAATAAATTTGTTCGTATAATTTAATAAATTAATATTACACTGACATTATATATTTTGACTAAAACTTAACTGATAATGTACTAATTAATGCTTTATTTACTAGTTTACATAAGTAAACATAAATAAACCAAAAAATATTAAAGGAAATTAATGAAAACAGAGATTTGGAAACCTGAAACTCATTTTACTAAAAATTAAATAACTTTCGCCACACAGCGAATTTCGGCAAACGGTTACCTGATAAATAATATATGAATACGTCCCTATATACGATATAAAGGTCGTTCTTATTGGATTTTACATTTTTGCCCATTGTCCTTTGAGTGAGGGAAACAAATGATGATTTTTTTTGGAAGTTGAAGTGTTGAATCATTTTTATTGGGAGGAAGCAGCAAGTATATTTGTAAGTATTTTGTTTTTGCCTGTAAATTGTATTTTATCTGTTGTGTCTCTCGCTCGTTGGGTGTTGATTTTTTTACTTCCGGGATTAGTTGTCCTTGGACCAGTTGTCTTGGCACCAGTTTGTTCGTGGGATGCATTAGGTGGGATAAGCTGTCTTCGGACCGCTGCTGGTTCTGGGATAAGCTGCATTGACGACCTTATTTTTTCACTATCTGATTTTTAACTTGCACTACTAACGGTTTAGTATAAAAATAGCGGGGTACCTACCAAAAAAATAAGCACACTGAAAAGCGCAACGATGCTATCGGCTTGGAGGGTACGCGGTGAATGTTCACGATAAAATCACGTAAATAACTAAAAAAATATTTTTCAAGAAAGAACTAGTTTTTGGAATTTATAATTTTCTCAAAAATTAGAAGAATAACACCATAAGAAAAGAGCATTTAATTTTCTGCAAGACTCGTATAGCTAAAAAATTGACGATTTTAAACTAAGTATGTGTAACATTGTCAGGAAAAATGTTTCGCTCTTTATTTTTTTTTGTACTATACATCTCAAATTAATACACGAGGTTTTGTTATTTGTTAAACTACCATCGTTTAAGCATAACTTTTTTTGCACAAAAAAAAAAAAAAACAAATTCGAGTTATTCCGTTATTGCAGGAAATATATTTACACACATGAATGTTAAACATATATACACACATGAATGTTAAAAAAACAATTTTTTTTAACAAAAGTTATATTAATGCAAGGTTTAGGTATATTTAATAAACAGTATAATATTTTCTTTTTAGGTGGGCGAAGAAAATGTAAACTCAGCTCTTGCACTGATTGAATATGACAAATATTTTGACCCTGTCATGAAATTTGTGTTTGGACAAACTCTAATTTGCAAAGATCTCAATGTTGCTAAACAAGTAAGTAAAATTTATATATTTTAATTGAGTAAGAATATACAGAATATACACAATAATATTAAAAGGATTACCCATCTTTATAAGTTAAGAGGGTTCCTAATATGTAGTTCCAATAAATAAAATAAAAAATTATGTCATTATAAATTATATAAGTAAGCCCGGGTTTTAAATGAGCTGTCGCGCCACCCAATTATTTATTTTATTCATCTCATCAGCCATTGCATCCTTGCAATGACCTGCACAATCACCAGCAAATGCATGACGATAGTTATTCGGTATTCCTTGTTTTCGTAAGATCTTGCACGAACCTGAGTCTGATTGTAACCACCGTTGTTTGAATCATTATAACCTTCATCTTATATGTAGCTCAACCTCTGGGTCCTGTCGTCTTAGGAATTGACATCCGAAGTTGGGAAAACTGCAGCTTATTCTGGTGCCTCATATTTCTCGTGTAACTGCTCATACTATGTGTTAACATTAAATGGTAGCCAAAATCACTTGACTACGCCCTAATAAAAAAAATTATGTTACATTTGTCATTAGAAACGAGAGTAAAAAGTGGAACTGGATAAGAGATCAAATGACGTAGTTTGCTAGTCAGTACCCATTTATTCAATATTTTTCGAAAATATCGTGTATATATTATTGTCATCAATATTTTTTCTGGCGCATCCAACTCTACGAAGATGTCTTCAAATTGCACATCTGCTGGTGTGTCATTTTTTTTTAGTTAAACGTCGGACATCAATAGTCTTGTAATCTAACATTGTTCACTGGCCAAGTTTTAAAAATTTTCGTTGTGAATTGTGAGTTATAAAAAAAAAACTTGCCAACTAAACCCACCAAATTTTAGTAAGTAATTACACAATAATAATAATATTCCCTCAGAATTTGGAGTAGTTTCAATATTACTGTACTTTAAATATTTGATATTAAACCTTCATAAAGGAAGAACTTGGCGTACTTTAAGATCGCACTACTTTTCACGGCTGGTTTGTTGAATACAGGTTTTTGTATAGAAGAACTCGGCTTTCTTTTCAAAATTTATGTTTTGTTCTGATCTAACTCCTTTTTGCAAAGATTTTAATTTTTTGCCAGATAAAAAACTGGAAAGGTACATCCGCTAGAAGTATAGGAGTCATTCTAAAAGAATCGGAAGTGCTCCATTCGATTGATCGTAATTCTAAGGAAATAGAAAACGCCACCAGAAAGGTGGCAGATATTTTTTTTTTCTTTTGTATCCACTTCAAACCCTACCGCTCTGCCAAATTTTATTCATTCTACAGCAATCGGAAGTGCTCCATAAAAATGATACTAATTTTGAGAAAATGGGCGGATACCACATCTCCTATATGAAAAACTTCAAATATTTTATTTGTTCCTTTTATGTTCTCCAAAACCTACCACTGTGCAAATGACAAGATTTTGCGGCATCGGGAAATGATCCATTTAATTTTGATGTTTTGTGAGTGAGTGAGCGATTTTTGAAGTCCTATATCTCAGGAACCACTTTTGTTAAGGGCTTGAAATTTGGTGAAGCCCCTGTGTTTGGTCAGCTTAGCAAATATTAGAGGGGAAAATCGCTTGAGTTTGTTCCTGTAAAAAGGGTATAGTGTCAGTGTATTTCTGTGAAGCAGCTGTTTCCCTCCCATTTAACCTGATATTTTTATAAATAAAGAACAAAATATTATATTAAATAACTAAATACAACAACCTTGAATAGCAGAAATTTTTAGATAGAACGAATTTGATTTATTATCTGTTTCCAAATTGTACAATTTACAAAGATTTATATTTACAAAATCGTTAAAGCATGGCTTTGCCGTCTGCCCGATTGACATCAGTTTATACAATAAAAGGATATTTTTAATATCAAAAAATAAACTATTGAAGAAGTCAGCAGGTATATAAAATTTGTGTATTTTTTTTTTTCTTTTTTGAAATTAGTTTTGTATGATTTTATTTTTAGTTCTGTAAGCCAGTGCTTTCCTATAATAGTTGAAAAGCTGATATATATTTCCTTCGCAGTTAAGCATCGCTAGCACTTCTGGTACCGTTTTCAGGTCACTACCAAGAAAAGTTCTTCTTACTTCCTTCAGGACAGGACACTTTCCGATGAAATGTATGATGTCTTCTCTTACAGTCAGGTTACAAAGACTGTAAATAATTGGCAAATCGTCGCGATGGGGGATGAAGTTCAATCTTACCAACTCTCCTCGCATTTCAAATATTGCTGTTATCATCTTAAGCATCTTTTTACATAAAACCGTAACAATTTTTCTACCGTTTCGTATTTCTCAAACCCCTACGTATGGGCCGCATACATCATTACGGATTCCGCGACCGATACAGACTTTATACTTAACGCTGTGAGAAATTAGGTTGTTTCCAAAGCACTTCTTCCATGTAGCACTTAATGCGCTTTTAGCTTTTATAAGTTTATCTTTTAGGTGGTTTTCCATATTTTAATTGCTTGTTATAATAACACCAAGATATTTATATTATATTATTTATATTATGCTTAAACACCATCACTTTTGATTTGGTTAAGTTAACCGTCAAATTCCACAACATGCAATATACACCAAGACGATTGATCATAAGTGTCAGTGTTTCCGGTGAATAAGCAAAAAGGACAACGTCGTCAGCAAAAAGGAGGGCTTTAATTCCTATTCCAGCAAACTCTATACCACCTGGCAAAAAGTCAATAAGATCGTCGATAATTGCATTGAAGGTCTCCGTAAGTTTAAGAACAAGGTCCACTGTTCCATATTTCAGGAACTCAGCCGTAATTCTATCAGCTCCTGGTGATTTTCGTTCCTTTAGTTTGGTCGTTGTCGAAAGTACTTCTTCAAAGGTAAACGAAGAGTATAAAATATCGTCCCAAAAACAAGGTAAAGAATAGTTTGTGTAGCTATATCAAGGCTTAGAGGTCTTTGGAATTGTTTCTTTAATAAAACAACAGAAAGCTTATCGCTTATTTGAAGACTCTTCCCGTTGAACGTTCTTATCGCTTTCCAAAATTCTTTTGCGTCCCTACAGTAGGTCAGTTTTAAAGCTGTACTTTCATAATATTTTATTTTTTTATCTCTGCAAATTTTCTTATAAAAGGCGTTTGCTTCAATGTAGCGTGCTTTAATAGCTGGATTGTTTAGTTTTCGAAATGCTCTAAACCATCCTAAGGACTTCTTTCGAGCCGCTTCGCACTCCAAATCAAACCACTCATCCTTTGTTTTTATTCTAGACGAATGCAATTGTCTGGAAACCGAATGTGAAGATTTTATTATGCGCTCGATATCACCTATATTAAGCTCTGCTTGAAGGTTTTGATCTAAGTTCTCCCGATACTCATTTGCCTTGTTTTCCTTCCAACGCAGTTGTGGGGTCAGTTTAAGTTTCCTTGACTCTTCCCGAGGTATAAGATATGGGTTTAGAATAAGGGTCAGAATAAGGAACACTCAAAACCTCAAAATCATGAATTTATGACATCTATTCGCCTCTTGCTAGTCAGAAGTCGACAATTAAAGAACCTTGCTGCCGTACAAAGTTATGTTCACCATCGGATATCGGATTCGCTTACACCATTCCATGATACGCAGTCGAAATGAACCACACAACTCTAAAAGCTTAATACCTCTTGGATTTAACGTTGTATCCTTTAAATTTCTTACTTTGCCCGCAAACCTATTTTCTTGCCCTTCTTCTCTCCCTATCCTTGCGTTTAGATTACCTATAATCATGACATTATCAGAACTATTGCGTTCTAGAAAATCAGTTAATATTCCAAAATCTCTATTCCAATGGTTGCCATTAACGTAAGATGGTATTACAATAAGTATTTATTTCGATATTCAAAAAAATTACTTCCTCCTTTATAAATTCACAAGAAATGTTTTCCAAAGATTTTTTGTACCCGAAGTAACATCCACCACTCGGTCTTCCTCTCGTATTTCGTTTTATTGCTGGAACCCATCGAAAGTTTAAATTTTGAAATCGCTCTGCATACAAATAATAATCTTCTTCAATAACAAATGTTTCATACAAAAACACAAAATCATAATTATTTAATAATTCATAAAATTTTTAATATAATGACTTATTGCTAAGGCCTGCTATATTGAAACTAATTATTTAAAAAAAATTTAATTTATAATAAGGGTATTCACGCAACGATTTAAAACACTGGATAAGTTTACCATTTGGTTAAGTTTACCATTTGGTTAATGAACTGTCAAATTTTGTATGAGAAATGATTTACACAATTTGGTTAAAATTCTCCAAGCATTTTGCTGGATAAAATTAACCAAATTTTTTTGGTAAACTTAACCAAACGTCATTGTGACTTTTAGAATAAGGCGTGTTCAGAAATATGAAAATTAGGTATCTCAGAGAACTAAAAAAAAACTCTGCCCGTGTTCTGTAACTATCGCATTGAGATTAGCTGGCGATAAAAGTTGTGAATAAAAACGTTGTTTATACAAAAAAAAATAATTAGGACATTTTCTGACTATTGATCAGCATTGTTTATTTACACAAATTCATGTAATGGGCCATATGGATATACAAAAGTAAATGCTTTTACTTGTATATGTTATGGTTTCCGAATTGCCATCGAAGTGAAAGGAACCATTTATTCTTTTTATTCTTCTTTCATCAAATTTCAATTAAGTTGAGCTCAGGACAACTTTTACTGCCGAAAACGAAAGTGAACTAAACTGAAGGAAAAGTAGATATCCTGCACCATTATGGGAGTGCCATATGATTTTACATGTATTCGCTCATTTTCGTTCGATCAGTGCCATGATTTTGCGACTATTATAGTTCTACATTTAACCCCGAAATCGTTTTCTCATATAATTCCCGTCAGGCTTAAAAAAAACCTATTTTTTTCGTGTACCTTACATTTTTTTTCCGTTCCGAGACATTCTGCTCCGATGTCAAGTTAGGTAGTTTGGGAGAGGTTCTACATTTAAAAATAATTTTGAAATCTGAACACGCTTATTTGTATACATATTTTGGAGTTTCATGTTTGACGTTTAACGAACAGCTGATTCAATTACACCGCATTTAACCAAATGAATTAAAAGGGCGTTCACGCAAACTTTTGTGTAAACTTATCATTTTACACAATTGGTAAACTTACGACGTTGCCCTTACTTTTAATTTAAATATTTATTTTGGCAGACGGCGCCTTTACCCTATGCTTGGTTTTGATTCGCGTTCGAAAATAATTGAAAGGTTTGAGTCCTGACTAAGCTGTTTCCTATTTGAGAGCTGTACTTCATCCAACAAAAATAGGCAGTGCGGGCAAGATAGGACGTTTGCCTCGCATTCTGGCTACAGTGGATTGTATAAATCTGTCCTTCATTAAAGCTCTCACAGGGTTGTCGTAGTGTTTATTTCAAATTGACTCAAATATGAAAGAATAGTAGGACGTTGAGTCTGCGTCAGATACAATCGAAAATTCACGGGCGGACACACACTTTTTTATGGAGGAGTCCTTTCAATTTAGTATGGTGCAAAAATATGGCGCGCTACAGATTTTGAAAAAGCTCTTCCATAAGACGTGTACTGCCTATTTTTGTTGGATGAAGTATAGGTGTCGCTCTGTTTGTATTTGTCTTTTGACGTTCTTCTTTCTCCATCAAGTTGCACTTAAATTGCTCAAGTCTGTTTGATAAATTTGACTTAATTCTGAAATTCCATCTGCGGTGTTGTTGTGCACAAGTCCCAATGTTTGGCTCCAGTGGAAAACTTTATTGTTTACAATCATATTGTCATCTCGAACTAATACTTTTAGTTCGGTGTTTACTTCCAAAAGTTTTCTTCTTACTTTCAACAATTGGTTTCGCTTTTGTCGTATTGAGAACGGAAGATCTTTGAAGATGGTTACTCCGGTGTACTGCAGAGTTTTTGATGCTTTTAAGGCAGTAATAACATGTTGTTTTGATGCCAATTTGACAACGAAATTTTTTGTATTTGTGTTGACTGATCTTAGTTCGTTGATTTGGAGGTTATCTGTAATTGGATGTTGAATTAAAGACGAACACACGTTTTTTATAAGTTCTTTCTCAACTCTCCCATCTTGTACATCAACTCGCATCCTCAAATTCTTTTCAGTATCTCTTTTCTGCATTTCATCCATTCGCCATTTCAACATATTGCATTTTTCTTCAAGGGCAGTCACTTCCTTAGCTAATTTGATATTTTGCTCCAGCATTTGTTTGTTTACAATGGCTATTGCTTCGATGTCATTTTTTGTTGACGTGTCTTTCAACTTTACATCAAGCAGATCGGAAATCAAATCAGCCAAATCGCATTTACTCATCTTTCCCAAAGATTCTTCTGATTTGGACATTTTTTCACAAAACTGAGCTTTTTTTGTGTACTGAAGGTTTCTGGGGATATTTCGCGTACTTTGCGTTTGTTCATGTGCAGTGAGGTTATGAGCAGAATCACTTATAGATATCGTCGGGGTGGGATGACATAACGTCCGCGGACATAATGTCCATGGACATTAATTCCGCACAAACGGACATTAAGTCCATGGACATTATGTCGAGAAATAAGGTTCAATCTCAAGCAGTCACTAGGTCCATGGACATTATGACCAGATGAAAGTGCAAATAGACATTAAGTCCAAAAAGACATACCGTCTATTTGGACATTAAATCTGTTTAAAAAAGACATAACGTTCATTTGGACATTTTTTCTGTTTAAAAATGACAAAATGTCCACTTGGGCATTATTTCACTGAAAAAAGACTTAAAGTCCATTTTAAAAAGACATAATGGCCAAATGAACATTATGACCGATAAAAAAAAACAAATGGAAATAATGTCCAAATTGAAAAAAATGGACATTATGTCACATTTTTTTTCCGAGAAACTGACATAGTGTCCAATATTTGACGAGAAATGTATTGATCGGTCGACGCGGACGTTCGCGCCATCTGCGCAGCGCCGTCCCCCCCCCCCCCCGCTGATCACGCATCACAAAATTATCTACATATACCTACAATTTATACATCTTTTTTATGTATCTGATTCAAATCGCGAGCAACAAATTCACCACCTTTTATAATAAAATACTTACATGATCTTGATATTGAACGTATATAATCAAAAGCTGCTTGTATCCACAAGAAGGCACAACGGAAAAGGTACCATCCAGCAGATAGTTCCTCTGCGACAGTTGTGGTGAAGTGCTTAGCAGCTTGGAAATAGTTGGTGAAATGAATAGAGTGTACGAAAACTTTTTTTCAATGACTGTGCCCGCATAAAATTTCTCACCAGCAGAATACTTGGACGTCCCAAAATTATTTAAAATATCTTCATCCGAAAACATTTCTTGGATTTCTTTAGGACACGATGGGTTCTTTGGTAAGCTATTATTCTTAATTCGTGTTAAGTTTCTGGACATTTTTCCAAATAACACTAAACTGGCACTTTCTTTATTTTCAATACATTTCTCGTCAAATATTGGACACTATGTCAGTTTCTGGGAAAAAAATGTGACATAATGTCCATTTTTTTTCAATTTGGACATTATTTTTTTTTATCGGTCATAATGTTCATTTGGCCATTATGTCTTTTTAAAATGGACTTTAAGTCTTTTTTCAGTGAAATAATGCCCAAGTGGACATTTTGTCATTTTTAAACAGAAAAAATGTCCAAATGAACATTATGTCTTTTTTAAACAGATTTAATGTCCAAATGGATGGTATGTCTTTTTGGACTTAATGTCTATTTGCACTTTCATCTGGTCATAATGTCCATGGACCTAGTGACTGCTTGAGATTGAACCTTATTTCTCGACATAATGTCCATGGACTTAATGTCCGTTTGTGCGGAATTAATGTCCATGGACATTATGTCCGCGGACGTTATGTCATCCCACCATCGTCGGCCTCATAAGCAGACCTCGTAACTCATAAATTTCAAATTTTTCAGGAGAGACGAAAATGTCTCACGGAGCTTATTTTTAGCATAATCTTAATATATTTAAAAAAATAATGTTTTTAATCTAAAAACATTGTTAAAATGAAAATAACAATATCTTTTATTTTATTGGAGTTACGAGGTATTCCCACTAGTTTCATCTCATGTTGCGAGGTTTTTTGAAAAATTTAACACTCAGCCTTTGTAAATAAATTCAAACTTAGTTATAAGTTATATCTTTTTAATAGGTATTTTATTGTTTTAAACAGAAACAAAAAGAAAACAGATATTAAATCCATAAATACATAAAGTTTTATTCGTTATTATGAGGAATGTTATCATAAAAATCATGAAAATCCCTTGGCAATGAGGTTTTCAAGTATTGCAAGTCGTTGTACTTTCTCTTAGTGATTTATATTCTTTCTTTATAAAGTTGAGGAAGAGTACTCACAGGAACGCATTTTATTGGAATTTCTGGTCTTGATGGTAAGAGATTCCAAGAGTCAATGAATTTTAGTTTGTAGAAAATAGCGGAATCTAAGTGCAACTATGTCAGTAACACATGCATCCCCCTTCTTTTTACCTGGCCTTATAGACTTGAAGAAAGCAACGGAAGTGAAACTGAGGAAATAGGTGTGATCCAAATATTGTACCCCATAGTGGTTGCTCTTTCTTGCTTTCCTGCAGATATCAATATAGTCAGCTGGAACGCTTATATCGGTTTTCCTATAGATCCGTTCAATACAGGAATGCATCGAGTCAGCTTCCATTTGAGTATGACCTTTGCATATGAATTTTTGTTCAATCGTTATGCTATGCGAGAGTGAAATGTTAAGCATCGCATTGGCCAAAGTAGAGTTTCTATTTTGGGCAGTGTATCCATCGCTGTATATAATGATTCGCTTTACAGAAGTATTTTCTATCTGTGCCGATAAAAACTTACTCAAAATGGTAGCAAACTCCTGGGCTGTTACGTTTCCTTCCGTTTCATTCCACAAGAAGCAATAACCCTTTTTGGACTGAAAGTCTAAGATGGTGAAATTGTGGACGACTAACTTAGTTTTGTGGTACATGGTGGAAATATTAGATTTAGGGCTTAAGAGAACCGATTGAAGATCCATAGTCAAAACCAAAACACATTCATCAACGTTATCTTTATCTGCCTGTTTTTCTCTTCGTGCCTCATCCACCTTTTCTCGGTGAAGGTTGTACTCATTTTTCGAAAGATTTTTGGCTTCGAAGACTCCACAAGTCTTATCACACTTATCTTTTTTTGGTAAAAACAGGCTAAGGTTTTAGTTTTCAAACTCTAACTTAAACTTGGTGAGCGCTAGAGGTTCCATGCTGCTATTTTTGCACCATTCTTCGGTATAGAAGTTGAACAAATCAGCCTTGGAAAGCCAGTTTGATTCTAGGTAAGTTTTTGCAGAATTTGACCTTTCTTTCCGCAAAAAAACTTCTCCTTCCTGCTGACTTTTGTTCGACAACATTTTCTATTAGGGAATTGTCTCCATCATCAGGAATGAAATCAGGATCATCAGGATTATTATTAACCGTAGGATCAGGGTCATCACTGTTTTCATTTTCAGCCTCCATAGGCAAATTTTCACAGATATTAATGTGTTCTGCCGTTGTGTTATCTGCCCCGGTACTTAAACTTACCTCTGTACCATGTGTGAAGTCTTCTGTTTGAATTTGTTGAACATCCACGAATATTATTTCACAATCATCGATATTGACGGTTTGTCCAACGGTGGTTGTTGAAATTAATGAATTTTCTTCCATTCTGTTATTACAGTTAAATTGTCTATCAAAAAAATAAGACCTATTCGTAGAAGCTTTTCGGAAAAATCTAATATAAAAAAAATCATTATGGCATCATAATACTTACAATATATTATTATTTCTTAAAGATTTCGATGACTTATTTATAGCCAGTTGAACAAGCTGCTTTCCCCTTGAATTCATTATTCTGTACGGTTCTAACTTTTTACAAAATTACTTCGATACAACCTTCTCCGCGGCTAAAATGAATGTGATGTAATTTAGATAATAAGAAAAAACTATAGGAATGAGTAGAAATTGAAAAAGTTTGGGATTCCCCGTCGAGTTTGTAGTTATTAGTTTTTACCTACATATTTTCCTAATAGTTTTTTGGCGGTTTTTCCATGCGGTGCAAATTTAACTGAATTTAACGGAGTTACGAGTTTTGCTAACCACGAATTAAAGATACGAGGTTTTCTGAGCAATCTTTTTGTTGAAGTTACGAGGTCTGCCAGACAACCGAGCAGTAGTGGAGTTACGTGCTATGCAAAATTTGAATTTAAATTCATTTAGAGTATAAAAATCGATATACAATTTTCTAGGTTGCTGCGCTGAAAAATTTTCTATAAAATAGCTTTCAAAAGTCATTTTCGATAAAAGGTGGAGTTACGAGGTCTGCTTATGAGGCCGACGATATGCGCGTTTGAGAAAATAAAAGCAATTATTGAATAAAGACTCACTTGTATCAAATAGGAGTGCCTTTTTTTATTACTTTGGAATTACTTTAGAGTTATTAAACACGTTAAATTAATTACTATTTCACTTTTTTTTCAGAGCTTCTTTAAAAATCCCCAACTTCTAGCTAATGACAGCTGTCAATCAATCAATTATTATTCAAGACATATTTTATCAATAAAATATGATAAATCACGTTATAATGTTAGTAGTCAATAAGTTGCACCCGAGATCCTATTATCGCGATCGCGGGTGCAACCAATTTGAATAAGCTTTTTTTTTAATTCAACTTACAATGTACTCTTAATTACGACTGATTTAATTTTGTTTTACTTTTACAAAGTTTCAAAACGTTAGCACTTTATTTCTGTTAAAAAACAAACTTTTATATCTTTAGTATCGCGGGTGCAACAAACCTACAATAGCTATTTGCAGTCAATAATGCTAAAAAGGTAAAACAAAATTATTAATTTTTTTTTGTGGAAACGATTAAATGACATCTGTCACATACGTCTAAAATGTAAATCATCAACTTAAAGTGTCTATATGGCTATTTCGCGTGTGTGTTACCATAATGATAATTGCAGTTAGTATACGACTCTTCGTATGACAATGTTGCGAAGTGCAAAATAAAGTTATCAAATATAGTCCTTATACTTTTCATTGTTATCAAAAAAAGTTCAAAATATTGTAATTTAAAATTTGATGTCAAAATCGTCTATAACGGAATCGCCACAATCGAAAGAGCTCGCATAGAATTACTTCAGCAAATCGAATACACCTATTTTGTGCAATAGTTTTGATAGAAAATGATTTTGACGGCTGACAGAAAAAAGCTTATTCCACGTAAGTGCAGAAAAAATACTGCATACTTTTAGGAGTTTTTATAAAAATATATAATTGGTTAGTTTATACAGGGTGATTTGCATAAGGTGTAACAAAAAGCTAGGGCGTGAAGGTAGGACTTAGGCTAAACTCAAACTGGAGCTGCGAGCAGAGCGGGGATGCGAGAGGTGAGTAGAGCGTTAAAAACAAACACATTCTTTCTTATGAGAACTCATACCTCGTTGCTAGAGGCCTCAGTATGAGAGCTCGCATAAGAACACATTTGTTTGTTTTCGTCGCTCTGCTCACTTCTCACGGAGATGCTCGCAGCTCCAGCATGAGTTTAGCCTTAGACAAGAAAAAAATCGTATGGGAGGGGGTGTCTATTTCCCCCCGTTTAGGCGGGAGGGACTATTTAAAAAAAAAATCACTTCAAACAGTAATAACGGTAATACCTACAGAGTCATGCTATAGCATTATGAAAAGCCAGAAATCTATTCTTTAATTTTATTTCTAAATAAAGTTGTTTGAGTGAATAGTTTTTTGAAAAATTAATTTTCATAGTCAAAATTTAGGAAAAAAATTAATTTTTTTTTCAAAATTTTACATGATTAAGTATTATTCTAATATTCAATGCTCTTATTAATTTTTTATCAAACACATAAAACCGGATGTCGAAATGTTTTGTATGAGAAGGTTTTCTTAATAATACAAATACTATATACTATACTACTGAAATACATCAGCCAAGTAGAAGACTTAGCACTATTTTAATGGACTTTGTTGAATTATTGATTCAAAATAGCTTTTAATGGCCTTTAAGTCCTACAAAAATTGGCGTTTCGTCCCTGCGATCTCACTTGGACTTATCAGTTGACTATAGTGAGGGCCTTGTCAATACGCAATTATTCCTAAGTTCAGTTCATCTTACATAGATTTCGTGACAAATACCTAGTGTGAACTATATCCAACAAGACTAGAATTCTGGTCTAGGGCTAAAAACAAAAACAAAAACTTCCAATTTAATGATAAGGAATTCTAGTCTTGTTGGATATAGATAAAGGGTATATCAGTGGCGAAGCGTGAATTAAAAATGCGGTCGTGCACTTCATTTATTTAAATTTTTTGTATGTTTACAATTAACAGGTACATATGTTGGTATTACATAAATTCTAATTCAAATCTTCTTTATTACTTCAAAAATATTTGTAATACATTTTAATGAAAAGAATCTTTCAACTGTTTCTGTCTGTTTTTTTTTCAATGGTAATCATTAAAAGTTCTAATACTTCTCTCTCGAAGTTTAAATATTTCTGGAAAAAACTGACCCGACATCATCATTTCGAATTTTTTCAAGAAATTACTTAACGTTTAATTATTAAAAATTAATTCATATAAGTCACTTGAAGTTTCACGAAAAAATTGTTGACTCTTCCAAAGTTTTTAATTATACAATCGCATACGTAAGAACTTTTTCACTAACTACTTGATGTCATTTTTTTAAATAAATTTTACCCAAATTATAAAATCATTACTTAAAAAAGTTCCAAAATTTATTCTACAGTTTAAACAAAAATCGTTTTCTTACCTTCATTAAAAAAAAACTCAATTCATTGCCGAAATTCCCATTTCGTTCATAATCTTCCAGCACGAAATACGAATAGAACAATGTCAACATACAACAACTATCCTATCTAAATATATTATGTACCTACACATTGTGCCTACACTTCTCCTATACACATATCTGTGTGTGACTTTGAGCAAAATTTACTTAGATTCGTTCACAGTTAATTTGAACGAATCGGCTGATACGATGAGAGCTATACTTTTTTGTTTGTGTGTATACATTCAGTGGATACATTTCGTTTCCAAATCATGTGAACGAAATGGGTGCTACAAAAATGTGAGCTGTTTTGTTTTCTTGTGTATACCTACTTCCAATGGATACATTTCGTTCTCAAATCATGTGAACGATGTTGAAAGTCAAAAGAGAGAGACGTTATTGTTGCTAGTGGTGTTTGATTTAAATTGAGTGCTAAAAGTGTTGCATGAGTCGGAAACTGGGAAACAGAGTGAGAAATTCACTCAAATTAGCAGATATAGTAATAAAATTTTGTGGGTTGTTAGGATAACGAGAAAATTTTAATATTTCTATAGGTAAGTTAGGCGTTCATGAACGAAATGAACAATATGACGCCTCGCCACTGGGGTATATAAATTTTATAAGGACCTCTGAATGGTTTATCTATCTTTTTTTTATTTCCAACTTTTAAATAGGCATAATCTCCAACTTTCTTGAGAACAGACGTTCCTATCTATGTTTCCATTGTAAAAATAATCAACGGTACAATAGACTCTTTGCACCTTCTGTCTAGTATTAACTTTAATATTCCTCAATGAAACTTAAGGTACATACCGGACAGCATACACATCCCAAGCTATCGTACCAATTATGAACAATTCTCTCCATTTAATAAAATGTTTAAATTATTTAATATCTACAATAATAAGTTTAACAATTTGTTTGATAAATCAATAACTAATACTTGTAAATTTAAATCAACATTTTTTAAATTGCAATTAATTAATTAAATAATATCTTTTCACACCTATGTATGTTTATAAAATTGTAATTGAATAACTAGCAATTTAGTTCTGTTAATAAATAAATAAATACATAAATAAATAAATAAATAAATAAATAAATAAATAAACTTTAAAATTTAAATTATTTACATTAGATTGATTTGTACATGTTTTATTTTTACTTTGTTCTAAATTTTCTTTAGCTTTTTCATGAGCGTATTTCAATTTTATTTTTAGTTCACTGACATAGTTATCAATATTGTGTGTTTTTTCTTTATTTTTAATTATTTCACAAGGTAAAGCACATAATTTTCAGTATGGTATTATAAGTGTAACTGTAGTATAGGTAGTAATTCTTCCCAATCGTCTTTACCGTCTGTGGTCATTAAATAATCATTTAGAACTCTATGATTTCTTTCTACTGTCCCAAAAGTTTCATGATGATTTGGGGTTGACGTAGTTTTTTCTATTTTTAGTAATTTACAGATATTTACTAATAGTTCATTAGTAAATTCTGTGCCTTTGTCTGTTTTTAGCTTCCTAAAACAACCATATTTCAAAATGATTTTTTCTACAATAGTGTTTGCTACTGAAATAGCGTCTTTAGTGACTAGTGGAAATGCTTCTATGAACTTGGTTAATTCACATTGAATGGTGAGAATATACCTGCATCCATTCGATGGCCTGAGTGGTCCTACCGTATCTACTGTTATTACTTCAAATGACGTGCAAGGTGTTTCTGTCCTTACGAACTTTTCTTTAGTATATTTATTAATTTTAACTTCATTACAAACTCTACAACTATTTATATATTTTCTAACCATCTTATTCATATTCTTCCATACATATTTCTGCTTAAGTTTCGCAATACCTATATGTCCTCCTAACTTGTCATCATGATATTCTCTTATTAAATTGTTCATCTCACTCGCATGCTCTATTCTTTTTGGTGAATTATAGACAATTTTCTTTCTTATTGTCTTGCAGTTCTGTAAATATCTTTTTAAATTTGTGCACTGATATCTTTTCAAAAATTTTATTATTCATCGCTAGCGCTAGCTTTTCTATTTTCACATGCTTTGTATAGAATAACAATTTCTTCAAAATCAATTTTAACTCTGACAGAGAATTATCATTGTATCCAACATGTATTATATCTTTAACTGCATATATTGTTTCTTTTGGTAGCCCTATTAAATTCTTTATATTTTCAAATTGCAATTTCTTAATGTTTCTTGTGTCTGAGATAGATATGCATTCCCATATGTGGAGGTGTACAATCTCCACTGGAGGCATAATTTCCGGATTTTCTTCTCTTTCACTAATATCTTCATTATCTTTCAACTTCATTGCTCTGGTTAGGACATTTATATTGTTTACTGGTATCATATCTTTTAACTCTTCGGAACTTAACTTTATTCTAGACAATGCATCAGCATTTGTATTCATCTTTCCTTGCTTAAAAATTATGTCAAAATCGTAATCCATTAAATCTATTCTAATTCTAGTTAATTAAGATGAAGGATTTTTATGAGTAAAAAGACTAACTAATGGTCTGTGATCTGTATAAACAACAAATCTTCTACCGTATAAGTATGGTCTAAAGTGGTTTATTCCCCAGTGTATAGCTAGTAATTCTTTCTCTATTACTGCTTTTTTTAGCTCATGTTTGTTTAAAGATTTACTTGCATAGGCAATGGGTTTATCGTTACCTACTTCTCCTTGAGATAAAATAGCTCCTAATGCATAATTCGATGCATCTGTTGTTAATATGAACGGTGTCGAGAAATCTGGATAGTTTAGTATTGGAGGTGTCATTAATTTTGTTTTGAGGTTTTCAAAAGCATTTTGACAACTTTGTGTCCGCTAAAGATTTGATCTTTCTTTAATCATTGATTCAAAGGTTTCGCAATTTCAGCGAAGTTCTGGATAAAACGTCAGTAATAGTTACAGAAAGCTACAAACCTTCGAACTTCATCTGCATTATCTGGTTTTGGGTATTCTTTTATAACAATATATTTACTTGGGTCTGTGGTTACCCCTTTTGAAGTTATTAGATGTCTAAGATAGACAACTTCTGGTCGCAAAAAGTTACATTTATTTGGATTTAATTTTAGATTGTATTTTCGTAATCTTTTAAAGGTTTAAGGTTATTATGTTCTTTTAAATTTGAACCGAATACAATTATATCTATTATACATATAGAAATGCAGATGCTTGTAGACCACTTAATGCAATTGATAACATTCTTTGAAAGCTATTCGTTGATATTTTTAATCCAAAAGGTAATCTTTTGATTTGAAAGTGTCCCGACTCAGTTGAAAAAGCTGTTAATGTTCTTGATCTGGGATTTAGTGGTATCTGGTGAAATGAACTTGTCATATCTAAGGTTGAAAAATATTTAGCCTTTCCTAACTTATCAAGTACATCTTCTAGTCTGGTTAATGGAAATTTGTCATCAACTACTTTTTTATTCAGAGACCTAAAATCTACAACTAATTTCCACTTCTTTAATTCTCCTGTGCTTTTCTTTGGTAGAATTAGCAATGGTGAGTTATATGGTCTTGTTGATGGTTCAATGATGTCCTCATCCAGTAATTTGTCAACCTGTTCCTCTATTTCATGTAAATTTGCATGTGGTAATCTGTAATTTTTTATATAAACTGGTGTTTTGTCTGTTAATGCAATTTTTTGCTCATAAAAGTTGTTTTTACTTAATTCTTCTCCTTCTAAATGAAATATATTTTGAAATTGTTTACATATTCTAAAAACTTCTTCTTTTGTATTATTATCTAAATTATCTACTTTTATTTCACTTTTTATTTTTTTAAACCAATCCTCATCTTCTAAATTGCTTTTAAAATGTAGTATTTGATAGCTAGAGATTGGTTCTACTCCTAACGAAATATGTTTTAAATTAACCTCATTTTCTGTTGTATTAAGTATTTTTATATGCTTATTTCCTTCTTTTGGAATTGCGTTAGCTAGGAATATCTTCTATTGAATATCTTCTTTTAAATCTATATTTATTAGTTGAATTACCTCTGTTCTTGGCGGTAATT
Source organism: Epistrophe grossulariae (assembly GCA_929447395.1). Classification (NCBI taxonomy): domain Eukaryota; kingdom Metazoa; phylum Arthropoda; class Insecta; order Diptera; family Syrphidae; genus Epistrophe; species Epistrophe grossulariae. The sequence continues at coordinate 101,109,836 of OV839566.1, forward strand.
TTATGTTATCATAAATATCTCTTGTATTCATGTTCATTGGCAATGCTATATCTTCTCAATCAAGGGAAATTTTTAATGTGCATGTCTCATAATCAATTTTACAATTATGCTTTATTAAAAAGTCTCTTCCTAGTATTCCATCAGTGGTTAAATTTATTTTATTATCTATTATGCTAAATTTATGTTCAACATCATTATCTTCGAACCATAAATTTAATTTTGTGATTCCTATAGTTATTATAGATTCTTTTGCTATTCCATTTATCTGACAATATTGTTATTATATTCTATGTTGTAATTACTATTGATTATGCTATTCTTAATTATTGAAATATCAGCTCCTGTATCTATCAATAAGTTTGGTTGATTTCTGCCTCGTATTTTTAATTTTATAAAGTTTGTATCTTTGTTAGAATTTTTTATGTAAATTATCTTCTTCAGGATGTGGGCCCGGGTTTTGTCGGACGAGGACGTACCCGTTTCCCTGAAAATTTTTGCTGTCATTATAATTTTGCGTTCTGTAACGTCCTCTGTTGTTAATATTTTGTCCCCTGAATTGGTTAAAATTACTATTACTGTTCTGATATAAAGAGTTTGTATTTGAGTAAGTTCGGTTAAAGTTTCCTCTGGGGTTACCTCTGCCTCTCTGTATTCTGTTAAAATACATTATCTGGCTAGGATGCTGAGGACTAACTTATAAAGCAATTTTCACTGCTTCTGCAAGCTTGGATGGTCTGGCAGCCATTATCTTATTACTTTAAACGAGTTATTCTTGTATATATATTTATATATATTTGGTTTCTCGGAAATGGCTCCAAAGATTTTGATAAAATTTTCAGAGTTTATTGCGATGAACGAGAAAAAAAAGTAAAAAATTGGATTTAGTAAAATCCGCCCACTCCCACGCCCACTTTTCTTACTTCTTAGTATGACGGAAACGGTCGAAAATGTCTTTATTTCTCGGAAACGCTTAAAACGATTTAAATGAAATTTTCGGAGTTTACTTTTATGGGTACGAACAAAATTAAAAAAATAAAATTAGTAAAATCCGCCTACTCCCACGCCCACTATTATTAGTTTTTGGTTTTTCGAAAACGGCTCCAACGATTTGGATGAAATTTACAGAGTTTATTCTTATGAACGTGAAAAAAAAATAAAAAAATTGATTTAGTAAAATTCTATGACTGCCACGCCCACTTTTATAATTTCTCAGTTTCTCGAAAACAATTTAAAGGATTTGAATGAGGTTATAAGAGTTTATTCTTATAACAAAAAATTGAAAAATTCTTTTACTAAAATCCACCCACTGCCACGCCCACTTTTATTATTGCTTGCTTTCTCGGAAACGGCACTAGCTATTTTAATGAAAAGTGAAATCCGCCCACTTTGTTCGTATTTAGTTTATGGGTAACGGCTCCAACAATTTGGATGAAACTTTCAGAGAGCGTTCTCTTTTATAGGTAAGAAAATTTTTTTTAAATAAGTAAAATCCGCCTACTGCCACACCCACTTTTATTAGTTTTTGGTTTCTCGAAAACGGTTCTAACGACTTAAAGGAATTTCAGTTTATTTTTATGAACAAGAAAAAAATTGAACATTTGATTTAGTTAATTCCGCCCACTGGTACGCCCACTTTTATTATTTCTCAGTTTATCTCAAACAATTCAAATGATTTAAATGAATTTCTTAGAACTCTTATAATAAAAAATGAAAAATTCTTTTCCTAAACTCCGCCCACTGCGACGCCCACTTTTATTATCTTTTGTCTCGGTAACGGCTCTAGCTATTTTGGTGAAATTTTCAGAGTTTTTTGTTATAATGTCTGTATTTCTCGGAAACAATTTAAACGATTTGAATGAAAGTTTTGGAGTATATCCTTATGAGTGAGAAAAATTGAAAAAAATAATTATATCGGCCCAAAGCTCCGCCCACTTTTTTGGTTTATCCGGCTCCAACGATTTGCATGAAATTTTTGGAGTTTATTCTTATGAAAAATTTGTGAAAAATTATGAAAAATTCGATTCTGTAAAATACCACGCCCACTTGGAATATATTGAAATCTCGTAAATGGATTCAGCGATTTGGATGAAATTATCAGGAAGTGTACTGATGAACAAGAAAAACAAAATTCAAAAAATATTTTTGGATAAAAACCCCCCCACTTTTATTGTATCATACAGGCCCTTAACTCAGGGGCGCTTAAGCAACAGTTTTAACAATTTGGATGAAATTTTGTATTTAGATAATATTTTAACTTTCATAGCTAATAAAAATAATTGTCATCCAGGGCCTTAACTAAGGAGGTGCAAAAGAACGCTGAATTCTATTTCAAGTCTAACGATTTGGATGCAATTTTATGTTATGCTTATTATGTTATGGATGCAATTTTATGTTAAACTTAAGTTTTTTACAAGTTTGATGAAATTCTGTATTAAGATAATATTTTGCTTTCTAAGTTGATCTTAAGAAAAGACCGTAGCCAAGGGGCGCGACGTCAAAAAAGGTCGTAGCCAGGGGGCGCGGCTGGGCAACAACATGGCTTATGAAAATTGGACGCCATGTTGTTGTTAGGGTTTGCATATCCACCAAGGTGGAGTTATATAGCAACCACAAAGCGTTATATAATATTATATATAAAATTATTATAATATTATAATTGAACATTATAGATATTAGGTGAGTGCTTATAAAGGTCATCGTCAATTTGTTTTAAATATTAAACAAAATTATTGCAAATTTTTATCTCTAAGACCTTGCAAGGATTTTTTTAAAAATTCAAATCACATTTGAATATTGTTCTAATTAGCAGGAAGATGGTTTAGGAAGTTTTCAATATTTGAATTCCCTCATACAACACATATTTTTGATTTGGGGTTTTTCCTTATTGAATGCATTTATAAAGGAACAAATTTAATGAATGGCATAATGTTGTTTTCCGCTAACTGCTATCTTCTGTCATATACATATTTCAATTTTTGATTAGAAAACGCCGAGCGAAGCTCGGTCTCCCAGGTACTTAATGATTTATAAGGTTCTGATAAACCATTTTTAAATGCTGCTAGTCCTATTTGGTCATTCAGCTTGACTATTGTCTCCCTGTGTGCATCACCCTGTTCTGAAATTTGTAAATCGTTCAAAGATGCTAGTAGGTGTTCTATTCGTGAAGCAAAGACTGAAACATTTTGCATAGTTGCCACCCGACTGGAAAGTCAGGCAAAATCAGGGAACGCGAATTTGGTCAGGGAAAGTCAGGGATAGTCAGGGAATTTCGAAAGTGGTCAGGGAAAATTTTTTGAGCACTGAATTTTTTTGTACAATGAAAAAAATTGAATATTTCGTTGAACTCAGGGACCCTACTCTGTATTTTGTTCCGAAAGTCAGTTGTATTCGAAACTCGAAAGTGATTTTTCGTCCCGCTTTTGAATTGGAACTTTGTAAAACTGTCGAAGGGCAAAAAATAGTATTTAATACTTCATTCACTTATGGATTATTTTTTTCAGATTGCTCTTATTGAAATAATTTTTTTTTGGTAAATCTTGGAAAATGTTTTTGAAAATGGGGTACTTAACTCGAGCTAGACGAGCTTTTAAATAATCAAAAAAATTTGGGCCGATAAAAGTTAAATTGTTTAAGAATCGAATTTAAGTTATAGTACGAGAGCTAACAATGTCGACAGAAAAAAGCATTTAAACAGTCTTGATTTTTTTTTCATTATCTCGAGTGAAATTTAGAAAGTCTGGCTGGTGGCGTTTTTCTGTACGCGTCACTTTTGCAACCGTAAAATTGATTTTTAAAGTCATTTCAACAGTTTTGGCTTCTTTTTCATCCGTTCTATAAACTATTTGCCATATGAATTACAGGTCATGTAGGTGTCAGACGTTGCAAAATACGTCTGGCAAGCTTTTTTTTTAATAAAAAAATAGAATATGAAGATTTTAATTCGGAAAAAAATTATTAAAACAATAACGGTAACATAATATTACTATAGCTTTTTGAAATCTATTCTTTTATTTCACATTTAAATTACTATATTTGAATGAATAGTTTTTTAACATTAATTTTCAAACTTAAAATTAAAAAAAAAAAAAACAAGAACATGTTACACGTATCTACTATTTTTTTTTTTCTTAAAAAAATTTACACATGTTATTATGTTCCTGTTTATCTTTTAGTATATAATACTATTATCTATTTTTATTCGATCACTAAAAACTATAGCTGGTTACATGTCTTCTGTTTTTTAAGAATTTTTGTTCGGATTCCTAGAGGCCTTAAATAGCTCCAAAATACTAGACTAAAACTTTTTTCCTTACTTTTAAACTTTTTCCGGTAATTGCATTAATTTACAAGAATTTTGTTGTTGGGTACTTAATTAGGACTTGATAAGCGCATAATGATGACGTCACAAAAATTAAGTAATGTTTCTAAAAGAGTTACTATTTTAATTTTTTTTTAAATTTGGTCAGGGAAAACTTTAAAATTGGTCAGGGAGAGTCAGGGAAAGTCAGGGAAATTTATTTTGAAAAATAGTGGCAACCATGTTTTGGTTTCCTTGAGAACTTTGCGAAATCTCACTATGTAATCTAAAAGTATTTTTGTTTGATTTATATGATGATTTTAAAATTTGTCGAAAATCATCAAAAGTTGTCGGTATTTTTTCTGTTTGGATCTTATTTTTACTTTTTCAGCTTAGTGTTTCTTTTTGGTTTGTATCTTTTAAAGTATTGTGATAGAATTCTATCAAACCTAGAAAATTATTCAGGTCTTTTTGACTACCCTGAAATTCAGGTATGACCTTGGTGGCTGTTACTAAATCAAAATTTGCCATTGTACTTTCTACTTCTATTTTTGTGTCCGTATCAGGATATTGGTGCTGAGCTTTAAACCAATTTTATTTGAAAAACTTTCTACATGCACACCATAGGGATCGAACCTACGCATATCACATTACTCAGTCTAAGAAGTCGTATGCACTACGCATTCCACCGTTTAAGACCACTGACGTCACAGTTTGAGATGTGTTGTTTGTTTGTTTTTCCAATGCATTTGGAGGATCAGCATTTTTCTAAGCGCATTCAAGCGAATGTGTTTTAAATTACTTTACAGGCTATAAGAAAAAATATTTTTCCTGAATCTTAAAATCAATAAAAATAAGAAATACATGCATATTCCGATAAAAATACATAGTTACTATTTATTTAATTTTTACTATTTTTGAAGTAAAACTTCTTTTGCGGCATGGGGGTAAAAAATTTTTTTTAACTAAAGCTTATTATAACAAATTTTCGATATGATCCCCATTTTGTAGAAGCAAAAGATTATAGCGCCTTCTGATTGCTGCACATAAATTTATATTTGATAAATTTTCCTGTAATTTGAAACGTATGAATCCCCAAGCATTAAAATCTAACGGAGTTAAATCTGATGATCTAGGTGGCCATTCTGTGGGACCTCTTCTTCCTATCCAACGGTCACTAAAATTGTCATCAAGCCAGTTCCTTACAGTGCGGCTGTAGTGTGCTGGAGCTTCATTTATGACTGAATTCAGGAATTGTGGTCCAATAACTGTTCGTCCAACAATACGGATTATGCGGATTGCTGTTACTCCAGTGATGTAAATTGTTGAAATTTGTTATTCCATCTCTGTTAAACTGAGCTTCATCTGCCAGAATATCCTTCTAAAGTAATTATATTCATTTTCATCTCTTAGCAATAATGTTCGACAAAATGCAGCTCTCAATAACTTGTCGTTTGCGGTCAGCTCTTGAACTGGTGTAGTGTGGTACAGGTGTAAATTCTCGGCATGAAGCACTGCTCATACGCTATTTTGGGGCAAATGAAGCATGGTAGCTATCCTCCTTGTGCTAAGGGAGAGACACCTCCTATTGGGATACGTTTCAGCGTAGAGTCTGCGCTTCACGGCTTCAACTATGAGCCATACCTTAGTAGTAATGAATATCCGTTAATTCGGCACGAGAGTAATTTGACATCGTGATATGTTGACGACTTGACATTCAAATTAGAAATAATTTGTACAACAAAACGTTCTTGCAATTTATTTGTCTTTAGGTAGCACATATTTTTATTTTAGTAAAAAATTACGCGACGTTTTTTTCTTGATCTCAACAGGTAGACCCCGTCGCAAAGCCGACTTCACAGTAATAAAATAAATGGCAGGTCAATTTTAACCCAATGCTCCTACGCAGGTGTTCTCAGTAAAAAAAATGTGTTAAATATGGTTAATCCAATACTTTGTCACTTAATTGTATGCTTATAAGACTGATAATACAAAAAATAGTATTATCAGAAAGTATTATAAGAAAGTATTATAAGAAAGTTAATACTTTTTTTCTTAAATTCACCTAAGAATCCAATAACGTAAAGGTTTTTCTTAGAAAAAACTAGTTTTTGTTATTTTCTCAAAAACTAAAATAGGCACGAGTGCGACAACTATGGTGCCAAGAATCGATAACGTAGAGGGGTCAAAAACAAGCATTTTTTATTATGGGAGAGGGGGTTTATCTCACCCCGTTTAGGAGGTAGAGGCAATTTAAAAAAAAATGACTTAAATTGTAAAAAAAATACTATACTATTGAAAGCCAGAAATCTGTTCTATAATCCTAAATTTAAACTAAATTATTTATGTCAACAGTTTTTGAAAAATTCGCATGTAAACTCAAAATTTTGATAAAAAAAATGAAAAAAAAAGTTTAAAGTTTAAATTTTAAATCTAGAAATAACACAAACACATATAAACATACAAATAATAGAAAAAGGCATTTTTCACACGAACAATAAAATGAAATCCATACTTAATGAAAACGAATACAACACATTTGTCCTTAAACAATCACACTTATACAATTATATATCGACATAAACAAAAATAACACACACTTCAAAAATTGGAAAACTCAAAGAAATACATGCTAAACATCTAGGTATTTCACTGAATGAGGAATGGTTTGTAAATAAAACAGAGGTAAAGTTTCCAAATTAAGAAAAATGGTTACTTTCTCTAGGAGGAAAATTTACATAACCAATTAACCGTCAAATTTTTCACCAATCAATGTAATAACAGACATAGACAAACCATCCAAACAATAGAAGATGAAAGCGAAAAAGAAGTATGCAGAACCAAAATTGAAAATAAAATATCCGAACACAACAGAAAACTCAAAAATACACCAAAGGAAAAGTTCATTTTAAAAATATACAAAAGGACTAAGAAATTTCTTTCTCAAAGTGACAACATCATAATAACGAAATCATACAAAGGAAATAAGACCGTAATCATGTACAAGAAAGATTACGAATTAAAAATGAATAAAATATTGGGAGACAAAAACACATATAAAACTATTAGAGTTGACTCAACAAAAAAATTACAAACAACAAATAACACACTCATAAACGAACTCTACGAAAACGATCGCTGGCAAAAGACATATTTATATTGCTCAGCAGCCATAGCTCCGAGATTATATGGTCTCCCAAAAATCTATAAACCAGCGTTACCCATTACGCCCAATATCATCATCAATGAATGTTCCCTGCTACAATTTAACACATTTTTTGGTGATAAATTTTCATTTTCATTTTGGCGATAAATTTTATTTACAAACTAAACTACAAACTCCTATAGTTGCAGACGTCATTTTAGATAAACTCCTAGGTGAGACAAAGAGCAATTTGAAAAAATCGGTATACGAATAAAATTCATTGCTAAACATGTACACGAAATCTTCGCTATCATCAAAAAAAAAAAAGAAAAAGACATTATTCTGAACAAACTTAATTTTTATCACAACAAAATTCAGTTTACAATAAAAAACGAAAACAACAACAGACTTCCATACCTAGATTTACTTCTACACAGAAACAACAACAAAATCTTATACAATTGGTATGCAAAATCAACTTCATCTGGACGCATGATAAATTTCCATTCAACACAGCAAATTAAACAAAAAGTATACACAGCATATAATTTTATAAACAGAGTTTTAGACCTTAGTGACAACATTTTTGAAACAGAAAATATAAAGAAAATAAAAACAATATTAAAATCCAACAACTACCCACATCATCATTGCTGAGACGATTTTATCTAATTCCCTGAACTCTGACTGAACTGACTGGCTCATAGGTGGTGGTGACGATTTACATGATTTACCCTATTTCATTAAAGTATGTTGGCAAAACTGATATTAAATTAATACTGTATTATACTTCCTGAATAAAATCATTCTTAATAGTACACGACACGAGTATAGTCATTTTTTGTTTTCTTAATCTTAATTTTTCACGTCAATCGTAAGAAATAGTAAAAAGGCTTACTATTTATTAAATACATGGTGACCCCGACGTGAACTTCGATAAAGTATTTTTAGTTTTTGATATAAATCAAAACATTTAATATTTATTTAAAAACTAAACCAAAAATATGGCGCCTGGTGCAGATATTAAAGAAGCTAAAAGGTTAGAGAGGTTAGAAACCCTCAAGAATCGTCGTTCTGTAATCTGCGGCCAACTCGATCGTTCAAAACTATTCCTGGAATCAATCGATGAAAGTGTAACCTTTCAAGAAACGGAACTGCGAATTTCTTCTCTGGACACGTTCTACACGTCATTTGATGATATCCAGGGAAAAATAGAAGACATTGATGAAGATGAATCAAAGGATCCAGATGGTATTCGTTCCAAATACGAGGAGCTCTACTACAACTTGCGTCCAAAATTGAGCGTGCATCTTAAAGCTTTAAAGCCAGTACCCGAAAAGGTTGAATCGTTTCAAACCCCACTTAAAAAATATATGAAATTACCCACACCACAACTTCCTATCTTTTCAGGTGAGATCACAAAATGGTTGGATTTCTACGAAACCTTCAAATCCCTTATCCATTCCAATCTCGCATTGAGTAAAACTGCCAAGTTTCAATATCTTAAGTCGACACTCACTAGTAATGCCCTGCGAGCTATTGAAACCATTGAAATCAGTGATGAAAATTACGACATTGCATTGGAGCTCTGTACCGAACATTTACAAAAAATCTTCGATGCTCCTTCTCTGCAAACCGTCGGCAACCGCTCTAAGAGAACTCCTAGATGAATTCAACAGCCACGTGCGTGCGCTTTCATCCCTTGGACGCCCCGTTGATAAGTGGGAGGATGTTTTAATACACCCCATGTGCTCAAAGCTTGATCCCACGACTCGTAATAAATGGTTATAGGAATGCTCCGTCGATAAATTGCCAACTTTATTGGAATTCACAAAATTCATCGTAAAACGCTGTCAAGTACTGGAATGCTGTGCCACCGCATTAAACTCACAGGCAAGTAGAAACACATTTTTACATGTTGGTAAAAAATCGAATCGTAAGTCCCTCATAGTGACAAAGAGCAATGAAAATTCTAGTAAGAAGTGTTTATATTGCTCGGGTTCTGGTCATTTTATAACCAGGTGCTACAAATTTATTCGACTTCCTATCGCTGAAAGGTACTCCGTTGTTCATAGCAAACAATTATGTGCCAACTGTCTCAGTGATGATCACGAGGTTAAGAATTGTAAACTGCAAACCTGTCGCAAATGCACTGGCCCACATCATTTTCTTCTTCACTCTGATGAAAACATTGCTGCTCCAAATCTTTCAAAGCTCAATCCTAATGCTAATGAATTTACCACTTCATGTATTAGATAAACACAACACACGTGTTCGTGTCGCATTCTCTAAGATTCGGGTTCTCAACTAAATTTAATCACTGAAAGGCTTGCTCAAATGATAGGAATAAAAAAACAAAGGCCTACAACTTCGATAAGTGGAATCGGAACAAGCACTGCTGTCTGTAAATTTAAGACAAGCCTCATGATTAAATCCCGATTTAATGAGTTATGTACAGCCGAGAAGCAAATATTATAAATAAGATAACTCAACAGCTACCGGAATGTGATATCGATATTACGAAGTGGTCTATTCCAGAAAATATAAATCTTGCTGACCCACTTTTCCAACAATCCCGACATGTTGATATTTTGTTAGGTGCAAGTCACTTTTATTCTATTCTTTCTGTCGGTTAGATAAAGCTTAGCGATACTCTTCCTATACTACAAAACACTGTCTTTGGCTGGGTTGTGTCAGGCGTTTTGACAAATAACTTTGCGAATAAAAGACTACCTTTATGTCATGTCTGCGTCGAGGAAGATGAAGGTTTAGATGACACCATGAAATCGTTTTCAAAAATAGAGAGTTTTAGTGAACCATAAGAGAAAAACCATGAAACGCGTCTAGGACCATGTGAATCTCATTTTCGTGAAAATTTTATTCGTCTTGAAGGAGGCCGTTATCAAGTTCGATTAACATTTAAAATGAACCCGAATTCACTAGGATTTTCTTATGAAATTGAATTAAAATGATTTTACAGCTTGGAAAAAAAGATTCACAAGGACCCAATTGTCACATCCGATTACTTTAAGTTTATGCGCGAGTATGAGAACCTTGGTCATATGCCGGCTGTGGACGACGAAACTATAAACTTTAAGAAACCACATTTTTTCATGCCGCATCACTGCTTTGTCAAACCAGGGAGTTCGACAACAACGTAAAAAGTGGCGTCGAATGACATGAACCTTGCAGATCGGAGATGTAGTGGTTATTAGTGATGATAACCTCCTACCTTTAAAATGACGTTTAGGCCGAATTACCGAACTGGATGAGGGAACCGATGGGATTTCACGGGTTGCCACTTTAAAAACGTCAACTGGTACATTAAAAAGAGCCATAGCCAAACTGTGCCTACTACCAAAGGTTGAAGACAACAAGGTACTTCAAGGCGGGGAGGATATTGCGACGATTTTATCTAATTCCCTGAACTCTGACTGAACTGACTGGCTCATAGGTGGCGGTGACGATTTACATGTTTTATCCTATTTCATTAAAGTATGTTGGCAAAACTGATATTAAATTAATACTGAATTATACTTCCTGAATAAAATCATTCTTAATAGTACACGACACGAGTATAGTAATTTTTTTGTTTTCTTAATCTTAATTTTTCACGTCAATCGTAAGAAATAGTAAAAAGGCTTACTATTTATAAAAATACAATCATCATTAACAATCTACTTAGAAAAAGAACAGAAAATATAAAAACTGAACAAAACCAAAACAACAATAAAAAACCAATAACCACAAACACAGCTGATAGCAAGAAAGAGGAGGAAAAAAGTTTTTTGCAATACCATACATTCCAAACCTAACAGACAACAGAAATTTACATAGTATAATTACCAACAACAACATAATATCATTCGCACATAAATCAAACTTCACACGTAAATCAATTTTTACAAACAGCAAATCAAAACCACAAAAACAACATCAACACAACGTGGTCTATCAAATAGAATGCAATGGCTAAGAAGAAGAAAAGTGCGATCTTGAGAAATTTAGGAACCAGACTTGCTGAACATGAAGCTGACATACGAAAAAACAAAGAGACAACAGGGCTTTCGCAACAAATAGCACGAAATGGACACTCAGTGAACTTTACGGTGGGGTAAAAATACTAGACAAAGAGAAGAAATTAAACACCACACTTACCTTAGAAAGTTTAAGAATACAACAACAAATAAAATGAACAATGAACACAAAAGAAGACAGCGACAACTTGAAACAAAGCTATGCTGTAGCATTATAAATAAAGTACCTGAATTAAGGGGCCTGTTATAGCTTTCATTGAAAATTTTAATTTTCATTTTTGAGGCCCTAAAAAGCGATATCAGTGATTATTTTGATGCTAATGAAAAGCTGATGACTCGATTATTATTTATATGGCGTTTTTCTTTTTTACCTCAGAGCAAATCACCGCGCTGTCAAAAATTAATTCTATGTTTCTTTTTTACCTCAGACAAATCAGAGCACATAAGTCGTGTTTCTTTTTTCCATCTGAGCTAGCTCGGAGCATGATCTGTATGCTCAGAATAAAATGACCGAGCAAATCGAGCAAAACGCTGAGCGAAGCCAACTTCATACATTTTTTATATAATTTGACATTACTATGCATATGACATGTTCAGTGCTCAAGTGTGTTTCATAATTAAATCTGAGGGCTCTGATCATAATCTCCTCAGAGCTTTGCTCTGTTCGCTCAACCTCTGCTCAGAGCCAAAAAAACGCCAATAGTCAAAAAAATATTTCATTTTGGCCCTACCTTTCACATAAAACGATTTCTAAGATTTCAATGATCAATGATAAGGTAGTTCAATCATTGAAATAAATAAATTCATTTCCTGCGATAGGCTGGGCCAAAATGAAATATTTTTTTGACTAATTTATTTCATTTTATTTCAGTGCCGTCGGGACAGTGCTACAAAATAGGAGTAGATTACAAAATTATCATGCTATATTAAAAAAGCAAGGACAAAAATGTTTATCGCAGTACTTATATAAGAAAAATTTTTTAATTGTGAACTTATGTATTACCAGATTGAATAAATAAAAAAGCCTCTGAAGAAGAAAGGAATACTTACGAAACGTTGGGTAGAAGACTAAAATAGACCAAAAAAAAGCCTATAAAACAACAAAATTATAAATTTTAGAAAATAATTGGTCAAATACATCTAATCATACTAAAACTATTTTTTTATGCGATGTTTTGTTTTTTTGCTTGCTTACATAAATACGTCAGTGCTAGCACCCAACACTACGGCTTATAAACAGTGAGGTATGTATGGGGGGGCATGCTGCCTCCCTGCAACCCCCCTGCTTGGGCACACTATAGGATTTGGGGTAGGTGCGAGGTTGGGTGTACGCAAAGTTTCTTTTGCATTTAAAGAATCTGGATTTAGAGAAAATTTGTATTTATCCTATATATCGAATGTCAACAGCTGTTTTCTAAATATACATATACGTATACGTTGCTCAAAATTCCACATTTAACATTTTCATATTCTGTGGCAAAAAGGGAAAACAGCATAAGTGACTTTTTGCAAGTTTTCAGGAGAACAATTTAAAAGTTTCTTTTGCGATTACAAATAGGGTCTCAACTTATGGACGAAGTGTTACAGTTCATAAACCGTAAGAGATAAAAGTACGCAGAAAATATGACAGTATAGATTCGCATATTGCGCATCAGATACTGTAGTAAACTCAATTTCGACATAAGTCGACTTATGCTGTTATTCCTTGTGGCCACAGATGAAAACGTAATGCATTATAAAAAAATTTACATTACCTAGGTACTACTGTACGACTGCAGCAAATCTACAATAATTTCTTAATGTTTTGTTTCGTTTGTGTCTTACATATCTATATATAGCAACTGTAACGCTAAATGAATTGCTATACTTTACTTACAGAGATGAACCTATCATCAACATTAATCCTCAAAATGAAAGCACCCTAAATACCAAAACACAAAAATCTCATAAAAAGTAGTTTAAGTAATTTTCAATTTTCTCAATAACTAGAAGACGTAAAACCATTCGGTTTTTTGTTTTCGATTCGGAATTGATATAAGCATTGACCACAAAAAGCCAATTCAGCACTTCATTTCACAATTTAAAAAAAATTGGTTAAAACTTTTTTGTCATTTTTTGCATTCTTCAAAAACGATTGACACAAATATTTTAATTTTAATTTGGGATTGAAAAACAGATTTCTGACTTTCAAAACCAGTATAGAACTTTATTGTGAGTGTTGCCGTTGTTTTTTTAATATTTTTCTTTTATTCTAAGTAATTTTTTTCTAAAACTGCCCCTACCTTCTAAACGGGGTGAGACAGACCCCCCTCCCATAGTAAAAAATGCTTGATTTTGACCCTACATGTGTACCTCACTGTTCTTTACGCCGTAATGCTGGCTGCTAGCACTGTAAATATGTAAGCAAGCAAAAAAACAAAAATCTCAAAAAAGTAGTTTTAGTAATTGTCAATTTTCACAAGTACTAGAAGACATAAAACCATTTTATTTTTTGTGTTCGACTCAGAATTGATATGTACACTAACTTCAAAAAGCCAATTCAGCACTTCATTTCACAATTAAAAAAAAAAAAATGGTCTAAACTTTTTTTTTTATTTTTTTTTATCAAAATTTTGAGTTTGCATGCGAATTTTTCAAAAACTATTGACATAAATATTTAAATTTAAATTTAGGGTTATAGGACAGATTTCTGGCTTAAGTGTTGCCGTTGTTTTTCAATATTTATTTTTTCAATTTAAGTCATTTTTTTTTAAATTACCTCTACCTCCTAAACGGGGCGAGATAGACCCCCTCCCATAATAAAAAAATGCTTGTTTTTGACCCCTCTACAAAAAACCATTTTCAATTCTTGGTGCCATAGTTATCGTACTCTCCCCCTCAAATACATTTCGACATCCAGGTTTTTGTGTTTGATCAAAAATTAATAACAGCATGGAATATTGGAATTAAGGGTGTTTTTTTATAGACGTGTGGTTTTCAAGAAGAAATAAAACTTATATAATTTAATGTTATGGCCAAGAATTTAACTTTATTATAAAGATAAGGGTTTGCCATTATGTTTTAAAAATAATTTCGGGAAAGTGGCCGCCGCGGCTGGCTCGAATAAATTCCAGCCGAGAGGCCCAAGAGGCCCCAGCTCCAGTTGTTGCGCGCGATGGCGGATGGACTCATTCGGGTCTTCTTCAATACTCTGCTCCACAGCAACAATAGCGTCTTCGGTGGGCGCTGTACGGCGTCTCTGAGGATGCGCATTATCCACTAGAGTAAACGTGGTGCGAAACCGATCCATGGTTGCTCGAATTACTCTGCTAGGCGATTATGTCGACCGAATATTGGACGCAAACCGAACCATTATTTTGGTAATAAATTTGCACGACTTGCAAAAGTTGTTCAGGAGTAAGTCTATTCATTATAAAATGGCAAACCAAACCGAGCATAAATCAAGTGACAGCTGTCAAAAAGACCAACTCCGAAAAAAGTATTGCCAGATTGAAAACCACACGTCTAAAAAAAACACCCTTTAGTACCTATAAAAATAGGCTACTTTATCAACTCTGAAAAATTCTTCTACGGAAAAATCAATTCTGGGGGAAGGAGCTTAACGAAATCGGAGCGGGATTTGGAATACATACATATATTGTAATGAAAATTAAGGGTCAAAAGGAAGAATGGGTAGTTAAAAGTCTTGAGCTCTTGGACTATCTTAAGTTGTTTAAATTATTTTTTTTAATTGCCCCTCTACCCTGAAATGGGGAGATTTACCCCCCCCCCCATACGATTTTTTCTTATCGCCACCAGAGAATAAAACGAGTCGAGTAATGTTCACGAACTTCAAATACAAACTCGAAAAAAGCGAGTTTAAACAAATAGAGTCAACGCAAGGAATATGTTTACGAGTTTTTCTGGCCACGAGTATGATGACTCGTGATTCACCACACAAATAAAACGAATACGAACGTATAATGAGTTTACCTTGCAACCGAGTTAAATTGTTTCGAATAAAAACGAGTCAAGCGATCGTGAAAAAAGTGTCCACGATCGATATTCTCGAATGTGCTCGACTCGATGTGTTGTACTCAGGGTTACCTTTGGGGACACTTTAGTGTCATTTTGATACCTTTTCACCGTTTGGACACCAGGACACCTCTTTGCAAAAATTTACAGATTTCACTCATAGAGTAACTATGGGGACATTGAAAATGACTTGTGTTAGCTCGATAAAATAAAAACATGAATAATCTTGGTGATTTCTAATTTGTATCCTAAAGTTGCACCAAAACTTCTGAAGCTTTCTAAGTAACCATTCTTCAGTCTTAAATTACAATATGTAGATATTTTTAATGTCAAATCCCATTTGGCGGTTAAATTAATGTTGCTCAGTTCAGTTTATTTAATCACGGCGTTGATGTTGAAGAAAATCAAATACTTGCTCAAATTTGCTCAAATTGATTTAAAAGTCTCTCAACTTATTGAACTATTTACATATAGGCAAGTTATTTGATTTACTGTCAAAGTGAACCCTTTTTAACGCGAGACCAAATTTATAAATAATTTGATGTGTAGCTCAAACTCAATGCAAACCTGATTTACCTAATTGTTTTTAGGTATTCTATAATATTTTGCATTTTGAACGCATCTTTTAATAAATTTAATAAACTCGAGTCGTGTAATTTCTTAAGACAATATTAATGGTTTTGACAGCTAAGCAGTATTCTTTTATCTGGAGTATATGAAAAGCAAAGCACCAATTAAGTTGACAGCTGAGTTGACAACCAAATTGAATCGTTTTTTTTTTTTTCATTTGAGGACCTTAAGGTAGAACTATAATAGTCGGAAGATGTTGGAAGAAAATTCTTTCAGTTCACTTACGTATGGAGCGGTCGGTGAGCGCTCTTCACTTCCGAAAGCAAAAGTAAAAAATTGGTCGAAACGAAGCAAAACTCAATTATGGGCACGTCATATGAATTCTTTGTATTCGTTTCGTTTCGTACTTTGAATATTCTAAGTTCAATAATCGCATTGGCTTAGACGTAGGTACAGTTTTGTAACATAAATTTATAGCCTGATATTTTACTTTACTTAAAGAGATTCACAAGTAGGTATCTTTGCATATTTTAGGTTCAAAAAGCGCATTGGTTTGGACGTAAGTCAAGTTCAAAAATCGCATTGGCTTAGACGTAAGTCAAGTTCAAAAATCGCATTGGCTTAGACGTTGGTCAAGCTCAAAAATCAAATTGGCTTAGACGTTGGTCAAGTTCAAAAGTCGCATTGGTTTAGACGTTGGTCAAGTTCAAAAAACGCATTGGTTTAGATGTTGTTTTGTCACATAAATTTGTAGCCTGAGATTTTATCTTAATTCTAAGACATTAACCTCAAAGATCCGATAATTAGAACAGAAGATACCAAATCAACCCTTTTCGATTAGGTATTATATTTAAGTTGCTTCGCTAGGTTAATCCTACCTCTAGCCTAGTTAACCTTAATTTAAATACCTTAACCTTCAACATCTGGCCGTTATAGAACTAAAGTTATAAGTTATAATCATAGAGGTTCAAGTATAGGTCTCTGTGCATATTCTAGGTTCAACAATCGAATTGATTAAGAATGAAGTCAAGTTTTGTCACACAAAATTTTGAACCCAATTATTTAACTTATTTCAAAACCTTAATCTTTAAGATCCGATTATTAGTACAGAAGTAAGGCAACCGCAGAACAACTAAATCAATCCTTTTATATAAATGTACATACATAATGTCATACTAAGGGGTCAAACCTCTTACGTCTCTTAGCCATTCTGAGATATTCCAAACCATTTACATCCACTGGTCCAACGAGTTATGGTAACAAAACGGCGCACTCTAGCGCTAATTGGGTCAACGAGCTAGGTTGCTCGTGATCGCCATTTCTACTTACCTACCTACCTACATACATAATGTATGATACGTAGGTATATGAATTTTGTTGGCAAAGCCAATTTTGTTATTCAATTTTTCAATTTTTGCAATTATTTATTTTGGTGAATTAAACCTTAACGTTTCTCACCTACACTTTTATGTTATTTCAATTATTTTTTAACTTAATAAATTAGTTTGATATTTTACCTTCATTTTAAGACCTTTTTTAAATATCCGATTGTTAGAACAGAAGTTATAAGCCAACCAAACCAACCTAATCGTACCATTACGAATAATATTTGCAAAATACCTACAACAATTTAATCAACATAACATTTTACAGACATACCTAACCTACTTAATAATGTAGCTATGTATGTATGTATATCATTTTTGTTCCCGATGCGAAGCCAATTTTGTTTGCCACCAGCCACAGTACAG
The DNA here is from genome assembly GCA_929447395.1 of Epistrophe grossulariae. Lineage (NCBI taxonomy): Eukaryota > Metazoa > Arthropoda > Insecta > Diptera > Syrphidae > Epistrophe > Epistrophe grossulariae. The sequence continues at coordinate 101,127,650 of OV839566.1, forward strand.
TGGTGGTTTTTTATTGCACACATTCCACTCCAACCAACGTCTTGCCAACACCCTTCCAGCAATATATATTCTTTGTGGGTACGTTTTTTTCTTTTTGTTTTCTTGTTCCTCACGTCATTTGCCGTGCTGAAATTAGTTCTCAAAAGCCAATCTTTCACGTTTTTAGTAGGAAATTTTGTAAGCTTTTGCAAAAATTTTGATGCAGATTTGTAGCCTGTCATTTTATCTTTAATTATCTATCTTAATATTAAGCATCCGATAATTATAACCTGAGTAAAAGGCTTCTATGTGCGCTCAAATCGAGTAATTTTAAGATTTCATACAAATTCAACTATCCTCCACTGAAGCTCGTCTGTTGGCGACGATCAACGTGTAGGTACGATTCATCGATTGTGTATTTAGTTCATTTTGGTATTTTCTTTGGTAACACCAACCAAAAATTCGATCCTGAGCCCCCTGTACCCTAGAGTTCATTTCGTTCATTTGTTATTATATTCATTTGTTCATTTAATCATTTTGGTAACACCATATTTTTCTCAAAACGACCCTATAAACATTTTCAATGTTTGGACACTTTTTATAAATCTAGCAACTCTTTGGACACTATTTTAAGCAAAACAAACAATTTGTTCGAAAAATGGAACGCAACCCGTCGAAAACAACCAAAATAAAAAATACCTACACCAAACTATCTATTTCTATCTCTATATTTCATATAAAAATCTCTGTTGGTACGACACACTATCTGTATATTTGTGTTTACACTTATGAAAAACAAACTTACTAATAAATTAAAAATTGAAACGTGCCATTCAATGCTTTCAGCTTTAAATGTTTTAAGAGGCAAAGATTTGGAGTTAGAGGTAGAAGAATGGGTTCCTAGTTCTTATACAAAAGTAAAGAGAACAAATATCAAAGAAATAATGTGATATCAAAATATACGAAGACTTTTTAAAACTGTTTTCTTAACAATTTTTCTAGTTAATCGCTTATGTTACCTGAATTTATGCAATATTTTTTTGTTCTTAATTGTTATAATAAAAACTTTAATTTAACCTGCGTTTTAATTGACATTTCTACGGGACTCCTTTTTTCCTCTCGGACACCTTTTTTGACACTTTATGAAAATGGTTGTACTGTACTGTGTATTCGAGGTTGACGGTTGATGGGTATTGGATAAGCTAAACTCTGTTGTGCGAATTTGGTGGTTGGTTTTGTGATTATCAATTGCCTTTTTCAGCGTTACGACTTAAGCAGCAGTGAGTTTCTGGATTATGATCTATTCTATGATCTATGATCTATTTAAGATAAATAAATATACCTTATTTATCTGCTTTACATTTTTTTATTGAATAAATCAAATTAAGAGCCCTTCACCTAAATTGTGGAACTATTTGTAGAACCTATTCATCATCTAAGATCCTCACCTTTATCCACAATCCACACAAGAAAAAAAAACATCCGCCACCAATTATGTATACCTACTCATCTCATTTCCAGGTCACTGAAACCCACAGAACCAACGGTTGATCTCCGCATTCAAGAGTGTGTGTATATTGTTTGTTTTTTTTCTTCTTTGTAGCACAATAGAAACAAAAAAATTGATTAAGATCGCTAAAGAAGAAAAGAGACATTACAACTTTTTTTTTGTTTTGATACGAGTGCTTTACTTGTGTGCTGTTTTTTATGCAAAAAAAAAAGTTTCGTTGGCAGTGGAACTACGTACCTACAATCAACGAATTTACTTTCAATTACAATAAATAAATTGAAGGATTAGGTACCTATGTATGTCGCCTTTATGCCATAAAATTGTGAATCTCACTTACCTATACCTATATCATACAACTTAGGTACACATAGCATAACTATACCTACTAGAGCCTACGATTCAGTCCGTGTATTTGAAAAACACGGGTACACGGACTCCGTTAAAAATCCGTTCTCTTAAAATACGTGTATTTATTTGCTTAATATCCGTGTTTCCGGATATTAAGCATACACGGATCTTTATTACACGGATTCTTAATACACGGAATGGTTTTTGATTTTTATCTTTTCAAGGGGTGGGCTTACAAGCTCAAAATTTTGAGGGATAATGGATATTATAGATTTTTATTTTTGGTAATTTTCCAAAAAAAATCGATTTTTAAAGAAAAAATTAAGTAATTCTAAATTTAAATCCACTGACAGATTCGACTACCAAGTCGTTGTCCTATTTTTATCAAAAAAATCCCATAAATTTGGCCCTCTCCAGTGATGATTGGATTATTTAAAATACACGGATCTTCGGATACACGGATACACGGATACACGGATACACGGATACACGGATACACGGACACACGGACGCACGGATGCACGGATACACGAAATACACGGCTTCAAATCCGGATATTATAAGAACACGTGTATCCGTGTTTTTAAATATCCGTGTAATAGGGAGCTCTAATACCTACTTACCTTTTTTATTCTAAACATTTCTTTCAATTATTAATCCAAGCCAAACGAAATGCATATTTACAAAAATAAGTCTCTTTCTATCTCAGAAAATATAGTAATTTGAATCCTTTTCAACACTTAACTACATAATATTTTGAAGTTAAAATTTCGTAATTTTCTAGATGAATTTCATTTACACTTTTCAATAGGTATTCAACTAATTGTGAGCAAAAAAACGAGCTTACCATGTTAAAATTTCGCATCCTACATACTTCATATGATCCCCATCCTCCCCTTTAAAATGATATTTATGCCTGAAAAACAAAATTTTTTTTATCTACAATAAAAAAACTACAAATTACATAATATGTCACCTTGTGGCTTTGATAAAACAAATATAAATACCTTCTAGTTTCTACCTAGGTACTCAGATTCTCTTCTACATTTATGTAGATATATAAACTTCTATTCACACCTATTACTTTTGATAGAATTGAAAATATCGAGCCAAATTTTCAGTATAATTCAAAAGTACTTGAAAAACCTGCAACCATAAATAACAGAAATCATAAAATTGCATAATACGCAAATGGTATTGACAAACAAAAATTCTATATTTTATGTATTATCAGAATTTCTAAAAAAAAAAATAAAATAAAAATAACAAAACAAATAAACACAAAACAAATAAACACAAAACGCCTACCACACTAATACCAAGCAATCAAAATATACCGCACACCATATTTCATTACAACAGATACCTACAAACTAAAAATGTACTGCCTAGATCTTTTTTTTTTTTCCTTTTCATAAAAATGATTTGTGTTTGAATTAAATCTTGATAATTTTTTTTAGGTAGAGGTTTTAAAAAATTATTCTTTTATATAAAATACATAGTTAATGATTAATTTTTTTGATTGAATTTGAATTTAAAAATGTAAATGTTTCGGTAAGGAGTAGTTCACGAACAAAATTATTTAAATATATATTAGAAAAAACGAGTTGAAAAACTGTATTTTTACTGTTTTTTAAATCAATATAAATCAAATGATTTTTGGCTCACACACGTTTGAAGATACTTTTAATAAATACCTTTAAAATAAGACCGAATTCGTTTTAATCAAAGCACTATTTTATCTATGAACTTGTAGACGAATAAGCAATTTCAGCAAAAATCTGAAAATACTTCAGTACATTTTTTAAATATCTTTTGCTGTGTGCCAACTATTCAAAAACTGGTTGCACACGTTTAAAGACAATAAATGGTTCTTTCATATGCTTTTATATTATTGCCATACGCACACAAACGTCTTCGTGAAACTGTAGAGCGAACTAGCGTTTTTTCGTTTTTTCTTCAAATATAAGGAAAGGCCTCTTAAGTAGGAACTAGGAACATGATACGAAAACAAAATAAAATGAAGTTAAATGAAATAAAAGTAAATGAACAAAAATAAATAGGATTACGAAGTTTTTGTTTTTAATGATGCAAATTCTATATACTATCTACTGAAATACTGAAATATCAGCCAAGTAGAAGACTTAGCACTATTTTATTTGGACTTGTTGAATTATTGATTCAAAATAGCTTTTAACGGCCTTTAGTCCTACAAAAATTTGGCGTTTCGTCCCCGCGCAGGTTATGTCGAAGCTTCCGAAAAACTCATTTCCCATTGTAATAAAAACATAAGTATTCATATTGCAATATTTTTTAAAAAAGAAATCATATTGCAATGTTTTTTCCCACAGGAATTGCAATGTCCGGAAATATAATACTTTTATTTCGAGGCATTGCAATTCTAATGAAACCAAAGAAATCATATTGCAATATTTTTCTCAGAGGAAGTGCAATGTCTGGAAATGTAATTCTTTTATTTTAAGGCATTGCAATTCTGATGGAATCTAAAAAAAAATGCAAAGTAAACATAAAAATTTTAAATCTAAAAAAAAATGCAAAGTAAACATAAAAATTTTAATTTTTAAAATAATAACAATTGTATTAGTCAGTAGTGATTCAGTGCTCAGTAAAGAAACATCAAAAAAATAAATTATATAAATGTTTTTTTTTTTATTTCCTCAAAAAAGATTAAAAAAAACATAAGTGGCGCAATCGGTTGTTTTTTTTATAGTCTAAAGACAATAGAATCGATCCTCCTTCCAAAGAAGTGAAGTAATAAAAAAAAGAAACACTTATTATCTAAAGATAATAACGTCGATCCTAATTCTTCTTAAATAGTGAATTGATAACTCTTTGTCCAAAGACAGTGAAATTAGTTTATTCCTATAAAAAAGTCAATTAAAAATTATAAAAATTATTGTCCGAAAACAATAAAATCAATCATTTTACAAAGTGAATTAATTTTTTTATTTTGAAAAGAATTCTATTTGTTCGTGTACCAATACCAAGTGAAAAAAAAATCGAATCTTAAATTAAATAATTCTTGTAAATGCCAAAAAGCAGTGATAAAAAAAACAAAAGTGAGAGATTCATATCATTTACTTACGATACAAGAAATCGAGACATTGAAGACGTTGAAGAAATTGAAGACATTAAAGACACTGAAACAATCAAGATGGCAAACAGTGGAATACCAGTCAGTGAACTCATAAAAGAAGCTTCAAAAATAAAGGAGTTCCACGGTGATGAAAAATATGACTTAGCATCCTTCATTCGTGAAGCAGAGCTCATCCAAGGAATTTGTATATCAAAGATATATACTCAACAAAATTCAAGGAGCTGCTTTGAAGTCTATAAGAACATTGGGACAGAATCCGACGTGGGATAGAATCAAAAACGAGTTAAAGAAAAATTTCGGAGTAAGGGATACTTATCATAAATTACACCACCTTGCAATTACATGCAAGTTTACATCTGTAAGTGCATACTATTATAGTTTAAGAAATATTTTAGATAAATTAAACGCTAAATATGAATTTGATGATACAAAACCTACTGAATTTGCTCCCCATTCAAATGAATCAATTATATTAAAAAATTTTTTGAATGGTATAAACCCAAGTTTATCAAGTATTATTTATAGTAGAGACATACAAACACTCAGAGACGCATATTATACACTAGAAGAGACAGGAATACTGAGACATTACGATAGACAAGACAATTATAGAAGACAAGAAAATTCATCAGGATACAATAGAAATTCAGATCAAAATCCAGGACATAACAGACAGAACAATTAGAATCCTAAACCAGAAACTACAAATCAGAATCCATTTCGACAAAACAATTATTCCACACAGAATAGTCGAAATTGGGACAACTCCAATACAAATTCTAGACAAACAAGACAAAGTGGAGTGAATAATAACAATTGCGATAGGAATTCTTTACAGACTAGACGAAATCCCAATTCCACCCCGATGGTGGTAGATCACATTGAAACCGTTTCAGATGAAGCAAATTTTCAATCACAAGTCCAAAATCATGTCTACCGATAGTTGAACTAACAATAGGAAAAGAGAAAATTAAATGCCTTATTGATACAGGATCAACAACCACACTTTTAAACTCAGACAAACTACCCAAATATAAACGAATAACACTTCAAAACGTTGTATCTTTTAGCACACTTAGTGGAAAAACCTTAATAGGCAAAGAAATTATAACACCATTACCAATCGAATTTAACGAAAATAATTCTATGAGCTGGAAACTTACATCTTTTTATAATAAAAGTTTCGACGGACTTATAGGTCAAAATCTTCTTAAGCCTTTACGAGCAATTATAAATTTAGAAGAGGAATATTTAGAAATAAATAATGTAAAAATAAAATTTATTGATTCTGATGATAGGGCTTGGCACCCCTTGAAATAGCTATATCTCCAGCCAAATAATTAATTAAAACGAATTATAAATTAATTCGTATACCATTGGTGGTAGCACCTTTAAGTTGTTGTTGTTGTTCAGAAATTCAATGAAATTGACGGAATAAAGAATGGTCAAGTCTAATAAACTGACATTCAAGAATGAATAATACAATAAATAATAATAATAAAATGTATTGATTCTTGTCCTTTTAAGTATGAAGAAATAAATTCATTGGAAGAATCCATAATTGACCAAAATACATTGGAAAAGCTAGAACGAGAGGATATGAATTTAGAAGAAAAAAGGGAACTAAGAAATCTTATTAATAAAAATAGAGATTTGTTTTTCCAAGAAGGTAATAAACTTACTCATACCCATGAAATTCAACACGAAATCATAACTACTACAGAAAAACCTATATATTCTAAAATATATAGATATCCTCAAATCCATGAAGAGGAAATTAATAGACAGATGAGAGAAATGTTAGCACAGGGAATAATTAGAGAAAGCAATTCTCCGTACAATTCGCCGTTATGGATCGTTCCGAAGAAGATCGATAATTCAGGCATAAAAAAATGGAGAATTGTAATCGACTACAGAAAACTCAATGAAGTTTCTATAAACGATAAATATCTTATACCTAATATAGAAACTATATTGGAAAAGCTAGGAAGGGCACAGTACTTTACGACCTTGGACCTTGCTAAAGGCTTCCACCAGGTCTTAATAAAACAAGACGACAGAAAGAAAACTGCATTCTCGACACCGTTAGGACACTATGAGTTTGTCAGAATGCCGTTTGGCAATACGAAAATTAACAAAAGTGATCCTCAATACATAGATTCATTTCAAAAACTTAAAAGATTACTTATTAATACACCAATTTTAAGATACCCCGATTTTAATAAGAGATTCAAACTGATAACGGATCCCAGTGATTTTGCTTTAGGTGCAGGACGATCATCCCCTAAGTTATGCAAGTAGGACTCTTAACGACCACGAAAAGAAATACTCCACAACGGAAAAGGAGCTCCTTGGCATCGTTTGGGCCGTGAACTATTTTCGCCCATATATTTATGGCAGAACTTTTGATCTTCTTACTGATCACCAGCCTCTCAAATGGCTCCAAACCAAACACAAAGGTAAAGATATTAACCATAGGTTACAACGTTGGTTGCTTAGACTTGGAGAGTATGATATAAATATTGAATACATCAAAGGGTCGGAAAATAAAGTGGCTGATTTCTTGTCGAGAATAAACTCAGAAACAGGACAAATAAATGCTTTAGACACAGAACAAGACAACGATAATATAAGTACAGACGCAACAATTCACTCACAAGAGGAAGAGCAAAACGATCACTTTCCAATTTTAGACACTGTTGTTAATAGATTTTTCATTCAAATTATTTTAACAAAAAATAAAACAAAAGAAATTGAAGTAATTGGGAATAAACGAAAGATTTATAGTAGTAAAAATGACATTGAAAATAATTTCATGACAGACATATTTCGAAGATTTTTAAAATCAGGTAAAATAGGAATTTTTTCTGAATTTTCTGCGACGAATATAATAAAGTCCAACAAAAGCTGATAGAATTGTTTAATACTAGTTTAAAATTTTATAAATGTACCCACTATGCAAAAGATATGACAAATGAGGACGAAACAATCAGATACATCGGAAAATATTATAAGAACGAGACAGGACATGCAGGAATAAATGAAAACTATGAAGGCTTGAAAAAATTGATATACTATAAAAATTTAAAAACATGCATTCAGAAATACATTAATAATTGTGACACATGCAACAGAGCAAAATATGATAGAAACCCTATCAAGCCAAAGTTTCACATAACTGAAACTCCAAGTGATATAAATCAGATAATTCATTTAGATGTCTATATAAATAAAAAACATAGTTTTTTAACCTTCATTGACAAGTTCTCAAAACATGCAGTTGTTCTTTATTTAGAAGATAGGAATAGTGTCACAATCGTTGGAAAAATACGATTATATTTTTCCATCAAAGGAAAACCAAATTTTACAACTTAAATATTTCAGTAAAATTAACCTTCATTCTGATGATCCAAATAATGTACCATTCATAGAATGTTTAATTTTTTGAAGTCCATTCCATATATAGGTTTCATTATTAAGAGTCCACTTGAATATTAAGGTCATACTATATATGGTTTATTAGCTAGAGCCCATTCTATTATGGTCCATTTTACTGAAATATTTAAGTAGTCACTAAATTTGATTATTGGTAGGGCCCAATGAGTTTAATTCCGTAAATGTTAAAGAATTTTTAAGACAAGAAGGAGTAGAAATGCATTTCACAAAGCCTAACAGTTATACAGGCAATGCAGATATAGAAAGGTTCCATAACACAATAGGAGAAAAACTTAGAGTTTTAGCAAACAGAAAAATCAGATTTGCCAATACAAGAAAGACTCTTTAAATGCGTAGAATGGTATAATAAGTCCATTCATTCTGTTATAAAAACCAAACCTATAGATGTAGTAGAGGGAAAAGTTGATAAAAAACAAATAGAAAAATTATTAAAAGAATACAAAGACAAAGTTATTAACAAACGAAATGAAAAACGGGAAGATTACAACCAAAATCAAGAAGAAGGATATGTTAAAAATTATAAGGCACTATGACACAAAGACGAACCTGAATATAGAAAACTAAAATTGCAAAATATTCATCCTTCAAACATTAAACGACTTACAAAATTTTCAGGTCAACTGGACAATACTATTTATGATACTGACAATAATGACACATTTACCCACAACGGAAGGAACTCTGATAGTTGAAAAAATCGACAACAATAACGGATACACTGAAATTAACATTGGAGAAGTCCCAATCATACATAATTACAACATAATCTTACATATAATAAAACCCCAGCAAATAACAAATATATAAGATACATTCGAAAACAATATAAAACACTTAGGAGAAATAAATAACAAAAACTTTTTATTGCACGAACTTAGCTTACGCAGAACAAAAGTAAAAACGCTACTACCACATATATATAAGAGAGGACTAATCAATGTTATAGGAACAGGACTTAAATGGCTTTTCGGATCAATGGACGACAACGATAGGGTAGATATAGAAGAACATTTAAGAACAGTTGACGAAAATAATCACAACATAATTAATAATTTGAACAAAAATATCGAAATTAACAACCATTTTAACAATACTTTTAATAAAATCAAAGAAACAATAGAAACAGATAGGCATAAGATTTTAGAAAAATTTAATGATATCAAAACAAATAATGAAAAAATTTATAAGGAGTTACTTTATCTAGATGCACTACTTAAAATAAAAATACTAGGGGATAACATAGAACAGATACAAAATAATATTGCCTCATCAAGAATGAATCTTATGAGCAGCAATATCCTGACAGAAAATGAAATTAGAAAGTATGATATACAGGGCTATTCTGGCGTTGTGAGGTCTCACAAGTCACAAGCCCTTGTGAGGTTGATTCCTTGTGAGGTTGTTGTGATTCGATAACATTTTCCGTATTCTGCGATAACCCTCACAAGAAACCTCACAAAAAAACTTACCACAGCAAGGTGAATTTTTTATTGTGATTGCTAAGGTCTGAATTTTTGTTGAACGCACCCACTGAACTCATTGACAACGAAGATGATTGTGATGCCACGTACATACATATGTAAATATCATATATGTACACCACTTGCTGTTCTATGTCGATCGTACTCGACGAGAATTGTTTTGTGAACAATAATTTTCTTTTATGGAGAAATAAATTTTGTTCGATTCACGACAGAGGATACATTTTTTTCACCAGTTAACCTATTCATTTGGTTACAAAATGTTTTTTCAGACAAGAAAAAACAAAAGTGTCTTAAAATTGTATTTCAAATATCAAATTTGTGAGTTGTGACCTGCTCTGAAGATCACAATTTCGATAGTTTTTGTGAGGCTCACAGTTGTGAGGGTGCTGCCAGAATACGAAAACCTCACAAAATCGAGTTCACCTTACCTTGTGAGGTTGTTGTGACTTGTGAGGTATCAGTGAGGTTTGCCAGAATAGGGCTGATAGATTTATACAAGTTACAAAACATTATATTAGGTACTGCAGAATATAAAAAAGAAAAACTTATATTTGCAATAAAATTTCCTAAAGATATATTTAAAGTTAAGCGTTCTATTGTTACACCAATTACCAATAGTAAATTTGAAGAATTTAATTTTGAAAATAAAGAAATTGTAATTTTGAACAATACTCATTACGATTTTAATGGAAACGTAAATGAAAGAACTTTAAAATAATCCAAACTTTGTATTTACCAAAATAATTGCCTTAAAATAAGGAATACAAAATCTGAAACTATAGAAATTAACTCAAATTCAATATTGCTGAAAAATCAAAATAGAACAACAATATCAAGTTCATGTGATGGAAGAATTGTAACCCTAAATGGGAACTACTTAATAAATTTTCATAACTGTAACATAAAAATAAAAAATAAAACTTATTATGGAAAAAATGAAGAATTTACACAAAATTTTGTAATAGAAAATAATGATAATCAATTGAAAGACAATATTAGTACATTATCGTTTGATGAGATTGTAATAAATCAAATTGAAACATGGAAGTAATCGAATTTTTTGTAATAGCGATTCTTTTCATATTACTATTTTTGTGTATACTTTATAAATACAAATCAATTAAAGTTGTAATTAATAACGAAACCCAGGAGAGTTTCGGCTTAAAGGGGGGAGGGGTTATGTCGAAGCTTCCGACAAACTCATTTCCCATTAATTGGAAAATGTAATAAAAACATAAGTATTCATATTGCAATATTTTTTAAAGAAGAAATCATATTGCAATGTTTTTTCCCACAGGAATTGCAATGTCCGGAAATATAATACTTTTATTTCGAGGCATTTCACTTCTAATGAAACCAAAGAAATCATATTGCAATATTTTTCTCAGAGGAAGTGCAATGTCTGGAAATGTAATACTTTTATTTCAAGGCATTGCAATTCTGATGGAATCTAAAAAAAATGCAAAGTAAACATAAAAATTTTAAATCTAAAAAAAATGCAAAGTAAACATAAAAATTTTAATTTTTAAAATAATAACAATTGTATTAGTCAGTAGTGATTCAGTGCTCAATAAAGAAACATCAAAAAAATAAATTATATAAATGTTATGGCCAAAGCTATAAAAACTAAAATCGTTTTGTTCTTTTTCTTTTAAATGCAAAGTTGTTTACAATTAATAAGTGCTTAATTTCTTATTGATCCTGCTATTAAAATTGCAACCGTTTCGTCAGTTGATGCGTCTAAAGTGGTAGCTTTTAGAAAGTCCGTTCAGGACCAATTTTGGTGTGCGATAGCAAGTGGATTTACTTCATTTTTATTTTTTATATATGCTTTTTGATAAAAAAAAATTTATAATGGAATTTGTTGCTGGTAGGAAGTAGAATAATTTCAATAATTTTTTTTTGAAGGTTTGAATGAACAACAACACTGCAGTGAACTACCGCCAAGTTTTTATAGGCTGGAGTTATAGCTATTTCACGACTGCCACGCCGATCATCAGACTCTTTGTTCAATTTTAATTGAAAAACCTTTCTAAACCCATCTGGGACTCGAACTCGGACCAAGCTCCCTCAGAGCTATATACATACGCATTGCGCCACCGAGGTCACTTGACCAAGTTTATCCAATTTTAGGTTTTCTTGTTTTTGACAATTGCATTTGAAACCAGCATTTTTACTAGCCACACACAAGTTGTTGTTGTACATTCGGTTTCTTTCTTTTTCTCCGTACTCGATTTTTAAGTCAACAATTCGTTGAACATATAAGGAGGGAGAATGTTTGAAAGATTTGAAACGGGTCAAGAATTAATTCAAATTTTTATAAGGGGTTTTTTGTGTGATAACACACTTTAATAATTTTTTTTGTTTAGATATATTGACTATGGGCAGATTTTTTATTTATCGAAAAAATATGATTTTTGGGACCTATTAAAAATTGTAGTATTTGTTTCGTAAAGGAAATGTTTGACTTCTGTGCATTGCAGAGCATTGAAATTAGGCTATAAATTTACCTTAAAGTATTCTGATTAAGAATCAATTAAAAACCATTGCGACTTTTTAAGATAATGACTTTATTATTTTTTAATCGAAAGCTAAAAACTAGATGGTGTTATGTCTTCTAGCTTTAAGAAAATTGAAAATAACTAAAACTACTTCCAAAGTAAATTTTTTGTGTGTATTCACTTTTTATTTTGTATTTTAACAAAATTAGAAAGAAAAATAATTTTACTAAAAATAGTGCATTTACCTAAAAATTGCTTTTTCCAATGACTTAATGCAATAATAAACAAAAAAAAAACAAAAAAATAATTTTGGCCATGTTTTTTGGACTTTTTACCTGTGTGCGGCGATTTGACTTGGACTCATCAGTTGACTAGTGAGGGCCTCTGTCAATACGCAATTTTTTGTTAAGTTCAGTTCATCATACATAGATTTTGCGACGAATATCTAGTGTGGACTATATCCAACAAGACTAGAATTCCTAAAAAATAAGATTTGCATTTTTTGGTAAAAAAATTAGTATGGCAGGTACCGTTGTTTTTGGTCTTAAAAAAATTAAAAAAACGGTGGGGATAGTGCCCAAAAAACGCTAGGTACCAACTTTGAAGAAAATCGACCGACCCGTTTAGGCTGTAGCCGAAGGGACAGACTGACGGACAGAATTGCGAGACCCACTTTTTTCGTCTTCTCTATCATCGTAATGTCAACTTTGATCAAAATCACGGGTTCGATTTTTTTTTACGAATCCATAACTTGCCATATAGTTCCTATATATCGCAAGTAAAAATGTTGGTATTCATTATTCAAATTCTCCCACACGGATATACATATTATGTATACCTACCTGCATTATATACCTGACTTGTGGCTGATATTGAAGATTATGGTATTGGATAGTTGCGTAAATACAGAAATCACTATATTTTCTGCCAATCCTTAAAACAAAAACTAAATAAATAAAAAAAATTTAGGTACCTATAGTACATAGTAGGTAGGTAGTAGTTACTACATACCTATCTGCACAATACGCATAAAAATTTTTCCGAATTGGAATCATTTCGTCATGGTGGCCGTTTTGAACTTTATTTTTTCAAGGAAGCTGTTTCCCAGTTAAAAACAAAAGATTCATCTTTTTTAAAACAATTTTCCAAAAACTGCACTGTCCCAAACTTTCGTATTTCGTGTGAATATTATGAATGTAATCCACATAGTTGAATAAAAAAATTCTAAACTTATGAAAATTAAAGTTAATTGTGTACTGTAATGTGGAAACAAATATTAAAAAAGAAGATTTCTTCAGTCTCAGTTCTGTATATTTAGGAATTTGGTATAACACATTTGAGATTTCATAGATTATACAAGTTGGGCAAGCTTTGCTGAAACACTTACTAATTGTTGCCATGACTTGTTAATTAATTTTCTCTATAGCTGGTTTTTGTACTACATATTTATTCCAATAGACATTTCCACATATCCTCACTCTTTAAAGTTTTTTTTTGCAGCCAAACTTCGAAAAACTAGCAATATTGTGACCTAGTTGGATGGTTTTAAAATAAATTGTAAAAACTGAAGAGGCACGTGATTGCACTTTGTATATGCTTAATCTTGGCGAGAATTGATCTCCTAACTAAATAAGAATAATCTTAGCACTTGCAAATTTGTCTATGCTGTATTAAAAAAAATTATAAAAAAAATTCTTATAGGATTTTATTGTAAAATTCTAATTGAAATATGTTTTTTTTTTTAATATTTAAAAAATAATTACTACTCTCTGCCTTATCCATGACTTTACCAAAATTATTTTCGCTTGTATTTCCACACCCTTTAAAAATGATCAACAAAAAACCACTGACATACCATGCTCCTATAATGTTTGTTGAATTTTTCATCCATAATTTCTATCTTCGACGTTTTATAAAAAAGAAATGTCATCAGTGGGTATATAGGTAAATTCTTCTTTCTTTAAAAAACAAATATCGTTGTGATTCCAACATATTTTTTTTTTTATTTTTTTCGCGCTAAATATTCATTTTAGACCACAGTGTGACGTGAAATATAACCAGAAATTTATAAACAATATATTAAGGGTATTCATGCAACGTCGTAAGTTTACAAATTGTGTAAAATTATAAGTTTACATGTTAAGTTTTTGCATGAACGCCCTTTTTAATTCATTTGGTTAAAAGCTGTATAATTGAATCAGCTGTCCGCTTAACGTCAAATAATAAACTTCAAAATACGTATACAAAACAAAAGCGTGTTCAAATTTCGAAGTTGTTTTTAAATGGAGAACCTCTCCCAAACTAACTTGAATGAACGAAAATGAGCGAATACAAGAAAAATCATATGCCACGCCCATAATGGTGGATATCTACTTTTACCTAAGTTTAGTTCGCTTTCATTTTCGGTAGTAAAAGTTATCCCCAACTCAACTCAACTCAAATTTTGTGATAGAGGAATCAACCAAATAAACGGTTTCTTTCACTTCGATGACATTTCGTAAAGCATAGCAAATTAAATTTTTCTTTTATTTATCCATATGGCCCATTATATGGATTTGTGTAAATAAACAATGCTGATCAATATTAATCAGAAAATGTAGACGTCATTTTTTTTTTTGTACATTCACAATTTTTATCGGCAACTAATCTCAATGCGATAGTTACAGAACACGGGCAGAGTTTTTTTTAGTTCTCTGAGATACCTAATATATCAAATTTCTGAACATGCCTAATTCTAAAAGTCACAATGACGTTTGGTTAAGTTCACCAAAAACATTTGGTAAATTTTCCGCAGCAAAATCCTGGAGGAATTTTAACCAAAATTTGTTAATCATTTCTCATACAAAATTTGACAGTTCAATAACCAAATGGTAAACTTAACAAATCGGAAACTTATGCAGTGTTTTACATCATTGCTTGCTTAGATATTATCTAAAAGAAAAACAATAAATATATTTTTTTGAAAATGTAACGGTTTGCGAGCAATTCGAAAATAAGGGTAATCAAGCTCAAATTTTTGATAATTTTTGGTTATTTGCTCTATACATAAATGTTGTATAGGGATTTGTAGATACAGTAAAACCCGCTTAAGAAAAACTGCAAAATATCACAGTCTTTATTTCACTTAAGCTGGTTTTTCACTTAAACGAACCCCGCTTATGTGAAAAAAATTTCACTTAAGCGGAGTTGGATAAGTGAAAAAAAATTGTTCTTAAGCGGATTTAAAAATTCCAAAAAGGGTTTTGACATATCAGAAATTCAAATGTCATTTTCGTGATGAAAATTTGGTGGAGGTGAAAAATAAAGAAAATAAGTTCGTTCAGCAAATTTTTTTTCACTTGAGAGTTTTTTTCAATGAAAAATATTAAATTTAACTGAAAATATGTTTCAGGTATCCGGGTTTTTCACTTAAGCAAGTTTAGCTTAAGCGGAGTGTTATAAAGGTAATTGGTCGACAAATACTCGGGAATAAAAAAAGTATTCCAGATAAGCGGGTTTTTCTCTTAAGCGGGCTTCTCTTAAGCAGGTTTTACTGTAATATAAATAGCAACAAGAAAGTGTTTAATCTTTATTTCATAAAAAGTATCACAATCGGAGTAAAAGGGAACAAAATCATGTTTTACGAAATATCGGGAAATCCGAATTTCCTCAAAATCAATCCCCCAAAATACGGCATTCAAACTTGGACCACTTCAATACTTTTCTCAGATGATTCCCTATTGCCTGTACTATTTACATATTGCATTATTTATTATTTTTGAACAATTTAAAAATATGTACGACGTACGTTTTTTTAATAAAAAAAAGTTTTAGACTTTTTTTTCTTCAAACATTTAAGTTATAATGAACGTATACATAATTGATAAATAATTAATATCCTGTAATTTCCATTCAAATCAATTGATTCATACATTGCCGCATTGATCATATTTTTGTATGAATTCAATAAATATTTTTATAAATGCACGGAATAAAAGATTTATTACCCAAAAGAAAGAATAGTTTTCAACTTGTCAAGTGCCATAAATCACGCCTTCATCATGCTACCTCTATTCTTCATTTTGCATCGTGCTAATTGCATCAAATAATAAAATAATGCAACTAATATCAACTAAAATGTATTGAAAATTTTATTAACTTTTTGTACTATTATTAGTACAATTCTGAAGTATTTTAGTCGAAAGACTAAAAATAAGTTAAAAAGTTAAAAAACATTGGCGCAAAATTTTAAACATTTTAACGCGGCTTTAACTAAATCTACTTTAAAATGGGAGTCGGCTCTAAATAATAACTTTAGAATGAGAGTCGGCCCTTTGTAAATTTTAAACGACATAAAATATTCTTTAGCATTAAAGAGGTCTTCTAACTTTAAAACCAGCAAAACGCTTCTCTATCTTTTTAAAGTATGCTTTATCTTTGGAAAATTGTCACTGTGAGTGTGAGTTACACAAACACAATTGCATCCACACAGGGAAGGCGTGCAGTTAGACAGCTAAATGCACCCAAAGGCATTTTGATCTGTTTTGTTTTAGGATTGTTTTGAAATTTTAAATTGTTAAAATAGTAAAAAAGCTTAGTAAATTAAAGAAACAAGTAATATAAAAGTAATTAAAGTGATTACATGCAATAGAAAAATGTACAAAAATAGAAAACTACATCGCGGTGCTGCGTTAAATACTGCACCTATATTTAAAAACACCTATAACAAGCAGTGTAATTTTTGTTCATTTCACAGGTAAGCTGTATCTCATATTCCACATAAAGTAAGTAAAATTACTCTGCACTACGGGCGCTCAATGGACTTGAGCGCCTTGCCATCACCAACAAAAACTAATGCTACCCTGGACGAGAATTTCAATTTTCACAGATCGGGTTCTAATTCCCGTGATTGAAGTGTATTTTTATTTTCAAATAATTTGCTTTTTTAAAGCAAAATGCTACGAAATATCAATTGAAAAGTATTCTCAGATAATGTATTAGCCTAAAAAACATCACTTCACATTACTTTATGTGGAATATGAGACACAATCAGCCCGTGAGAAGAAAAATTTGAAAACTCCATATTATAGGTGTTTTTACACGATTTAACGCAGCACCTCATGTTGTTTTGTTTTTTTTTATAAAATATTGCAATTATTCACTATGTTAACTTTTATTTCACTTTTTAATTTAGTATTTTCACTATTTTAACTCGAAATTTAAATCTCGAAACACTTTCCTATAGCTCGGCAAAATTACAGATTGGGTTCTTTTTGTTTTTTTTTTAATTTTTCGTTCTGTTTGATTTATTCAGCTGTCAAAATTAGACGTGTTTCACAAAAGTTTGCTGACGTTTTGTTAAACACGTTCTTTAGTTAGAAGAGTTGTTTTAAGTGTTTAGAATTAAGAAAAATTTAAACAAGAATTTTTAAATAAAGGACTATTTTAAGTAGAGCCGGGTTTATTGCTTAAACGAGAACTGTTTAAAATTTTGCGCCAATATATTTAAATATGTATCTTTTTAATAAATATGAGTCATGTGGTATCAATATTGTGTAATCAAAATTGTGAGGCAAGAAAAAAAAACATCAAAAGGTTCCGAATAACTCAAAATTTGATTTGAAAGGTTAAATTCCGGTTTTTCATACAAATATGACGCCTCTCACTGTAAATTATATATCTTCTAAACGAATGGAGATCCCACTCTTAAACTTGGCATGTAATATTAAGACTATATGAGGCGCTCAGCGCCAAAACGGCCTAACAAGCAACATTTTAAGATTAAAAAAAAAATATCAAAAGGTTCGAAGTTATCTAAAATTGGATTTGAAATTGAAATGTTAACATTCGGTTTTCTACCAAAAAAAAAAAAACGATTTCCGGTTTTGATGTCATATCTGAAAAGAACATCTAATTTGTCACATATTCCACCAATGAAACAATTTTTTTATCTTTTTATTTAATTAAGCAACACATTGCCTTAAGACTAAGACCTACCCCATAGCTTGTCGAAACTTTACAAGTCCATAAATCTAGCGCCAGGACTCAAAAATAGAAATCCTTTTATATGCATGTTAATAACTACACAAAGTACCTATAAATAACCTAGAAATTAACGATTTTCAAGACCCATCCATTTTTTCGTTGTCCTCTTCACGTGAAATGCCCATATGTGTGTTTCAAAATATAACTCACTGTCAACACTTTTGGCTCTTGAAATCATTTACCATTTGGACCTTATAAATTTGTGTAGATTTTTATTATTTTTGAATATACTCGTAAAAAACAATTTGAACCATTTATAACTGATCTGAGTGCTCTGTAAGAAGCTAATACGATTGCGTTTGCAGACAAAATTTTACGCTTTTCACACCGAATCATAATCAAGGTTTTGGTTAACAAGAATGAAAATATCGTTCATGTCACACATAAACTAGATCTTGTTTAACATTTCAAAAGAATATCAGTTTTCTTAGGAAGTCTCAAAAAGAACTATTGCATTCAGCTTAAAGCTCCAAAACATAATTACATACATTTCACTTTTTCTGTTAAGACAAAAAACAGGACCTGACTTAATTGTGACCGTACTCTTCCAAGTAAATTTTGAGAAAATTAAAATAAATCTATTGTTTACGAAAACTGAAAATGTATTTTGAAGAGATTACAGAATTTTATTCAAAATCTAGATTTTTTTTTAGTGTGAAAACCATATTAACCATATATTCTATAGTGTAAAAATGTGTTATTGTTTTTTTTATGACTGAAATATGAATAGGTTACCTATCATCGCCAAATTTACTGCCGTTCTGTCACCTTAGAAGGAGATGTTGTAGACCCTGAAGGAACACTTTCCGGAGGATCAAAGCCTAAAGGAGGAAATATTCTTCAAGAATTGGCCGAAATAAAGCATTTAGAGAATGAAATTCAGAAGTGTAAAATTGAGTTGCAGAATGTGGACCAAGAGTTGGCGTGAGTACTTTTTGTTGTAGCTAATCAAAAAATCCTTGTTATGAATACTGTCTTCAACAACGTTACAATATTGGGGGGATGGGAGTAATTTCTGATTTGTGACGAAATGTGACAGTGGCGTTTAGGTGATTTTACAAATTGTTGTGTTGCAAAAGTCATGAATGTAAAATTTTATTAAAAAGCCCCAAAGAAAGTTTATACTTATTAAATTAAATTAAAAAAAGAATACCAAATACATTCATAAAAAATAAATTGACTGAGACTAGAACATGTTTATTTAGAGATAGATATTTATTTTCGTAGAATAAAGCGTTACAATTTACATGATTAAGTGAATGCACACAGCTTGCACAGAGATATGATATTTAATTTTATATCTTACAACTGAAAAATATAAATTTTTGGACGGTAATATGATATATAATATATAATAGAATTGAAGGAAAACTACGGAAAAAACCTTCATTTGACATGTTTCTTAACCTAAGGATTTCTTTATATTAGAAACCTGTTGACTATATAAAATGTACTTAAAGCCAATGAATTTACCAGAAAATAATAGAATTTCTAGTGGTATAAAGCATAAAATTTCATTTTAGAATAAAAAATATGTATAAATAAATAAATAAATAAATTATTAAAATAATAAAATAATAAATAAATACATAAATAAGTAAACAAATAAATAAATAATAAATGAATGAATAAATATATAAATAAATAAGTAAGTAATGAAACAAATAAATCAATAAATAATCACATACATAAATAAATAATTAATTACCAATTAGTTAAATAAATAAATTAACAATAAATAGATGAACAAACTATATATAAATATATAACTGAAGTAACGATCAAAATAAATACAATGAATGAATAAACAAACAATTTTATAATTTAAATAAAAGAGATGAATAATAAATTAAGTTTAAGTTTATAATATGTAACAGTTTACATTTGCAAGTTTTTGATAAGCAAATTTTCAGAATCTTTACATTTTTGGAAGAATTTTTCGTTGAGTTTTTCAATTTTTTCAGAAATTTTAATACACCACTGCTCTTATGTAATATTGAAGTTGAGAAATGCCAGGGCAAGTCTAACATAATTTTCATGGTTTTATTTTGAGAGATTTGAAATTTTTGTATGTGTGATTTTGCACACCTTCTCCAGACTGGACATGCATAAAGAAAAATTTCTTGAAAAATGACTTTGTAGATTTTGTTGTGATTACTTAAACATGAACGAGGACAAATCAACGGATATAACATTTTGGTTGTTACACTTATTTTGTTTAATGTATTATTTACATGAATTCGGTAGGTTAATGTCTTGTCTAAGTATACTCCGAGATATTTGACAGAATCAACCCACGGAATATTCAAATTACTAATTTGTAGTTGATTTACTTTCAAAGCACAAGCTTTTCTTTTTCTAGTGAAAAAGATAGCTTGCGTTTTATCTGCGTGCTAGTGACTACAAATTAAAAATATTGTACAGAGATTGATTGGATTATAAAATGCTTACATGTTCAAGTCAAACCGCCCCTGCTTGATCTTATATTGTTTTTGTATTTTCGTAACAAATCCAATTTGATTTAGATCTGGGGGAAAAAAACACAGCAAATGATTAAGTAGTTTTGGTGGAATCAATTATTTATTAATGTGTCAAGTTATAATAAAAAAAATAAAGCAAATTAAATCGCTTTAAGTCTAATTTACAGTTTCTGTGCGTTTAATTAAGGGTCATTACTCATTACGAATAATAATCGAACTCGAGATTTCAATAATGGATACCAAATGTGGTCCCTTGATTTCGTTTGTTTGCCCAGCACCAATTTTTTAAACAATTTAAGCCTCATTCACCGCAAATGTTACAAAAACAGTGTGGGATTTTAAAACAACTTCTCCGTGATGTAGATTTTTAAGTTTAAGTGATTTTTATTTAAAATTTCCATATAAAACAAGTTATAATTACAAAATCAAATATAGCATGGCATTGCCGTCTGCCAGATTGACAAGGAGTTACATAATTCTGGTTAATTTTTTGACAGTTAAGACATAAATTTTATTAAGCAAATTTAAGTCCATCACAGATTGAGT
The DNA here is from genome assembly GCA_929447395.1 of Epistrophe grossulariae. NCBI lineage: Eukaryota > Metazoa > Arthropoda > Insecta > Diptera > Syrphidae > Epistrophe > Epistrophe grossulariae. The sequence continues at coordinate 101,149,096 of OV839566.1, forward strand.
ATTAAATATATATTATTAAATATTATAAGTGTTTTAAAAAGCTTCATTAATAAGCATCTCGCGGTACGCCAGCGCAACCTTGCAAAATTTAAAGAGTTTTGATACTTCCATTTCATTTAAATGCGATATCATCTCATCCTCGGTTAAAACATTGCAGCCAAAAAAGAATCTTCTTGATTCCATCAACACCGGACATCTCCCTAGAAAGTGCTGCACATCTTCTCTTTCTTTCTGATTACACAGATGACATAATACAGGCAGGTCTTCTCTATGTGGTACATAATTGAGTTGCAAAAGTTCTCTACATCAGTCCGTGATGTAGATATTGTTATAATTTCTTCATAACTGGATATTAACACTGTACCAAACTGAAAAATGTGCGACTACTCTACTTAAAATACAATAAAGCTTTGTAGGCCGAACTAAAGCTGATGGATTAAAACGGATGGTAGATTTAAATTTACCGTTTTTGAATATAAGAGAAAAATAAAAAAAAATTCCGGAAAATTTTAAAAAGTTAAATTTTGTAGGTATGTGTAATCCGAAATCAATAGAGTTTCTTTCATTAAAAATTACTGTTTGATAATGTCAAATGAATGACTTCTAAACCACTTGTACATGCAGATGCACTAATGGTTAATATAACGAAAAAAGGTTTTACAGGGTTTGAATTTTATTTATTTGACAAATCCGTTAAATGCTAACGTTACATTTGCTATAGTCGTATCACAAAAACATTTTAACACATTGAAAGAACTCTTACAAAACGCGTTTAAAAAGATAATAAATTGGGCGAATCGCTGCGGACTGGGTGTTAACCCTCATATCGTCCAATCGGACAACTAAACATCACCGAACCAAATTTCCTCAACCACGCCCCGATGCAATCCTTAAAAAATCACCGAAAATTGGCCTTTTGCTTATAACTTTTTTCTGGTTTACTCTTTCGCAAAAAACTTGTAGAAATCAAATTTTCCTACAAATATGATCCAACCATTAGCAACGACTTATGAAGTTCCAAAAAAGGCTCAAATATCGTTTTTTTGTAAAATTTTCAGTTTCTTCCGAATTTATAGAGCAATATCTTTTTAACAAGTTAATTAATCTTGTAGAGAATTTCATGACCTACAAGCTGCATGTACCACTTTTTATTTTGCGATCAAATCAAGTACCTGAAAGCTGAAAAAGTGGTTTTTGGTTTTAATTAACTCGTCATCTTCTATGTCTGTCTGTTCGGTCAAGATTTTGCAATCGATTTTAAATGAACTTCCCGATTAGCTAGAGACTTGGGGCGCATGCATTGCATGACACTCTATTAACCACTCCTTACTATTTATCTATTGCATGGGCCCTATGTAGCGAAACAACAAAGCATTTATTCATAACAACAAAATTGAAATATCAGTTTTTTATTATCTTATCCGATAGAAAAAAAAGGTGTTTAAAAAGTTTTTCAGAAGGTAATTGTAGTTTAAGAAAGCGAAAAACTTACTTAGTTTTTTTTATTGAATAACAAAATAATTTTCTTCAATTAACAAGTACATATAACATATTTTCACTCTTGAGCGTATGAAAGGGTGGAGTATGAGATAGAGTAGGAGGATATTGAGAAGAAGGATGTGCAGTAGGAGGGGAGAATGAAGAAGGAAAGGTGTCGTCGTACAAATCTCCTTTATCTGGTATTAATATTATCGGATCTTTGTCATCATCATCTGCATCGAAAATTGGATATATCCCCTTTTCGCAAGACTGCCCACAACAAAACTTGCACAACATAGAATATTTTAAACCAGCTTTCATGCTATGCTATGTAGCAGCATTTCTTGAGCTTTGGCATTTTGAACTTTAAACTTTTCTGCAGCCTCAAGTAACTTGGCCTCTTTTTTTTGAAAATTTTACAAATTTTATTTTTTTCAAAACCAAAGATTTTGTAAGTGGTGTCACATCGACCTTCTCCAGTGAATTGAATTTAAAGGATGAGTACAGTTGATCAGGAAAATTATAGCTATAGTTCTAGGTATAGTTCCAGTCAGCAAAACTAAGCAAGTCGACATCTTCAACAATAATCACTGCATCATACTGTGAAGTCATGGATTTAGCAGTGGCGACTACTAAAACATCAGCAACTTCTTCAACCTGTACGGTGTTGATGTTTGCTTCTTCAAGCTGAACTATAGATTAAGACAAGTTTGAATAAGTTTCAAGACTGCGCTTCTTAGACAATTTTTTGATTTTAACAACTTAAAAAGTTTACGATTAATCATTAGTCGGTTTTCTGTTTGTCAAGCACTTAATTTACATAACAAAAAAAATAAACAAAATCATGGCTACGCAAATCTTACAAAAATTAATAATCCCAGCTCCCCAAGTATAAATCTAAACCTCATGTGTAACAAAATTTAATATTATTTTTAAATTCTAGTGCCTCTGAAAAACTTGCTAAAGCCAATAGAGCAATTAAAGAACGGTTAGAGCTGCGGCAACATGAGCTGCATGCGTGTACCCAGCGTTTAGCACAAACAACATTCCATCAACACCAGGAAGAGATTAAGTCTCTCAAAGAAAAAATAGGTAAGCTTTAATTGTTTTTTTAATTGTAATAAATTTGTACAAGTAAATAATGTTTGAATGGTTACTATGATCTTATATTTGAAATAACTGTGTATTTCCTATGTCGTTTCTACCTCCCACATATTGATTACAATATACTAGGACTTCACAAAAGTCTGAAATCAATTGTAAATTGAAAGTCGCGAGACCCACATGAAATACAAAGCAGTAAAAGTTAGTTACATAATAATACAAATTAAAGTGAAAAACTCTAAACCCGTTTTTGAGAAAAAATAAACTTAAACTTTTCAAAAAAAAAAAAAATCATAAAAATGTTGCCATCGGTTATAGCTCGGGCAAAAAGTTTCTACTGTTACTAACTAAAAGGGTTACTTGTCGAAAATATTGTTTTTTCGCATATAACTTTATATATAGATCAGAAATAAGTTTCCATTAATTTGACTTCAAACCCTAATTAACAGGGCTATTTATTTATTTATTTAAGCTTAATACAAGCACATTAATAATATAATAATAAATAACTTAAAACTAAACATCAGAATCTTAAAGTTAAATACCTATAAATACTGATAATATGTAGGAAAGTATATAGGAAAGATATCGGGAATTGGAGGGATTATTGTTGGTGGGCATTCTTGAAAGTGGTTTTTGAAAAGTCCCGCAAAGCAAATCTGATAAATCTGTGTTGGACGCTTTCAATACGTTGAATATGGACGTGATGGTAAGGTGACCAGACCGGAGATGCATATTCAAGTAGTGGCCTTACAAAAGTAATATATAGGGATTTTGTGACGTAGGGATTTGAGAATTCTTTGGACCAGCGCTTATCGAATCCTAAGGTTGAATTAGCTCTGTTAATAATTGAGTCATAATGAGCTCTGAAATTTAGCTGATTGTCGCAAATAACCCCTAGATCGCGAATGGAAGTGACCACTGAGACCTGTACGTTATCTATGATATAATAACGCTGAGGAAGAGGAGGATGTTTTCGAGAATAAGTTATGGCTTGGCATTTACTAACGTTAAGCTCAAGAAAGTTATGTTGGCACCAAGTAAAGAATTTGTTTAAGTCCATTTGAAGTAATTGAGCATCTTCCGTGCATGATATCTGTTTAGAAATACGCATCTCATCAGCATAAATCTGTAGGTTTGATCCTTCTAAAATAAGATCAACGTTGTTAATACTTAACAAGAAGAGGAGAGGACCGAGGTGGCTCCCTTGCGGGACGCCTGATGTTGAACAGATAGGGTGAGAAGTGCTACCCCTAAACAAAATTGTGTACAGACGATCTTTTAAATAGGACTGAACCCAAGAGATAAATAGCGATGGAAATCCATACGATTTTAATTTGAAAATTATTATATTATGCGAAATTTTATCAAATGCTTTGCTAAAATCAGTTGCAATTGCATCAATTTCGAAACCTAATTCCATGGAACAAATAGTATTGGACACAAATTCAGTGAGATTTGATGTTGTTGATCTACCTTTGAGAAAGCCGTGTTGTTTTTCGGAGAAGAGCAAATTGCAATGAAGAAGTAAATTATCATGAACTATACTCTCGAATAATTTAGGAATACATGAAAGTTTTGCAATCTGCCTATAGTTTGAGACATCACTCTTAGATCCTTTTTTATGGATAGGAATAATGAAGGAGTCTTTCCATTGTTTGGGAAACATACCACAAGAAATGGATAGTGAAAATATATCAGTAAGTGGTTGAGCAAGCTTTGAAATGCACTTCTTAAGGACGATAGGAGGTATTCCGTCAGGGCCCGATGAGAAATCATCTTTCAGTAGACGAATTTTGTTAATCAATGATGATTGACTTATGTAAATCGAATTAAAAGAGGTTCGGGTGCAGCCATTCATGTAGCTAAAGAAGCCAAGATCTACATCATTGTTGTCAGGAGCGAATGCCTGACCAAAGAAATCCGCGAAATTGTTGGAGATAGTTTTAGGATCAGAGGATGAGTCATTGGAATATTTCAAGATAGAGGGATAACCGTCGGACTTTCTTTTGGAATTAATGAATTGGAAAAAGTGTCTTGGGTTCGAGATGAGGTCGGATTGGGTTTGAATTAGATGGCTTGAATACAGGGATTCACACAAGCTGGAGAAGTTGTTAAATGCGGCAACATAATTGGAAAAATCTTGATCCGACTTTGATGTGAGAAATTTTTTCCAAAGTTTATTTCTTTTATTACTTACGAAGATGGCGAAGGTCTTTGTTGTACCATGAAGGAGAAGTTGAGAAATTCTTTTGAGGTTGGAGTGGTATGGATTGTGTAAAGCAGTTTTGTATGTGAACATAAAAGTTGCTAATGATATAATCAATATTCGAATCCTTCGAGATAAAGTCGAAGTTTATTTTTCCAATACACTCATTAAGTTTATCGAAATCAGCTTTCCGAAAGTTATATTTTTGCGATGTGAGAGAGTAAGGAGGTATTTTTTCGCTTTCGAAAGCAAATGTAAATGAAATAGGTGGATGGTGATTGTCGAGTTTAGAGAGAAGGTGATTATAATCATTCGCTACAGTATTCTGTGCATCAGTTGAAAAAACCAAATCCAATTGTCTTTCCAAATAATTCTTAACACCGCTAATTTGGGCAAGATTAGAAGAAAGAAGCCTATCGACAAATAAAATTTCTTTTTCTGAGGTTGCATTGGAGGAGACATAATAGGTCTCATCGTCAGAAACTTCCCATACCAGTCGGGGAAGGTTGAAGTCACCAACTACGATTATATCATCTGCGGAATCGGTGACATCGATTAAGTAATCAACTGCATCTACTAATAGTTGATATTCACTAGTAGGCTGGGATGGTGGTATATAGCAGCATAAAATATAAAGGTTGCGTTTAGATATCTGAACTTTTACACAGATGATGTCAAGATTTAAGATATTAGGTATATTAAAAAGTGATGAGTCAAGATTGGATTTTATTGCCAGAAGGACACCACGTCCTGGTGAAGAGTTACTGGAGGAGCCATTATTTAGATTGTTGTCAATAAAAAGGACATCCTTTCGATAGACGCAAAAATCAGAGGTAACAATTTCGTTGTTGTTAAATTCAGAAAAAAGATTGGTTTCAGTAAGTGCAAAGACTTCGAAGGGGAGTTTTTGGCAGTTTAAATAGACATCTGAAGTTTTAGTACGAAGACCTCTAACATTCTGATAATAAAGAGACAAGGTAATTGTAGTTATAGGTTGCGAAACTGTGTTACAGTTAAAGACTAGGCGTATGATCGCGACGAGCGAAAGGCAAACGTTTTGAATTTAAATGTGAAGCATATGTAGCTAGATCCTTTGCAACCGTTGATGCGGAAATGAGTATATATTTTGTTCAGAGCACGTGGATCTGTTGGAAGACCTTCTTTTTGTATTGAGACTAAAACGTTCATTTTAGTTTTGCCATTAATACAAACGGAGTCAGGTTTATTATAAAGATAGGAAAGGTAGAGACGAACATTATCATATAGTTTATTGTCGTGTAGTCTGGCCATCACATATCGACCATCAAGTTCATCACTAGAGGTTTTAGAAGCGGCAAATTTGGATGTGAGTTTAGCAACGGGTGAGAACATTGGATCAATAACTGGAGGAGGTACATGGTAATTGGATATAGCATTGGGAGGGTTGGGAGTTATCAGAGCAGAACGGGGAGTAAAAGAATGAGTTAAAGGATTCAGGGTGTGAGAGTGAATAAAATTGCGATAAGGTGGACTAGTGGAGTTCTTGTTAATTATAGATTTATGTGCGGTATTATTATTTATACTGGTAAAAAAGTAGACTCGTTTTTTTTCTGGAGTCGGAGAGTTTTTAGAAGTAAAAGAGGGCGATAAGGATTGGGGATGGGGGATAGAATTGTTTCTGGAAAGTTTAATCTGAGATCTAGTTACAGATTTATTATTTTTTTTATTTGATACATTTAGAATAGGGTGTTTTTTAATTTTTGAATTTAACCATTTAGAGATTTTTATTTTATCTTGTAAATATATAGGTTTATAATTATTTGAAAACAACCATTGATATTTCGATGGAATGTAAACTTTAAAACATGATGAGTTAATCTTGCGGCATTCTCCAATGGTGATCTTATATTTGCGCATAAAAAGATTCTGGATCCATGAGCTATCGACGTGATTAGGTGTATTATTTAAAAAATAAGGGTCACATTCGTTTGAGTTTCCGAGTTTAGTAAGCCTAGCATTCCAGTCGCTAACGGTCCATGTGTTACCAACTCGAACAATGGTGGGCTCAGGTGAACCGGAACACTCGGTGCGGATAGTGGTAGTGATATTTTGAGCATTTGGGACTGGGGGTAGGGAGAGTGAAAGAGATACAGGCGGGCTTTGGGTTGATTCGGTGATTTCAGCAAGAAGAGATGTATTATAGTTGGTTTCGATGGGCTGAATGTTCAACGGAATTTCATCGATTTTGTTTGAAGTTATTTTAAGTTCATCAATTATATCACTACAAGAAGTGCGAGTTACTGTTAGTTCGCTGTTGATGTCATTAATCTTTGAAACCTAATCGAGGAGGATTGAGTTAAGTTGACAGGAAGCAGATGATACAGAATTCGATGTAGATTGCAAAGAAAGTTCGAGGACTGACCGGATAGTTTTAATGTGATCGAAGATGTTTTCAAGAGGATATGAGTTATGACAGAAACGAGCGTAGAACGAATTTCACCATTAATATTATCAAAACGGCAGTGAGAATGGTCAACTCGCGAATTACGAACCGTCATTATAGCTGACAGTTGCTTTTCCAAGATTGATTGGTTAGAAAAAAAAACGTTTGGCGAGAGTCTCGATGGAACTTTCAAGGACTTCAATACTTTTAGAGAATTCATCAAAGTGATGAAATTGCGCGAGTACGTTCTTATGGAAACGATTATTGTCGGTTATAATGGAGTTTGTGGATTCACTAACGCATTTTACGGCGAGAAGAACGTGGGATAGCGATATGTTTTTACACTCGTCACAGAGATATACGAAATGATTTGGAATTCCTTATACTAAGTAAATGATTTTTTACTAAGTTTTAACCACAGAGACCGGGGCACGTAACTCGTTGAGTGTATTTACTATCGAGAAGGCAATTGTCACAGTCACAAGGGTTATTCTCCATTGTAAATATTATAAGTTTACTGATTTGATTTTCGATTTTTTAGATTTTGTTTTTTTTATTAATAGATGATTTGAGTTTTTTTTTATAATTTTTGGGATGGAAAAATATTGATTCTGAGTGTACAAGGAATAAAAACTGCACGATCGGAGAAATGGTTAAGTTATTAGATAATCCTATCCACAAACCGCAAACGGTGATTGTCGGTAATGAAAATCCGTAGGTAAATCCAAATCTGTTGACGTGGTGAGGTCGCAGATTGCTTGTAAAGATGTTGAATTTATGTAAATAAAGACAAAATCCAAAGAAAAGTGAGGTGAAGTACCAATTGTTGCTTGCTTGGCAGAACAATACTAAAATGACTCACCCGTAAAGTAAATCTGCTGTCGTGGTGAGATCGCAGATTGCCGGTAATAATGTTGAATTATGAAATTAAAAACAGAATCCAGAGAGAAATTAGGTGAAGTACCAGATTTTGGATTGCTTGGCAGAACTATACTAAAATGACTCACCCGTGAGGTAAATCCGTGAGGTAAGAATGGAAGCAAATAAAGATCGGCTTAAGGTTGACGTTTGGTATTTGTTATTCAGTCAGCTGGTCGCACTCAGGTTCGAATGGTAGCAGTATGAAACGATATACAATGTTGGGATACAATGTAGATCCAATTATGCTTCATGGGCAGATCATATACTAAAAAAAGTTTCACTCACCCGGCGAGAAGAAAGCCGATAGCAATTAACGGGAGCAAAGAAAGTATGGGAGAAATAATAGTTAACGTAAACGCTCTTTTTCTCAGAGAAATAGATTAGATATATAAATAATGTATATGTATGACACTATCAATAATTATTCTTGTTTTATTGAAAATGATAAAAATTCACTTTTAAACATAGTTATTCACTTCAAATTCAGTTTTTCACAATTTATTTTAGCACAATTCCAAAAAGATAGTATGGAAGGAAAAATAGAGACACCAATTTGAATTAAAGGAGGGGTGAGGCTAGTTGAAAATAAAAAAATATAGGAGCGATCGAAATTGCGTGTACTGACGGCGAAGAGGCTGGAAGAGAATATTCTGGCGATGTGAAGACTTACAAGTCACAAGCTCTTGTGACTCACAAGAGCTCACAAGCTGTGAGGTTGTTGTGATTCGATAACATTTTCGTTATTCTCAGACAATCCTTACAAGAAACCTCACAAAAAACTCACCACCTCAAGGTGAACCCATTGAAATTTTTTTTCATGATTATGAAATATCAAACCTGTGAGTTGTGAGCTACAAAAAAAAGATCACAAGTTCGATAGTTTTTGTGAGGGTCACAAGTTGTGATGGTGCTATTAGAATATGAAAACCCTACAAAACCTACAATTTATGGCCAAACCACAACCACGCTTCGGGCGGTCGGGCTTTTGACGGCTTTTCACCGACTTTACGATATTTTACGATATCATTGAAATCACCCTCATCATCCCCAATACGTTCTGTTCCGATCCGTGTTACTAGAAATACTTTAAAAAGAGCGAATGCACTCACACCTCTAGTTCAAAGAATAAAGAAGCAAACGCTTCCCTCACTATAGCCTAATAAAACATCTTTTTCAACAACTCTTATCCCATCAAACTCATCTTTAACATCTTCATTACCTTCGATTTCTTCTTCCACAACATCATCCCAATCATCATCTTCATTTACGTCATCATTATCATCATCCTCATCATCTTCATTATCATCAGCTTCACCTTCACTATTAATTTCATCAACCGCAACACCTACGCTACCTAAAATCTCTACGTCATCTTCCTCTTCTATTCATTCTCCGATTTCCTGTACATCCGAATCATTATCATCTTTTACTACTTATTTAACAGATACATCGCCATCTTTGACTACAGCTTCATCATCATCAATTTCATCTTCTATTCTACCTTTGATATCTTCATCTGTCCCCTATCTACCATCAAATTTATCTACGATCACTTCACCACCATTGCTGTCAATTTAAACTCCAGATCATAATTTAAATAAAGAATCCTTTCCTGAAGTGTAACTTAAAGCGGCTGAGCGATTTAAATATATCTTCTTGTCTAATTTTGATTTCAGCACAAGCTGTGAGGACATATCCAAGCATATAACTTCTCGTTTTGATAATGCCAGGCTCAAATTTGAACAATTGCCAACCAAAAGCATGGAATATGCATCATTCAAACTATTTGTTTCCCAAGAATTGTTTAATCATCTATTGGATAAAAAATACTGGCCTAAAGACATTATCGTTCATGAATTTGTGAATAAAAGGAATAGTATTCGTTTTTTTATCATTTTTTACCAAAATGTTAGAGGACTTCGGACTAAGACTAACAAGGTCTACTATTCAACTTCTACCTGCTCCTACGATATAATTTCATTGACCAAAACTTGGTTACATGCCGGTATCAATGATTCCGAAACTTTTGATAAAACATTTAATGTCTTTAGACGTGACAGATACACTGATCCAAATATCGACACTGTTGGAGGCGGAATTTTAATTGCTGTAAAATCTTCGTATGTAGCTGTACCAATTCATGTTCCCGTAGCACTTGACAAAGAAATACTCTGCCTAAAAGTATAATTTAATGATAGAAATTTGTATATTGTAACTTTATATATTGTTCCTGGAAGTCCACAAGGTTTTTGAATACTTAAGCTTCGTAAGTGAATTACTAAATTATCAGGATGAAATAATTTGCTTAGGAGACTTCAACCTTTCCAATGTAACTTGGTTGCGCTGTCCTGACGCGAATGTTATGTTACCAACTGGTAACCTTAGATCTGACGATTCAAGACTAATTGATGATATTACATCACTTGGACTTCATCAACATAACGATATTTGAAATACTAATGAAAAAATGCGGGACATAGTGTTTAGCTTTATTGATGACGATATTATTACGGTAGATAAATCAACTGAGCCTCTAGTGACCGAAGGTAATCACCACCCAGCGCTGATTTGTTCACTTTTTAAAAATTTTAATAATCTTAATAATGAAATATGTGATAATTTTTACTCATCAAATTTTAAAAAGACCGATTTTATAAGACTTAATTCTTTGTTGTCACAAGTAGACTGGTCTTATCTGAATAATTGTTTAAATGTTAAAACTATGGTCTTTGAATTAAATAATATTATGTTTGATTGTTTTCTTGAATCTGTTACTCTTGAAATTGTAAAATCGAGATCTTTTGTTCCAGATTGGTATGATAGCGAAAATAAAAGCCTTAAAAATCGAAGCAACAAGTTATGGTCCAAATATAAACTATCTCCAACTGAGAATAATTTTAAACTATTTTGTGAATTGAGAGATATTTTCAATAGAATTTCAAGTTTAAAGTATCTTAATTACATTCAGAAGGTGCAAAGAGATATAAAAATGAATCCGAAGTATTTTTGGAATTTCATAAATAATAAAAGAAAATCTAGTCCTTACCCGTCTGTTCTCAAGTCTAACGACACTTCAAGTCATGATCCACGGGTTATAACACAAATTTTTTGGACTTCTTTCAAAGTGCCTTCAACTGTGATACCTACTTACAACTGTGATACTTTAAGCTGTGATCCTCAAACTGTGATAAACCTGACGTAATAGCCCAAGACTTTGGCCTATTAAAATCTTTTACTTACTTGACTGATATGAACTTTAATATACTGACAACATTGCTAAGTTTATATCTAATCTTGACGAGAGTTGAATACCTGGTCCTGATGGTATACCCTCTACTATTTTGAAAAACTGCGTAAATCATTTGTCGTTGCCTTTGTCCATTCTTTTTAATTTTTCAATATCTTCTTGTTTATTTCCATCGATTTGGAAAAGTTCCTTTATAATCCCTTTACATAAGAAAGGTAAAAAAGACGAAATTAAAAATTACAGGCCTATTGCTAAATTATCTGTGATCCCTAAACTCTTTGAGTCTATTATTTGTGAATCGCTATGTTTTTATGTTAAATCCATTATCGTTCCAAATCAGCACGGATTTACAAAAGGCCGCTGTAACTTTTTTAATGGAACTGGCAGAAAACTTGGATTTAGTGAACATTTTGTAAAGTGGCTCCAATCTTATTTACTTGATAGATCTTACTCTGTACTTTTCAATGGTTGTGAATCAAACAAGTTCAAAGTTAATTCTGGAATCCCACAAGGTAGTCATTTGGGCCCTATTCTTTTCATTTTATTTATAAACGATTTACCGTCTGTGCTGAAGCACTAATTGCCTCATTTATGCCGATGATGTTACAATCTTTAAAACTATATCAAATACTCGTGATTGTGAAAAGTTGCAATGTGATCTTAATTCGATTTTTGATTGATGTGCTCGTAACTGTTTACTTCTTAACATCGATAAATTTGTAAAACTTTGAACTTTACGAGAAAGCTTTCTTTAATTTCTTTCAATTATTTGTTTAATGGTGTATCATTATCTCGTGTAAACTATATGTCTTGCCTTGGTGTGTCATTTGATGGCAAACTTAAGTTCATTCAACACATAAACTCTATAACTAATAAGGCCAATTAAATTCTTGGTTGGATTAAGAGAGAGTCAAAACAATTTTCTGATCCTTTTGTTATAAAGCAACTTTTCATAACATTTGTTCGACCAATTCTAGAATACGCAAGTCAGATATGGGCACCCAATTATGCCTGCCATAAAGCCAGGCTAGAGCAGGTTCAAAAAAGGTTCCTGAGATTTGCACTTAGGGGTTTAGGATGAGGTAATCCCTACGATCTTCCACCTTACCACCATAGACTTAAACTTATTGATATGCCGAGTCTTGAGAGCAGACGTTCTTATTTATGTTTTGTCTTAATTTTTAAATTAATAAATGGAAATATAGACTCTTTGCACCTTCTGTCTCGTATAAACTTTAATGTTCCCCAAAGAAACCTGAGGAATTTGACTGATTGCATACATATCTCAAACTATCGGACCAACTATGAACAATTTTCTCCTTCAAATAGAATGTTTAAATTATTTAATTATTTAAATGATAAATATTTCAATTTGTTTGATCAAAGAATAAATTTATCGAGTAAATTCAATTAACTTTTTTTTTCCAACTATTCATAATCTGCATATAAACTCTTTGTAAATTCTTTGTAAAGCTAGGACTTAGCTGAGTTAATAAATAAATAAAGCGCGACCTTAGGAATTTGCAAAACACAATGTAGCTTCAAACCTCAGGCGGTGAGAAGTTACTTATATGAGAGATTAAAAGCTCTGTTTTCTTAAAATAACGCTGCACAGATTCTTCGCAGATAATAGGGAACCAAAAATGTCCCTGTTTTTTATGGTTTCGTTTAGGTGCTAACAACAATTGAAATAAATAGCTTTGCTAATGAATGTATTTACTAGTGTCGTTTTCCATCGATGTTTTCTTTTTGATTTCAATGGAATATGAAACAATCGTCTTACGACATTGACACAATGCTAGTTTACAAAAACCTTTCTTCAGACATTTTGAACTTTGACAAGTAAATCGAAGAATGACTTTATATTTGCAATCGTGGTGTGAAAAATTATTAATTATTATTACTATAACATACTAGTATTTTTTTTTCCCAGATCAAATCCAGTGCTTATACATTTTGTAACTCTCGCATCGATTAAATTGGTCAAGAAACGTTGAGTTCTCTCTATTCAACAAATGTAAATTTTATGTCTTACATCATTTTTTGCAGTAATGGAATGAAGATGAATGTAAATCCACCATTATATGGTTTTCACAAAATCTCGGATTCCGTCAACAACATTACGAAATTTCTTTAAATCGTTCACACCACACATCTAGATTTTGTTTGACATTTCGAACAAATTTCATTATTGAAGAAAACTTCGGAAAATGTACCCATCGCAATTAGGTAAAAGTCCCAAATCAATTACCTAAACACATTTAATTTTGTTTCAAAACGGAATGAAATGCCGCTACTTGTGTACATTCACTCAAAAAATATATTAAACTCTCTTTTCATCGTTTCCTTTTTTGTGACTGAACTGTAATACGGAAGAGATAAAACAACGATCGGAGTCACAACGTTGTTATATACCTATCTCTTTTATCCATTTGTGTGTTTTATTTGTATGTACTCGTTATCTGTTTCTTAATACTACTGGCGCAATTTGCAAATTAAAACAGCCATATTCCCGTAAAAGTCGGATCCTGTGTTTTTCCTAACACCCAAAATAAGACAAATGAGAATTCGGCATTACAGGTACAAAAACCAGAGAAAATGCACTCCGGAACCAGACACAAATTGCCTAAATCAAACAAGTCCAACCAAACAAGGGTACTTCCAAAACAGCTGTGGAGCATCAAAACATTTCTTTTTTGGAATTTTAGAGTTAAATAAATAAAACACAAACAGATTTCACTTTAAATATGATTTATTTGTTATGTTTTTATTCTATCCAATTAATTAAACCTTATCTACATGGATGTGTGTATCTTTTAGAATAATAAAATCATTCAAATTTATTTCCAAGAATCCATAATATTCAATTTAATCTGGATCTTGAACCACAATTTAATAAACCACACGTACATAGGAATAATTTAATTTTTAATACAGCAATTGTTGCATTTAACACTTATTTTAGTCACTCACACACAAATATTCCAATGGTTTTACTGAAATAACATATTTTTGTATTTTTAACGGGTGATTTTTTAGCTGGTTTGGTTTTGGCAACACTGGTTTTGACAGCTGACGGTGTTTAGTACCTTGTGTCACTGTCAAACAGCATCAGTTTGGTTTGCAATTTAACCATGGATCGTCTTACAAATGAACAACGCTTGCAAATTATTGAATTTTACTATCAAAATTCGTGCTCGGTTCGAAATGTTCGAAAATGAAAAATTGTGTTCAGCGATGAGGCTCATTTTTGGTTGAATGGGTACGTAAATAAGCACAATTGCCGGATTTGGAGTGAAGATCAGCCAGAAGCATTGCAACAGCTACCAATGCATCCCGAAAAAGCCACTGTTTGGTGCGGTTTATGGGCCGGCGGCATTATTGGGCCATATTTCTTCAAAGATGATGCGAATCGCAGCGTTACTGTCAATGGTGAACGCTACCGAGCGATGATAACAAACTTTTTTTTGCCCGATGTGGAAGTTCTTGACTTGCATGATATGTGGTTTCAACAAGACGGTGCCACATGCCACACAGCACGCGAAACAATGGCGCAATTGCGAGGCGAGTTTGGTGAACAGTTAATTTCACGTTTCGGGCCGGTCAATTGGCCGCCTAGATCGTGCGATTTGACACCATTAGACTATTTTTTGTGGGGGTATGTCAAGGCTAATGTCTATAGGGACAAGCCCGCTTCGATTGACGCACTGGAAGCCAACATCCATGCATTCATTCGTGAGATACCGGCCGATATGTGTGAAAGAGTATGCCAAAATTGGACTCAGCGGATGGGCTACCTGAGACGCAGCCGCGGTCAACATTAGCATGAAATTATCTTTAAACATTAAATTGCAAGGTTCAAACTATCGATTCAAATAAATATTTCATTCATTTTTTCGAATTTTTTGTGTTTTTTTTTTAAAAAAAGTTCTAAACCTCTTAAAAAATCACCCGTTATTTTAATAAAAACTTTCACATCCGAAAGAAATGGAATAGCAAATACAAAAAATTGATTGTTGTTTGTTGAACTGTCAAAGCGCGACCAGAATAGAAAATAGATCTATTCGGGCGTTGCGCTCCGGCTTACGATATTTACGATCTAAAGCGAACGCGAAGCGTGAGGTAACATTTCAGATTGCTTCATAAGAGCCCATTGTTTCTATTCAATATGTCAAAGTCAGAGCGACCTGACGCGTGGTTGTGGTTTGGCTATAATAGCCTACTGTTTCCATTCAATATGTCAAAGTCAGAGCGACCTGGCGCGTGGTTGTGGTTTGGCTAAAACTAATTATCTTGGTTAAAAAATCCACGAACCTTTTATATACACTCAGCGGCACGGAATCTTGGCCACACTTGATTTTTGTTGTAACTCGCCCTCAAATATTTTTTTGTTAATGATTTGATTGTAATTATGTTAAATGTGCGTATTTTGATTGTTTTAACCCTTTTATGATAATTCAAAGGTTTACTTTATTTTTAATAACGAATAATTTATTTTACATTTTCTTCGAAAAAAAACATTTAAATTAAAAACAGTATAAAATGAAAAATTACGTACTTTTGGGGGTTTTGAGACGTTAAAGTATCGTGTGTTCCCTCCTCTTGGCCATACTACATAATAATCTGGATAATGTTTTTAATATCCCTTCACGATAAGCTCTCCTAAGCGGCCAGTGCACCATTCCTGCCTGAGCTCGCCCAGTGTTTGTAGGGGTCGGATGAGCACTTTATATTTCTTTTTAGCATGTCCTAGATATGCTCTATGAGATTTAAATCTGGACTGCGGACGAGCCATTGCAGTTTTTGAATACCAATGCACTGAAGGTATTCATATACGCAACGAGCTGCATGTGGTCGTGCATTGTGCACGTTCTCATGTTCGTGCTAGTGAGTGGATTTTTTTAACCAAGATAATTAGTTTTATAGGCAAACCACAACCACGCGTCAGGTTGCTCTGACTTTGACATATTGAATAGAAACAATATGCTATTATGAAGAAATCTGAAATGTTACCTCAGGCTTCGCGTTCGCTTTAGATCGTAAATATCGTAAGTCTGAGCGCGACGCCCGAATAGATCTATTTTCTATTTTGGTGGCGCTTTGACAGCTCAGCTCACTACAATCATCTTTTTCTTTTGTTATTCCATTTCTTTCGGATGTGAAAGTTTTTATTAAAATAAAAATATAAAAATATCTTATTTAAATAAAAAATCATTGGCATATTTTTGTGTGCGTGACTTAAATAAGTGTTAAATGCAACAACTGCTGTATTGAAAATTATAATTCCTATGTACATACGTGTGGTTTGTTAAATTGTGGTTCAACATTCAGATTCAATTGAATATTATGGATTCTTGGAAATTAATTTGCATATTTTTATTATTCCAGTAGACAGATACACCTATGTTGATAAGAATTTATTAATTGGATACAATAAAAACATAACAAATAAATTATATTTAAAGTGAAATCTGTTTGTGTTTTATTTATTTAACTCTAAAATTCCAAAAAAGAAATGTTTTGATGCTCAACAGCTGTTTTGGAAGTACCCTTGTTTGGTTGGACTTGTTTGATTTAGGCAATTTTTGTCTGGTTCCGGAGAATGAATTTTCTCTGGTTTTTGTACCTGTAATGCCGAATTCTCATTTGTCTTATTTTGGGTGTTAGGAAAAACACAGGATCCGACTTTTACGGGTATATGGCTGTTTTAATTTGCAAAAAATTGCGCCAGTAGTATTAAGAAACAGATAACGAGTACATACAAATAAAACACACAAATGGAAAAAAGAGATAGGTACATATGTAACAACGTTGTCATTGCGATCCTTTTTTATCTCTTCAGTATTAAAGTTCAGAAACAATAAAGGATACGATGAAAAGAGAGTCTAATATATCAATTGAGTGAAGTGTACACAAGCAGTGGCATTTCATTCCATTTTGTGAATTTTTCAATAGGAAAACAAAGAAAAAAAATTAAATGCGTTTAGTTAATTTTTTTGGGACTTTTACCTTATTGTAGTTTTCTTCAATAATGAAATTTGTTCGAAATGTATAAACAAAATATAGTTTTTGTACGTGTGGTATTAACGATTAAAAGAGATTTCGTAATCTTGTTGCCGAAATCCGAGATTTTGTGAAAACCATATTCATCCACATTTATCTCCATACGAGTACTGCAAAAAATAGGATGTAAGAAATGAAATTTACATTTGTTGAATAAAGAGAAAGGACCAAAATGAAGATGAAGAAGATTATATGAAGTCTCACAATGCAGGTATAAAAAATATGGGCACGACTGGTTCGCACTATCTTTTTCTTATGTGTTTTTAAAGTTTGAATTATTCAAAAACTATAATATTTATCTTATAAATGAAATAATTTAGTTATAGAAGCCTAAAAGGTAGTATTATGCGAGTAGGTATATTTATTTATGAACAATACCAATAGCACCGTATTGCAAATATGCATGCAACTTACAGTTTAGACTGAAAAATTGCAAAAAAAATATTTAACTAAACATAAATTGATTAAACAACCTCTGAAATTGTTTTGGCACCAATGCGATGTACATCATCATTATTCATTATATATACAAATTTGAAAAAATTAATTAAAAAAAAATTTGTAAGGAATTTTTTAGCCTTCATTAATGCGGAGTTAAAAAAATTAATTTAAAAATAATATCATCTACCCATTTTTGAAATATGGAATTTTCAAAAAATAACTTTGAAAATTTTTTTAAAAATCAAAAAATTTTTTTTTGAAATACTTGGTATGCAATATTATCAAAACTTATTTGAAGCTTTCGTTAAAAAGAAATTCATTAAAATCAGTTCAACTGATAATGAGATAGTCGAAAATCAAAAAAATTGTTTCTATGAGAGATACCATTTTTCAACGATAGAATGTTTTTTCCATTTAAATGGTAGATCGTAGAGATATTAGTTCACGAAAAAATTTTAATCAAGAGATTTTGAATACTGGTTTTTAAACATTTGTATGGGTGGTACCGTTATTTTTGGTTATAAGAATAATTTTCATTTAAAATGTGCTAGATAATGTTAAAAAACTGCTATGTGCCAAGTTTAATAAAAATTAACGAAGTAGTTTTCGAATTATTAAGTTCTCAAAAAAAAAATTTTGAAACTTTTTTAAAAATCAAAAAAAAATTTTTTTTGAAAATTTTGATATACAAAACTTAATCTTTTTCAAACATTCTGTATAAAAAAATTGATCAATATCAGTTGAACGGTTTTTGAAAAAATCGAAAATAAAAAAAATTGTTCTATGGGAGGCACCATTTTTAATTTTTAAAAAAAATTACTGAATTTTTTAAAAAAAAGTTGTGGGCACGTTTTTGAGAAAAATAAGATTTTCATTTTTTGCTAAAAAAAATTTGTACGGCAGGTACCGTTATTTTTGGTCTTAAAAAAAAATGAAAAAACGGGTGGGGAGAATGCCCAAAAAATGCTAGGTTCCAACTTTTAAGAAAATCGAACCACCCGTTAAGGCTACAGCCGAAAGGACAGACAGACGGGCAGAATTGCGAGACCCACTTTTTTCGACTTCGCTATCATCGTAATGTCAACTTTGATCAAAATCTCGAGTTCGATTTTTCTTACGAATCCATAACTTGCCATATAGTACCTATGTATATATCGCAAGTAAAAATAAACTAATTCATCTTCGAAAATTGAATTGAAACATGTCGTATGAGTTTTGTTCCGTTTTTCAACGTTTCTTAAACAATTTTATCGATGCGCTGCGATGCGAGAGTTACAAAACGTATAGGCACTGGATTTGATCTGGGAAAATAAAATACAACTAGTAATAATAATAATAGTAATAACTAATAATAATTAATAATTTTTCACACCCCGATTGCAAATATAAAGTCATTCTTCGAATTACTTGTTGAAGTTCAAAATGCTTGAAGAAAGAAAAGAATTGTATCAATTTCGTAAGACTGTTGTTTCATATTCCATTTAAATCAAAAAGAAAACATCGATGGAAAACGACATTTATTTCAATTGTTGTTAGTACCTAAATGAAACGATAAAAAACAGTGACTTTTTTGGATCCCTATTATCTGAGAAGAATTTGCGCAGTGTTATTTTAAGGAAACAGAACTTTTATACTCTCAAATAAGTTAAGGCGTTAAGACCGCCCGAGGTTTTGCAAATTCTTAAGTTCTTAACAAATAGTTTAGGTCGAAAATCCTGGTAATTTTTGCGCAGAATCTAGAAAAATGTACGTTCTGGCGTTCTGAGAGCTTACAACTGATCACTATATCGCTTGAATTAGCTTTGTTTGATTTTTAGACATTCATTTATTGCTTCAGTTATTGACTTTGAACAATTTTTAAGGTAAAAAATTATATACAAAAGTTTGTTTAATAATACAAATATTATATTCTACTGAAAGAAATCCCGGTAGGAAGACTTAGTATTATTTAATTGGACTTCTATTTTGAATCGGTAAAAAATTATGTCTACTCCCTGTGGTAGAAAGATCGTAATTCAACTGAAGATTCTGAAACACGAAGTAATTATTTTTTTCTTTAAATTCACAAATTTTATAGCCCTGGAAACTTCCTTCAAATAAAACAAAATTGTCATGATATTATTTTTACACGATTAAGCACTAAGGTTTTTATTGGTCCAAAAAGCCAAAGTCGTATCAACAATACGATGCTTTTTGTATTGTCAAAAATAGTAAACAAATTTATTTTCTGATATTGTTATCAGCTGTTTGATGTATACAGCTTTTCAAAGACTTTCGACCTTAACTATTTATTAAGCCATATTGAAAATTGTAGTTGAAGCTTTTTGCAACGTTCGGAGATATTGTAATTTGTTAAAAAAAAATCTTTTTCTGGTGCTAACATTTTTGTCTTAAAATCAAAATTTACTTTTGGTATATTTAAGTTATTTCGTTCTCACGTGTTGACCAAGTAGAATACATACGCCCACTAAACTTTTTAAATAAATGCCTTCTTTTTTTTCCGTGGGTAGGTGTTAAAACCTTCAAAAGGCTAAACTTATCTAGCAATTTATTTTTAACAAAGTTATACAACGTGTTGCAGCTAACTTTCCGGTTATAGCTTCTGCGTATTCCGCGATTTTTAAAGCGGTTTTCCGTTTATCGCACCAAATCAGAAGGTTTAGTCCTTCACAAGCGGCGTACTAAATTTGTCTCGTCAAGAATTTCGATAATAGTTTCATTGGCGTGTTCAAAGTTGTTTTCTATGCTTTTGCGCTAAAGTTTTTATTTCATTTCGTACCGTGGGGATCACAAAATGTAGATCGTCTTTATTTTATTTTCAAAAGATTGTAAAATATTTAAATTAGAATCGCGAGTACAACCCCAGAGCTGTATACCATAAGTTCAGACGGGCTTAAGTACCTGTATAAAATCAACTTGTTTTCTATATTTAGCTTAGAGTGTTTCCCGAGTAACCAGAACATTTCTTTGCATTTAATATTTAATTCTTCGCATTTCTTTCCATTTTAATTTCGCATCTTATGTCATACCGAGATATTTAGCTTCATTTGCGAATGGAACTCTAGTTGAATTTACAAATACAGGTGGACCGATTTAAATTCGTTGAGCGCTATTCGCCATGTTTTTTTTTTTTATAATTTGAACTATATGCCTGTAAGACCTAAGTTCTTTTAATTGCAACCTGAATTGCACGGCACTAGTTAGAAGGAATAGAAGAATAGGAAAGATTTTTTTTTGTTGGCACAGAAGACTGAGAAATTAGGTGTTAATGAAGTGCGTTTTGTGACGGCTAGTATCGCAGTGTCGTTAGCAAACGTGGCTACAATAGAGCCTTCTGTTTGAGGAGGTATGCCGTGAGTAAATAAAAGGTACAAATTTGGACCTAGAACCCTACCTTGTGGTACCGCCACTATTTCTTTGAAATTAGAATACTCATTTTCTTGTCTCACACGTATGATTCTATTCTCCAGATATTCTTTAAAAATCGTGTTAAGTTCATCAGGCAGAACTTGTCTTAATTTGAATTTGCGGCCATCGTGCCAGACTTTGTCAAAGGCTTGCGACACGTCTAAGAAGACTGCAGAGCAAATATTCTTTTCTTCAAAAGCTTTCTCGATGACGTCAGTGATTCTATGCACTTGGTCAATTGTCGAGTGCTTACTTCTTAAACCGAATTGATGGTCAGGTATTTAGTGTTTTTCTTCTATTATTGTTTGCAGGTGCATTAGTAATATTCTCTTAGAAACTTTCGATACTACACTGAGAAGCGAAATGGGTCTATAAGATTTGTGATGTGATGGTTTACCTGGTTTCAGAACCATTATACCTTCCCAAAATTTCCATTGTCTCGGGACATACTGAAGCCTTAGAGTGGTATTTGGGGCGTTTCATGTGAAGCGGACAACGAAAAAACGGATGGGTCTTGAAAATCGTTAATTTTTAGGTTATTTATACTTTGTGTAGTTCTAAAAATGTGTGTTTAAAGGATTTTGATTTTTGAGGCCTGGCGCTAGATTTATAGGCCTGTAAAGTACCGACAAGCTAGTGTAGTTCTTGAAGCAATGTGTTGCTTAATTAAATAAAGAGATAGAAAAATTGTTCCATTGGTGGAATACGTGAAAAATTAGATGTTCCTTTCAGATACAACATCAAAACCGGAAATCGTTTTTTTTTGTTGGTGGAAAACCAGAATTTAGCATTTTAAATCAAATTTTAGATAACTTGGACCCTTTTGATAATTTTTTTTAGACCTTAAAATGTTGCTTATAAGTTTTAATATTACATGCCAAGTTTTAAAGTGGCATGTATCTTCGTTTAGAAGATACATAAGTACGAAAAACCGGCCGAGAAAGATTTCTTTAGTGCCGCAAAACAATAACGTATTCTTATAGAGAGAAACGAAATGCAAGTATTTTTTTTACCAGAAGGGTTGTCCATCTCCCCTTGTTTAAGCGGGAGAGGCAGTTTAAAAAAAAAGTGCTTCCAGTGGAAAACAAACTATTTTAAAGCAACAGAAACACCTACAATGTAATAATATACCAATTTTTAAAGCTAGAAGTCCGTTCTTCTATATTATTTTTAAATTGTTTATTTCTATAAGTAGTTTTTGAAAAAATTACTTTCAAATTCCAATTTTTGAAGAAAAAAAATTAAAAAATGTATACTATTTATTTTCAAATTTGTAGATAAGGTACTAAATTGGAACTAAGTATTAACTGCCTCTATCAGTTCTTAATCGGCTACTAAAAACCAGAAAAATTACGAAAAAAAACCCTATTTTTTTTTCTTTTATTTATTTTTCTGCTAAGGATATGTTGAACGCTGAAATAAACGCTCAAGCGATCTAAAACTGGTCATATGATTTTCAGTATTATATTATGAATTGATCAGAAGACCCCTGCGAATATTTCGTACATTCAATAAGGTTTTGCATTAAAAATTTCAAATGGATTGTTTGAACAAAATAAATAAATTCTTTATCGATATGAACCTCTTTGTAAACAATATTCGATGTAAGAATGAAATCAGAAGTGACAATTAAATATGTTTCTCCCCCACTAATTCAAGGTGCACCTAAAAAAATATTTCTCCCACTCACTCAATGTGCAAGCGAAAAAAAGGATTTTTATGAATAAACATGTTTCTTTAATTCATGCAATATATTGATAACTAATAATCTTTTTATAATGAGAAAAGAACAGAATTAGACAGTTAGACAGCTTGATTTAGCTGGAAGATGTTTTTTGAGGAATGTGTTTTCAGATTTTCAATCGTCAAAATAGAAAAAAAGCTTAGTAAATTAAGAGCCGTTTTCTTCACTCAAAGTTGAACACAACTTGAGGATTTTTATTTTCATCTTTTGATTTTGTTTTTCTTCACTCAAAGTTTACAGTTTCAACTTCCGATTATCAACTCTAAAGTTGATCAACTTTCGAATTTCTCAACTCCCGAAAAAAGCTGAAGTTGGCCATGCAAACTTTAGATTTTCCATCATAATTTAGATTTCGGTTCTTTGTTTTTTTTATTAAAGTTAATTTCGCTTTGAATTGGTATACAGAATAAATTTGAAAACATAATGTATCGTGAAAACTATTTTTGGAAAGATTTTCCTTCATCTGCTTCTGGAAGCGAAGATGAAGATGGCGAAAATATTTTAATTCTTGAAAGAAGACAATATAAGATGCTTCCACGTGTTGGACTCGACAAATGGGATGACCGTGATTTTGTTTACCGTTTTCGTCTTTCAAAGTCCACGACGATAACGGTGCTCCAGCTTATAAAGGATTCTTTGCCTTACAATGAGAGACGGTATGGATTTGAAAATTAATATTCCTAAGGTTTACTTTTCTTCTCTGATAGATCACGTGAATTACGACCAATAACTCAACTATTGATAGTCTTACGATACTATGCACTCGGGTCAACCCAATTGGCGATTGCAAATTTTATTGGTGTAAGCATTGTAACCGTGCGTCGTATGGTGAAACAAGTTTCGAAAGCGATTGCCAATTTTTCGCCTCGATTCATTCGAATGCCTGAAACACGAAGGGAACGGTTACAAGCAGCACGTGACTTTTTTGGTAAAGCTAAGTTTCCTACAACGATCGGGGCAATATATTGTACACATATCCGCATCCAATCGCCAGGTGAAAATGATCTGGAAGTGTTTAGGAATCGGAAGGGATGGTTCTCTATAAATGTTCAGACTGTTGCCGCTGCGAACCTTAAAATTATCGATATCGTTGCTCGTTGGCAGGTATTTTCCGCATGTACAATACAACGTACAGTTTATTTGTATATATTTGATGTTTTATTCATTAAAAGGGCTCTACACATGATCAACGAATTTTCAATATGTATGTATTTAAAGCAACGATTTGAAAGAGGTGATTTTGAGCATTTTATTATTATTGGCGATTCTGGCTACTGAAATACAAATTATCTTGCGACACCTTTTCAAACTGTCTCAAGCGATGTTGAAAATTTATATAACGAGTCCCAAATTCGGACTCGCAATTGTGTCGAGCGTTCATATGGAATTTGGAAAAGGCGGTTTCCGGTGTTGGCCACCGGCTTAAGATGTAGAGTTGAAACGGTGCAATTGATCATCATTGCTTGTGCCGTCCTCCGCAACATTTCCATCGATTAAAAGGAGTCACAACCACCACCGAAAATGCCCGGGTTCGTAGACATGTTATCCGCTACACATGTTCCATCTGCCACGCAATTTGAAACGGCCTCAGCAGCTGTTGGAAACGCTCGATCTCGATTGGTGCGAACTTATTTTCAGCCAATGTTAGACCATGAAGAAACCAATCTACTAATTGCAATGGAAGAAGACTGAAAAATTTACATTAAAAGACGTCATACATTCGTATTTTAATGTGTTCTTTATTTAAATAATTAATAAAATCTTAAAACTAAACTAACAAAAAAACTTTGTTGCTGCGGCTGTTGGGACTGCAATTTGTATGGGTTCTGCTTGGCTTTCCTTTAAAATTGATATGTTGTTGTCTTTCCTCAGAAAATTCGGGAGTCTTCTTGGGTGTTTCCACTTCAGCTTCAATTTTGTGCCTGCGACGCTTGTTGTTCAGCAAAGGGTTTGGTGGTTTCCGCAACTTTGCTGGGTTAACCCTTTTCCAAGTATGTTCAGGAACTTTCTGTTCCGGATTTTGTTTGTTCAAACAATCCACAGCCTTATCTGCCAGAACGTCATTGCTTTTGTCTTCAAATACAAAAATTTCGTCTTCTATCGTAACTTCTTTGAAATTTACGGGTGCAGCAACAGCGATTTGGTTTATTTCAACGCCAGTAGGATCCAGTTCTGGTTTGTTGACAACTAAAGAATCGCTATCACCCGGCGCTGCTGAAAGACCATACGTGTATGGAATCAAAATTTTAAATAATTCCTGCATTGACTCGGTCAATATAAAGTATATTTTCAACAAATAGCCAAATGTTATGAAATATCAATTTTAAAGTATTCTACGATAATGTATCTACATAAAAAACATCACTACACATTAATTTATGTGGAATTGGAGACACAATCAGCCCTTGAATTGAAAAGATTGTTAACTCCATATTAAAGGTGTTTTTACACAATTTAACACAGCACCGCATGTTGTTTTATAATTTTTTAAATAAAGTATTGCAAGTTTTCACTATACTCACTTTTATTTAATTTTTTTGTTTAGTTTAATTATCTTTGTTCACTATTTAATCGATTGAAAATCTCGAAACACTTTCCGTTAGATCGGCAAAATGACAGTAAGGCATATTTTTGTTTCTTTTTTTTTTAATTTGGTGCTTCACTCACATACACTGTATCAGTCGTATTTATAAAATTTTTGTCTACTTTGACACTGTCTAACTATTTTCAAATTGGTGGAAATATGTTTTATTTCATAAAAATAAATATCTCATTATTCACGGTTAAGACAATCAACTCTTGTGTCTTAGTTGGGCAGCTATAAGACAACAATAAACAAAGTTTTTGAACACATTTTCCCAATTTGGACAGTTGTACAAAGTTAGAAAACTTTTATAGAAAAGATCATATGTGTTTTATATAAATCTTCCTTGCCTTCTTATTCTAAGGATACAAACAACAGAAGTAACAAATACGTTTCTCCCCCACTCACTCAAGGTGCAGCGAAAAAAGGAGAATTTTAAATTACAGAAGTAATACATATTTCTCTCTTTCAGTCAATCAATGGGTTTAGTTTATTCGGTTTTTTATAAATACGAAAAAAAGAATACAAACAATAGAAGTAACAAATTTGTTTCTCCCCCACTCACTCAAGGTGCAGCGAAAAAAGAGAATTTGAAATTACAGAAGTAATACATATTTTTCTCTTTCACTCATTCAATGGGTTAAAAGTGAGGCATTCTTTATGTCAAATTATTAATTATTTGAAATTGCCGAAATTTTTTAGAAACTATTGTGGTTTAACATAAAGTTTATGTGCAATGTCATCGCTATGTGTAATTTCCTATCCAGTGATACTAGTTTAGTAGATTTGACTATTTTATAAGTGAGAAAAAAGGAATCTGACAACAGAAATAATATATATATGTAAGGGCAGTTAATACTCAATTTCAAGTGCTCTCTTTGCACTTGCAATAGGTCAGAATAAGACCGAGTGCAGTTTTTCGCACAATATGGTGGTGGCGCTTTCGCACTATAAAATATGTATGTTTTTAATAAATAGGAGTCCCATTTTCAAATTTGGCATGTGAACATTGTGAGGCAAAAAAAAAAAAAAAACATCAAAAGGGACCGAATAACTCAAAACTTGATTTGAAAGGTTAAAACTGTAAATCATGTATCTTCTAAACGAATGAAGATCCTACTCTAAAACTTGGCATGTTATATTAAGACTATATAAGCAACATTTTAAGATCTAAAAAAAAATATCAAAAGGGTCCAAGTTATCTAAAATTTGATTTGAAATGCTAACCACCGGTTTTCTAGAAACAAAATAAAAACCATTTTCGGTTTTGATGTCATATCTAAAAAAAAAGAACATCTATTTTTTCACATATTCCACCAATGGAACAATTTTTCTATCTTTTTATTTAATTAAGCAACACATTGCTTAAAGACCCTACCCCATACCTTGTAGATACTTTAAAAGCTCATAAATATAGCGCCAGGCCTCAAAAATCAAAATCCTTTCATATACAAAGTATAAATAACCTAAAAATTAACGATTTTCAAGGCCCACCCATTCTTTCGTTGTCCGCTTTAAAGGAAATTTTTTATATAAAGGAGCATTTTAAGAATTTCTGCCGTTATTAAGTCATATCCCGGAGCTTTATTGGACTTCAGCTTTTTTATTTCTCTACTTAATTCGATGAGAGTAAAATTTATTGTTATGTACCTTTCACTTGTGGTAAAATTCACATTCATGTTTTCATTGAGTGCTTCTCCATGGAACGCTTTAAATGTTTCCTCAAGGTAATCCGCAAACAAATTCGCTTTCTCCTTGTCGTTTTTTGCGTATTCGTTTTGGTCATTCTTAATCGGAGGCGCTGGGAGCTTTGGTTTTTTCGTTACTTTAATAGCTTTCCGCAGCGAGTAGTTGGATTCTTTTCCTGCTGTCAAGTTTTCAAGGTAATTTCCAACTTCATTGTTTTTGAAATCTGATATCGTCTTTTTTAGTAAATTACACAAGCGATTTAAGATTGCTTTGTGTTGAGGAAAACGTGTTTGCTGCAATTTCTTATGTGCTTTTCGTTTCTCTTTTACTTCGTCTTCAAGCTCAAGAGGCGTTTTTAGTGATACCCTTAATTTAACGTTGTTCTCGATATCTTTCTTAAATCGTTCCGAGTTTGTTTTACCATTGGTTAGTCTGGGTGGTTTTTCACTTTTAATTATATTTTCATTCATAGTAAGAATAGCGGCGAATGATCAGAGACGAGATCAATGCTTTCCGTTATGTTTATATGATTTGAGAGTATTCCTTTCACATCAAAGAAATCAATCAGGTCAGCAGTCATCTTAGAAGGATCAGTCGGCCAATGAGTCAGCTTGCCACTCGAGTGAAAATCACAGTTTTTTTTTCCATTCCAAAAGCTGTGTTACGCATTAAAGTCACCACCAACAATAAAATTTGGTTCAAGTAACTTGATCAAGTTTGTAAATTCGATTTTATCAACTTTGCATCGAGGAGTGCAGTAAATGGAAGACACATTGAATGAAATATTTTTAGTTCTAACCTGTACACTTATTTATTGCATTGATTCAACCTTTATTTTTGGGCCTATCGTGTGTTCAGTGCACTTTTTTATATATAATGAAGTTCCGCCTCTTGTTTTGCTCGACGGATGAACAGCTTCTAGTAGTCTACAAATCCCCTGATAATAAAATTTGGCTCTTTTTTGACGTGCGTTTCTGATATCAGACATATGTCAATATCTTTTTCGTGCATAAACATTTATAATTCTGCTAATTTTTGCCATAATCCGTTGGAATTTCATGTAAGAATTTTAAACTTTTCCATCATGTATTTTTTGTAAGACGTTTGGGTCGAAAACTGTTTTCGAGCTTAATTAACTTTTCGAAGATAAGTTTATTTGTATTGCATTTATTAAAAGACTGGGTTTTATAAATAAACAATAAACAAAAATATATTAAAAAGATTTAGTTCTGATCCTGATAAAAGATTTCATAAGAATAATAATATTGAAAAATTAATTTTCAGTTATAGAAAATTACAAACTTCCTAAATATAAACAAAACAAAGTGTTGTTCTAAAATTAACTGAATAGTAACATATTCTTTACTCAATTTGTACCACACTGTTCCCCGAGTTTCGACCGAATTATTTTTAAGATGTTCGAGAGTGAATCAGCTGCAGTATCGTTGTTGGTTTTTTCTTGTGCAGCTATTTGGGCATATGTTTGTGCACTACCTATTTTGGATTTATCATCCAAATGTGTTGATGGTCCTTGCTTTTCTTTTTGGAAACAAGGTCTTTGGGCTGTTACCGTTTTTGAAGTCTTAGAAACTGTCTTTTGTATTTGTCTTTGTGACTGTGTTAATTTTAGACTAAGTTTTTCTTAACTTCGCAGCCTCTATAGTTGGCGGTTTACAATAAGATGTTTTCCTGCGCATTTTACACACCTAGCCTCTTTTTTGCAAAAGTTTGCTTAAGTTTCAAAAAGTCGCAGGCATAGCCATAATAACTTACGCGCGCAAAAGCATCTGTCGAAATCAAATTCACAGCTGTTTAATTTTGTTGAGTGTGAACATTGAATAAACGACAAGGAGATAGCAAAGATATCACACATACACTTTCATTAATCTCGAATCATTTACACAGACGATGGGTTTGATGTGTATTTTGTATGTGTTGAACCGGACCGCTCTTTGTAGTGCATAAGCACTACCTACCAAACTATATAGCACATTCTATTTTTATCCCAGGTCATTGGCACAGTTATATTACAATAGCCAACGAACAGTAGTTCTCTATACTCAGTTTACATCTACTTCCACTCTATATATCTAAGTCCATTCCATTCAATACGGTCAATGCCACTTGAGGTTTATGATTTCAATAGTCCAGTGCATTCGTCTAAGTTCCTCCGCGATGTGCATTACTTATGCCCGAAATCTGATCGAGTATATTTGTGTGTCATCAAAGGGGCATGGGACATATAGACATATTGTGAATTCAATTACTCAGCAAAATATCTGATATAAATTGTGTTATTATGTTTGGCATATTTTTATGTTTAGATATTAAGAATTCATTTATATTGTATATATGTGTTTTTTTTTTTTCATTGCATAGTTTTGTATACATCATTCTCAGTATACGGAGGGTTGATTTAAGTCGCCTCTTACTATAGGCATGCCTACCTCGGATATATTCTTCCCCCTACCCGAAGGATAATAAATGCCTGAGTTAAAAAAATTCACTTAAATTTTTTTAAATAATATATGCGGCATTTCGACATGGTACTAGTACTACTAGTTTGTAGCTTTTGACGCCTTCGCGGAAAAACCGATTTGTAGCGATTTATAATACAAACTACGGAAACCCTAGCTTTAAATAGAAACAGATTTATGCAAGCCCATTCAACCAGAGTGAGAGGTAAACGTCATAATCTTCCCTGTACTGACAATCTTTGTTGAACAGAGTATAGACTAAAAGCCCTATTCTGGCAAACCTCACTGACAGCTCACAAGTCACAATGTCCTCACAATGTGAGGTAAACATGATTTTGTGAGGTTTTCGTATTTTAGCAACACCCCACACAACTTGTGAGCCTCACAAATATTATCGAAATTGTGATTTGCTTTTCAGGAGCTCACACATCACAAGTTTGACATTTGAAAAACAATGTTATAAAACACTTATGTTCTTTCTTGTCTGAAAAAAAAAACACATTTTATAATCAAATTAACTGGTGACTGATGAACAAATCTATCCTGATCATATATTAAAAAATATGATTTTTCTATAAAAACCAAATTAATGTTGACAAAACAACTCGATGAAGTTGTGTACTTATGTATGTGGCTCACATTTCACAATTATCTTCGTAGTCCATGAGTTCAATGGGAGCGTAATCAATAAAAACAAAAATTCACCTGTGGTGAGTTCTTTTAGTTTTCATGTTAGGATTGTACGAGAATACAAAAAATGTTATCGAATCACAACAACACAAGCAAAATATTAAAAACACAAAAATCAATTTTTCGTTTTTATTAAAATAAACGTAACATTGACTGGCTAGGGTGCCGTGTCATAAGGCCATGCGTCATAAGGCCATATTTATATTTTGAAATATGGCCGTATGACGCTTCCACAAAGCGACATAAGGCCATATTCCAACTTATGGCCTTTTGAAAACGTATTTCCTTGTTTGTTAAATAAACCTGTCAGCCCCTAGAACATGGTATAACAAAGTGGTGACGTGCCAAAAGTTTTTGTCCAACATTTTAACTGTAATTCAGTTACGGCGTATAAACAGTGAAGTATGCAACCCCCCTGCTTGGGCACACTATAGGATTTGGGGTAGTTCAGAGGTTGGGTGTATGCAAAGTTTCTTTTCTTTCTGGATTTAACAAAAATCATAAAAACAAAGATACCGTTTTAGAACAGTGAAATTCAAATTTTTGTCACTTACCGAAAGTATTATGAGGCCATAGTTAGATAAGACCTGAAGTCGCAAAAAAATATGGCATTATGATACTTCGTTTAAGCGTCAAAAGGCTCGAGTATGGCCTTATGTCACTTTGCTAAAGCGTCATTAGACCATATATGGCCTTATGACGCATGGCCTTATGTCACGGCACCCTGGCTTGACTAATAGGGGCGTTCACATTCAACGACATGTTCATCAACACGTGTCGTGCCGTTAGATTTCAGTAATGTTAAATGTGAACGCCACCAAAACGACTGGGGTCGGTTGACACGTCGTTAAATGTGAACCCTGCTAATAATACCCTTACTAAATGATTTTTGCAGTTTATTAGCAAATTAATCAGCCTTATAGCCAACTTAAAGGGAATTTTTTTTTTCCGGAAAAACAAAAAATGCAAGGGAAAGAATATTTCCAATCGCGAATCTCCCACGAAATAATATGACTGTTTGGTAACTTTTTTTCAATAAATTTCTCAAAACCAAGTTTTTTTTTTCTATAGGTTTTGACAGCAAATTGTGAAAATTTGTAAAAATTCGCAAAAAATTTCACGTTACCAAACAGACCAAATTTTTCCCCAAGAACTTACTCGGGGAAATTTTTGCATTGACATAAGGAAAAAAATTATTCATGATAGCTTTTTTGTTGAAAGGAATATTTTCCCAAGATGATTCGTGATAGCAAATTCCCCAAAATGGGAAAAAACTACGGGGAAATTTCTTTCGCGATAGGGCTGAATATGTTTTGTATTATATACCCTTATTACACGCCGCGGAACACTGTGTCGATAAGGTTTTATGGTCGTGTGAAATGGAGATATACAGACACGGTACTTCGAGTAGTATTGCACCGGTATAGTACACCGACTGGTGCGTTAAAAGGGACGGAATGCATGCGATTTGATTTTTTTAGAAACTTGCCTCTTCCTTTGGTTTTGAAGTGAGTTTGTTTGATTATCTAAGTGAAATTAAAGGATAATTCATTATGGCAGAAACCGATAAATGTATCTGGCAATAATAAAATAATCTGGAAATAATAAAAAATAAGAAAATTGTGGACCAAATGGAAATTTTTGACACTTGACTTTTGACAGCCCCACACTGACATATGGGTGTGTAAATGCCCATACAGAATCGGATTGCTTTGTCGGTAAAGTGCTCCGATGCTTGCGTGTAATAGGGGTAATAGACACCCCCAAAATTGAATTCAGTTATTTTTCTATGGCAATTAGTGTGCTCATTCAGTGGTTTTTGAATTACAGAATAAAAAGCGTTTTGTTTACAAATTCATTCTATAATTTACAGAACGATAATCGTCAAAACGATAATCATCGACGAGATCGTCCATTATTCGCTTCACGTAACTCGACTTCTAACGTCTTGTCTATCGTTCGCAGTTTGATAGCGTTTGGTATATTTCAAAAACACAAACTGTATTTGCAAAGTCAAATTGGCTGTCATAATTTTCAATAAAATGCATTTTTACGCCCATGTTATTCACTCGATACATCCAGATTAAAACTTTAATCCGGATGTATTTACATTGATTTTCCATACTGTACATCCAGATTTAAGTTTTAATCTAGATGTAAAGAGTGGATAATATGGCGGTTAGTGTTTGTTGTTTTGTGTCTGGTGCCGATTGAAAATAAAGAGAAATCATTTTAAAATATACATTATTTTTTCGTTATATTTTTACAAATTAATATAAATACAAATACTTTTATGGATTAACATCGCGATTTGGCCGGGGGTATAAACCGAATGGGCTGATTTGGCTGCAAAGTTGAATGCCGATGGGCCCCTACAAAGAGCATTAGCACATGGAAAAAGATTTGGACTGACTTCAAATAGCGCGAAAATTGCTTCGCCGAAACATTTTAAGTTCAATTTTTCAATGCGACAAAACAAAATATGTAAAATTACATGTGGCAACTCAACTTTTCAACTACAGTCACCTAAAAACTTCTAAATTAATGCAAGACGATACCAATTTAGCTATCGTCCAAACGCTATCGTTTTTACGATAGCGTTTCGACGATCATCGACTTACGTGAAGCCAATAAAGACATCACTATTGCTAAAACGATATCGTCTGATGATAATCGAGTTACGGAATGACCCCCAGGTTCATAACCACTGGGCACGAACAATGCACGATATCACAACCACAATCCAATCAACAATTTGATTTGCATCGATATGAATATTTGTGCCTCCATTGTTTTTTTTAGTCATGGTATAATTAAGTCATTGTTCATTCCTAGTAGAGCGGCATGTGTAATGTAATACTGTGTGTTGTTGTTTTTTATTTGAATGGTTAAACGATTGAAATTTACATTTTGGTTACAATTATATCTTTAAATATTTTGTTCTATTTCTCAGTTATGCTGGAAGAGAATCATTTAAAAGCAGTTGATATTCTAACAACTTCTTCGGTTAAAGTCAGAGATATAGAAGAAAAGTTGGCAGATGCAAAAGGGTTCCGCGAAAGAGAACTTAAAAAGGCTGCAGAAGACATGAAACATGCAAAAATCAAAAGTGAGCAAAGTCGAAATTACTGGAAAAAGCATGAACAACAATTCGACACCTTACAGTTAGAAATTGATGAATTGAAAAAGAGTACTGAAAATTCACACCAACAGCTAGAAGAAATGACTGCAACCCTTGAAAAGCTTAAAAGCGATTTAGATTCACTGAAAAAAGAATCTTCTGGTTTAGTTGAAGCTGTTAACGAAATCAAGCAAAAAATCAAGAAACAAAAAGAAAAGATTAACTCACAAAATAAGGAATTGAAACTTGTTTATATCAACAAGGAAAAGTTGGGTAAGCAAACTCAGGAGATGAATCTTGAAATTAAAAAAAAAGAGAATGAAGTCAATAAGGTTCGGAACGAGAACAAAGATAGTTTTCACAAAATTGAAGCTTTGGAAGAAAAATACGGTTGGATTAAAGAAGATAGAGATTTTTTCGGCACTAAGAATACACGATACGACTATTCAAAAGAAGACCCAGTTGAAGCCGGCGTAAAATTAAATGCTATGCGAGATCAAAAAGACAGAATGGAACGAAATATTAATCTCAAAGCTATGATGCTTCTTGACCGCGAAGAAGAACAATATCAAGAAACGCTAAGGCGAAAAAAAATTGTTGAGCAAGACAAGCAAAAGATTCAACATATAATATGCAAAATGGATGAGAAAAAAAAAGAAAAGGTTGAAAAAGCCTGGAAAGTCGTCGATGAAAATTTTAGCAGTATTTTTAGCACATTGTTGCAAGGGGCACAGGCTCGTCTTAACCCCGTTATGCAAAATAACAATCTTCTTGGGTTAGAAATTAAAGTAGGATTCAACGGGGTGTGGAAGGATTCTTTAGGTGAGTTGAGTGGAGGCCAGCGCTCACTTGTTGCACTGTCACTTGTTTTGGCCATGTTAAAGTTCTCCCCAGCGCCTTTGTACATTTTGGATGAAGTAGATGCGGCATTGGATATGTCTCATACTCAGAATATCGGAAACATGCTTAAAGCTCATTTTACTAGTTCTCAGTTTATAATTGTTTCTCTCAAAGATGGCATGTTCAATAATGCGAATGTATTGTTCAGAACGAAGTTTGAAGAAGGTGTATCTGCTGTTACAAGAACAGTCAATCAGAAGACAGCAAAGACTTCAAAGTAGAATATTCAAAGTGTGTATTTTACTATAAATAAAGTTTTTTAAATAATTGAAATAATAAAGACTTAAAAAAGCTAAATTATGTTTAAATAGGATTGAATTTTTTCATTCAATAGGAATAGTTGGTATTCTTGGATATTGCCTTTATAATTGAAAAACTTCTATTGGCTATTTTCTTGTCAGATTAATAGGTAGATAGATAGATAGATAGATAGATAGATAGATAGATAGATAGATAGATAGATAGATAGATAGATAGATAGATAGATAGATAGATAGATAGATAGATAGATAGATAGATAGATAGATAGATAGATAGATAGATAGATAGATAGATAGATAGATAGATAGATAGATAATAATTTTACTTTCCAAAATAATTTTACAAAAGACAGTTGTGCTGGTATTTAAGTTAATATGACAATAACTTGTTTAAGTTGCCTGTCAGGTTAGAAAAAAGCTGACAAACTAAGTAAAGACATATTGAGTTTACGATTTATAAAAATTCATTTAATGTTTGAAAGCGATATTTAAGCGCAGATTTTAAAAACTGATATAGATTAAAATAGCATTGACCATTTAATACATCTAGGAGCTTAGACCTGGTTAACTGAAAGCTTCCAAGAAATTTCTTCCTATATCCCCTGAATATGGGACAGACTCCAATGAAGTGGTATGTGTTCTCTACTGTATCGAGGTTACAAATCGTGCACAAGCCATTAGTGTGATTTTGAAAGGCCCTTGCATTTAAATTAAGCATACCACAGCGTTCTTTTAATATCAAGCTTATCATGTCTTGTGTGTTCGTATCTACAAAGTAATTTGGGATATCACAGTATGATATATTGTTGTACTCATCGTGGAACTGTGACTACTGTGCGCTGCTGATAAAAGTACTCCAGTGCTTTTCCTTGAGTTTTGAAAAAAGCTTATTTTACATCTTGTGAATTTCAGATTTAGATGAAGTAAAGGAAAATCCAACTGATGCTTTCGAAAAAAGTTCCTCCCATACATTAGCCCAGTAAATATTTTTTCGAATTATAATATCCGATAGGATTTTGGGACATAAAAGAAAAGTGAAGTTTGAGTGTTGTAAGAAAAGATTTAGGAAGTCCCGTTTCAATATGAAGCACATAATTTGGCGTATTATCTGGCAGGAGAAAACACCTTTTCAGGAAAAAACGTTGTAGACTTTCTACCTGGACATGCTCCTTGTATCCCCAGACTTGGGCGCAGTACATCATTATGGTTCTAGAGGCGACATCGTGAATCTTATATTTAGCCGAGTGACTAACCGATTTGTTTCTTATAAACCATGTGGAATTAATAGTATTTTTCGACATTGTAAGTCTGCTGTTTAAGTGTTCCGTCCAAGACATGTTATAATTGAAAATAACCCCGAGATATTTGTATTATTTATATTTGTCAGATTAATATACATAAATATATATGTATAATGATGTTAATCGAGAGTTGGGGTCGAAATCCTGTATGTTGCAAAATACTGTTTTAAAAATACTGAATGCCAAAAAACTGTATGTCAAAATTCTGTATGTGCAAAATGCTGTATGAGCAAAATACTGTATGTCGAAATTCTGTATAGCAAAATTCTGGTTGCCAAAATACTGTATTGCAAAATTATCGTAAACGATATTTCTTTTAAGGCATTTTTACAGAACTTTGAAATATAGCCTATTTATTAGAGGTTTTATAATGACGTCATAACTTTCTTATCACCACCTAAGATAGTAAAAGATCGAACTTAATATAAGAAGCAAGATTCAATTGTTGATTAATATAGGTACCTAATTAGGAGTTAAGAGACCCATGTTAAGGGGCCTGGCATCTCCGGCTAAAAACTTAGTTAGGACAAAGGAGAGCCGGTTTTTACAAATTAATAATTAACTTTAAAAGTAAACTTCTATGTTCAAAATCCCAATTAGAAAGAGAAGAAAAGAGTAGTATTAAAAGCAAAATAATTGCTTGGGTTATTTAAAAAATATTCTGAATTGAACCACGTTGCATACCTAAAACTAATTGAAAAACAAATTTATTTATATTGATTTTGACATATTTGTAAAATGTATTTTTTATCCTTAAGAAAAGTTTGATTTGTTTTTGCGAAATGCGTTTTTGCGTTCTTTTAAATGCTTATATCTTTAGATCCAATGTTCGGATTTTCAAAATTGGGCAACTAACACATGCTCACCCTTGTGGAGGAAATTTCTCAGTGGAGCTTGTAGGGTGAAAGAGAAATAGCCCTGAAATCGGTTCTCTAGATGGGTACTCTATGACTAGTATTATGTGTTTTTTTATTAAGGAAATTAAAAAAAAAACTATTTTGCCGTACAGAATTTTACAAAACAGAATTTTGCAAGTCAGTATTTTGACCAAACATTATTTTGACGTACAGAATTTTGTATTTACAGTATAATGACATACAGAATTATGGTCTTTCAGTATTTTGACCACACAAAATTTTGTCATACAGAATTTTGAAAAACAATATTATGACCCGCTCCCGTTAATTGAACATAAAAGCTCAATTCGACTGATTATTTTGTATCACTGCAGTACAAATGTACTTTTAATTATTCCAGTATTATTTGTATTTATTGAATCTCGAAGAAAAAACGGCTATGTTTGCTTTAATTCGGAGTCCTTTGAAATTTGAAAGGTAAGAATTGTTGTTGCGGTAAATTTTACAAGTTTGACCAGCCTATTCTATCCTTAAGTCCAGTATGCAGATTGCGTTTAATTAAGCAAAGAATTTTAGCTGAGAGGCACGAAGCTCCAACTAAAAAATCAAAAATTTGTTTCTTACTGTACATCACATATCTATTCAAATTTAGCGCATGAAATAATTGTTCGACACAGAATATCTGAGAACAAATGATTTATCTCATCCAACGAAAAAGATCTTTTTTTGTTTGATTATCTTTTGAAAGAGTAAATCAAAAGGCATATTCTCTATAACTCTTCTATCAAAATTCAGCAAGGGTTTTAGCTGATGTTTGGAGAGAAAACTGGGAGCTTAATTTTAGCGCGATCTGCGTACTAGGCTTTAATCCATATTTGGCCTTCCCCTTCCGTTGCTTGAAGAGTTTAGTAAAAACCAGGTATACATCAGCCAGAGTCCTGCTCTTAAAGTTGTTGAGGTAAATTTTACCACAGCAAATTTATTCTTTTCCTCTTTCCATTTAATCCTTCCTTTTGCTGTTGTGGCTCCGAAATGCTTGTACAGTTCAGTAGAAACCTGGTATCCATCAGCCAGAGATCTGCTTTTAAGGTATTTTGGAAAAAAAAAAAAAACCATGTTCAACAACATGCCTAAATTTATTCTGCGCGAAGGTCTACGGTTTTTTTTAAATTTAAACTTTCGCGTGAGTCATGGAATCCCGTCTCATCGTTTAAGGTGAACAGTGGGCGGGGTAGACAAAGTTTCTTATGTTGGAAAATTGCAAAGTAAAGAGTGTAGAAAGGTGTTCCTTTGCATTAAAAAATTGTAGTCCTCTAAAAACAGAACTAGTTTCAAATTATTTTTCGTTTATCTTTAAGCTATGGGAATTGACGGGATGGGACCAGAGAATAAAACGAATCGAGTAATGTTCATGAACCTCGAATACTTACTCGAAAAAAGCGAGTTCAAACAAACAGAGTCAACGCAAAGAAGATGTTTACGAGTTTTTCTGTCCGAGTATGATGACTTGTGATTAGGGTTACCAGCTATTAAATCAGCAAAGCCTGACAGTAAAGAAAGAAAAGCCTGATTTTTGAGAAAAAAGCCTGACAAATAAAAAAACATTTTTTTTTCATTTTTACAAAAAAAAATTAAAAAAAACATTCACAGATAACTTACCTTGATTTGGATGCACGAAGACGACAAATAGATAGAGACGATAAATAGATTGTAACTGCAATCGACAGCAGGCACAAATAAAAGTACACAAGATACACAAGAAGTTAGTGTCATATCTTGCATAATAGGGCGATTCAAAATAACAGCTTTCTCGAAATTCAACCTGGAGCGGGCGAAATTATGAAGCTTAGATTGAAAACAAAAAATTAAGACCAAAAAATTCAAAATCGAACAGCATTTAGCGGTCGCTAACAGCGCTCTTTCAATAATTTAGCTTGAAAATCGGAATTTTTCTCAAATGCTAAAAGCATAACTTTTCGAGTTTTGGTGCTAAAAGTATGAAGTTTTCAGGGATTTCATAATTTCGCCCGATCCCGATTGAATTTCGAGAAAGGTGTTTTTTTGAATCACCCTATTGCACAACTCTTTGTCTCTTTCTAAAAAGTGACAACTAAATGAAACAAATGAATGTGTTGAGTGTTCACTGCGATTTACATAAAAGCATTTCGATTTGAAAGCATTCAGTAAACGTTATTCTTCTAACGATTATATTTTGTGCGATAATTAAAAAAAAGCCTGACAAAGGACGTATCCTGGCCAAAGTCTGATTGGAAATTAAAAGCCTGACGCGTCAGGCGAAATCCTGACGGGGTTCGACTACGAACCTTGCGACTGAGTTAAATTGGTTCGAATAAAAACGTCCACGGACGATATGCTCGAATGTGCTCGACTCGATGTGTGTGTACTGTGCATTCGAGGTTGACGGTTGATGGGTATTGGATAAGCTAAACCCTGCTGTGCAAAATTTGGTGGTTGGTTTTTGTCATTTTCAGTTCGCTTTTCAAGGTTACAACTTAAACAGCAGTGAGTTTCGGGATTTTGATCCTTTAAGATGAAAATACCCAATTAATTTGTTTTAACATTTATTTTAATGAATAAATCAAAATAAAAAACAAAATGAAATAAAAGTAAATGAACAAAAATAAATAGGATTAAGTTAAACGAAAAAAATAAATGAAAAATATATAACTTATAAATAAATCATAAATTAATTATTATTTAAATTTGCATAGGTAAGTATAAGAAATATTTTTTTTTTAAATAAGTATTGTTATTGTATAACGTCATCATCCAACGAAATAGTATTTACGGCGAAGAACCCGCCTGAAGGCAAAACAGGCAATTGCCTAGGGCGGCACTGGACTAGGGCGGCAAAATCAATACAAGAATTTCAAAGCGAAAAAAGGGTAACATATCCGTCTACTTCTATAGATACTTCCCTGTACTTTTTCGTTCTTCGTTATTGTCCGAAGCGCTGCGCCATTCTTCAAAAACATGCTAAATATTTTAAGTTAACTGCTTTAAAAAATTTATCTAATAATTTGAGCATTTGATAACCTGCGACAGTACTTACTTTCAGATAAACCGTTCATAGGAATTTTTGTTTGAAATATTAGGTATACAAGGACGCTTTAAGCATTGCTACGAAAATGAACAATCAAGTGAATTTCATTGGGTCCGATTCAATGAGCTTTCTTAGCCGCCGCACAGTGGAGTTAAGCGTCTCAAAAATCTGTAACTTTTTTGTCTCTTGAAATAATTAGGTCAAATTTGGAACACATTACCTATAAAATATAATGAATCATTAAATACACTTATTTTTAAAATCCATATTGATTTTAAAATGTATAGTTTATTCAAAGTTAAAAAATTATAATTTTGGCTACAAAAAATATGGATTTTCATTATAAATTTTCAATTATCTCAAAAACTAGAAGACATTTAAGCATCTGGCTTTTAATGCTTGACTGAAAATTGATCAGAGCATTGAATATTAGTAACCAAAATTATATTTAACAACGTAAAATTTTGTAAAAATAGTTTAAAATTTTTTTTTTCAAAATTTTGGTTTTGAAAATGTATTTTTCCAAAAATATTTACTGAAATAATTTAATTTAAAAACAGAACTATGAGATGGATTTTTGGGTTTAAAAAAAGGTATAACGTGAAATTGCAAGTATTTCCGTTGATTTTAAATAATTTTTTTTTATTATTCAAGTCGATTTTTTAGAAACTTGAAAATCTGCCTAAACGGGGTGAAATAGACCCCACCTCTTAAACGATTTTTTCTCGTGTTGACCTACATACCCTACCTTTTATGGCATCTTATGAAATACACCCTTAATACATACATACATACATATACCTGATTTAGCTGTTTAAAATTTATTTTTATGCGATTTTTCATCCTAATTGCCTTTATTCGTGGTTATATACCTGTCAAATTGGTAATTGTTTTGTCGATAGTTTTTGAGTTCTAATAAATCTTTTCCGTTTTTTATTAAATAATTCCTCAAGTCAGATTTTGAACACAATTTCACCTTTCTTTAAATTCTAATTTTCATGCATTGAGGCGTTGTTGGCGGTAGTTTTTTGTTGAAGGGGGGTTAAAAAAAATAATATTTAAAATAAGGAAATACTGGGAGATATTCCATATTCAAGATATCAAACAATGAACTCGGATATAGAAAAATATCAACAGAAAACTCGTGTAAGTTGCAGATTTCTATTAAAAACCAGAAAACATATAGAAGAGTTATATCATCCCGAGCCATAGAATTAGCATAGCATAGCATAGGTTCCATTAAAAGAAGTAATAACCGAATTTTGAGGAGTAACCATCAAAAACAAAAATATTGAATATTGAAAATATGTGATTATTAAAAAAGGGCACCAAGTCCCCCCTTTGCCTCATCTACGTCACTGGTTACTTTACATTCATTTGAGAAAGTAGCATATTAAACGGAATCTATCGATTGCGAGTGTCAAAACAGAGTTTAAAAAAAAAATAAAAATTATACGAAGCTTATGGGAGTTTTTTTCCTCGTACTTTATGGAACATATACATATTGCCATTGCTCAAAAAGGGCACAATTGGAGCAAATTTTTTTTCTGTGCCTTGTTACTTATGTACTTAGGAATAAAATGCACTATAAAAGAAAACAGCGCAAGACAGCGCATATATTTAAAACCTTAATCAAAGATAAAAACAAAGAAAAAAAAACATGTTAATAAAAATCATTAAATTTACTATTTTTTTTCATTTATTTGAAAAGCTAAAATTATAAGCTTTTCAACGATATGTAACACTTGTGTGATTACTATAAAACACTTGAAAAAAAAAACTCTATTAAAAACGTTCTTAATTTTGCCATTCTTTTAGAATTGTTTATGGCGACCACTTTTGGTAGCCATATCATTAAATAATGCAACTTAATTCATTAAATTTTGATTGCAATATAAAATTTCCTTTCCCTGATTAATTTGCATACAAATTTCAGTTCCCACAATAATTTCGAAAAAATCATTTTTGAGACGCAAAATGCAATTTGGGCCCACTGTGCGCCGCGCCGTTATCAATCCCTTGGAACAATCGATCCAAAATTGAAATTTAAATCTGATTTTGCCTTATCGATGTTGCGCCATCTTCTCTCAATGAGCAAACAACTCGAAGCAATATTAACAGCAACAATTGACAACGAAGTTCAAAAGGATGTTTTTGTTAAATATCTCTTGAATTAAATGAATGTGTTTAACCAAATTTCTGCTATTGTTAATTTCACACCTTTGTCAGTTTTAAACTATCTAGCTTCACAACTTATAAATTTACTAATGGTATTCAAGATACTATTAATGTTTCCTGTAAGTGCTGCATCAGGTGAAGCTAGCTTCTAGAAGCTTTATTATAAAATTAAAAACCTATCTTCGCTCAACAATGACCCAATATCGAAGAAGGAGAAACTTGCAAGAGTTTTAAAATTTTGTAAACATGTACGTATTTCGAAAGCCTTTGATTGTTATTAAATAAAACCGTATGTATATGTTAATGTTGTCGTTATCTTCTTTTTTATTTGAGGCGGCAAAATAACAATTTAAATCGGGCGGCTAAATTTCCAAGTTCGGCATCGAGTATTTATCTTCAAATTTTAATTTGCGACCACATATATATATGTACCTTACCTACCTGTATTATGTACATAACTTGTAGCGGATATTTAAGATCATGGTATTGCATAATGGCGGAAATACAGAAATCTGTTTTTGGAAAATCCTTAAAAAAAACTAAGTAAATAAAAAAAATTTAGGTACCTACAATCTACATAGTACATAATATTATAGTAAGTAGGTTGTAGGTATACACACCGACATATGTCAACGCAATACGCATACCAATTTTTATTTTTTTTTCTAGGGAGCTGTTTCCCATTTAAAAACAAAAGATCCATCCTTTTTAAAACAATTGTCGAAAAACTGCACTGTCGCAAACTTTACTTTGTCGTCTGTAGTTTATATTATGAATGTAATACACAAAAATGCATTTGTCGCTTTTATTGATCATTGGTTGCATAATTAGGGGAGAGTATGATAACCGTGGCGACAAGAAATGATAACGGTTTTTTGTAGAACACTTCAATACAAGTATTTTTTAGTATGGGAGGGGGGTCTATCTCCCCCCGTTTGGGCGGGAGGGGCAATTTTATGAAAAAAGTACTAAAAATGAAAAAAAAATCATTAAAAAATAACGGTAATACCTACAATTTGGTATTATACCTTTTTTTAAAGCCAATACTTTGTTCTATCAGCCAGTTTTTAAATGAAGTGAATTCTTTGCATAGTTTTTGAAAAAATGAGTTTCAAAATCAAAATTTGGAAAAAAAAAAATTTTTAGTGTAATTTATCAAAACTTTGAGATTTTATATTATTTTTTTTTCTCGGAATTTAATGCTCTTATTAAATCTTAATCAAAAACTGAAAACTAGATGATTTTAAATCTTCTTGTTTTCGAGAAAATTGAACATTACCAAAACTTCTATTTTAATTTAATTAATTAATTGAATATGGATTAAGAATAGTAGGATAAATTTAAAGTTTCTTTAAACCCAGATTCTTTAAATGCAAAAGAAACTTTGCATACACCCAACCTTGCACCTACCCCAAATCCTATAGTAAGTATTCGGGTTCACGTACTTATGAATGTAGGGCCACAAATCCGCTTTACATTTAGAGTTGACTTTGAAGACGCGTCCAACTTTATCTTCTTTACAGTACAATCCCACACTGAACCAAAAAGGTACGTAAATACAATAAAAAAGTTTGTTGGGACAATAAATTTATTTATCAATTTTCGTCCAACAAACTGGTTTATTGGGCCAATAAAAAGCGGTTTATTGGCCCAATAAATATTTATTGATACAAGCAAAAGCGGTTTATTAACCCAATAAACGTTTATTGATACAAGCTAAATCTGTTTATTGGCCCAATAAACATTCTGTTGATACAAGCAAAAGCGTTTATTGACCCAATAAACGTTTATTGACCCAATGAACGTTAATTTATACAAGCAAAAGTGGTTTGTTGTCCCAATAAACGTTTATTGATACAAGAAAAAGTGGTTTATTGGCCCAATAAACGTTTGTTGAGACAAGAAATTGTTTATTGAATTATTTATCTTTTACAAAAATTAGGAGATGGGGCAGTGTACTTTTTGTATTGGCCCAATAAACTATTTACTGGTCCAATAAACTATTTATTGTCCCAATAAACTATTTATTATCCCTATAAAGTGTTAATAAGTTTAATTTTGTTTTTTAATTATAATTGACTGTTATAGAATTCACATTGTGTACATGCTGTGATTCTTATAAGAGTCGCTAAGATTCGAACATAATTTGCGCCTTAGAAGGGTGCGACAGCATTTTACAAAACGCATTTTGGAGTTGAGGTCACTTGAAATTTTAATTTTTATTCAAGTGACCTCAACACCAGAATGCGTTTCGTAATATTATGCTGTCGCACCCATCTAAGATGCAAATTATGGTTAATGCTTACCGACTCTATATAAAAATCACAGCATGAACAGACTGTGAATTTTATGAGAATCGACCGTAATTTGAAAAAAATAAAGTATTTAGCTACTCCTTAAAACTTTATTGGGACAATAAATAGTTTATTGAGCCAATA
Source organism: Epistrophe grossulariae (assembly GCA_929447395.1). Taxonomy (NCBI): domain Eukaryota; kingdom Metazoa; phylum Arthropoda; class Insecta; order Diptera; family Syrphidae; genus Epistrophe; species Epistrophe grossulariae. Next base: position 101,193,693 of record OV839566.1, read on the forward strand.
TACAGTTTATTACGATAATAAACAAAAATGTTAAAATCAATTAAAATGTTTATTGCCATTTAATAAATTGTTTATTGCGCCAATAAACGCATTTATCAAAGTAAAAAAAGAAGTTTTATAAAAAAATTGTTTGGCGCAATGTATGAGTTTATTGTGCCAAAAAAAAAGTTTATTGATACTAGCAATTTTCAATAAACGGACTTTTGTTGAGCCAACAAATCGTTTATCGAATACAAATTTTTTAAACAATAAATGTTCGTAGTATCAACAAAAAGTTTATTGAGACAATGAAAAAACAGTCAATAAACGGTGTTTATTGATATTACAAACGATTTTTTTTTCAGTGCAGTACCACGATTGTCATCTGTTCGGTTATGCGTCCTCGATGGTGTTTTCGTTTTGTTAAAAATGTCTCATCAATTTGCACTGTTTTCCCTTCACGCCAAATCCAGCCAAATTTGATATCGGTTTTATTTTCTACATTCATTGGGATGTTACAGCATGATGGTGGAGTTGATGTTTTGCTAGGAATAAGTCCAATTTCTTTTAAAAAAACTATAGTTTTTTCGTTTGTCGATATTAAGTCTTCAAATGAACAAAAAATGGAAAAAATTTCAAGCTTAGGATGAAGCAGTGGATGCTTAGCCGCCATTGTTATTTTTAAAAAAAACACTACTTCACAAAGGCCGATTAAAGAATGACCTTCGTTTAAATTAAATTGTAACACATCATGTTCAATGTGCATACAAAAAAATAACGGGACAAAATTTGAAAGTTTGTGCGGTTTTTTTTTCTATGATCTATTATGTATACCTTCTTTGGACATTACTTTAGCAACAAACTGTTTGCATTGGCGTTTGTCTGGCGATTTAACATATACACTAAGCAGAGCAACGGATTTGCGTGAGCGGGGCAGTGCCCCCAAAAAAGAGAGTTACAATATTTGGATCCAGCAAAGCCGGCCACCTGAGGTTTTGTTATCTTCTCATAGAGTCAATTTGTATAAGAATTAATCCAAATCCTATTATTACTATCAAAATAAAACAACGTAAATACTCAAGCAAAACCAAATTTTATTAAATAAAAAAAAAATTGGTAATGTTCAATTTTCTCGAAAACTAGAAGACATAAAATCATCTAGTTTTCAGTTTTTGGTTAAGAATCAATAAGAGCATTGAATTGTGAGAAAAAAAATAATATAAAATCTCAAAGTTTTGATAAATTACACTTAAAACATTTTTTTATGTATTTTTTTTCCAAATTTTGATTTTGAAACTCATTTTTACAAAAACTAGGCAAAGAATTCACTTGATTTAAAAATTGGCTAATAGAACAAGGTATTGGATTTAAAAAAAGGTATAATACCAAATTGTAGGTATTACCGTTATTTTTTAATTATTTTTTTTTTTCATTTTTAGTACTTTTTCATTAAATTGCCCCTCCCGCCCAAACGGGGGGAGATAGATCCCCCCTCCCATAGGAAAAAATGCTTGTATTGAAGTGTTCTAAAAAAAACCGTTATCATTTCTTGTCGCCACGGTTATCATACTCGTGCCCATAATTAAATATTCTATTATCATACCTACCAAAACAACACAAAATAAATTTAAAAAACAAACCATGATATGTACATAAGTACAAAGTAAAAAGCAGTAATGATAAGAGCTATGACCTTATTTATTAGAGTTAACTTTCAAGACTAATGGCCAGTTGCACCAAAATCCACTAAAACCAGTTTTTGCTAAAATTCTTATAAAATTTATCGACTTGATAAATTTTTTGGTTTTGCACGAATGTATTTCTCTGATTTTTTAGTTAAATTGCTGTTTGCGAACCATCCCTGGATTTTGTCAGCTTATTTTTGAACTGAACAAAAAGTTTCATAAGATAGCGATATGAGAGATAACATGACACCTGGAAGTGAGTGACTAGTGACTACCCTTTTGAAATTTGTATTGTAGCTGAATAAGAGTCCTATCCTTTTTTGTTTCAACACACACATTTTTCTTGCGGAAAAAAATGTTTTCACCACCATTTTTTTTTGTTGAAAAGAATTGATGTAGGTATATGTATGTATGTACTAGGCTTGAATAGGAAATAATTGAAAAGAAAAATAATGAATTCTACCTGGGGAGTCATTCCGTAATTTACTGAACGATAATCGTCGACGAGATCGTCCATTATTCGCTTCACGTTACTCGGCCACTATCGTATCGTCTATCGTTCGCAGTTTGAGAGCATTTGGTGTATTTTAGAAACACAAACTGTAGTTGAAGTCAAATTGGCTGTCCTAATTGTCAATAAAATGAATTTTTAGGGCTGTATTCACCGAGCGCTCAAATGGGCCTCATAAGTTTATGAGGCTCATAACTTTGGGGTATTTACCAACCACTCACAAATATGTTTCGAATTTCGAAAAAGAGAGCCACTCGCTGTCAACCAGGCTCTCCCAAACTTTAAAATAAAACTTTTTCGGTAGATGGGATGGTACCGATGGAGATGTTTGTGTTTGTGGGGGTGGTGGTTGTGGAGGTATATTTTCGAAGAGAGCACTCATAAGTTATGAGTGTTCGGGACCACTCATAACTTTTATGAGCGCTCATAAATATCCACTTATTATTGCTTGGTGAATAGATTTATGAGGCTCATAAGTTATGAGTGCTCGGTGAATACCGGCCTAAGAGATCAAAAAATTGGTAGACTCATTGGAAGACAATTTTCTTGACAGATGGCAGAGAATTTGAAACTTTATTTTAGAAGTGAAGTATAAAACTTAAACATAAAACCGTTCGGTTTTTTTGTTCGATTTATAATTGATATTAACATTGACCACAAAAAGCCAATTTAGCACTGCATTCCACAATTTTGAAAAAAATTGGTCTAAACTTTTTTTCATTTTTTGTATCAACATTTTGAGTTTGCATGCGAATTTTTCAAAAACTGTTGACATACAAATTTGGTTTAAATTTAGAATTATAGATCAGATTTCTGGCTTTCAAAACCGATATAGTACTTTATTGTAAGTGTTGTCGTTATTTTTTAATATATTTTTTTCAATTAAAGTCATTTTTTTTCTAAAATTTCCCCTACCTCCTAAACGGGGCGAGATACCATAAAATAATATACTTAACTTTACTCTCCGTGCGGTTTGAAAAATTTCAAATGATGTAAACATTGCAATTGAACTAGTTTGATATTTTTTATTCTTAAAACACTTTTTACTTTATATAATCAGATATTTAGAGAATATTAAAAAAACCAACGAATTTTAGGCCGACTGCAACAAAATTTTTATGAAAATCACATAAATGTATGAAAACGACACCTAAAAAGCTGTCACTTAATATCAGTACAAAAAAACCATGGTCGATTTGATAATCACCTTATATATCAATTATCAACTATCGCGTTAGCCGATTCCACCCCAGATTAATTTTTTTAGGGAATTTTTTACTTACATACACATATGTTCCGAATGAAAAAATAATGAAGTTTCGTAAAAAAACCCATTTGCTTGCTAAATGTGGTAAATAAAATAAAAATCGTTCGGACACTTTAAATCAATTCATTTACTTTTACAGCCATATTAATAAACGTGCTACAGCGAAGGCTTAGGTCTTATTCCGTGGACTAAGTGCAAAATGTTATGAATAAAAGAAAATATCTAAAAATTGACGTGTACTAAGTTAAACCACCGGAGAAGGTGGTTTAGCGAAGGAATAAGAACCAGATATGTCAAACTTATTCTGAAATAAAAACAAAATACCTTAGTGAAGATTGCTAATTTAACTTTGAATACAATTAATAATGTCTGCTAGATTTATCGAGTTTTTAAACCATTAATTCTAATTATTGGACAATCAGCCATCAACCACCATAAAAAGAAAACTATACAAAAATACATGTATATGATCTATAATGGAAGTGCTCAGAAGTAAATAAAAACAAAACAGACACAACACAACAATATTGACAGAAATATATTAAGAAGAGAATTCTTAGGTGTGTTTGGTAACTTGAGCTTTTTTTTTTTTTTAAATTATCATAATTTTCTGTCAGAACCCATACGAAAAATACCCAAGTTTGCGAAACTTGGGGAAAATTTCAAGTTACCAAACAGGCATCTTATTTATTGTAGTAGATTTTCTTAAGGTAAACGTCAATTTACTATTCTACGAACATTTTGGTTTTATTCATGGAAATTTTTAACCCATAGCTTAACTCTTATTTATAGTGACCATACGTCCCGTTTTTAGCGGGACAGTCCCAGTTTTGAGGCCTATGTCCCGCGGCCATAACTGTCCCGCTAAATGTCCCGCTTTTCTTAAAAACCCGCTAAATGTCCCGCTTTTCCTACGACGTTTGTAAAAATGTGTGTAGGTCTCTACAATTATTCTCAAATTAAGCAATTATAAAAATACTATTTTATACCCCAGACCCAAGTTCACAACTATGGTTGATGTTTCTTCATAATCAGTCTTCCATGTTTCATAAGACAATTTTAGCAAAAATTGAAATAAAAATAAAATAGGTACAAGAATTAATTTTAAATTTGTAATTAAAATTAATTGTCTACACACGCTAGCAATATTGAGGCTGATTTTTTTTAAGTTTTTATTAAAAAAAAATGTTATGAAGTCAGTTTTTTTTTAAATAAATGGGTATGTCATTTGTTGTTTATGTTGCGTACTATTTTAATTTTTTACAAAAAAAAATCATAATTTCTACTCCCTGCGAAGTTTTGAAAATGTGTCCCGCTTTTGCTTCAAATAAATCTGGTCACTATACTCTTATTCCCTGCTTTAGTTAACTCATGGAATAAAGGTGGAATAAGCGTTTTTTATTAATTTGGCTGTAGTACTTAAATAGTAGGTGATAAAAAAGGCCCCGGCAATACTCAACATTCTTTGTTTTTTTGTGTCTGTGCCGTAATTGGTTAATATTCTGGAAATTGTAATAGATTCAAAGAAAGTGGGAGGATTTGTTAACGAGAAGGTTAAATTGGTTATTAGTAGGATTCTGTTTAAGCTCCGCACTTTATTTTAACCTTGAATCTTACTAAGGGCCAGTATCACAGTGCACACTTAACAAAATAAGTGGCACATTATTTTCCCATTTTGGCACTTGTATTGTATTGCCTCCCCTAATAGTCTAAGAGCTAGCAACGTTCAACAGTCATGATTTTTTAATATGTTGTATTGCTCACTAAGTCTAGTGAAATTTTGGTGGTCTGGCTGTTGGGATACGTTGCGTTTTTTTGTACGCGTCACTTTTGTAACGTTCAAAAATTGAAAAAAAAATTAATTTCAACAGTCTTGGATCCCTTTTCATTTCGTTCTATAAACTGTCTCCAGTAGGAAAATACATGTCTGACAGGTGTTAGACGTTGCAAAATACGTCTGGCAAGCGATTTTTTAATAAAAGAAAAATAATCGAATTTTAGGAATTTTATTCGGAAAAAAATTATTAAAAAACAATGGTAATACCTACATTATTGTACTATGGCTTTTTAAAAACAGAGGAATTTATTCTTTTATATCACATTTAAAATTCTGCGTTTATATTAATAGTTTTTTTTTATATTAATTTTCAAACTTGAAATTAAAAACAACAAAAGAAATGTTATAATTACTTTTTTTTTCTTAAAAATTCTATGTTATTAAGTGCCTGTTTATCTTTAAGTATTCGATACTCTTAAAATGGTCTTTTATATAAACTTTCTTTTTCAGGGAGTCAAAGCCTTTTCATTGAGACATATTTCAATCATTTACCATTAAAATTGAATTAAAAAAAAAGAAACAAAATATTCGCGACTTATTTCGCGGATTTTAATAGTTAATAATCCTATTCAGGAAGTCAACGCCTATTGATTTAGCTAGATTTGAGGAGCTAACCACTTTAATCGAACGGACAAAATAATAATAACATCCGCGACATTTATCGCGGTTTTGGGTTATTTGGCGTAACTAAAAACGTCTGTCACTAACATTTTGCTTTTCAGGAAGTCAAAACCTATTGTTTAAGCTAGATTAGAGGAGGTTACCACTTATATCGAACGGAAAAAATGATAATAACATCCGCGAATTATTTCGCGGATTGAAACAGTTTGGCGTAACTCTAAACGTCTGTCACCGAAATGTTCCTTTTCAGGAAGTCAAAACCTATTGATTAAGCTAGATTTGAGGAGGTTACCACTTTAATCGAACGAACAAAACAATAATAACATCCGCGACTTATTTCGCGGATTTAAACGGTTTGGTGTAACTCAAAGCGTCTGTCACTGACATTTTCTTTTTTGGGGAGTCAAAACCTTTTGACTGATCTAATTTTGAAAAGTTTACCACTAAAATTGAACTGATAAAATAATAATAACATCCACGACTTTTATTGCGACTGTCGTCAGTTTATCGCTACCCCAACGTCTCTCCCTTATATTTTAATTTTTAGGAAGTTAATACCTTTCATTTAAGATATATGTCAAGTGGTTTCCTTCAAAAGTCCATTAAACAAAATTAAATTTAAAAAATCCGCGATTTTTATCGCGCTTTCCAGCTGTTGGGTGGAACCCAAAACGTCTTTTTTTTTACATATTTATACTCCTGTTGGCAAGCCCTACCGATTGCAATCCTTTTTGGTGTGTTTTACCAGTTATATAAAAATTTCAATAAAAAATCCGCGATTTTAATCGCGTCTGTCGCGAGTTTGCGGCCACTTAGACGTCTGTCGTGTACATATTTGCACTCAGGGGGTCAAGACCTTTCATTTGAGATACATTTCAGGTGGTTTCCCAAAATTCTGAAAATGAAAAAAAAAATGCATTTTCGGCGACGTCTGTCGGGGGTTTTGCGGCCACTTAGACGTCTGTCGTGGCAATATTCGCACTCAGCGAGTCGAGGACTTTCGGATGCCATCGATTTCAAGTGGTTTCCCAAAAGTCTAAAAACGCAAATAAAAATGCATTTTCGGTGACGCGACGTCTATCAGTGGTTTTGCGGCCACCTAGACGTCTGTCGAAACCACATTTGTAATCAGGGAATCGAGGGCGTTGGGATGCGATGCATTTGAAGTGGTTTCCCTCGGTATTCCTATTTTCAGAAAAGTTGTACTTTTGTTCACTTTTCCTCGGAAACGCTGCCACTACGTACTGGCAGTTGAACGTATTCGTTATCACCTTCCCCAGGACTACATATGGTATAAATATCGTTTGGTTTCCTTTCACGCCAAAAATCTGCTGCGAGCTCTCAGACTATAAGCAAGTATTGTAAATAGTTATTTAATTAATTTTACTTACAGTTTTATTCTTTCCTTTTTGGCTGATGTTCCGTGCGCTGTGAAATTGTAGTTGTATGTACATACATATGTTTTGCTGATAACATCAAAGTGTATTCTCCTCTTTTTTTTCTTTCAGGTTTTTCTTTATTTTTAATTCTTAATTTTAGTTTTTTTTTCAGGTAAATGGTAAGTATAGGTAAGTATTTCTAGGTAATTCTCTTTTCTGTTTCTTTTTTTTGGATAAGTATTTTCTATTAAGTAATTTCTATTTCGAAAAGGTAAGTAGGTATTTTCTTTTAAGATTCTTTTTTTTCTTTTTAGGTTGTAGGAAAAGGGTTTCTTTTTTTTTCTCACCATTCTCTAACCCGGTTTTCACGTCACTTATGTCCGCGATTCGAAATTACACGTTAATGAAAACTAATCGGATTTTACTTTTACAAAGGAAAATAAATTGCTAAAACATACAAAAAGGCATTACTTTCTCTTTTTTTGTATGCGTAAATTTTTCTTGCACACAAGATAACTTCTCTGATTTTTTTTTATTAACGCGATCTACATGTAAGATCCCGCGTGTCAAAACGTAATAACATATATCCGTGGATAATTTACAACGACAGATTCAATTTTCTTATATTCCTAAAAGGAATTATTAATTTCTTGAGGGGGGTGGTAGTAGATCGTGGTTCACTACGCCAAAAATTGCAGGATGACGAAATCTGTTTAATATCTATTACAATATTTATCCGAAAACGTAATATATCTATCATCTAAAACTTTACATAACTGGCAATACTTTTATAACTCTATTTTAATTTTGCTCCTATTATATGAAATCAATACTTTACCAAATGTCAAATTATCTCTCTATACCTATCTTCCCTTTTTGCAGCATACCGCTTCGTGACTAGATCGCTTTTTTCCAAACTCTCTTGTTAAACTTAATATTCAATAAATTTACCTTTAATATTTCAAATTTTTTCTTGCCCTTTTATTTAATTAATAAATTTCTTCTATTTTTCTTATCGAGCTATCGAACATTTGGTCCTTCTATTTCGGATATAAATTTTAATAGTTTCAATTAATTTACAATAGTTTTTTAATTTTTTTTTATATATCAAATTTATGTTTCCGCGTTCATATCATTTTTTTTTACAGTTTTTCATTTTCTTTTGCCTTCTGCATATTCTATGCACACAAGTACACGGTTAATAATTCCGCGTGCGGTATTGGTAATAATTTGGTTTGTTGAAAATTAAATAAAGTTAATTAAATTTAAATTTCTTTAATTTTGTAGGCAAATTAAATAATAATAATCCTAATCCTAATATTCTTCCACAGACTTTTCCATAACCTTATCATTCTAAAAAAAAAGGAAAACCTTCATTCATATATACATATATAAAGTGCTTTATTTCGCGATTAATTAAGTTACATCATCGCAAAATTACACGGAGTGAAAAATATTTTATAATTTAATCAATTAACTGATTGTGTTGTATTAAACATTTGTGTGATTGCGTGATGTTAATTTTATTAACCGTAGATTCAACTTTAACTGTTTAACGGCACTTATAAGCGAACAGAATTGGGTTGGATATTATCTGGCCCTATTAATACAGATAACAACATTTCTATTTAAAATACAAGTTCATTACATACACAAGCCAATGCAATTGACCATTCACTTCGAAAGTTCTGGGAAATTGAAGAAGTTTTGAAGAAGCTTTTACCCGAACCTTCATTACAAAATGATTTATCTTCAGTAAATTTGAAATGGCGTACGTTTCTCTTCGTTTTTACATCAGACATTGAAAAAATGTTCCGACAAATCATTGTGCATCCGGAAGAAACAAAGTTTCAGACGATTTTATGGCGTTCAGATGCGACCAGTCCGTTACAACTGTATGAATTACAAGCCGTAATTTAAGGCCGTAATAAAGGAAAGTTCAGCTAAAATTATTCAAAAAGAATTTAAGGAGCTTTTAATTTCCGGAGGATTTAATCTTAGAAAATGGACTTCGAATTATCCTGAACTCCTCTCTGATTTACAACCAGAGGACTGTGAGTTTTTATTCGATTTTGATGATTCTTATTCAACAGTTAAAGCATTGGGTTTATTTTGGAATCCAAAATATGATTATTTTTTCTTCAAAGTAAAGCTACCCACTTGTAACATTTATACAAAAAGAGTATTACTTTCTGACGCATCGAAACTTTTCGATCCACTTGGGTTGCTAGCGCCAACTATAATCCTTGCTAAAATATATTTTCAACAACTTACCTTTTGGAAGGTATTGGATGGGATGACCCACTTCCTCCTAAATTAAGTTCCGAATGTGAAAATTATAGAACAAATCTTATATTATTACAATCTCTTAAAACACCTAGATGGCTAGGTACTACAAATTCTTCTTCCATTGAAATTCATGGCTTTTCCGATGCCTCTAATCATGCATATTCTGCAGCTCTGTATTGCAGAACTGAAAGGCCAAATGGTCAGATTTTTGTCAATATTATCATTGCAAAAACTAAAGTTGCACCAATTAAACAAATTTCATTACCACGACTAGAGTTTTGTGGTGCAGTTTTGTTGGGGAAACTCTATAAAAAGTTTTTATCTGCTACAGAAATAGAAACTTCTCAGTTAAAATCATCCTTTTGGACAGATTCAACTATCGTCCTTGGCTGGATTCATGCACCACCTATTCGTTGGAAGACTTTTGTCGACTTTTGTAAGCGAAATACAAGAAACGACAAACGTAAATCAGTGGTTTCATGTTAGCTCCGAACACAATCCAGCCGACTGTGCTCCACGAGGAGTTCAACCGCAAGACCTAGAAAAACATTCGCTTTGGTGGAATGGTCCTTAATGGCTTTGTCGCCCTAAATCTGAGTGGCCCAGTCAAGATACTTCTCGATTTCTTACTGATCTAGACCAAAGAATGAAGATATTTATAAATTCGAATGTGGTAATCAAATTTTCTACAAATCTCTTAAGTAGATTCAGTTCACTCAACCGTTTAGTTCGAGTAACATCTCATATTTTTAGACTTCGCCCAAACCGAAAGAAAATTTACAGTCGTTGCTTAAAAGCTAATGAAATGCAAACAACATTGATGCATCTTATTACACTTTCACAATCGTTATCATTTCCAGACGAAATAAAATGTCTTAATTCTAAAAAAGAAATTTCTTCTAAAAGTAAAATTCTCGATTTACATCCATTCATCGATAAAAATAACCAATTACGCGTTGGTGGTCGTCTTCGTTTTGCAAATATAGACGAAGATTCGAAATATCCTCTTATTCTAACAGGTTCTTGTTACCTTTCCAAACTTTTAGTTGCCGATGCGCACTCAAAAACTCTACATGGTGGATCTCAATTGATTATGTCCTATATCCGAAATAAATATTGGATTACAAATTTAAGAAATATTGCAAGAGTAGAATTTCATAAGTGTGTACTCTGTACTCGCTTTAATAAAAAACGTACTTTACAATTTATGGGTTCACTCTCTAAAGCAAGAGTAAATGAAAGTAGAGCATTTAGACACAGCGGCGTGGACTATGCTGGTCCATTCGACCCTAAGTTATCGAAAGGAAGATCTCCAAAGACCTACAAGGGTTTCATCTGTATCTTCATTTGCTTAGTGACGAAAGCTATTCATATTGAGCTAGTCTCAGATATGGCTTCCGAAGGATTTTTGGCTGCGTTCCGACGGTCCACTGCAAAAAGAGGAGCCTGCAGTCACTTGTATAGTGACAATGGGACCAATTTTGTGGGAGCCAACAAGGAACTCATAAGGATGAATCGCCAATTTCTTGAACTCCTTTCACCTCATGTCCGTGCCCAGATGGAAAACGAAGGTACCTCCTTTAGCTTCATTCCTCCGGCCTCGCCTCACTTCGGTGGTTTATGGGAGGCAGGAGTCAAATCAGTTAAGTACCATCTTAAATGAATTCTTTTAAATAAAATCCATACATATGAAGAGATCAATACATTTTTAGTATAAATTGAATCTTCTCTAAATTCCAGATCTTTGTGCCCACTTACTGATGATCCAAAAGACTTAAGCTTGCTTACTCCTGTGCACCTTCTCATAGGAGAGCCTACAAACATCGTTCCAGAACCATCCCTATTAAACATCAAAACCCATCGTCTGCATAGATGGCAATATATTCAACAGATGTTCCAAAGTTTTTGGGATAGATGGCAGAAGGAGTACCTGTCACGTCTACAACAACGTCCAAAGTGGACAAAATCAAAACGGAATTTTCAAACCAAAGATATTGTCATCATCATGGATGAAAGATATCCTCCCGCAAAGTGGCCACTGGATAGAGTGGTCGAAGTGCATCTAGGTTCAGATGACATATGCAGAGTCGTTACTGTCTATTCAAATGGGAAAAAATTCAAACGTCCCATAACAAAGTTATGTTTACTTCCTGATGTAAACACACCAACATCATCATTTGACTGCAAAACTTCAACATAAACATCAACAACACATCTTTCTTTTTCTACAAGGTTAGCGAGTATCAGGCGCTAGAAATCCTGTTCCAACATTCAATTCAACATTCGTCGTATGTGATATGAGAGGAAATGCTCATACGCACACTTTATTTCAATTATTTTAGTTTCATTATGAATTGTATTTTTATTTAAGAACAGTAGTTCTTCCCCGGCGGTATGTTTAAGATCTATTACAGTATTTATCCGAAAACGTAATAAATCTATCATCTAAAACTTTACATAACTGGCAATACTTTTATAACTATTTTCATTTTGTTCCTATTATCTGAAATCAATACTTTACCAAATGTCAAATTATCTCTCTACCTATCTTCCCTTTTTGCAGCATACCGCTTCGTGACTAGATTGCTTTTTTCGAAACTCTCTTGTTAAACTTAATATTCAATAAATTTACCTTTAATATTTCACATTTTTTCTTGCCTTTTATTTAATTAATAAATTTCTACTATTTTTCTTATCGAGCTATCGAACTAAATCCTTTATCCTCTCACGCTCCTGCTCGGATAGCCGGAGGGCGGATGGTAGTGATGGAAGCTGTACCCAAATTCCAAATTCTGCGCTGCCGAAGTCTTAAGACTCGTGCGATAAAATTGTTGCGGCTTGCTACGCAGAACGAACGGTTTTTTCGTGTCGAGATTCCTGGGGCGTTCGACGCAACGCGACCCGAAGAGATCTGGTTGGCTGTCGGTCGTAGCTGTGAATTTCTTTTATTAGAATACATATACTTAATGTTTTCTCTTTTGTATTTTATGCACACCTGATTTAGTTTTCAGTTTGTTGTTGAAGTGAAAACTCCCTTCTTTTATTTAAGGTGACACGTTACAAAATCTTGGATTGGGCCAATACCCGTATTGTCACAAGACAAGAAAAAAAAGGTTCACCGATTGAGACTTATCATCCAAAGCCAAAGTTCAGATGTACATCGTATCGCAGATTTTACTTCGAGAAATAATTTTCAAACGCATTTTGAAAAAATCTTAAACTGGTTTGCAACACCATTCTTATTCGGTGATCAGTGTGTAGTTAGATTTAAAAACCAAAATCTACTACATTCTATTTTCCTATAATTCTACTACAACTTTTGTTCTTCCTCAATTCACATCCATGGCGATGTCAAAACAAAAAAAAACTATTTTGTTTAATATAAGAAGGTTTTTTTAATAATACAAATTCTATATGCTATCTACTGAAATACATCAGCCAAGTAGAAGACTTAGCACTATTTTATTTGGACTTGTTGAATTATTGAGTCAAAATAGCTTTTAACGGCCTTTAGTCCTACAAAAATTTGGCGTTTCGTCCCGGCGATCTCAGTTGGACTCATCAGTTGACTAGTGAGGGCCAGAGAGAAAGAACTAATAGAGAGAGTCAAATTTCCTCATCTCCGTCCCCTCTAAACCTTTTGTTTACATTTTTTATAACGTGTTGAATTCTTATCGGTGTGTACATGTTTTCACCTCGGGCAGTGCAAAACAACAAAAAAGGTGGTGAGTATGCACATCTTCTTGCATATGTATCTGTCCCCACATTTTTTTTATATGGAGTTAATAATTATACATATGCAAGATGGTGCGCAAGTCGCATCGCAACATCGTAGCTTGTAGGCTAAAAGAGAGCCACCGTCGAATTTGCCTCTCTATTAGTTCCTTCTCTCTGGTGAGGGCCTTTGTCAATACGCAATTTTTTGTTAAGTTCAGTTCATCATACATAGATTTCGTGACGAATATCTAGTGTGAACTATATCCAACAAGACTAGAATTCCTAATCATTAAATTGGAAGTTTTTGTTTTTTGCCCGGGGCCGTGGCAATGTTTATATAAGAAGGTTTTTTTAATAATACAAATTCTATATACTATCTACTGAAATACATCAGCCAAGTAGAAGACTTAGCACTATTTTATTTGGACTTGTTTAATTATTGATTCAAAATAGCTTTTAACGGCCTTTAGTCCTACAAAAAATTTGGCGTTTCGTCCCGGCGATCTCACTTGGACTCATCAGTTGACTAGTGAGGGCCTTTGTCAATACGCAATTTTTTGTTAAGTTCAGTTCATCATACATAGATTTCGTGACGAATATCTAGTGTGAACTATATCCAACAAGATTAGAATTCCTAATCAATAAATTGGAAGTTTTTGTTTTTGTTTTTTGCCCGGGGCCGTGGCAATGTTTATATAAGAAGGTTTTTTTAATAATACAAATTCTATATACTATCTACTGAAATACATCAGCCAAGTAGAAGACTTAGCACTATTTTATTTGGACTTGTTGAATTATTGATTCAAAATAGCTTTTAACGGCCTTTAGTCCTACAAAAATTTGGTGTTTCGTCCCGGCGATCTTTAATCTTCTGCTTTCTGCTTTCCAATTCCTAACAATAATATACAATAACTGCTTAAATAACGGATATTTCCCCGAATCATGGAATATAGCCAGGATTCTTCCCATCCGTAAAAGAGTTAATATCGACGAGATAAACAACTAAAGGCCTATCTCACTACTTTCCAACGTCGGGAAAGTTCTCGAAATGATAGTTCTTAACAAAATAAACGATCCAGAGGTTATTCCGATCGTCCACGGTGGATGCGCTTTTAAAATTACACAACGACGTCACCACCAGCCTAGGTTAGGTTAGGTTTATGTGGTTGTCAGCAGAACGCTGGACACACTTAGACCATTGGTTGGCCCATTGTGATACCACAGAAATCTAGGAAACTTTCTTCCTACTCATTGAACCATTTAGAGCTTCTTACGAAGCGAGCGAGACTATTAATGTCATGACTTGCCAGATCACTAGGATCATTGTAGTAAAATTCTCCTAATTGGAGCCTATGTCGTTGAGATAGAGCAGGGCATGTACAGAGAAGGTGAGGAATCGATTCTTCTTCTTCTTCGTCCATACAACTCCTGCAGAAGTCGTTAGAAAATACACCAAGCCTTGTTGCATGCTTGCCTATTAGACAGTGTCCAGTAATGACACCTATGACGGAGCTAATGTGCAGTCTGCTTAGAATATAGTGACCATACGTTCCGCTTTTAGCGGGATACAGTCCCGTTTTTGGGGTCTCTGTCCCGCGGCCATAACTGTCCCGCTAAATGTCCCACTTTTCTAAAAAACCCGCTTTTCCTACAACTCACGTTTGTAAAAATGTGTGTAAGTCTCTACAATTCTCAAAATTAAGCAATTATATAAATACTATTTTACATCCCTGTGCATACAAATTGGCTGTTAAAGCCTAGTACGCAGATCGCGCTTAAATTTTGCTCGCACTTTTCTCTCCAAACATCAGCAAAAAACCCTTGACATAGAGCATGCGTTAGGGAGAATATGTAAAAGAAAGCAGCTGTTATCCGAGATGAAATTGTTTTCAACCATTTCAATGATCTTTTTTATTTTTGCAACTAAATTTTATCAAATAAAATGGATTCTTTTCTTTAGCTGAGATAAATCGTTTATTCCGAAATATTCCTCCATTTCAATTTTTTTTCACAAAACACAATTCATACAAAATTCAAGATTTACAGAATCTGTTAAAATTTAGCGTGAGAATTAATGTGCCGAACAATTATTTCGTGCGCTAAATTTTGACATATATGTGATGTATAGTAAGAAACAAACATTTGAATTTTTAGCTGGAGTTGCGTACCTTTCGGCTAAAATGCTTTCCTTTAGCTGAGCTAAATTTTTGGAGAGAATTTTGTATGGAAGCTAAAATTTATCGCGATCTACGTACTAGGCTTAAAGGAAAAAAATGAGTTCATGTATATGCCACATTAAATGAATTCTCAGATTTGCTTGTGGTCTATCATTTTTAAATCGAAAACAAAAACATATTTTCTCTCAATTGATAAGTGTTCCATTGTTCTTTAGACGATTTTTAAAGACCCAAGTTCTGAACTATGGTTTATAATTCTTTATAATCAGTCTTCCATGTTTCCATGTTTCATAAAACAATTTTAGCAAAAATTAAAAAATAATAATGAAATTCTTAAAGAAATTCATACTGCATCTTAGTAGGTAGGTATAGGAATTAATTTTAAATTTGTAATTAAAATTAATTTTCTAAACACGCTAGCAATATTGAGCCTGATTTTTTTAAAGGTTTTTTTTTAAATAAATAGGTATGTCATTTCTTGTTTATGTTGCGTACTATTAATTTGTTACTCATAATCATAATTTCTAATCCCTGCGAAGTTTTGAAAATGTGTCCCGCTTTTCCTTCAAATAAATCTGGTCACTATAGCTTAGAGATAACAAGTTCCTAGAGCGCTTCAGATCCAGCACAGATCAGATCTGTTTTGTGGCCTGACATGTGGCAATATCACTCCACCTAAGGTTTGTTCTCTCTATTGCCTCTTGCTTTAGCATAAGTTTACAGGCAGCGATGGGTATACCAATATTTGTCCGATTTGACAGTATAGGTAGTAAAGTTCCACTTTTGGCGAGTTCGTCTGCTTTGCAATTGCCTGGAATGTCCCTATGACCTGGCACCCAGCAAAGGTGAATGTTGAACTACTGTGCCATCTCCAAGAGAGATGATCGGCAATTAAGGGCAGTTTTTGAATTTGTCGAGACAGAATCCAGAGATTTAATGGCTGCTTGGCTATCCGAGAAAATACGGATATCTGTGGTTGATATCACGTTTTCTTTGAGCCAAGACAGGACTTCTTTTATCGCCAAAAGTTCCGCCTGGAACACGCTACAGTGATTGCGAAGACGGAAGGAGAGACTTAGTTTCAGCCCATCTGAGTATACACCACCACCAACCCCGTCCTCAGTTTTAGAACTGAGAAGTGGATCGATTCATCTTCCAGGAAAGTCAGGTCCTCCCAGAGAGATCTGGAAGGAATGGTAACCTGAAAGTTTTTATGGAACTGTAGCTGTGGGGTGGTGTAATCTGTGATATTTGGGAGTGATCTAAATGAGTTCAGAATGATCGAGTGGCCAATATCATAGTTGGACCATTGTGAGGAGGCTTTAAGACGCAAGCTGTGCTTGCCGCCGTTTGTTTGCAAAATATATCGAGAGGTGTGAGATGGAACAGAATATCCAATGCAGCGGCAGGGGTCGTACGGAGTACTCCACCCATGCATCGGCAAGCTGACAGTTGGACCTTGCTTAGTTTGCCAACGTTTGTTGTTTTATCTAGAGCGGTCCACCATACTGACACACCGTATGTTAGGATCGGTCTTACTACCGAGGTATATAGCCAGTGAGCAATGCGGGGTTGGAGACCCCATTTATTGCCGATGGCTTTTTTACATGAGAAGAGTGCCACCGTGGCTTTTTTAACTCTTTCGTTTATATTAGATTTCCAGCTTAACTTCTTATCAAGAATAAGACCCAAATATTTTGCTTTATTAAGTTAAAGGTACACCTTTGATGGTAGGATGGTCTATATGGGGATTTTTGTATTTCCTAGAAAAGAGGACAAGATCAGTTTTGTGAGTGTTGAAACCCAGTCCACAGCGATCTGCCCAGTTTGTTAGCTTATTTAGCGCGTTTTGTAAGAGTTCACTCAAGGTATTGGGATGTTTTCCTGATACGGCAATAGCAAAGTCATCCGCATAAGCAATCATACTGTACCTCTCCTCCTCAAGGCATATCAGAAGTTCATTAACGACCAAATTCCAGAGAATGGGAGATAGGACACCGCCTTGCGGCGTACCTCTACTGACAAATCTTCTGGCAGAAAAGCCGCCCAGTTTTGAATTGATAACTCTGCTGGTCAGCATTTGATTAATCAATTCACCAAGGGAACCATCTACTTTCAGAGATGACAGCGCAGATTCGATTGCAGATGTGTCGCCGTTGTTAAAGGCGCCTTCAATATCTAGGAATGCGACCATAGTCAGTGGCAGCACTGGTTCTGTTCTAACTAGTTGTGTCGGCATATCGCCTGTGTCTAATTTTCTGTTTTTACATGTAAATTCGTTAATTTTAATATTTATTCTTATTTATTTCACTTCATAAGTGCACTTTTTTGTTTTATTTTCAATACATTTTCCCTAATTTTGTAGAATTGTGCTATTTAATTTAATTTTTAGTGCTTGCTTGGTGAGAATATTTTATTCTATCATTTTGTGTTCATCTATTTGAGTGAATTTAAATGTTTTTTTTTTTTGTTTGCTTTCTCTCTAAATATCCATAATTTTGAATGTGTACCTATTTGTGTTGTAAATATAATCACATATATTGAACATTTAATATTATTTAGCAAACAGTACAGAAGGCACCGCAGGTCATTGATTCATACATTAAATTGAAAAATAAAAATATTAATTTACACCTGCTGATAGTGCAGCAGGCATTGCAGGTCGTTGATTCATGTATTTAATTGAAAAATAAAAGTATTACATTACACCTGCTGATAGTGCAGAAGGCACTGCAGGTCGTTGATGTTGATTCATAAATTGAATTTAATAAAAGTGAATACAAACAAAAGATGAAAAGAATTATTAAAAATATTGTGTTTAGAAACTAAACACTCTGCCCCGCGCTGATGATCCATGGGTTCATCACAAAGGAATTTGCTTAAATTGATATGGTGTAACTTGATGAACGTGTTTTCCGTGGGGCTGGTGTTGGGGAAGAGAATTTCTGACGGCACCCCTTGCAAACTAAGAACCCAACTATTGCTATGGTGATGAGTAATCCAAGTAGGCTCAAGATACTATGAGGAATATTATGATAATGGATCTGAGTGGGAAGCTCCAGTTGTTGACGTCTAATCTGCTCTCGAAGTTCATTCAATTCTTGATTGAAAGAGCTGGTATTTGATATGTTATATTGAAGTTGAGTTAGGTGAATCGCATTTTTAAATTGCACATCATGAATTAATCTGGTATAAGAAGTGGAAGATGACTTCTTATTTTACCAACTTCATGTTTTAGTTGTTGATACGTGATTAAATGATGATTGACTCGTCCTTGGTGTGTATCTGACAGAACGTCTGCTATGGACGTTTGCATTCTTTGAATGTTGATGATTATAGGTGTAACATGAGTGCACCAAGAAAGAAATTGTTCTTTCATTTTGGTTTGGTATAATTCTTCAGTGACATTGTTTATACGATTGAATAATTGACTCAGTTGCTTATCGAGTGCAAGTTGTCTTTTAGACATATCGTCTTGGCTTAACTTCATGATGTTGACCGTCGAGTCTAGGATGGAAGTGTGGTTTTTTAGGAGTTCATTGAGATGATCTTCGTTCGATTGGATGCCTTCTAATCTTTGAGACATTTCACTCGCGTATTTTGAGTCAAGAACTCCGAAAAGTGAATTTGCTATATTTCCGACAACGTCGATGGCACCTCGTTTAATTCTTATAGAAGGTTTGGTTGGTGGAATTATGTTATCTTCGTCTAATTCGTGTTTAATTAGCCGGATCTGTTGTATAACTTGGGTGCAGAGGTCTTTTGAAGAAAATTTATTGCAAATATGCTCAAGTATTGTAGTGCTGTTTTCTAATGCTTGGAACTCTCCCTGATATAGCTCGAGATTATAGTACACTATAGAAGAGGCATGTTCTTCTGTATACGTAGGTACTTCTAAACAGAAACTAAAGAGCAGGCTCTCTGGTCACAAATCGGACTTGAACAATGGAGCTGCTCAAAAAACCGCTCTTGCCCTCCACTATATGCAAGAAGCACACAAACCAGACTTTGACAAAGTTGAAATTTTGCAGACGGAGCAGCATTATTCCAAGAGAATGTTGCTGGAGATGTTGCACATAATAAATAATACAAATGCAATGAACCGTAGATCTGATTGTGACAACCTTTGCAACACTTACAGTCAACTTATAAAAAGACCGAACCGTATTATAAAAAATCTAATATAAGTGAAAGTGTTTAAGGTTTATATTGATAATGCCAGTTATTGCCAGTAATTTAAAATTAAATATTAGTTTCAATATTCAACATTAATAATTATAGATTTTTCTTTTTATTTGTAGTTTAAATTCAGTAAAAATACCCTTTTCGATTGTGATGATTTAAATTTAAATGTTCTTGACAAGTTTTGTAAGTTTACATTACAGTATATGTATTTGTGATTTGGTAATTACTTATGTATGTTTGTAATTTATTTATTTTTTCTAATAAAGGCCGCTTAATAATTAACATCTTTCATTTGACCTAAAGCCCACTAAACTAAATCATATTGTTAAATACAAAGGTCACTAAAATAATCATTTATTAGTACACTACAAGGTTCCATTTGTCTTGAACAAGACTTATTGTTCCGTGTCGGTGAAAATGAATTCCAGGTGACGAGTTGTTAAACTTTATAACCTCTGTGTCACTTGCAAATACAATCGGGAAAAGTAGGCCAATCAACAACAGTGTAGTGAACAGGTTTGGATTTGTCGACTGCACCTTAGCTTGAGTTGTTGATTTCTTTGCTGTTTTTGATAATGATGGTTCATTAGGATCAAAATTGTCATTTCTTCGTTTTCGTTCGGATGAAACATGTCTTTTTGAGGTTCGGATACAGCTTCATTAGTTTCTAAAAGTGGTGCAAGCTTATGTATTGGACGCCGCAATACGCCAGATTTTGTTCGTACGTCTGCGACCCGTACCAACCCGTCCTTTCCATAATGCACCTTTTCAATTCTACCTAGTGGCCATTTCATTATGGGAGTGTTATCTTCTTTCATAATGACCACGGTACCAAGTTTAATGTTTTTGGATTGAATTTTCCATTTTGTTCGATGTTGTAGTTCATTTAGATATTCTTGAGACCATCGATCCCAAAATTCTCGTTTGATGTGCGATACCAACTTCCATCTTGTTAATAAAGTACTCTTGAGCGGTTCAAATTTTAAAAATGAATATAAACAATTATTTAAAAAAAATTTAGTTTATTTATTTATTTATTTCTTAAGAAATTTAAATTTACACAACATAAGTTTTTATTTTTAATTTTGCGACGCGTTTCGGTTTAGATAACCATCATCGGGCGGTGTAGGTGTTTTATTTTATCAAATTTACATCTCGTTGTTGTTTCAATGTTGTTGTTGGTTGGGATTGTATCGCTCTCTTTTGTTCTCATGCGTTATTATTGTATTTTATTGCTGTGTTGTATAATGTATTTGTTTTAATAGTTAATTTGTCATTTAGTATTCTGTCTTGTTCTGTTTTGTAAGCTTTGTAAATTTCGTATTCTTCTAGTGCGTCTAGTTTTGTCCCTTTTTTGCATATATGTAAAGGTATTAAGTTTGTCGCGAAGTCAGTGTAGTTATGGTTTTTTTCCATTAGGTGTTGGGCGAAATTAGATTTTGTATTTTGTTTTGGTCTGTGCTCTGTAAATCTGTCATAAAATGTTCTACCTGTTTGTCCTATATAGTAATTGTCACAATCATCACAAATTATCTTATAAACGCCTGATGATGTGGTGGGATCATTTTTCGATTTTTGTTGTAAAATTTTGTGTATATTATTTGTTGTTTTAAAAGATATGTTTATGTTAATTTTTTTGAATTCATGTTGTATTATATTTGGTAGTAAATTAGTGTAGTCTATAGATATGTATTTATTGTTATTGGTTGTGTTGTTGTCATCTTTGTTCAGATTTGTTATCAACGACTGCTCTTAATGAATCCCCAATCAAAAAATGGCCAGGTGTTAACACAGTCAGGTCGTTTGGATCATTGGACATAGCTGTCAAAGGTCTTGAATTTAAAATTGCTTCTATTTCTGTAGTGACTGTGCAAATCTCTTCGTACGTAAGGGAAGCTGTGGATATTTTACATTGTAGCAAATGCTTTGCAGATTTGACAGCTGCCTCCCATAATCCTCCAAAATGTGGAGCTCGTGGAGGAATGAAGTGAAAATCGATGCCTTTGGTACTGCATGAAGTTGTGATTTTGTTTTGTGCTTGTTTTGAATATATGCTTGTTTTGAGTTCTTCTAGCTGATTTTTGGCACCGACAAAATTGGTGGCATTATCGCAATACAATTTTCTTATATGGCCGCGTCGACTCATAAATCTTCGCAAGGCTCCAAGAAATGCATCTGTAGTTAGATCGCTGACGACTTCAATGTGTACCGCCTTTGTAGCGAAGCAGCAAAATATGGATAAATAACATTTTTGCTGTCGGCTACCTCTCGTTCGGTAATGAACCCATAATGGACCGCAAAAGTCGCCTCCTGTATTAATAAATGGACGTGCTGGTTGAACACTTGCTGCTGGTAAATTTCCCATCATTTAAGAATACATTTTTGGTTTCATCTTGATGCAAAATGGGCAGTGCTGGACAATGGAACGGGCAATATTCTTGCCCTTGATTAGCCAAAAACGTTGTCTTGTGATTGCTAGTAGGCCTTGTGGCCCAATATGGTTATTGTTTCGATGTAGATCCGTCATAAGCATTTTCACAAATGGGTGAGAATATGGCAATAATATCGGATGCTTGCTGTCGTAGGGTAAATTGGATGCTTGGATTGTCTGCCTCCAACTCGCAGAATATCTTCTTGGTCTAAAAACACAGCAAGTCCCTTCAATGGACTTTCCTTGTCCAGTTCTTTGTGTGCTTTCAGGAAGCGTATATCTTTATGGAAACCGTGATTTTGAATTTCCTTGACAATGGATTGTAAGGAGATTTCTAATTCCGAGGTTGATAATGGCCATTCTCTTCTGATGACCTTTCTTGGGTTTTGTCTGACGGATTTAATTGTATCCTTGAACTCACCTGATTTGATTAATTGAATAAATCGAAGACAGTAGGCTGTGATTACCTTAAGTTTGTTAAATGAGTTGGAGTGCCTTATTCCTTCGAAGATGGCATGATCGTCGTCATTAGTGGTCAATAAAGCAACCTTCTTCTTTTCATCTGTCCATGTTTTGCTGATTTTATATGGGGGTGGCCAGATTGAATCCGAGCCATGTAAAAATCTCGGACCATATTTCCATAGTGTGTGATCCTGTAGTTTTTCTGGGGATATGCCTCTGGATAATACATCTGCTGGATTTTCAGCTGATTGCACATATCGCCATTGATTAGTGCTAGATAGAGATTGAATATTGGCAACTCGACGTCCAACGAAGGTCTGGAAAGATTCTGAATTTGAGTTAATCCAGCTCAATACAATTTGGGAGTCAGACCACAGAAAGCTATTGGCGTTATCCAAATTTAGATCGCCTTTGACTCGTTTTGACAGTTCGGATGCCAATAGCGCCGCACATAATTCGAGACGTGGAATTGTCATCGATCTCATGCCTGACGCTGTCTTAGTAGTTGGTGCAACTCGAGATTTTGAGCACAGCAGTCGTACTACGATTGTGCCGTCTTTATTAAGTGATCTGATGTATACAACAGCTCCGTAGGCCTTCTCTGAAGCGTCTGCAAACGTATGAATTTGCATTGATAGAGCTACATGATGACCAAAAACATGTCTAGGAATTTGGAATTTATCCATTTCTTGGAGACCTTGTGAGTATTTATTCCACCTGGTATACATTTCTTCTGGTAAAGCCGCATCCCAGTCGTATTTGAGTTCCCACAATTCTTGCAGAAACAGTTTTGCAACGATCACTACTGAAGCGACTATTCCGAGTGGATCAAAAAGTCGTGCTATATCTGAGGCCACTGACCTCTTTGTGAATCCTTTTGACGTTTTAAAATTCGTTTTTATGTAAAATACGTCTGACTTGGGCCGCCATATTAATCCAAGGGTTTTGACAGCGCCTTCATCACTGTCGTCGGTGAGAGAAATCTCCTGGTCTTCTAATGGAACATTTTCAAGTAATTGTTGGTAATTCGAACACCATTTTTTTAACTGGAACCCTGCCTCCCGCAACAATGACGATAATTGTGATTGTATGTCTTTTGCTTCTATTATAGTGTCTGCACCTGACATGACATCATCAACATAGAAGTCCTTGAGCAAAACTTGCGAGCCCAATGGACACTTTGCAGAGTATTCTTGAGCTAAAATCTGAAGGCATTTTGTGGCGAGATAAGGAGCTGAAGTGGTTCCATATGTCACAGTATGAAGCTTATAACATTTAATAGGTTGCGTTTGCTTCGGTCGCCACCATATCAACTGGAAATGTTGGTCTTCTTCTTGTATGCATATTTGCCGATACATTTTTTGAATATCGGCCTTTATAACGAATTTTGGCAGTCTAAAACGCAAAAGTATTGTAAACAATTCATCTTGAATCGTTGGTCCGGCATACAGTACGTCATTTAATGACAGATTAGATGACGTTTTTGCTGAGGCGTCAAAAACGACGCGTAATTTTGTGCTACTGCTTTCTGGCTTAAGAACACAATGATGAGGCAGGAAATAATTCGGAGTTGGAATTGATTTGGCATCAATCTCTGTCATGTGCCCCAGTTGGATGTATTCGTTCATGAATTCAATGTATTGTTTGTATAGCTCCGGGTTTCGATCTAACCTGCGCTCTAACGCATGGAATCGACTAAGAGCAATGTCGCTAGATGTTCCTAGTTTGTTTGGGTCGTCAGCAAAAGGTAGACTGACAACGTATCTTCCAGTTGCATCTCTTGATGTTGATTGGTTGAAATATTCTTCACATTTGTCCTCTGCCAGTGTACGCTTTGATGTGGAGCATGGAAGTTCTTCCGTTTGCCAAAATTTGCTGATAGTTTGTTCAAGGGACGATTCTTCTGTAAATATTCCGCAAATTTTATCTTCATTTATTTTTCCGGTGACTATCCACCCACAATGTGTTTTGTAGTAGTGGTAGATCAGTTCCAAGCTTAATTTGCCCAACGCAGAGTAGTTGATGGAAAAATTCAGCTCCTATGAGTAGGTCAATGTTGTTTGGTTTATTGAATTGAGGGTCGGCTAATTTGATATTCTCTGGAATTTTCCATGTAGATAAGTCAAATGTTTGTGTTGGTTGTGGCGATATAATTTGAGGCAATACGATCGCCTCAAGTCTTGTGGTAAAATTGGTAGTGTTAGAATGTAAACTTATGTTGGCTCGCCGTTGTGAATCACTCTTGGATTTTCCGATGCCTTGGATGATCATGGGGCGGAAAGATAGTGGTATATTTAGTTTTCGAATCATTCTTTCTGTAACGATGTTGATTTGTGAACCAGAATCCAGAATTGCGCGAAAGCTAATGGTTGAGCCGTCTTGACCCATCAATTTTATGATGACGGTGTAGTGATCGCACTACATACCAACCTCCCAACAAATGCATTTTGCCCTATTACCGCGCATTTTCCAAAAACTCTTCAACCACCGATATTGCACCAATAATAAAAAACCATAACATAATGACTCACAAATAAATCGTCACTAGGTCATCATAATGCTCACTCGCCATAGTTACGTCAAAACCCATAAACTGCTATGAGTAGTGAATTGTAAACAAATCCAATGCATTAATTGCAGGCATTGAGGAATACCCATACTAAATGCTGAGATTGCATCTCAGCAAGGGTAAGCGGCGCTATGAGTGAAGTAGGTACATGTGAAATATGATGCGGCGGCACTTTTGTGAAGAACAATTAGGAAATATTTATATTAAATAATTCCAACTAGGTCACAATTGGTCGTTAAACATTCTTCGATTAATATATAGGAAATATTACCAAATAGAATCGATTGTGTAGTTATCGGTTGGTGGATGATGGTTGGAAAAGTGCGTGTGTATTGAGGTAAAAGTGGTAAAAGAAAAAGTATAAAAAGACAGGAATAGTTTAAAAAAAGACACAGAAAGATTCACCACTAAAAACTAACAAGGTCGCAGCCAAGCTGAAGACAGCGGGCCTTTGTTTTTTTGAAGAAAATAAAAAGCAAATAAAGAGATAAAATAAGTGTTTTTAAGTAGTTAAAAATATAATCTTTTATTAATTTTTCTGTCCGTTACTCACTCTTCTCGCTACGATAAGCGAAAGCACGGTGTGAGCGCATAACATTTTGGTGGCAGCGGTGGGATTTACTTAAAATCCCCTACCAAGTAACAAGAGATAATCTTGAGGCGTTCTGGGGCTAAACACCAGAAAGTGTAAACAAAATTTAAAAATAAAAGTAAGACCTGGTGAACTCCCAATCGGACGCCGGAGGCAAAAATTAGGCAGTGTATAAAAGACCAGGCTGTAATCAACAGCTATACGGCGTGAAGCCTGCCTGGCAAAGTGCAACGACATCAACAACATAATCAGCATCAACAATATCAACGACATCAACAACATAATCAGCATCAACAATATCAAAGACATCAACAACATAATCAGCTTCAACAATATCAACGACATCAACAACATAAGCATCAGCATCAACAACATCAACGTCATCGACAGAATCATCGACAGTAACTAAGATAAGGTAGATATATTTAAAAACAAAATATATATATATTTTTTGTATTTCCACAACCTTGTCCCTATTATTTACAATCTTGTCTGGTTATGAACAACGCGAATCTATTTCTTCCTCCTACAACTTGACTTGACAATAATTTTACGACAATTCCGTCCATGCGAAAGCAAATATCGGTGGTAAAGTTCTTTGAGCTACTACCTTACCACGAGCATACAACAACAGAAAATCTTACCCCTATCTCGGACTCCACCCCTGTATCCATCTACTCAAAAATGGAAGTAAAAATCTCCTTAAATGATGTTAACAACATTGTTCCGTTGTTCGGTGGAAATCCTGACGAAATAAATAAATTTGTCACTTGCGGCAACGTCCTCTTTTCATATATCCAAGAACCCACTCAACATGCTTTATTCTTAAATATTGTCAAAACTAGACTACAAGGGGTAGCTTTCGAGCTAACCCAGTACAAAACTTTGAACACATGGGGCGAACTAGTAGCCGAACTAGAAGGACAATTTAAAGAACGAATTTCACGTTCAAACACTCAAACAGAGCTAATGTCCGCGCGACAAAACTCGAGGGAAGACATAAAAGATTACGGTGAACGAATAACACGTTTGCTACAGAAATTGGACAGGGCGACATACCAAAGTACGACCGACCAGGCAATACGGGCCTATCTTATTTCCGAAAACAAACAAACAGCTTTACGCTCCTTCGAAGACGGACTTAGGAACCCACAACTAAGATTACTTGTAAAAGCTTTTAATGCCATGGACCTGAAAGCAGCCATTGATTATGGCATTGCACAATCTCCTCGGCTAGACATTGAACAAAACAGATTCACTAGCACGTACAGAAATACCGACACAAGGGTCACTTGCCAGAAATGTGGTAAATTGGGTCACACAGCAGCTTCGTGTTTCGTCAGATTCAACCAAAACCAACCGAAAATCTGTCAGACTTGCAATAAAACAGGTCACACTTCTGCCACATGTTACCGGAATACAAACTTCCAAAACTTTAGACCCGAAACTAAGACCGAACCTTCCCTCAAGTGCAACTATTGTCATAAGCTGTACCATACTGGAAATGATTGTCGTTTACGGTTATCACACTCCCGAAACCAAACAAATACGACTCCAAATAATTCTGCATCCACGGACCAAAAAAATAAAAACCCATTTAAAGGTAATTCAACTCACGAATTACGACATTGTTGTTCACACCAATCGCAATACGATCTCGACAAAATCGAGTCGGAAAACGAATGCGGGGTGGAACAAATCGGCAACTCCACCCAGGGACAGAAAGTTGTTGCCGAAGTTCATTATACTCCCAACCAATAAATTTAAAAATGATTTTAAAATTCTTCCCTGAATTTAAAGACCCAGTAATTCGTCTTAAAATGCAAGGGACAACAAAAGAATATACTACATTTTTAATAGACACCGGCGCAGACATCTGCTTGTTCAAAAACGACTCACCCTACGCAAATCCTAAAAAGTCCTGTGTTATCTCCACCATAGCTGGCGAATCTGTGAGAACTATGGGAGAAATCACGGGAACGTTAGAAATCTATGACGGAAAAAATACATCGTATTTGGAACACCCATTCCAAATACTTTCAAATAAGATACATTTACTGTATGATGGAATACTGGGAAACGATTTTCTCGACAGGTTTGAGTGTAAGGTCAATTATGAAAAAAGACAGCTGGAAGTAACAGCAGCTGCAGTCGTGCGTTTATGTGACGGACAAAATTTTTTTAGACCCCAAAAGGTAGAAAAGGTAGCGAAATGTGAAGTTATCGAGAAGAAGGGAGACCATAAAACATCTTTCGAGGTGCAACCTACGGGTAAAAAAGGGTAACGAAAAAACAAGGTATGAGAAAGAGGAACCAAACCACGTAGGTGCAGCAAATTCTAAAGTCCTAGATGTACCCGTACACATGGGAATAGAAGCTGAAATCACACCATGGGAATCTACTGACGTTTCAGATTATAAAGATTCATTGGAAATCAACCTCGACAAAAATCATACAAAAGCTTTCAAC
Organism: Epistrophe grossulariae; assembly: GCA_929447395.1. NCBI lineage: Eukaryota > Metazoa > Arthropoda > Insecta > Diptera > Syrphidae > Epistrophe > Epistrophe grossulariae. The sequence goes on from OV839566.1 coordinate 101,221,863, forward strand.
CCAACCTTCTCACAAATCCCACATAGTTACCTTGAAACCAACACAAGAAACTTCTCTAGTAATCACAACGACAATAAAAATTTTAAAAATAAAAAATATAAGACGGAGGTAAAAAAAAATTTAGATTCAAACGAACAGACGGGAACAATTATTTTAAGGCCGAGAACACAACAAATAGTATTAATACCGTGTAAAGAAGAAGGTGCAATATATTTAGTTACAGAAAAACGTTAAATAGCTACAGGAATATACTTGTGTGAAACCATTACCCAACAAAGAAACTCCAAAATTAAGGTACTTCTGATGAACATTTTAGACTCAGACCAAGAAATAAACATCAATAAAATTAACATGAAATACAAAAATCTCGATGAATATAACGTTATCGAGACAAATAGTTTAAAGGACCTTGTGAAGAATAGGTTAAAGAAATTAGAATCACTCTTAGAGTTCGAACATTGTAACGCCGATGAAAAAAAAACCATTCTGGACATTTGTCGCGAATACAATTACCTCTTTTACCTTGAAGGCGATCACCTCACTCATACAAACGCTGTAGAACATAGAATTATTACAGGTGAAGACAAGCCCCCTCTATACACAAGACCTTATCGACTCCCAGAAAGTACTAGACAGGAAATTCATAAACAAGTGAATGAAATGCTAGAAGATGGTGTAGTACAACCAAGCAACAGCCCATGGAACTCCCCTTTACTATTAGTTCCAAAAACAGCAGGTCAAGATGGAATGAAACGATGGGGGGTGGTAGTTGACTTTGGAAAGTTAAACGAAGTCACCATCGGGGATGCTTACCCCTTACCCAATATAACTGATATCTTAGACCAGTTGGGAAGAGCTAAGTACTTCAGTACACTTGATCTAGCAAAATGATTTCATCAAATTCTTATGGATAAAAAAAAACAAAACAAAAACAGCTTTCAGTACTCCGTTCGGTCATTATGAATACAATCGTATGCCATTCGGACTAAAAAACGCCCCAGCCACTTTTCAACGGCTTATGAATAATGTGCTAATGGGACTGCAGGGAATCGAATGTTTTGTATACGTGGACGACATAGTTATTTATGGCTATGATTTAAAGGACCACAATGCTAGACTTATTAAGGTTTTAAATCGATTAAGAGAGAATAACCTCAAACTTCAGCCCGAAAAATGTCATTTCATCAGAAAAGAACTCACTTACCTAGGACACGTTATCTCAGAGGAGGGAATTAAACCAAACCCTGAAAAAACCAAAGCTGTGAAAACGTTCCCAGTACCTAAGAAACCAAAAGATATTAAATCTTTTCTTGGATTCGTAGGGTATTATCGAAAGTTCATCCCAAACTTTGCAGAAATAGCAAAACCGTTAACAACGTTGCTAAAGAAAAACGTAACTTTTCGTTGGGACAGTTTCTGCGACGAGGCCTTCAGAACTTTAAAAGAGAAAATTATTAATCCTCCCATCTTAACATACCCGGATTTTGATCAGGAATTTCTAGTAACCACTGATGCAAGTGACATCGCATTGGGCGCTGTACTTTCACAAGGTCCCATTGGCAAAGATAAACCAATTTTCTTTGCCAGTCGTACTCTTAACAAGGGGGAAACCAAATACACTACGTCAGAAAAAGAACTTCTTGCTTCTTCTTCTTATGGAAGAAAATTCACTATTGTCACCGACCACAGTTCATTACAATGGTTAATAGGAAGAAAAGATCCTACGTCTAGGCTCATGCGATGGAGAATGTTGTTAGAAGAATACGAATACAAGATTATACATAAAAAGGGCAAATTCAACACGAATGCTGACGCCTTAAGTCGTATTAAATCCGATGATGAAACCAAAGTATTAGTAACAACTCGAAACCAAAGACGGGCACAAGAAGAGAGAAACGACGTGATAGCCGAAACAAGTAAAAATACAACAGAACCCAAGTTAAATTTTAATATAATCGAAAAAAAGAATCAATATTTCTAAATAATAAAGTAAACTTTAAAGCTATTATACTGCCTCTTGTAGAAACAACAGAAGAAAAATTTTTGAAAACTCGTTTACCTAATTTCAAAAAACCAGAAATCTGCAAATTCTTGTCCCATGAACTCCAACCTACAAATGTGCTTTACTACATCGTGACATTACCCTTACCCTTAAGAAGCCCGACAGACCGAGAAAAAATTTCAAACAGTTTGAAAGACATCGTAAGCGAATGCAATAGGACTGAACTATCAAACATTGCTTTGTCGTTACCCATAAGTAACCAACCTCAAAACGAACTAAAAACATTAATATTTGAAGCTTTCAAACAAGCTAAATTTAATACATATCTCCATAGCGATTCAAGAATGTTAATAGAAAAACCTGAAGACATATCAAAAATACTACACGAAAACCACGAATCACCATTTGGCGGACATCAAGGAGTAACAAGAACCTCCAAAAGAATTAAGCAGTATTACTACTGGCCAACCATCTCCAAAGACGTTAAAAACCACATACGAAAATGCGAGTCATGTCAGAAAAATAAACTATCGCGCAATAACAAAATACCCATGAAAGTAACCACTACATGCAAAACTCCTTTTGAACGTATAGCTTTAGACATAGTAGGTCCACTACCCGTTAGTTACGAAAACAACAAGTCTGACATTTCAGGACGATCTCACAAAATTTTCCGAAGCAATAGCCGTGCCAAACGCTGAAGCCCCAACTATAGCACGTATGTTAGTTGAACGGTTGGTATGTCGATTTGGAATACCCGACTCGATCCTAACGGATCAGGGAACAAATTTCCTTAGTAATTTGTTTAAAGAGGTATGCAAAGTCCTCAAGACAAGGAAATTACAAACCACTCCATACCACCCCCAAACTAATGGCGCTTTAGAACGTAGTCACAGGACACTTGCAGAATACTTGGGTCACTACATAGGCAAGGATCCACTCGCTTGGGACACATGGCTTCCATACACTATGTTCGTATATAATACTACCCCACATAGTAGTACAAATTACACTCCATTTGAGCTGTTGTATGGTTATCCTGCACGGATCCCCAATTCACTGAACAGAAAACCACAGACTTATTATAATTACGAAAACTACGCTACAGAACTCAAAAGCCGTCTGCAACATGGTTACAAAATCGCCAGAGAAACAATTTATGAGAAGAAAAAGAAAAACACAAAGTATTATGATTAAAACGCCAAACAGGAAAAATTTAAGGTAGGAGACAAAGTATTAATGAAAAATCAAACGAGACAAAACAAACTGTCAAACCTATGGGACGGACCTTACGAAGTCATCAAAATAATATCCGACGAAAATACAGTTATCAAAATTGGAAAGAAATCGAAAATGATACATAACAACAACCTACAACTACTACACCAATGAACATTGAACAAAAGACAAAACAAAACATAAGAAAATTTCACCTCTCTCTATCCAATGCAAACCCTTTCCCTTTTTCTTTGAACGATTATTCTCCAAACAAAGCTTAGAATTTTCTTCTCTCCTGCAGAATGGAATCTATCGACTACGTTCCAAATTCATACTAGTTATTATATAATGTAGTGTCTGACGTAGAAATTCCCCTACGTAAGGGAATAACTAAAATCGGGAACGGCTACCCAAATAGAATATCCCGAGTAGCACAGACGGGTTTTCATTTGGTAGATATAACAGCAGTAAAACAATCAAGTTGTTGTCCATTTATTTCAGAAACATTTTCTAGTACAATTGTGTAACCCAAATAGCCGCATTTCCCCTCTCATTTACAACAAACTTGTTGTATGTAATTAGGTTTTATAGAAGTTAAATTTTGTCGTTTCTCAGTTTTATAAAAATTATTTGAACTAAGAAATGTTACATGTAACTTAATCTTACAATTGTGAAACTTTAATTGAACTCGAAGATGAGCTTTACTAATATTGCAGAAATGTTCTATTACTATTACTTTAACTTTTTCTGTTCTCTTATATGTTATAATATAATGATAAATAATGTTTCCGAAAACATTGTAAAAGTTTCTGAAAAGTTATTAATCAAATTCTTTTAATATGTATAATAACTTTGAGATGTTATAAAAAAGATAAACTTCAAAGTGTTGAAAAAAAATGAAAACTTCTAATATTGTGATTTAAAATGCGATTTTTAGTTATTTATGAACGGAAAATCTAATACAAATGCCATTTTTATCATAAAGAATGATGTTTTACGTCCAGAAAATTCACGCGCCACCCAAAAAATTTAAATTGGCCGAAAATTTGAAAAATAGAAAAATATTCATGTTTGTATTTAGGCATTCAAGTTGCAAAAATATTTGTGATTTACATTGCCAAATGAATATTTCAGCGATTTCCATTGAAATTTACTATGAAAATAGTGATACCAACTGGAAAAAATAGTTTAAAAATTTCGCATTTAAGATCAAATTCTAATAAAAAAGCAATAAATTGTGAACAATATGGCGCTTGTTGCCAGAAATCTCAATAAAACATTGTCTTTTAAATTTAAAACTTTCATATTATTACACCAAAGATACAACGAAGTAGAAACTTAAGGCTATAAAATCCTTATTTTAACCAATTTACACTGTTTATACAACAGAGAACAGTTTTTTATCATATTTTCTAATCTTCGTTACTTAGAATTCTAATGTTAAAAAAACCATCATTTTTTTTTTCTGGCGGGAAAAAATTAAGCAAATTTGTCCGCCAGAGTTGCCGCAGTTCACTTTTTGTTTATTTTTTAAAATACAAATTTTATTACAGAAATTACGTTAAATGACAAAATATCAATTTTCTCTTTATTCGAAACCCCATTAAATGTCAAATTCTAGAAAATAAATTTCTTTTAGGGGGTTGTTTTTGTAAATGGCTACGATTAAAATGGATTAAAAAAAACCTTAAAAACATAATTTCGTTTGCCTTTTTCTTAAGCTTCATAAAATCTCGATTTCTAGGCAGCCTGATGACATTTGGAACGAAATATTCATGAAACTTTGAAATATAGTTTGTCTTCTATATTTCAAGACGCCAAACGTCAAATTCCATCTAAAGATGGCTACGATTAAAATGGATTTAAAAAAAACCCTTAAAAAACATTATTTCGTTTGCCTTTTTCTTAATGCTTCATAAAATCACGATTTCTAGGAAGCCTCTTGACATTTGGAACGAAATATTCATGAAACGTCAAAATGTGTTCTATATGACAAGACATGCAATATAATTTTTTTATTTTTATTTTCGCTGTGTTTATTATGGTCATCTTAAAATCTATGGATTGTTTAATCTGACTTGGCACAATTTTTCAATCCAGCGGCAACTCTGCCAAGTATAGTAACTCTTTTCATGTCCAAGCAATAATTTTTGTTTGTTTACTTTTAATGGTTAATAGTTAATAAAAATATACCATTAACAGTTATAAAATATCATTATAATTTATTACAACTTTTATACCCAAAAGGTCAACGTAAAACGTAATTGCAACGTTATTAGTTCTAGAAACTCAACTTCAACATCACTTGAATCTAAAGAAATGTTGAAGTTTTGTTTTAAATACAAACCAAATGTAATGTTTTTTTTTTGTCAATTCTAGTACTTTGGTTACCTATTTGTTTTAATGTCCAAAATATAACAAAGTCTCCAACCATAAAAAATACAAGCAGCTATGTTTCAACTTAGTTTAAACGATGTTTATTTTAACAATTTGTTTGTTGCATTCGTGTTATCCCAAATATAACAAAACGACAACATAACAAAACACATTTAGAGTTCCATCTTTGTTTTGATGTCGTTAATAGTAACAAGATGTTTGAAATGTAATTAAAAAAAACAATGGTGAGATTTATGCAAACTTCTTTGAAAAAAAAACCATGTGCTATTCAAGGAATGATGTATTTCATTATAATATACATCATTTTGTTCGTATTGTGAATAGACAACACCGAATAACTTATTGTTATATATATATTGTATAAACTTGTTCATAGAAATTCTGTTAAAATAAACATTTTAAGAGTAAAAACGTTACAAAAATGTTATTGTTATTTGTTTCCCCCTTCTTAATTGTAAGTTATATTAAAGTTACCCAAATGTTTTTATAGATTGTTGCAAGAAAGTTATTTTAATATTTACGTTAGAAGATGACGAAACAAAAATTAAATAGATGTAATAATAACTTTTTATCAACTTTCAAATGTTTGACTTTCTTATAACCTTTTAATAACAACATCAGTTTTTTGGAAACAAGTTCAAACCTTTGCGAAACCGATTTGTAGCATTTTAATTCACAAAGTTACATCTGTTTTTCGGTAAACAATTGAGAAACTGAGTTACATAAAATAATGTTGCAGATTACTTCAACAAAACACAAGTATAACAAATTTTTGTTATAAATCGAATTCTGTGCTACTCGGGATAACTATCCCCAAAGAAATCGTTTCAATTATTCAAGCGATCATCGAAATTAATTCAAATGACGCCGGGCTCACAATCAAAGATTGTGAGAAATCAAATGGCACCTATGTCAACAGCGAAAGGATAAGTCACCAGCAGGCTACAAATATCAAGCTAGGGGACAAAATTAGCTTTGGAATCAGAGAGGAGGATGAGGAGCAATGACGGTTTTGGAAGAGTATAATCTTCCCACGGGGATTCAATCTGGAAATCAGACGATTACGCTAAGTTTTCACCCCACCTTTTACGACCACTACACTACACTATACCTCCTTACACAAACAAAACAACAATTATAAAAATAATATATATATAAATACATATTCACATATCTACGTATATTATTAAAGATGGCGATATACCGCATAATATTGCTGATGCAAGTACTATACGGCGAGGGAACGAACACCCCTTTTACAATACAGAAACTAAATGAGACTTCTGGGATAATCCTAGAACCAGTAGGGAAAGCTGTTTTTCACCAACAAGAATGGAATATAGTTACCAGAGTAAAACTTCCAGAATGGGAAAATGTGTGGGAACACGTACACTCAAAAGTATCTGTCAATACCGGAAAAACAAATATGAGGAAAAATGCCGAAGCTGGGAATACATAATTTCAAAAACAACTTTTGACCTAAAAGAACAAATAAACGAACTGAAAGCCTTTGGTGGTCACCGTACGAAACGAGGATTAGTGAATATAGTTGGCAGGTTCAGTAAATTCTTTTTTGGACGAAGATGCTGAAAAGATTCACGAACAACTTAGTAATCTGACATCATATCAGGATCAAAACATACAATACCTTAAGAAGCAACTTACAATAACAAAATCCAATTTCAATATAATCAGTGAACCAATCAATAAAATACAAGCAGAACACGAGACTCTGGAGAAAGAGGTAAACGATTTTACAAAAACTGTCAAGGCGAAATTCACAAGCTTAGGCACACTAGCAAACGACAACCTAGTCCAAATTGAAATCAATGAAATCGTGGTTAAAATTTTAACACAACTCCAATCCATTCAAATTGTCCTATCAAAATTCTTCACACTTATTAATTCTCTCCAACAACACAAATTACACCCGCTCTTACTCAGATCAGAAGATTTAAGACAAATTTATTCAAATATATCCCATTATAATAATGTAAACCCATTATTACGAGACCCACAATATATCAACGAAATAACTAATGTTAAATCAATTGAATTTCAAGATCAAATCATAATTAAAATTACAATCCCCTTATGTAATTCAAACACATTCAAAATTTATCAAATACACCTATTCCCAGTAAAAATGAACCAGCCAACTATGGCCTATTAGATATAAACTTTGAGTATGTCATGACAAATCCAAGAAACACGCATCTTACTTTTACAACAACAGAATTTAATAACCTTTATTCTCGAATAAATATCTTCCAGGAATCCCTATTTTTCATTTCTAACCAAAATAAGCCTTTTTCAAGTAACGAAAATTCACATGCTCTTTGTTTCGAAATTCCTGACAACAAAATTTACAAACATGCATCTTGCAATTTTATTAAATCACCAAGTTTCCTAAACAATATTATTAAACTCAAAGCCCCTAATAATTGGTTGTTTGCGTTCCAAGATACACAAATTATCTACTTCCAATGTGGCACGACAATATCACAAACATACTTAGAAGGCATCGGAATACTCCACTTAATAAATAATTGTTCTTACACTATTTCGCATTGGAAACTGCCCACTGAAAATAATGCTGACCTTACCTTACCAGATTTCATAAAAAACATCTCACTGATGAATATATCCAAAAACAGCACTCCTTATTTTACTAACACTGCGTTGGAAAATTTTCCAGACATTCACTTGTCTCAAATTTCTTTCAAAGAAAAATGGAGTCAAATTAACCAAAATTTTAAGACACTTGAAGACGATTTACCTTTAACTAAACCTTTTTTTACACCAGAACTAGTAACTTACACAAACTCAGGAGCCTTAACTTTCATAATAATTCTATCATTAATCATCTCTACAAAACTAAGATATTCTAAACGAAAGCCAGCAAATACGCCGGTAACATCAATACAAATATGTACAACAGAAACACAAAATTCTTTACCTGAAAAACTAAATGTAGACTCTAAAGAAAAACCCAAGAACATTCCCCCTCCTCCACCTTTACCTAATGTTTTCCAAACACTATCATTTCTCACCCCACATTTAAACAAACGTTTATACCTTCTACACCACAAACGAAAATCATACCCCACTCTTCAACTGTTACAACGCAACAGACAGACAAAGACATCAAACAAGATAAAAAAGGCAAACAATTTGCACTTGATCTTACTAGGAGATTGAGTTCTAGAAAATATTCTTCACGTTGTTCGCACCAAACAGAATAATTATTTAATGAATTAACTAAAACAAAAGAAAAAGAAAAATGTATATATACTTATAATGTATAAAATAGATAGATTAAGCAATATGAAAACACAAAAGTATATATAGAAATAAGATACATAACTTTTTGTAACCTCTTCAAGGAAAACAACAATTTTAATTAACATATTTCTTTTGGAAAAACAAAAATATATATGATGCCTCTTCAAGGAAAAATAAAAAAAAAAAAAAAAAAAAAAAAAAAAATGTTTGTACAATAACTAAAAATTTTGTAGCCCCCTAAATAATAATAACCTAAAACTGTACCTACCCTGTATTAAGAAATATAAAAAAAAAGAAAAAAAAAAAAAATAATAATAAACTTACTTCCTGTACTTTTTAAAGAAAATTAACCTCTTCAAGGTCAATTTTCTTTTTTGAAGGGGGGAAGGATGTAGTGATCGCACTACATACCAACCTCCCAACAAATGCATTTTGCCCTATTACCGCGCATTTTCCAAAAACACTTCAACCACCGATATTGCACCAATAATAAAAAACCATAACATACTGACTCACAAATGAATCGTCACTAGGTCATCATAATGCTCACTCGCCATAGTTACGTCAAAACCCATAAACTGCTATGAGTAGTGAATATCCAATGTCCAACGGATTGTAAACAAATCCAATGCATTAATTGCAGGCATTGAGGAATACCCATACTAAATGCTGAGAATGCATCTTAGCAAGGGTAAGCGGCGCTATGAGTGAAGTAGGTACATGTGAAATATGATGCGGCGGCACTTTTGTGAAGAACAATTAGGAAATATTTATATTAAATAATTCCAACTAGGTCACAATTGGTCGTTAAACATTCTTCGATTAATATATAGGAAATATTACCAAATAGAATCGATTGTGTAATTATCGGTTGGTGGATGATGGTTGGAAAAGTGCGTGTGTATTGAGGTAAAAGTGGTAAAATAAAAAGTATAAAAAGACAGGAATAGTTTAAAAAAAGACACAGAAAGATTCACCACTAAAAACTAACAAGGTCGTAGCCAAGCTGAAGACAGCGGGCCTTTGTTTTTTTGAAGAAAATAAAAAGTAAAATAAAAAGCAAATAAAGAGATAAAATAAGTGTTTTTAAGTAGTTAAAAATATAATCTTTTATTAATTTTTCTGTCCGTTACTCACTCTTCTCGCTACGATAAGCGAAAGCACGGTGTGAGCGCATAACATTTTGGTGGCAGCGGTGGGATTTACTTAAAATCCCCTACCAAGTAACAAGAGATAATCTTGAGGCGTTCTGGGGCTAAACACCAGAAAGTGTAAACAAAATTTAAAAATAAAAGTAAGACCTGGCGAACTCCCAATCGGACGCCGGAGGCAAAAATTAGGCAGTGTATAAAAGACCAGGCTGTAATCAACAGCTATACGGCGTGAAGCCTGCCTGGCAAAGTGCAACGACATCAACAACATAATCAGCATCAACAATATCAACGACATCAACAACATAATCAGCATCAACAATATCAAAGACATCAACAACATAATCAGCTTCAACAATATCAACGACATCAACAACATAAGCATCAGCATCAACAACATCAACGTCATCGACAGAATCATCGACAGTAACTAAGATAAGGTAGATATATTTAAAAACAAAATATATATATATTTTTTGTATTTCCACAACCTTGTCCCTATTATTTACAATCTTGTCTGGTTATGAACAACGCGAATCTATTTCTTCCTCCTACAACTTGACTTGACAATAATTTTACGACAATTCCGTCCATGCGAAAGCAAATATCGGTGGTAAAGTTCTTTGAGCTACTACCTTACCACGAGCATACAACAACAGAAAATCTTACCCCTATCTCGGACTCCACCCCTGTATCCATCTACTCAAAAATGGAAGTAAAAATCTCCTTAAATGATGTTAACAACATTGTTCCGTTGTTCGGTGGAAATCCTGACGAAATAAATAAATTTGTCACTTGCGGCAACGTCCTCTTTTCATATATCCAAGAACCCACTCAACATGCTTTATTCTTAAATATTGTCAAAACTAGACTACAAGGGGTAGCTTTCGAGCTAACCCAGTACAAAACTTTGAACACATGGGGCGAACTAGTAGCCGAACTAGAAGGACAATTTAAAGAACGAATTTCACGTTCAAACACTCAAACAGAGCTAATGTCCGCGCGACAAAACTCGAGGGAAGACATAAAAGATTACGGTGAACGAATAACACGTTTGCTACAGAAATTGGACAGGGCGACATACCAAAGTACGACCGACCAGGCAATACGGGCCTATCTTATTTCCGAAAACAAACAAACAGCTTTACGCTCCTTCGAAGACGGACTTAGGAACCCACAACTAAGATTACTTGTAAAAGCTTTTAATGCCATGGACCTGAAAGCAGCCATTGATTATGGCATTGCACAATCTCCTCGGCTAGACATTGAACAAAACAGATTCACTAGCACGTACAGAAATACCGACACAAGGGTCACTTGCCAGAAATGTGGTAAATTGGGTCACACAGCAGCTTCGTGTTTCGTCAGATTCAACCAAAACCAACCGAAAATCTGTCAGACTTGCAATAAAACAGGTCACACTTCTGCCACATGTTACCGGAATACAAACTTCCAAAACTTTAGACCCGAAACTAAGACCGAACCTTCCCTCAAGTGCAACTATTGTCATAAGCTGTACCATACTGGAAATGATTGTCGTTTACGGTTATCACACTCCCGAAACCAAACAAATACGACTCCAAATAATTCTGCATCCACGGACCAAAAAAATAAAAACCCATTTAAAGGTAATTCAACTCACGAATTACGACATTGTTGTTCACACCAATCGCAATACGATCTCGACAAAATCGAGTCGGAAAACGAATGCGGGGTGGAACAAATCGGCAACTCCACCCAGGGACAGAAAGTTGTTGCCGAAGTTCATTATACTCCCAACCAATAAATTTAAAAATGATTTTAAAATTCTTCCCTGAATTTAAAGACCCAGTAATTCGTCTTAAAATGCAAGGGACAACAAAAGAATATACTACATTTTTAATAGACACCGGCGCAGACATCTGCTTGTTCAAAAACGACTCACCCTACGCAAATCCTAAAAAGTCCTGTGTTATCTCCACCATAGCTGGCGAATCTGTGAGAACTATGGGAGAAATCACGGGAACGTTAGAAATCTATGACGGAAAAAATACATCGTATTTGGAACACCCATTCCAAATACTTTCAAATAAGATACATTTACTGTATGATGGAATACTGGGAAACGATTTTCTCGACAGGTTTGAGTGTAAGGTCAATTATGAAAAAAGACAGCTGGAAGTAACAGCAGCTGCAGTCGTGCGTTTATGTGACGGACAAAATTTTTTTAGACCCCAAAAGGTAGAAAAGGTAGCGAAATGTGAAGTTATCGAGAAGAAGGGAGACCATAAAACATCTTTCGAGGTGCAACCTACGGGTAAAAAAGGGTAACGAAAAAACAAGGTATGAGAAAGAGGAACCAAACCACGTAGGTGCAGCAAATTCTAAAGTCCTAGATGTACCCGTACACATGGGAATAGAAGCTGAAATCACACCATGGGAATCTACTGACGTTTCAGATTATAAAGATTCATTGGAAATCAACCTCGACAAAAATCATACAAAAGCTTTCAACCCAACCTTCTCACAAATCCCACATAGTTACCTTGAAACCAACACAAGAAACTTCTCTAGTAATCACAACGACAATAAAAATTTTAAAAATAAAAAATATAAGACGGAGGTAAAAAAAAATTTAGATTCAAACGAACAGACGGGAACAATTATTTTAAGGCCGAGAACACAACAAATAGTATTAATACCGTGTAAAGAAGAAGGTGCAATATATTTAGTTACAGAAAAACGTTAAATAGCTACAGGAATATACTTGTGTGAAACCATTACCCAACAAAGAAACTCCAAAATTAAGGTACTTCTGATGAACATTTTAGACTCAGACCAAGAAATAAACATCAATAAAATTAACATGAAATACAAAAATCTCGATGAATATAACGTTATCGAGACAAATAGTTTAAAGGACCTTGTGAAGAATAGGTTAAAGAAATTAGAATCACTCTTAGAGTTCGAACATTGTAACGCCGATGAAAAAAAAACCATTCTGGACATTTGTCGCGAATACAATTACCTCTTTTACCTTGAAGGCGATCACCTCACTCATACAAACGCTGTAGAACATAGAATTATTACAGGTGAAGACAAGCCCCCTCTATACACAAGACCTTATCGACTCCCAGAAAGTACTAGACAGGAAATTCATAAACAAGTGAATGAAATGCTAGAAGATGGTGTAGTACAACCAAGCAACAGCCCATGGAACTCCCCTTTACTATTAGTTCCAAAAACAGCAGGTCAAGATGGAATGAAACGATGGGGGGTGGTAGTTGACTTTGGAAAGTTAAACGAAGTCACCATCGGGGATGCTTACCCCTTACCCAATATAACTGATATCTTAGACCAGTTGGGAAGAGCTAAGTACTTCAGTACACTTGATCTAGCAAAATGATTTCATCAAATTCTTATGGATAAAAAAAAACAAAACAAAAACAGCTTTCAGTACTCCGTTCGGTCATTATGAATACAATCGTATGCCATTCGGACTAAAAAACGCCCCAGCCACTTTTCAACGGCTTATGAATAATGTGCTAATGGGACTGCAGGGAATCGAATGTTTTGTATACGTGGACGACATAGTTATTTATGGCTATGATTTAAAGGACCACAATGCTAGACTTATTAAGGTTTTAAATCGATTAAGAGAGAATAACCTCAAACTTCAGCCCGAAAAATGTCATTTCATCAGAAAAGAACTCACTTACCTAGGACACGTTATCTCAGAGGAGGGAATTAAACCAAACCCTGAAAAAACCAAAGCTGTGAAAACGTTCCCAGTACCTAAGAAACCAAAAGATATTAAATCTTTTCTTGGATTCGTAGGGTATTATCGAAAGTTCATCCCAAACTTTGCAGAAATAGCAAAACCGTTAACAACGTTGCTAAAGAAAAACGTAACTTTTCGTTGGGACAGTTTCTGCGACGAGGCCTTCAGAACTTTAAAAGAGAAAATTATTAATCCTCCCATCTTAACATACCCGGATTTTGATCAGGAATTTCTAGTAACCACTGATGCAAGTGACATCGCATTGGGCGCTGTACTTTCACAAGGTCCCATTGGCAAAGATAAACCAATTTTCTTTGCCAGTCGTACTCTTAACAAGGGGGAAACCAAATACACTACGTCAGAAAAAGAACTTCTTGCTTCTTCTTCTTATGGAAGAAAATTCACTATTGTCACCGACCACAGTTCATTACAATGGTTAATAGGAAGAAAAGATCCTACGTCTAGGCTCATGCGATGGAGAATGTTGTTAGAAGAATACGAATACAAGATTATACATAAAAAGGGCAAATTCAACACGAATGCTGACGCCTTAAGTCGTATTAAATCCGATGATGAAACCAAAGTATTAGTAACAACTCGAAACCAAAGACGGGCACAAGAAGAGAGAAACGACGTGATAGCCGAAACAAGTAAAAATACAACAGAACCCAAGTTAAATTTTAATATAATCGAAAAAAAGAATCAATATTTCTAAATAATAAAGTAAACTTTAAAGCTATTATACTGCCTCTTGTAGAAACAACAGAAGAAAAATTTTTGAAAACTCGTTTACCTAATTTCAAAAAACCAGAAATCTGCAAATTCTTGTCCCATGAACTCCAACCTACAAATGTGCTTTACTACATCGTGACATTACCCTTACCCTTAAGAAGCCCGACAGACCGAGAAAAAATTTCAAACAGTTTGAAAGACATCGTAAGCGAATGCAATAGGACTGAACTATCAAACATTGCTTTGTCGTTACCCATAAGTAACCAACCTCAAAACGAACTAAAAACATTAATATTTGAAGCTTTCAAACAAGCTAAATTTAATACATATCTCCATAGCGATTCAAGAATGTTAATAGAAAAACCTGAAGACATATCAAAAATACTACACGAAAACCACGAATCACCATTTGGCGGACATCAAGGAGTAACAAGAACCTCCAAAAGAATTAAGCAGTATTACTACTGGCCAACCATCTCCAAAGACGTTAAAAACCACATACGAAAATGCGAGTCATGTCAGAAAAATAAACTATCGCGCAATAACAAAATACCCATGAAAGTAACCACTACATGCAAAACTCCTTTTGAACGTATAGCTTTAGACATAGTAGGTCCACTACCCGTTAGTTACGAAAACAACAAGTCTGACATTTCAGGACGATCTCACAAAATTTTCCGAAGCAATAGCCGTGCCAAACGCTGAAGCCCCAACTATAGCACGTATGTTAGTTGAACGGTTGGTATGTCGATTTGGAATACCCGACTCGATCCTAACGGATCAGGGAACAAATTTCCTTAGTAATTTGTTTAAAGAGGTATGCAAAGTCCTCAAGACAAGGAAATTACAAACCACTCCATACCACCCCCAAACTAATGGCGCTTTAGAACGTAGTCACAGGACACTTGCAGAATACTTGGGTCACTACATAGGCAAGGATCCACTCGCTTGGGACACATGGCTTCCATACACTATGTTCGTATATAATACTACCCCACATAGTAGTACAAATTACACTCCATTTGAGCTGTTGTATGGTTATCCTGCACGGATCCCCAATTCACTGAACAGAAAACCACAGACTTATTATAATTACGAAAACTACGCTACAGAACTCAAAAGCCGTCTGCAACATGGTTACAAAATCGCCAGAGAAACAATTTATGAGAAGAAAAAGAAAAACAAAAAGTATTATGATTAAAACGCCAAACAGGAAAAATTTAAGGTAGGAGACAAAGTATTAATGAAAAATCAAACGAGACAAAACAAACTGTCAAACCTATGGGACGGACCTTACGAAGTCATCAAAATAATATCCGACGAAAATACAGTTATCAAAATTGGAAAGAAATCGAAAATGATACATAACAACAACCTACAACTACTACACCAATGAACATTGAACAAAAGACAAAACAAAACATAAGAAAATTTCACCTCTCTCTATCCAATGCAAACCCTTTCCCTTTTTCTTTGAACGATTATTCTCCAAACAAAGCTTAGAATTTTCTTCTCTCCTGCAGAATGGAATCTATCGACTACGTTCCAAATTCATACTAGTTATTATATAATGTAGTGTCTGACGTAGAAATTCCCCTACGTAAGGGAATAACTAAAATCGGGAACGGCTACCCAAATAGAATATCCCGAGTAGCACAGACGGGTTTTCATTTGGTAGATATAACAGCAGTAAAACAATCAAGTTGTTGTCCATTTATTTCAGAAACATTTTCTAGTACAATTGTGTAACCCAAATAGCCGCATTTCCCCTCTCATTTACAACAAACTTGTTGTATGTAATTAGGTTTTATAGAAGTTAAATTTTGTCGTTTCTCAGTTTTATAAAAATTATTTGAACTAAGAAATGTTACATGTAACTTAATCTTACAATTGTGAAACTTTAATTGAACTCGAAGATGAGCTTTACTAATATTGCAGAAATGTTCTATTACTATTACTTTAACTTTTTCTGTTCTCTTATATGTTATAATATAATGATAAATAATGTTTCCGAAAACATTGTAAAAGTTTCTGAAAAGTTATTAATCAAATTCTTTTAATATGTATAATAACTTTGAGATGTTATAAAAAAGATAAACTTCAAAGTGTTGAAAAAAAATGAAAACTTCTAATATTGTGATTTAAAATGCGATTTTTAGTTATTTATGAACGGAAAATCTAATACAAATGCCATTTTTATCATAAAGAATGATGTTTTACGTCCAGAAAATTCACGCGCCACCCAAAAAATTTAAATTGGCCGAAAATTTGAAAAATAGAAAAATATTCATGTTTGTATTTAGGCATTCAAGTTGCAAAAATATTTGTGATTTACATTGCCAAATGAATATTTCAGCGATTTCCATTGAAATTTACTATGAAAATAGTGATACCAACTGGAAAAAATAGTTTAAAAATTTCGCATTTAAGATCAAATTCTAATAAAAAAGCAATAAATTGTGAACAATATGGCGCTTGTTGCCAGAAATCTCAATAAAACATTGTCTTTTAAATTTAAAACTTTCATATTATTACACCAAAGATACAACGAAGTAGAAACTTAAGGCTATAAAATCCTTATTTTAACCAATTTACACTGTTTATACAACAGAGAACAGTTTTTTATCATATTTTCTAATCTTCGTTACTTAGAATTCTAATGTTAAAAAAACCATCATTTTTTTTTTCTGGCGGGAAAAAATTAAGCAAATTTGTCCGCCAGAGTTGCCGCAGTTCACTTTTTGTTTATTTTTTAAAACACAAATTTTATTACAGAAATTACGTTAAATGACAAAATATCAATTTTCTCTTTATTCGAAACCCCATTAAATGTCAAATTCTAGAAAATAAATTTCTTTTAGGGGGTTGTTTTTGTAAATGGCTACGATTAAAATGGATTAAAAAAAACCTTAAAAACATAATTTCGTTTGCCTTTTTCTTAAGCTTCATAAAATCTCGATTTCTAGGCAGCCTGATGACATTTGGAACGAAATATTCATGAAACTTTGAAATATAGTTTGTCTTCTATATTTCAAGACGCCAAACGTCAAATTCCATCTAAAGATGGCTACGATTAAAATGGATTTAAAAAAAACCCTTAAAAAACATTATTTCGTTTGCCTTTTTCTTAATGCTTCATAAAATCACGATTTCTAGGAAGCCTCTTGACATTTGGAACGAAATATTCATGAAACGTCAAAATGTGTTCTATATGACAAGACATGCAATATAATTTTTTTATTTTTATTTTCGCTGTGTTTATTATGGTCATCTTAAAATCTATGGATTGTTTAATCTGACTTGGCACAATTTTTCAATCCAGCGGCAACTCTGCCAAGTATAGTAACTCTTTTCATGTCCAAGCAATAATTTTTGTTTGTTTACTTTTAATGGTTAATAGTTAATAAAAATATACCATTAACAGTTATAAAATATCATTATAATTTATTACAACTTTTATACCCAAAAGGTCAACGTAAAACGTAATTGCAACGTTATTAGTTCTAGAAACTCAACTTCAACATCACTTGAATCTAAAGAAATGTTGAAGTTTTGTTTTAAATACAAACCAAATGTAATGTTTTTTTTTTGTCAATTCTAGTACTTTGGTTACCTATTTGTTTTAATGTCCAAAATATAACAAAGTCTCCAACCATAAAAAATACAAGCAGCTATGTTTCAACTTAGTTTAAACGATGTTTATTTTAACAATTTGTTTGTTGCATTCGTGTTATCCCAAATATAACAAAACGACAACATAACAAAACACATTTAGAGTTCCATCTTTGTTTTGATGTCGTTAATAGTAACAAGATGTTTGAAATGTAATTAAAAAAAACAATGGTGAGATTTATGCAAACTTCTTTGAAAAAAAAACCATGTGCTATTCAAGGAATGATGTATTTCATTATAATATACATCATTTTGTTCGTATTGTGAATAGACAACACCGAATAACTTATTGTTATATATATATTGTATAAACTTGTTCATAGAAATTCTGTTAAAATAAACATTTTAAGAGTAAAAACGTTACAAAAATGTTATTGTTATTTGTTTCCCCCTTCTTAATTGTAAGTTATATTAAAGTTACCCAAATGTTTTTATAGATTGTTGCAAGAAAGTTATTTTAATATTTACGTTAGAAGATGACGAAACAAAAATTAAATAGATGTAATAATAACTTTTTATCAACTTTCAAATGTTTGACTTTCTTATAACCTTTTAATAACAACATCAGTTTTTTGGAAACAAGTTCAAACCTTTGCGAAACCGATTTGTAGCATTTTAATTCACAAAGTTACATCTGTTTTTCGGTAAACAATTGAGAAACTGAGTTACATAAAATAATGTTGCAGATTACTTCAACAAAACACAAGTATAACAAATTTTTGTTATAAATCGAATTCTGTGCTACTCGGGATAACTATCCCCAAAGAAATCGTTTCAATTATTCAAGCGATCATCGAAATTAATTCAAATGACGCCGGGCTCACAATCAAAGATTGTGAGAAATCAAATGGCACCTATGTCAACAGCGAAAGGATAAGTCACCAGCAGGCTGCAAATATCAAGCTAGGGGACAAAATTAGCTTTGGAATCAGAGAGGAGGATGAGGAGCAATGACGGTTTTGGAAGAGTATAATCTTCCCACGGGGATTCAATCTGGAAATCAGACGATTACGCTAAGTTTTCACCCCACCTTTTACGACCACTACACTACACTATACCTCCTTACACAAACAAAACAACAATTATAAAAATAATATATATATAAATACATATTCACATATCTACGTATATTATTAAAGATGGCGATATACCGCATAATATTGCTGATGCAAGTACTATACGGCGAGGGAACGAACACCCCTTTTACAATACAGAAACTAAATGAGACTTCTGGGATAATCCTAGAACCAGTAGGGAAAGCTGTTTTTCACCAACAAGAATGGAATATAGTTACCAGAGTAAAACTTCCAGAATGGGAAAATGTGTGGGAACACGTACACTCAAAAGTATCTGTCAATACCGGAAAAACAAATATGAGGAAAAATGCCGAAGCTGGGAATACATAATTTCAAAAACAACTTTTGACCTAAAAGAACAAATAAACGAACTGAAAGCCTTTGGTGGTCACCGTACGAAACGAGGATTAGTGAATATAGTTGGCAGGTTCAGTAAATTCTTTTTTGGACGAAGATGCTGAAAAGATTCACGAACAACTTAGTAATCTGACATCATATCAGGATCAAAACATACAATACCTTAAGAAGCAACTTACAATAACAAAATCCAATTTCAATATAATCAGTGAACCAATCAATAAAATACAAGCAGAACACGAGACTCTGGAGAAAGAGGTAAACGATTTTACAAAAACTGTCAAGGCGAAATTCACAAGCTTAGGCACACTAGCAAACGACAACCTAGTCCAAATTGAAATCAATGAAATCGTGGTTAAAATTTTAACACAACTCCAATCCATTCAAATTGTCCTATCAAAATTCTTCACACTTATTAATTCTCTCCAACAACACAAATTACACCCGCTCTTACTCAGATCAGAAGATTTAAGACAAATTTATTCAAATATATCCCATTATAATAATGTAAACCCATTATTACGAGACCCACAATATATCAACGAAATAACTAATGTTAAATCAATTGAATTTCAAGATCAAATCATAATTAAAATTACAATCCCCTTATGTAATTCAAACACATTCAAAATTTATCAAATACACCTATTCCCAGTAAAAATGAACCAGCCAACTATGGCCTATTAGATATAAACTTTGAGTATGTCATGACAAATCCAAGAAACACGCATCTTACTTTTACAACAACAGAATTTAATAACCTTTATTCTCGAATAAATATCTTCCAGGAATCCCTATTTTTCATTTCTAACCAAAATAAGCCTTTTTCAAGTAACGAAAATTCACATGCTCTTTGTTTCGAAATTCCTGACAACAAAATTTACAAACATGCATCTTGCAATTTTATTAAATCACCAAGTTTCCTAAACAATATTATTAAACTCAAAGCCCCTAATAATTGGTTGTTTGCGTTCCAAGATACACAAATTATCTACTTCCAATGTGGCACGACAATATCACAAAAATACTTAGAAGGCATCGGAATACTCCACTTAATAAATAATTGTTCTTACACTATTTCGCATTGGAAACTGCCCACTGAAAATAATGCTGACCTTACCATACCAGATTTCATAAAAAACATCTCACTGATGAATATATCCAAAAACAGCACTCCTTATTTTACTAACACTGCGTTGGAAAATTTTCCAGACATTCACTTGTCTCAAATTTCTTTCAAAGAAAAATGGAGTCAAATTAACCAAAATTTTAAGACACTTGAAGACGATTTACCTTTAACTAAACCTTTTTTTACACCAGAACTAGTAACTTACACAAACTCAGGAGCCTTAACTTTCATAATAATTCTATCATTAATCATCTCTACAAAACTAAGATATTCTAAACGAAAGCCAGCAAATACGCCGGTAACATCAATACAAATATGTACAACAGAAACACAAAATTCTTTACCTGAAAAACTAAATGTAGACTCTAAAGAAAAACCCAAGAACATTCCCCCTCCTCCACCTTTACCTAATGTTTTCCAAACACTATCATTTCTCACCCCACATTTAAACAAACGTTTATACCTTCTACACCACAAACGAAAATCATACCCCACTCTTCAACTGTTACAACGCAACAGACAGACAAAGACATCAAACAAGATAAAAAAGGCAAACAATTTGCACTTGATCTTACTAGGAGATTGAGTTCTAGAAAATATTCTTCACGTTGTTCGCACCAAACAGAATAATTATTTAATGAATTAACTAAAACAAAAGAAAAAGAAAAATGTATATATACTTATAATGTATAAAATAGATAGATTAAGCAATATGAAAACACAAAAGTATATATAGAAATAAGATACATAACTTTTTGTAACCTCTTCAAGGAAAACAACAATTTTAATTAACATATTTCTTTTGGAAAAACAAAAATATATATGATGCCTCTTCAAGGAAAAATGAAAAAAAAAAAAAAAAAAAAAAAAAAAATGTTTGTACAATAACTAAAAATTTTGTAGCCCCCTAAATAATAATAACCTAAAACTGTACCTACCCTGTATTAAGAAATATAAAAAAAAAGAAAAAAAAAAAAATAATAATAAACTTACTTCCTGTACTTTTTAAAGAAAATTAACCTCTTCAAGGTCAATTTTCTTTTTTGAAGGGGGGAAGGATGTAGTGATCGCACTACATACCAACCTCCCAACAAATGCATTTTGCCCTATTACCGCGCATTTTCCAAAAACACTTCAACCACCGATATTGCACCAATAATAAAAAACCATAACATACTGACTCACAAATAAATCGTCACTAGGTCATCATAATGCTCACTCGCCATAGTTACGTCAAAACCCATAAACTGCTATGAGTAGTGAATATCCAATGTCCAACGGATTGTAAACAAATCCAATGCATTAATTGCAGGCATTGAGGAATACCCATACTAAATGCTGAGAATGCATCTTAGCAAGGGTAAGCGGCGCTATGAGTGAAGTAGGTACATGTGAAATATGATGCGGCGGCACTTTTGTGAAGAACAATTAGGAAATATTTATATTAAATAATTCCAACTAGGTCACAATTGGTCGTTAAACATTCTTCGATTAATATATAGGAAATATTACCAAATAGAATCGATTGTGTAATTATCGGTTGGTGGATGATGGTTGGAAAAGTGCGTGTGTATTGAGGTAAAAGTGGTAAAATAAAAAGTATAAAAAGACAGGAATAGTTTAAAAAAAGACACAGAAAGATTCACCACTAAAAACTAACAAGGTCGTAGCCAAGCTGAAGACAGCGGGCCTTTGTTTTTTTGAAGAAAATAAAAAGTAAAATAAAAAGCAAATAAAGAGATAAAATAAGTGTTTTTAAGTGGTTAAAAATATAACCTTTTATTAATTTTTCTGTCCGTTACTCACTCTGCTCGCTACGATAAGCGAAAGCACATAACAACGGTACTTAGAAATACGTAACCCTCTTTCTTGTGCTTGCCTAATGCAGCAAGTGTCGCATTATTATTTTCAGATATAATGGATGTTTCTGGAGTTGGAAGTGCACTACCTTTGGTTTCATAATTCGAAACTGATACACTTGATTTTGATCGGGTGAATTTGGGCAAGTGTACTAATGAATTGTGTTTTTTACCTTATTTTGTGCAGCCTCTTAGTTGGCAGTTGAAAGATGAATGTCCCTCCTGCAAACAGTTTACGCAAGAATTGTTTTTTCTCACGTGGCTTAATCGCTCTGAAGGCGTAAGGCTTAGGAAAGCGCGACAAAAATAAAGTGGATGCTGAGCCTTGCACAATGTACAATTTTTCTTCTGAGTGGTAATGGAACTAGTTACCTTTGAGTAATTTATCCTTCTTTCCTCATCGTCATTTTTGCTACCCTTACCGCCAATTGCCCGTAATGACTGGAACCGGGTTTCTAGAAACTTAAGAAAGTCATCTAGTGGTTGCAGTTCCTTGGGGTTGTTAAGGGTTTGTTCATATAGCGTATGGGTTGATTTATCAAGCTTCTTCGTTAGTATATGAAGCAGTATTGGATCCCATTTACCAATATCTATTCCAAGTGTATTGTATCATGGAAACCTTTTATTGCCGCAGTAGATGCTGCTTCTGATGACCGAGAAGGTTGACCTAAAAGTAGGGTTTCCAGAACATCTCTTTTATAGAGAACATGTTCTCTTTTTCCATTACGATCTTTTTTACACTCTCTTTTTTCATAAAATTCTTTTTTTGTTATCTTTTTTTTGCACGTCCTCTTTTTAGTCTCTTTTTCGAAATACAAAATAGGTTTTCCACAAATGAACTTCAAAATTAATTGTATTTCAAATTTTATGTGATTCTCAACTTTGAAAACAATTCACCATTGGAACTTGGAAGTTTCAACAATTTTAGATTCTCTCAAAAAAAAATGTATTCCACTCAGCCCTAAATTAATCCTTAACAATTTAAATAAAAGCGGGTTGAAAGTGAAGTACAATGCTTGAAATAAAATGCATTAATTGTTACAAAAAATATATTAAGTACATAGAAAAATGGACACTTCAATTTTCATTAGATGATCTTGATGATGTTGCGAATATTTGATTTTGAAAAATGTTAGAGAATGTGGAACTAAAAAATGAAGACTTTCGGAAAACAGTGTCTGATAAAAAAGGGTTAATTTTTTTTGTTCTTCAAATAATTCTGAATTTCTTTCCGAATTTATTATTATTATTAGGTCTGTTCCATTGGGCCCTGCAAAGTTTCTTCTTGGTATTTACTAGTAGATGACGAATGGAGTAATTTAATTTTGCCAACAAATCTAACCTCAATATAAATGTAATTTTTGTTGTTTGTATTTGTATATTATTTTTGATTAGAGAAACACCAACAACAGTAATTTACTATATATGTAATTTCTTTTTACTGATAGTGCTGCTTTTTTGCGTGGATACAATTCGTATCTACATTATTAAAGTGCTTTAAACTTATTTGACTACGGAGCCAGAAGTACTTAACAGTAGCTGATGCAGGCAAAAGGAACATACCTAATATAATTATGTATGAAGTTTTTAAAATTTTTTTGTTTTTTTTCTGTTTTCCTCGGAAATATTTGAACGTGGAGCATACTTTTTAGAAGAAAATAACAGTTTAAAAGTGGGAACTGGGAACTGTTAAGTCAATTTTAATAGTGGCTTACAGTTTGAAGGATTGAAACTTTCAAAAGTTTTACAATATATTTTTAAATGAAAATAAATACCCATCACAAATAAGAAATTTTCAAAAATATGAAACTTCAGATTAAGAATCATAACATTCACCCTGTTCTGAATTCCCATCGGTCATAAAATCCTATCGTTTTCAAACTCTAGCAGTCGTACTTATTAGATTTGGGTCTACTTAGACACTGTCTAACTAATTTCAAATTGGTGGAAATATACTTTATTTAATTAAAATAAATATCACATTATTCTCGGTTTGGACAATCTACTCTTGTGTCTAAGTTAGGCAGCTATACGACAACAATAAACAAGGTTTTTGAATACATTTTCCAAAGTTATGCAGTTGTCTAATATTAGACAACGTTTATAAATAAGAACATAGGTGTTTTGAAATAATTCTCGCTTTCAATACTTGCGGATTGAGTGTGCTTTGATTTTCGATCGGATTGAAAATTCTTGACGTTTGGAATTTTTATATCCGATTTGGAATTGGCAAAATTTTAAAAATGTTGTTTCAGCTAAAAAGGTGCGTTCCTTTAGTTTGAAACTCTGTGCATTTGTGTGAATTTCTACACATTATATTTTGTTTTATATTCTGTTAACGGATTTGATTCGGAATGGAAATCAGAACAGCGTGACTATTGTTTTTGAATTAATAGGCATGGTTAGGAAAATGAGATCTCGGAGATCTCAGCAATCTCAGTTACCTGAACAGGATTCCTCAGCAAAAATTTCTCAGCTTTGCTCTGAGGAAAAAAAATCTTGGATTCGCTTGCTCACTTTTTGAGTGAGAAAAATCTCTGTGTTGGTGACAGTGGCATCACCGACATCTCGAACTACGAATGTTTGGCATTACTATTGAATCTACAAATACAATCAACGAAGACTTAACGACTTCGTTCAATTATGAAGCTGGTTGAAATTTCAAAAGCCAGACAAACGAATTTTATCCGCCACCTGCAGCAGAACAAAAGAAGTAGATACGAAGAAAAGAAGAAAATATCTCAAACTAAAATAATTTATTTATAAAAGATACTAAAAGTAAGATATTTATTATTATTTATGATGTTATTTGTTCTAAAAATGTAAAATTTGCAGGAAATTTTAAGTCCTGCTTTAATTCTTTATTAAAACAAAAAATTGAAGAGACTATCGAGTTTATCTGAGAGTTGGGAATTTTTTCTTGTTGCTTAAAGTAACACTCTGAGATCTCATTTTTCTGAACACGCCAATTGATTAATGTTTTCGAAACTGTTTTAAATTCAAACTCTTCTGTCTTCTATACCTGAAACTAATTCTCTTAATAAATTAAAAAAATATTTTGTGAACAAGTCGTTATTTTAATCGTTTTTGGTTGATGTTTTTTTTTGGTTATGTTTGCATATTGGAAATGTTCTCTTTTTTTTTCATTTAAATTATGGACACCCTACTTTAAATAATTTTTAAATGACATTTGAATGGGAAACTATATTACAAAATAAATCCCTTGCTGAAATGTACACAAGTTTTAAAAATATTCTCTTTGAGGGCATAGAACTTTTCGTACCGATTTTTAGAAAGAAAAAGCTATTCAAGCTGCCATGGCATAATCAAAGATTAAAAAACGTAGAAAATATAAAAAACAAAGCCTTCAAGCGTTTTAAATTAACAGGGTCTATTGAAGATCGAAATCGATTCTTTCAATTCAGAAGAGAATTTGATTTTCTTAACCGCTTCCTATATAAGCAATATATAGATACTACTGAATCAAACATTAAGAAAAACAGTAGATCGTTCTTGATTTTTATAAACTCTAAGCGTAACAGCACCTCCTCTATTCCTCAGTCAATGGAATACAATAACGCCCAATCTAACGATATTCAGTCATCTTGTCAACTGTTTGCAAAATTTTTCAAGTCGTCTTATAATGGGCGTTTTTCTTTTTTAGTTCAGAGCAGAGCTCTGAACAGAGTCTGAACACTCCGAACATACTCTGAGCGATCTCTGAACTGAGCGTGCTCTGCTCTGAGAGTTCAGATTTATTAAAAGAAACACGCTTTAGCAGCTGTCACTTTTTTTTTGTTCAGAGTTTGTCATATTATTTGTGTTCAGCTATTCAACTCCGTCTGCTCTATCAATTTATTCTGAGCTCATAGAGCGCGCTCTGAACATGCTCAGAGCGAAAAAAGAAACACAAAACTGGAACTCTGAATGTTCAGAGCTAAAAAAGAAACACGATCTTTTGTTTGACAGTTCAGGCTCTGCTCTGAACTAAAAAAGAAAGACGTCCTAAGTTGTTTCTAAAAAAATACTGGGTTTATCCTATGTATCTTATTAACATTGGATAAACTCCAGGCTAAGATAAACTGGGGTCTAAAAACGACTATGAATATGCGCCATAGAGTTTATATCTAATTATTGGTGTGTTATTTGAAGTTTATAGAGGACACTTTTTTTTCACCCAGGACTCCTTTTTTGAAAATATTCAGAGGTAACCCTCGGATCTGTAAGGTTAAGGTCTTTAAATAAAGTTAAAATATTGAGTTACAAAATCATTGAAATCACAGGGGAATGTATGTGAAAAAAGTGAGTTACTTCATTAATTTATAAAAAATTCAAATATGTATGTTTAAGGAAAAAATCGGTTCGCTAGCATGGGCAACAAAATTAATATCTATGTTGGTTTGTTGGTACCTACCTACACACATTTATACCTACTTTATAGAAATGAGTTGATTTTGTTGGTTTGATTGACATATAACTTATGTTGTAAGATCCTAGATTTATACCTTCATGCTATACTAAATAATTGTATATATACAGGGTGTCCGGTGGGAAATTTATGTTTTCAAACGTGAGTAAAAAAACTATTAGACATGTTGGTATATTTTTTTATTTTATTACAAAGAAGAAGAATGCGGATTTTATTTTTTGAATATTACATCATCCAAATGTTGTCCACTGTTATACAATGTTGAAAGCGGTCCATCGTATTTCGTGCCACGCGCTGTAGAAAGCTTGGCTGAATACCATTGATTTCACGGTGGATATTTTCTTTCAGCTCCATCACAGTTGCTGTAAACTTTACTCTTGAGGTACCCCCATAAAAAAAATCTAAGGGGGTTAAGTCTGGATACCTCGGTGGCCACGGGAGGTCTCCAAAGCGGCTGATCAGTTTTTCTGGGAAATGTTCACGCAGCAACCTCATGGTGGCTTTAGCGGTATGGGGAGTTGCTCAATCTTGTTGAAACCACGTGTGAGATGAGTAAGATGGATGTGCGCCCATAATTTTCACTGTTCACATTTAATTACTCATCTTTGGAATTTAAAAAAAAAGGGCCCGATGATTCCGTTTGTTGATAAGGCGCACCAAACACTCTTGGGTAATGTAACGGCCATTGGCATTTAAAACGTGGGTTAGGTGTTCGTGGAGCCCAGAAGCAGCTTATTGACATGTCCATTCAAGTGGAAGTGGGCTTCGTTGCGCGCTAACGTAAGAATCACCCCTCTTAAAAAAAGCTTCGATAGCGAATGCACGGTGCTCCCCCGACATTAAAGCATTAAAGCCCTTCCACACTATCCCACTGAGTATTAATACATGTCAAAAAAGTGTGAAACTTTAGGCTATCCTAGTGCAACCTGAACGCGGCCAATGTTCAACCAGAAAAAATCTTCAAATTTTCATTCCTGCTTTCGTTACTTCATTCCCCCTACATTTCTACACCCCTCACCAAAGCTGTCAAAAAGACGAAAGACGAAACAACCGAAAAAAGTCTTCAATCAGCGTCAAAGAGAAAGAAAACTGAAAAAAATGTCTGGAAGGTTTTCGCACTTAATTATATATTCGACTATAGTTGCCGTAGATCAGTGATAAATCTTAATCAAAATCCTTAACATAGTTATAAAGGATCACATCCAAGAAAATAAAATGTTAACAGAGAATAAACGAACAACAAGTATATTGATATACAAACAAACAAATCTTTAATTATACATTGAATTATGAAGCTTAAGCGTGTTTTTCTGCAAGTTAATTAGCACTATATTATATAAGAAATACTCAATTGTCAACTTTAAATTTTCTTTTTAAGAAATTGTTTTGCTTATTGACGTTATTATTTTTTTTGTAATCAGTTGATTAGTTAAAAGATGGGCCAGTTTCACAGTGCACACTTAACAAACTAAGTGGCATTAAATTTTCCCATTTTGGCACTTTAGCCGCAGGTGTACTGCCTGAGTAAGTGGAACTTAAGTGGCCAACATGGGAGACTTGAGTGTCACTTATTTCGATAAGTGTGTACTGCGAAATTGGGAATTAGTTTTCCATATTTGGCACTTAGGTTACACTTACTTCACTGTGAAACTGGCCCTAATAAAATAATAAAAAAATATGCTTATCTTTCAAAACTAAAATCAAAATAAAATTAACACTTGGGCAACCCTTGTCCGACATTGATATTTGTACCCAACTGACAAATTACGTCATCTGACATACCTCAACCAGCCATTTGACATCCAGCCCAGAAACAGCCAGAAGAAATTCTTCGGACTAAAACTGGTAAGAAGGGGAAATGTTTTACTCTCGAGCGCGCTCTCTTTTGCAAGAATATGCTGTTTGGTAACTTTTTTTTAAGCAAATTTCCCAAAACCGAGTTTTTTTTTTTCTATGCGTTTTGACAGCAAATTATGAAATTTTGTGAAAATTTGTGCAAATTCGCAAGAAACTTCGCGTTACCAAACATTAGCACAACTTTTGAAATCTGGAACGACTTCGCACTAAAAATGACTAAATCTAGCAGTCTGAAACTGTTTGAAACTGGGTATGGAACATACTTTATACAGAAACGAAATACATAAAAAAAATTAGAAATCTAAGCGAGCCACCCAAAGGTACTTGTTTACTTACTTATAAAAAGTTAAGATCGATCTTAAAATAGTAGTGAATTTTTGCTATTATTCACTGCCAAAAATAGCTGCGGGTACTTAGTCAATTTTGATTTAACAATACAATAATATTTTTTTCAATTTTGTGCAAAGGTTTATTTTCTGTGTTAAAATGCCGCGTCGCGTCGTGGAACTTTAACAGGCCGTATCGAAAGACGAGGAAATATTACGAGACAATATTCATTGCGAAGTAGAAGTAGTAACTTAAATGTTCAAAATTCTCAAAATAATCTTCCAGTGGATGTTGATCATGATGATAGGATAAATAATGTTGAGATTTTGATTGATACTTTTAAATGTGCTTTAAATATTGTACCTCGAAATTTCGATAGTTTTGATTGTGAGCCACTTTATTTGATTTGTAGTTTTTGTGAAGCTTAACATTTAAGTTCAGAAGTCACTCAAAATGATAAAAATTCTTTTACATTCTGTTGTCATAAAGGTAAAGTTTCGGTCCCTCCTTTAACTCATAACTCTTTTTTTCATGAATTTATTTAATGGTTTGAGTTCGAATGACCCTCTTGAAAAGCGTCGATCAAAATTTTGCGTCATATTGCAATTGAGTTGGATCGCGTTAATGCATTTATTTATTCGTTTAGAACGATGCATGCATTTTGATGTGAGCCACTGAGGTCCAGTTTCACAGTGAAGTAAGTGTTACTTAAGAGCCAAATATGGAAAACTAATTAATTCCCCATTTCACAGTGTAAACTTATCGCAATAAGTGACACTTAAGTCTCCTATGTAGGCCACTTAAGTTGTCTCCTATGTAGGCCACTTAAGTTCCACTTACTCAGGTAGTGAAACTGCGGCTAAAATGCCAAAATGGGAAAATTAAGTGCCACTTATTTTGTTAAGTGTGCACTGTGAAACTGGCTCTTAATGTTTTTAAGAAGTGTGTATGCTTATCAAAGTTAATAAGAATTTAGATTTGAGGAGATTTAATGACGCCATTCAGACAGATGTGGTGGCTATTTTCAGTACGACTGATGGTGAACCACCATTTGAACGAAATATTATTGCTTTCCATAAGACAACTGGAAACGTTTGCAGCATATCTGTGTTATATTCTTCTTTAGATCATTTGGCATATCCGATGGCATGTGGATATGGTTCATAATATAGCAAGCACATCAAGAGCGAATGGTCGCAGAAATCGAGTGAAAATGTTACAATATGTAGCGTATAGACTTCCTATTAGAAATGAGTTTTCATTTCTACATCATTGTCAAAAATTGCAACGGATTGAAGGCTCACGTTTTGCATTTCATTAGATCAAATCAAGCAAATTTGAGATGTGAACTGTATAATAATCTTACGGATTATTTTGGAATCACAATGATAAAGTTTCAAATCTTTGACGACGCGGCGTATTGTACTTCCATCATCATTCCGTCCATAGTTCAGAAATATGGTAAACCAAATTAACTCATTAAAATGACCTGTAATCCTAACTGGCGAGAGATAGTAAATAATATCCATACTCATGATGCAGCAAATTTTCAACCTGATATCATTGTCCGTGTGTTTAAATCTAAATTAAAAGAGTTGATAAATGATCGCAAAATTTTTGGCACAGTTTCGGCACTCATTTATACAATAGAATTTCAAAAACGTGGATTACATCGTGCATATTGCACAAATTTGGGGTCCCTTGAATCCAAATGCTGTTTCCATGAGAGATGGAAAGTGTTCGAAGGATTTCTGTCAATTACACGCGATGCTATCAATGGTTACCCCGTGTATATGAGACGTGATAATGATATATCTATTGAAGTAAGAGGGGAATCTCTTAACAATAGATATGTTGTTCCTTACAATCCGTATCTTCTAGCTAAGTTTGGTTGTCACATTAATGTTGAAGTTTGCACTACTGTAAAAAGTGTTAAATACATTTATAAATATGTGTATAGAGTAGGGTTTCCAGAACATCTCTTTTATAGAGAACATGTTCTCTTTTTCTATTCCGATCTTTTTTACACTCTCTTTTTTCATAAAATTCTTTTTTTGGTATCTTTTTTTTGTACGTCCTCTTTTTAGTCTCTTTTTCGAAATACAAAATAGGTTTTCCACAAATGAACTTCAAAATCAATTGTATTTAAAATTTTATATGATTCTCAACTTTGAAAATAATTCACCATTGGAACTTGGAAGTTTCCAACTTTAGATTCTCTCAAAAAAAATATATTCCACTCAGTCCTAAATCAATCCTTAACATTTTAAATACAAACGGGTTTCAGTGAAGTACAATGCTTCAAATAAAATGCATTAATTGTTACGAAAAATATTTTAAGTACATAGAAAAATGGACACGTCAATTTAAAAAGTTTATAAGTTTTCACTGGATGATCTTGGAAAAAACAATAGTTTGGAAAGATGAAGAATAATGTTGCGAATATTGATTTCGAAAAATGTTAGAGGATGTGGAACTAAAAAATGAAGAATTTCGGAAAACAGTGTCTGAAAAAAAGGGTTAATTTTGTTTTGTTCCTCAAATAATTCTGAATTTCCTTCCGAATTTATTTTTATTTTTAGGTCTGTTCCATTGGGTGCTGCAAATTTTCTTTTTGATATTTACCAGTAGATGATAAATGGAGCAAGTCAAAAAATATATAACCTCAGTATAGATGTAATTTTTGTTGTTTGTATTTGTATATTATTTTTGATTAGAGAAACACCAACAACAGTAATTTACTATATAATTTCTTTTTACTGATGGTGCTGCTTTTTTGCATGGATACAGTTCGTGTCTACATTATTGAAGTGCTTTAAACTTATTTGATTACAGAGTATAAGTAGTCGCCTAGGTCAGAAGTACTAAGCAGTAGATGCTGCAGGCCAAAGGGACATACCTAATATAATTACATATGTTTGAAGTTATTAAAAATTTGTTCTTTTTTTCTGTATTCCTGGGAAAAATGTGAACGTGGAGCGTACTTTTTCTTTCTAAATTCCCATCGGTCATAAAATCCTATCATTTTCAAACTCAAGCAGTCGTACTTATTAGATTTTTGTCTACTTAGACACTGTCTAACTATTTTCAAATTGGTGGAAATATGCTTTATTTAATAAAAATAAATATCACATTATGCTCGGTTAAGGCAATCTACTCTGGTGTCTAAGTAAGGCAGCTATAAGACAACAATAAACAAGGTTTTTGAACATATTTTCCAAAGTTGGGCAGTTGTCGAAAGTTAGACAACGTTTATAAATAAGATCATAGGTGTTTTGAAATAATTCTCGCTGTCCATACTTGCGGATTTAGTGTGCTTTGATTTTCGATTGGATTGAAAATTCTTGACGTTTGGAATTTTTATATCCGATTTGGATTTATTTTTAATTTTAAAAATGTTGTTTCCTTTAGTTTGAAACTCTGTGCATTTGTGTGAATTTCTACATATTTTATTTTTTTTATATTCTGTTTACGGATTTGTTTAAGAATGGAAATCAGAACAGCGTGACTAGTGTGTTTGAATTATAATTTAAACTCTTTTATCTTCTATACCTGAAACAAATTGTGTTAATAAATTTAAAAACTATTTTGTGAAGAAGTCGTTATTTTATTAGTTTTTGGTTGAGGTTTTCTTTTGGTTGTGTTTGCGTATTGGAAATGTCATTTACATTATGGACACCCTACCTAAAAGTCGATTTAGTAGTGCAGATACTTGAAGTCTGGGATTGCTATATCTTTCTTGGAGCAACTTCCAAGCTGACAGATAATTGTCCTCAGATAAAGTCACATGTCTTATGACTCGTTCTGCTTCTCCTGTTAAATTTGTTTTAAGGTAGAACATTTTTTCACAGTTAGACATTTTTTGTTTGTCTACCATCTGGCTAAATAAATCATGAAATTGGGACCATTTTAGGTAATCCCCATCAAACTTTGGGAGCACTATTTTCGGAAGATTCATTTTTGTGGATTTTGTGCCTGATGGCTGACATATTGTGGTATCTTCATGATTCTGTGCTAGTTTAATTAAGGCATGATGTACCTTCTCTTCGAGCTTGATGAATTGATTTGTGTCATACCCGGCAATTGCTGGATTATCCATGAACTCCCAAATGGAAGTATGGATATTTTCTATCTGCATCCAGTGTCTCTGGATGGTTTTCTCTTGAAGCTCGTAAAATTGCCAGTGCGTTCTGCGTGATTTAAGGCTCTGTGCAGAGAGGCGATAATAGCTTCTTGTTTACGTATGAACCGTATGTCTTGATTTTGACTTGTGAGTTTTTTATGTTCTTGATGAAACTCCTATTCGACGTTTATTAAGTATGCCCCTGCACCTTGTGCGCCAGGTGTTTCATCAGCCGCCTGTGGTGGCGGTTTGTGAATCTTTTCCCCTGTTTTCTCAAGGTTTTTCAGTTTGAATTGGAATACTTCCATATATTTGATGTAGATTGCCTTCACAGAATCATAGTACTGATTGGCATAATATGGATGAGATAATTCATTCGGATGTTCGTTATGTATAATTGAATTTGTAGAGTCAAAATTTGTCCAAAGATGGTCTAATTTAGCTACTAACTTCTGAAAGTACGGACGAGTTTTTCGTTCTTGCCCATCCTTCTTGTAGTTTATTATTATTCTTTGGATATTTTCTCCAGTCTCTTTCTGCCTTATGGCCTTTTCTTCTATTGATGTCATCTTTAGATTTGTGACTTCTATTGATAATGGAAGTCTTCAATGTTGATTGATGCAAAAATATGTTTTGCCCTGGAATCACTGGCAAGTAAGCTATTAAAAGTCGGGGTCACCAAATGTTAATTCAAATTCTTCAATTGAATTATGTTGGCCAGATCACAGTGCATACACTATGACTGGCGGTGTTTCACAGTGTAACACTATGAGAACAGTACTCCTGTCGAACAAAATATACTCACATGCAAAGTGCAACACCTTGATGTTTGATAATTTCAAAATGAAAGGTTACTCGCTGAAAGATTGTCTTAGTATGATATATTTTATTGCCTTAATCAATATTTATATAAAATTTGATCTTACGTACTATAAAACAAAATGTGAAGTAGAATAAACAAAAAACAAAAAAAGTACAAAAAAAAAAAAAGATTTGAATGTAATAGCATAGTTGAACATTTAATATTATTTAGCTGACAGTGCAGAAGGCACCGCAGGTCATTGATTCATACATTAAATTGAAAAATAAAAGTATTAATTTACACCTGCTGATAGTGCAGCAGGCATTGCAGGTCGTTGATTCATGTATTTAATTGAAAAATAAAAGTATTACATTACACCTGCTGATAGTGCAGAAGGCACTGCAGGTCGTTGATGTTGATTCATAAATTGAATTTAATAAAAATGAATACAAACAAAAGATGAAAAGAATTAATTAAAAAAAAAAATATTGTGTTTAGAAACTAAACAGATACTGTTTTTTACAACCCAGCGCCGCGCCGCCAGGCCATTGCCCCTCGCTGCCGGTGGGCAAACTTTGGGCACCCAGAGATTGAAGTCGCGCACGAATCGTGTTAATTCATGTCCACTTTTAATGAGGTTCTTCTTAAAAATGGTTAACATACATATTTTATTATTAATGATCATGAATAATATTTTTAACTAATAGGTACGAGTATATTACGTATATTGATCATGAAAATGTGGAAACGAAGGTAATATTATTGAGCAAAACCGTAGATCCAAATAGGATACTGAGAACAATGAACATAAATTATGTAAGTGGCAATAGATGCAAACGTTTTAGAAAGAAACGAAAATCTTGTCGCCAATAAATTTAGTCTGTCTGGCTAAAAAAAAAATGCTTTTTTATGGTTTTAGGAACAAAATACCAAAGTAAAAACCATTCTGAAATGTGTCTTTGCTTTCGTTGCATCAGTGATAATTTCGATAATTTGTAAAAAATTCTAATTACTTATTAATTAAACTTACGAGAATTATTAAAATTATAAAAATGACTATAACAATGTAAAAATAAAAAAAACTCTGGCGTTCCCAGATTTGTTTTACCTAACGATTATCGTCGTGAAATATGGTTACCAAATTCTGGGAAGAGTTTCGACGAAAAAATTTATATATGTGCGGATCATTTTGACAAAAAAAAATTTAAGTCTGGGAGCTTTCCGTGTATGCACAAATAGAGAGGCTTGTCCGTTCCCATACAATCAAAATAAAAGTGAGTGTGTTTTAAAAGAAATCACAAATAACTTGCAAAATTTCAATCCACAGTTGTTATAGATGTTATTTTGGCATTATTTAAACACGTTTTGTGGTTCAAATGCAAATGCAGTACTTACATATGTATTCGTTTGCGTAAGATCAGATTACATTTTTTTGCTCCTGGTATTATGCCCCAGAATTGTGTGGAGGCCCTGCATCCACTCCCAAAATTTGCTATCTGCTCTTCGAAAAACTCTTGACAGTGTCTTTTAGAATGTGAAACCCCAATTTTTTCTCCTGAACAAATTTAATTTTTTTTTGCGAAAAAATGTATGTACAGTCGACTCTCCCTAAGTCGAATTTTCACGGGATACCAAGATTTGTTCGAGTTAGAGAGAGTTTTGGAAAAATTCGAGTTATAGAGAAAAAAAACATTTTTTTATTTTAAAAGGTTTATTTAATAAATAAAGGTTAATATACATATGTATTAAAGCAACCAACAACACAAAGAAAAGGATAATAATCCTTTTTTGTTTTTGCGTTGTAACTTTTTAAAAACTGTATCTTTTTATAGAGGTACCAGGGTTATGAATAGGAAGAAACGCAAAGAGCTGACGATGATGGTACACGCGATGCTACACATATATACATATGTACCTATTAAGGTTTTGATGGTTCGTAGTTATACTATACCCAAATACGAATTCAGAAGGGGTAATGGTTTTTTTTTTGTTTTGATCTAAACAAAATTCGACTTAAGGGGTGAAAAAAGATGCCAATTATCGAGAAAATGTGTTCGAGTTAAAGAGAGTTCGACTTAGAGGGAGTTCGACTTAGAGAATGGTTTTTGTATGGAAAATTGAAGGGAATGACAAAATATGGCGAAAAGGTTCGAATTAGAGAGAAATTCGAATAGAGAGAGTACGACTTAAGGCGAGTCGACTGTATATTTATAATTATTTAATAACAAAATAATAATATTAAGTAATATTTTTACGTTATTAAGTAATATTTTTGTTTGTAATATTCGAATCTCCTATTAATTTCTAGTCAAATACTAAAAACCGGAAGCCTAAGGGTCTGTTTCACAATGTCTGATTATAGTGCCAATTAAGCTACATGGAACTTATTCCACAGTTAACAACCTCATTTACGTTTCAAAATGTCTGAATACGTCTAATTGGCAATTAAAGTTCTAAGTATTTTACTGGCAAGATGAAGTGCCGATTAGAAAATTAAACTAACAATTAAAAATTCAAAGTTTTCTTCACTAAGACTCACACTTCAATTCAACACACAATTACCTCTTATTGTTCACATCTCTTTGAATTTTGAAACAATCCTCTCGACACTTTTAACATATACAATAAGATGACCCACCATGAAAAACTAACTATTTGATGATTATAAATATTTTTTCTTCAATGTTTGACATGAGTCAAATTCTATTTGTCTGGAAAACTGGAATAACGAACGAATAGCTAATTGATCATTGTGAAACGCAAAGTTTTTTAATGGGAGGATTTAATTTTAGGATCAATTAAATGTCGGATGACTAATTAGAAATTTACTCAGACATTGTGAAACAGACTCTAAATGTCTTTTAATTTTTAAGAAAATTGAAAATAACGAAATAGCTACTATACTTCTTAATTAGTAGAAAATAATAGGATTCTTGAAGCAACAAAATAACGGATGGATGTCGAATTTAAGAAAACTTACTTTTGTTATTTTCAATTTTCTCAAAAACTAGAAAACATTTTGACATATGGTTTTTAATGTCTGACTAAAAACTGATTGGAGCATTGAATATAAAATACAAAACTACTACTTAATAACATAAAATTTTGAGCAAAATGACATTGAACACAATTTTTTAATTTTGTTTTCAAAAATTTAAGTTTAAAAATTAATTTTTAAAAAACTGTTCACTCAAACAACTTAATTTAAAAAGAAAATGAAAGAAGAAATCTTTGGCTTTATAAAAGTGTATAGCATGGCATTAGGTGTATTTTATTCATTGCTGGATAGCCAGCGCAGCACAAGTCTGAATAAAAAGATTACTCTAGGTGAATTTTATTCATTGCTGCAATGCCAGCGC
Organism: Epistrophe grossulariae; assembly: GCA_929447395.1. Classification (NCBI taxonomy): domain Eukaryota; kingdom Metazoa; phylum Arthropoda; class Insecta; order Diptera; family Syrphidae; genus Epistrophe; species Epistrophe grossulariae. The sequence continues at coordinate 101,259,398 of OV839566.1, forward strand.
AGCACAAGTCTGAATAAAAAGATCACTCACTCTATGAGTTCATTTGAATAATTGAAAGCTCTTTCGTCAGCACAGCCATCTTCTTTTTTACTGACTTTTTTTTCGCCAGCAATCAGATTGTTTTTGTTTGCCAAGCGAAATTTTGCTGCGCTGGCTTTGCAGCAATGAATAAAACACACATACTGTAGTTGTTACCGTTGTTTTTTAATGATTTTGTTCTATTTTAATTTGATTTTTTAGATAATTTCCCCTCCCACCTAAACGGGGGGTAATAGACCCCCGCAACCCATACGATATTTTTCTTGTCTCAACTCAACCTACACGCTCTTATAGCTTTTTGTCACACCTTAGGTGAATCACCCTATGTATTGTATACCTACATAAAATCAATGTCAATATAGAAACAAAATTGTAGAAAAAACAATAAAATAAAAAATATAGGGAGGTATCTACCTATCGGTTTTTAAAAACTAAATTGTGTTTCCTTAGAAAAAAATTAGGTATAAAAGTTTCTTTTCTTTGATCTTCCAAAAATGATTAGCTTACAAAAAATATTTATTAAACTTATTTTTCAATGGGTAAGGTACCTATACCAACCAACATACATATGTAAATGTTAAGTGGGCTATAGGTCATTTTTGACCTATAGCCCACTTAACATTTGAACATGAAAGCAACAACAACGTCTTTGAATGAACGCAAAGTGAAAAAAAACAACCCTTGAAATTACATTTCGTTCAACAAACGTAGTTTGACCTTGTCTGGAATGGCAGACAACAATTCAACTGCAAAACCAAAGTGGTTGTTTTTGTTGTTGCCTCCCTTTCATTCGAACGAAAATTTCCCTCATAATTTCCTCAAGCATATTCAATGGTTGTGGTTTTCACTGTTCAGTTTTTAAAAGCGACAACGTTGACTTTGATTTCCGGCCATCTAGCGGCGATCTAATCCGGTGTCCCTTCTATTTGTAATTATTCAATGGTCCTACTCTTCCCCAAAGCTTGACAATTTAATTGCTTTTCTAAAAAGCTTTATTTTTATCCGATTTGTTTTTTCTCCTACTTTGATTAACTCACAACTAGCATTATTTGTATCCTCATTGCAGAAAGCTTTCATTGTCGAGTTTAACTTTCAAAATGACCGCTTTACAATCCGAAATTCTTAAGATTTCCAAGGGATTTGAAGAATTAACCCATAATCTGTCTCGATTGTTGATAATTTTTCCTCCCCAAATATTTTAGTTGATAAATCATCCTCTGGTTGTGATTCTCAAACACAACCAGAGTCTCTTCTATAAAAAGATTCTACGTCTTACAATTTAACTAATGCTCTTGAAGTTGATCCAAAGAAAGGCAAAAAAAGAGGACGCGATAATCCTACCACTTCTAGAAACGTAGGTCCCGCTCCCAAACGATCAAACCTAAGAAGCAACAAGGTTAAATTTGACTCAACTCCTGACCTTAATTTACATGAAAGCTTAGTCGTTATCCCAAATGTAGTTATCCCTAATGTTGTAGATGATCAAATAGATGTGGCAAATAATTTATCAGCAAAACAGTCTCTTGAATCAATTTGTGAATTCGAAGTTATTAATTCGAACCGTCCGACTGATCTAGTTCCTCTTAGAACATTAAAATC